>CM057969.1:6154864-8554864 GCA_030142095.1 Rubus idaeus
CCGGACGACGATCAAAGCTTAGAGGAGACTCTCCGATCAGAGAGAGAGAGAGAGAGAGAGAGAGAGAGAGAGAGAGAGAGAGAGAGAGAGAAGATTTTGGAAAATAAATGAAAGGAAAAAAAAAAGAGGTTTTGTTTTGTTTGGATTGGAGAGAGCGCTGAATCAAAGTCACTGGTAGCTTCAAATTTCACAAGGTGGAATCTTTGGAGTTTATGGTTTTCTAGTTGCACTTGGTTTTTTTGTTTAATTGCAGTTTTGCCATTCTGGCTGGCATTAAGGCACAGTTGCCAGTCAATTTCTCGTCTGTCAATGGTCAAAGTATCGGGAGCTGAATTATTGGGTACTTGATGATTCGCCCATGAGGTCTTACCACGACAACAGGTTTCCCGCGCTTCTTGTTTTCGTTGTCCCATTTACGATTTAATTTTTTTTTAACGTCACAGCTCGGATTCATTGGGAGCAATAATTGCAGGAAATGCAGGTTCTCTCGTGCCTTCTGGACAGCCTCATCCAACCAACAGTTATGCCAACAGCGGCCGAGTGAGGTCAGTTTTTTTTCTCATCATCTAGGTTATTGTTCGAGCAAGCTCGATATACATTGTCGGTTTCTTCTTTATAACGTTTCAAGTTTCTAGAATCATCATTGTCTTACGTTACATCAACAGTTTCTTTAAAAAATAGATAAGACGAGACTTTATAAGTTGAAACGGTATAATCAACTTATCAACGAGTCACTTTCTAAAAATCTATTACCTTTTAATTGTGTCGGATCCATCTCTATAATTTTATCGCATTCTAATTCTCATTTTATTATTTTTCACTCAACTTTCAACTTTGATCAATTAAAATTGAATTATTCTCGAAGTTGTGTAATTTATTTTTTACCATATACAAAATTAACCAAGACTTCGAACATGCTATATAAATTCTAACATTAGGGTCCTTTGTTTTTTGTAAGTCCACAATGTAAAAAAAAATGTCACCATTAAGATGAAGTTTTGGCCAATTTAGTTCAAAAAAAAAACGGTGATTTTTTTTTCTTTTTTAAAGAAAAAAATCGACCCTCAATCAAATAAAAGTCAGCTGTCAATGTTATTCAAACGTAAATGGCATGCCAAGACAAATTTGAAGAATAAAAATGATTGTGTTCGACAGTCATTCGAGAAATAGTGTTTGACTTTATGTGAGTCGGTCACTTTTTGGACATGGTGTTTGTCAAAGGCAAATAATCCTTAGGCCTTCCAATAACACATACCAACTGGGTAGCCTAACCTATTCATTGGGAAGAAAACAAAATAGAAGTGGAACTCAGAAATGGATGCAATGACTGCAATCCCATTTCAGTTAATTAATGGGGCAAACACATTACATATATGCACAACAAATTTTGAAGGCAAAAAATGAACAAGATTTGTAACTTTGAACAAAAATATGCATGACAACAATTAATGGCCATTGGAGGCCTAATTTACAGTACTGGATTTAGCAGACCTGTTAGATATTACTTCCTTAAGATCATCATAGCGGCTTCGGTGATGATCAATCAAGATACAGAGCTGCCTTATGACCTCCCTCTTCTCCTCCCCAAGACTCAACAAGTCTTCATCCTTCTCCTTTATTGTCCTCTCCAATTTCGCTACCTGCTTCTCGAGTTGGCTCAAGTTTTTCATCAAGTTCAACTTCTCTCCGGCTTCCTTGCTCGCCGTTGCTTCTATCTTCCACACTTTCTCCCTTAACAAACTCTCCTGTTCTTCCTTTTCATCCAGCTGTGCCTCCAAGCAGCCGGCGTGGTGCTTCAGCCGTTTGATCTCGTCGGTTGCCCCAGTAACCCAAGTTTTCGCAACATGAATCTCATCCGACATTCTTGAAATGTTGTTCAAAAAGTTGTTGTGTTCCTTCTCAAACCTGAGCGTCACCCTGTCCAATCGGTTCAGTGTTCTCTTTGCTGTTTCGGATATCTCCCTCATCTTTCTGAGTGGATTTTCGTAAAAGGCAAGCTTATCTCTGAGCTCTCTAGTTTCTTTGTCATACTCCTCTTTCATCTTCCTGTAGTTCTCTTTTGTGTCATTGTGTATCTGTTCTGCCACCCGGATTCTCTGGTACAAGAGACGGACATTGTCTTGAAATTGTACGCGGTGCTTTTCTGCCAGTTCTTCCATCTTTCTTTCGGCCAGCTGTAGATTTAGCTTGGATTCTGGAAACCACATTTTAGCTTTGTTACACTCCTTAGTGATCTTCTTGATAGTATCTTCCTGTTCCTGAATAACTCTCTCCTGATCAGTGATCTTTCCTTCCATCTCGGTCCGTCTTTCTTTATATTCTTTGTTCTCTGTCTCAATCTGCATTTCCAACTGGCTTTTCTTGGTCTGCAAGGTATCCAACTCCTGTTTCAAATCGCTCACCTGTGTTGTTAAGTCCGTAAGTTTAATAGCAGCTTCATTGTTTCCGTCCTCATATTCTCTACCAAGAGTCTCAACCTCGTCCCGTATCTCAGTCAATGCCTTCTCCAACTCAGAAATTCTAGCATGCAGACCCTCATTTTCATGTCTCAACTTCTCGGTGTCACTGGTTTTAGTTATTACCTGCTTTTCCAAATCGGCCTTTAGGTTGTGTAGAGAGTCCACTTCCCATTTCATGTCATTCATCTGATCAAGAAAACATTTTCTTTCTTCCAGCATTTTCTTGTTGGTTTCATTTTCCATCTCTGTCAGTCTTTTCAAGCATTCCTTGTTCTCTGTCTCAACCTGCAATTCTAGCTGGCTCTTCTGGCTCTGCAAGGAATCCAACTCCTGTTTCAAATCGCTGACCTGTGTCGTCACAGCCATAAGTTGAGCAGAAGCTTCATTCTTTCCCTCCTCACACTGTTTTCGAAGAGCAGAAACCGACTGCCCTCTCTCGGACAAAGTTTTCTCCAACTCAACTATCTTTGCACGCAGACCCTCACTTTCCCTTCTCAGCTTATCCGCCTCATGCATTTTATTTCTTTTCTGCTTTTCCAGATTCTTTTTTTGGCTGCGTAGAGAGTCCAATTCTAATTCCATATCCTTCACCTGCTTAAGAAAACGTTGTCTTTCTTCCGACATTTGCTTTTCAGCTACATTTTTTCTTGTTAGCTCCTCTTTCAAAGTTTCTATCTGGCGCCGGTCTTGGGAAATTTCTTTGTTCTTCCTATCCATTTGCACAGCGGATTCGGCTCTCTGCCAACGCAGGGTCTCTAATTCCTGCTTCATTGTATTGACCTTATCCGTTAAGCCCTTGACTTGTGCCGATGATTCCTTTTTCCTTTCTTCCAGTTCACCTTTTTGAGCGCGCAATGACTCAACTTCCAGTTGCAGATTGCTGGTCTGTGCCATCAGATATGCAACTTTGGATGTTGAGCTGTTCTCGTTTTCGAGTTTCTTCAATAGATCAGATATTTCATCATTTTTGTCTTTTAAAAGTAACTCAAGCTCAAAAATCCGGGCATGGAGTCCCATGTTTTTATCTCCTAGCTGTTCAGCTTCAGCAACTTTGCCTTCTTTCCATGCTTCCAAGTCTCTTTTCTCGCTGCACAAGGACTCCAAATCAGTTTTAAAGCCAGCTAACTGGCCCTCTAACTCTTTGACACGATTGGATGATTGAGTCCCATGAAGTTCATGCGCCTCAACAAGAGCTGAAAGTTCCTTTACTCTTTCATCCACTTCATTCCTGATATCTTCATTCGCAATCTCTGATTTTTTCAGTGCTGCCAAATATTCCGAATTTATAGCGTCCTTTTCTTCACTAGAACTCCTAGAGACTGATATATGCTTCAGACCAGTGACTCCAAAATTCTCAGTTTTAAGGTCATGCTTAGCGCCGTCTGCTGCCATCTTCTGATGCTCATGATTAACATTACTATTGTCCATTTCGTCCGAGGAAAAATACTCAGAGTCTGAGCCGGAGCTGGAGGGAGACAAGGGAGAGCCTGTTCTTACTTTTCTGCTGCGAACTATTCTTCCCGACTCTCCTATTAAATGATCATACAATGCATATAGTGACTGATACTGTTGGTAGAAGTTCTCAATGAGTCCAACAAGTTCTGACTCATTCTTTGAATCTTTTCGGTTCCCATCTTTCTTTCCTTGGCCTTCATTTTTTATAAGCTTGAAGATCCTCGTCACATTGTTTTCAATGTCTGCAGATAACATAAAGTTTCTAAATAAGACTTACCAACATCAAATGAAGTAGCAACTGTAGAATATAGCATATCAACTCTCAAATTCAGGGAACTGACAATTTAAACACATGATCAATGTATCAAAAAATTTTAAATCGGAAGCTGATGAAACATGACTTGATCAAAAGGCCAATTCTGTAACTGAACCAGGCAGTCGAGGCTGATATTTCGACATTATGCCAAAATGGTAAGCACAATAAACAGCTTCCTGAGGCATCAACCATAGAAAATTATGATCCTAAGGGTTGTTAGTATTGACAAAAGGCAAAGGCATCATTACTTCCACTAGAAAATTGGAAACAACCAGAGACCACATTCAGCTTGAGCAAAAGACAACCAATTTCCGCAATGAAAAGTAGTTAGTACTATTTCCTTCAATGGGATTGCAGAAGCTTTCTTGGTGCTACAAATACATCACAATGTACAAGAAAATGAAAATTTGAGTTGCTGGAACATAAATCAAATTTTTGGAAATTAATTCGGTTACGCGTCCATACATCAAATCATTAACAACCAGGTTATTCAAAAGACTGAAGTTGAAAGGAGAGAAGTTGCACCTGTTTTAGTCCTCTTCAACTGTTCGGTTTTATCAGGATCAACATGATTCCCGAAGGACTTTGCTAGCTCCCTCCAGCGATGCTTTATCATATCTATCTTTGGAAAATTTCAAAAAATACTCGTAAATTAGCTACACATCAACACAAGGCGCGCACTGTTCATCTTGAGCTTGGCATTTTGAAGATCTGAAAATTCAACAAGGAAAATTACTTTTCACTATTAGACCTTCTAGCACATAATTCAAATGAACAAGCAAAGAGTTTTAATCTAGAGAAGAAGTAAAAGAAATAATCTAAAGCTTCTACCATAGCTCACACAGAGCAGAACCAATGAGTAAATCTCACTTCTATAATTATTATGTCATTGTTATTATAACCATTGAATCAGATAGGTGATTCTTTCAAGTTTCCTTAATTCTTTCTCTCATCAAACTGTAAGTTATAATTAATTTCTCCCAGTGGAGTAGGCAAACACAATGATGGAGTCATAGTATACATTGCGTAGTAGGAGATTCAAGTTAAGGAAAAATCAAGATTGAAGACGAAATAATAAGAAGGAAAAAAAATGTCATCGGGTCATTTTAGTTTTTGACGGGGAGAGTAATTTTTTCTTTCTGAATGATCATCGAACATGTTACGTTGTTAGACCGCTAATAAGGCGAAATCATGAGAGCGTTTATGCTTTATAATTTTTATTTTTATTTTAAATTCCCTGAATTTACATAAAGCAATGTGACACCTCCTTTTCCATGAAAGCTTTAGATAGAATGTTGGATTGTTTCCAGCTAAAGCAGATATCTTCTTTTTTGGACAATTCGTAGGCAGATTTCTTCATATGAAGAAAAGAAAGAAAAAAAAAGGAACACATTTGAGAAAATTTAACTTTTAGGCAAGTTGATGTTTTCCCCAATAGTAAGTAGGTGATCAATCAAATGTCTATCACAATCAAATGAGAGAGAGAGAAAACGAAATGCAATTTTATCACATCCTATTTGATTTTTATATACAATTATAGGAACAAAGTTTGAGCTAGTTTCTAAGGTAATCAATGAAATCACGAAAATAAATTCTGGAATTGGAACAAGTAAATTAATAATTACATTCCCTCATTCAAGCGGGAAAAAAAATAGAAATTACCTGCCAATGGAATGCCATTTTCACTTTCAGCCGTCACCCAGCCCCCCAGCCGATCCCATTTCAATTGCAGTAAAGGTGAGTTTTTTGGGAGGTAAAAATGAAAGAGGGAAAGGAAATTACTGTAATTGTTCCCTGGGTTTTGTTTTGTGTTCATTGATTGATTTTCCCCTGAAGGAAATAGGCTTCTATTTACTACCACGAAACCAACGTCTCTGATCAGTTTCTCGTTTTTGGTAACATGAGTTCATCTTTATCTCGGGAGTCAGGACCAAAATAGCGTGACAGTTTATAACATTCTTGACATTATTAGCTCCTCAATCTCCGAACGCCACGTGCATAGTTCCCGCCGCCTTATTATAAGGTTCATATCGAAAAAAAAAATATTTACTTATTGTATTTTATTTATGCAACTATAATCATGTAAAAAACAATGTAAAAGGTTTTATTCTGCTTAGTGATTGTGAAAAAAAATTTAATCGATCATCTAATATGACTCTTATATTTGGAAAATTTTGTTTTTTTCCTCTGTTATCTACTCTTTTTTTTTAAATAACATAAACTTTATTAATCAATAAAGGATTACAATCCTTAATATGGGCATCCTAAAAAGAAGCGGTACAGACCACACAAGTAGTCTAATCGATGAGTCTAAACCTAATTGATTGATAAATTAATAATATATGTATAAAGTGGTTCAATATGTACCAACGCATGGTGGTTCAAGTGGTAAGAAGTTTGTTCCCCTTAAGCAAAGTCTCAAGTTCGAGCCTTGTGAATGGAAGCAGCTAGTGTTGAGAGAGCTTCCCCCCAAATGGAGTCCGACCCGGCTTGAGGGATTAGTCCTTTTCTACAGGTAGAGGGACACCCTACGAAAGCAAAAAGTGGTTCAATATGTATAATATGTAACTGAATCAGCTTTCAGTTTGGGCAGTTAGGCAATTCTATGAGTGAATGATCATGATCCTACCAACATTTTAATAAGCAAGAAGAAAAATGGGAACAAATTGATAAATACTGGCCAAACAAAGAGACAGTACACGTGTTTGCGGGTGGGACACATGGGCATGGATTAGCCTTCAGGGTTAACTGAGATTACCATTTTCTTAATGGTAATCATGTGGACATGAAACCACAACCTATCTATTTTATAGTTAATACATCACATCTGTTACATGGTCTAAAATGCCAGGCTCAATAGAAAAGGAGAAAGAAAGCTATGAAAACCTCTTCTGGGACCTCTTGGAAAAATGAATCTTCATTTCCTTCTCTCAAGTTTGATCTCTTTTGGCCTTTCCCCAATTTTGATGAGGACCCTTTTGTGAGTGGAAGACAAAGCCAATGACACCCCAACTCTTTTCACCTGTGGCCACTAATTCCGTAGCCAATCTTCCAAACAAGGGACCAAGTAATGGTTGTGACCATAATGCAATATTTTGTTTCAAATGAGAGTTGGAAGTCAATCTCTCTGAAATCATCAAGCAATCCTCCTTGTGTAGGAGAATTGCTATGTTCAGCCACGATCCTGCTCCGAATCTTCAATACAACTCTGCAATGATTTAGTACGAAACTATGAACAAAATTCATCACCACCATCAATCATTCAATCACAAGTACAAGTCTCACAACTTGTATCCCTTCTATCCAAGATCAATGCCTTTTGCCAGAATCATTACATTATAATCATTTCCAAAGCATTGTACAGCAATACAGGAGCTAGCCAAAGTACAAGGTGTGAGAACATATTCATAGAGTTAGAATCTAAACAAAGTTCCAAACAAGCATTCTCTTTATCACCAACCACATCAGGAGGAAGCTAAGCACTCATTTCTCTCAGCATTGGTAAAGGAAACCATTCTCTGTATTTACACTTGGTACAAAAATAGTGCAAAAACTTCCTAATCCTCATCAGAAGAAACTTTTTGCTTCTTCCACCTGTAGGCAGCTTCCAAAATCTTGAGATTTGTCGTCTGACTTTCTTCTGGGAACAGGTAGTCAATGTATTCCTCATACCTGCGGATACAGATTTTGTCAACATGTGCAAAAAATGAACTGAAAAATAGCTTATCAAATGGATGAACACAATAAAAACAAAAAACAAAACTCATTTTGCAGTTAACAAAGATATTCTCTAGACAAAAACAGTCATGAGATATATAAATTCTTATAAAAGTGAGAAGAAAACATGTGAACTAAGAAGCATGTAAGTTTGGTAACATACCCAGCAGGACCGTCTTCAGTTTCTATTGGCCTCCTCTTCTTCAGTTTCTTTGGCAGCTTAGGTTGAACTAGGCTAATATCACCCAGATCCCCAAAGCTAGCCTCCATATTCAACCATTCTTCTAGCAACATACCTCTTTCTTCCTTCAATTCAGATGCTGAAGTTCTAAAATAGTTAAGAGCTCTCTCAAAAACCCCTGATGCACGGATAAACATAAAATAAGGGTGAGACATTCACAATTTTTAAGGATCCAAAGATTAACTAAACAATAGATTCAAAACAATAATAATAAAACATAAATAGAAACTGCTTACTTCTAGCACGCTCAATACATTGTTTCTTCTCTTCAAGAATATCATCTTTGGCAGGAGCTTCTACCAAATCTGAATCCTCATCATTTCCCATCATAGCAGATGCCTCAAATTTTGCATAACTGATCCACACCTTTAAGTGTTTTGTCCGGTCTAAAAGCCTCTCGTAAAGTTGTCTGGTTCTGTCAAACTCAAATTCTGACAGTTCAAAGTCGATGTATGCCTGTTATCAATCAAGAGTCAGGAATCACGATCAAAGACACATTTATCAAAACAAATTTTGATACAGCTCTCAAACCATTAAACTTAAAAGCACTAACTGCCATACTTTCTCAAAAAGTACTTATACAGTGAGAACAACACACCACAACAGTTGTATACTAATTCTCATTGTCTCTCTTCTCCTCAAAAATCACAATATAAAATGTTATAAATTTATTCTCTTAACCCTTCAAAATAATCTTTACACAAAAATACAGTTTTCAAAGTGAAGGAGTACAAATCTTCAATTTGGAATTAACATATGCTACTAATGCCAGCAGCAGTAGTCCAAAGCCTAGTGCTTCTATGCACTATAGATCTGCTACAGTAATTTGATCCCATGGCATTAGACATGTAGATAGCAATTTCCATTGCCATCGTCATCGTCATCAACTGTTGGGGTATGGGTTTGGTTTTACTGCTGGCTTAATAACTTGCATTTTTTTTTTCAGGAAATTAGAATGCCTTCATCATTGACCGGAGATAATCCAAAATCAATACTACACCTACCACTTCACCCTGGCAATCAACAATCTCAACCTTTAGTAAACAAAAAACATCATTTCAAAGCTTTCTTGGTCAAATTTTGTATATTCAGTAGCTGGAATCCTGTCAGTTGTTCAACTTGATTAAAAAAAGACCTGAAAGTGACAAACCAAACCATATAGGTTTTCTTAAGATATGCACTTCCACAAGTAACACACAATAGGCCTAGCGTGGGGTTGTTTCCATTATAACTTCCAATTCAAGTTTTAAGAGTCACCAGGCACCATAACAACACATAACATTCATGCCACTAACAAGCATATTATATGTAATGAACATCATAGGAACAGCACCAAGATCCAAGCAATAAGAGTTGTATCTAATTTCTGTTTAGAAACGGGGGTGTTTTGCAAATGTACCTTCCACAACAATTCAGGCATGTCAAGTTCTAATTGGCTGGTGGCGAGTTCAAAAAGTGCCCTTGCTCGTTCTGTCTCGCCCAAGGATTTCTCTAACTCTGCATACTTGCTCCATGCATAACAATTGTGTGGTGCCCACTCCAGATACTTTTCATATAACTTCCGACAACGATCTATATTCGCAAGTTGCAGCTCAATCTCAATATACTTCTTAAAAATCTGTTGAGAGGAAGCATATATGACACTTAATGATACATTTTTTATTGATAAATGGAATTGTGTTAAAGTAGACATCAACACTATTAACCATACGTTACCTTATCTTTAGGTGCCTTGCCTATTGCAGTACCAAGAATCTGGCGTGCACCCGTGAGATTCAGCTGTCGTATCTCAAACTGAGCAGCAAGAAGCCATATTTTTGCAAATGAGAATTTCTCATGAGGAATCAATTTAAGGCACTCCCTGGAAAATATTCAAGCTCATGAGATATCTGTTCAAAGTCTTTAAGATGTGTCCACTGATGTTAGTTAAATCAAAGAAAAACAAAGGAAAACTATGAACACGAAACGATTTGACAAAACATTGGCATTATGCATTGTACAATCTCCAAATTGTAGACTAACATAAGTCTTTGAATGTAAACCAAGTCACAACTGTCCATAGAATTACTGTATTTTAATAACCAAAAAGAAAGATGACAAAATTAACTACAGGAAATCATAATTTAATACAAAAAGGCCAAGCTCATCAGTCCTCAACTGTCGTTATATACCCAATTTACTCAAATATATATATATATATATGAATTTTCCTCTTGAGGTTCATTTTTCAAGCGTATCCTCATAAACAAATGTTTGAAACCAGAACACTTTATTCAGCCCTAGTGCACTGTAGCAATTCATATACTTCAAAACCTAAATTAACTTCATTACCAAG
Organism: Rubus idaeus; assembly: GCA_030142095.1. Taxonomy (NCBI): domain Eukaryota; kingdom Viridiplantae; phylum Streptophyta; class Magnoliopsida; order Rosales; family Rosaceae; genus Rubus; species Rubus idaeus. The sequence goes on from CM057969.1 coordinate 6,165,388, forward strand.
AAAAAAAAATATAGACAATACAAATGCAGAAACATTGTTTATTATTCATATACTAATATCATTGTCATCAGTTAAATTAACGAGTACTCACATAATTTCTCTGTGTTTACAGGACCCACAATTTACTTAGCAAGTAATATTAAAACTTCAATATTTGCGAGAATTTAAGAAAAATAGATAGTTTTGCATTTCTCGGTAAGATAAAGAGCTATTGCAACAAAATTTTAGACGTTACCACTTGTACAAATTAATTGGATTGCAGATGAATTTACAAAAGCTTCGGAGTTTTGTAATATTATATTTGGTTTCCCATTCTATACTAATTAATTTGTTATCCCTTAGTTCATTAGGATCCCTAATCTTAATATACAAGGATCAGTTACTTTCCTTCTTAAAATTTTCTATTCTCTATTAGAATAAAATTTGGTAATCTATAAAAGCCTTGTCTAGTCTCCACCAGTTGCTTCAGAGATCTCTCCTTCTCTTCTTGCTTTTGTTTCTCCACTTTTAAAAATGTCCATGAACTTTGATGAAATTTTAAGCAACCCAGCCATAAATGATATACATTTATAGATATATAGACTCGAACGTTATGTTGAATTCAAATATTATGCAAGTAACATGAAGGGATGATGACAGGCTTTAAATATATTACTGGCTTTTTCTGAGTTGAACTTTATGGTTTCACGTATCCTTGTTGACTTAAATAGTTGCTAAAGAGAATTAAGAATAAAGCAAAGATCATGTACATCTACAAACCAAAGTCAAAGAATCAAGCTTACCTATAGACATCTCGTGTGCGTTCCACATCCCCAGTATCAAGCTCCTCATAAAGTGCATAATTAATCCTGACATGAAACGTGAAACAAACAATCAACAACAATTACTTCTTATAAACAACAAACAACAGTTATTCAAATGAAATGAAGCACATCAAATTCAAAGCATGAAATAATCACTAATTAACAAATGCTAAACATGCCACATACCACAGATAAATATATCGCTGCCAATACCGCTTCTCAGGAGCCGGAGGAACATTAGCAACAGCTCGCTCATAAACCTCTCTGATTCTGTCCTTATTCCCTGCACTCTCTTCTAGCCTTATATAATCAAACCAGGAGTCGTAATTAAGAGGATTCTTCCTAACCTCATCCTCATACTGAAACCTCCTCTTTCCCACAATCGCATCCTCAATCCCTTCTCTATCCCCATATTGCTTCTCAAAAGACACAAACTTCTTATACAAATCCTCTGCTCTTCCTTTGGGTATGTGATCCAGTGCAAATTTATAGATACACCGTGCTCGCTCGGTTTCTTTGCACCGCTCTTCAAATTCAGCGAAAGCCACAAACAACTGTTCGGCCTCTTCATCATCAGCTAGCTTCTCCACTGCCCTCTCATACACATTCCGCGCCCTCGCAACATCACCATTCTTCATCTCAAACTTGGCATACCGAATCCAGGCTGCAACTTTCGGATGACATTGTACAAACCGCTCGTAAATCGCTCTAGCACGCTCAACTTCATTATAGCGAAGCTCGAATTTGATGAAGGAGAGCCAGCCTTGCTGGTCTGGCATCCAAGTCATCCACCTCTCGAAAATTTGTCGAGCACCAGCCACGTTCCCAATCATCTCTTCCATGTGAATGTACTTGTACCAGAGCTGGTCCACTCTAGGCAAGAGTTGGACAGCGCGGTCCCACACATTCCTCGCATGGTTGATGAACTTGTTCTTCATCTCCACCTCTGCATACTTGAGCCATAGCGTGTGATTCTTATAATCGACCTCAAGGGCTCGCTCCCAAACAGAGCGTGCACGCTTAAAGTCCTTCTGGGACTCCTCCCACTGTGCATACTTGATCCAAACGCTGACATTCCACCGTACTCGCCGGATTAGATCCTCAAATTCCTTGCGTTTTCGAAGACGATAATCGGAAAGCTCAGTTGGGTCTGTGATTTTCTGCTTGGGAGGTCGGATTTCTGCCTCCTGCCGCTCACGAGCCTCCCGGAGGATTTGCTCGGCGGTAATTTGAACAGGGGCTGGTGTTTTATTCTTAACCCTAGTTGGTCGTGGTAGCTTGACCTCCGTATCCTTTCGGGTTAGGTACCCTAGGGCGGGGTCTGCGTCCTTGTAAGACCCCATTGCGAGGATTTTTGCACCTGTAAACGAGTATAACACTAAATTTTGACAATGAACAAACACTACACCAAAGATTAAAGAAAGAAAAAAGAGCAGAACGCCCGAACAAGATGCAGAAAAGAAAAGACTAGAGCAGATTAAATCAATTTAACATTAAGAATACCCGAGATAATCGTTTAACTACGAATTGAACCAATTAGCTAAACCCTAAATTTTTTCCCAATTTGTATTGAACAAAATTGAACAGAAAGTTAAATAGACACTTACAAGTTACAATTTGCTGGATTAGAGGAGGGCAAGATGAAGAACGAAAGAAGACGGCGGCAATGGGGAGACGAATTGGAGCAAGAGGCTTTTTTCAAATTGGGACAGAGGGGCTTAAACGAAGAACGAAGAGTGAAGACGCTAGCCTTATGTGGAGACGATTTACACAAAAACGACGCCGTAATACTTATAAGCCTCAAAACTGAAAACCATAAAATTGTAAGGCTCAACCCGGCCTGTCCTTAAATCGGACCGAGTTCGGGATCCGCCGTCAACCCGGCCTACTAGCTAGAAGTGGCCTTTTCTAAACTAAAAACCGACAAATCGCACCGTATCAAACCAACGAAAATTTAATTGAAACCGAATCAACGCTTGCGGAAAAAATGGATTAATAAATCATTCCATATTTGAAAATGTCAAAAATGTATTTGCCAAAAAAAAAATTGTCAAAAATGTAAAACTCATTGTGGATAAATAAATATTTTCTTGTGAGAATAAAAACATGGAAACAAAAAATTGTTGGGAACAAAAAAAAAATGATCGCAACTAATTGGGCAACAAGTTCGTCAAAGACAGTTGGCAATGTCATAGAAAGTTGAAGGGCACCTCCACGAACCAAAACCCTACAAAAAAATAACTTTGAAAAGAGAAAGCTATGGGGACGAATGCATGAAAGAAAAAGAGAAAACAAAAAATTGAAGGGCGGTGCGTTCGATGTTGCAAAGAGACATCAACGAACGAGAACATAGAAGAACAAGGTTTCTAGAGTTTTGGGTCGAGAGATATTAATTTGAAGGTTTTTTCATAGACAAGGTTAAAAATAGCAACCGGATCAATTTTAATACCCAAACTTTAAAAGTGATCAAAATGGTACTTGAACTTTCAAAATGCGATCAACTTGATACCTCCGTCCAATTTGAAATAACATTCGTTTCAAAAGTAATTTTATCCATTGAAAACTCTAGGTGTTCTATAATGCTTAAGATTATGAAAATTTCAAATATGAGAGTCGTTCGATTAGTTTAATGCGTAATTGTAGGTGTTAACTAATTTAGTGACTCATGTCTCCAAAATTTTAATACTACGGACTCCATTATCAAACTTTTTTGAAAAATCATGGTTAGAAGTTACACATTCAATGACCTCATCTTCAAGTGAAATTACCAAGAAAGTACAATAGTATAAAAAAAAAACAAAATCTAAGCATCGTACACGGGTTAAATAGAGAAGCTTTTGCGTCTTTCTAACCCACACCCCCATTTTGTTTTAATCGAGACTCGAGAGAAACTCATCTAATATTTTTTTTTCTCCAATCCTTGTAGTGATTCCTCACCCATTATGTGGTGATTTTTCTAGCATCTGCCTCTCATATCCCATTTTTTTTCCATTTTTGAGATATGAATCCATATATTTTTATGGTGAATTGCCCCTCCCTCTCCCCCCCCCTCCCCCCCCCCCCCCTCCCCCCAAACCACCAAAACCCCCAAACAAAAAACACCTTTTTTCCCCCTCTGGCGCCCCGGAAAGATTTTTTTTTTTTTTTTTTAACCCCAATTTTTAAATTTTAACTCTAAAATTTTTTTTTAATTTTTGTTTGTTATTTTTTTTTTAAAAATTTTTTAAATTTAGCCACCCCAAAAAAATTAAAAGCCCCCCCCTCCTACCATCCCCCCCCCCACCCCCTTTTATTGCCCCCCCCCCCACCCCTCTTGACGTTGTGGGAGTTAAGGGGGGGATTTTTTAGGGGCGACGGCAAGACGGTGGGGAAGGCGGAATTTTGTTTAGATAAAGAAAGTACAGTAGTGAGTAGTGATGGTCTCATGTGGCCATGTCCCAAGACGACATGGTTTGGGTATTTGGACTTTGGAGCATTTAAACTAACCGCACGATCGTGCATGCCTACTGCGTGGCATCATCTCGTTCACTCATCAGTACACTCAAATTGTCCAAAGGCCCAAAGCATAGCAGCAGAATCTCTCCACTCTCTTCCCTTCCATCTTCTTCAACTCGCTTCCTCACTCCCGACCAAAAAAAAAAAAAAAAAAAACACGTCTCAGAAGTTGGGCACTCGGCACTAGTCCTTCATCGGTGGCCGTTGATGGCCGAAGACGACAATCGGAGCGTTCCGGAGTTGGGATCGATGCCGGCAGAGGCTTTATCAGCCAGAGAAGCGGAGCTGAGGCAAGAGATTGATCAACAGAAGCACGAAAAAGCGGTGCTGCAGGAGAACCACCAATTCGAGGTTCTAGAAAAGCTCAAAGTGAAGGAGGAGCTTCACGAGTACTTGGCCGAGGACAAGGAGGTCATTTCCGAGCTCCGGAGCAAGAACGGTGAGCTGGAGAGCCGCATTTCGCGGCTGGAGGAGGGTATTACCGGAAACTTCAGGAAGGAGAGGCGCTTGGGATCACGGAGAAGCCAGCGTTTGGCGAATATGGAAGCCGAAAATGCCGAGCTTGAGTCTGAAGAAGATGCAGAGGATGAGCTTGATAGTGATGGAAATGGAGACATGGCCACCGCCAGTGAAGGAGACTCTTCACTTCCTAGACGCAGAGGTCGCCCGCCTACTAAAAGAAATTCAATTTTGCAAAATTCAGGTAATTTAATTTACCAAAAAAAAAAATCGAGTTTATTGCTTTGGTTTTGCTTGAGCTTTATGAAATATGATTGTATGAACCTTTAGTTCACAATTGAAATATCTTTGATGATTGTGCTTTTGGGGCTATGGTTGTGTTTCTGTGGTCTAATTCCTGTGTGTTGTAAATGTTGTGATGTGTTGTTATATTAAAATTTATATATGTAGGTAATAAAAAGCAGATGAAAAAGAAGAGGAGGAGAAAGAGTGTGATGAAACAGAAGTATAAGGACGCAGATCATGTACAGTACCGTTGTAATATGCTTTCATTTCTCAAGACAATGCAGAAAATAAAAGAACGCTTGAGTGAAAGCCACTTAGAGTTGCTACGACAGACTCCATTTTGGCCATTGATATCGGCATTTTACAACGGTATGATTTCTGAAAGTGACTGCAAGAAATCGGAGAGTGACATCAACGACATCATCCAATGCTACAACTCAAACACAACGTGCTTTGAGTTTGGTAACACATCTGTGTCGTTGACACCAGAGGACATCTCAGTAATTTTGGGGCTGCCACATGAAGGTGAAACACTAAAGGTAAGAGGGGTGTTTGGAGTCAACAGATACACATCGGATTTTGTTGAAAGATATTTCAAGGACGAAAAAAGAGTCAAGAAAACATTGGTAGATGATGGTTTGGAAAAAGCGTTACGAGGGAAAAGAGAAACAGATAGAGAGGATGTTGTACGCCTTATTCTACTAGAGTTATTCATCACGTTCTTATTCTGCAATGCGGGTAGTACTATTGGATGGAAATTAGTCAAGTGTTGTGAAGAGTTGGAAAACATTTCAAGATATTCATGGGCAAAAGCAGTTGCCGACTTTCTAAGCAGCTCATTGGAAAAAACTTCCGGGCAGTTCGGGGCATATTCTGCTGGTGGATGTGTGATTGTCCTATTGGTAATTGACATACTCCTTATAATCATTTTACTGACATGAGTACTTTCAAATGTGATTGTAATTGTTTTATATTTTATTCTACAGTTTTGGTTGTGTGAGAGAACTAATCTTATACAACCAGTCGAAGGAAGGGAGGGACACACACCGGCCCTCATAAAATGGAACATTCAGGAACTACACTTAAAACTGCAACGAATGAACCACTTCGAAGACGTTGGGGTATACATAATCATAATTTAGTTTTGTTGCATTATAAGTGCTATACAATGTGGTGCAGTGCAGTTGGACTGTTAATGCAGTTCTATGTACATTATTGCTAGGAATTACTTGTAGATGTTGATAACTTGATATACTGATATAGTAATTGTTTGCATAACGCAACTGTACGTGCAGCTGAGTTTTGAGGAGGCCAAGGAGAAGAAGAAAACGAAAGGAGAAGAAAAAGGAGAACAAGGAAAAGGCAGAGGAGAAAACGAAGAAACACAAGAAGAAGCTAATACTGAGAGACAAGAAGAAGCTGAGACTGACAGACGAGAGGAAGCTAAAACAGATATACGGGAAGAAGAAAGTGTACTTGATGACTTGGTGGGTTCATTGGAAGATGAACTTCAAGCTCAAATGTCTCACTTCCGCCAATCTTCCCCTATTTTGAAAAGGTTGAACAGAGACAATGACGACTTGGAAAGAAGAAAAGCAAAAGATTCACGGGATAAGGTTCAAAATGCAAGGGTGGAAGTTGAAAGAGCTCAAGGTAAAGTGGACAGACTAGCTGAAAAATTAGAGAGGAAAAAGGAAAAAGCAATAAGACTAAAGAGGAAACTCAAAGAAGAAAAGAAGGAGAAGAGAAAGCTGGAAAAGGAGAATGAAATCTTAAATGCCGAGAAGAGATCATTGTTTGAGTCTGTGACAAAGCTGGTGGAGAAGATGGAAGAAACTCTTGATGCTGAAAGGAAAGCAATGAGAAACCTAGTGAAAGAGAAAGCGGAGGTGATTAAAGAGAATCGAGAACTCAAAGATCAGCTCAATCAAGAGAGCTGCACTGCAGCTAATAATTTGGGAGAAGACAAACAAACTCAGGTCTCTCCAGAGCAGTCATATGCGGCAAGTTCTGAAAAAAGCATCAGAAAGAGGGCATTAGATGAAGGGTCTGAGTATGACAAAGGGGGTGAGAGAAAAAGGAAATTGGGAGACGAAAACGAAAACCAAGAGAGAAAAGAGGAGGATGATGCTGCTCAATTTGATGACATTATTGCAGGCATTTTTGGATGAAGAATTCATAACTTGTGGTGATAGTTGTATTTCATTGCATGCTTTGTCTAGGTTGCTAGTTGGTCTTGTACTCTTGTGATCCTATTAAGAAAGATCAGAAAAATTAATAACTTGGTTTTACATTAAGATGGACATGTAGGTAATAATCGGGGAGAGAAACAAATGTTGGGCTTGGGCTTGGGCTTGGGCTTGGGCTTGGGCTTGGGCATGCCAAATGTACATGCGACAAACGATTTCATAATTTCATTGACAGTCAATCTAACAGGTAAGAGTAAAAAATGAGTGTAATTAATAAGAGATTAAAATCTGACTAGCGTAAAACTGTAACTTGGTTATTAATAATTTAAGTTAATTAATTACTAATATCACAATCATTTGGCATGATCTCCAAGGCACTCATACTAATATCACACTCATATATATAGCATGACTCAACGCCAACTGAGTGGAGCAGACGACTCGAACACCCCATTTCTCACTTCCCTCACCAAACCCTAACCCCGAAAACCCAGAGGCCTCTTCTTCCTCCTTCGTCTATTGAAGCTACATTGGCAGGCGTTCGAGTCAGAAGCTCAACGCCGGTCGAGATTAGTACTTTTTCGGGGCATTTGACTCGGTTCTTTCAATCTTTCCGTGATCGATCCATGGGTGTCAGAATGTGGGTTGAGCGTAGCGAAGAAGACGAAGAAGACGCTCAGGTTCCGAGCATTTCGCAGATGATTTCGATTCTGGGAAGGGATTTTGAGGGAGTCGGAGAGGGCTTGTTAGCTTCCGGAGAGGAACTAGAGCGAGAGTTTGAGAATCTGAGTTACGAGTACGCAGTGCTGGAGGAGAAGCGCAAGCTTGAGCTGCTGGTAGTGGAGAACGAGTACAGAGACCTCCATGAGAAGCGCAAACTCGAGCGTCTGGAAATGCTCAAGCTTTCGAGGAAGTACGCAGCGCTGGAGAGGAAGCACCAGTTTGAGAGTCTTGATAAATTCGAAGCCGAGAAGAAGTATGCGGAGCTTCAGATGAAGCTGGAATCGGAGGTGCGGGAGAAGCTCAAATTTGAGCAGGAGTGTATAGAAACCAAGCAAAAACACCAACTCGCGCTTCTGGAAAAGCTAAAAGTTCAGAAGGACTATGCATTGCTCTGGGAGAATCACCGATTAGAGCGGCTCGAAAAGCTCAGAATCGAAGAGGGGTACGAAGCACTTCAGCAAAAGCACCAGTTTGAGGTCACGGAGAAGCTGAAAGTTGAGGACAAGTATGCAGGGCTGGAGGAGAAGCACGAATTGGAGCGGTTGGAGAAGCTCAATGTTGAGTACCAGTATAAAATGCTTGAAGAGAAGCACCAATTTGTTGTTGAAGAAAATCGAAAATTCGAGAAGAAGTATGAAGAGCTTGAGGAAAAGAACGAGATACAGATGCTGGAAAAGCTCAATGCTGAGGACGAGTGTAAAGTGCTCGAGGCTAAGCACCGGTTAGAAGTCCAGGAAAAGATCAAAGTTGAGAAGTTGTTTGCAGAGCTTTGGGAAAAGCACCAATTAGAGCTGCTGGAAAAGGTCAAAATTGAGATCATGTACAAAGAACTTGAGCAAAAGCACCAAGTTGTGCTTGAGGACAAGCACAAAGTTGAGAACGAGTATAAAGAACTTGATGAAAAGCACCAATTAGAGCTGCTGGTCAAGGTAAAAAATGAGAAGGAGTACAAAGAACTTGATGAAAAGTACCAGTTTGAGCTTCTGGAAAAGCTCAAAGTTGAGAAGAAGTTGAAAACGCTCGAGGAGAAATATAGATTGTATATGCTGGAGATCCTGAAGGAGTATAATGAACTTGAGGAAAAGCAGCAGTTTGAGCGTCAGGACAAACTCAAAATTAAGAAGAAGTATGAAGAGCTTGAGGAAAAGCTCCAATTTGAGCTGCTGGAGAAGCTCAAAGCTCAGAAGGAGTCTAAAGAACTTCAGGAAAAGCTCAAAGTTAAGAAGTATGCAGTCCTTGAGGAAAAGTACGAATTTGAGCTGCTGGAAAAGCTCAAAGTTCAGAATGAGTGTAAAGAACTTGAGGAAAAGCACCAATTTGTGCTTCAGGAAAAGCTAAAACTTGTGAATAAGTGCACAGAGCTGCAGGAAAAGCTCAAAGCTAAGAAGTATGCAGTCCTTGAGGAAAAGTACGAATTTGAGCTGCTGGAAAAGCTCAAAGTTCAGTATGAGTGTAGAGAACTTGAGGAAAAGCACCAATTTGTGCTTCAGGAAAAGCTAAAACTTGTGAATAAGTGCACCGAGCTGCAGGAAAAGCATGAATTTGAGCTGCTGGAAAAGCTCAAATTTCAGAATGAGTATAAAGAACTTGAACAAAAGCACCAATTGGAGCTACTTGAAAAGCTCAATGTTGAAAAAGAGCTTAAGGAATACAAGGCCCAACTTGAGGGGTTGAAGGAACAGCGAACTGTTGCCAATGAGAGGTATGAGAGGCTACTGGAGGAGGTTAAGAAGGGAAGGAAAGCCGAGGATAAACAGGTAATTTTTGAATGTCGAAGTCAGAACAATACCCTGGAGAGCCAAAACATGAAGTATCAAGAAATGTTTGAGCTACAAGCTTCAGGGTTGGATAATCTGATGAATGCAAAGATTCAGGGTTCAAGTAACATGGAAAACAGAAGTGGAAATGGTGGAATGACAGATGACAGAAGAAATAAGAATACTTGTGAAAGCTCTGGTCATGCCATAGATTTAGAGTATGTCTCCTATTTTGTGCCAGCAAGTGGGGGCGCTCCTCGAAATGGAGGTTTGAAAAGTTCAGGTATTGGATGTTATACTGTTTGCATAGATTATTCAGTTTAGTGCTTGAATTTTTGTTTAAGCTTTGTGAAGTATAAATCACTGTCTATTAAATTGAAGTACCTTGTTAAGTTGGTAGTCAGTGGTCATTTTTACATGTTTGAAGACTTGAAAGAGGAGGACAATTGATATATCCTCATTTGCGAGTTATTAAAAACAAGGGTAAATATGCAGCAAATGTCAGGAAACTATGGGGATGATTAGCACTTTCTTGTTTCAAATACTCTAAGTTAGGAACAAAATTGCACTTTCATGTGCAACAATAAATCTTACAGCTGAATTCAGAATAGTTTTGAAGATAAAAGGCAGTTCATTAATCTAGGTTGACAACGAAATTACCTTTCTTTAAATATTCTAAAAGCCGATATTTAGATCCTTTGCTGTATTTACAAGGAAAGTATTCTTCATCTGCAAAAGTTTTTTGTGAATTCTTTTTCGCCAAAGCCTAACTAACCTAACATATAAATCTTTCATGCCAGGTACTCCTAAATTTTCATCTGGAGATAGCGATGATGATTGTGCTCCTGGAGAAAAGAAGCTAATGGGGCTCAAAAGAAAACGAGCTTCATCTCCAAATACAAGTGATAATTACTACGGTGACAATTTGGAACAAGATACTATTCCAACCGCTGAGATGAAGCAACCCCCGAAGCTAAGCCGCTGTGGCTCTCTGGTGAATTATTTCTCAGAAATGGTTGGTTCTTCTGCTGTTAGTGACAATGGACAACAAAATAACTCATCAAGTCGTGCTCAAATGATCTTAATACCATCTAAAGAGATAGTAAGGGAAACACAGAAGTCGCCTATTGAGTCTCCTGCGATGGCCAGTAATGAGCCTATTGACTGTGATAGTGATCACAGTTCTACATCGAGTTTCAGCTCTGATGACTCTGAGGATGAAGATGGATTTTAATCTTTGTTGAGTGCTCTTGTTTAAAAATCCAAAGCATGTGAGGTAACAAATGAGATATATGCTTAGTGCATTCAAAAAAGTTCCTGACATATAAGTCTGCTTAATTAGTGCATTCTGTTTTTGGGATCATAGTAACTTGCCGTCTTCTTTATATTCTGGTATGATCAGTTCTGTCATGCTTCTCTTAGACTCACGGTATTGGATTAGATTAGAATATTATTCTTCTATTTGGGTTTTGGTCACTTTTGTTGCATGTCATTATTAAATAGTGGAGGGTACAGTTGATTTTTATTTGTTTTTGCCACTATACGCCTAAAGTTCTATGTGCATAACATTTAAGATTCGTTAGTTCCTTGAACTGGACAATACAAGGAAATTTTCCAAGTACCAGTAGATTCTAAACCAAAAGAAAGTGAAGCAATAGTTGGGATAGAACACACTAACATATTATGACTAAATAATATGTACTATATATCTAGATGAACTGCGACTATTTATGAATACATTTGCTTCAAGGATTTGCATCTAAACCCTTGTTAAACAAAGCAGCAAAGCATAAAATTTTTAAGGTCTGCAGTTATAAAACGTAGGATTCGGGTGTAGTGGAGTCTCAGGACATCCCTCTAACACCTTTTATGAATGAAAATTTCTCATGAGTCAGGTTCAACCCCAATTCCCAACATGGTAAATTTATTTTATTTTTATATATAGATTATACGCTTATCTGCTGAGATTATTGAATATATGAAAAACATAAAGAGAGAAAGCAATGGAAGAACAGAGAGATCGATAAGCTAGGCTACATCTTGCTTGACTTGAATACAAAAGAGAGTACAGTAGTTTATATAGAGCTAGGAGACAGCCCATGGCAGGCCAACATATTCTCCATGCGTGACCAGCAGCATGTGCAAGTATGGGCACCATTCCTTGGTTCTCTTTCTTTATTATTGTGCCCATCATATTCCTTACATTATCAACTGCTTTTGAAATTTGTCATGTACTTGCTTGATCAGGGAACTGTACTAGCATTTACCTTTTTGTCGTAAAATTTTGCCTTTTCACATTGGCTACAGGGGAAGAGTTTTGGTTGAGTTTCTTAGAGCTGATCAGGATCAACAAAGGGAGTGTATAACGATCTGTTTTTACTGCAACTGCAAGTACTCTCAGCAGATTACTGGAGGTATCGTTGTTCCGAAGTTGTTAAGTTGAATGCACACCTACTGTTTGAGAAGCATTTTGATAACAGCATCTGACATGGGGAAGCCGTGATCCAGTAATAAATGATACTCGGAAATTCTGCAAAGGCTTCCTAAACTTGTTGCAGAGTTTTCTGTAGATAGTTAAATGCGTAGTACGATAGAGCCTGATTCCTGCCAACTCTGAAGCCTTTGAGGCTACGGTAATGTAACTAACATTGATATGAACGTATTAGAATGCAAAAGTGGCCAGCAGTGCTGTAGTTTCTATCTGTTTATTTTATTTGCATTTGCATTAATTTCTGTAGTTCCTATTTATCTTTCTGTCGATATGAGATGGTTTTGTTTACCGTCTGGTTGAAAAATTTCAGATTTTTTTATTCCAATTTGTTTCATGTGTTTATAACATAAATAATTTTAGCTTTATAGTGTAGCATGGGTTTTTTTTTTCCCGTTAATTTGTGTTAAATCGTATTTTGTCATATATATGGGTTTCTTTTGTTTTACCATTCTTATCCTTTGCCAATTTTTTTATTTTTTATGTTTCACTCTCCCTTGTACATTGTACATTTAACACATAAACAACGAAGTCAACCACATTGGTAATTTGGGATAGACAAAATGACCAAAATTTACACTTGTAACTTTTGCGGGGTATCGCCCGAATGGGGGAGACTTTGGGGACAATTTTTTTTTTGAATGGGAAAGCTTTTGACCCCCGAATGGGGTTTGCTAGATCGAGATATGAAAGTGAGAGAAAAAAAAATAGAGCTGACTAGCTGAGTGAATAATACCGGTGGACATTGCAGCCTATGCCGGAGATTCGGAGAGTCGATCGAGTTTTGATGTTTAGATTACTTTATCACGACCTTTTTTTTAATTAAAAATTTAACGAAAAAAAAACTTGACAACTATATAAAATAGTGGTTGTATCACCACAAACAAATTAATTTTCACAATTTTTCTTTAATATAAAAGAGAAAAGGACACAAAGTACTAGTAGTGGTGTTTACAACATCTTCAATGGTGAGTGTCAAACTCAAGTAACAAATATATTATAACACTTCCAAATAAACACTATTCATATAAAAAAAATTACCATATCTAATGATTAGGTACCAAAACCAAGTGTCAAACCACTATCTTTTTCTCTCCTCCTCATTTCACATGCATTATGACATCCCATAAGCTCAGTTTTTATCTCAGTTTGGCATTTGAGATATGTCTAAACTGAGTTTGACCCTCAATTTTTCTACTATTGAAAATGTAAAGTGCAATTTTGAGACATAAATATAATTATAATTTCAACTATTGGAAATGTTCTTAGGTACAATTTTTCGAGTAACGATGGAGCCGTTTTTTTTTTTTTTTGGCAAATGAGAATATCATTAAAGGGCATAAATCCCAGCAAGGCAGAAGCCTTCAAAGCCAAACAGATGGAGCCATCTTTTATTAATGCAAACCCACCACTTGCCAGTTCTCTCAGTCAAACTGTCAAAGATCGTCTTTCCAACTTCTTAGAAAACGAAGAGTTTTTCCCTTTCTAGCCCTCGAATACTCTCCTTCCCTCCAAAACCAAAAGCTCAACAGTCTTCTTCACCTGCGCTCTCTCTCTCTCTCTCATGGCTTTTGGAAGACGACCTGCCTGTGATTTCAGTAGCGAGGATGAAATCGAGGACGAGAATCCAAGCATATCGCAGATGTTCTCGACGCTGCGAGACTCGTTTCGGATGGAAGAATTTGACAGAGTCGAAGAGGCGATAGTCGCAATAGTGGCGAAACTAAAGCACCAGAATAAGATTCAGAAGTTCGAGGCCCGATTCGAGCGGCTGGAAAGGCTCAAACTTGCCGACGAGCTTAAGGCTTTGAAGGAGAGGCTACCGGAGAAGGAGGTTGACAAACAGGTAATTTCTGAGCTACGGTTAAAGATCGCAAAACTGGAGATCGAAAAATTGGAACTTGATCGTGAATACGAGGCATTGTTGAGCCGAATTCTGCAGTTAGAGGATGATACTATGAAATTGTTTAGTGAAATCTTTATGGGTTCGAGTACAATTGAAGGAAGAAGCGAATGTGGTGGAGTGAGAGAGGATGGTAGAAATGATCGCAGGGTTATAAACTTAGAGAATGTGCTTGATTCTTTGATAGGGCCTCATGCAGACGGAAATCTGCAAACTTCAGGTATTAGGGTTTTATGTTATTTTCAATTTTTCTTAATGTGTTTCAATTTCTCAGCTATTAGCTAATTGGGTATAGGGATTGAATTTTTCTTAAGTCAGCGAAGCAAAACTAAAGCTAGAGATTGAAAATCAGAGGATCGAGTATGCAGCACTTGAGAAAAAGCTTGATTTTGAGCTTCAGGAAAAGCTCAAAGTTGAAGATGAGCTTAAGGAGTGCAAGGCCGAGCTTCAGGGTTTGAAAGAGAAGCCAAATGTTGCAAATGAGAATTGTGAGAAGGTTCTGGAGGAGGTGAATAAGGGAAGGAAAGACGAGGATGAAGAGTTTGTTTTCGACTCGCCAAGGAAGAACAATGAGCTGGAGAGCAATTCTGCATATGCGGAATTGGATAGCGAAATCGAACGGTTAGATAAGTTGATTAATTCAAAGCGTCTTGGTCCAAGAAACATGGAAGAGAGAAACAAACACAGTGGAATGGCAGATGATGGTAGAAAAAAGAAGTGTAGTGTAAGCTCTGACCATGTCATAAATGTAGAGGATTTATGTGATTCTGTGCCAGCGAGTGCTTCCTCTCGAGGAAGTGGTTTCCATGGTTCAGGTATTTGAGAGTTGTTATATTCATTTTAATCTATGCTCATTGCTTGCTATTAGCTTCTTGAGTTTGGTGCTTGAATTTTGCTTTATCTTTATGAAGTGTAAATCACAGTCTATGGATTTGTCAATGGGCATTTTTTAAATGTCTGAAGATCCAAAATAGGAGCACAGTTGATAAATCTTTAATTTCAATTTGTTTAGTTGAATTTTCTTTTTTTCAGCTCACTCCTCGTCTTCATTAAGAGCTAGAAAGTTATAACAGAGTGAAAGTATTGAGTATTTATAAAAAATATGCAGCATATTTTGGCTTTGATTTGTAAATATGTGATTGTGATGTGGGCTTTTCCTCATTTTGCCTGTGTACCATGTTACTTACTCATATGGTATAACCATTCATTTTACTTGCATACCCTGTTACTCATGGTATAAACTTTACAACCTTTATCAGAATAGTTTTGGAGATATTCCCTTCAAAGGCATATCATAAATTTAAATTGACATGAAAATACATTTCCCTTTGTATATTTGAAAAGCCAATTTTTACATTGTTAAATATATAAGAAGTTATCTCCGTCAATTTCAAAGCTTTTCTGAAATTGTTTTGCTAATGTCTTGGTGAAACTTGACATGAATTCTATGCCAGGTACTCCTAAATTTTCACCCGGAAATGCTATTCTTATTAGTGATAGCGATGATGATTGTGCTCCTGGAGAAAAGAAGCTAACGGTGCTCAAAAGAAAACGAGCTTCATCTCCAAATACTAGTGATAATGACGATGGTGGTGACAATTTGGAACAAGATATTATTCCAACTGCTGAGATGAAGCAACGCCGGAAGCTGAGCTGCTGTGGCTCTCTGGTTAATCATTTCTCAGAAACAGTTGGTTCTTCTGCTATTTGTGATTATGGAAAACAAATTAACTCGTCAAGTAGTGACCAAGTGATCTTAAGACCATGTGAAGAAAAAATAGGGGAAAAACATAAGTCATCCATTAAGTCTCCTGCAAAGGTGAGTAACGAGTCTGATGACAGTTCTACATCCATTTCCAGTTCTGATGACTCGGAGGATGAAGATGGATATCTATTTTTGTTTAAGGATGTTGTTAAAAAAGCCAAAGCATGAGAGGTAAGGAAAATGGCATTTATGGCTTCTTGATGCATTTGAGAAAGATCCTGATCCTTGCTTGCATGCCGTATCTGTTGTTGAGCTTCAAATAACTTGTCGTCTTCTTTTTATTCTAGTATGATTGATTCTGTTAATGCTTCTCTTAATACTGACTATCAAATTGGATTAGAACAGTACTCTTCTGTTTCTTTTGGTCATTTTTGTTGCATATCAGTTTTAGATAGAGGCAGGTGCAAGCGAAACAATCCATTTATTTGCTTAAACCTCAATTAAATATACGTATGCATAAACATTCTTTAGTTGCTTTCTAACTATGTAACGCAAGGAACCTTTTTCGTTACCAGTGGATGCTAAACAACTAAAAAAGAAGTGAAGGAAACAGTTGGCATAGAAGTGTAGAACGCATGTACAGATGTATTACTGTTAAATTATATTTGCTTTTAGATAAATTGAACCTGTTATTTTACTTTGTCCAGATCTTTATATAATGATATACCATGAGCAGTAATTTTCCTTGTTAATGAAAGCTGAGAAGCAAAGCATAAAAACATTGAGTTCTGAAGTAATAAAAAGTTGGGTTGGGGTCTAGAGGAGGCTCAGGTCACACATTCCCCATGAATGATATTCAAGCTTATTATTCCCAACAAGATAAATATAAATTATATATACTGATCACCTGCTATTTTGAAATTTATCATGATGAGTGGTATTCGATTATTCGTGATCAGTGAACTGTACTTGCATTTACTTTTATTTATTTATTTATTAAAATTTTCCTTTTCAGATGGCTTCAGGGGAACTGCTGGGGGATCAACAACGCAGGGTAATAGATCTGTGAAGGAGTTGTAGGTTGATGTATGACGGAAACGTCTTTTTGACTGCAAGTACTCAACTGTGTTTTTGGAGATATGCTTAAAGAAGAGATCCTGCTTCGTAAGTTCTCAAAATTGATGCTATGAGAAGCTAACATGGGTGTAAATTAATTTTTTATAATTCTGCAAAGACTGCAACTTCCGAACTTCTTGCACAGTTGCTCTGTAGATAGTTTTGTGCATAGTACAGAAGTGGAGCCCCGATTCCTCCAAACTAGATTAGTACGTTAACATGTCAACTGGTTCGACTGATCGAATCTCTTACTTTATGGTATGAAAAATCATGCTATTTCTTTGTATGTTGGTTTTTAGTTTCAGTCATCTAGAAAAGTTGACGAGGTATATGGAGCAATGGGCAAAATTCTGCTTGTGTTTCCATTTAGGTACATTGGTTAATAAACATGGACGCACAGAGCAAATTGGCTAAACTGAAATCCCTTAAGGTAAGGTAAATCCCAAATAAGAGAAAGTCTACAGGGAGCAGAGCGGAGTGGCTGATTATATGGCAACGTTTGGACACTCTCAGATATTGGCTGTGAGATTTATGATGTTCCTTCTCCTGATGTTGTTCCTTGATGTTGACCTTAAATTCTCTCAAATACAACAAAAAAGAAAATAAAATTTAATTAAACTCCAGTTAGAGAATTGTGGTTTTCGCTGGGAAATTGATGGTGGGAACAAAACTAAGATTTTTCGCTCCATTCTCTTTTCCCATCTTATTTAATATTTAAATTCTTTTTTTTTACACACACACACTCACCCCACCCCTACCTGATATCTGAGAAGAGTCAAATTCAAGACCTCTCATGTGACAAATTTGATGTCAAACTACTACACCAACCATCTCAGATAATATTTAAATTTATTTTGTTATACTATGTTTCTCGATCTTAACCACAACAAAATACTATATTTACCGATTATAAATTAACAGTGTATATTATGGGTGTTGTTATTAACACACCTCAAATTATTAATAAAATATTTTTTGTTTGTCTTTATTATACCAATTGTCTATAATATCCTAAATTTATTATTGCATTGAAGGTACGTATTGTAGACTATTTATACAATAAAGACAAACAAAAGGTGTGTTATTAACAATTTGGAGTGTATTAATAACAATTTCCTATATTATACTGTTTACATACAACAAGCTAAGAATAGAGCGATGGAGTCATGGAGATGGTGAATTCTCGCTATTCTTGAATGAGAAAAGAACATGAGATATATAATATATAGATGTCGAAACTTTGCCTTGTTCGATATATTGAGGTTTAAATTCATTTCAAACACCACATTTCTTTTTTCAATTTTGACAAAAAAAAAACATATTGATAGATTATATTTGGATAATATTTAGATTAAATCTAATTATATCTTTATCAAGTAAAACGAAGTAAGGGAAAAGCTGGACCGGAAAATGGTAAACGCAAACCGTGAAAGACAGGACATTAGGACCAAAAGAGGTAATAAATCTAGGAAATATTAGAAACGTATTAATGCTACACGACACTGCCAAGTGCCAACCCACTTCCCCACAAGTCTCTCCCAACTCCTTCACAAAATACACCCTTTCCTTATTCCCTCCAAAACCCCTTAAACTCATCACGTACTCTCTGTCATGGCTTTTAGAAGGAGACCTGCAGCCGGTGATTATCTCAGCAGCGACGACGAGACCGAAGACAGGAACCGCAGCATTTCGCAGCTGGTTTCGGAGTTCCGATTTCAACAGAGTCGAGGAGGCTTTGGTCGTGAGAGAAGCGCGTTTGAAGCGAGAACATGAGAAACAGAGGAGGGAGTGGGAGGAAAAGCTGGAATCCGAAAGGGTGGAGAGGCTGAGAGTTGGGGACGAGGTCAAGATTTGGAAGGACAAGTACGAGAAGCTTCTAGAGAAGGCCAAGCGATGGGGGGTGGACGCGGACCAAGAGTTGATTTCCGAGCTCCGGAGCAAGAACAAGAAACTGCAGAGCGAGAATATGAAGCTTCTGACGAGGGGAATGGATAGCCAAATGTCCAGGTTAGAGGATCAAACTGCGAAATTCATGAAGGATTTGGGTATCAATATTGAACCAACAAGCTAGATATTAACAATGGTGAAGTGAAAGAGGATGGTGGAAATAATCGGAATGAAAACTCTGATCCTGTCGGAGATTCAGAGAATGTGTTTGGTTCTGTGAAAGCCACTGAAGGAAACAGAGATCCGCAAAAATCAGCAGGTATTAGATTTGCGTTTTGACAATCTGATTTTAATTGGTAGCTATACCTTTTTGTGGGTCTTGGTTCTTACTTGGTAGCCTTCTAGCCTTCTGCTTAGATCAGAGCTATGTTTGTAGTTTACATCAAATTTGTGAGGAGTGTCAATTGGTTCAATTGGGCTGTTGAAAACCCCTAGCGAGTTTTGATCGTAAGTTCAGTTAACGTACGAAAATAGGGGGAATATCAGCTTACGTGCATGTATACAAGGGTAGCCAAATGAGGCAACTGTCTCTGGCGCACACATTCATCCCTCCCTATGTATATTATATGACGCGAATGTATATGGAATTAATTAGGCCACAAATTCTTACCCTCTTATGTAGATTTTTCACGTGAATGAATTTATAAACATATCGTATTGGTAGCCAAATGAGGCAACCGTCTTGGTCCCTCATTTATATCCATTTATGTTATTTCGTGTGCATGCATGCATATGAAAGGTTTAGGGTCCCGTTTTCATGTTTAGCGTGGCACCAAAATCTCATTCATCAAATTTTTTGGCACAACCGAATTTTGAAAGCTGTACTTTTGTTCTTTTCAGCTCACTCCTATTATTCTTTATCAAGGGCTCGATCTCAAGTTTTTTCATAGTTAGGAAGGGTATGTAACTAGATAGTTACCAAAAGAAGGCTAGGGTATACTTATTCTAACATTTGTGAAGTAATATACTCCAATGTTTTTCTTTGATGTATGATAAGTTGATAATCATGAGTATGTGGATATGACAATAGTTCTGTTCGTCATGCTTTGAGTATCATGGTGGTCGTATGTTATAACTTATAACCTTTCATGTGCTTTTCTGCTCTCACCCTGTGAATTTAAAGAGAGGTATGGAAAGTGTTAGAAAGAGTCAGGGATCCACAGGCTCATTTTTTTCTTATTTTAGTTTTGCAATAAAAAGAAGCTAGTGGTCACTGGTCAGTGGTCACATATACTTGTATATGTCAATATGTGTAATGACTAATGAGTATTACAACCTATCTAAGCTGTCATATAAATAATTTTGACAATATATTTTTTTTGGTTGCATTTTTGACAATATTTTCTTGAAAGGCACTTCATAAATCTAGGTCAATAATGAAAATTGTGTTGTTTCCCTCATTATTAATATACAGTAAAAAAAAATTAAATTTGTGTTTTGGTTGTGGTTAGGAATTGTTTATGAAATGTCCATTCCTTTGATTAATTACTTCAGTTTGTGTGTATTATTATATATATGTGTGTAATCAGATTACAAGATAGAGAAAAATAGAGAAATTGAGAGAACAAAGATTTTCTTTGGTATTAGAGTGCTATAAGGGGGTTAGTTAGTGTAGTACTCTAATTAATATAGTCGAGTCTTTTAGGTGAGAGGGGTGAAAGGATCCTTGAAGACGATATGGTTTGTTTCTCCTGACCAGGCTTCCTGTTTGTTGCTCTGGTTTTTTTTTCTTTGTTTTTCTTTTTCCACAAATTTTGTGTCTAAATATTCTGAAAGCCAATATATTGTTACATACAGTATTTTGCTACATATATGTATATTCAATGAATCATATTTCTCATCTTCAAAAATTATGCTGGAACCTAGATGCCAAAGCCTTAGTGATGCCTAACCTAAATTTTTCTTGCCAGGTTTTGGGAAATCTAGTGATGCCATTGTGATTATTGATAGTGATGATGAGTGTGCTCCCAGACAATCCGTGTATGGAAAAAAAAATTCTGAAAAACATGAAGGCAATGGCTATTTGGGTTTGACTGGTGTAGCAAAGGAGCCAAAAATGCTCAAAAGAAAACAAGCTTCATCGTCAAGTGCTAGGGATAATGAGAATGATGATGAAGATTTTGTCCTAGATCATATTCCAATCAGTGAGATAAAAAAGCAAGGCAAGAAGTTCAATCTGGCCCCCAGTAGTGCTGTGGTCACAAAAAAAGCTGTTTCTTCTGCTATTAGTGACCATGAAAAACAAGCTAACCCATCAAGTAGTGATCGAGTGATGTTAAGACAATCTGAAGAAAAAAAAGGGAAGAAACAGGAGTCATCACCAATTTCTATCAGGTCACATACAGCAAGTCATCATAGATTTGGTAATTCTGATAGTGATGACATTTCTTCTGACTCAAACTTGGAGGAACTTCAATCAATGATCAACGATCTTGTTCGAAAAGCCAAAGCATGAGAGGTAATAATTAATAAAAATGGAATTTGAGAAAGATCCTGAATTTTGCATGAACGCTATTTCTGTTCTTGGAATGATAAATTGATAATAGCTAGCTTGCTGTCTTCTTTCTATTCTAATATGTTTAGTTTCACCTAATGCTTGCGGTATTGAATTGGATTAGAAAAGTAGTCTTCAGCTTGTTTTGGTCATTTTAGTTGCATGTCACTATTAGATAATGGAGGGTACAACTGATTTTATCCGTTTTCTGTGATTTTGATACCATGTGTCAAATTAATGACTATCCTTTTATATAAGTTTCACATTCCTTAGTTACTAGATCGAACTGGACTATACAAGGAAAATTTTGTGAGTAGCATTGGGTATTAAAACAAAGTAAGTGAAGGAAACAGTTGGCATAGACCACACTTGATAACTGGCAAGCAATGAAGCAATATGCATGTACTTTCTAGATGAACTGTAAGATCGATAAATATATTTATATATATATATATATAACTACATTGTTGTTCAGATCTTCTAATTACCTTACAGACTTACAGTTTCATTTTAAACAAAATAGCAAAGCAGAAAAGCATTGAGGTCTTTGGCGATAAATATATGGTTGGGGCACGCGAAGAGTCAAGACGTACGTGCCTTTAATGCCTCTTATGCTGTGTTGATCCCTTAGCTCTAAAGGTTCTCCCATAATTCTAACAGTTCTGTCAGACTGAGGTTCAAGCTATAATTATTTCCAATGAGAGAAATTGTAAAGTGCATATATGTAGTTTTATATGTTTGATATTTGTTTTGACCGATCATCTGCAATTTTAGAAATACTCTCCTTGATCAGTCAACTGTACTTGCTTTTACTGTCTCTAGTAACAATTGCTCTTGCACATTTGCTACAGGGGAACTGCATTGGCTGGGTTTCTTATAGCTGGAGATCCACAAGGGAGTGTTGTTGTGTCCAGAAATTGTAGAATAATGATGGAAAAGGGCTTTTGTGACAGCAAGAGTAGTTCTTTTGAGATATATATAGTTGAAGAAAGATGATCCTTATTTCTGGACCTCTTGAATCGTGTGAAGATCGGAAGCAGTGTTGATAACAGAATCTGACTCAAGGATCCAATAGGAAATGATATTTCTTTATACTATCCAATTTTCTGAACTTGCAGTGCAGACTTTTTTATAGGTAGTTAAATGCATACCATACCTGATACATTAGCATATAGCCATATAGTGAGTCCGAGGCCTTTCCATTGCTGTTGTTCGGTGATGTTACTAATTTTCAATATGGATGCTTTTGGAATGCACAATCGGCTAGCCGGTGATGTGGTTCCTATCGATCTGTTCACCTTATTTGCATTTGCAGTTATAATTTCTGTAGTCCCTATTTAGTATTCTTGCTAGCTTCATGTTCACGTACACCAGTCAAATGTGAATTCACATCATAGTAAATTGTTGGTTTGGTGTCTCTCATTTGCACTGGTGCATATAACCATTTTCTTGCAGCCCGCACAGGTAAAACCGTGAAAGTTATAAGGTTGCAGTTCAAGGAGTAATTATTGTGTGGTCCACAATTATCACAAGTCCGTTGTATAGTTTTATCACATGGCGCCGACACGATGATATATGGGGCAAAAAAATAATTAAAAAATAATAATACAATCATTATCAAAGTAAGGTTCATATGGACCAATCAGGTTATCAGGAACCACAAACACGTTGTAGTCCAGGATGAAGAATTTTTTCATGGTACTGTGGCATCACATGGCATAGGTGTGCATTCTGGTTTAGAGTATGTTTGTACAATGTTGGTTATTGGGAAGGTTAATGCTTCGAGATTATATATGAATAACGCTACTTAAGATTTAAGTTATTTTGAAAAAAATTGATATCCAATGTCGTGTAAAGCCACTCCTTGAATCAAATCATCGAAGTCAATCGGCATCTTTCTAGATATGATCATATGATTGTGTCAAAATTAAGAAGAAACAAAACTAGAAAAACAATTTTTACTGACGAATAACCATTGCATTATGAAGTTCAAGTCTTTATGGACGAATATTTGGTCGGCAAAGACCATTTCATTTGGTTTTGACCACATGCATTTCACTTGGGAAAAAAAAAAGAACTCTGGAAATAAAATTGGAAAAGACTTTAAAGACCTTCTCTCGAAAGTTCTGCAACAATAAGAAGGGTAAAGAAGCCCCCCAATGAACAAAGCAGAGCACACAGGTCACAGCCTTAAGGCACAAGCATTCACTCGCTCACACACTACTCGCTTCCTCGTCTCGACACACAGACTGCGCGAGAAAGAGAGAGAGAGGATGGGGTTTAGGGCACGACTCACTTTCATCGGCGAAGTTGAAGACGGTGATGCCAAGAACGACAGCATTCCGCTGCTGATTTCGAAGCTGAAGACGGGGTTTCTCCCCGCCGATTTCGAGCTAGCCGAACGGGCTTTACTCGCCAGAGAATCTAATCTGAAGCGGGAAATTGAGAAGCTGAAGAAGGAAAACGCAGCGCTCCAGGAAAGCAGCCAGTTTCGGGAGCTGGAAATGCTCAGAATTGAGACCGAGCTCAAGGAGTACAAGACCAAAGGTGTGATCTTTGAGCTGAGGCGAAAGAACAGGGAGCTGGAGAGCGAGAAATTGAAGCTTGAGGCTTTGGTGAAGAGCGAATATGAGGGATGGAAGGGCCTGATTTCGAAGTTGGAACGGGATGCTACGACATTGAGCAACGAAAAAGGTCTGGATTCAACAAAATTTGAAGGAAGAAGCCGAAATTGTGGGAGGATTGATGATAGTGGAAGGAATAATCTTGGTGTAGTCATAAAATCAGAGAATGGACTTGATCTTAATGAAAATGGAGGCATGGCATCGAGTGCAGGAAGCTCTATTTTTAGTGAAGGACACAGAGGTCTGACACTTTCAGGTATTAGGGAATTATGTATTGTTTTCATTTTAATCTATACTAATTGCTAGCTTTGTCGCTAATTGGCTTTGATGCTTGGATTTGGCTTAAGCTTTGTTATAACTTGGTTAATTTGGTACTTTGGTAGTCAGTAGTTATTGTTTTAGGTGTTTGAAGTGCAAAAGTGCACAATTGACTATCTTTCGTTGCATTGTTATGTTCTTCAATTCTCCAGCTTACTCTGCTTCTATTTCATTAGGGTTCTGGAATTTTTGGCATAATTTGAAAGAGGTGTACAGAATAAGGTGTATAGAATAATGACCAAAGCAATTAATAGAGTTATTGTAATATTTATGAACAAATATGTACCAAGTGTTCTGTTTTGCATGAATGCTATTACTGTTCTTGTGATGATAATAGATTGCTGTCTTCTTTCTATTCTAATATGTTTAGTTTCTCCTATTGCTTGCGGTATTGAATTGGATTAGAAAAGTAGTCTTCAGCTTGTTTTGGTCATTTTAGTTGCATGTTACTATTAGATAATGGAGGGTACAACTGATTTTATCCGTTTTCTGTGATTTTGATACCATGTGTCAAATTAATGATTATCCTTTTATATAAGATTTCACATTACTTAGTTACTAGAACTGGACTATACAAGGAAAATTTTGTGAGTGGCATTGGGTATTAACTATTAAAACAAAGTCAGTGAAGGAAACAGTTGGCATAGAGCACACTTGAACACTTGATAACTGGCAAGCAATATGTACTTTCTAGCTAGATGAACTGTAAGATCGATAAATATATATATATAACTACATTGTTGTTCAGATCTTCTAATTACCTTACAGAGTTACAGTTTCATTTTAAACAAAATAGCAAAGCAGAAAAGCATTCAGGTCTTTGGCGATAAATATATGGTTGGGGCACGCTGAAGAGTCAAGACGTGCCTTTAACACCTCTTATGCTGTGTTGATCCCTTAGCTCTAAAGGTTCTCCCATAATTCCAACAGTTTTGTCAGGACTAGGGTTCAAGCTAATTGTTTCCAATGAGAGAAACTGTAATGTGCATATATGTAGTTTTATATGTTTGATATTTGTTTGACCAATCATCTTCAATTTTAGAAATACTCTGCCTGATCAGTCAACTGTACTTGCTTTAACTGTCTCTAGTAACAATTGCTCTTGCACATTTGCTACAGGGGAACTGCATTGACTGGGTTTCTTATAGCTGGAGATCCACAAGGGAGTGTTGTTGTGTCCAGAAGTTGTAATATAATGATGGAAAAGGGCTTTTGTGACAGCAAGAGTAGTTCTTTTGAGATATAGTTGAAGAAAGATGATCCTTATTTCTGGACCTCTTGAATCGTGTGAAGATCGGAAGCAGTGTTGGTAACAGAATCTGACTCAAGGATCCAATAGGAAATGATATTTCTTTATACTATCCAATTTTCTGAACTTGTAGTGCAGACTTTTTTATAGGTAGTTAAATGCATACCATACCTGATGCATTAGCATACCTTGAGTCCGAGGCCTTTCCATTGCTGTTGTTCTGTGATGTTACTAATTTTCAATATGGATGCTTTTGGAATGCAAAATCGGCTAGCTGGTGATGTGGTTCCTATCGATCTATTTACCTTATTTGCATTTGCAGTTATAATTTATGTAGTCCCTATTTAGTATTCTTGCTAGCTTCATGTTCACGTACACCAGTTAAATGTGAATTGACATCATAGTAAATTTTTGGTTTGGTGTCTCTGTCAGTTGCACTGGTGCATATAACCATATTCTTGCAGCCAGCACAGGTAAAACCGTAAAAGTTATAATGTTGCAGTTTAAGAAGTAATTATTGTGTGGTCCACAATTATCACGAGTCCGTTGTATAGTTTTATCACATGGCGCCAACACGTTGATACATGAAGCCAAAAAGGAAAAATGAGATAAAACAATACAATCATTATCAAAGTAAGGTTTATATGGACCAATCATGTTATTAGGAACCACAAACACATGGTAGTTCTGAACAAGGAATTTTTCCATGGTACTGTGGTATTACGTGACATATGTGACGGTGCCATGTGATTGGTCTATTGAATATTTTATATTTTATGTATTGAATATTTGTTCATGCACTAATTGTTTAATTGATATTTTATATACGATTCCCTAACCCTCCTATATTTCCCTTTCATCATTTATCATTATTTTCATTTATTTTATTTTTATTTATTT
Source organism: Rubus idaeus (assembly GCA_030142095.1). Taxonomy (NCBI): domain Eukaryota; kingdom Viridiplantae; phylum Streptophyta; class Magnoliopsida; order Rosales; family Rosaceae; genus Rubus; species Rubus idaeus. The sequence goes on from CM057969.1 coordinate 6,191,843, forward strand.
TCTTCCAATGAAGAAATTTATTATCAATTCTCTTTCTTCCTAATTAACTCAAACTTTTCAATTTTCTCTCTTCCTAATTACTTAAACTCAAACAAATAATAAATATTATATAATTATATTATTCTATAACAATTATATTAATCCTATCAATTATCATCAATATAAGAGAGTCATTTTCTCCAGGATTAATACACAACGGATTATTGTACAATATTAAGACACCCTATAAATTAATACACACACTTCCAAAAAAAAATTAATACACACAACACAAACCAGGAAAAAGTAAAATATTTAGTTTTTAAGAATGTATATACACCCATATCTGAACCCATTCAAAATTTCCTCAATCAACCCAGATTATCTAATTTTTTTTAAAAAAACTATTAACATAATATCACAATTCTTTTTTCAATCACAATTCTCTAATTAATCATAATCCTTTTTTAATTTAAATTGAAGAGTTTGAGTTTAATTAGGAAGAGAGAGATTGAATTATCACAATTCTCTCTCCTTATTAAGAAACAAATATTTAAATAAAGATACATTTAAAATAATAGATAAACTTAACCATAGTAACTATATTTCATCAATCATATAATCTCACATACTAGGAGCAAAATAACTCTTTTATATACACTGACCAATCAAAGTGACCCGTCACATATGTCACATGACGTGATAGACTCACTTAATTTATTTTTTCTTCCGGGACTACTTAATAATTTTTTCAATTTAAGACCAATATGCATTTGATAGTTTTATCACAGCAGATGAGATGAAACTAATGCATTAGAAGAAAAAACTATTAAACTTAGTGTGGTGAAGAAAAAATAAAATTAGAAGAACAACTTTTACCGACAAATTATTTGTCAGGCAAAATCGTTGCATCATGAAATTTAAGCCTTTATAGACGAATGTTTGGTCGGCAAAAGCGCATTTGGATTTGGTTTTGTTGTGTAAAGCGCACTCTTTGAATCAAATCATCAAAATCAATTGGCATCGTCCTAGATAGCATTGTATTAAAATTAAGAAAAAACAAAAATAGAAGAACAACTTTTACCGACGAATTATTCGTCGGAAAAAACCGTTGCATTATGAAATTCAAGCCTTTACAAACGAATGTTGATCGGTAAAAGTGTATTTGGTTTTGACCACATGCATTTCACTTGGGAAAAAAAAATCTGGAAATAAAATTGGAAAAGACTTTAAAGACCTTCTCTCGAAAGTTCTGCAACAATAAGAAGCCCCCACAAGGAACAAAGCAGAGCACACAGCCTTAAGGCACAAGCATTCGACACTCGCTCACACACTACTCGCTTCCTCGTCTCGACACACAGACTGCGCGAGAGAGAGAGAGGATGGGGTTTAGGGCACGACTCACTTTCATCGGCGAAGTTGAAGACGGTGATGCCAAGAACGACAGCATTCCGCTGGTGATTTCCAAGCTGAAGACGGCGTTTCTCCCCGCCGATTTCGAGCGAGCCGAACGGGCTTTACTCGCCAGAGAATCGAATCTGAAGCGGGAAATTGAGAAGCTGAAGAAGGAAAACGCAGCGCTCCAGGAAAGCAGCCAGTTTCGGGAGCTGGAAATGCTCAGAATTGAGACCGAGCTCAAGGAGTACAAGACCAAAGGTGTGATCTTTGAGCTTAGGCGAAAGAATAGGGAGCTGGAGAGCGAGAAAGTGAAGCTCGAGGCTTTGGTGAAGAGCGAATATGAGGGATGGAAGGGCCTGATTTCGAAGTTGGAGCGGGATGCTAGTCATGCTACGAAATTGACCCACGAAATAGGTCTGGGTTCGACAAAATTTGAAGGAAAAAGCCGAAATTGTGGGAGGATTGATGATAGTGGAAGGAATAATCTTGGTGTGGTCATCAAATCAGAGAATGGACTTGATCTTAATGAAAATGGAGGCATGGCATCGAGTGCAGGAAGCTCTATTTTTAGTGAAGGACACACAGGTCTGAAACTTTCAGGTATTAGGGAATTATGTATTGTTTTCGTTTTAATCTATACTAATTGCTATTGCTAGCTACCTCGCTAATTGGCTTTGATGCTTGGTTTTGGCTTAAGCTTGGTTATAACTTGGTTAATTTGGTACTTTGGTAGTCAGTAGTTATTGTTTTAGGTGTTTGAAGTGCAAAAGTGCACAATTGACTATCTTTCGTTGCATTGTTATTCTTCAATTCTCCAGCTTACTCTGCTTCTTTTTCATTAGGGTTATGGAATTTTTGGCATGATTTGAAAGAGGTGTACAGAATAAGGTGTATAGAATAATGACCAAAGCAATTAATAAAGTAATTGAAATATTTATGAACAAATATGTACCAAATGTTCTGCTTTGGTCTATGATACTTATGAGAGGTAAATGTGACAAGGGTTCTGTTCCCTATGTTTGTGTTCTTCCTGATCTTATGGGTAATGGTATTGCTATTTATATGGTAAATGGGGGAAGGAAATTTAGGTGTGTTCTCATATCAAAATAGGTTTGGGAAAAAATGGGGGTGGGTTTTCTAATGAGGAGCAATTTTGAATATTCATGCAATATGATTACCTGTACTTTCTTGTTTTAATCTACTCTAACTTAAGAATAAAATCTAAAATTTGATGTGCACCACACTCATTTGTGATTTACATGCAGTACAGGTTTGTTGAGTCTGCCCCTTGTATTTAGTTAATGAGTATGTAAGTATTACATTTTAGGTCGTCCTCGGAATAACTTTGAATATATTTTCTTTTAATTTCACTTCATAGATGGGTTCAGCAAATGATACTTGCCTTGAAATAAGAACAAAGCGAAGTCTTTCAAGTTTAGCTAAACATACGTACGATCATATATGTCACCTTCAAAAGTGTTTTCTGGAACCACGTTTCCAATGCTTCAATGATGCTTAGCTTATATCTTCCATGCCAGGTATTCGGAAATTTTCATCTGGAGATGCTGGTTTGATTGATAGCCATAATGAGTGTGCTCCCAAAGAAACCAAGACCCTGTGTGAGAAAGAAATTTCTGAAATGCATAAAGACACAGAATCTTTGGGTTTGACTGGTGAAGAAAGGAAGCTAAGGGTGCTTAAAAGAAAACGAGCTTCATCTTTAAGTGGTAGTGATGATGAAAATGGTGGTGGAAAATTTGAAAAAGATATAAATTCAATCAGTGAGATGAAGCAACGTCAGAAGTTGAGCCTCGAGCCTGATGGTCTTCCCATTAAGCATTGCACAGAACTAGTTGATTTTTCTGGTAGTAATGACTATGAAAACCAAACTTTACCATCATGTCATGACCAAGTGAACTCAAGGGAATCTGAAGAGAAAATTATGGCAGAACAGAAGTCACAACTTTTTCTTAAGGTTCCTGCGGAGGTGAGTAGTGATTGTGATAATGATCCTGATGCCAGTCTTAGTTCCAGTTGCAGTTCAAGTTCCTCTGATGATGACGATGACTATCTACTTCGATCTGTACTAGATGATATTATGCCAAAAGCCAAAGCAAGAGAGGTAAGAACAAATGACATTTATGGTACTTTTGCAATGGTGCCATTTCTGCTCTCTGCTCTTAATACTTGCAGAATTGAATTAGATTAGGTATTCTTCTATTTGGATATTTTGTCATTTCAGTTGCATTTCACTATTAGGTAGTGGAGGGTACAATAGGTTGTTGTCTGTTTTTTGTTGCAGCCATACCTAAACAGATATTTGCATAATTTTTAACATTCTTAGTTCCTCAAACTGTACAACACAAGGAAAACTTTGTCAGTATCTGTGGATGCTAATTCAAATGAAGTCAAGGAGACAGTTGGACAGGACACACTTAAACATTTTGTAACCGTAGATGAACTTTAATACAATACTATAATTACATTTTCTGACTAGATATTGTCCAGATATTTAACTATCCTTTACAATGGCTTTCATAATTTTCCTTTGTTAAAGAAATCTGAAAAAAAATAAAAGCATTGACATCTGCATTAATAAAAGGTGGGGGTAGGTTATAGGGGAGGCTGAAGAGTCAATATGTGTCTTTTTCACCTCTTTTTGTTGTTGATCTCTTGGCTTTTAAGGTTTTCCCATGATCCCAAGAACTTTTTTATGTATTAGGTTCAACTATATCATTTCAAACCAGGGAAATTTTAATGTATGACATATATTTAGGTTTGATATTTATTTTGACTGATCAACTGGTCTTCAGAAATTTCTCAATATTTGTCGCCTTGATAGATGAGTTGTACTACTTGATCACTATACTTGCTTTCATTGTTTTTAGTAAAATTTTCTTTTATGCATTTGCTTCAGGGGAGCTGTTCTTAGAGCTGAGGATTAGCAAATGAGGGTAAAAAGATGTTGTAGATGTCTGACGAAAATTGTAGTTCTGATTGCAAGAAGCTAACAATGGCATACCGCGAGGAGGTTTTGGGAGATATATTTGAAGAAAGAGGATCCTTTCTTACATTGACTGCACACCTACTACTACGAGGATCAGTGTAGATTACAAAATTTTAACTGAGGCTGTTTCCTTTTACTTTTATGTATATAGCTAGATAGATAGGTGCATGATCTTGCATACGAAGAAGCTGATGGTTTCTTCTGATTAGATAGTGCATTAACATCACCATGGGTATGAAGCCTAGCTGATATGAGTAGAACAAAACCGGGTAACAGACTGTTTTATCTACATTACATCTGGTCAGCCGAATGATGTAGCTCCTATCTGTTCACTTATTTCCATTTTGCAGCTATAATTGCTGTAGTGAATTCTTTTCTATGCTCTCTGCTAGCTTCGTAGTTCTGAACAGTTGGATATGAAATTGCACAGTGCACATGTTTTGCAGCCAACTCAGGTAAAGCAGTGAGGTTAGCATTAATTGTTGCAATTTCAAGACCAATATGCGTTTGAAGTTTCCATTGCAGCAGATGATGAAGCTCCAAGTTGGTGTAAAAGTATCAGGTTTTGTTTGCAGGTTCTTCAATCTTTCGCAGCCCAATGTGCTTTTTGCTTTTTTAGTAGTAATCCTATGGTTAATGACGTTGTTTTGCAGGTCTGGAGTGACGTTTTTTTTTTGGTTCAAGAGTTTTAGTTTTTTTTTATAATCCTTTTACATTTTTTAATCTTGGAATCAGAAATATTTTTTTTTATCAAAATATCCTATATATTCTTGTCCATATATCACTTCAAGCGAGTTGACTCCTTTCTATCAATAACAATCATTCTATGCCTCTCTTCCATCTCCTACTTGTTGTTTGTCCGGCCATTTCTCAACGTACCTAATTCAAGTTACACAAATTCTTAAAAGTAAACATCTATGATAGTAAATTAATATGATCTCAATCGATAAATATCTCAGTGAACTAATCGTCCCAAATTGTGATAAAGTTTGGGTATTCCGATCACCCCGTGACAAGAGAAGCTTGTTGCGGTATGAGAAAATCGGAAATATAATTGGTGAGTCGGACGTGAAATTTAAATTAAAAAATTAAAAATAAATATTTTGGTGGGTCCGGCAGTCTGTCATGAGACGGTGACGGTGTTCGGGGGGAAAAATCCCCCCCCCAAAAAAGAGGGTTTGGGGGGGGGGTGTGGGGGTGGGGAGGTGGGGGAAAGTCATCCAATCCAAAGGGGGGGAGGGGGGGAGTTTTAGTGCTGCCAAGCACTATAGAATTTTCGGTGACGGTGTTCCTTTTGTTTAAGAACAAATCGGTTGAGGTGGCTTGAGAGGTTCAAACTTGAAGCAAGGGGACTTCTGCCGCCCCATGAAGGACCACGTGATCGCCTCTTGTCCTGCACGTGCACTACTCCCACATGTTTTTTTGTTGGGTGGTCGGAGAGTCCATATTTTTGGACCTACGTGCACCTAGGAGCGCCATCCTTTCAGAAATAACAAAATGATTAAAAAAGAACAAGGTTATTAAAATTGTATTATTTAATTGTAACTATAAAATTGTATTATTTAATTGTAACTATAAAATATTAAAATTTGTTAAATTCCTTCAATAATAAAAAAGATGAATATTCACAGCCATAGAGATTTGATGGAAAAATAATAGTAAGTTTTGTTTGCATCTTTCATATATGTGAACGGTCCTGTGCCGTTACTTTAATAAAACTAAAATAATATTTTATTTTATTTTAAAAAAAATCCGCTGCAGATTTTACTGGCTGCTAATTTTCCGCGATTCATCAAATTCAGAAAAAAAAAGAAAAAGAAAAAGAAATTAGCAAAACTCTGCAGAAGGGAAAAGAAATGAAAATTATCCGAATATAGAGAGAAGGTATGGGAGGCAAAAGATATTTTGTTTCCAATTCTGGCAATAATAATAACACCAATACCTTTGGCTTTGGCTTTGGCTCTCTTCTCTTTCACTTTACTCTTCAGCCTTAGGCTTCTCCTCTAGGGTTCTTCTGCGCTTGACGAACCTCCAAGTTTCCTCGTCTCCGCTTTCTGCTTCACAGAATTGAATCCTCCGTCTTTTCAGGGTTTTCGGTGCGAATTCGGGTTAGTGTGGATTAATTCGATTGCCATTTTCAATTTCAGTTTGTGTTTCTGTTTGGAGGCCGAGAATGAAAGCAAAAATGTTTGGCGGTGGTTGTAGTCTGTCTGCTGGTATTTTCAGAAGCTGAGAAGTTAGGCTCAGTAGTTATTACTTGTTACTTGCATTTTTCTTCTGGCTAATACAACAATTAAGTGTAAAGGATCTTGTAATCTGATTGTTGTAGACTTGTAGTTGTAGCTTTCATTACTGATCATGTCTGTGACAAATTCAGTCGGTTGTTATGTAATTGATTTGTTAAGTAACGTGTTTGTGATTAACAACAGCATGCATGAAATTGAATATGGTTGAATTGGTGTTTGATTTGGCTCGTTTTATAGTTGTATCAATTTTTCTGCAGAAGTTGAAGTGCTCTCAGTGTACAAGCTTCCATTGTAGTGCTTCACCAGAGTTGCTTGGATGAAATCAGTATAGACAACAATGGAGGATGCAGTGGCTGGGGAAGTGACCCCACCAAATCCAACAGAGGGTGCACAGCATCAAAGTAAAGAGAGCGGGTATGCATTGGGACTTGAAAATAGCAACATCTTTGACTGCCAAGAGATGCGTAGACAGGGTGACGATGATAATTCACTGCGTATACCAGTTGAGAGCAATTATCCCGAGAGCTCGAGTCAGGACTGTTTTAAACGTCCATATGGTAGCTTAGGCTTATGTCCACTAGCAAGTGGATCAGGAAGCGGGAGTTGTGGGAGTTCACGAGCCAATACTGCATTAAGGGATAATGGTCAGATGTCTAACGATTTGGAGAATGTGGGGTACCCATCTTTGGAGGACATTATGGCTCAAAGGGCAAATACTGACACTCCCTATGACGCTATGGAAGAATTGACAAATACTGAAGATAGAGGGGTTTCAGGCAATCCATATGCTGGTATCCGGACAAAAATCCTTTCCAAATCAAGATCAGAATTTTATGTGAAGAATACATTGAAGGGTAAGGGTGTTATTTTCAAAGGTCCACATCATGATGGTTGTCATGTTGAATCTAGGAACCTTAACAGTACAAAGGTTACCGGTGGTTCTGTGGCTACTTCTGATCCAACACAGGTTTTGGATAAAATTGTTATGCCTTCTTCCAATGATGCGAACATTGTGCCCAAGTCACCAGTCTTGGAACATGATGAAATCAGTTTAAGAGAATGGCTGAGAATTGAACGTCCTAAAGTCAACAAAGTTGTGTGCCTGTATGTATTCAAACAAATTGCAAATCTCGTGGATCATTTTCATTCTCAAGGAGTTGCTTTGCAAGGATTACGCCCTTCTTTCTTTAAGTTGTCGCCTTCAAATGAGGTCAAGTATGTTGGCTTACCAATTCTAAAAGATATGTTAGAAAATTTTATGGATCAAGGTATTTCTCATTCAGAAAAGAGTTTAATGAGAAAAATTCCAGCGGAGCAAGAGTTTTCTTCTGTTGTTTCATGTGCAAAGAAGCAAAAAATCAGCCAGAACACTAGATTAGTTAGGCAATGGCCTCAGTTCCCCACTACTTCCTGCTTCCAGCGTGAAAGTAGGAATACTAGCCACTTCAATATCACTGGTCTACGAAATAGAAGTCCTCATATATATAATGCAGCTCAACAACACTTGACTTCAATCACCGAGGAATTGGAAGAAAAGTGGTATATTAGTCCTGAAGAACTCAACGATGGGAGCTGTACAATTTTATCAAATATCTACAGTCTGGGTGTTCTTCTATTTGAGGTGCAAAAATAATAGAATTATGTAATTGTTGCTGCGCATGATATTGCTTCCCTAAAACGTTGCTTTACCAAATTGAATGAAAATTCTAATGGATTTGGGACTTTCCTTTCAGCTGCTCGCCTATTTTGGCTCAAATAGTGCTGTTGTCACAGCAATGTTCAATCTGCGTCATAGAATTCTTCCTCCAAATTTTCTGTCAGAAAACGCTAAGGAGGCTGGATTTTGTCTTTGGTTACTGCATCCTGAACCATCTTCACGCCCAACAACAAGGTAATGCTGAAGCCGTGTCATGTGAATATATAAGATTCTGTTTGACACTAGATATGGAGAATCTGAATCAGTATCTGTCAAGGTGTGTATGGCTTATCATGAGAAAAAATAGTTACTTTTTTATTCTTACTCCATGAAGAAAAAATCTATTAGGTATCAGGTGACAAACACAATAGTTTTAAGGTTCCTTCAAAAAAAAAGTGTTACAGTTCCTTGCATGCCTTTCAAATATGTATGTGACAAACACAATGCCATTGAAATATGTGATTGGAAAGTTTAAAGACTTTACAGAGGATGTAAAACACAAAGCCACGAAACTACAGCCCCATGACTAATATTGTGATTGTTGTCACTTTTGAATAAAAAATGGAAGTGAACAGTCAGTGCGATTGGGAAATACCATAATGTGTAGGAATTTGTTGTTTTCTTAGGTTGATTGAACTTTTGGATCTTGAAATTGTATTTTATTCCTTTTTAATGCTCTCTGTGTGGAACCTCTTGATTCACCATGTTTTCTTTGTATGTATGAAACTAGAATTTGATGTTATTTTCAGTCTTTTAGACTTTTAGTACCCAATTGAATTGTACTAGGCCTGCTTTATTGAATTTTCAAGTGTTATTATCGATACTTGATGAACTTTGTTTCTAAATTTTGTAATCACTTTGACAACAATAAAAAAGGTAAATTTGGAAATAACTCAATTTGTACTTTAATATACTGTTCTGAGTTTATGATTATGCTTACAACAGGGAAATTCTACAATCGGAAGTAGTTAATGGATTACAGGAGGTGTCTGGAGAGAAATTGGCATCATCTGTGGTCGAAGAGGATGCTGAATTGGAACTATTATCGCATTTCCTCACATTACTGAATGAAAAGAAGCAGAAGGATGCCTCCAAGTTGATGGAAAGCATTAGGTTCTTAGAAGCAGATGTTGAAGAAGCTGAGAGGAGGCACTGTTTAAGACCCTTGATTGATCCCAGCGGGTACACAGAGTCCGTCGATGGAAGGAAAAACGCATGTAAAGAAGCTTCAAGGTCAGAGGTGCTTTCTCCATTACCCGCTCTTCCTAGTTCAAATGAGTCAAGGTTGACGAGGAATATCGATCAGCTTGAGAGTGCTTACTTCTCTATGAGATCTAGGATTCATCCTCCTGAAGCTGATTCTACAATACGCATAGATAAAGAGTTACTAAAAACTCGCAATAATTGGTATTTGGAATCAGAGGATGAAGGAATGATGACTCCCACCGATCAATTGGGAGCCATCTTTGATGGTTTATGCAAGTATGCTCGGTACAGTAAGTTTGAAGTACGTGGAATATTAAGAAATGGAGATTTCAACAGTAACTCAAATTTGGTTTGCTCTATGAGTTTTGATCGGGATGAGGACTATATTGCTTCTGCTGGGGTTTCAAAGAAGATAAAGATTTTTGAGTTTAATGCTCTTTTCAGTGATTCGGTTGATATTCATTATCCAGCGATTGAGATGTCAAATGAATCAAAGATTAGCTGTATTTGCTGGAACAACTACATAAAAAACTATCTCGCTTCAACTGATTATGAGGGTGTAGTCAAGGTATGTATATTCTGTGCCATATCAAGTTGGTTATTTTACTGGAACAAACTACTCTTGTCAGCATGTTGACCTGTAGCATCTGCTTGTTTATCCTTGTGATATATACTTAAAAAAAAAAAGATTGATGATTTTTTTAAGGCTGTGTCTTATGCTTGACTCGTTTTTCCCCTTATATATTGTCTTACCTATGACTATTGGCTTCTCTTATTGTTGAATGATTCTTTCATGATTTGGTTGTATGGATATCAGTTGTGGGATGTCAGCACTGGTCAGGAGTTTACTCGATACAGTGGGCACGAAAAGAAGGCTTGGTCTGTTGACTTTTCTCAAGTATATCCTACAAAATTAGCCAGTGGAAGTGATGATGGTTCTGTGAAACTCTGGAGCATTAATGAGGTATGCTCTCTCATAAATATTAGTGGAAGAAAGTTCATGCTTCATGATATTACATTTTTAATTGAAGGATGAATTCTTCATTATTGTCCTTTTCTCATGTATTGTCCTTTAATCATCAAAATATGAAATCCACATTTACATTATAAACCCTAATAAACTGTTTCCATATATTCCATATTTACTCCTTTAACACAACTTCCGATGAGGCTTTTGATGCTCAAAATATAGCACAATAAATAATTGTAAAGATTGTATTTGTGGCCATATGGTGCTGCATGTCTTTGTTTATTTTAGCACTTCCTTGTTCCATTACTGATCTCACTGCTTTAGATTTTGTGACATTCTTTTAAAATACATTTTTTGGGTTTCTTTTTCTCAGAAAAACTGTTTAGGCACCATCAGAAACAGAAACATTGCAAATGTATGCTGTGTACAGTTCTCTGCTCACTCCACTAATTTGCTGGCCTTCGGGTCTGCGGACTACAACATATATTGCTATGATCTTCGTAATGCTAGAACGCCCTGGTGTGTATTGGCTGGTCACCAGAAAAGCGTAAGCTATGTCAAATTTTTGGACTCCGAGACCCTTGTTTCTGCATCCACTGACAACACATTGAAGCTATGGGATCTTAACAAAAGCAGTCCAAGTGGTCCATCCACCAATGCTTGCAGCTTAACCCTCAGTGGGCATACCAATGAGAAGGTTGGTCCTCCCACCACTTTTTTTATTCAGTTTTTTATACTAGAACTTATTCTTTTTGTCTTGACATTGAGATCTAGATAATACTTGCGTCGACCATATTGTAATTATCTGACTGACTTTTTCCTCTTTTCCACTTTGGATGCTTACTTCCTCAGAACTTTGTGGGCTTATCCGTTTCTTCTGATGGTTATATAGCATGCGGTTCAGAAACAAATGAGGTATACATTAATTCTCTGCAGTGTGGTTCTTTTAGTAATGAACTCCAGTCATGGCTTGTAAAGTTGTAATCAAGTGTAAGTTCATAACAGAAAAAAGGTACAGTGAGATTTCTACAGTGTGCTGGGTCACATGTGCAGTTTAATTAAAATATAACATAACCAGCTTCTTTAGCATGAGTTGATATCTCAATTTCTTGTTCCAGGTTTATGCTTATTATAGATCTCTGCCTATGCCAATCACTTCACACAAATTTGGCTCCATTGATCCTATTTCTGGAAAGGAGACTGATGATATTAATGGACCATTTGTTTCAAGTGTCTGCTGGAGACAGAAATCAGACATGGTTGTTGCTGCCAATTCAAGCGGGTGCATAAAAGTGTTGCAGATTGTTTAAGGAAAAGGTAACCCCTCTTGACATCAATCAAGAAGTCGCTATTTTTTGAAACCTTCTTAATGGCATGTGAATCCGCTATTTTTCTTCTGGAGGCATATTCTCAGTTGAGACCAGAAGTCCATATAACATGGAGAAACTCGAGGAACTTCTCACAGAAAGACTGATTCTTAAGATATCTCTGATTATAGCCATCCATGCGAGATGATAGAAGGGCCCAAAACAACTAACTTACTAGTGGTGCACCATTTCAGATTTTCAGCCCCAAACTATAGTATCTGAAGGACACCTGACTGGTTGTGAAAGCTTATTGAAACTTCAAGTCTTACTGTTATGCCAGCACAAGAACTCACAAACTTTAAACTAGTTCCCTGTCCAAAAAAGTAAGGGAGACTCGAGGACTCGCTTGCAACAATCGGCTTTGAGATTTTAAAATGAGACCAATCAAGACCAATGTGAACTAGAGCATTTGGGTTACAGATGAAAATCAAATTTTTGGAACAACAGTGTCGAGCATCAAGTGATTGAATCTGGATACTGTGGTGCAAGTTTTAAATCAAATTCAGGAATGATGTTACATAGGTCATATTTTCTTATCCATTGTTTGGCAGTTATGTACTTGCGGCCGCCTGTATAATTAAAAGTATTTGTAACCCTCAGGATGGGTATGAGTTGTTTTCAGTGTATAGTGTAAAACAGAGGAATCAGCTCTTGTACATGTTCAGGGATTAGATTTATATGACAATCCTGTTTCTTGGAGACCACACAACTGAGAATGTGCATTTAGCCATTTGCCCGAATTATTTATTTCCTTGTTAGGGTCAAGCTTATGGGTTTATCTTGCCTCTAGAGGCCATCATATTTCTGTAAGTTATGCATAATTCTGCAGGACATAGCACTTATAGATAGTAACTGTGGACGTACCACTCCCAGTTGCACATAAAAATTCAAAGAATCCTTTCTTTCTTTTCTTCTTTTTAAAGAGAAAAAAATAATAATAATAATAATAGTAATACAGACCACTGCGTTGCATAGAAAAGCAAACCTCTACCATATTTGAAATTTACAAAAGAAGTCAAATAAAAAGGAAAATTCGCTGTGTCTATGTTTTGGGAATCAAACTAACAATTACTGTTGAGTATATCGTTGAAGTTTCATTGTGTGCTAAATGCTACTCAAGGCCAGCACCTCTGTGGAGTTGAACGTATACGGTGAGACTTGTGCAAAAGGCTAATGTATATCCGAGTCCGAGGCATGACCTCTTTGTCTGCAGCTACCGCTTCGACCCATACTCATAGGGTGCTTTGGACTCATAAAACTCAGTGGTGGACTGGTCTTGTTAGTCCTTGGACTGCGACCAAATGAAGTTTTTGGCGAAGAAACTCTTGATGCTGGAAGTTTTGGTGCTGGAAGTTTCGGGGATGAGAGCTTTGGTGTCGGAAGTTTCGGCAACGAAAGTCTTGGTGGTGTTGGTGCTTGTGATGGACCTGTGTGATTAGATGAACAAATTTTCAGTGAAAAATATATATAATTTGAAAAGTAGAGAAGCATTCACAAGGAGAGGTTAATGTTAACTGACCTGAGGCTTTTCTACCCCTCACTTCTGAACGTTTCTTTGCAGCGAGACTTTTCTTCTTCATTGGAGCCTCAGAAAAAACTGACCTGACATCATATAGTGACCTGACATCAGAGCAAACAGACCTTGTATCATCTATGACGCTGACACTGTCGATGGTGCGAAGAGGAGTGGCTTCAGGTTCGGGCTTGCGCATAGAAGCTGTTTCAGTTACAGAATCCAAACTTCTAACCCTGATCAAGCCGGGGGTCTTCTCCTTCTCCCCAAGTCTATAGGAAAACATTTGGAATGGAATTTGTGATATTGAGGCTGATTCAGCATGCCCCGCTGCCGAATAATTCTTCTGGAACCATGCCTCTATCTCACAATAATCCGTAGGAGGGGATTGCAGTATTGGTGACTGATCAACATCAGGGTTTAAGGCAAGGAATTTCTTTATGTAGCGTAAAATCCTGCAAATGGATGAGAAACTCAGGCGCTGAGACGGGTCAGTGTGCCAGCACCTCTTGGTTAAATTGACAAGGTACTTTGGTGAAGGGAATGGAAAAAGAGGCCTCCCTCCTGCTCTTATAGTATGACTCATCTTGTCCCCTTGGAGATGTGAATCTTCGAAAGGAATTTTCCCGGTCAAGAGCTCAAAGCAAAGCATTCCAAAGCTGTATACGTCTGCTTTCTCTGTGAATTTAGAACGGACGGAGCTATTTCCTGTTTGTTCTTGCTCAGCCAGGACTTCTGGAGCACACCAAATCAAAGGGTCGATTTCATTTTTCTGCTGCTGCTGCTGTGAGTTTCGATAAGTATGTTGTTTCTGTTGTACGGATGATAAACCAAAACCGGAGACTTTTGCATGAAAGAAACCTTCGGTGGAACTTCTCGTCTTTAGAAGGACATTGAAAGGGTTCAACTCTCCATGGTAGATCTTTCTGGAGTGGAGGTACTCCATGCCTCTTGCAATCTGAAGCATGATATCAACCACCACTGGCAGAGAGAACAAGATCTGCCTTCTTGCGCCGCAATTCTCCTTCATGTAGCAACGGAGATCCTTGCTCATCAACTCCATAACAAGAAAGCATTCCTTCTTGTCCTCATCATAAAACCCGCAAAGGTATTGCAGTACATTGGGGTGGGAAAGTGAAAGGAGAGTCGAAATCTCAAAACTTAATGGTTCAAGTTCCCCAAAGAAGTGTCTCATGGCAAAGTTGTGGCCCAACCAGTGGATTCCCTTGTACTGGCGTCCATTTCCCAACCGCCGCTTAATGTGGTAATCATTAGACCCTAATAAGATTGAGCTCGGAAACAGCTTCCCACTCATAAACTCCGACCCGTGTAGTTTCTTGAGCAGCAAGTCTCCAAGCTGCTGCTCATTCTTTGTCAAACCAACAGCAGATCCTGCAATTTTCTTCTCCTTGAGTGCTTCAACAAGCCGCCATCTATCTTCCCTCCAAGCGCTCTCCAACCTTTTGCAGATGCCCTTGGGGACCAAATACTGCTTCCCAAATCTCCACTGGAAAAGCTTGGGGTCATTCCACTCCTTATCATACTTCCTCTTTAGCACAACCCTCTTCTTTTGCATCTCCTCGTGGTCGAGCCCTGCAATCTCCCCAGCATTCTCGATTGCCTCGATCACAGCCGACAAGTAGCACAACAAATTATGAATGTAAAATTCCACACAGTCCTTGTTCTGATGGAGGCTAATTGCTTTGCCCCACCAGTTCTTGGCGTCCATGCAGTTTCTGATGTAAATCTCTCCTTCTCTGAAAACCGTGTAAAGCTCCCTCAGAGGCTGATCAAGAGCCTTCCATTTGGTCTTTTTCTCATCCAGTTTCAGGTTCAGCCTCATCTCCTCTCCAATTGTTTCAAAGGCCAAAGTGAAGATGTCATGCAACAAACAACACTGTCCTTGATTGATCTTAATATCGTCTTGTAAGACCATCAGAGCCTTCATACTACCCAAAACCTCTCCGATATGCCGGAATTGTTCCATTCCGGCCCAGAAACGAAACTTTCCCTATCCAGCTACCCGGACAGATTAAGCACGCAAATCCAATAATCAAAAGCGTGCTGCCAAAACAAGAAGAAATTAATAATTAAGCATTCATATTCATATTTATCTTTAAGGGAAACCTCCAATAGGTACATAATTTCACTTTATATTTCCCATTTCACTTTATAATTTCGTTTTAGGGCCTGAGTGCATGGGAAATCATTTGGGTTCTTTGTCCCTAATGGTCAAGAACCCTTTTTAAGGATCGAGATCGATCACAGGATTCACCATGCATATATATTATGGCAAGAAATTAATTAATGAAATCCAGCAGGGTATTTCAGAACATCAATCGATCTACACGTACATACCTGAAATGAGTTGTATCCGGCCTTAGGACAATGTGATATGATGATGATGAAGCAGCAACCGATTTCCAATACAGAAACTAAACAGACCCAGAACAAGAATGACCCCAAACTGACGAGGAAGGAAGAAGAATGACAGAGCGGTGTTCTGGAATCAAATTAAGTATGTACAAGTCCTCCTCGCTCCGGAATCTATCTGATCGAACAGCCTCGTCAGGTGTTTTCCTTGAGAAACGAATTTTGGGAGACAGAAAAACTGAATCTCCGAGGCGGCCGTTTAGTCACGTTGTGGTATTATAGACCAATATTTAATTTTGGCAAAAACTGAAGCCAATATCTGAGACGATCCACCACCCAAAGAAGACACAGTTCTTTTTTTTTTCGTTGCGAAAAATATTAAATGATCAGGTTTTGTTGAACAGCTCCGTTTTCCTTGGACTCTATTTATGCTGACTCCCGCGATTTTCGTCTAGCTCCCACTGTACGAGAAAGACCCAAAAAGCCAACACACATACAACACAGCTCCTGGCATGGTTTGAAAAACCGTTGCCTTTTCTCTTTTTGGTGGCCAAAAACGGTTAGACTGGGATGTTCAGCTCCGGCTAGACGGCGTCGTTTGGGCAGCCTATGACCATGGATTGTACATTTGTCTTCTATTTAGAGGCAATGCCGGCTTTAAAGTTTAATTAATCAAGAATCAAGACAAAGTAATTAAGTTGTAATATATTACTAATTATGTGTTCTATATTAATAATCTAAGCATCTCAAGCTTTCTTAGTGTAATTTAGAGTTATAACAAGTTATAAGTTCGATACCATTTCAGGTATTATTAAATTCATAAGTTATAATTACGATATCCAAGTAATTATTTTTTTTTTTGCTTCTTTACAATTTAGTTTAGTATTTCACATACGTCATTATACTCATGTGGTATGAATAATCACTTAAAGGGCATACAATTGTTAATTTCAAGTTTTAGAATTTTATTTAGAAATATGGTAATGGCTATTTTTCGATGGTTTAGACCTACTACATTATTAATTATATAATGAATTAATGATATGTATGAAAATTTGACTCAAGGTTTTCTCTTAAAGCTTTTATTGTCTCTCACTTTCCTTCAAGCCATTTTACTAAACTCTCACCTTACCTCCATCATAAGGTCATGACTTGTTAGAAACAATTTAGAAGCTAGTTTCATGTGGTGAGAAGGTATGTCAACATATGGATGTTGGTGAGTTGCTTTTGAATTATGAGCCCATTGAATATTTCTAATCAACGATCAAGACGTCAAAATTTAATTAGAATTGGTCATCTTGGTCAAAAACTTGAATTCGACATTATCATATAAATGAAGGCGGGAAATATAGTAAACCAATGGGCTGAATGGGCTTCCCAAGAGATTAGCTGAATGGGCTACTTACTCTTAGAACCCGACCCGACTCCGCCTAGACTATTCTAACTAGAAGAAAAAACAAGAAAGAAGAAAAGACGGTGTGTGGCTTTAGATTTCAGTCCCTCCATCCCCTCCCTAGAATCTGAAGTAGTTTTCATTAGCAACCAAAAATTGAAGCCAATCATTTGCGACCCAGATATACAATAATGCCCAAATATTCAGTCAAGTATTTCTTCAGTAAATACCAAAGGTAGAGGCTTTCACTGGTCATTTAGAAGAAGAAGAAGAAGAAGAAGAAAGAAGACGATGCAGTGGTACTTTGTTGCCGCGCTACTCACCATCCTCACCAGCTCTCAGGTCAGAAGAAGAAGACCTTCTCTATCTACAATTTCTGGTCTTTTTCTTCTTTGAGTTACATTTGTTTTCTAGATCTTTCTTTGCTCTTAAACTCTTGAATCCGAGCTCCACCGTGTTTGGATTTTTGGACCCATGTTCTAAATTTGGAAAAATTTTGGTCAATTTGAGCCTAAATCAATTCGGTGAAGCTTTTATGTGAGTACCCAGAAAGTCCTTTCCGTTTTTAAGTTACCGTTTTTGTAAATATGCGCGTAGGAGTGTCAATGACGCATCAATTCTAACTGAAAATGATAGGAGGAGGTTTTGAATTGTTGTTACTTTGTGGTTTTGATTGCCTATGTTGACTGATAGAGGCAAAGAGCGGGTGATGGAAAATGTGGCTAATACTTGAGCTATGAAAAGTACAATCATGGATGCTACATTTTGAGCTTTAAAATGTCGTGCTTTCTCAAATTCCAAGTATTTGACAATTTGATTAGTTTAGAGCAAAAACGTAATGGTACAAACTTGTATGTAGATAACTTGTTTCTTGAGATGCCATGGATGGATATATTTATGTTAATTTTTTTTCTAATTCGTGTGTAATGTGAAGATCTGTAAAGGGTTTGTGGTGTCTGACTTAGAAAACTACTGTGCAACAAACTAACATCTATTTTGTAAGAGAGGCAAGTTTCCGGTAATACAAAGTACTAACCAGTTTCTTCTTTAAAGAGGTTGAATTAGTTGTAACTTTAAACTTAAGGCAATGCAGTATGGAGCTTTTAGCAGCAGTCAAGTTTGTCTTTATATTTTGGAATGGTTTTTTTATGTTGTTATAGAAGAAAGTTTCATCGACTTTTGACACAGATTGATATCAACTTTTCCACTTCCTATGATTAGCACAAAACTTATGTAGATGTTTATATTTTGGAAGTAGATTCCATTGCCTTTTGGCATTTTAATTAGCGTTGTCTACATAAACTTTTCTAGACATATTTCCCAATTAATTATTTGTTCTTAACTGATCTTGTATTTGAAATTTCTGGAGTGGGAGAACTTTTGGTTGTAAGTTTTTCTTTTCATGTTGTATTGACGGAGGCTGACAGAATTGGTTTATCAAGTCAGTTTCAAACTGATATCTAGTTTTCAATATCCTTAGCAGCAAATATTCATTCATTCATATTTTATTATGCCAGGGAATCTTGACAACTCTCTCTCAAAGTAATGGCAAATATAAGTATGACTATGCGACTGTTCCGTTTCTTGCTGAAGTATTCAAGGTACTTCACTTGAGCTCATTAAGTAGATCATTTAGCTTGTAAGTTAACATTGGTTTT
The DNA here is from genome assembly GCA_030142095.1 of Rubus idaeus. Taxonomy (NCBI): domain Eukaryota; kingdom Viridiplantae; phylum Streptophyta; class Magnoliopsida; order Rosales; family Rosaceae; genus Rubus; species Rubus idaeus. The sequence goes on from CM057969.1 coordinate 6,210,649, forward strand.
CCTCATTAAGCATCAAATATAGAGACATTTTTCCACAATATATGGACTCTTTTCTTTTCCCGTAATATTTGGTGCCCTGAAAATTGTACTGATATATTTCAGCGTTTTGTTCTTTAAATTGCAGCTAGCAGTCTCCTGTGTATTTCTTTGGAGAGAGTGTCGCATGTCTCCTTCTGTACGAATGACTACAGATTGGAAGAGCGTTCGCTTATATCCTATTCCTTCAATCATCTATCTAGTTCATAACAATGTTCAGTTTGCTACTCTTGTTTATGTGGATACTTCCACATATCAGATAATGGGTAATCTGAAAATTGTTACCACTGGCATATTGTTCAGGTGCCTACTCATAAAATTTTGAATAGTTTTCATTTGGTTTTTGTTTTCTGTTTAAAATTTTACTTTGTCCAATACCATCATCATTGTTAACTGATTCATTCATCTGTTCTTTGTGATGCTTTAGGCTATTTCTAAGAAGAAAACTTTCTCACCTGCAATGGATGGCAATTATTTTATTAGCTGTCGGAACGACCACAAGCCAGGTGATATTTGGTTCCGGAAGCTAGATTCGTTCTCGTCTTAAAAATGGTTAAGATAGATACTGAAATGCTATTAGCCTATCACTGAGTAGAAATGGTTTAAAATTGTGTCTATTTTAGAGAATTAAAGCCCATTGTTTGATGTATCCTGTTAGGTTAAAGGTTGTGGAGAAGCATCATGTGATTCTTTGTTCTCAGCACCAATCCAAGGATATGCACTGGGCATTCTATCTGCTTGTATGTCAGCATTAGCAGGTGTTTACACAGAGTTTCTTATGAAGAAGAACAATGATACCTTGTACTGGCAGAATGTACAATTGTATACGTAGGTATCTTTTCTCCACACCATGCCTTGATTTCTACGACAAGCATCAAATTGCTATTTATTTTTTTGCATTATTACTGAAATACTGATTATGTGTCAAAACTGATTACATTTGCTATTTATATCAGATGCACTTCTTTGCCTTTGTAATGTTTTACAATTTTCAGCTACTAATTATGAACTTCTCTTTTTGTCTTTTTAGTATCATGATATAGAACCTGTAGAATTATTTGTAAATCCAACATGACAGTGTCTTGTGATACTTCAATAGATACAATCTCCTTTTTATGACATATGTGCATGGCTATTGTTGACTGAAATATCATGATTAACTATCAGTTTTGTAAAAATACCAACTACATTGGTGTAATGTCAATCCTTTTCAGGTTTGGTGTGATTTTCAATATGGCACGCCTTCTCTTCGATGACTTCAGGGGTGGATTTGAGAATGGACCTTGGTGGCAACGCATTTTCAATGGATATAGTGTTACGACTTGGTTGGTGGTGTTAAATCTTGGGTCCACTGGCTTGTTGGTTTCATGGTTGATGAAGTATGCTGACAATATTGTGAAGGTAATGAATTTGGACTAGTACCCATGGTTTCCTTGTATAGATCTGAAAAGATAAATTGTTTCAAGCTGAGGCAACATGGATTATATTAGTTCTAACTTCTAAGTGATCTGTATGGGTGGGATAGGATATAGGGTTTAGCATCAATTTAATAATTCATTTTTCCTTTCTAGAACATTGAGCTCTTTTGCTGTCTCCACTCTTTTGGGCCTTTCAATTTCCTCTCTTCATTTATTCTTTTTCAGGTGTATTCGACTTCAATGGCAATGCTGCTGACAATGGTTTTATCTGTATACCTCTTCACTTTCAAGCCCACATTGCAGGTATGTCTTGGGGCACTTATGAAAAGTAGTTCTCTTTCACTCGGAAGCCAGTGAGTATAGATGATTTGTAAACTTGATGTTCTCTTTCCTTGTGTTCTTGCAGCTATTCTTGGGTATTATTATCTGTATGATGTCACTACACATGTACTTTGCCCCTCCAAACACGCTGGTAGACTTACCATTGCCTGTAAAAGCAACCCCTGAGAGTTTAAAAGATGTTTCTATTGAACGAAGATCAGATTTAAGAACAGATTCCTGATGCTTCTCTTGATCGAGGATACTAATGCTTTCACAAGTTGCAGCTAATTGCAGAAACTGGAACATAGTACTGTTGGCTGATAGAAAAGTTTGCGTTGAGGGCCTAGATTCTTCTTTGAACCAGCAATAGCTAAGAGAACAATGACGCCTAGCTGGGATTTCTCTCTTGAGACTAAAAGTTGGAGAGAAACCGTTTCAACCAGTTGGTTAAACAGATTGATCCATTAGCTTAAATTCTTTTCTGATATTTGTGCTGGATATACCCGTTCAAAGTCTATATATGTACTTGTGACTTCTTGAATCATTGTCAGGAAATTTGAAATTCTTGTTAAAGGCTGCTATTAGTATGGGAATGAAATCTTACGGTTCTTACCGCAGTATTTCTATGTTTGCTATTTATTCAGGCATTTATGTTTAGTTACCTTTCGTTAGAAAACAGTTGATATACATGCCAGCATAAAAAAATTATTAAAAACAAAAAAAAACAATCTTGTCCCTGAAGTTTCCTCTGGTAGCTGGGCAACTCAACTTTGGACCCCAAATATAAAAATTGGCGGTACAAGTGTTGCCACCACTACTAAGCTTGAACTCGGTAGACTTTTGCTACAGACCTATAACAATAAGCTAAAGACTTTTGCTACACCATTAACCAATCCAGTACTGAACGGAGCCTTACCTCCCCACTCTGCAATGAAATATAAATGTACCAAGTTGGACATTATTTCTTAACTTTGCATTGAATGATCAATTGAAAGATCTAGAAAAATGGGTGGCGGATGATTCAATTACGACTCAATTATAGCATACTAATCATTCTACATATCGTTGTGCATTTATTTAGGATAGATATCTTTCGCTGTAAGTTTGTAGAACTGTGCATTGAATTGGAACTCTCCAACTCCAAGCTTGCCCACATTATCTGGTATTACAGAGCCATATCATTATATCCAAGAAAACCCATCACTTTCACCATATTAAATGTTCTCTCACAACCTCTTGTCTTCAAGCACATACTGGAATAATCTAATTCCTCTCCCTTGCTCTATAAAAGCCCAACTTTGCAACACCAAATAGCAGCAGCAACTTTGCATGAGAAAATACCTAAACTCTAGTGAGAAGATCATGAGTACTGCAAACCATGTTTTTGCTATGCCCCGGATGGGATCGAACAATCAGACGAGCAACAACAGCAAGATGTGTAGTTTCCAGATGCCTGTGCACTACCCAAGGTACCAGAAGAGTGACTATGAATCCATGCCTGAGTGGAAACTGGACTGCCTCTTGAAACAGTATGGCCTCCCAGTCAATGGAGATGTCAACCAAAAGAGGAAGTTTGCAATGGGGGCCTTCCTTTGGCCTTCACAGTATGAATGAATGATCTTGGTTTATTATTGAGCTCAAGTATCATCATCATATCCTTCAGTACGTGTCTGTATTCTCCTTTTCTCAATGTAAACAAATAAGAGATGTAGCTAATAAAGTCTGTATTATATCTATTATGTTTGCTCCAATGATGTTTTTAGTAAGCTTGAACTTTTTACATTAAAGAAATCAAAAGGAAAAGGGAACAATTAGAGAGAGGGCCATGAGACCAATACCCCTAGAAAAGGCTAAAGACAGAACAGAATGGCAAAAGGCAAAAAAGAAAACTTCCAAGACTTTTCCAGAAGCTTGAAAATTTAGAGTTATAGACCCAAATCAATCAGAGATTCAGCTTCAAATCTCTATTCTGTTTGTTGCAAATAAATTGACCACACTATATGCAAGTAAAGGAAATCTGCAACTTGAGGAGAAAACTTAATCTTTGTCATCATTCTATTATTGATTTGCACTCTCCATAACATAGAAACCTCTCAGTATTCCTTTTTATCCTACTATTGTCCTAGATCACCAAGTTATCCACATGTCATTTAGCAAAAGCTGAAGATTATTGGCATGAAAAATTAGCTTCAAGTTAATCGCGAGCCGGCCTAGATGCAAAAATCAGTTTGACAGATGACCTGTTTTGGTCTAATCCATGTGTAAATGATTATCACTTCTGTCACTTGCATTCAGTAATAGTAAGATTGCTCAGTTTTTATGTGAGTGATTTGTACCCTGAATTCTGACCCACAAATTTTGATTAAGGGACAAGTACACTAAATAAACCCAAACTCATTTTTGGTCTTGATAATATTTTGGTTAGAGAAAAATTAAAGTTTTTGGCTCTTAATATTAGTTTGTTGCGTACATCACATTAAAAATGGATATAAGTTTAGGACCCACAAAAGATGGATAGCGGAAGTTGTTGAAATATCTTTAGATAATGGTCTTCTTCGTCAATATGAATATGAAGAAGAATGAAAGAAATTAATTCTGATAAAAGATGCCATCACAGGTGCAATGAATTGTGTTTGTAGTTTTCTTCTTCTTAGTAGGTCTCTCATAAATATGAAAACTACACGACCTCTCATCCAGGGCATACACACTTCTCACAGAAGACAATGGAGAATTGAATTCCTTTATTGAGGCAGTATACTAGTACTACTAATTTTCCTGCAATGGGACTAGTAATGCTACACCATGCATGCTCAACTCTCACAACCGGAGATCAAAGTGGAACGATAAGACGGTACTCACTAGCTAGAAGCCAAAAAGCTCTTGAGCTATTGCGTAATGAGCCAACAACATACAGTGACGGTTTAAGAAATTTTTCTTCTTGTGGCGAAGATGTCCACACGTCAGCTTTTATTGCTTGCCCTTACCATACCATAATTAGCTTCATTAAGAAAATTTGTCGAACATCGATCTTGTCTTTATATCTTTGCACTTTCCTCACTCCCTCAACACATCTCTCTTATGCTTCGGCCACTTTCACACATTTTACAAAATAGCTTGCCTCCATGCCCTTTAAGAAAAGAGCAAACACATGAAGATACTTTAGTAGTTTAATAGATCCCCTGATAAACCCTAAAAGAGAGGAGGCTTGCCTATGTGGACAACCCCTTGGATCCAACCCTAACAATATATATCAAGCGCGCTAACACGTTTTCTCACATGGAAAGGCAAAGAAATAGATCGATACAAAACAAGGCTACCCAGGCTTATGGTGCTAAGAAATGAGTCAACAACGTATATTAAACTAATGCATGGCCATAATTACCCTCTCCATGAGTACTAGAAAGTTCCAGCTGCCTGAGTAGTTCGAGCATATATAAAATCTGTCTCTTCTTGTCTGATAAGTGTAGATTAATTAGTAGGGTCTTCTAAGGAACTCTACATGTCATCTAGTTCCCTAAATATCTTGACTTTCTTGTATAACTAATATATAATTAAATCTCCCTACTTGTATTAACGGGCCCATTATTGTCTTGATTAGTATATCATTCGAGTTTTCTAGCGTCAAGGATATGTAGATGATTCTCGATTCCGCGCCGCTTATCCTCGACTCAAGTTGCTATACGATTGAGACAAACTGAGAACCATATACCTGAAATTATATGAGCTACAAAAAACAAGAGGCTGCAGATTCTGGCTGCAATGCCTTTGAACACTATTGAAATGGATCGATGCCGATGGCTAAGATGCATGGATGTGTTGTAGTTTTAGTTGCCGTTGGCTTCATTTATTGTTTTGGGGCTCAATAGATGTTTATCCGCCAAGTGTTTCATGCACATAACTATCACTACTCTAATATTAATTATTCATCAAAGTAGGCAAGCCATGGCAATCTTATCATTAAGCAACATACCCATCACTGCGCGCAAATGATCGATCATGGAATAGGGCAATAGGCCGGTGTGAAAACACATTTGAATTCTAGTCACAAAGCAGAGAGGCAAGGGGCAAAGGGTTTTAAATCAACTCCCCTAATAATTATAATATTAAGGCCGGTTACAGCCAAAACGTCCAGCATTGTTTGGCGCGTCAAGGCAAATCATCCAAGGTCTGGCTGGCTCGCCCTAGCTTTGTTTACAAGCCTCATGGTGAAGCTAGCTGTAAATAGAGGTCTGCAGTAAAAATCAAATATCTTAGTTTTGAACACTCGCATGCACAGAGACTTAACTATATATACATTATGATTGTGCGTATTAATTTAGACCTTATGTTGACACGAAGAAATCATTCTCATTAAGTTATTTAATTACTAATCGTCACGATCGAATCACAACAAAAATGAAGTTGATTACTATAATGCTGTTTACTAATTGTGAGAAATGTAAATGGAATACGCAACGAAATTACGGGCATTACCGGTTTCCTCTCCAGAGCTTAATTTGGCCTGAACCCATATAAAACATGTATATATATATAGACTGTAAAGCGTCGTCCCCGTCTTTGGCTCTTCCCTTACCACAAACGCCTCTCAGGAGCCATTTTGCAGTGACTCCGAGAGACACAGAGACGTGGGAGCTGCTTTCTTTTTCGTTTCGTTTTGTTTCTGGCTCTTTGACAACCAAAAGTTTAACAAGAAAGGAAAAACGACAACAAGCACAATGGCGTTTCCCAGGCTCGGGCTTATTTCTCGACGTGTTGTGGTTGTGGCTCTGTTTTGTGCTATGGCCATTCACTATGCTGAGGCTGCCAAACTCGCTTCACCTCCCGCTCCATGCAGCAATGGTACTAATAACTTTACTCAAGAGCATTACATTACCCGAGGTTAATTACATTGTTATGGTGAATTCATAGGCCGTTAGGCGGCCTAAGAATGCACCCTGATTTTACTTTTTTGAGCACTTTGAGCCTCCAAAATCTCAAGGTCGACTTGATGGTTTTGCATTAATGTTGTCAGTATCAATGTAATATGTCCATTCAAGGGTATTGATCTCTTGTCGAATATCAATCGAACATGTTATATGAGTTGAAGTTGTTCGATATTGAAAATAGTTAAACCTTTTTGACTGCACAAAAAAATAGGATGGGGTTTTCTAGCTATTACTTTTTCCAATGTGTTTTGTTCTAATTTTTTTTTTTTTTTCCTTCAGGAAATTTGATTGACCAAACGATCGCGTGCGTGCTCATGTTGCTGGCCTTGGTGCTTACATACCTCATCCATGGTTCCATGCTGCAGATCTTCCCGATCAAATAGAATGGATGAAGGAATAGATGGGGAGTCAGGGTTAGGACATTTTGTTTAGTCAGACTCGGATTGATTGCCGGTTGTAGCATTCTGGCTTAAACAAATAACAAGTTCTTCTTGTTAAAGTTTTGGTGGCTGTATCACTCTTTATCTTTCACTAAAATAAGAACAAAAACAGACATTTTTTTCTTATTTTTCAGGGCTTACATTGCTGAAAATCAGTCATAATGGCTCTCAATGACATGATTGAAATCAGGGATTCCTAATTAAGAAAATAAACGAAAACTCCTGCCTTCATTTGAAATGGTAGAGGATAACGGAAAAGTTACAGCGAAAGATTCTGAGACAGAAAAAAAGGGGATGCAATCTTGCTATCACTCTTGCAATGAATGTAATATAAAATTAAGTAAATTTAAAGAAAACTATTTTTCGGGTTGAAATATTAAAAAAGTGCAATCCATCTAACCTTGCAAGACCAAGTACCCTACAGATAAAATTAATATTGCCAGGATTTCCCAATATCAGATACAAAATGAGTACTTCAGTAGTAGTATGACCTCATCAGTTGTTAACCATGTAAATGGGAGTGGAGAAACAAAGGAAGCAGAGTCATTCATACGAGAAACGACTTCAGCTGAAAAATCCTATCAACACAAAATTCAATCAAGCTTTCTTGTCAACTGGCTTTGCATCCTTCCGTTCCTGATCAGATAGCGAAAACTTCTTCACCTTCTGTTGGCAAAAAAAAATCATTAGAAGCATGCAAGTGTACAACTGTGCATTTAGGTGTTTACCTGGTTAGCTTTCAAAAATAAGATTGAAACATGTATCTAAATAAGGTCACACATAATAAGGCCAATAGCCAAACAATCAAAGATGTTGAGTATTCCCCTTTTTCTCTTTTCTTTTCCAAAGCCCATAATGAGCAGCTGGAAACACATGTTGGGAAACAAGAATCATAAGAAGCAAGAAGCATGCAAGTGTACAACTCTGCATATAAGTGTTTGAATGATTAGCATTCTGGAATTAGAAAGAAACATCCAAGTAAGACCACACCTAATACGAAGCAAAGGTCCATAATGAGCAGCTTGAAACAAAATCATAATATTCATCCTCCATATTCACTCAGGCTGTGGTATATTGGAAATAGACTATATAACATCTGTAGGGCTTGAGTTTTTCATCTTTCCTCTTTTTCATCTGTGGTATATTATAAATATCATTTTCTTGTAATCATTGTTTTAGAAAGAGAGAAAATGAATTGAATTGAGGGAAGAATGGTATGAAGTTCTAGACTTCAACTCCAGTTGCATATAGACAGCTCAAAGTCCAGAAACCATACGCAGTAATAAAATGAAAAATCAACTGCCTTGAAGAATGAAGAGCCACAATCCAGGTCAATTAGGAGATTAGATATTAACAAACCAAAACCATGAAGCAATTTAATTAGTTTAAATCCATGAATAAATTGGTTTTAAACCATGAAACATTGAACTTTCCAAGAAAAAAACAAGCATAAATAGCTGGCCTCAAACAAATTTCAATCTGGGTTTCAACCTTAGCACTTATGCAATCATACAACAGTTAGAATCCGAACTCCTATAAGCTTCAGCCAAAAACATACCCAATTCTGAGTCACTCAATTACGGGTTTTTTTCAGAGAAATCAAATTCAATTAAAAATAAATCAAGCCACAGATTCACAGAGAAACCAAAATGAGAAACTGTGATTTGAGAGAGAGAGAGAGAGAGAGAGAAAGAGGGAGTGGGTGACCTTGTTGAGCACGCATTCTCGTAATGAATTCATGAGGCGGAGGCATTTGTCTTGATCGTATGGAGATTGAGCGATGCAATTGAGCAGATCAAGAGCCTCCTGACCGCACACCGCCTGACCTCGACTTTCCTCCATTGATCTTGAAGCTTCTTAATGGTTTAGGGTTTTAGAGTTAAGAGGTTAAACCTTTGCTAAATTTTCTCGGTTTACCACTTGTTTGGTTGTATTGGCAGCCTCCGCCTTGGGAAAACAGCGGCTTGTGTAACAAAAGCCTGTTTGTGCCACCGTGGTGCAAAAGTTAGCAAAAAATTTCTAATTCATTTTTAGAAAAAAAAAATTGTAAAATATTCTTCATTCGTGTGAAAATTCGAAAATGTTTTTATTTCTTTTGAACTTATACACGTGGCAAGTTAAGCTCAATTAATCAAACAAAACTAATGATATGATCGCCCTACGTAAGACTATCTCTAAAATTGGTCTGTCTAACCACGTTTGTGCTATGTTGCCATGAAGTCGTTTCACTTCTTGGTGTTTTGCACTTGCACACGAAAAACCAAATGTATCATGCGTTAGGGATATTGTATGACCAAATTTTTGGTGTCAAATACTGTTGATTTATTCAATCACCCTAGAGGCCTAGATTAGTAACCTACATAATATGAAAACATTGTTCAAGTTTATTGTATTACATCGAAAATTCTTGCCTGCACCCAAGTATATATGTCCGAGATGTACTGTACACGCGTGTAGGCCACACATATATTATGTTATTTGCAGCAGCCAATCTCAGCCATTGGACCCATCCCAACAAAACTTTTTGAACAAACGGTGTGTATGGACGGAACAGTGGGGCATCAAGACTTTTTTTTTTTTTATTCTTCTTCTTCTCTCTTTTCGTATCTCTTCACTTCTCTTTATCCGCAATCTCCTCCATCGCTGGTCTTCCGAGCGGCGCCGAGGCTCACCACCACCTCAACGGGACTCCCCGGCCTCCGCGAACCGAGCCCGTGCCGTGCTCGGACAAACGGCGCGGTGATTGCGCAATACGTGCCGCCTCCACTTCGCGGATCCACACATGCATCCGAGAGATCTGCCGCCGTTTGATCTCCGTCATCGAAGCTTCACCGTGGCTCACCTCCACCACTAGGAGGTTCTTCGGCCTCCTTTGAGTCGAACCTAGCCCTCCGCCTCGAACGACAACACCAGCAGTGTCCCCTCCGAGATTCGTTTCATCGAAGCACCACCATGACTGGCTGGAGCTTTTGGCTTCAAACCCGGATGGGTTAGGATCACCGGCACCGTCTGCTCCCTTTAGTAGGAGCGGTGTTGTGTGGTGGTTGCCGGAGCTTTGGAAGCTTGACCTTGCTGACTAACCGAGCATCTTTTGTTGTTGACCACGTTGCTGACTAACCGAGGACTAACGGACGCGTGTATCTCACGCACTCAATTGAACATGGGTATATATATGCTTGGGTGTGCCCAAGACTCTTCGGTATTACATTAGTTTTCTTCTACTTTGCGGCATGTATATAGTCTTTGTGTTTATGTTCAAACCAAAGATGCATGCATGTGCAATTAATGCTTTCCCTTTGAACATAACATGTGAATGTGAAAGAAAACACTATTTTCAAAGTTTCATATTGAGTGGGACGGTGTTTTGAAATTTAAACGAACAACAAAGTAGACGAAAATGAAACTCTTAAATCTTTGGGTTATTATCGCAAATGGTAACTGAATTTTACATCAATTATATATATAGTACATGAACTTCACTTTTGATCACAAATGGTACCTGAACTTTTCGTTTTCATCCTAAATAGTACATATCGTCAAATCTACTGTTAAAAAATTAAAACAAACTTCATCCTACCGTCAAAAATTGAAAAGAAAACAAAATTTAGTTTTTTTTTTACTGAAAAATTATTGTAGGTACTATTTAGGATGAAAACGAAAAGTTCAGGTATCATTTAAGATGAAAACAAAATGTTCGGGTACTAGTTGTGATCAAAAGTGAAGTGAAGATACTATGTATATAATTTAGATAAAGTTCAGGTAGCATTTGTGATAAAAATCCTAAATCCTTCTATGCATCTACATATTTGGTTCATTGGTTGTTATATATGTTTTATCTTTTGGAAAATTCTACAATACCCAAAGCACTAGTGGTTGAGCATCTCAGCAATAATTTGAATCATTGGATCTGTAAATCTTCATTTTGCCCCTTATAAGTGAGGTCTTAAAAAATTCAAAACACCGGTGCCTAAAACACTCAAGACGTTCCCCGGCCATGGTTCTCTAGCATTCCTACAAATTAGGTATTGGCCGAGTTTTTTTACTAATGTATGAGTAGTGTTGTCTATTTTGGAGAGTTCATAAATTTTAAATATCAAGTAACAACTTCAAAAATTCAAAAACGATGTCATTTTGAGCACAACAGCGGCATAACAAATAATAATTAATTTGGTAAAAAAAAAATTCACAATCATTTAGGGAATGATAAACAACATACTGTTTGGTTGTTTTCAATCTGTAAACCAGTAACAATTTTCAGGTTGCTTGACCCATTAGATTAGCAAATTTTAGGCCACACAGAAATGTTGATTAGAAAATAGCTGTTCATTTACGATAAGGTTTGGCATTTTTCTTAAAATAGCTGTTCACTTTATGCATTAACAGGTGGTGTTTTCCACCTTAAAATTCCAAGTTTGTTCTTCATTACGTGCTGAAAACACTCTTCTCCTTTGAAATAGAGATGTATAAAATACCCATCTCCTATTTCTAACCATACCCTCCATTAATAAGCACTCGCTGACCTTGTCAAACCTAAAACCACCAAGCATTTCCCAAGCTAAAACCGAAGCACCTCCAAACACGTACCAAACCCTTCTTCAACACAAACAATTTAATCGAAGGAACCATCTGAGAGTGCTTCAGCCTTGTGTGTTGAAGGAACAGAAAAGAAGCAAAAATAAAAATAAGAGTAACTAATTATAAGGCCATCCTTCAACACAGGCTCAAAGAGTTTTAGGAAGCTAGAAGGCGAGAAGGCGCGCAGAAGAAGAATAAGACGAACAAAAATTACTATGGCAACGATTCGAGTTAGAATGTTGATGCTGGCAGCAATCGGCTGCTGCTTCTTGATGGGATCAGCGAGTGCAATGACTCACATTGTTGGTGGAGCCTTTGGATGGAGGGCACCTGAGAACAACAAAACCAGTTTCTATGCTGATTGGGCTTTTCCTAGAACCTTTGGTGTTGGTGACCAACTTGGTAAGTGCATATGTCCTTCTCCTTTTTCCTCGATCGATCTTCCTTGAAGATTATTATTATCGTTAATTAGAGGAGGGTTAATTATAATAGTCGCGGAGGCATAAATTTGTCACATCGACGTTATGAATTGAACATGACTAAGTTGAGACATTTCATCGAACACTTTATTGGAATTTCGCTATATATATCTACCTAACAACTGCCTGATTATATTGTGCAACTGCAGTTTTCCCATACAGGCCTGGCTCCGGCAATGTGGTGGTGATTAACAAGGAAGACTTCGACGCCTGCACTCAGAAAAATGTGATCTACATGTACTACAATGGACCAACAACTGTCAGCCTCACCAAACCAGGAGACTACTACTACTACAGCGGCATTGGCAAGCACTGCGAGTTTGGCCAAAAGCTCCACATCAAAGTTGTCGAGGGAAAGCAGGGATCGTCCGGAAAGCCTCTTCCGTTCAAGATCAATGTGGCTACCAAGACAAAGCCTTCTGCCGGTGCTCCTGCCCCGGAGCCCTCATCGCCGGCACCTTCTAACGACGCGGCCGCTCCCAAGTCCTCAGCCGCCGCCTCCGCCATTCAGAATGTTGGCATGGCTTCTGGCTTGTTGACTATCCTATTTTCGTTGTTCATATAAATATGTGACGACATGACTGGATAACGGCGCGCCTTGCTAATGTATATTTATATGTAATACCAAAATCAAACGCTTGCTACCAAAAAAAAACAGTATATATGAGCTTATTTACACTGTGATATGTAATTGTATGTGCCTGGTGAATTTATAAGGCACTGTAAAAAGATTATATATTAATACTGTTACACTAATATTTATATATGATTACTTACTGATAAGTGAATTTGCATCCAAATATTGGAGCTGGTTTGGAAAGTTTTGGATTCCAATTGAATAATCTTTATACTTAGATTGCCTTGGACGGGTTTTGGTTTCTTTGGAATTTGATCAAAGCTAGATAACAGTCATAGCCTCATAGGATCCATGTATGGTTTCAAAGGTGAACAGGACCACCAAATCCAACCCAATCCAGCAAACTAGGCAGAAAACTTGTCAAATTTGCATTTTGATGCTTCCAGATGCACACAACAATTTGATCAGTACACCCAGCATCTTTTTTTCTTTTTCTTTTTTGAAATACATTGATGGGTATTGAACCCTTGAATTAATATAATCCTAACTCAATTATCCACATTCTCTCACAACTTGGCTAATCCAGCATCTAACATTTATATTAAATATAAAAAGAAATGAAAAAAATAAGGGATTACCAGCAGGATCTAAACTTTGGTGTATCAATAAAAAGGTACTTAACTTTCAAAAGTGATCAATAAGGTACCTTAACTTTCAAAAACATATCATCAGGACACCTCCGTCTATTTTTCATTACTTGACCATTAATTATGAGAGTCATTTGACATATACCAACTTTCAAAAGCGAACAATAAGGTACATCAACTTCTAAAAACACATCATCGAGACACCTCCGTCAATTTTTCGTCATAACTCAGTTAAATGAGATCACATGTGACCCATGTGAGATATTTTTCAATGGTTTCATGATATTTTCTCACCTTTTTTTAAACTTGCTTATATCATCTTTTTTCTCTCTCTTTTTCTCTTCGACTCCCAATGAGGCGAGAAACTGAATCTAATGCCACCAATGTATTTTCCCATGTAAGGATGATGCACATAAAGTGCGTTTAAAATATAATGTATAGATGATTTAGTTTTTAAATTAGTCAGTACTTAAACTCATATTAATTAAAGTAATCAAAGTAATACCCTCCAAAAAAATAACACACTCTCCAAAAAAAATCAAAGTCTACCTAATTATTGATTATAGGAAGAGTATAAGGATGGAATTTTAAAGAGAAAATCTGAAAGGAGAATAATCAATTGCATTGTCAATTTTGGAGGAAAAAGATAAGGTGAGAGGAGGAAAGAGACATGTGCTTCAACATATTTCATTTAACTGAGGTGTGATGAAAATTAGACGGAGGTCGATGATATGTTTTTAAAAGTTCATATACCTTATTGATCATTTTTTAAAGTTAAGATATGACAAATTACTGATATGCCCTTATAATTAACGGACAAGTAATGGAAAATGGCCATAGATATCCTGATAATATGTTTTTGAAAGTCCAGGTATCTTATTAATCACTTGTGAAAGTTGAGCACCTTTATGTCTGGTGCATCAAATTTTAGACCATATTAGTGATAAAAACTCGTTTATTTTTTTTTGCTGAAACCATGGTTTTTCACCAAAAACCGTGTAACACACGATTTTTGGGCCAAAATCGCATGTTCTTATTTTCATACCAAAATAAGTTCATACTAAAATCATAATTTTTAAGGACTTCTCCAGTTGACAGAATGCAAAAATATCTACTCGTTTATTTTATTACGATTTTCCAAAGTTGGAAAACTAGAAAAATCATTAAAAAAATAAATAGTTCGAGATTTTCGAGTTCTGTCGATTAGAACACCTTTTAAAAGACATATTTTACAGATACTAAAATTTTGAGAATTTTTTTTGCCTAAACCATGGTTTTTCACTAAAAAACGTGAGTTATAACACACGATTTTTTGGCCAAAATCGTATGTTCTTATTTTCGCATCAAATTATTTCCACACTAAAATCAAGATTTTTAAAGTTTATGCAATTGACTCGTTTTTTTTTTATGATTTTTCATAGTCGGAAAATTGACTTCTCCAGTTGAGCTCTACTATTATGCCCTCATAATAAATGGACAAGTAACAGAAAATGGACGGACGGATATATCTCAATGATATATTTTTGAAAGTCCAGGTATCTTATTAATTAATTTTGAAAGTTAGATATATTTATGTCCGGTGCATCAGAGTTTAGATATTGTTGGTGATAAAAAGCCAAGAAATAAATAGATAAAGATGAGTTGGTCATCGCTTTGAGCTGAAATCTCCGTCTCCGGTAGAATTTGCATATTAAATCTAAAGATGAGTTGGTCATCGTTTTAAAGCAATTATGCCTTAAAACTAATTGGCAACGAGTATAAATGCATCCCCCAAATTCAAGATTTGGGCCGGGAACCACAGCCTCGAATATCAGGAAATTGCGGAATCTAGGGAAGTTTAGAAATTTTGTCAAAGAAAATAAATACAGCTGTTACAGTGTACTGAAATTGATAGGTGGAGGCAACTGCACCAACATGGAATAATGTATGGCACATATTTATTTCTACTTGCTGGAAAACCCCAAAATCTGAGATTCAATATGATCTGGAAGATCAAACAAAAACCCGAAGATGAAATGCAGGAGCCAATGGTCACACAAGAAGTGCGAGGTAGTAGAGTGTGGGCTTTGTTGTAATAAATTTTTCCAGCAAAGTTCATGAGAGATATGAATATCATATCTCCCCAGATCGTATCCAAATGGAGACCCACAGAGAAAGAAAATCTCACTCCATATATTTTTTTTGCTGTGTTATCACTTTGCTGTCGGGTTGTTGCTAATATTGACGCCCCATTGACCCTACCTGCCTAACACTTTGCCACCCACATTTCATGATCGGCCTTAAATGCACTACGACTACGTACTCTCATTTCTCTGCAATCAATTGCTGCGTACGGATGCAATTTTGCTTCATAGGCAGGAAAAGAGGCCGGCTAGAATTTCTGTTTAGGATGACCACTTGACCAGCCTTGTTATGTACTCACCCCGGCCTCACCCTTACTCATGTTTCAACTAGACTTACGGTTGTGCTCTAGGCTCAACGTACGTCCACCGTTACAATAATCATAATGGGTCAGGCCGTGTCAAACTATTTAACTAATTTTACACAAATACAAACATGACCCGTTGATTACAAGAGTGACACGAGATGACCGGTGTAATTTGTGAAATAAGTCGTGTCATTAGATGTAACGATATGACCATTTAATTCATTTAATAAAAATTTCAATTCAAGTACAACAAGTGACACTAATACAAAATCTTAGGTTAAGCATGTCAATTTCAATCTAAAGAGACTAAGCTGAACACAACCCACTTTTTGAGGGATCAATTTTGGATAGACATGAAATAACATGAAACACTACTATCTCAAACCAACTCAATGGGGTTTGGTCTATTGGAAATTGGTTAGGCCTGCAAGTTGGGTGAATGTAAACTGGATAATCTGTGAGGTCCAACATTTGATCATCCGCTTGTGATAAACACTTCTTGGGAAGAGTTTTACCGTACACAATCTCTGCTCGGAGTGGTAGCACACTTTGCCACCATTTTTGTAACTAATATCTCAAACCAAAACGCGCTAACTTCATCTCTTGTTACTAGGTTATTTTGAAAGTTAACATTCTTATTCACACCTATATGTGCGCAATTATATTTGCGAGTCTCTCAAGATAATGAACCCAAAATATTATGCAGAAATTATGGAATCAATGGATGAGAACCATACGATAAAAACCAATAAAGTGAGGATGTGAAATCACTGAGCCCATACGATTAATGACATGAGTAGTACGATGAACTCTCAAAACTGAGCCAACCAAAACCTAAAACTATAGACAGTCTATTGCGAGTACTACAAATTTTTCCTTTAATCTTCACTCAACAGGAAATCACTGATTAGTTCAAAATGACAGTAATCGTTGGATGGCGAACATGTGAGGATGGTTTTCCAACCAGCTCTCATACCACAAAATCAACTATAGACGCGGAAAAAAGAAGCTCCTCAACGAAATCATATTAGTCAAAAACAAATCAACCTGCAAACAAATCCAAGAAAGAAAAACAAAAGGCCACGTCAGCAAAACGTGAACTAGGGTGGGACCGCAATCGCAATCACATGGCTCGGACACAGTGAGGCCTGAGCTGGACCGGACGGTAGGGGACCATCCGCCGGGCCCAAAGCAAAAGGTCCAGTTGCACACTTGCACTGCTCGAGGCGATGAGACCGTTAGCCTGACATGACGTGTACGGCCATGATCGAGCGGAGAGGCGGGAGAAATAACAAAGAAGATCTTCTGGGCGCCACTGAGTGAATCTGCAAAGGTTTGGAGGGTTGCGCTGAAGAAAAACTTTGGTTCGATCAAGTGGGGCTAATAAGTTCACCACCGTTCCAAACCAAAAGTGGGGCTAACTTCTGCTTGTGACCTCCTCCTCCTCCTCCTCCTATTCTCTTCTCCTATAGGCTATAGACTTCACAATAGAGTGCAGAGCAAGGTCGGCCTAGTGCCCTAGTCCGGACAAACAA
The DNA here is from genome assembly GCA_030142095.1 of Rubus idaeus. NCBI lineage: Eukaryota > Viridiplantae > Streptophyta > Magnoliopsida > Rosales > Rosaceae > Rubus > Rubus idaeus. Next base: position 6,228,030 of record CM057969.1, read on the forward strand.
GGTTGAAGGTGATCGAAGAGCTAGCTACTTGAAATCCCCAAATAGTCCCAATGGTTTTTTATCTAACAGATAAAACTATGTCCTCCTGATGAGGTGAAATGTGATCTCATATTCATAGAGTCTGGTGTTCGATCCATGCATATTTCATTTTCAATTATATGGTATTGTTTGAGATTGATGTATACCATGCATGCAGAGATGAACCAAGTCCATGTAGTTGCTATATATTTATTACGATTTAGAATATACAGGTGAGGATCTATTTTGTTGGATCTATTACGACAAAGATCCTTGTCATATATATCACAATATTGTTTGACAGCAACTCTCATCAACTCTGAAAAGATTGAGGCTTTGTTAGTTTTCTTGATTTCAACTTGGAAACATGTAATGTGCTGCATCTGATTGCCTATATCAACTTCAATAAGAGACAGAAATGATGATACTCTTGCCGAATAATCTGAACAAGACTAATCCATTTGATCCAAGAACGAAACTAAGATTCCACATGTAGCGTTTGCAACCAGTTAAAACTTCAAAGTTCCAGTTAGTGATGCTATTTTAGTTTGAAAACCCTTGAAAACGAATTTAGCTCAACTGCCTCAACAAGTCTTACTCCAACAATGCTCTCTCTTTCAAGCTTAAATATTCATTTTTCATGTTGATTTTCAGTTGTATTCTCCGTCATGCATCAACATATTTACCTAGCAGTAAATTCACGAAGCAACTCAAGCAGCTAGTTTAGGTTTTCATTTAAGTACGTACGTAGTCTCTTGTAACAATTTTTGAAGATGTTTATGGTTAAAAGTTTAATACTAGCTGTTGCGGCTCTCGTCGGAGATGCTCTCCGTGTGGATAAAGACTCTTAGATACTAGTGTTGCAAGCCATAAATCGATATCACAATAACTAAAATCAACGAATTGAACTAACAGTTTAGTTTCTTTACTTCGTGAACTATATATATCTAGTAAAAGGACATTTCTTAAATACACATCACCTAACGTACAATACTTTCAAGGAAATAAAAAAAAAGCGTTCTGTTTGGGTAATTGTAGTCATTGTAGATGGGATTTTTATGAGTGTGTGGGTGATGGGGAAGCAGTACATTCATACTCATATATAGGAAGAAGATGCATGTATGGTTTTAGTAGGCCAGGGGACCAAAGATTTAAATTCCAAGGAGAAACCGAGCCTCTCAAGTCTCAAGTCTCAATTGGGTAATAAAGTTCTGGTAAATCTCAGAAACTAGGCCTAGCTTTACCATGCATGCATAGATCTGCTTCGGAAACCTAATTAACTATTCTCCATTATTATACAGAGATAGCTAGCTTTGCCATGCAAAGATCTGCTGCAACACTTGAACCTCATGATATATCTACCAGAAAATGACACCTCGGTTCTCCCCCATAAATACACAAATCATTCATGCAATTTTAACATGGGTTACATGGCTATGTCTATGCTTGCATTGCATGACTGAAATTGGTCACGAAGAGTTTCGTATAGTAAATATAGAACAAATTACCAAACAGATGACAGAGTAGACAGACATACATACGCAACCAAACAGAGGATAAGACGGTATTGGTCTCTGAGGACATGTTTGTCACATTAGGTAATAGGTATATATATGTATGAAGGAAGCTAGCAAATGAATGCAGCAGGCAAATTAAGGTGGTGGTGTCTTCAGGTATACACCAAACATATTTAATGGGGTTTTTGGCGCTTGTTTGAGAAATAAGCTAGCTAGCATGGTTTTGGATTTTTGTCATCTAATATTGGCCATCTGAAACATAGTTTTCTTCTTCTGCTGCAGCGACTCAGTGAGCCACAAGTGTATCGAAAATATCATGGCTTTCCAGATCATGTTTAGGACCACTTGATTGGATTTCTCACGACCCCGACCGTTGATTATTTGGTCAGTCATTCGGCCCAAGTGAAGTCCCTTTGTAAATAGAAATTAGGTTGAAGTCCCATTGATTATTATAGAGACCAAATCAAGCAATTATAGCTCCCCCATATATCGTTATATTTCAAATCGGAAAAAAGTGTCACACTGACACATCCAAATAAACAAGACCAAAATCTTCTTCACTAAGATAGAAGCAAGCCTCTTCCGACCAACACAACCGGTGATCAAGCAAATGAAAATGCTTCATTGCCACAGAAAGGCGACTCTATTACTAGCACGAGAAACAAATTAAGCTCCAAGAAGCAAACTCGAAACATTGAAAACCATACTCGTGACTCATCAACTAAAACTCCACCACCACTAAACTCATCCTTGGTTTATTGCATCCAAGACATAAATAACCATTCAAGCATCACCCTCTGTTTTCAATCCTATTGAACTCCGCATCAAAATTAGATTTTGTGGTATGCTACCCACCCTTATTAAGTGAGGGGCTCTTCTAACCCGATTTAAGGGAGTTCTTAGTGTGATTTCACGAAAATGAACAAACCAAGACAACCACACCTCATCAAGTTAAGCTTCACTCCCACACCAATCACTTTAAACACTAAAATAATATGATATTTACTTATTATCTTTTACCTTTTTATGTAATTGAAATCAGCTAAGATTAAGATACAATATTTGCTTTTTAGATGGGCTCTCCCATTTCAAAAAATATATGATGATCTTCTCTTTTATGAAATCCCCTAGAACATAATAATTTACTAAATCACACCAACAGACAAAGCACAAGACCTGAGCCAATACCAGTCACCTCAGTAACATATGAATGACCCAATACAAGGTATTTCTTCAAATAATTGGTATCCTTTGGCAGGCTGACTTTTACAGCAAATTAATTTCTGTCTTTGTGCTAGAGTATTTAATATTTTTACTGTGATAAAAAAGAAAGACAAGGCAAGCTATTAGCTCAAGAAAAGTAGAAAACTTTTGGTTCCACAGTGAAAATATTAACATTCCAATTGCTGGTTTTGGTCTCACTTGCTCAATCACTCCGGCTCCACTACCAAAATATATACACACACAATGTGCGTGAAAAGCTAGGTCGCCAATTTGCAATATTTGAATAATACCAAGTCCTGAAGTCCTCCAACAAATTAAATCTTCCATAACCAATATGGCTACGAACATGGTATCCACTTCCTTAATTGTTAATTCCATTACAACTCGCCACGTGTTGATTCCCGGATTTTCTGTGAATCCCACTCATTTCTTTTGTTTATTGTGATTATTGAGTTGAAAAAAAATTGCAACATCATTTTATTTTGTTGTGATAATGGTGTATAATTTATCTTTTGTTTTATTCTCAGCATTTTAGAGTTGCGTAATAAGAAATGATCCTAACTAGGGTACCAAGTAAACACACGAGAGAGTCTTCGGTGCACGGCGTGCAAATGCACGCTGCGATCTGAGCCGTTTAAATTGGGTTAGAAAATTAAGTTATTATTTTTTTCTAACATTTAGACGGCTCAGATTGCGGCGTGCAAATAACCGAAGAATTTTCGGTAAAGACACTAGTAATCATTTAATACACAATTTAATTTTGTTACGAAATTCAATCATAATTTATGAAAATAGGCTCACATATCTTTATCGCGTTTTCTGCAAATAATGTGGCTCACCTATCAGCTAAGGAAGCTTATTCTAAGGACTTGGAGTTTATCTTTTTAACTGTAGCTCCTCCTTTTGTGGATGAAGCATTATCTTTTGATTATAATGGTTATTGATCTAAAAATTAATTCATTACCCTCAAAAACTCGTGAAAATTTAAATTCCATAATTAAAGTCAACCTTCAAGAAGCAAACTTTCAAATCTCAAATTTTTTTTTTCTAACAATTGTATATCTTACATTGAAGTTTGGGTTTGGTGGGGAAAGGGGGAAGTGAGGCAACCGTCTCGAATTTTAAGTTTTTCACAATTTCATTCTCCTAACCATAGTCGATCTTTAGGAGGGCAAAATTTAATGTTTCAGGGAGAGATAGAAGTCCCCAAATGATTTTTCAAGGGGAAGGAGGAGGAGGGGTTCTGCCACCTGTTAGTGACCTGGTATATGATTTAATTCGGACTGTGAAGCTAATTAAGCCGAGCAACTATTGCACTAATCTGAAATACCATGAAAATTATATAGCTACCAAACTTTATTTGAAGACAGACCGACAGAGTTTACTAAGCTTGAGCTCCAAAGGTTCATTAGTCACATATCATCCACCTGTTTCCCACATTCTTATTAAACTTTCCGGTGACACCAAATTAGTTTCTGATTAGTTAGCTTAAGCTTGGTCAAATCTAATTTAATTTGGTCAAAATTTCTTATTTTAATGGCCCAAATAAAATCACCTTTTAATAGGAAAAGTGATAATTAGCCACACAAAAATAGGGAAAGTGATAAATTCATAGATACTACTGGACTGACAGCACGTGTACTCCTGCAAACGTGTTTCTAAATTATAACGGGACGGTTCACGGTTTACATTTTAAACGGATTTTACTGTGTCAGTCACGTGCTGAAGGCTCGTGAGCAATTTAAAGATAGACCCAAAAAGAACAGAGAACACCGTACCGTAGCCAAACTCCTTTTCATTTCACCGTTAATAAAAATCAATAATTAATGCAAACCAAAACTGAAATACAAATTAATTTGATTAAATAAATCTAAACAGCACCACCGATATTTTCATTCCCGCCGATACAAAATTTGCCGACAAACCGGCAACAAACGAGAACGGAACAACGGTAGTAGTAATTATTATCTTATAGAGCAACAAGAGGATCAGAAGCAAACAGGTCGCCGATGTCTTGGAAATAGTCGCAGCTTGTCGTAGAGGAGGATCCGAATCCGAAATCCATAGCAGAATCGGCAAACAAGTCACCGAAATTGCAGAAATTTTCTTTGAAAACACTGGTCTCTTCGAAGAAATCCGGTATTGTAGTCTGGAAATCAAATATGTCATCAGGAATAAAGCTCTCAAAGCTTGTATGGTCCGATAACTCGGAAAAGTTCTCGGAGACACAAGATTGATCTCGGACTTCAATCGACTCCTGCACTTGGACTTGTTGTTTCGGACTCGGTGAGGACTCGGCGTCTTCATTTGAAGGCGAGGGACACCGCAGCACAGAGGTTGGGGAACAGATGGTGTTGTGCGACTCCTCGCCGGAATTGTAACCGTAACTGACAACCGGCTTAACGTCTGACATAATGTCAGCCTCGGACTTGACCGCCGGAGGTGAGTGGAAATTGGTGAGGGCGTGAGGTCCACGCAGCTGAATGGCCGCGTTGTCGTACACCATAGCGGCTTCCTCAGCCGTATCGTACGTGCCTAACCAGAGCCGTACTCGCCTGAAAGGGTCTCTGATTTCCGCCGCCCATTTCCCCCAGGGCCTCTGCCTCACGCCACGGAACTTCTTCCCGGGCGCGGCCTTCAACATCCTGGGAGTCGCCGGAACCACGGATTTTCCGGCGGTCTTTTTCCGAACCGTCCTTGTCGTCCTGCTCTTCCAAACGGCAGCCTCGTCCGCCTCTCTCGAACAGGACTCAATCGAAATCTCATTCACATACTTCTTCACTCTCTGGCGGCCGAAGAAAGCCTCCGGCTCATCGTCGCCGGAGGAATCGGTAGCGTCGCCGTCCGTAACCGAAATCCGTACAATTCTAGGCCTGACCGGCTCGGCCTCCGACGGCTGGGAATTAGAGACGAGCTTTGTGTGGTTCCGGTGCTGCGTATACTTGATGGCTGGATTCATGGTTAGAGACTCAACAATACCTCTTCAGATTCTCAGATTACTGCAACTGATTCGCATTGAAAGCGAGACGAGCGAGTCAGTGGGAGCGTGAAATAGAGATTGGGAAAAGGTGATTCTTTGGGAGAAGAGAATAAAGAAGAAGATAAAAAGGAAAGCCTGATCGATTCAGGAGGAACACGTTAAAGAGAAGCTAGCTTGCTGCTTGAAACGGAGAGAAGAGAAAAAATAACTGTGAGGAATTAAATACTCGCAAACAAAAAAAGTTCCATCAAAGGACGAGAAATTTCTCGGAAAGTTTAAAGAGCGTGACCGTGAAAACCTTACCCCTTAACCGTAGACAACCAAACAGAAAAGCTCAAAGAGAAAGAAAGCCCCAAAAAAGCAGAGAGGAGGGGGTGAGTGGGGGAGTGGCTTTAACCGGAAAGGGAAAGGGAATAAATGTCCGGAATCGGCTCCTAAAGACTACGATTTTCCATTACTTTTTCTCAGAGAAAAGGAAAGAGGATGACTGACGAGTCAGTATTACTGGGTAGTTGTGAGTACTGAGAAAAATAGTTGTGAGTACTGAGAAAAATGAGAAGGAATGGGGAAGAGAGAGTGAGTGAGAGTGAGGAGAGGAGGACTCTGGAAGATAGATAACACGCAGAGAGAAAGAAGCACAGTATTCGCTGGATACCAAAACTACCTACTTTATAGGATCCCAACAGCCGAAATCGGTAAACCCGGTTTAAGAGCCATTTAAATTTTTTTAAAATGCGATTTCAATTTTCCTATCGAGTAAAAATTCACCATAATTATATTAAACCGTTGTGGGGGCCCATGTCCCAACCGGTGAAGAACTCCGGCGAGAGCCCGAGATATTTTACGAGGCGCCGCATATGTCGGGCAAGTGATGCGACACGTGGCTTAGGTGGGGTCCTTGAGAGATGAAGATCCAATGAGAGGGCTGGATGGGGTTGCTCAGGTGTGGGGCCGGGAGCCTGGAGCTGACTCAGCTAGTGGTTAGAAAAAAATCATATTACATTCTCGGAATTGGGGATTCTGGTCACGTGAGAAGACACATGGGTTCGTTTGACTGGATAGAAGGGATTAATGAATGAGCTTAATGACCGTTGAATGAAAATTAATTACTTCTTAACCTTCGGTTATGAAAATGAGTTGTCGGGGTGTTTTCGTCATTACGCTAAATTTATAATTACTTCTCAGCCTAATTTATACGGGGTATTCCTGGGAGCCTCTGGACTCTGGGGTGGTGGGTGGTACAGTTGGTTTTTAAAAATTTACCATTTTAAATTTTCACTACTTATCTTTATGTTGTTTTACAGCTAAGTTTAACGTGGCAGGCAGCCTCGAAGTTTGAGGCCAATGTTTTTAAGTACGTTTTTATCTCCTTAACCATGCACGTTGCACCTCCCAGCCTTTGTCTACCTCTCTAAAATGTCCTTGAATCATGAACTCGACACGTTTTGAGGAGCCATTGGGCCACGTCTGTTATCGTACGGAGACCATCGTCTTTGCTTGGCGCCCAAGTAATGGCCTAAAAAGAAAATTTCATTTTAATTTGTTTTTCGTTTGGGGCAAGGCATGCATTTCTTGGCAGTAAAAAAAAAAATATCTTCCCATTCAAATTTGGGAATTTAGGAAGGGGTGCGTTGAACATTGTAGGCGTTGGATCATAAAGATGGTGTTTTTTGCTCCACTGGTTAGATGATGCTGGAAACGGATGTGCAAATAGAGGGTGGTGGAATTGAATGTGAACAAATTAAATAGGAGGGAACACGTGTAATTTTCCCACATTTTTCATCGACTTAATTTTGAATTTATTTTTCCTTCTTTGGGTATATGATTTTTTTCTTTTTTGGGCATGTCATTTTTCTCAATTATTATGGGGGTATTGCAAACAAGCACACAATGTATTGCTTTGTATGAGAAATTAATTATTGTATAGTTCCGAATTATCAAGTTTTCGTGGTCCGGACTAATCTGATCGGTCCATTGTATTTACATTTGTTCAATTGTTGCCACTGTATTGGACCGGATTTCTACTTGATAATGCAACGTGGTCGTTCGAGGATTGCGAAATAATTACTCGCTTTCTAGACTTCTATATTTCAAAATATATTTACTTGATTTGTCATTGTATCGTGTATAAATGGACGATTATATGTCGTTTGTTCCAATGTCAATGCGTATAAATTGCCAAATTGGTACATCTACGAACTTCGACTACTAACTATTATTCATGTTCACATGTGGGTAACCGTTTTAATATGGGATTTTTCTCATTTTTTATTCTTTTAATTAGGTGTATCTCTTTCTGATGAATATTTGTTTCCAAAGAAAATAAATTCCTACCAAAGTTGGTATCTAGAATCCGGACATGTTTTTTTCAATGTAGAGAATATCTGGACCAAGGCTGGCTTGGTAGTAATTTGGGAAATCAATCATGGAGTAAAGAGATAGCTAATATTTGGTAGCTCTTAAATGGCTACATTTGTGCGTTATGTTATTTTGAATTAACATGAATGTATTAGGTGAAGTGCTGTCATTATCCATCGGAAGGTGGCCACGAAAATCATACATATTAATGAAACCTGTCAGACTCGTGACAATTCGTTTCCTCTCATATTCTTCATGCATATACAGATTTGAGATTTCATAGAAAGTGACTGATATATATATATATATATATGGTGAAGCCTTATTTGCAAACTAATTATGTCTCTTTTTTTTTTCTTAAGACAGACAAAAGTTATGGGGCGAAAATGATAGTTTCTTAATTCATCATCTACTTTAAGATCAATCATTTCTTTCTTGAACGACAAAAAAAAAACACAAACGTATTCTAAATTTGACGAATATCACAAACACGAGAAATTTTTAGTAATTTTATAAAAATAGAAATAATGTATGAATCTCCTATGTAAAAGTATAGAATTATATTGGTGTGACAAATATATCGCAGTTTGTAAATGTATGATCTCTTGGACCTGAACAATAAACATCGTGACAATTATCGTGAAGAGATGCACGATTAGACTCAAAGTAATTATTTAATTACTATTATTATTGATACAATTTTACTCATTTAGACTACGTTATTTTTTTTTCTCCGTGTGTCTTAGTGTACCAATATTATGGTAAATTTGCTTCTTCTTCTTTTTTGTCAATCTTATGGTAAACCCTAAACTTCCTTGCATCTCAATATTCCAACACTATGCTCGTTGGTTTTGTGGACATTATGTTAAAAATTTAGTTGGTAAATGCATTTCATGTAGCATAATTTTGAATGAAATATTTTTTTCTCAATATTAGCAGGTGAACCGTGAAAACCCACAAGGGCAATATAGTCATTGTGTCCCGTACAAAGCTGGGCTGGTAGCATGGGCCATGTAGCCCATCATGCTGATGGATCGCCACCACATTGACCTCGAACAACGTGTCAGACAACTGAGCCGTCCTGGTTGTTTCTTTTGCAAATTTGTATCTAATATTTTAATTCAAATTTTTTATTTATTATTTGGTCTCTGTAGTGAGGGTTCCCATGCACTAGCTCACTACTACTTGCTTCACTAACAACAAATTTAGCAGTCTTATTATGGGGCAACTTGCTGTCTGTTTTTATATACTTCGAGAGTTATGGCCTGTATCCACCGATATGCGGGTGGTCAACGGCGGAGTCAATGGAAGTCACCGTAGGTATTGCCCGAGTCCTCGGATTTAAGGCAAAGTCGTGAAAGAAAACCACAGCTTATGTATTTCTCGAGAGTTATGACTTATGAGAGAAAAATGTTTGTAAAGATGTTTCAGAACTAGCTGTTACTTTTAATATAGAATTTTGAAGTCCCAAGTTATTCGCAGAATCACAGGTAAGATATTTAATGTTGTTAGTTTTGTGAACGATTACCCTGTTAAAACCAAAAAATAAAAAACAACTTACTAGCTTCTTAGAGTGAAAGTTCCAGTCTCCACAATCACGGCTAGAGATTTCAGAATGCTCTGTCTAAGTACTCGAGGTAAATTAGAGGAAACATTAATGTGCGATTTTCAAACGAACAGCTATAAAACTAATTGATGAGCTCTAAAACCCTCCTATATATTAATAATGTTCACAATATAATTGTAATGAAAAAACATCAAGGTAATAGGTTACTTCTCGATCTTTTCTTTTTAGATGTCACTAATCATTTGGTAGTTTTTTTTTTTTTTTGGCAAGTAATCATTTGGTAGTTGAATCATCACAACCACAAAGCTAGGCTCTTCTTCAAAGCATGAAAATGGAATGCAAATTCGGCATTTCCCAATAATTGTGCCGCTTTGTTGCACAACCAGATTTGGATTACTTCTCAACTGCTAGTTCTTTAGACTTGCCTTGGTGTACTCTCTACCAGTTATGATGGATAGCAACATTGTTGTAATGATGTGATCCCAAACAAGAAAACAAAACCAGTGGGTGCTAATCAACTTCGAGAATTGAAAAGGTCCAAATTTGCAATATATATTAACAAAGAAATACCTGGAAGATTGGCAACCACAGTAGGAATTTGGATTTTGGCTAACTAAGCAAAATCAATATGGAATTTTGTCTCAACAATATAGACACAAGATTGATGCATAAATTACAATACATATATACCTAACTTCACTTTCATACGAAATGGAGATGATCGAGTTGCTATGGCGGCCGATTATTCTATGCTATCATTTTTGTGGTCAAATCTGAAAATTATCACTATTTAGTGATCCCATTTGTGCCATCAATAAAAATACCAAGCAAACCAATTTGATCCTATAATAATACCCATCTTTTTCTCTTTTTTTTTTTCCAATAATGTTAGCACAACATTTTTATGGGATAAAGTGAAATTTCGTAGATAATGATAACTAAAAGTTGTTATCTTTCATCTGGCTGTTATTTTATATTTATCCTCCATAGTTTTGATTAATTATAGAGGATGTGATATTTTTTTCTTCTTTGAACGAGGTTTTTCCTATACATTTTTCTCGGTCTAGATCTTAATCCGGACATATATAATAAGCGCAACCTTTTTTGTTTTTTTCTTTGTGACAGCGAAATTTCTCTATGATGAAAATAAAAATAAAAAATTGGCATATGCTATATTGCATTATTGCTACCGGCTAAGTGTATTACTAGTCACAAGTCAAAGTTATGTTCACTCGTTATACTACTACATAAGTTTTGTTATTCTCTCTTAAAAGCATATATAGGAGCCGAGTGTTCAAGGAATTGCTTGAAGAAATTAAAACAAAAACAATTAGAGAAATTCTATACTTCACCCTACAAAAAAAAAACTCTTGAATTGCTATTGAAAAAACTAAGAAACATCACACTAGTGATATCTTGAAAATTGGAACATATATATAATAAAAAGGGATTCCTGATAATTAGATTTATTTTCTCCCACTACTATTGAAACCTGTGTTTTCAGATCCAATGGATGCTGAACAAGAGAAGAGAAAAATGGCGGGGCATTTGGATTCGCAAAAACAAAAGCTGTAGTAGCTTTCTTGGAGTCTGCCTTGCCTTGCTTTGCTTAATTAGGAGACGAAGAAGGCCGTAAGAAACCACTCATATAAAAACAATTAGCAAAGACTACATGGGATTCGACAAAATCCATGAGATAGCTAGGTCATGGTCTCTGAGCTATACATATATGAACAAAACCAAACCAAACCAAAACAAATCATAATCATGATTTTAGTTTGTTAATTGGCTTCTCAAACCACTAAATTTAAATTAAAACAGTTTGTTATTTGCAATTGTGCTGTTACTTAACCTCGAGAGAGACAGACAAGTCAATCAGCATCATCATCTCCTAGATATATATATATTTTTTTGGTGAAACTCCTAGATATATATTTAGTTGTGGTTGTGCTGCATTCTTTGAGCCACGAAAAAATTATAGAGAGAATTCCGAGTATTAGTATTAATTTTATCAGATTTTGGTCCATTGCGAATTAACCGTATCCCTATGTTCTTATTCAGGTCAATTAATCAGCACTCAGACCTAGATCGATGTACTACTCTACTTGGTTTGAGTTCAGAGTTCTTGTCATTCCTACAATCATCATGTTTATGAAACATTAGAAATGTATCAATCCCTCCCTCCCCAAGAGAAAAATTGGTGTTTTATAGGGACATACATTTCGATTACAAAGCGATGCGATAAATTATACTACTAAACTTAAAATATTTTTTTACTGTTTTGTTAAAAATGTTTTTACTAAATTATACGTTTAAACAAGAGATATTTTTATAAAATATTTTTTTTTTTTTTTTTATTTTTTATTTTCTTATACAAATATCTTAATTTATTTTTTTTATTTAAATTTTTATTTTAATTTCAAATTCTTCAAATTAATTTAAAATAATTAATAAACATAATTTAAATATTAACATTTAACAACACAATAATACTAATAAATTCAATAATTTCAAAATTCAAATAATTCAATTATCTACATCATAGAAAAAAAAATTAAATTAAAAAAAATAATCATCAATAATTTACAACAATCTCAAATATATTCTAATCAAATCTAATCAATTTTACATTATTCCATCCAAAAAAAACAAACTTACTTCCTATAAATATCAATAATCTCTTAAAATACACTTTATATAATTTAAAATTAAAAAAAAACAATATTAAATTTATTCTAATCAAATAGGAAAAAACACTAAAATAATTCTAAATATCAAAACCCTTTTTAACCACCTTTTATAATATAAAATAAATTATATAACAATAAAATATACTCTTTTAAATAATCAATCTTTTATGAAAAATCATCCAAAACTATATTTGATGTATGATGAAGTTGAACACAGAAATCTCAAGTTTCGGAAACAGAAAGGAGATTTGAAAATCGTAGAAAAAAAGAAGGAAGAAGAAGGAGAGAAAAAAGACTCGAAAAGAGGAAAGTGAGAGTAAGAGAACAAAAAAGGAAGCAAATAAGCCAAATACTTTGATAATTTTGAAACAGAGAAAAATTTAAAGAACGGCTTATATTTATAGGGGCGGGCCACAAAAGGAAGGGAGGGAAAGAAAGAAAGGGGGGGAAGGGAATTATACTCATGAGTTTTAATTAATTGGTGTTTTAGGGTGTTACGTAATCATACTTCTTTATTTCATGTGTCTAACCTTGTTTGATCGTGTTTTATATTCTCGTCATCTCTTTTGTACCTTGCAAAATTTCAATAAACTGTTTTTTTTTACTATGTTGATATTTTGTTTAATCATAAAACATTATGATTCATTTACCGTAAGCTTAATTAGTTTTAAGAGCGTAGCAATTGGTCAACATTCTACCATAGTTTCGATTTCAGGAGGTCGTCCAATAGGGTAGAGTTGCTCCCGCGCTATGTGCATAATCGAAATTGTGCGTAAGAAAGGTTATAGACTTATAGCTAAGTTGATAATATTGTTGACTCATTTCCTAACTTAATTAACATATTTTCTCGAACTTCTTTTAAAAACATCTCCCTATACATGATAAATATATATTAATTGTGGGACTTGATGACCTAATTGCACAACAACACAACTATTGGGTTATTGAAGCAGAAAAGAATAAAAGAACAACGTACACACAACGAAAGCAAATTACGAGTACTGTACATTGTATTAAGTAATACACGAATACCAACTCCCTACTCTTCCTTTGTTTTAATTAAACCCTGGATTTGAGGGTTTAATGTGTTTAGGTAGCAATAGCAAAGTGCAAACATTAAAAAGGATAGCAGCAGAGAAAACATAAGGGAACAAAATCAGAGTTGGAAATTGAAATAATAATAATGCAAAAATGGTTTAATGCGTTTAGGTTTATCATAAACAAACCCACACCAACTTCAGTTTTGGACCACATTAATTATTATTATTATTACTCTGATCGATTTTTCCTAATTCCGACCGTCCTTGAAAAGAATTAATTGAAATAGTGAGGAAATTTATTGACTTTGATCGCAAGTTGTGTGTTTCATTACTGGGTCATTATCGATCTTTTTTATTACATGCATGTTTGGTACCAAGTACCAACCCATAATTTCCAACAGAATAATGACAATCCCCCCTCTTTAATGCACTGCACGTTCACAACTAAATCCATAATTATGCAAACTCAAGTGTTTCACTCTAGGTCCATGAACATGCCATTAGGGTTTTTTTTCGATATATAACGTGCTAGTAGTTCACAACTCAATTAGTTATTTCAGTGCATAAATGATTATCAGTTGTTCACGTACTGATTCATATATGTAAGTTTTACGATAATTTTTTTTATATATGAACCGACTATAAATGATTACTACGTGCAAGGTATAACTTACTGATCAAAAAAATTATCTCAAAACTCCAAATTCTCTAAAAACCCGACCACTATTCCAAACAATTCAATTTATATGTATGTATATATTCAGTTGGTCATGTCTACCTTTTATAAGGTATCCGCACTCAAGCTTTAATTTCAACCTACCTAGCCTATATATATCATTTTCTCCTCTTGTGTTGGTTTTTGATAGTTTCCCTCGGGCTTAATTAGAATAAATCTCAAGTCCAAAGTGTGTTTGAATGTACGTAGGTATGATCGATTATACACACATTAATGATTGACAATTAATAGCGTATGACTAGAATAATTATACATACTTCACCAGGTGTACATTTATAGAAATTTCGATTTGTGTATCTAATAGCGTATGACTATGTAACTCGAAAGTGATTGATCAAGGAATAATTAGCACGCACTAATAAATGATTAGACGATTAGATTACAAGCAACAAGTGATTAGAAGAACTAGCCGTACTAATAGTTATTTAACCAAAACTTTTAGCGTTTTAGGTCATCAAGTCCACTTCACGATCGAAACGGCTTGGAGTCCATGAAAATGGCGACCAAGCTCGACAATGGCCACATCATATGATTTGAGTGGGGATCAAAGCAGGTTGGTATAAGTCACTCTTAATTTGTCTTCACTAGAGACACTTAGCCCTCTAAAAGTTCGTACAGTGTTAATAAGTGATTAAAGTAGTAATTAACAGCCTGATTTTCTGGGGCCAGGGTCCTTTACAACTCCTGTGCACGACTCATTGTTTGAAATTTTTGGCTTTCTGCATTAAGCTTTCCACGTGCAATTCCAAGTTTAAATAATCTCAGTGAGAAATTAAGATTAAAGATATTAATTGGTCAATTGCGAATTGATTTTTTTTTTGGGTGAACAATTGCGAATTGATAACTAGTTGCTAGACATAGAAAGACATGGATCACTGTGTACCATATATATATATAATAGAAATGAAAACTATAGCCTAAGATACAACTAATTAAGCTTCGTTTCTGTTTGCTTTTATGGGGAACAAGACCCTTATTAAATACGATTGTCGACAGGGGCACAGGCTACAGTTCTTGACTCCATGGTTTCTGCAGGTTCTTGAGAGGTTTAGGTAGGTAGGTATGTAATCTTTTTGACTTAGATCGTGTTCTACTATTTATGTCCTATTACAAAATAAGTTGGCTTGATACACGGGTACGTACCTTTCTAGATGGTTTGAGATTGTGACACTAACGCTTTGTTTAAATCGGTATGAAAGTCTTGTTTGCAAGGAGTCGATCTTCTATTCGAACATGTTAATGTGAAAGGATAATTATAACTTTAGTCCCTGAATTATAACTCGTTCGACACTTTCGTCCCTGAAGTTTGAAATATATCATTTTCGTCCCTGAACTTTAACATCAACTATCACTTTCGTCCCTGACCGGAACAAAATGGTGCAAAACCTATGCCAAAATGTTCGCAAGGATGAGAGGAGTAACTTTTATAACTGGGGCTAAGCTCGATTCGGCCTAGAATTTGTCGAATTTAGCCCGAAAGCTTATGGTGGCCGGAACTTTAATCGTAAAATTATCCGCCGTCCAGCGACGGTTTGAGGCGAGGTTAGTGGCGTTGAACTCGCCTCAAGGAGGGCTTCAAAGCCCAATAGGTTTTATCCTCCGATTTGGCCGGAATCGGAGGTGTATTCGATGAAAACCCTCGGCAGGGACGAAAATGATATAGAATGTTAAAGTTCAGGGACTAAAGTGATATATTTCAAACTTCAGGGATGAAAGTGTCGAATGGATCATAGTTCAAGGATTAAAGGTGATTTTTTCCCTAATGTGAAATTCGTTGCATTTTCTTATAGCTTAAACTAATTTAACTCGCCGGATTTGTATGTTGTTCGAAAACATATATTTGCAATGTATATAGTTTATGTAATAAATTACATGTTTACAAAAAGTGGTTGTCAAAGAAAAAAAAAATTTAGGATTTTCATTAAGCATATTGACGTACCAATACATTAGTTTCGTTAGAAAATAGAAATAAACTAGCTAGGGTTTCAATCTCCTTTATTTTAAAACATGTTTTTCATGCATATATTCTCAAATTCGTACTTATCAAATGTAGAAGGAGAAATCTTTTTCTACATATTCAAACATTTAAACCCACGCAGGTCTTGACATGATCATCTATTCATTTTCTTTTAATCATATAGTATAGTTCCTAGTTGAACAGTGTACATGAACCTTGGCAAGGTATGGGTCGACATATATACAATATCTTAGACACCCATTTAATAGTTTTGCAGGTTAAAATTCAATGAGCACGATCGAGCGCATTTGAAACGATCACGTGATAGAGCATCTGCCACGTGTCACCTCCACATCGGCTGGGAACCCGCCACCGCCCTAGATTTGGTCCAATAGATGTTCTTCAAAGTTGTCTCTACATTTTGACTTTAAACCTACT
This sequence comes from Rubus idaeus, assembly GCA_030142095.1. Taxonomy (NCBI): domain Eukaryota; kingdom Viridiplantae; phylum Streptophyta; class Magnoliopsida; order Rosales; family Rosaceae; genus Rubus; species Rubus idaeus. The sequence goes on from CM057969.1 coordinate 6,244,555, forward strand.
AAAACTCTGACCTAAACCCTAAAAAATTCCATATGACATTGAAAATCCGAGTCTCATGTGGGATGAGAGCTAGAGGGCATCGGATGTCTTTCCAATGTCACAGAGAGGTGTAAAAAAGCCAGGCCAAAGGCAAAGCCAAAGCCAAAGCCAAAGGCTATAAAGTTAAAGCTACAAAACCAGCATTGTTTCTGAGCAAAGAAAGCGAGAGCTGAGAGAACCTCCATTGCCCACTAGAACGAACAACTAGCTAGGCTATATATATATATATATATATATATCAGATATTATATGCAGTTACGTGTCGACAAGAACTCAGTTTTTGAGCCATGTCGCATTCAGCCACTTGGGTCTGGTTCATTTCATTCTGATTTCTCAATTCTCACCACAGAGACTCAAAGGCTCTGGTGCATAGGTTGAAGTTTCTGGGGGTTTTTACCACACATTCCACTTGTAAACTACTTACTGTCACTTGGCTGCCATGTACCGTCTCAATTACAGAGACCCAACGGTCTGCTCCTTCCAAAGCAGCTTTTTCTGGTTTCTGCATGGATATCACAGAAAGGAGTTGATGCATGTTTTTTTTTGATAGAAAAAAGGGGTTGATTATGGTAAAAGCTAGCAGATCCTGCATGCTTTGCCACTATCATTTCTCCTATTGTTTTCACTTTGTCCAACGAAATCTTTTAAAGGGTTCTAGACTTGTTGGACCTGTTCCCCCCCCCAGCCTAAGATATGTTTCGTTAAAAAAGTAGATCAAGATTTTGTACTCCCATCTTAACTCACGTTTCTATTTGGGTGCAAGGGATTCTAGAAATTGTAGATACTCTGTCACTAGAACTACAATATCGAGTATAACATAACTTATTTCAAGTGATTATTTGGGACTATGGAATTTTGATTAAAGTCTTTGCAGCATGGAGAAAAATACACTTGGTCACTTGAGCTACTATCCCCAAATACAACTCCTCTTATAAATAAACTCTCCCTCACCCTTAACCGTGTGGTTAGGCCCATTGGAAGTGTCACATATTTTTCATCAAGAAATATGTTTGGGCTTAAGACGAGACCTTCTGAAAATGAAAACGAAGGTGAGAAAATTTTAACAGAAAGAAGAGCAACCTTTGGCTGTTGAAATAGAACACTACCAAAGTGATGAAACACAGATAAAATACATTGGGGTTAGCCAAAGGGGTGAACAGAGAAATTAGAGTTCTTAAGGGTTTCTTCGATCTATTTCCGATGTGACCAAAAAGGAGAAAGAACACTGCTAGACATGAACTATAATAAATAAAAAATGCATTGTAGCAAATGAATGGAAACGATGACATCCTCTTCACGAAACTGATCTGGGTAGTCATGATCTACTTCCCCTGCTCACTAATTAATGATCAGTAGAAAGTTGGAAAACCCTCTTCGGTTTTACAAGCAAGTATTTTTAAAGAGACCTCCTATTTTTCTCCTTACCATTACGGATAGTCAAATTATGGAGAGGGAGAAAATGAGTGAGAAGAACAAGCAGATTTGCATGGCATTGGAGGTGGATGGCACTGAAGGAAGGGGTGGAGATTGGTGAACTGTGGCTGCCATGTGAGTGGGAGTTCGAGTTTCGCTCTCAATTTTTGTTGACGCACAACCCATTTTTGTGTTGGTTCATACGAAAAATTTCCTTCTACACTATAGGAATGTGACAAAGGTTCATAATCCATTTTCTAAAATATACAGTATCTGGGATTTACTACGGTTCACAAAATGGGTCAGTCTAGTATGCTTTCCTCATCTATTTTGCGACTTCGTTGGTTCATAGTCTACTCTGGTGCATTATCTACTGCAACTGATTTATAAAGAGTATCAGACACAAGGATAGACGTGATTTCATTTCAGAGAGTATCAGACACAAGGGATAGATGTGTTTCATAGTCATAACTTAAATTTTGCATAACAATTCAAAGCAATTGTGTTCTGAGGGCAGAAAACTCTCCCTTTTTGGTCCATTTATGTGAAGAACAGATCACAACAATACCATTCATACGTCTGATCAAATGATCAATGCCAAAGGGAAAGAAGCCCTCCTCATAGTCCTAGCAGCACACTAGCCCATGGCATACTTCTGGGTCCAGCTCCTTGCAGTGGTCTCATACTTGTTCTTGTCGGTCTTGTACATATGAGCAATCTCTGGCACCAAAGGATCATCAGGGTTTGGGTCCGTCAACAGTGAGCAAATCGAAAGCAATACCTGAAAGAGGAAAAAAAAGAAGAAGCGAAATGAGTGCCCATGCTTCAGTAACACAATAAGATAGCATTACACCATCATACAAGTCATTACTATTTCCCACTTATAGCAGTTTCAAATGAATAATATGGACATCTTCCTTTTCGGTGTTTACTCCGCAAGAGGAATTGATAATCTAGTTGCCACACACTAAAAGAAAATGAAATTAAACATTAACATTTACCTTGGATATGGTCAGGGCAGGGCTCCACTGTTCCTTCAATATGTCAAGGCAAATGCTGCCATTGCTGTTAATGTTCGGGTGAAACACCTTTGTCCTGAATGCAACCTGCATAAAACAAAACAAGTAGAACAAACATCAGACAAGCAGCATTAGCCATGAAAATGAGACTAGGCAAAAGCATATTCAGTACTCCATGCCAGTTAGAAAACAAACAACATAACTGACTATGAAAATAGACAAGTTCATTTGTTAACAATTGGGGACTTTGTAAACTTCAGACATGGACTTTGGTACTATGTATCACATGCTACTAATCAAAATACATAACAATTTGACAAAGAGGCCTCACTTGTGGATTAATTATGGTCCCATTTACCAACAAGTGACTAGTAAAACTAAATACGTTCTAATTCCAACATGGCCTAACTAACATCTACACGCTAAAAGAATATAATTGTCAAATTCTACTTAACAATGATACATACATGATAGGCACTTATTTAAGGTCAGAACTATTACAATCAACTACAGCAATGTAGCAAAGATGGTGGTCCAATTTCTGGCACAAGCCCAAATTCAAAGTGGCTAATAAGTTGTACCCATGTGTGGATTGAACAGAATATGCTTAAATAAAAAGTCTTCACATTGAATAAAGATTTCTTTACCCTTTCACACCAGATTCCAGATCATAGACTTAAACAAGCAACATAGCTAGATAGGAATAATGATTTGAAGAGAAACTTCTACAGGAAACAAAAGAGAATGAAAACACGAAAGAAATGGAGAAATGTGAAACAAGCAGAATGCCAGGATGTACCTTTGGTGGTTTAAAAGGATAGTCTGGAGGAAAGTGTATGGTGACAAGAAACACTCCACCTGCATATGGACTGTCAGCAGGACCCATGATTGTCGCCTGCCAGTGAAACATGTCTTCTGCAACTGGGCCTGAAGACATACATTAAAGCAAAGACAATCAAATTGAATATGTTGCGGAACAAATGTTATAAGATTCTTCTATTGGCAGAGTTTCATTCAGTATATTTTTCTGACAAAGGAAAAGCAAGCCATAAGTTTGAAGTTACCAATTTGACTGAGAAACTTGAAACAAGAGTTAAAAATTGTCTTGAAGATTTGAAGGCTTGCACTTAACATAGTTTCAGTGAATAAGCAGATAGATCTACTTTTTCTATAAATAGGTGACAGTCCATATTCTCCCCAAAGGAATGAATTCTTGCATTCCTTAGAGACTGGTAATGCTGTTCTTCAAATCATAGTAGTAAATGAATACAGCAATTTACAGTCCATAATCAATGATATAGCACCAAATCTGTTTGTTAGGGTGGTCAAGTAAATTTATGGAGACTACTATAATTTACTCCGTGGAGCAAGACAGAGTTGTGTAATGAAATTTGAGGATAAAATCAGAACAAAGCTTTCATCCTCCACTAGTGGAGCAAGCCATTTCGAAGAATCTATTGGCAAATACGGTGGAGAAAGAACTCAAATGCAAACGTCCAATGATGGAAAACAAAAATGAGTCCAATCATACCAGGACCACTATGATGAGCAACTACCAATCTATCATAAGGTAGACATTACCTTTACTGCAGATTCCCATCCAACTTCCTTGACAGCAGTAACCGCCCTCTTTCTAACTCCTTTAACGTCTAAGGACTCGCCTCAAAGTGCTAGACAGGCCTCATAATGACATAATCCTCACCAAAATGTTGGCTTAGGACCTAGGTGACTTCCAAGACCCTTAATGCCGGCTCATTTACTCAGAATGAGGATCACTTACATCCTAGATAACCATGTGTGAAGAAAGTGCTACATGGCCCCTAACGGCCACTGCTACTCATAAATGGGTCCTCAGATGTTAACTGATGCGTATTGTCCATTTAAGTAGACCTGGATAGGGCTGGCCAATGACTATAGCACCAACTGGCACCAATAGGCAATAGCACCTTCAGCATCCTTCACAAAGATAGCACCTTTACTATCCTATAACAGTCACTATTTCCCCTCATCATTCCCAGTATTTAACGATGTAATTCATTTGAGAAGAGAAAAAAAATACAATTCCTTCATAGATAATTCGCATGAGATATAAAGATCACTAATTGTACGAAAACCAAATCGGTGCAGACCTAGTCAGGGTGACAGCAAAAGGAAAACTAAGCATCCACGGAAGCTCAAATCAGATGACATATCAAAATCTTGAAAGAGCAGGCAAGCAACAAACTTTCACATCAATATTCATGAATATAAACAATTCAAACCTAAAAAATTCCAGCAGCAAACACAAAAAATCAAAAACAAAACCGAGAGCAAACAGATCGGGATTGGAAATCGAAAATACCAGCGCTGCAAGAGGTAGGAGGATCTTTCTGGAGATCCTTGAGCTCCTTCAAGATCCGCTTGGACGCCATCACCTTCACAACAAACACAGAAGACAAACCCTAGATTGATCAACTCGCCTCAATCTAACACACACAGAGATAATAGCCCCGAATTCCTTTTTCTTTTCTGCAAGTAGCAGAAAGCGAGAGAGAGAGAGAGAGAGGGTGGAGTACCTGAAAGACCCTCCTGCTTTATTAGCGAGTTTGTTTTTATGTTTTTTCTTTTTCGTCTTTTGACTCTTTTTTTGTGAAGGTGGGTGTAGCCCTTCAACAACCACTCACGAATGAGTTTATATACAATACGCACACACACCGGAGGGATAACATTGTAAATTTCCCTCGCCACATGTAATCACCATGTCGACATGTCGTTTATGTGCCCGATCCAAACGGGTCATCGACTCATCGGGGCCATCTCCACTTGCAAGGGTAGCCCTTTTAGAGTTTAGACCACCAGGATTACTATTGATCCAAATAGTAAAAGGGCTATAATTTATCCGTCACTTTTTTTAAAAAAAAAAAAAAAAAAAAAAAAAAAAAAAGAAAAAAAAAAAAGAAGAGGAAAAAAAAAAAAAAAGGATAAAAAAAAGAAAAAGGAAAAATCGACAAAAAAACAACTGCTGGGCCAAATTATATCTTCCATGGACTAAACTCATTTCGACTTATTTTTAACAGCCCAACCCTCTACGTATACCCGGCAATGAAATTTGGACAATTTATGTCGAAATCCCATAGACTGACTTGACTCTTTCCCAAACGAAGAGACTTCGACTTCTATTGGACATTTTACAACTAAGACCATCTACCCCCGTATGCTAAAAATAGCTTCAAATTTAGCTTACCAAATAAGCATATTCCAAAGAATATGCTTTCTCCATTTCATTTCTCTCCCACCATACGGTACAATATAACCACCAACAGGGCAACAGACATAGCCTACTATATATAACATGCATTGATTGAAGGACAAAAGAGGAATAAAAATACATTATAATAAAAAATTGGACAAGTTTAGCTTACAAAACCGTAAGCTATATTTGGCTTACAAACATAGCCTACGGTATATTTATTGTGGGGACCAACCTACTTTATCTTACGGTGGGAGCATATCATATCAAATATATGGGGTTTTAGCATACGGGGCAGATGGTCTAAAGACGATCAAATTTTCGGTCATACATCGTATGGTATAGTATACTCCTAGATGAAAATCCAAGGATAATTGACCAAGGTTTCCTAGTCAACCGTTCATTCCTTTTTTCTTGATGCATGCCATTCCCGATATTACCAGTTGTCGACTCATTTGAGTACCAAGTATCGCCATCCCATGATTGGTTGCAGAATTCAGGGACAATGTTTATACCCACAACTTGGAATGTTTGATCAAGACGAGTTTGATCTCTTCCTCTATATATGTTCCACATTCTGGTGAGTTTTTTTTTTCATGTTTAAGCAATCAGCATCAAACAAACAGCTCCGAATGCCATAGCAGAACGACAAAGCTCCGAAAGCCTTCTTCTTACAAAACTGAAGAGTAAATGTGTGTGCCAAGAGTGAGAGAGAAAGAGACTCAGAGAGTAAGGAAGCACTAAAATAAATGCCATTTCAGCATCAACAGTCACTAATACAACGATACATGACCTACCTCTACCTAAATGAAATCAAGTCGATAAATAAAATTCAGAAATTTGTTCATTAACTGGAGCAAGACGACATTTTGAGATGAAATGAAATTCATGACCAATGGGAAAAATCACAGATGGCTCATTCTTGTGACATTGATTGTGGTGTTCCAACTACCGGTGGTGGTGTTGAGCTTTCAGATCTGTTTCCAGAAGATGGCCGATTCTCATTATCCATCCGCCGCACATTTTCTATCATCTTCACTACGTCCAGCATTTTAGGGCGCTGATCCGGCATCCTTACCACGCAAGACATACCTATCTGTAACATCTCCACCATTTCTTCTTCTATACCCGGATACCTCATCAGTTCTAAGTCAAATACTTCCGCTGTCCATTCCTCGCGGACAACTGAATGAACCCACCTGACCAGGTGGACAATCTCATCACCAGCAGTAGTATGGATGGGGGATTTTCCAGTGAGGAGTTCCAGTAACACAACCCCAAAGCTGTAGACATCAGCAGGCTGTGCTGCTTTCCGGGTGTCTGTCACTTCTGGAGCTCGGTAACCAGCAGCTCGGGAGATAGGAGGAGCCAGTGAGCTCATTATAGTTGTCAGACCAATATCAGAGACACAGCCATACTGCTGCTTATTGAGAAAGATGTTTGAGGCTTTGACATTTCCATGGACAAGCTTCCCACCATTCTCTGTATGTATATGAGCGATTCCTCTTGCTGCTCCAATAGCTATTCTTAGTCGGGTATCCCAATCTAAAGGGATTCTATCCTCTCCTCTCCTACCTGAAAATGAAAAGAGTGTTTAGTAGTGCAGTACAGATAATGGAGTTAATACCAAGGGCCAGTGAAAATTTTCCTACCAAGACATGTCAATGCTAATATACATATTTTCATGAGTTCTCTCAATTATCAACCACAACTTGAAAAGATTTATCTATTTGAACATAAACAGGTGAGGGTTTGAAGCTCCATGATGAAGATAAAACTAGGGGTTCACAACAGAATAACACATGATGCCTTGAATCAAATATTCATCCCACTACACCTTTCAGGGAATGTACTGCTGAAGCAGCACATCGTTTACAAAACAAACTTGGAATGAAAAACACTGATGCCTTTTCTTAGAAGAGATTTACTCCCTGAGGTTCAAAAGATCAATAGAGTAACCATGGATTAACCTAGTTTCAACTCTCCGATTCCTTGGTAAAAGATATTGAAGCCTTATAAGGGTCTTGGGCAACATAACATCATGTGTGTGCATAGACTATCATGAAGCTACTTTCCCTTGATGGGCAAACCAGTAGAGGATGTACCACAAAACTTCATAACCTATAGGCCAAATTACATTAGTATGTGGGTGCATATGCTCTCGATCACAAAGCTACTTTCCCTTGGTGGGGGCAAAGCAGGTGATGTACCACAAAACGTCATACCTATTGGTACCTACTAGTTAATATTTTCATGCATTAATCACAAGTGGACTCAAAAGCAGTCATTATGCTTATTGCTCAAGTCACGGTTAGCTTTCAGAATTCAAAATTTAAGTGTTAAAAAATGTAAAGCCAGTAGCATATTAGCTCTGTTAAACCGGAAAAAGAGTGACGTGTATTATACAAAGTCTAGATCATGTACCAGGATCATATTAAGGTTTGACCATGTAGGACATCCAGACAGCATAGACATTCTAATATATGACATATGTAAAACCATTTCAAAACAGTTATTGAAGCAAAGCCTCATAACATTCATCTAGGTTTTGGGTTAATTTCCAATGGGCAACTATCAAATTCATACAGCAGTTCAAATAATTATACACCAAAGCTAGAGCAGATTACTGATTAAAAGATAACCTCTATGATGCATAGGATTTAAAGGATACTGATTACTGACATCCAAAATAACTACAAGAATAAGCTGTTTGAATCCAACACTTTTCAACAGAAAAAACATAAGGGTTACCAGATTAACATTCATCAAAGTTTGAAGACAGCAAACATACCGTGTAACAAAGCTGAGAAGCTCCCCTGCATATAGTAGTCATATACCATTAGCTTTTCATCCTTGGAATAGTAATATGCCTTGAGTTCAACCACATTTTCATGCTTAATATTGCCAACAATCTCCATATGCTGCTCAAAGTCCTTCTTCCCAACATTTACATCCTTCAACCTCTTCACCACCACAGTGGTTGCATCCTCTAATATGGCCTTATAAGCTGTACCAAATGTCCCCTTTCCGAGTACCTCGGCAGAAGCCCTCAACAAATCCTCCAGATCAAATGCATAGTGACAACCCTCAAAGAAAACCAACCTATTATTCGCATCTTGACTCCTCGAAATCATCTTTTCCGGTGACATTTCTCCCTTGTGCAACTTCCCAGAAACACCATCTTCCCTTTTTCTTCTTAAGCAGACAACAAGTATAAGAGAGGCAAACGCCACAATGCCCAAAACAGAAGCAGCAACGATAATTCCTAGCAATGCCGTCTCACAAAGCTTCCCAGATTTCGGTTTCGGATTCGGCTTAGAGGGTGGAACTGCCGGAGGAATTTCAGGCGGAAAATTGGCAAAAGAAAGGTTGTTGTTGCCCCCAAACACCGCCCTCGAAAATCTCTGCAGGGATTTGGGCACACTACCACTCAGATTGTTGTTAGACAAGTTCAGCAGCTGCAAACTGGGCACTTGAAGATCAGGGATTTCACCCGAAAGTGAGTTGTTTGCAAGATTCAAAGACGAAAGCCGAGTCAAATTGGAGAGGGAGTTAGGGATGCTCCCATTGAAGTGATTGTTGGCCAGATTGACCGTGGTGAGGTTCTCCCAAGCTGAGAAGTCCAGAGGCAATGGCCCAGAAAAGTTGTTGAATTGAAGATACAGAAAAGACAGGTTCTTTAGATTGGAGAAATCAGAAGGGAACTGCCCATTAATCACATTGGATCTAAGGCTCAAAGTCTGAAGCCTTGAAACCCTACTGAGAGTGTTGGGTGGTATTGGGCCGGTCAATCCTATACCGGGCAATCGTACGGCTATGACATGGGACTTATCCTCACTGCAAGTCACTCCAGTCCAGTGGTCACAGACAGGAGTGTTGCTATCCCAATTAAGAGAGCGAGTGTGAGGGTGGTTGTTCACAAAGTCTAGCAAAGCTTGCTTATCTTCTACTGGGTCTGCATTTCCTTGAATGAAGAAAACCAAACCCAGCAAGAAAACCCAACTCAAAATGCAAACACCTGTCATTTCTTTCCCTCACTAACCAAAAACCCAAAAACTTCAAGCAGAGAACGAGCTGATTCTTCTGCAAGGCTTCACTTTTTTCATGGCTCTGGGGTTCTTCTTGGCTGGAGATGAACCAAAAACTACTACAGAAAAAGAGGAAATTTTTTGAGTTCAAACAAAAGACAGAATGTAAAGGGAAAAGAGCAAGGGGAGAAAAATCAGATTCCAAGGCAATTGTCTAGTAAAAGCAGAGGAGACTCTGAGAAATATATGCTGTAAAAAAATTGAGCTTGCTGCTTGCAGGCTTTGATTAATGTGTTTTAGTCAAAAAGGTACTTATTTTATTAATGCAAAAAAGCAAAGTCTGTACTATACCCCCAGAAACCGAGCTTCTTTTTGTTCTTTGCTTCTTTCAACTTTTTGGTTTAAATTTTCAAAAATAGAACAACCCAATACCAAAATTCCTACACAGAAAATTTCAAATTTTTTACTCAGAAATAAAAAAGAGAGAAGAAAAACCACCTGCCCAGGAGCTCAACTTACTTACCCTTCCTCTCAATTTCAGATCTGACCCAAGAAAATGCTCTGGTTTTGGAGTGAACCCAAGTCCAAAAATCTGTACAACTCTGCCTCTGTGACCAAAAAATTCAAAAAAAAACCACTATTCAGAAACAGAGCAAAATGTCGAGCATTGTGTATGTATTTGTATCAGTCCAAAAATAAAAAAAGTGAGTATTTATACAAAATAAGACTGTGTACGGCACACAGAGAACAACACATTGAGTAGTGGAAACGTACAGGTTATGATGAGTCTGAAACTGGTAGTCCCAACATGAATGAACCTAACAAAAAGGAAAAAGCTGTTACCAAACGCGCCCTTATTGGGTTTTAGAAGCGTGTGCTTGAAATGAATAGGGAGCGTGAAACCGCGAAGAGCTTTTTCTCAGTGCAGTCGCCGTGAAAATAAGAGCCTAATAGGCGGAACTGATGGGTGGGAAGTTATAAAGTGACCGGGGGTAGGAGGGAGGGACCGAAACGTGAGGTCGTGACTCGTGACGGAACGCCGTGATCGTGACGTGGTTGTCGTTGAGGGGATCGTTTAGTGGGCAGACAAGTGGGGCCGTAATTAATTTCCTTGATAGAGTTTTCACGATAACGATAACGGCGAGGTTTACGGTTGATTCCGGCCGCTGATTTGACCTCCGAGGTTGCGTGGCGGCGTAGGGGATCGTTGGATTGGTTGACGGCTGCTCTTTGTTTCAATATTTGCATGAAGTTAAATTTAATTAAGGAGATTAGTTATTTGCTGTTAAACACATTGATCCTATTAATGAATGTACCCTAGATAGATTACCAAAATTTATTATTATTATTTTTTTGGACAATCATATCCTAGATTTAGTAGATTCTGAAAATTTAAGTTAGTTATCCCACTAGATATGGGAATTTATCAAACTTTAAAAGGCAGAAATATTATCAATAATGAAAATTTAACTATGGTAATTTTATTGGTAATTGTTAAAAGGAAATGTAATATGAATCATAAATTATATACTTTGTAAATAAATAAATAAATGCATAGACTCTCATGACTTGGTCGTCAAGAAAAATTAAACGTATATTAGAGGAGATCAATAACTACTTAACTAGTAGCGGTTTTGATTTTCCACATGTTTTCAATCAAGCAACTTCTATTCTTCTACTTAGGAAAACATTTATCTCTACACTCAAAACCAATTTAAACTAGAGTATCTACCTCAACCTCATCGTAGTCGATAAAAAACAAAGATTGGAATTTATGTAGGAAAGTATGGCTTAAGATGTCGATAGCATCACAACTTATTCATTATCATTACATCCACCACCCAATCATGATTTTTTTTTTTAGCAAGAAATCCTGATTTTCAAAAGATTCGAAATCTGTATTACTAGTAATTAGCATTACCTAATTTAGCGGATAAATACTTACTATAATCATTACTGAAATTAAAGATGAACAAAGTCAAAACTCTAGAGGAATCCATCAATAGTGGAAAACACCTTTTTCTTTTTCATAGAATTGGGAGATATAAGTCAAAGCATTCACTGTGTTTGTTTTCAACCAGCTAAGCTTCCATTACCCAATTAAAGACTGTTCTATCTCAGTACCTGCTACTGTTACCACTCTAACAATATTGGTCCCATTCCAATTATTAATTAAATTATAACTATATAATAATTACATATAATAAAATTTATATCCACCATACCCAACCACCAATGTGACCAATATTAATTCCTAATATTAAAGAAGCTGAATTAATCTGGAAAAGCATTTAGCTAACTCTTCCCCTTGAAAACATTCAGCAACAAAAAGAAAAAACAGTACAGAAAGTCTCTCACTATCTTCCTGGTCTCTCTTAATATTATTCATTTGTTTGCTTCCTTATTCGATCATCTTTCTTTGATTCCCACACCGCTTACATTAGTTGGAATAGTAATGATGATGTATACTATATTACACTATATATATAGAAAGTTTTTTTTTTTGGCTAATTATATATATAGAAAGCTAAACACAGACCATTATATGAACTGATCTGGTTTTTAAGTTTTTTCTTTAATCCGATTTTTTCTTTCAAAAAAAAAAAAAAAGTTTTTTCTTTAACAGTATAATCATGTGCAAAGATATATAATACTACTCTAAATAATTGATTCTGAATTTTTTTTAATTTCACCTCCACTCTAGGAACACAAGTACACAACCACCCTTGTCTTAATGCACGTCTCTTTACACTTTATAGCTTCAACCAACAATGAACTACCATCTCTTTTTCAGTGGCTCTCATCACAAATGCTTCATGTCTCCATTGGACATTGTTAATGTCCATACTGGTATGTTAGAAAATGCTTAATTTATGGTTCAGTTTTAAAGCTTAGCTATAGCTAGGGTGGGCTCCCATATCAGCAGTGTCCAAGAGTAATCTCATTTATTTGCAGGCCCTTTTGTAGGGAGAATCCAATTATTAAAGCAGATTGGGTTGATGCATGTAGTAATTGGAAGTTTGCAAAACATGATCAAATAGTTATCTAAACCCTTGCGTGTGCTTTGATTTGGGTTGCCTTCCTTTTTTTTTTGTTGGAATTTTATGGAGATACAGATCATATGGCAGCTGTCTAATGCATGTTTAGCTTTTTGATTTGCTAAATCTGGCTTCATATACTTTGGATTGGGAATATTAATTAATGGATAAGAATAGTACTGTCTCCTTCAGTAAGCATAACCGAGAGTCTGAGCTTCATGGCATTAGCTTATTTGACAATCTGAACCTAACAATTTTTTTCAGTGTACGTAATTGGTAAGCTTGAACTTAAAAAAAGAAGTTCAAACTTAAGAAAAAGAGACATGCTACATAAGAAAATGATGGTCGAAAAGAGAGGAAATTGAAACTCTTTAGTCCATCGAATTTGTTTTTCTCTCTTTAAAAAAATTGAATGATGATTTATTCATAACAAACCAACTGGAATTCAACACCGTACCAAACTATGTATGTCGCATTGTTTGATTTGTTGCTCTTGTTTGGCAAGTGAGGTCATGAAGATATTGCCTAGGGCCATACATTAAAGAATTGAAGAGTGCTCCAAATAATGTATATTTATTTTTGCACTTTGATATGAAACTTTGGACATGATCACTGTGTGCTATCGATCTATCATGTAGTATTTGCACTTAATTCATTGGTTATTAGACTAAACTTTACAATGCAAAGACATGTGGAGCTTAATTTGTAACTTAAAGGCAGACAAACTAATTAAATTAACCTTGTTTTCTACTTGGAAACTGAAGTATATGCCAAATGATAATGGCTGGAGTTTGAAATGGAATAACAAGAGTAGATAGATGATTTTGAGGGAGGGACCCTGATGGTTCTATATATTCTCATTGAAACCAACTTTTTTCCATTGATTTAGCAGTGAATTGAAGTGAGTTGTTGCCTTGTTGGATGCTTTTTTTTGTTCCTCTTAAACCCCAGACTAACACATCAAGGTTGTTTTCATATTCATGGGCAAGTTGGAGACCATGTTTCTGCTTACTATACTATTCTCAAATCTCAACTAACTAAATATACATATTGACTCAAGTAGTACGTATGCAACCCAATTAAGGTGGCTATTGTGCTATGTTATTAATTGCTAGTTGTTAGGTTGGTTTTGGTTTCTTGATTATTATGCCATTCATTCATCAACAACTAAGGTTCAATCTAATGGAAGACCATCTTTTGGTCTGTGTGTTTTGTTTGAATTGCAATTTTGGCAGTGTAATTAGCATTCTTTTTTCCTTTTGTTGATAGAGTGATAATATTTTGTCATTTTCTTATAATACTTTGAGATTAATAACATTCTAACTTATTCGGAAAAAAAAAACCATTTTATTATTCAACCGATAATGACGAAAAAGACCAAAATTGTCAATAGAAGATTAATCAATCTAACCAAAAGACAAGCATCAACGATGCATTTGTCCTTCCTATAAAAATAAAAAATGGATTCCCTTTTTAATTGTGGTGAGGCACTAAGACATGTAATGGAAAAGAAAAAGAAAAACAAGAAATTAATAAAGCAGATTTTTTTTTTTTTCGTGAAATAGAGGCCCAAGTGCCCAACGCGCAATAAGATACCAGGTCTAAATTAACCAAGTCCACTCGCATTTGTTGACTCAATCCGTTTAAATATTTGTTGATTCTGTACGTATAAATAAATAAATTATCAAAATATAAATAACAAATCAGAGTGGCGCAGCGGAAGCGTGGTGGGCCCATAACCCACAGGTCCCTGGATCGAAACCAGGCTCTGATATAAAATTGTATTTTTATTTTTTATTTTTCATTACTGCCTCAGCAGTTCAATAAACAAATCAATAAGGAAAATTACCAATAAGGTCAATAATTACCAAAATATTCCCAATTAGATTTAGGGTTCCTGTTTTTGCCCAATAAGGTGGGTAATTAGCTCATGAGGTCATATTATTTCCCAATAAGGCGAATCCTTATAGTCCAAGCCCAAAATACTTGACAATTTTGCCCCCGTATCTTTAACGGCCTCACAGAGACCCCTTTCTCCTCACCCAACTCATCCGTTTCTGCGCTTTATCTCCCTCCAAAAACTTCAATTACACTCGAACCCTTCTCGACCACTCCGAAGCTCCACCGCCGTCTTCCTGGAACTTCCTGAACAGAGGTTATGCCTCCAGTGACTCTCCCAGAGAGGCCATTTGGGCCTTTCGTGCAATGCTCGGCCAGGGAATCATCCCCAACAAGCTTACCTTCCCTTTCCTTCTCAAGTCGTGCGCTATGGTCCCGATGCTAAAAGGAGGGAGGTAAGCTCATGTAGACGTTGTTAAGTTGGGTTTGGACTGCGATGTGTATGTTCAAAACAATTTGGTTCATTTTTATGGCGCTTGTAAGAAAATCAAGGATGCACTCCGAGTGTTCGATGAAATGTCTGAGAGAACTATTGTTTCGTGGCATGCAGTTCTGACTGCTTACGTTGATAATTGGCGGTTGAATGATGGGATCGAGTATTTTGTGAAGATGAGGGATTGTGGGTTTGAGCCTGATGAGACTACAATGGTGGTCGTATTGAATGCATCCTCGGAGCTCGGGAACTTGAGCTTAGGAAGATGGGTTCACTCCTATGTAATTGTGAGAGGCTTGGTTTTGAATTGTCAATTGGGTACTGCACTTGTGGACATGTATGCAAAGGCTGAGGCTTTAGGTTATGCCAGGTTAGTTTTTGATAAAATGGAGGAGCGGAATGTGTGGACATGGAATGCGATGATTCTAGGCCTAGCCCAGCATGGGTCGGCCAAGGAAGCCCTTGAGCTTTTCCCAAAGATGTTGAACTCTTCAATACGCCCAAATTATGTCACCTTTCTTGGGGTCCTCTGTGCTTGTAGCCATGCTGGACCGGTGGATGATGGGTACCGATACTTTCATGATATGGAACACGTTTACGGAATTACACCTCTGATGATACATTATGGTTATTACTAGATTTATTGTTCGACAATAACAAAATAACTTTTTATTGACACTTAATAAATGAATTATTGTTTGACAATATCAAAATAACTTAATAAACCAGTTATTGTTCGACAATAATCTTTTAGTGAGTGACAGTATTGAGTTGACAATAACAAGTTTATTTTCTGATAAGTTTATTGTCACTCAATAAACCAATTATTGTCTGATAGTAATATTTTAGTAAGTGAGTATTAAGCTAACAATAACAAGTTTATTATCAGATAATAACTGGCCAGTTTATTTTCTGACAAGTTTATTGTCACTCAATAAACCATCTGATAGTAATATTTTAGTAAGTGAGTATTAAGCTAACAATAACAAGTTTATTGTCAGATAATAACTGACCAGTTTATTTTCTGACAAGTTTATTGTCACTCAATAAATCAATTATTGTCTGATAGTAATATTTTAGTAAGTGAGTATTAAGCTAACAATAACAAGTTTATTGTCAGATAATAACTAGCCAGTTTATTTCCTGACAATTATATTTCATGTTCCTAAAAACTAAAGCATGTACATGAAGAAGAGAGCTACTAGCTTAATTAATTACTATATGTGTGTGGTTGTCCCTGTGCGTTAATTTTCATGCACTAGCTAGCAGCCACCATCTATTCGATCAATGGCTATGAGTGCAAGAAACTCATTCTCTCTCTCCCAAAAGAGAAGGGCTGGAGAGCCCTTCACCAATATCGATTCCAAGGCTTCTGGTGCCAATCTGTTGTACGCTCATTGTCAAAATTCTGAAGCAATTGTTGAGCGAATTAAACGCGAAGAAGAAGATGAGCTGCGTGAATTTGAATCTGAGGGGACAAACATGCTCAATGTTGAACCGATCCAGATCCCAATCTTTCAACCTCCTCCACCTTCTCAAAACCCGACCCATTTCGTTCATTTCCCCTAAACGACGGACCCAATTCGGTCTCAGCAATCCTCACCAAGAAGACTATTAATGAGCAACAATAACAAGAATCGGCCAAGCCCAATTTCAATTTCAAGACCTGCATGGTCTAGAAGGCCGAGTCCGTCAACCAGGCCTTGGACGTCGCCGTACCGCTAAAGGACCCGATTACGATCTAAGAAGTGATGGGTACAGAGGGTCTGATGTGTTCTCGGTCTTAGCGTCTGTGGTTTTCAATCTGTGGCCATGCCGACTGCCTGCGCGGCTGAGAGAGAGAGAGAGAGAGAGAGAGAGAGAGATATCGTCGCTGAGAGCTTCATGAGAGAGAGAGAGATCGCGTGCAAGGAGAGGGAGAGAAATGGCTGGTTTGATTGTGTTCTAGGATTTCAAATGCCCGTGGCATTTGGTAATTTTGAAAAAAACTAATGTACAAAAATGTCAACTTATCCCTGTTTTTCATTAAATCATCTTATTGGGCAAATTTATATTTTGTCCGATTTATTGGGCAAATCTATAGTGTATTTGACCTTATTGGTCATCAACCCATTTCAATAAGTAGGGATATGAGATATAACCCATTTTTTAGGTTTCAGATTATAGATACACAATGGGGGAGAAACTAAAAACACATCTCCCACTTCCTTAATAGCAAGCATCACCAAATTAAAAAGAAGGTGATCATGCTCCTACTCACCTTCTTATTGAAAATAAAGTTAAAGTTTGCCCCTTGATTTTGAGTGTGGTGTCTGCAGAATCATTAACTTGAAGGCACAACAGAGAGCTCCAATCGGCCGGTCCATTCCTCACCGGGCTTCAAAGTGATTGGCTTCTCAATTGCTGCTCCATCAACACAAAGCATATGTTTATACTCTTCATCTCCAAGATCAACTATGGATTTGGACTTCTTATCCCACGGGTTCCAAACCGCTAATTACAAGTATAGTTCAACAACGTACACAAAATTCGTTAGCTAATCCAAGTGCTTGATATATAAATATCTCACTTAGCATATATAAGATCACAGAAGTGGCTGTTTCAACTATTTAAATGCCAACACAACTTCTTGTTTGTATGAAGAATAGGGAACTAAAACAAAGTCTCAAGTTCAGGTCCAAGGTTCCTATGGCTTAATATGCCCTATTCTGAGTGTTGCAATTCTTGGGGAAGCTAAAAGTCATTGATAGCAATTCCTGAAACTGAGGCCAATGGCACAAAACTTACCAACATCTGGAAGTCCCTCCTTTCGTACCATAAATGTCCTCTTTCTTTCATGATCAAAAACAGCTACTACATCTGAAGAACTAAGGTAAGCTCGGTCGACCTGTCCGAGAATGAACACTTCATAAGCAGGAGCTAGAACTTGGCTTCACTAACAAGTTTAGAAGGTTTTGGAAAGCATGATTTACCTCTGATTCGAATGTTAAGGCATCCCCTTGTTCTGTAAAGCGCTCCTTTTCACATAGATTGTCTAGGTAGTCAAGAGTCTCCAGGCCCTCAACCCTCACTTCACTGTCAGTTCAGATAATACTTAATCATTGCTCAGAACTTGGTTAAAATTAAATCACTGTACTAGATCTGTTCACAGGGTATACAAGGGGATCACAGCTGAAGCTGCAATTTATTCTAATATTAACCAAAAATGTTTTACCCCTTACTCCTAATTGGACTGATATTGATCAGGATGTGATCTGGATAGCGTTGCTTTTGACCTACTTGCAATATATATCACAAAGCAAAGTAAAGAATGTAATTCCTATGAAGTTCTCATAATTCAGATTTTTCCTTTTCCTTTGTTTTTGAACATGTTGAGTAAACTAGTGCAAGAATATTAGTTGCTAGAAATCCACAACCAGATATACATGGATATAAACACTTCTTGGATATACACCTTATTTTGCTTATTCGGCCTAATGTGCATACTGTGGTCTATCAAGTTTAAAGGGAGGAAAAAAGTAATATGACTAGCTTTATAGGTGGTGCTGGCTTTTGTAAATAATGCTTAATTATAAGTTTTAAAAATTTTAATCTTCTGTACCTGATATCAGAAATGGAGAAATATGTATGATAGGCAATTGAGAAACTAAAAGGCTTGCAATTGATGTTCCTGATGCGTGATATCAGGGTTAGATTCCCTTCTGCTGTCAGTGAGACCCTAAGACGAAACTCGAAGCTGAAAAACATGATTCAAATCATCATCTCAGAAAGAACAAATATTTTTGAAGTTCGTAGAGCATGCTATGATATCATACTGTAATACATTTCAGGATTCAAGCTCAAACCTATGTGGCCAAATCTTCAAATCATCGTCGGATGGTTTGAGTAGCAAGTCAATGTAGGCCTTGCCATTAGAATCATTAGGATTTAGAGGTGGAGGTTCATTGTCAATTACCCAAATCCTGTTCCTGGCAAATCCATTCTGTTCCAATAATCCATTTCCAAACTGAAATACAAATTACAGCAAATATATCAGCCAGATTCAACCAAAACTCGGTACGTCATATTATGCATATTGTACAGATATATCATATATACCTGTGGGAAACAGATTGGGATTCCTCCTCTAACTGCTTGTGGTGGCTTAAAGATTGCCTGTTAAACATCAATAGGGGAGTTTGACAGAATTAATCTATGTAATTTGCAACAAGAAAGAATAGGCCATATTTGTTTATGTTCTATATGATCTTATGGTTCTGCAATAGCCAATCAAGTCACAAAAATGAAACACAAATTACACAATGAAGGAGTAACAATAAAAACTTCGAAGATGGTTACCTTACTACTAATGAATAACAATTCTTCACCGCGTTCACTCCTCCAGGACAAAACCTGGCCTCCATGTAAGCTAACCTGTATCGAATTCAGATAACAACATCAAAATGCATGTAAGCTACCCAAGTAAATAGAGAGATGGAAGAGTCTACTTACCCGAGCGGAAGCTCCTCGAGGATTTTGAAGGAGAACTTGATCAATTCCATTCTTGTCTTTTGAAACTTCAACTACTGCTGCTCCAGAATGACTCATTTCAAATTTTCAACAAAACAGTAAGCACATCAATTTGAATAAATAAGAAGATGAAAGAGGAATCTCTCTATCTCTCTCTTCTTCTCAACCCAAAACAAGACCTTGAAGGCTTGGAAATGGCTTCAGAGAAAGTAATAAACAAGTTTCAGCAGGGCATTTAATCAAACAGTTGAGGATCACAAAACTTTTCCAGTCTTTTCCTGTGACAACAAACCAATCTTCCCGTGAACTTGAAACCAATCCCAACTACCAATTCAACCAACTCAATCTTTCTTCAGCTACAAGCTCACCAACAAACACAGACTCAATAATAAAAACCCAATTCTAAATTTCTACCTTTCAAACAGATCCAACTTTTGGAGAAGAAAATCAGTATAAAGCTCAAATCTTTGAGCAGCACAACAATTACCCAAATGACCAAAAACGTGCGGAGATTCAAAATTGGACCAAACAGTACTAAACTCCTACAATGGCGGTTTCAAACAAAACAACTAATAGTATTTATGATTGAAACAGTTATGTCCAACAAAAAAGAAGAAAAATTGGTAACAAGAAATGAGGTTGACAAATGACAAGACCCTTTTCGTGAAGAAAGCATCAAAGATGGAGGAACCTCTATATTTGAATCCAAGAGGTTAAAGAAAAATTGAAGGGTCAGATATTAGAGAATAGGGACTTATAATAAATTAGTACCACTTGCATTAATAGAAGCTTAAATTTAAAGCCTATTTTATGTGTAAATTACGTATAAGACATAGCAACCAGCTAGCCATGAAGAAATGATAAGACAAGTCTGAAGTCCGAACGTGCGATCGTCATTAACAGAATTAACTACCCATTAGAAAAAAGGATAATAAAAAATATAATGCAATTTGAAGTTTCCTCCCCTAAAGATTCCTTCTTTCCACCGCTGCCCCAAAATCTTATGTCACTACTCGATCAGTTCTCCACGTCTCTGATAGTTGCCAGTTTGCCACCATTCATGTAAATTGAATAAATAAAATGGAGAGGTTTGCATGAAATAAAAAAAACGAGGAGGGAGATGGAAAAAGAAAAAGAAAAAGAAAAAAGAAAGAAATTGTAATTTTAAGAAAATTTATGTAAAGGCTCATTATTATTGATTTATTGTAAGGAAGAAAAATCCGACATAGTTAATAGTTTGCAAGACCATTCAATAAACTTTGCATTATTTGAATTGAACGATTGAAATCTATCACATTTTCTGCATTAATTAAGAAAGGAAAATTAATGATGCATATATAATTGAAAGAACCTTTTTCTTAGCCGTCGAATAATGAATATGAAATATTATCTTTGGGGATTATTGAGCGTCATTTTGCCAAGCCAATAGTTTATTGTTGTAAAACACAGGCAAAAGATTCTTTATCCCAAGAGAAAGCACATTTTGATGTCTACATACTGATGTACATGAAGACAATGACAGAAAATAATGAGAGAAAATAGTTCAAGGAACTCAACAGGATTTTCCATATTAAAGAAGAAAGCCTGAAACAGGTCAAACCCAAAAAGTCTATGAACTATTTCAGCAGTGGACATTGTCAAAACTATTATCTATGGTAGGGCAATTTCTTTGTTTCATACTTTTGACTCATTTCGAAATGAGAACGAGGTTTAATATGAGAAGCAGTGAATTGAAAGCCACCCAGAAAGGAAAAAATCTGGTTGGACTAAAATGTTGGTGCATAAAAAGTAGTCAGTAGTCACTAATAGTGGTTAGGAGGAATGGAGGACTTTAGATGCAATAAAGTGCCAATGAAATGTCTTATTTACAAAAGCAATGTTGATGGTCTCTGGTGGCTTTGCTTCAAGTTGTTCTTCTGATCTGCACTTTTCAACTACCACATCTTTGAACAAAACAAAGAGCTTT
Organism: Rubus idaeus; assembly: GCA_030142095.1. Classification (NCBI taxonomy): domain Eukaryota; kingdom Viridiplantae; phylum Streptophyta; class Magnoliopsida; order Rosales; family Rosaceae; genus Rubus; species Rubus idaeus. Next base: position 6,266,128 of record CM057969.1, read on the forward strand.
TGCCCTTGTAGCGCGCACAGGTTTAAGAAAATTCTAAAGCTTGTAACCAAAAAAAGGAAGAATACAAATTCGCAAAAAAAAAAAAAAACAAGAAGTCGAAAGCTAAATGTTTCTCATAACTTAACCAGGTCTGTAATAACAATTACAATTAACTTACTTTTCAAGCTTAACTATCCTTTGGAATGCTCATTTCATAGAAACCACTTTCTGCCTATCCTAAAGTACTGCTAAAATTTCCAGGACAAACTATAATCTACTTGATATCAGGATAACTGCACAAAGAAGGCGGAATGCAGAATAGAGAACAAATTCAGCATCGGCTATCTATGTCCCCTCTTCAGCTACGAATTTCCTGTCTACGGCCTGCTAGTCATAAGCCGAAATTAAGTTAATTAGCTTTTCACTTCATTGCGAAAACCAAGCCAATTCTCACATATGGCGGCAGCAGGAGAGATACCGCTTCCTGATCATCTAGCAGCAACAGCATCAGTCCTAGAGCTTGATTCCAACATCTGATGGAGCCGGGTAATTGTTTCAGAGATAGAAGTTTCATGTGTCTCACGATCCAGCTGATCGTTACTGCTTACAGAACCCAAATTGCTAAGTATGTCCTTAGCACCATTTGGCAGGGCAAAGCCAACTTCAGTCTTAGTGGAAGCAATCCCTCCTTCCTGCATTACCTGTGCATTTTTCAGCTGCTCCTGCACCATAAAACTCACGTGAGATCAAACTCCAAATTTATGTAAACACTGCTTAGTATACAAGCTAGGATGGACCAAATTAGCTTTCCTTGATTTTCATGTCATCTTAGCTAAGTAACAACTGTTACAAACATATGTGAACAAAAATTCAAGCTAAAACCATATTCCTGCCTGGATTGGTAAATTCCCATACTTGGTTAATTTTTGGCAACCAAAAGCAACCAAACATGATAATTCAATATTGAGATGGGATAACTCTGCTTATGATAGGGTAAACAAACTTAAGATCAACATACTAACAAAGTCTGAAAGTAAGTTGGTTTTGGAGAATAATATGCATAGGGTGTCACTAGTTGAGTACTCATGCCACCATTGGTTATGCATATGCATATTCTTATGGATGGGTAGCATTTTCAGAGTCCATGGCTGGGGTCACAAATTTCAAGAACCAGATCAAGGGCTCAAGCATTGGTAAAATTCTACGAGGAAGTACCCTTAATGCAGCATTTTCAAGCCTCAGTTTTTTTGCATCCGCTTTCAATTGATCTAGTTCAGATTTAAGGTCCATCTGTTCTGTGCTTAAGGAATCACAACTTTTCACCAGCTCCTCATATTCAGCCTGCTTCCTCATCCTAGATCTCCTTGCAGATTCTCTGTTAGCCTGTTTTCTTTTCTCTCGTTTCAACTGCTTTTCATCCTGAGGAAACAAACATACATAATCAATAGTGTTTATAACAAACTACTTCTAAGAGTTATTCTAGAAATTGTTGCTTCCAAGATCAGTCCAAACTTGGTAGTTACTCAAAAGTCAAGAATATAACACTGTTTCAGCAAACAACTGCCCTGCAGAGTCTTAAGATGGGCTCTGCTTCACAGCTAATTCAGGCCCACAAAAATTGAGGAAATTCCAAATCCATAATCTTTCATCAATCCCGTGGTCTCAATTCAAACCAGTAACTGAGTGTTGTTCAGAAAAAGAAAAAACAAATAGAAAAGTATCAAGGCTGCAATTCTTTTAAGAGCTTGCTTGAAAACAATGTAAGGCTGACGACAAAACATAAATATCAGCATACCAGAACCATTGCATCAAAAGGCAACCTTTCACCAGCAGAAAAAGCTGTGCTAATTCCTATTTTCTCATAGGGAGAACCAAGAGATACTGGCACAAGATGAGTAGGGGTTGTGTAATTCCCATCCCCTGCAGTGTTTGAACGGACCTGAGTATGGACTTTCACATCATTATCTGTCACCCAGATAAGAAATCAAATAAGTCAGCATGGACTAATTGGTAAAGCCTGCATGTACAAACTATTTAGAACCATTACACAATTTCTGGTTCTTTGTTCAAGTCAATCCACTAGCATAATTAAAAACCATTCCTTTCACAAAAAAATCAGCAGAAGGATGAGCAACAAAAGCAAGGCACAAAATAGTTCCCACAGAAAAATGGTACTTGAAAATCCTGATTTAAAAAACTCTGACACTACAAAAACGCAAAGTACAAGCCAATGAGAAACACTTAACCATACCAGCAGATCGCATGCTCTCAGACCCATTTTTCCCTTGCGTGTGGTGGTCTGCCTGATAAATAAATCCACGTTAATGAACTTCGTTCATAAATATCATCTAATCATCAAATATAAGGACAAAATAAAGATAGGCAGACATAACACAGGCGAATTCTTACTTGAGTGTTTCCATCAGCTTCATCTGTCAAACCATCCCTATTTTGTTCGGAACTGCGCACAACCATAACATCAAAATATAGTTTTGTTACATTTAGTGGACAGCATCATAGAATGAACCCGAAGCATTGAATGGTGAATAATCTCAACTTTGTGTTCTGTAAAAAAAGTTACACTCCAACACGAAAAACAAACAGCAAGGACAAATCGGGGCAAATAATCAAAGATGCAACTTGATCAACTTTAGCTCCACATACCTCTTGGTTGCCTCAAGAGCTAGGCGCCCGGAATTTTCCAATCCCTTTAACTTCTTCGTTACATCTTGGTCCATATTGTCCGATGTCGTTGAAGAAACTGTCACATTCAGCTCAATGTCAAAGTTAAATCTTTCAATGTTTTAGTTCATATGCAGAATGAAAAACTAAACACCCAGAATTCAATCTCTCCTGTGCTTTCATGTCAATATTTCACAACAGAGACACACATCCACAATATGAACAAAAAATACAGAGAATTCACCGTTTTAACCAAGTAAATCACCATCCACAAGCCAAAAATTTATAAATTTTAACCGTTGCTTTGACATCAGATTAGAGATAACTTCTGTAATTCGTTTCAAAAAAATTCGATCTTTCTACGATTAATTTTTTTTTACCCTAATCTGCATCCGTGAATTCAAAGAGCGTCGACATTTAGGTTCCGAGCCGTGAAGATTCATATCTATAGATCAAACAAGAACAAAAGCTGAACGTACCGAAATCTTAAATTTTTTTCCCGCCTTTACTTCCGTCGTTGCAAATCTATGGAGTTTTGTGGTGGAGGCGTGGAGCAGAGAACGACGTCGTAAAGGAGACAGACAGGCGGAAGGAAGGTGGTAATGGTTACCAGCGCGGTTGTGGCGATGGCGGTCAGGTTGTAAACTGAAATAACGTGATTGGCGTATACGATCGATGTGGCACCCTTCTTATGAGCCGTACACGTGTCAAACTGTTATGCGCCTACATGGAGGAGTCTTAGTCAAAAAGTCTCATGATTGTGCCGTGCGTAGTTGTGGGTCCCACGAATAGGTCCTTCTGGAACAATAACCACAAGGTCGTGACTCGTGACTGACCAGAACACGGCCTTTGCCTTTTCTCTACCATCAATAGTGTTTCTTTTTATCTCTTCATTTATGCGTTGGCCTTTTCTTTTGATCATAGTAATAGTAAATTAGTAATCATAGGTTACCACAACAAAACACTAGGCAGAGAATGTCCTATAAGAAATCTAACAAAAAATCCACAATAGGTTTGTATGTCAACTCTCCAATCATTCCATGAATATGACAAGTACAATAAATCAGACGCATATATGATTTAATTAATCGATCCTCTTCAGAGTTTCAGTATCTTTGAGGACTAGGAGCTTCTGTGATAACCTATCGATTCAACATCCACCCTTCTCCGGCTGTCTCGATCTAGTTTTCAGCAGAAACCAAATACCTTGTGTACTGCTTTGAATCATCCCGTAAAAAGGGACGGCACCAACGGCAACGTGGTAAACGAATGGCCTTCCATTTCTTTATCTCTAGTAGTACTTCCGAGGCAAGTTCGATCAAGCCGTTGCACATAACATTGCTCCTGAGATGAGAGATACACGTCACTGCCACAGCGAGGAAAATCGTCATCTGTAATGAACTACCACAGTGAGGAGAAAGAACGAACCATCTTCAATGGGTTCTTAAATATCAATCACTACATCTTTTGTTATCAATATGATGACATCCTTAGTTTTCTATTCATATCATTTTGATAAACTACCACAGCCATATCATTTCCTTGCCACTTTATTGATATTGATGAGTAAAGACTTCAAGTTCAGGAAATCATCTGCAGTGTTTTGTTAATACTAAACTTGAATATTCAGTACTAAATCAATAATCGGCTACGTTTTCAAGAGGAACATCGGTTATTTTCAGAAAGAGCCAGTATTCAACATTCTTAATGTCTTCAACATTCTCATACAAACTTTGTAATCCCTTATTACCTGTAGTTTTCTTCACGATATATCTTCTGTAAAATTTGCATGTCATGTGACAGAAGAGAGAAAAACAGACCTGAAATGAGGAGAACGGTAAAACTTCCATTCATCAATGTGCTTCATGTCAAGTCCAATAGACCATGATCTGGCAGTAACGTAATTGGGAGCATATGTTAGAAGAATTAATAGACCTGCAGACCAAAAGAAGGCTGTCAAGTGAATCCCACCAGAAGCATGTCTACGGCATCTGTGTCAGACAAGACACTTAATTTTGAGCCAAATGGAATGAACATATAGAAACTTGGGAATTGAAGAAGCAGAGACATGTACTATATTGGAAATAATTTAAGGTATTTTGAAGTCCTGAAGAAGAAGACCTAGCACCTGATTGTTGAGATGGAATCTTTTACATACAGTGAATATATCAGAGAAACCACACTGTAATAGTGTAATTTACAATTAGATCATTGCTTGATTCATTATTCACAATGATTGTTAGTTATTCTTTATATTGTGCTATAGTTTGGACAATATGTATGGTGGATACCTATAGGGTTCAAATTCCGAAACAATAAGGTTATTCCGCACAATTTCAATGGTAAAGCCATGGAAAAATAAAAAGAATTATTATCTCTGAAGTTATTTATTGTGCTGCTTCAATTTCTCAGATACAAAATGAACACTTTCTTGGGGACAAATACCTAAACCAAACATTTTTCATTTTCTCAAAGTTCAACACAAAAAAAAACACACAAAAAAAAAATTATCATAGTTCACAAAAATATTGGATAACAGGTGTGCATACTGACGAATGGGAGAAAAAAGAAAATGAAACTCCATGATTATCATGCAAAGACATATTTACAATCGTATTCTTTCTTGCAGATCAAGATAGTTATATGCAGGTACAAGTAGTGTCACAAAAAAAAAATTACGACTACATACCAATATTTAAAACTCAGCACCCCAGTAGTCTACGGCATGAATAAAGAATGATTTCTTCTTTGTAAACGCCCCCAAACGACTCCACTTGACCATCCTGTAAAGCCACACAAAAAAAGAACAAAAGCAAAGGACACTGTGATCTAACATTGTCTGCTCCTTCTATGTCTAGCAATACTACAAGCATATCGACTAATAGCACACATAGGAAGGATATAATCAAACTCTGACAAAGGCCATGCACATGGCAGAAGAAAAAAAAAATACAGTGAGCTTTTCTTTCTTCAAACTACAATTTGAGGTACATTGGCCAACACATCACTACAAATTAGCTACCACTTAAAGAATGAAACAAGTCAATAATCACACAAACATACTCCGGTAGCCATATTGGCTCTCAAATAAGTCAATTTGCACTCCACCTTTTATTACTCCAACTTCCAAAATCCTCAATGATAACAAGGAGTTCTTCTCTAGGTAGAGAAGGCAACGTCCATCTAAAGGAAATTAATGGTAATTTTGGAAGTTTAAGTGCTAAAATATGGAGCTGTAGATTGACTTATTTGGAGTGCAAAGAATATATCCTTGTATGTCTATATATATACACATATATATGTAAATTTTTAAAAATAAAATATAAACAAGGAGCCAACTATTAATTAGGATGCCAATGTAATGTAGGTTAGCTCATAAGTCTCTACTCTGCATATATATATATATATATATATATAGTAAATTTTTATAAATAAAATATAAACAAGGAGCCAACTATTAATTAGGATGCCAATGTAAGGTAGGTTAGCTCATAAGTCTCTACTCTGCATCAAACTCATATTATTGCTGAAACAGAATCTGGTATTTTTCAGAGTATATTCACATATGTACTATTCAATAAAAGTTCAGATCACAATCGGACTTTACTACCCTAAAAACTCATCTAAAAGTGTTAAAATGGATTTCATCAAATAGCTGAACATACAAGTACAATGAAGTCTTTGGTCTGCCTACTTTTACTGTCGATTTGTCAGTCCCAACTCTCCATGATTTTGGCCACACGGTAAATACTTAACTGTAGAGTGTAGACAAATCGTTGTCATAATTCTATATCATCTTGACAGAACCTCCTCCAATTACAAATTGCCCTCTTCATCTGCCACCTGAAAATATTGTATGATTAATTAACCAGGCCAAATGGGCAAAAATCTGAACATAACAATAGCAAAGATTCATGCAGAGACTTCACCTGAGGTGTAGTGAAGTTGGTGAAAGTGTCAGGTCCACGCAGCAGAAGGGCTGCTTTGTCATACACCATAGCAGCCTCCTCAGCCGTGTCAAATGTACCCAACCAAAGCCGTCTTCCACTATGAGGCTCTCTAATCTCTGCTGCCCATCTTCCCCATGGTCTCTGCCTCACTCCTAGGAACTTGTTCTTGGTTGCCTGCGCCTTCACACCGCGGAACTTCTTCCAGGTTGTCTGCGCCTTCAATGTTCGACAAGTAGCTGGAAGTCCAGATTTTCCGGCCGTCTTCTTCCGCCACATCCTTGTTGTCCTGCTCCTCCAAACACCACTGTCAGTTTTTGTGGAGGAGGACTCGATCATAATCTCATTGACGAACTTCTTGACTCGGTGACGAGTGGCCAAGGGCTCAGCCTCTTCATCGCTGGAGGACTCTGTTGCGTCGCCATCCGTGACAGAAATTCGTACAAGTCTCGGCTTGATTGACTTGGCCTCCGTCTGAGTGTGCTGGTCTACCTAGTAGATGAAATTCATTTAAGTTTTAACTTCGAGGATGCATATCACCTAACATAAAATGTAAAGAGGGGCATCAGATATGAGCAGAAATTAAAAAAAGGAAACCCTTACTTCAGTGTTTCCACCTCCATCAATCAAACCACCAATACTTTGTTCCAAACTGCACGTGATCATAAGATCAAAATTTCATTTCGTTACTTTTAGTGAAAACATCATAGAACTAAGTGAAAACTACTGAACTGTTCATAATCTCCACTCCACATACCTCTTTGATGCCTCATGGACTAGGTTCCCAGAATCACCCTTGAGACCATCATCTCCAACTGGTACTGCACGCCCATGCAATCCGTTTTGTAACTTTAACTTGACCTTTAACTTCTTTGTTAGATCTTGGCCTATATTGTCCAATCTTTTAGAAAGTTTTTCATGTGCTTGAATAAAACTGCATGTGATTGTAAGATCAAACTTTAGTAGTGACAAAATCATATAACACTTGAAACTGATGATTGTGCATAATCTTATGCGTTCTGTATGAAGATTAGCCTCCAACATGGAAAAATTAATGATATGGAGGCAGAACCAAAAAGAATAACTTTCTCCACATACCTCTTTGATGCCTCAAGGACTAGGTGCCTAGCATCATCCTTGGGACCGTCATATCCAAATGATACTGCACGCCCATCCAATCCTTTTGATTTCTTAGTTACATCTTGGCCCATATTTCCCAAAGGTTTAGAAAGCTTTTCTTGTGCTTGAAGAAAACTGCACGTATCATAAAATAAAATAAATTCAGTTTGGTTACATTTAGCAATAATATCATAGAACTAACTGCTGAGTTGTGAATAGTCTCAACTTGTGCTCTGTATTCTCCAACGTGAAAAAACAAAAACAAAGAGGAGCAAAGAAAAATAGAATAACTTTAGCTCCAGATACCTCTTTGATGCCTCAAGGTCTAGGTGCCTAGCATCACCCTTGGGACTGTCCAATCCAACTGGTACTGCACACCCATCTTGGCTTGTATTGTCCAATGTTTTGGCATGCTGTTCCTGTGCTTGGAGAAAACCGCACCTGATCATAAGATCAACATTTAGTTTGGTTATATTAGCGCCCACACGTAAAGGCTATCCCAAAGAAGGAAAGAAAAAATTCAAAAAAAAAAAAAAACGGGAAGAGAAGATATATGGAGCAGAGGAAAATAGAATAACTTTAGCTCCAGATACCTCTTTGATGCTTCAAGGACTAGGTGCCTTGCATCATCCTTGGGACTGTCCAATCCAACTGGTACTGCAAGTCCATCTTGGCCTGTACTGTCCAATGTTTTGGCATGCTTTTCCCATGGTTGAAGAAAACTGCACCTGATCATGAGATCAACATTTAGTTTGGTTACATTTAGCACCAACAATGGGGCGGGGGAAGGGAGAAAAAGGAATAGAAAAAAGAAAGATACATGTGGGCAGAGGCAAATAGAATAAATTTGCTCCACCTACCTCTTTGATGCTTCCAGGACTAGCTGCCTAGCATCACCCTTGGGACTCTCACATCCTACTGATCGCATAGCCAGTCGCTTTAACTTGAACTTTAACCTATTTGTTACATCTTCGCCCAAATTGACAAATGGTGAGGAAAGCTTCTCCTGTGCTTGAAAACTGCACCTGATCATAAGATCAAAATTTCATTTGGTTACATTTAGGGAAGGCATCATAGAACTAACTGGAAACTGCTGAGTGGCTAAAAATCTCAACATTTGTTCTGTATAGAGGTTAGCCGTTAGTCTCCAACAAGGAAAGGGAAAAGAAGAAAAAGATAATGGGGGAAGAATCAAATAGAATACTTTAGCTCCATAGAGTCACAGACCTCTTTGATGATCCAAGAACTACGTGCCCAGCATCACCGTTAGGACTCCCATATCCAACTGCTACTGCATGCCCATTCATTCCCTTTAACTTCTTTGTTACCTCTTGGCCCATATTGTCTGAAGTGCTGGAATTAACAATCACGGACAGTGCTCAATGTCAAGTTAATCTTCAATTACTCCTCACAGCTGCATATGTATTTATTTAAAATGTAAAAGCTAATAATTAAAACTTTTCAAGAAAACTTCAAATACTATCATTTGCTTTATATTTCGTAACAGGGACATGATTTTTGAAGACCGAATGCAAAATACAGTTTCTGAGTGACTGAACCCAAGATTCCAAAATCTAATCTCACAACTCCGACTATGCTCATTAACCAAGTTAGTACATGTCACCTATTGAACTTGTCCAATTAACGAAGTTTCATCATCAACGTTTCCATGAACCATCAGCACATGCACACATACAGAACTTACAATTTTATCTCCATAATTCATCATCCACTGGTTTATTTTTAACGGTTAACTGTCAATTGAATGTAATCGATAATTTTGACACTTATATTCACCCCAATTTTCACTATATCAACCCCTGTATCTGCTTTCTCAAATTTCAGAGTCTCACAATTGATTTTAAAGTTTGAATTTCCCTCTTCTATTTTTAGGTTCTGATCATAGATATTCATATCTAAACATTTAACAAAGAGCTCGGGACAAATTACACGTACCTGAAGAGTAATCGCTAGAAGTGCAACTAAACCGAACTCAACGATTCCGAAGGCGCCAAAAAGAAACCCTAACCCTAGCTCTTCAACGGTACCGCCTTTACTTCCTCGCTTGCGAAATCAGAGGGAAAAAGCAGCTTTCAGCAGAGAAAGAGATGGCACTTAAGTTGAACAAGGCAATCGAGAGAGAGAGAGAGAGAGAGAATTGAGCAGAGCAGAGCTGAGCTGAGCTGAACCGTCTGGGATAGATGATCGATCAGGCACAATTGTTCTGAGCCATAGCTTCGAGCGGTGAGTGGGTTTTTTAGTAATTTTGGAAAGAGATTCTTGGAGGAATATGAAATTCGTGAGCGGTGAATGAAAGTTGAGATAGGAGGAAGAGAGAGTCTGTGAATTTCAAAGTTGTGCTGGAATGGTTTTCGTTAATTCGTTGTGCTGGAATGTTCAATTTCTGTCGAGTAAAAGGACAGGTGTCAACAAGTTAGATAAGGGAGCATGGAGAGACCGAGAAATGGGTGTCACGATAATTGAATGTCATAGTCTTATTCGCAGAATATCCTTCCCCTTTTTGTTAAAAATTTTATGGTCCTCGATATCCCGTTACCCATATTTTAAAAAAAAATTATATGAAGAATTTAAATAATAAATGTAGATAAAGGACTGATTCAGTGATTCAGTTAGAAACTTTCATTTTAGTTGGGGCATTTTTGTGTGTCTGAAACTCTGAACCCTTAAATTTTAACCAAATGTGACTTATGGCTGAATCAATATATAGACAATTAATGCCTCTTAATAACTTTCCAAATGTATAGTATCCATTTACGTCATGTCAATTTCAGTTTGTGATAAAAGCCAATTAAGTCCGAGTATTTTATAGTACTCTACGGTATTGAAATTTTAAATACATGAGCCGTTAAATTAGTTCAATGAGGAGGGGCACACAAATAGTAACTAATTTGACGGCTCGCATCTAAGTCACAATGGTGCTATTATTTGTGTTAACGGCTAAACGCATTATGTCTAGCGGACTAGGGGTTCAGTACTTCAGTTATCAAGTGATGATCAACCTAAAATTAACTCGTAAACACCACATTGGTAAGTTCAAATGTCCTAACTGTAGTAACAATAGGCAATCCGGACATATTGTACTATCAAAAATGTAACCAGTCCTCCACCGGGAATTCTTGTAAATAATGAGTAAAAGGAATGTGATTCTTTCCAATACTTGTACAGATGGAAAATGTAGAATCAGCAAAATTTGCCGTCGGCCTCCTGAGCTTATGAGAATTCGGACCAGCAGCAGATAGAATCAATTCTCGCATAACATTATATACTGCTTGAATCGTCCGGTCAAAAAATGGCATGGAAGGAAGTGCTGTATATGGTTGACCTTCCCTTTCTTTTTTATATACTGATAATCAATATTTGTGAGGCAAGTTATATCACACAGCTGTACAGATTGCTCCTGAAATCAAAGATACATATAATGAATGACATTGTCAACCAGATTTTCTTGCCTCTTCCAACAAGAATTTTCCACCATAGGGTTTGAAGAAAAGTGAATTGCAGCCATAACATTTTCCTGCCTTGTATTCACAAAAATGAGTAATGCATTGAAGTTTCAGGAAATCATCTGGACCAGTTTTTGGTTATTGACAAAGCTTGAATAGGATAAGGTATAGTAATAATACACTCTGAAGAGGATATATCATATATATTTGAAAAGAGTCGCAATTCATTACTTGTTTGAAAAGTCCAGGACTTGTCTTTCTTTAAATTTCATTCAAATTTAGTGATTTCTTATTACCAGTATAGTGGAACTAATAAATAGATATTATATATGCACGAAAATCCCTCAAGCAATAATCCCCCCTCTCCCTCTTTTCATTATATTCATATTGAATTATTGTGGTAGAGGAGAGACAGACCTGGTAACCAGGAGGAGCAGCAAAACTTTCGCTCATCAATGTGCTTCACATCAAGCCCAATAAACCATGATCCAGCACTAATATCATCATGAGCATATGTACGAAGAATAGACCTGCAAGCCAACAGAAGGCTATCACCTACATCCTACCATACTTGTGCTTGTATACACCCTCCATCATTATCAAAGAAAATATGGGAAAGGGGCAGAGGTACCTATTTATTGATATAAACTGAGCTAATGCTCTAGAAATGGCATACATTTCACCAGATGCATGTCTAGGGTATCTGCATTAGACAAGGCATGTAATTGTGAGAGAGAGAGAGAGAGAGAGAGAGAGAGAGAGAGAGAGAGACACAGAGAAGGCTAAAGTCAAAATATTTTGGCTTACGATTTTGCATCGCCAAATTTCCACCAGTCTGGTTCATACCACTTGTGTGTCCTGTATAATTAAGAAAACACAAATGTTAAGTCCAATGTAAATGTCTTGTAACTTTAAAAGTTTTCATCAAATAGAGCATAATTTCTGCACACACGGTTCAGAGAAAACTTCGCCTGATTTCATGCACCCAATATAGACACGAGGCTTATTCAAATAAGCAGTTAGTGTTGCTCCAAGGACATCTACATCAGAAAGAAGGAAATGCCAATGATTACCAAGCACTTCTATAATCGGTAACAGTCAAAACAAAAAACATTATTTTTCTGATGCTCCGATAACCTAATTTTTGCCTCATGTTATTTGCTTACACCAGAATATATCAATTATACGTGTCGTGTCTGAAACTTTTCTGAAGTAGGACTGTAGGGCAAACAATAACAGGTTTTTGCAGCAAAATTTTATCAGTAAAACAATTAGAAAATCTCTCTAAAGATAGATATTATAACCTATGAAGTTGATTTCTGATATGAAGATGAACACGACCTTGAGGTCGTGACTATATAAACAAATAACTATCCTAGACATTTGCATCCGACAAGGATTTTTCGTTTTGTCAAATATTAAACACGGTTACTTGTACCAACATCATCTCTAATACTATAGAAACTAATCAACTTAATTTGAAAAACACAAACTGGTGCAACCTATTAATAGTTAAAATATAAATACGTGTTCATTTAAAGTCATTTTCTTTCTTAATGTTCTGCAGGTAGGAAGCAAAAGTGTCTTGAACATCCAGTTATCTCTTCATTACCAAGAAAATTATATTAGGTCAACATACCAATATTAACAAAAACATCATCATTGACCTTGACATAAAATTCAGCATCCCAGTTCTCAACAGCATGAATAAAGAATGATTTCATCTTTTTTGGACGCACCTCAGATGCCTCTACTTGACCATCCTGTAAAGCAAAAAAGAGAATGAAAACAACTTTGTAATATAACATTGTCTGCTGCTTTATATAACTTTACTGTACATGTACTGACTAATTGCCTATTCTAGCTATCACACTGCATACACATGATACACAAATCAACTATGAAGGATTTGAATAGATTTGGCTCAGGGACGTGAACATGATACAAGAAATATCAGGAACATACAGAGCTTATTTTTCCTCAAACTGCAATTTGAGGCTACATGAACTACAAATTTGACCATTTCTCCATTACTTTGATAATGGAAGGAGTCAATAGAAGTATAGAACACACAAATATACTATGGAAGTCATAGCCATACAAAATGAAATATACATGTACATGAACATATATGTCTCATTGTCTTTATTCACATACAGACATGAAGTTAACTAGATGCTCCCCTAGGATAGATAAGTTCATCTCTACTCAACATACAAACTTCAACTATAGCAAAAAGAGAATCTTGTATCTTTTACGGGATTTTAACTTAGTGAATCCAAATGTATTTGCTTGTGTAGCATCCAATTCTTAAGATCTCAACAATATGAGAATTTTTTTAAGCAAAAAATCCCACCAAATATTGTTAGAACGAATTGACCAAATGATTGAACATACAAGAACAATGAAGTCTTTGGTCTGCCTACTTTCGCTGTCGATTTGCTTGTCCAAACTGTCTCCACGATTAGGGCTGCAAGATATACATACTTAACTGAACAGAGAACTCTAGACAATTCCTTGTCATCATTGTAAATCATCGATATACAGACCTTCTTCCAATTACAAATCGCAAAATGATGCCCTTTTCATCTGCCAATTTTTTCAATGCTGCACCTGCACATATTGTATATTCAGATTAATTAACATGGCCACGTGCAAACAGAATCTGAAGGTAGCAATGGCAAAATTTGCATCAGTCACATTGAGATGCAAATCTTCTCGGTAACAACTTCGGACATGCAAATCTTATCAATCTTTAATCTTGATTGTACAACCACATGTAAGCAATCAAACTAAAACATTCATGGCAAGCTTAAACTGGACAACATCACAACAGAGATAAACTAAAAGCCAAATTCAAAAAAATGGAGATACTGTCTTTCGCAAAACCTGCAACATAATAGTCAAAATCCTTATAATATGACTATCCACGAGCCCATCTGAAATGAAGAAGTGAAAATCAATTCCTTTATTAATCATCCACCCCTATAGTCATTGACAGATTGACATGCTATTCAATTCAAAATGGCAACCGCAAACTATGAACTAGAAAATCTGTGGGAGTCTCTGAGACTATAAGATTAACATGTATCATTATAACTCATATTGTACAGAGGACAGAAGAAGGAAACAATGAAATTTGCAAATAATTACCGGTAGGCATCCACGCCTTACGAATTGCATCCCTATTTTTCTTGCGGCCAAATGTTGTAAAAATTCCTACAACTGCTAGAAGATTCTTCTTAGAATTAGCCTTCTCATTTTTTGACAAGCTCTTTGGAACAAAACCTTCTTTTCTTGCTGCAGCCAGTTCCATCTCAAGGGTGGACAACTTCTTCTGTTGCTCTCTAGAAAACAGTGATCATCATTTACCAGAGTAAAAAAAAGATCATAAATAGTCAAATATGGCTCCTTTTACAGAATACCTTGGCTCAATTTACCTGCAAGCTATAATTTTAAGTGTGTCATCCACAGATATGGCAGAGTGATCCTGAAAATTGAAAATGCTTCTGACTAGTTAATATTTTCTTCATATACCATTCAAAACAGCACATACTATAACTCTATGTGGACTTTTCTAAAAATATATATTAAATTTTAAAATGTTTATTAAAATGCTAAAAGCAGCAAACTCAAGCTGAGTGACTGAAATTGAAAGGCCAAAATGATAAGAATACCTGACTACGTCTTTTATCAATCTCCTCAATCAAATGAACCCTGTCTTCAGCATCCTGCCACAGACTATCAATACCAAACCCTCATCAAAAATCCATCAAACCAAACTTTATCGCCAAAAGAATAAAAATTAAATTCAGCATAGCATCAATTTCAGCTCGAAGATTGAGAATTTTAATGACTCACCGGCCGGCGACGTAAACTGCGGCCATGGTGGCGAGCATGGCGAGCAGGAGAGCTGAAATTCGAGACTGAAAAGATGATAGCCGGTTGTGAGATGGCCGGCTATGCATGTTTTGTTTCTACAAAACGAAGCAGATAGAGCTTCAGCTCCGGCAAGGCTTGCGAATTTGAATGGATGCGGGATGCTAGTCGGATCTGAGAGCTCGATCAAGAGCTGTGACTCTGAGCTTGAAACCAATTGATTGAAGAAGGAGGAAGGAGGTGGATGAATGAAAAAGACGTTGCAACTGAATAGAATTGCTCCAAAGTAACGGGCTTTTTGGCAGTTTTGCGAATTAACTTTTAAATCTCTCTGTCAAAAGTGAAAAGAAAGCGAAATAGGTAAATATTGACATGGAAATTGTTCCAAAAAAAATATATTGACATTGAAATCACACATTTTTGACCAAGTGAAAAATGGAGAATTTATTGATTAGGGACGTATTCAATTAAGAGTTTATAAGATTGTTTTGTATTTTAAAAGTTTATAGGTATCAATTACAATTTTAAAATATCCGTCTAAATCTAATAGAAAAAATTTTTCAAAAAAAAAAAAAACCCCAACTCATAAATCCCAATCAACAACATAATTAACAATTCTCATATCATTCCTTACAATCAATTTCCTTTTTACAATGATATTCTTTTCTTAAAATTTAAATATTCTAAAAACAAAAAGAATGAAATATTTCATAGATAAACTTTGTACATCAAAATTACAATATACACTAACTAAACAACAAAAAATCAATAAAAAACAACATATATAACTAGTTCACATAAAAACATTCAAAAATCTAACTACTCAAGAAACAAACACCATCCCCCAACCCTCAAACCCTCCTCCATTCTTTCATATACAAAGAAAATCTTACACAATTTCCAACATAAAAACCAAATTAATTTCACCAAACCCCCAAACCAAACCCAAATAATAATAATAATTAGTTAATTTAAAATAAAAGAAAAAACCCCCCCCCCCCCAAAAAAAAAAAAACCCCAACAAAAAAAAAAAAAAAAAAAAAAAGCCCGGCAAAGGAGGAAAGAAAACAGATCCAAACAAATATACAAACACAACAAACCCAAAAAAAAAACAAGATCAACAAATAAAAAGAACCACAAAAAACAAACCCAAAGAAACAAAACAACAAAGAAAAAGAAGAAAAATTTTTTCCAAAAAAAAATTTCCCCGGGCAAACACCCAGGAACCA
Organism: Rubus idaeus; assembly: GCA_030142095.1. Classification (NCBI taxonomy): domain Eukaryota; kingdom Viridiplantae; phylum Streptophyta; class Magnoliopsida; order Rosales; family Rosaceae; genus Rubus; species Rubus idaeus. The sequence continues at coordinate 6,282,427 of CM057969.1, forward strand.
AAAAAGCCCCCCCCCCAACAAATAATCCCCAAAATTCAAGACAACTTGCCAAAGAAAACTCCAAAAAATAAAGAAACCGTCTTCCCCTCCCGTCTCGCCGCCCCCGAGGGGCCCGGCCCCCCGTTTCCAATTAGGTTTCTACCCTTTTATATGACTAATGTAATTGTGAGACATCCTCGGCTAATATGGCCCCTGGATTATTAAAATTCTTAATTTCATCCTCTACTTCCGAAAAATTTTTCACACGACGTTATTATAAATATCAAGATTTTCTTCAAAAATTCATCAAAAAGTAAATTTAGAGTACTCCTCACAAGATATTTATTATTTCCCAACTTTGGGAGATGGGTGTAATGACGAAGGTGTTTTTTTTTTTTTCAAAACCTTCCAATTAAGATTTTAATCAGTTATTGTGTTTTTACTTCTTCTTTTTTCTTTCCGCGACTTTTTTTTTATTTAATGCAGGAATTATCAATCCATTGTATTTTCCATGCAGGGTTATGGTCGGAAATTCTTCAAATAATCAAGACATAGATTATTCTTGTTATATAAATGATTTGTCCTTGCATATAATTGCATGTAGAGTTTGATTTCTAAGTTTAATAGATTGAATTAGCCGTCTCCCAGAATTTGGGGGGGGGGGGTAAAAAAAAATTTTAAAATTGGTGTTGGAGTTTTTATAACCAAGATGTCTAATGCATATAGAGTTGACTAAGTTTAATAGATGAATTAGCCGTATTTATTTGGATTTTAATAAGTTTATTTAATATTTTTCATCCATTCTTAGCAAACCCGTCGTTAGCAAAATTGAAAAAAAAAACAGTTCGTTCTTCGTCTATTCCTCCCCTTCATCATGCTTCATCTTTGAATTTATTCTCTTCTCACTATTTTTTCATGCACTCTCTTCTATTTTCTCTTAATCAACAGTTTGTCAATTTATGATCCATGACATAAGTTGGAAGACTTTCTTAAGAGAACATGTAAAATCAACCTAAAACATTCTTAAGAGAACCCTCAAACTGGGTAAAATCAATTATAAGATTCATAAATTCATTTTTGTAATAATGTATGTACTAAAAAATATATTTTGTAATGATTTATGTGCCATTTAAGATTGTTACCATATTTAAGTGTAATCTATAAATTAAATAATTACAATAATAAAAGTAAAAAAATGAGGATTGGTTATTCACAATCTCGTCGCAAAGGTTAAAGAATAAAGATATACTATGCTCCTAAAAAATGTATCACTCACCAACCTACCAAAGATAAGACACACTTCACAATACTGTCCTCCCTCTTCTCCACACCGTTATTTAATCCAACGGGAGGAATGTAAAAAATATGTTTAAAAAGCTATCATTCTCCACTGTTGGATTTAAATCCAACGGTAGCTGAGCATGACTAAGCATTGACTCTACTGAGCATGTGAACACTATTGCTTCACAATATACTTGAAGGATGTTTGATACGATTGGAACCATTATTAGATTTGCCAACGATTTTCATAAAGGAATCGTTGACACACCAAAAAATGTACACATCTTTTTTTTATTTGATTGTATTATGTAAATTAATTTACCCTTATTTCATGAAGAGAATTATAGACAACAATAGGTAACTTAAATGACAATCGATACAAAATATATATCTTGATTGACCTTTAGCCTACAAAAAGAAGGTTGTGTGAATGGCAACACCGTTTTTTCTTCTTCTATAGAGTAAATGATGGAGTGTGATAGTAGCTTTAACAAGGAGAATTCATAATTCTTATAATGCTTATCCGGGGTTGTGAAAAAAATCATAGTTTTGAATCGTGGGAGGACGCCACTAAATCTTATGAAGAGTTGGTTTCATTAAATTAGGGTTGTCATCATGATTTTATTAGAGCTAATTCCACTTCTTCTTGTGTTACAAAAACCAAAGTTGTTAAAACGACTAAACGAGAACCTCTAGAATTATTCAAGTTGAATGTGGACGATAGTTTTGAATCGTGGGAGGACGCCACTAAATCTTATGAAGAGTTGGTTTCATTAAATTAGGGTTGTCATCATGATTTTATTAGAGCTAATTCCACTTCTTCTTGTGTTACAAAAACCAAAGTTGTTAAAACGACTAAACGAGAACCTCTAGAATTATTCAAGTTGAATGTGGACGAGATCTTGCGCAGTGCTTGGAGTCTTTAACGGTGTCCTTAATACTGGTTTGACACAAGAGATCCTTTCGGGGATTTCCTAAAGATGTTGGGAATTTGAGATCTTGGCTGTAAGGGAGCTCTCAATTTTCTTTATCTTAGAGTGTTGGAGTTCTCACTTTTTCTTTATATTCAGAGTGTTGTTATAGATGCGTATGCCAAAATATTTTAATTAAACAGATTGCCTTCAACCGGATCAAATTTTTTTTTTTTTATAGGAATCAGATAACGCTCTCTTGATTCCCCTAAAAAAATATCTCTCTCTTGATATAATGTATTCGACAAAAAAAAAATCAATGGATCAAGTTTTTATTTTATTTTATCTTTGATATTTCATTAATGGCCTAAAAGTTAAAAAAAAAATTGCCTTGCTGTCATTGATGATTCACACATATCCCACATATAAACAGCGGGTTGATCTCTTGAATGCGGTTTCTCATTTACGACTGGGGAAAGTCTGAGAGTGAGTTGCTCAGAGAAAAGGGATAAACTCATCGATCTTCTCCGATTCGATTCCAAACTCTCAGCCACCATGAATGACGCAGATGTCGGCAAGCAGATCCAGCAGATGGTGAGATTCATTCGCCAAGAAGCTGAGGAAAAGGCCAACGAGATCGCCGTCTCTGCCGAAGAAGTACGTCCCCCGATTCGCCTCTTCTAATTTTCCGATTCTACCTTTTTTTATAATCCTCAATTTCATAGTAGTCTTGATTCTTCCCTCAATTTCATAGTAGTCTTGATTCTGCTTTGCGAAGTTTTTCTGTACTTATTTTGGTGTTTTGTGTTGGTATGTGCAGGAATTCAACATTGAGAAGTTGCAGCTGGTTGAGGCTGAGAAGAAGAAGATCAGGCAAGAGTATGAGAAGAAAGAGAAGCAAGTCGAAGTCCGAAAGAAGATGTAAACTTACTCAAACCTTCGTAATTATATTTACATTGATGATCCAAATATACTTTCGGATAGTATTAAGTTTGATTGGGATATATGTTTAGGCACCGGTAGTATGGTTTTGGATGTTAGTAACTGTTAGGTTTTGTGGAATAGGTTAGTAAATTTGGAAGGTTTGGGATGGGTGAAGTTGGTTGATTCTGCAAATTTTATTGATTCAGAGGAATTTAGTTTGGAAGTGTTGAAAGCAAGTTGAATATATGGAGAAATTCTATTGCCACAATCAGACGTATATTTGGATTTGGAAAAACATATTTTGTGTAGCCTATAGCTCTAGATCAAGTTGCATTGGGGTGGGGTGAGGAATGAATGGAACCTAGAATAGAATCTGACTGTAAACAAAACCAGATTACGTGATTTGGTGCTCAATCAAAATGGGTTCGATAGTTGTGCATGATTCATTTTGGTAGTTGGAGGAGAGGTTTATTAAGGGATTTGTGCAAAGTGGACAGATGTGGGTAAGTAACAGCTTCTTTTATTGGATTTTGCAGTGAGTATTCCATGCAGCTCAATGCCTCCCGTATCAAAGTTCTTCAAGCTCAAGATGATGTGATTAACTCCATGAAGGAGGCTGCATCTAAGGAGCTCCTGAATGTGAGCCAAGATCACCATGGGTACGCAAAGCTTCTGAAAGATCTTATCATTCAGGTATGAATACTTGTTATGTAATAGACATGACTAATCAGCTTGCTCCACCAGTTTTTATGTGCTAAATCACCTGCAAGAATAAGTTTGTGGTTTCTTAGATAGTTGAACACATTTAATAGTTGATCCCAAAATACATTTGAAAACCCACATGACTTTCTTTTGGTGACAATTGTTTGAGTTTGAAGTATTATTCATGGTGATGATTTCATATCCTTCCATTGAGTATACTTGAAGCCTGAATGATTTCTAATTTACTCAAAACTTTTTGTATGTTTTCATGGATAAATGACTCATTATCATTTTTTTTACTGAATTTTTTTGATTTTGTTGCAGAATTTGCTCAGGCTGAAAGAGCCTGCTGTTTTGTTGCGTTGTCGGAAAGATGACCTGCATCTGGTGGAGTCTGTTCACAAATCAGCAGCACAGGAATATGCGGACAAAACAGATGTTCATGCACCTGAGATCATAGTGGACCACACTGTCTATCTTCCACCTGCTCCTAGCCATCATAATCCCCATGTTAATTCCTGGTATGGATCCTGGTCTGCCTTAATTTTTTGTACCAAGTTATGGGCCGCCTAGCTGCCATTATAGCAGAACTATCAGAAATAGGACTGTATGAGTTGCAATCAGCATTTCTTTTTGTTTCCAATTATTTTTGAAGCAGCTTGCTATTAGGACAGGATTTGATTCGGCTTGCTAATATCTAGCTTTTCAAACAATTCCTGTTCTGATTGAAAGAACATGAATGATAGAACTCGCTGATGATTATTTCTCGTTGTTCAGTGCTGGAGGTGTAGTCTTGGCTTCTCGAGACGGGAAGATTGTGTGTGAGAACACCCTCGATGCACGGTTGGATGTTGTATTTCGTAAAAAACTTCCTGAGGTATTTCTCTTGCAAATTTTGACTACTATCTCACATTTCATCTTTTGCCCCAGTCTTTAGTATTTGGCGCTCGTTTCATAGATGACAAGACTTGTGCTGATTTTTGTAATCAGCCTCGATGCTCTAGATTTGCTTATCATGGTTTCTGGAACAACACTTCAACTGAGCTTTTGTTATTCTTACTGCAGATCCGCAGAAGGCTCTTCAGTAAGGTTGTTGCATAATGGGAAGAATTGTATTGTGTTTTACCCCAAGTTATGAGTCCCTAGCGTGGATCTATCGTTCAATTGTTTATTTGTGTACTTTCGATTTTCTTTTTCTCTGAATAACTTTTATCTGCGGTGAAATAGTTTAGCTATAATTTTCTTTGGTGTTCATATCGTCTGAGGCATAGCAATGTACTCAATTCTTATGGTAATGATGATATTAATAAAAGTTTGCAGCCATAGTTTCACCGCTATGACGCTATCTGTTGGTTAAATTTTCTTTTCAAGTTATTATTAGAATCTTATTAGTATTATTGCTTTTAAAACTGGTAGGTGTGGGAGGACATGTGAGCCATATTTGTTCTTGTAGAATAATTGAGTCTTGTGTATTTCGTTTTCTGAGGATGCTGACTCATGTTTTGTCGTGGACTTCATCATGTACATGGGCCATTTTAGTTAATTGCTAAAATGCCAAAGGACCATGTTACCTCACATATCCAGAAATCATCAATCTCAAATTCTCTGACCCGCTCTGCCTCCATTTAAAAATTAATTATGGGCAAAATAACTTGATAACATTCAGAGGAAGAACCTCATCGGCTCATTCCAGACTCCCAGGCATATAGGGGAGCTTTGGATGAATCTTTAGCTAACCCTTGTTTGTTTGTTAACTTTGTTTAGTCCTCGGAGAGTGGGAGTCGAACTTGGGACCCTTACTTTGAGATTATTTGGCACTTCCTGTAGAGGCTTGCTGGAGAGGCTGACCACCCTATGAAGGGCGGCGACAGTGGTGACCAGGATGCCTGGTTCTCTCTGCTTTGGTCTGCGTTTGGCGTTGGGCTTCTGCACTGGTCTCAAGCTTGGGTTGTCACAATTTGCCACCCTTGTTTTTACATTGCAATTATAAGTGTACACATCATCACAATGGAAAGACGAGATGGGCTTGACTTGGTACTCCTCTTTTCTTTGACCGAGGCTCTTTTCTTTGGATATTTCCTCACTAAGAGATCTTGGGCCTCCATTTCGAAATGGAGGGCCAAGATTTTATACACTTTTGGGGTGGGGTATGAAGTTTAAGAAATGTGCAAGAAATCTTGGCCCTCCATTTCTAAATGGAGGGGCAAGATCTCTTGGTGGGGAAATAAGAGATCCTCTTGGTGAGGAGAGGATCTCATTCCCTTTTCTTTGATACTTGAAAAAACGGTCTTAATGAAAAGATGAGTCTAACATACAGATCTCTGCATAGTATGCAGCTCTTTTTTTATAAATGCAATTGTCATTCAAAAAAGTAAAACTGATAATTTTGAAATGCAATTGCATTTTGGAATGACAATTACATTTTCGGAATGATAATTGCATTTTTGAAATGTCTAATTTTCACATTTTGAACGGCAATTGCATTTCAAAAATGTAATTGCATTTTCAAAAAAAAATCTGCATAGTATGCAGATCTGTAGGTTAGAATTTTCCTTAATGAAATAGGAAAAGTAATTCTTATTGATTTAACCAGGAAAGTAAGTTCTATTTTGGCTAGGAATAGAAAAGCTAGCTCTCTTTCCTTGTTTTAATAGCATAGGGATTTCAATAAATACTTGTTGTCTTCCATAGTACTAGAGGATGTAGCTGAATCTCGATAAAAATTCTGTGTCTGTTTTGGTGTTTTCTTGATCAGTTTATTGTACGTCTTGCTGTTAATTTCGCAGCATCATCATCCTATTATTGTTTGCACGATCATTAAACATTGCACCAAGACTTTCTTCAAGTATGGCTACGGAGACGCGTTATTTTCGGAGCACAGTACAACAAAAAGGAAATAGAGACCCCAGACTCTTCAATACGATGATCCAATTCAGTCTCCGAAAGGTAACCAGAAGCTGCTGGGCTGAGGCTCCAACAGCGATCATTAATGGTCCAGTAAACCTCATAGGTTTTGGACTAAGGTCTGTCCGTCTCTCTGACATGAAGCGGTTTTCCGAAAGGCGTAGGTATGCACAAAAAATGGCTGCCACACTTTCCAGCATGCGTGTCCCAGAAGAGGAGCATGCAGCTATTATTGAAAAAATATTTCAGGTGGTTGAAGTGGCCGTCGTCCCGGATATCCCTATTTATGTGTGCGTATGGGATGTGACCATCCGCTTCTTGGACAGTGCAACTAGTCTTGGCCCAGGGGAACTAGCTCGATACCTCTGGCCCAGAACTATATATGATGAAGGTGAGGATGAGGATGGTCGACTAATGAACGTTGATAGGGGTTTGATGCATACATATGAACCCAGGCTTATTCCCGCAACTAAATCATGCATTGATGGTTTGGAGAAAGTGAGATTTGATAGTTTGGAAACTGGCATTAGACAGATGCCATGTGCTATTTGTAGGGAGCGCCTTGATCACTTTGCTGTAGAACAAGGGTCGACCGATCATCAGCTGATGATTGCTCGCTTGCCCTGCTTACATCTTTACCATGGAGATTGCATTGTCCAGTGGCTCGAGTCGAATCACTTGTGTCCCTTGTGCCGATACCAAATGCCGACGGTGGAAGTGGAAGTGGAACCATCAGAACCCTCAAGGCCGCTGCATTGGAATATGCTAATGATGTCTGCGGGCGGTGTACTGACCACTGCTGCCTGCTTTGCTTTGCAGATGATTGAAGCCAAGTTGAAGATGAAAATATCAGATCGTCTTCTATATGTTGTGCCATTGGTGGCCATATTTTCTTCCAAGCTTTTGTAAATGCTTTTGAATTTACAAAAGTAGCTAGATGACCCGCTAGCTAGACAGAATTAAACTTTTATATACTCACTAGTTTCTGTTTCTGAGGAAATTAAGTGAATTTAATTTTATTTGATGAAGTTTGCAATAAGAGAATTGTTATGAATAATTTTTGGGATATTTAGATAAAAGTCTCTTGTCATTTATAATTTGTAAGACATAGTCCAGTTGACTATAATATTATTAGATTTAATCCATATTTTAATTACATATGCCACATGCATAAGATAACATTCTACCTACCTTATTATGCAAAATATTTACAAAATCTACCATTACATTCAAATTTTAATATGTGACCTATTATAATTTAAATGCCTAAATTTACCCCCTCATTCTAGTCAAAATCTACCTAATTATTAACCCAAACCCCCCCCCCCCCCCCCCCCCCCCCCCCCCCCCCCCCCCCCCCCCAAAAAACAAAAAAACACCCCCAAAAAAAAAAAAAAAAAAATTAAAGGGGAGAAAAAAAAGGAAAAAACCCCCCCCCCCCCGCGCGGGGGGGGGGGGGGGGGGGGGGGGGGGCCGGGGCGAAACAGGCGGTGTCCTCGGGGGAGGGGGGGGGGAAAAAAAAACCGAGGGGAGGGGAAAGAGAAAAAAAAAAATAAAGGGAGAAAAAAAAAAATTATTAAAAAGAAAAAAAAGGAAAAAAAAAAATGGGGAAAAAGGGGATTTTTTCCCAATTATTAAATCTGATTCTTATATTTTTCTCATTATATAAATGAATATGTAGAAAAACTTCCTTAGTCATCTATTTGTTTAGAAAACGTGGTAATCTACACTCCATCTTTCCAAAAACAAGCATTTTTGGTTGACGAATCATAAACTAAATTTTACTTCATCAATCCTGCCTGTGTAGTTAACTTTTGTTAGCAATCAAATCATATGATGAGTTTGGATAGTGTAGTCATTGACATTAAGTCATTAACAGATAGCTTAGAAAATAGCCAAGGGCTTTCCTAGAAAAAGAAGTGGGTAGTTTGGGGAAAGAGGAGTGTAGTTAGGGATAACAAAATCATCCGAACCCATCCGAGACTCGACGCCCTCTACTCGATTGAGTAGGGTATAAGTAACATTCCTGACTCCAAATAATTATATTTGTTTTAATAAAGAATAGTCACGGAAAAACGATCACGAGGTAACTAATTACCCGACTACAAGGGTATAGATATGGTAAATCCCAATTCGACTCCTTGACCGTCGGGTATTTGGGTACCTCATTTTTTTTTTGTGTGTGAATATTTTCAGTCGCTAATGTAATCAGCCCAACCCAAGCAAAGAGCAGCTCAGTCCAAAACCATTCGGGCTGAAATATGGCGGCTGGAGCCTTTGTTTTTGATTTCGTTTTGTTTTAGACCAAAGGGCTTTAAGGCTAATTGACAATGCTACGTTCATTCTCTCTCTCTCTCTCACTGTCTTTGATCTCTCGCTGAAATTACCATAATTTCACCGACCTAAACTGCTCGTTGCCGAGAAAGTGAACCCTGTTATCCTCTTAAACCGTAAGTACAAGCTTCAAAGACTCCAACTTTGTGTTGCTTTATTTGACTCTGTTTAATTCTATGTTCCATGTGCGATTCTAATAAATTTCTCACTGCTGTTCATGTTTATGTATTGGGTTTACTTCAGCCATTGATAAAACTCATTCAGTTTCGTATGCGTCGGTTAATCTTCACTAAAAGATTGTAACTTCAGTAAAGATTTTAAACTCTTTCAAGTTCTGATGTGAATTTTGTGGAAGGGCAATCTGGGTTTCTTATTGCTAGTCTATTAAGGCCTTTTTAAATGCGATTGAACCTGCCATGTCCTAAGAATGTCATTTTGTCATTATATTCTTCGATTTTCTTAGCAACCGAAGGGAGCATAGCTGTGGCTAATGCACTGTTTTATGTGATTGTCTTTCTCCAACTGTGCAGAGCTAGAAAGCTTTCAATTACTTTGTTTCTTGACCTGAAACACTTATGAATGGCGTGGAGAGAGCTTAGCAAAAAGGTAATGTTCAAATATCCCTTTACAGACACAAATGATTACTTAGTTAATGTCAGTTTATTTCTTATGGAGAGATACTTGGCTCACAGCTAATGCTTCACCCCCCCTTTCTGAAGATGCCTTCATTTTGGTTCACCCGGTTCTGAGTTTATACCAGCCAGTGTGCAAAGAGCCGAGTAGCTGATTTGGATCGTCTTTTAATCTTGTCTCTTATTATTTAGCATGCAAATCTTAGTACAGAAGAAGTTATGTTCATCTTGTTAGCTTTGCTAGGATGGCTGCTCTAAGTCTTATAGGAGAAAAAAGATAGCCACTCAAAACCCCCTCCCCCATATTATAAAAGATAGATATATTGAATAGTTGGATGATGGTGAATAGGATCTTTCAGTGATGAGTCTGGTCTCTTTTTGGTTGATTTATTTTTTCAATCTATAATATTGGCCTGAATGTCTTGTTGTAGGGCATACGTGCCAGTCTATCTACAGATTTGACTTCAAGACTACAAAGACATGCAGCAGCTTTTAGTTCTCTATCTAATGTTGATGATATGGTTAAATCAATTTCGTGCACTCCAGGTAAATTGAAACTGCATAACCAAATCCTTTTGTATGTGATATTTATATTTCAGTTGGTCTTATTCCAGCCTTAATTTTTTATTCATTTTATTTTCATAATCACCTTTGAAATTCAGTTTACCTCAAGAAAGCCAGGATTTTGAATCCAGCTCATGTTCATAATTACTTTGGCTTTTGATTACTTGTTGCTTTGATTATTTTTAACCACATTATCGTGCTAGATGATAGTTTCATGTTTCATTTTAGAAGCACATCAACCTCCAAAATATGGTTGTTTTGCTTGCATATTACATGCTGGACATCATCTCGAGTATAAGCGGAAAAAAATGAATTACTTTTTTGAAAAAGAATTTATTATATGTTGTCATTCTCATATCTTTCCTTTTGTGCTGCAGAGCCCTCCTGTAAACTTATGTCACAGAAGCTTGGTTTTGGTTTGATAAAAGAGTCCCAGATACGGTAAGTTTTATCTTTCTGCTTCTTTCTGGCTACTTGCTTATTGAGTTCTTAGGATCTAGGCAAATCTAGTGCAGTAGCGTTTGATATAATTTATTCTCTTGATATTCATTTTAGTTTAGGAGTTACATATTCTAATTTCAACCTTTTATGGCGGAAACTTTCTTGCTTAGATGCTATCATAAAAAAGGGAATGATCAGTCATTTGGTTTAAAAACTCCCAAGAGAGAGAAGTTTGTAAAGAGGGACAATAATTCCCAGCCTCCTGTTGATGCTCCATATGTGCCTCCTAAACCACAAAGAACTGCCAAAGCCATGCCAGATAAGACAATTGAGATTTTTGAAGGTATGACCATTGATGAACTCGCCAAGCGCACTGGTCAGTCAATATCTACTCTGCAAACCATTCTTACAAATGTTGGGGAAAAGATTGGCTCGGAGTTTGATACTCTCAGCATCGACATTGCAGAGCTGGTTGCAATGGTATTTCACCTTTTTTAGCACTGAAATATTATTATTGGATTTTACTGGTTAGCAATGGTCTGTATTCAATCTCCTGGAAAAACATATTGTTCATATGCTTATGATGGAATCCAACATTTTAAATGTGTTTGGAAAATATTCAAGGGTGAAACCTGCTTAGATCGAGAAAATTTTCTTCCGAAGCCAGCCTGTCTTCTCAGTGATTGGGGTAGGAGGTGTGTTGTATATCACATCATTCTTGGAAAAGATGTATTTTAAGAACACCAAATATTTTCATGTGACATTACCCATCGTTGAGCACTATATTTCATATAGCAGATTTATGCTCGATGAAGTACACATTATTTATTTTTCTTAGTCTCAGATACTAAATCACAACTTTTTAATTGCTGATCTTAGCAGTCTTTCCCTTCGATGGAAATTGTGTACAGGTTATAATATTCTGCATTTTAGCCCTTTTAGAAACTTTACTGACACTGTGAGTTAATTTGTAGGAAGTTGGGGTCAACGTCAGGAGGCTGCACTCCAATGAAGGTACAGAAATTCTACCACGACCGCCAGTTGTAACAGTCATGGGCCATGTTGACCATGGGAAAACTTCGCTTTTGGATGCACTTCGTCAGACATCTGTGGCTGCCAAAGAAGCCGGAGGAATTACTCAGCATGTTGGTGCTTTTGTTGTTGCCATGACGTCTGGAGCATCAATTACATTTCTTGACACCCCTGGTCATGCAGCATTTAGTGCAATGCGAGCAAGAGGGGCTGCTGTCACGGATATAGTTGTGCTAGTGGTAGCTGCTGATGATGGGGTGATGCCTCAGACTCTTGAAGCTATGGCCCATGCAAAGGCAGCTAATGTACCAATTGTTGTTGCAATTAATAAATGTGATAAACCAGCTGCTAACGCAGAAAAAGTAAGACTCCAGCTTGCTTCGGAGGGCTTGCTGCTAGAGGATATGGGTGGGGATGTCCAAGTTGTTGAGGTTTCAGCTATGAAGAAGACTGGATTAGATAACTTGGAGGAGGCTTTGCTTCTTCAGGCTGAGATGATGGATCTGAAAGCTCGTATTGATGGACCTGCTCAAGCTTATGTGGTAGAGGCAAGACTTGATAGGGGAAAGGGTCCATTGGTTACTGCAATAGTGAAAGCAGGAACTTTAATTTGTGGGAAATATGTAGTTGTGGGCTCCGAGTGGGGCAGAATAAGGGCTATTAGGGACATGGCTGGGAAGTTGACAGAGCGGGCAACACCTGCAATGCCAGTTGAGATTGAAGGGCTGAAGGGACTTCCAAGGGCCGGAGATGATATCATTGTTGTGGAATCCGAGGAGCGAGCTAGAATGCTTAGTGCAGGGAGGAAAAGGAAATTCGAGAAAGATAGACTTATGAAAATTATCGATGGGAGGGCAGAAGATCCAGAAACAGAACCGTCAGATGAGGTGCCCAAGCGGGTTGAATTGCCGATAATAGTAAAAGGGGATGTGCAGGGTACTGTCCAAGCTGTTACAGATGCATTAGGGAGTTTAAATAGTCCTCAGGTATGCCACAAGATTGTTATGGCCATGTACATAACTGAATGCTCTCTATGTAGTTCCCAGTAATGTTCAAATTACTCGTTGATTTGGTTAATGTTTTTTTGGATTTCCATGCAATGTTAGGAGAATCATCTATTCTAATATTAAAATCCTGGTCCTTGCTGAAATATACATACTCTAAACAATGCCTTTGCTAAATAATTTCTAGTATTCTCTTTATATGAACTATCATCTCTCTTTGTTCTTGACAACTCTCCAATTCTTTCCAGGTTTTTGTGAATGTAGTACATGTTGGTGTTGGGCCTCTATCACAGTCTGATGTGGACTTGGCACAAGCCTGTGGTGCATGTATCATTGGATTTAATATCAAGACTCCACCCACTTCCATCAGTTTGGCTGCAACTCGAGCCAATATCAAGGTACTAATCAGTTTGGCCTCTATCTTCTCTTTTCTCTATGTATTAATCATTTTGTAAGTAGTTAGGTTAAACAAAAATTTGTTTTTAAAATAGACTTTTTCTAAGCGACCACAGGAAAGAACATCTATTCTGTATATAATTTTGGAAATGTGCTATTGGAGTTTAAATTTGATTTATCTAAATATATAACCTAATTTGGTTTAGATAATGCAACACCGTGTGATCTATCGTCTTTTGGAGGACATTGGGAACTTTATAGTAGAGAAGGCCCCTGGGACTTCTGAGACCAAGGTTGCTGGGGAAGCCGAGGTGCTAAGTATTTTTGAGCTCAAAGGAAGGAGCAAGTCTAAGGGACCTGATGTGAAGATTGCTGGATGCCGGGTAGTTGATGGTTTTGTCACCAAATCGGCAACCCTGAGGCTTCTAAGGAGTGGGGAAGTCGTATTTGAGGGATCATGTGAATCGCTTAGGCGGGAGAAACAGGATGTGGACACGGTAAAGAAGGGGAGTGAGTGTGGACTGGTGATCCAGAATTGCTATGATTTCCAGGTTGGTGACATGGTCCAGTGCTTGCAGCAAGTTATAAGGAAGCCCAAATTTATTTCATCGGAGAGTGGTACTGTTCGAATAGAGTGCTGATTGTTTTCTCGATAGTAATATGCTTAAAGTATAGGACCTACAATTTTGATTGTTTGCCCTGCATCTCGGTGAGTAGATGAACATTTTTGTACCATTAGTCCATGAAAGCTTTGGATTGATGTGGAGCTCATTTTAGTCATCCAACTATATTCTTGAGCAGCTTAAGTTTATTTAAATACGCCCCAATTTTGGGAGATTATTTTTTTTTGTTCATGAGAAACTGTTGTACCATTGAGAAACTGCTGATTATTAATGCAACAAGGGTTGGGAAATGAAGGAATTTTATTGTTACCCATTGTTGCATATGAGATTTGATTTTGATGAGGCCCTGGTAAAGAATAGATTCCAGATCATGATTTTGGGCATTTGTTTCACAAATCCGAAAGTCGGTAAAGTTGATATCAACGTTTTCAGTTTTAAGTTTTAAAAACTGAGCAACGCCTCTGCAATGGTCACAGATAGCCACATGATATTACCAACTCTCTGCAGCACAACAGCTGTTTAATTTTAATACTGTTAAGTATTATAAACACTCGATGGCGGTCATGGTTTGAAGGTAAAATAAACAGAGAGTTCTTCATTTCTAAAGTGGAGAAGGGTAAGGTTTGGCAGAAAAGCTTTGGCTTAATGCGAATGACTGCTGATAGTAATTCTTAATGGTCAAGGACAAGGACACAGTCATCCATGTGCTACATCACTGTGACTAGTAGGGTCTCAAACTCTCAATTCTCATGAATGCAAGTATAGTTTCTCAAACCTTCTGTATTTTGTTTACCCAACAGCTTGTAGAACTGGCCTACATACAGCAGAAAATGTCTGTGACTGGTGAATTTAATTTGATTTCTAGTATGATCATCTAGTATCTTGTTCATTGTATGTTCAATACTCATTTATTGCTCATATGACGATCAACTAATGATCTAGGAACTCACGTCTCCAGAGTTTCAATATTGTGGAGCATATAGAACACTCGGATCAAGTACCCTAAACTTGAGAACTATCAAGTACCCAAGAGTAAGAGCTCATGTAGCTTGGTATAGTTCGACTCTATCTGATCACCCCTCTCTTTGGTTGACTATTAGCATCTTTTAGATATTTTACGAATTACGACTGTTAGGTATGTTCAATATAGACGACCATATGACTTCTTGTTGGGAACAAAACATATAAAGTGTAGATGAAGAGTGGGTTTTACTTGCTGATTGTACTTGCACTGTAGAATGGTCCACCGCAATGGCCTTTATATGTATATATTGCGAACTTTATGTCCAATTATTGACATTTTAGCACTGTTTTTTGTTTTTGTTTTTGTTTTGAGAATGACACTTAAGCACTTTAGCTGGTTGTTTTGCATGACAATTACACATATCTGACATTGAATCATGGTTTCAATTTTAACTTTATTGGCCCACTTCATCCTTCTCAAACTGTAGTCTGTATTATATTGACATTAGCTACTCTCTGGCTTTGATTTCCTTTTATTGCTCTGAAAATTTCTCAATCTTAATTTGGTCCATACACTTATTATGATCATAGTGGCATATATATACAATATAGCTTATCTAAAATGTACTCATAGCTATACACATGTACTATTGGAGACTTCTACCTAAATTACACTAACCAATTTTGGAGCTAAAGATCAACTGCATGGAATGGCTGGAAAAGTCATCACAATATAAAATAGACAGCAGGCGCCGCCAATTTTTCTTTAATTTTGTTGTTGAAAGAAAAGGCTGCCTAATTTTTTAGAAATCTATAGCTGTGTGATCGTGTCATGCACGATGTCAATTACATATACAATCTTAATTACAATCCAAATTGCATTAGTCAATTCATTCTGATATAATCATGTGGTTTTGCTGCATTAATTATTATTTAAAATAAATAAATACAAACACTAGTATAAAACAGAGGTGTGTGTGAATCGTGGGTTCGATGGATATACCGTAAGAAAAAAATGGGTGGCCTGGTTATGAAAATGACTGAAAGAGGAAGACAAACTGTCCTGGTTTTTCATATGTGGTTCTGAAGATTCACATGTCTTTTCATAACAGTAAAAGCTAGTGTATTTTAAAGAAAGGTTTCCCACTCTTCTGCATGGCAAGCGAGGAGACCTCTGAAGAAATCAAGTAAGCACTTGAAGAAAATATCTTAGTGTGTTTATTACAATTATTAATATATAATTGTTCTTCAAGAAAAAAAAGTATTTTATATGAATGCGTGATTTATAGCAGGGCTTGATTCTTGAGATCCTAGAGTTAGGGAGTATCATGGGTTGATGCTGAGAAGTGAGTTGGCCTTAATCTGCGCATGCATATAATTGACTTTTGCAGTGTTAGTATCATGCATAGCTTCAAAACCAAGTTAGACTGCAATCTTAGTGATCAGCTAGAGTGAGATTTTCTGGGCTTCTTCCACTGGAATCTTATATTATTACATGTTTTTTCTGTTGTCGCTTTAACACATATGTTTGGTTTTTGGATACTATCCTTACCAACTTGGTGAAAGCTTCATATGCACTAAATTTGTGAATAGATCGAAAGGTACTCAGCTATATAATTATGTGTTTAAGACTTTAAGTATATATGTCAGCATATATTTTTCTCTCGCTATGTGTTCTGTTTGATCTGAACTTCTATTGACTATACTACATACTACCATAGGTATGCTAAAAATCATGGACTTGGGATACAGTTCCTTGATCTGTTTTCAAATTCTTCTTTCTTGTAATTGCGCAGATTTTGCACATAACCAAGACACATCATGGTGGAAGGTTTCTGGACCTTGTTCTGTGATTGTTCAACCGAGTCTGGAAATGAATGCAGTTCGGGGTTTTTAGCCATCATCAACCCAGATTCATGTATCAACAATTTTTTGGTCATTGCAGTTGATATCTTGCTCCTATTCATATTGTTCTGTGTCTTCGTATATAGAATATCATCAAAGAAGATTATAGCATTATCACAGTCTCTCACATTCTCTGCTGTGTCAATTGTATCGGCCAGTTTCAATGCTGGTTTGGCTTTGGCTTATTTGGGTTTTGGGATATGGAAAACGGTCGAGAAAGTAAATACAGATCAGACTTTTTTACCCCTGCATGGATGGCTAGTGTTTTTCTTTCAGGGTTTTACTTGGTTGGTGCTGGGTTTAACCATAAACCTGAAGAAGCCACACCCTCCACATATTGCCATAACAAAAGTTCTTTCAATTATTGGATTTTTTATTGCAGTTTTTCTTTGTGGTTCATCAATTTGGGAAGCTATTCTTGATGAGGCAGTATCGGTTATAATTGTTTTGAACATTTTTTGTTTCCCTGGATCAACTCTCTTGGTCTTTAGTGCATTTGAGGGAAGCAATATTGCAAATGGTGATCCGGAAATCCATGTTGATGATGCTTTCTACACACCTCTGCCAGGTGCAGAATCGGATGCCGCAGGTGAAATCACTTCAAGTGACAATGTCACTCCTTTTGCAAAAGCTGGATTATTTAGTAGAATGTCATTTTGGTGGTTGAATCCACTGATGAAAAAAGGTAAGGAAAAAATTCTTGAGAATGAAGATATTCCACAACTGCGAGAAGCTGATCAAGCACGAACATTGTACTTAATGTTTATGGAGCAAGTGCAGAAAAGTAAGAAAAGCAGTTCATCTGAAGACCCTTCTATTTTATCCACAATTTTTTTCTGCCAGAGAAAAGCTATTTTGATTTCTGGGATCTTCGCACTCATCAAGATTCTCACACTGACTAGCGGTCCACTGTTTCTCAAGGCCTTCATTCGGGTCGTTGAAGGAGAAGCAGCTTTTGAAGGTGAGGGTTATGCACTGACTGCTGGTCTCTTTGTGGTTAAAGTCTTGGAATCACTTTCGGAGAGGCAATGGTTCTTCAAAACTAGACTTATTGGTCTCCAGGTAAGATCATTGATATCAGCAGCAATATATCAGAAGCAACTAAGACTCTCAAATGCTGCCAAGATGACTCATTCTCCTGGTGAGATAGTGAATTATGTGACGGTGGATGCTTACAGAATTGGTGAATTTCCGTTCTGGTTTCATCAGATATGGTCCACAAGTCTTCAGTTGATTCTTTCATTACTTATTTTTTACTTCTCTGTGGGGCTGGCAACTGTTGCAGCTGTAACTGTAATCATATTGACGGTGCTGGGAAGCTCTCCATTGGCAAAGTTGCAGCATGAGTATCAAACAAAGCTCATGGTAGCACAAAACAAGAGGCTGAAAGCCATTACGGAAGCACTGTCAAATATGAAGATATTGAAGCTGTATTCTTGGGAGACAAATTTCAAGAAGGTCATAGAAGGTTTAAGAACAGAAGAACTCAAATGGATATCTAAAGTACTGTCACAAAAGGGATACTATAATGTTCTATTCTGGTCATCTCCTATTTTGGTAGCAGCTGTTACTTTTTGGACATGCTACTTCCTTGGATTTACACTCTCCGCTAGTAATGCTTTCACATTTCTAGCAACTTTGCGTATCGTTCAGGAGCCAATTAAGCTGATCCCAGATGTTTTTGGAGCATTTATTGAAGCCAAGGTTTCATTCTCTCGGATTGTGAAGTTCCTTGATGCACCAGAGTTGGAGCACAGAGATACAAGGAAAGAGAGCAGTGAAGAAGATGTTGAGCATTCCATTTTCATTAGAGCCTCCGAAATTTCATGGGATACTAATGCTACAAAGGCCACATTGAGGGACATTAATTTGGAGGTAAAACCAGGAGAAAAAGTCGCTATCTGTGGAGAGGTTGGCTCAGGTAAATCAACCCTTTTGGCTTCAATTCTTGGTGAAGTTCCACGCAGCAATGGCGTTGTAAGTAATCACTCACTTCTAAATCACCTTTTTCAACTTTTATAGATGGCAAAACCTTATTAGAGTTTAAATTACAGGTTCAAGTATGCGGCACAATAGCCTATGTTTCTCAGTCTGCATGGATCCAAACAGGTACTATACAAGAAAATATTCTGTTTGGGTCTGCCATGGATCATGTAAGATACCAAGAAACACTTCAGAAATGTTCCTTAGTAAAGGACCTTGATATGCTTCCATTCGGAGATCGCACTCAGATAGGAGAAAGAGGTGTCAACCTAAGTGGTGGTCAAAAGCAGCGCATTCAACTTGCGCGTGCACTCTATCAAAATGCTGATGTCTACCTCTTGGATGACCCTTTCAGTGCAGTTGATGCCCATACTGCGACCAGCCTGTTCAATGTAATCACTAACTTGGCTCTCAAGCTAGTAACGTGATTGTCTTTTTTGGCCATTGAAAGCTAATATCAAACATTTCCAGGAATATGTCATGGGAGCTCTGGCAGAGAAGACGGTTCTGCTTGTGACACACCAAGTTGACTTCCTTCCAGCTTTTCATTCAATCTTGGTACGTACTTTGTTGAAACTGCTACTTTTTATCTCGGGGTTCTAATTAACATGTGTTATAAGAGTTTTGATACATATATGTGATATATGCTGTTTTTTTCCTTGACAGTTGATGTCTTCAGGGAAAGTTTTAAAAGCTGCTCCTTATGAAGAGTTGATAGCTTCTTGTCAAGAGTTCCAAGACCTTGTGAATGCAAACAATGACAGTGCTGGTTCTGAGAAGCAAAATGAAAATGCTTCTACTGGAAAACAGAAATCATCCACAAAGGAGATTGAGAAAGTTAACAATGAGGTACAGCTACAAGAATCTCCAGGGGATCAATTGATTAAGAAAGAAGAGATAGAAACCGGAGACACTGGTTTCAAGCCATACATTCAGTATTTGAAGCAGGGAAGGGGATACTTAAACTTCTCCTTGTCAATTTTTCTCTACTCGATGTTCATAGTTGGGCAGTTACTTCAGTTTTATTGGCTGGCTTTGAACCTTCAGGATTATAGTGTATCCAGAGTAAAACTCTTTACAGTTTATTCTGTGATCATGTGTGTCATGATAGTGTCTTTGCTTGTTCGATCCTTTTTTATAGTAGATTTAGGAGTTGGTGCAGCAAAATCCATTTTTTCGACACTACTGAACTCTCTTTTCCGAGCACCAATGCTGTTTTATGACTCAACACCCGTGGGAAGGATACTTAGTCGGGTAAGACTTGAAGTTTTCAGTTTAGAACTAAATTATCTGCTCCATACTGACCTAATGGCACATACATTTGCAATGCTATTTTATATAGGTGTCTTCTGATATGAACATCATTGACCTTGAAGTAGCTTTCAAGTTGATAATTGCTGTTGGGGGAACCTTGAACACATACAGCATATTTCTAGTACTGATTTTTCTTACTTGGCCAATGGTGTTTCTGGTTGTACCCACAATCTATGTTACTATGCTCTTTCAGGTATTACACTAAACAAATCTCATAGGTTCTTACTTGAGGTTGAAGAACCTTGATTAGTACAACTCACATACATAGATAACTTGTCTCACTTCAATGATTTCACAACTTTTCGCCGCCTTTTCAGTACAATGAATTTTCTTCTGATTTTCTTGTCTACAAATAGAACTACTACATGGCTTCTGCAAAAGAGTTAATGCGAATGAATGGCACAACTAAGTCTGCACTTGCAAGCCAGCTTGCCGAATCTATTGCTGGAGCCGTGACTGTCAGAGCTTTCAGACAGGAGGACAGATTCTTCTCAAAGTATTTGGAATTTATTGATGCGAATGCTAGCACAGACTTCAATGGTTTTTCCACAAATGAGTGGTTGATCGAACGTCTGGAATTGCTTTGCGCTATTGTTCTCTCAGCCGCAGCACTTGCCATTACTTTAACTCAGTATTCCACTTCTTCCTCTGGTAACTAAACATTAGCTTCTATATGCATTTCATGTAACCACCTATATGATCCGGTTTCTAACATTAATTTAATTTGCTGAATGTCTTGACAGGGTTTATTGGGATGACACTATCATATGGTCTCTCATTAAACGTATTCCTCGTAATTTCTGTCAAATTTCAGTGCATGCTAGCAAATTCAATCATTTCTGTAGAAAGGCTAGAACAATACATGCATATTCCGAGTGAGGCCCCAGAAGTAATAGAAGACAACCGACCAATGCAAAATTGGCCTACTGTTGGCAGAGTGGAAATACATGATTTAAAGGTCAGTATTATGACAGAGATATACTATTATATATAGAGTACAATGGACTTGTGTATGATACTGATTGAAACTTATGCAGGTAAGATACAGGCCAAATGCTCCACTTGTTCTTCGTGGGATAAGTTGCATAATCGAAGGAGGGTACAAAGTTGGAATTGTTGGCCGGACTGGAAGTGGAAAGACAACACTTATCAGTGTTTTGTTTCGACTTGTAGAGCCTACAGAGGGAAAGGTCATTGTAGATGGGTATGACATTTGCACAATTGGTCTTCATGATTTAAGATCATGTTTTGGGATCATACCGCAAGATCCAACGCTATTCAGTGGTTCTGTGAGGTTCAATCTAGACCCCTTATCAAAGCATACTGATCATGAGATATGGCAGGTAAGGTTTTCACATATTGCAATATGAATTGTAGTGTTGAAGATTTTATAAATATCTCTCTCACACTTGAATAATCTTCGATGAATGTGTCAAAGGTTCTTGAGAAATGTCAGTTACGCGAGGCCATTCAAGAAAAAGAAGAGGGCCTAGATTCTTTAGGTAAGAAGTTTGTGGAGTGCTAGCTAACTTTTGTGTGTTGTTAAAGTGAACCACATCTGACAACTGGGATGGATTGCAGTTGTACAAGATGGAACAAACTGGAGCATGGGACAGCGACAACTGTTCTGTTTGGGGCGCGCTTTGTTGAAGAGGAGCCGAATACTAGTGCTGGATGAAGCCACTGCATCAATGGACAATGCAACAGACTCTATTCTCCAGAAAACCATAAGAACAGAATTTGCAGACTGCACTGTAATAACAGTGGCACATAGGATACCAACTGTGATGGACTGCACTAAGGTGCTTGCAATTGCTGATGGTAAGTAGTATATCCCCAACCGTGATGAACTGAACAGAATCTGTGTTTGTGTTATATTTGTGATGTTGGTTGTTAATTTTCCACATTTACATTGGCAGGTAAACTAGTAGAGTATGATGAGCCAACGAAGCTGATGAATAATGAGGGATCATTATTTGGGCAGCTTGTCAAGGAATACTGGTCTCGTTCTGCCAATGTGGGCATCCACTGATCACAAGAGTGATTGCCAAGATCATTATGGTGTTGTTGAATCTTGATCCTTCAGTACAGCTCTGCCTTGTTGGCACCATTCGGCTTTAAATTCTTTATGATGTTGATCATGCATGTTGCTGAGTTAGAATTCAATAAGCTGTTGCATTATTTCCAAGCTAATGAATCAAAGAAGTGCCCAAGAGCCTTTTATTCACTGGAAATTGTCATTCTTAATAACCAATGAAACAACCAAACCTTACATTATGAACAGTAAAACTATAAAAATTGTATGTCTCAAGTTGGACAAATGGAACCGGGTTGAAGAGCGTAGCAAAGACGGAACCTGGTCACTCTTCTCTTCGAAATCAACGGTGTCGCAGAGGATCTTCTCTCCGTTGAAGAGCGTGGTCATCGCCACCGTCACCGTCATCTTGTAAATGTGAAATTGTGAATGCAACCATTTCCAATCATCTGGGCTATCATCTGACCAACGTTTTGACTAAACAAGCAACTCTAATATCTGACGGCCGGCCGCGTGAGATACACGCGCTAGAAAAGGTTAGGGATACATACCCAGATACCCCTAGGGAGCAAATCCATCATTTGATACAAAATTTATAAAACCCATCATGTCAAGTTGAATAATGTTGGCAAAATTGATTAACAAAAAACAAGATTGATAAATAGTGCAGAAGTTGATTAATGAATGAGTGGGGTACTGGGGTATACATATCAATTATCATGTTCATATATGCAGTAATACACATTTACACACACTGACACACACAAAATGACTAAAGCAGGAAGACAATCTCTTCTTCATTATTTGCTGAGGGCTCAAGGGCAAGTTGGACCAACAGGGCTGCTTTGCCTGTGAGCTATCTTTTTTTTTTTTTTTTTTGGAGAAAGAAAGAAACCTGCCTGTGAGCTATCTGTTCTTGGTAGAGTTATAAGATTTTCTGGGTTTTGCCTAAATTAAAGTATATGTATGCATGTTTCCTGAGTGATCGATGTAGAATGTTGCAGACTGATATTATTGTGTTCATGATGCAGTAGCTTTACACATATAGAGATAGCTTGTTTTTCGATCAATAGTATTTTCCAACTTGATCAAGGCTTCGATCATCTGCATACGATTATCAGATAATCTTTCTTTAATCTGCGAAAAAACAAAACAAAGACGTATGTTGTATGTCTTAAACTTGTCACTCTAGCTATGTAGTTGAGCTTAATTTTATTATAATATGTTAACTCATAATTGTACTCGATCTATATGTGTTCTCCATCTTACGGATTCCACAGCCGCGATGATGAAAATGTGTAACAACATGGGAAACACTAGATCTGTGGCTTTGACTTCTAGATGCTTTTTTTTTTTTTGATAAAAAATTTCTAGATGCATGCATTTCAGTAGCACAAAACTTGGCTAATTAATTTAGAAATGTTACCACAATTGTTATCAGTTTCAACTTAATGTTTTCGAGTCCTATATCATGCACTGCAAAATTGTCATATCTATACATTGACTATGTAGAATTATAGATCTGCGGAACACTATGAATTTAAGACCCAAATTAAAACTTTTCTGCTTTACAATTTTTTCCTCCCCATAAATCCATAATATTGTGCAGATTTTGAGTATCATTAAGACAGAACATGGGAGAGGATTTCTGGGCCTTATTCTGCAATAGTTCCGAGTGCTCTACTGAGTTTGGAAGTGAATGCAGTTCTGGATTCTTGAACATTATCAACCCAGAATCATGTACCAACAATATTTTGGTTATTGCAGCTGATATCTTTCTCCTATTCATCTTATTATGTATGAAAATATTATCAAAGACGGATATAGCACTATCACAGTCTCACACCTTCTCTGCAGTGTCAATTGTCTCAGCCAGTTTCAATGTGGGTTTGGCTTTGGCCTACTTGGGGTTTGGAATATGGACAATCGTCGAGAAAGGAAATACAGATGAGACTGTGTTACCTTTGCATGGATGGCTAGTATTGTTATTTCATGGGTTCACATGGTTGGTTCTGGGTTTGATAATAAGCCTAAAGAAGCCACACCCTCCACATAGTGTGAAAACAAAATCTTGTTCAATTGTTGCCTTCTTGGTGGCCTTCTTGATTGCATTTTTCCTTTGCAGTTCATCAGTTTGGGAAGCTTTTGCAGATCAGTCAGTATCGGTTAAGATTGCGTTAAACATTCTTTCTTTCCCTGGATCAATTCTCTTGCTCTTGTGTGGATTTCAAGGGAAGAATTATGCAAATGATGATCCAGAAATCCATGATGATGCTCCCTACACACTTTTGCATGGTGCAGAATCTGATATCAGAGGAGAAGTTGATTCAAATGACAATGTGACTCCTTTTGCAAAAGCCGGGTTATTTAGTACAATGACGTTTTCGTGGTTGAATCCCTTAATGAAGAAAGGTAAGCAAAAGATTCTTGAGAACAAAGATATTCCACAATTGCAGCAGCTTGATCGAGCTCGAACATTGTTCTTAATATTCATGGAGGAATTGAACAAGAGAAAGGAAAGAGGTTCATCCGATAAGCCTTCTATTCTGTCCATAATTTTTTTCTGCCAGAGGAAAGCTGTATTAATTTCTGGGTTCTTCGCACTCCTCAAGATTCTCACAATGACTAGCAGTCCACTGTTTCTCATGTCCTTCATTCAAGTTGTTGAAGGCAATGCAGCTTTTGAATATGAGGGTTATGCACTGTCTGTTGGTCTATTTGTTGTGAAAATGCTGGAGTCATTGTCGGAGAGGCAATGGAATTTCAGAACTAGATTGATTGGACTCCAAGTAAGATCATTGATATCTGCAGCAATTTATCAGAAGCAACAAAGACTCTCAAATGCTGCCAAGATGACTTATTCTCCTAGTGAGATAGTGAATTATGTGACCGTGGATGCTTACAGAATCGGTGAATTTCCATTCTGGTTTCATCAGATATGGTCCACAATCTTTCAGTTATGTCTCTTGTTACTTATTGTTTACTTCTGTGTTGGAGTAGCGACTCTTGCAGCTCTAACTGTGCTCATATTGACTGTGCTGGCAAGCTCTCCATTCGCCAAGTTGCAGCATGAGTATCAAACAAAGTTCATGGTAGCTCAAAATAAGAGGCTTAAGGCCATTACAGAAGCACTATTGAATATGAAGATCTTGAAGCTCTATTCTTGGGAGACAAACTTCAAGAAAGTCATAGAAGGGTTAAGAGCAGATGAACTCAATTGGATATCTAAAGTACTGTCACAAAAGGGATATTATATAACCTTGTTCTGGTCATCTCCTATTTTGGTAGCAGCCGTAACCTTTTGGACATGCTACTTCCTCGGATTTGCACTCACTACCAGTAATGTTTTCACATTTCTAGCAACTTTGTGTATTGTTCAGGAGCCAATTAGGCTTATCCCAGATGTTTTTGGAGCATTTGTTGAAGCTAAAGTTTCATTCTCTCGTGTTGTGAAGTTCCTTGAGGCACCAGAGTTGGAGAACAAATATACAAGGACAGAGAGCAGTGGCAAAGAGGTTGAGAATTCCATTTTCATTAGAGCATCCGAAATTTCATGGGATACTAATGCTACAAAGGCCACATTAAAAAACATTAATTTGGTGGTTGAACCAGGAGAAAAAGTAGCTATTTGTGGAGAGGTTGGCTCAGGTAAATCAACCCTTTTGGCTGCAATTCTAGGAGAAATTCCGCATATAAATGGCATTGTAAGTATTCATTTCAAGTAGAAATTATTTGTTGAGCTGCTATAAATGGGAAAGTCTTACTACAGTTCTAACCGCCTAAATTTTACAGGCTCAAGTGTATGGGAAGATAGCATATGTTTCTCAGTCTGCATGGATTCAAACAGGAACTATACAAGAAAATATTCTGTTTGGTTCCATCATGGATCATGTTAGATATCGAGAGACGCTTGATAAATGTTCTTTAGTAAAGGATCTTGAGGTCCTTCCATTTGGAGATCTCACTCAGATAGGAGAAAGAGGTGTCAATCTAAGTGGTGGCCAAAAGCAGCGCATTCAACTTGCACGTGCACTTTACCAAAATGCTGATGTTTACCTCTTGGATGACCCTTTCAGTGCAGTTGATGCCCACACTGCAAGAAGCCTATTCAATGTACTACTTACTTTTCAACTAGTAATGATACTATATATCCTTTTTTGTTATCTCCAGTGATATCTAATATGAGAGTTTTCAGAATTATGTCATGGGAGCTCTGGCAATGAAGACAGTCATGCTTGTGACACATCAAGTCGACTTCCTTCCTGTTTTTAGTTCGATTTTGGTAAATAATGCTAATTTCTCTGCGGTTTCTATTGAACATTTGTTGTATAATATCTCCAATACCATTTTCTTTTAAGACCCTTTTAGTTTTAGATGATTTTGCTAAATAGATGTCATATTTCGAGAAATCAATGTAGGTGATGCATACTTTTGTCTTCGTAGTTGATGTCTTCAGGGAAAATTCTAAGAGCAGCTCCTTACGAAGAGTTAATGGCTTCTTGTCAAGAGTTCCAAGACCTTGTCATTGCACATAATGACACTGCTGGTTCCGCAAGGCCAGTTGAATATGCTGCTACTACAAAACATAAATGGTCTACAGAGGAAACTGAAAAGGTTAAAAATGAGATAGAGTTCAAAGAATCTTCAGGAGATCAATTGATTATAAAAGAAGAGAGAGAAACAGGAGACTCTGGTCTCAAGCCTTACATTCAATATCTGAAGCAAAGCAAGGGAATTTTGCACCTCTCCTCATCCATATTTTTCTACTTGATATTCATAGTGGGGCAATTGATTCAAGTTTATTGGTTGGCTTTGAATCTTCAGGATTATAGTGTGTCAAGAGTGATGCTCTTCGTAGTTTATTCGGTGGTCATGTGTATCATGTCATTTTCTTTGCTTCTTCGGTCTTTTGAGATAGTCAATTTAGGATGTGGAGCATCAAAATCTATTTTCTCTACACTACTGAACTCTCTTTTCCGAGCACAAATGCTGTTTTATGATTCGACACCTTTGGGGAGGATACTTAGTCGGGTAAGATTTAAGTAATGATCGATCTGCTTTTCACGTTACCGTTACCTAAAACAGTTTAGTAATTTACTTATATTTACATTGGCTTTGTGTTCAGGTATCTACTGATATGAATATCATCGACCTTGAAGTGGCTTTAAAGTTATCAATAGCTGTTGGGGGAACTCTGAACACATGTAGCGTATTTTTAGTAATGATTTTTCTTACTTGGCCACTGGTGTTTCTGATTATACCAACAATTTATGTTACTTTCCGCCTTCAGGTACTACACTAATTAAAACCAACCTTAACTACCACACCACTTGCACTTCAATGATTTCATCATCACACTTTTTACTTGATTGCTTTTCTTTTTTACAAGTAGAAATACTACATTGCATCTGCAAAAGAGTTGATGCGAATGAATGGCACAACTAAGTCTGCTCTTGCAAGCCACCTTTCTGAATCTATTGCTGGAGCCCTGACAATCAGAGCTTTTGAGGAAGAGGAAAGATTCTTCTCCAAAAACTTGGAATTCATTGATGCAAATTCTAGTGCTGACTTCAATAGTTTTTCGACAAATGAATGGTTGCTTGAACGTCTAGAATTGCTAAGTGCTATTGTTCTCTCAGCCTCAGCACTTGCCATTACTTTGATACAGTTTGATGCTTCTTCCTCTGGTTAGTATACATTGGCTTCCACGTACCGTCCAGTTTCTCCTCTGATCGAATCAGATGCATCGTAACCATCTATTCATACATCGTCTCACATTTTTCTTAACCTTTTGACAGGATTTATTGGGATGACACTATCATATGGCCTTTCACTAAATGTATACCTAGTATTTTCTGTCCAATTTCAGTGCACGCTGGCAAACTCAATCGTTTCTGTAGAAAGGGTGGAACAATACATGCACATTCCCAGCGAAGCCGCATAAGTAATAGAAGAGAACCGACCTGCACACAATTGGCCTAATGTTGGTAAAGTGGAAATACACGACTTAAAGGTTAGCATGCATGACAAATTGACAACACACACTGACACACACACACACACACACACACTAAAAGAGTACGTACTACTCGCCAAGAACATTGAAACTTAATTGTACATGACATGCATTCAATGACATTACGTAGGTAAGATATAGGCCAAATTCTCCTTTGGTTCTTCATGGGATAAATTGCATCATTGAAGGAGGCAACAAAATTGGAATTGTTGGCCGGACTGGAAGTGGAAAGACAACTCTTATCAGCGTTTTGTTTCGTCTAGTAGAACCTACAGAGGGAAAGGTCATTGTAGATGGCTATGACATTTGTACAATTGGCCTTCATGATTTAAGATCTCGTTTTGGGATCATCCCGCAAGATCCAACTCTATTCAGTGGGTCATTGAGATTCAATCTCGACCCCTTATCAGAACATACTGATCATGAAATATGGAAGGTAAGCTTTTTTATATGTTAGACCATATAGTAGATGATCACTTGTAGGATGGTTTGTTATATGTTCAGCTATGATATATATCAGCTTTTGAAAATGTGCCAACATTAAGTATTTACAAGTCAAGTAAAATATCTTTTCATACTCCAAAAATTTCTTTTTTCTGAATTAATTAAATTATCTTCAATGTATTGTCCAAAAAAATTATCTTCAATGTACGTTGAAAGGTTCTTGAGAAATGTCAGTTACGAGAGGCCATTGAAGAAAAAGAAGAGGGCCTGGATTCTTTAGGTAAGAAATTGTACATGTACGTATCTAGTAGTGCTTTTCGTTGTCAATAAAACCGGCCACAGCTAATTAACAAAGGGTATTGCAGTTGTGGAAGATGGAACAAACTGGAGCATGGGACAGCGGCAGCTATTCTGCTTGGGGCGCGCTTTATTGAAGAAAAGCCGAATACTAGTGCTTGATGAAGCCACTGCATCAATGGACAATGCAACAGACTCTATTCTCCAGAAAACTTTAAGAACTGAATTTGCAGACTGCACTGTAATAACAGTGGCCCATAGGATACCAACCGTGATGGACTGCACTAAGGTGCTTGTTATTAGTGATGGTAATTAAGCGCCCACAACGAACTGAACAGAATTGTGCTTGTGTTATATATTTTATGCCATTGATCGATGTTAGGTGTTCACTTTGCCAAATTTACATTGACAGGTAAAGTAGTAGAGTATGATGAGCCAATGAAGCTGATGAACAATGAGGTATCATTTTTTGGGCAGCTTGTCAAGGAGTACTGGTCTCGTTCTGCCAATGCAAGCATCCACCAAGAAGTTTGATAGGGAAAGGTATTGGGGTTTTTCATTTTTTCTTTCCTTCCATTAATTAGCTTTGTAATGAATCAAGGGTACTATGCATATTAGTCTTTGAGAACTTATTTCAACTTCCACGCTAATTGTCTGCAACGCTTATAGTGTGTATAGGTTTCTATTAGTAGATAACATACTGTACAACTTTCCTAGTAGATAAATGCATGCATGTACTCGACCGCCTCAGCTTATTGTGTATATAATTTAGTTGGTGCGGAGAACTGTTTGATTACCTAGCTTGCTTTTCTGGCAACACTTGCAAATGAAGTAACAAAGTACTCCAAAATTTGTATCTAATGGAAATTGAATGAATTGTTTATATATCTTCAATTCCTTCTTTTTGGTTTTTGTTTATTTTTTATTTTTTCTTAATAGTACCTAGAAGGTTAAGTAACACCAAATCCCATAATAGAGGAGACAAGTTTTGTAATAAGATGGATTCGAGTTAACTATCTAAGTATGTTTAGAGTCTCAATGAAACACAATGAGATACTTTAATTAAGACTTTAAGAGCACGAGAAGTGCTTCTTTTTTATTTTCTCAAACAAAAATAAAATAAAAAATATTTAGGAACACGACGAAACATTCGTCGCTATAAATATTTCAAAATAAATATTTTTTTAATTTAAATTTGAATAAATATAAAATGATTTAGTTATTAGAGCTCTTGGACTTTGATTAAACAATGCAAAGGAACTTTGACAACATATTGTCCATTGAAATTAGGTTTTATCTTGGTTTTGGTGAATGGTACGAAATTGAGAATTTTTTTTATTGTGATACATGATTTAATAAAAAAATAGCATCTTAGAAATTCTCAAGACCAGATTGCGAGAGTGTCTAAAAGTTTTTTTGACTCAATAAAATCCAATACGTGACCTTACGAATAATAAAAGTGCTTCTTTTTTATTTCGTCAAATTAAAATGTAAAAAAAAATAAAAAAAAATAAAAACACTTGTTCCCACAAAACATTCGTCACTATAAGTATTTCAAATCAATGTTGGCACCATCCGGCTTTATATTCTTTATGATGTTGATCTGTTGCTGAGTTAGAATTCAATAAGCTGTTGCATTAATATTTCCAAGCTAATAAATCAAAGAAATGCCCAAGCTAGAGCCTTTTTTATTCCCTAGAAATTGTCATTCTTAATTAATAACAAATGAAACAACCAAACCTCTTGTATTTCTGGTGCGGATATGTATTATTCTGTTCTTGAATTCTAATTGTATGCCCTGACTAGATATCTAATATTCAGTTACATACGAAAGAAATTGTAATAATATTAGAAATTCTGCGGATGAAATACAAGTTGCCCAGCTTACAGTGGATAAGCGAATGTCCAACATTGGGTATCTTCCCTGAGTTACACTCGAACAGTTCTAACTTGGTGCCGATGATCGGTTCATTAGGCTAGGCGGCTAGCTATCTAACTATGTGCTTGAGATTAAGTTTATATTCCTAATTCTACCAATTCCAATTTGATCCATCATAATTGTGGATTAGGTGACATTTTCATTTGATTTTTCATAGCTGGGAGAGATTTCTGAACTTTCATACGTGTGGTATTTGAGACAATTAATTGGGTTGTAATCCTTTACTTTCTTTTGGTCGGCCAAGGCAGAATATATTAAAGGGTGTGCAAATTAATGTTTATCTTTATAGTGACATGATAGCATGATGCCATGATTGAATCAAGTATGGAGTGCCATGAATCCAAGATTGAATCAAGTAATTATTGTAACATTTCACATGGTTTGTTTTTGTTTTTTGGTTACAAGGAAGCCCAAAGGGCCAAGGGAAAAAGAAACTAACTAAGCAGAGCTATGGGAGCCCAGTCATATCATCATGCAAATGCCCCTTGAAAGCTGTTCCTCTAGTACTGTTAATAATACTATCTTTAGCAAACAATTCAGCAGCAAAGTTCCTTTTTCTGTGGACATGGTTCAGAGAACAAAAGGCAAAGGAGCACATGTGAGTTCTGCAATTGTGGACAAGAGTAGCAAGAGGATGAAATTCCAGATTCTCAGAGTTCGTAAGGCTAACAGCTAAAGCAGAGTCACATTCCACTTCAAGGTTCCTGATGCAAAGATCATAAGCAAGCTTAAGGCCAATGAAGATGCCCCAAGCTTCATCTTGAATACCTTCTCCAACACCAATGTGATGAGTAAACCCCTTGATCCAATCACCCGAGTGATTTCTGATAACACCACCAGCTCCAATAACACCCTGATTAGTTCGAGAGCCATGCCGTCAATATTCAACTTAAAGAAACCAAGAGGAGGTTTCTGCCAGTGAAGGACAGATCGTTTCTCACCATTAACATTATTAATCTTAGATAAGTTGAACCATTCAGAAGCATAGTTAAGGATTATTTCAAGAGGGTTTGGTAGGCCAAACAAAGTGTCCAATGTCGTTGTAACATTTCACATGGTAATCTTTAAAGTGACGTGATAACATGATTGATCAAATTGGAATTGTTTCATCAGCAGCAATGCTACCATTACAAAACAAATCAAAAGGTAGTAGTATATTAGATTGTGTAAAATTGATAAAGATATATAGGAAAATATATCATGCATGTTCACTAGGAAAAGACAGAAGGGCAACATGCAGAGGCTTCCTTGTGATGATGATGCTTTCTAAACACCTTTGACAGATGCAGAATTGGATGAAATCAATTCAAAATGACAAAGCAACTCCTTTAATTTGCAAATTAAAGCTGGATTATTTCCCTTAGTAAAATGTCATTTTGATTGATCAAATTGGAAAAATGGGTATATAGATGTTGGAGAGTGGAGATCTTACATCAAAAGAGTGACAAAATAAAATATAACTTATAAGTGGGTGGATTATTCTCAATTGTACCGAGACCTTTTGTGATAAAACCCAACACCTAATAGGTGGTTAAGTTTGGACAATATCGGTGCATTAGTGGGCCACCGGCCACACTTGTCGTTCTTTAATAAAAGAAGCAGCCGTAGTTGTTAAGATTTGATTTGCTTATGAATTAATGAACAGTAAAGTCAAGTGGTTAAAGAAATCTGAAAATTCATCTTTCCTAATCACAAGAGGAAAGCATTACACTTGCACAGTAGTATCAATATCTATCTGTACATGCATCTTTATATGCATCTCCCCTCATAATTCTCACACCAACCATAAACGAATGGGACAGAACCCAACCATAATTCTTACACATTCTCATAGATCCACTTATTGCATCGATTGGTGCGCCGGGTCCCCTTCTCAAATCGTTTTCCATGAGCTTATTGCTGTATGAACTTCACTCATTTGTAGAGATATTATATTGTTGGTTTTTGGAGATGCAGTCATTAATTTACACAATTATGCCCTCTTTGTTTTCATTCTTATGAGTTGATAGTAAAATGTGTTTGATGAAATGCCTCGAAGAAAAAAAAAACGACTCCGTTCTTTAAGAGGCATCATCTGCACATATGGGGGATTGGGGGAATTCGATCTACAGTTGTGCACAGGTGTTGACACAACTGTGGGATTGATTTGTATGCACGCAGTTCTAAAGTATCAATGCTGCAAAGCACTGCAGAAGATCAATGCTTGTTGGGAAAGCTGAAATGTCCAAGTACTAATTACATTCATGGTTTAGTAGGCATTATTCTGAATATGGTGTTTTACTAGTACTTTCTTCACCAATTGCTCCAACGTACCGACTTGAATAACAAAAAAAAGATCGATAAATGGTGAAGAAGTTGATTGAAAAATGGGTGGGGTTCATTATTATTAATTATGTTATCATGTTCATATATGCAGTAGTATACACACACACAGAAAATCATCCAAATCATGAAGACATTCATGGTCCTGAAATCATCCACGTACCTTGATGAATAATGATCGAACCAACTAAGCTGATGAGTAATGAGGGATCGTTGTTTGGGCAGCTCGTCAATGAATACTGGTCTCATTCTGCCAACGTTGGCATCCACTCAGAAGTTTGATGACTAAACCAGGAAGACATTTATGGTCCTGAAATCATCCACGTACCAAGTTGATGAATAATAATCGAACCATACTGGTCTCGTTCTGCCAATATATGTTTGCATCCACTCAGAAGATTGATTGCCAAGTTCATTGTGAGTTTTTGACTATAAAAATTAGTGTACTTTGCATAACAAGGCGGAGGGCTCAAGCGCAAGTTGGACTAACAGGGCTGCTTTGCCTGTGAGCTATCTTGCTAGAGTAAGATTTTCTGGGTTTTGCCTAAATTAAAGTATGCATATGCATGTTTCTAGAGTAATGTAGAATGATGCAAACTAATATTATAATGTATTCATGATAGAGATAGCTTGTTTTTCGATCAATTGTATTTTCCAACTTGATCATGGCTTCATCTGCATCCGATTATCAGATAATCTTTCTTTAATCTGCGAGAAAACAAAACAAAGACGTATGTTGTATGTCTTAAACTTGTCACTCTAGCTATGTAGTTGAGCTTAATTTTATTATAATATGTTAACTCATAATTGTACTCGATCTATATGTGTTCTCCATCTTACGGATTCCACAGCCACGATGATGAAAATGTGTAACAACATGGGAAACACTAGACCTGTGGCTTTGACTTCTAGATGCATTTTTTTTTTTGATAAAAAATTTCTAGATGCATGCATTTCAGTAGCACAAAACTTGGCTGATTAATTTAGAAATGTTACAACAATTGTTATCAATTGCAATTTAATGTTTTCGAGTCCTATATCATGCACTGTAAAATTGTCACACTATGTAATATTATAGATCTGCGGAAAACCATGAATTTAAGATACAAATTAATCCTTTTCTGCTTCACAATTCTTTCCTCCCCATAATATTGTGCAGATTTTGAGTATCACTGAGACAGAACATGGGGGAGGATTTCTGGGCCTTATTCTGCAATAGTTCTGAGTGCTCTATTGAGTTTGGAAATGAATGCAGTTCTGGATTCTTAAACATTATCAACCCAGAATCATGTACCAACAATATTTTGGTCATTGCAGCTGATATCTTGCTCCTATTCACCTTATTATGTATGAAAATATTACCAAAGACAGATATAGCACTATCACAGACTCACACCTTCTCTGCAGTGTCAATTGTCTCAGCCAGTTTCAATGTGGGTTTGGCTTTGGCCTACTTGGGGTTTGGAATATGGACAATCGTCGAGAAAGGAAATACAGATGAGACTGTGTTACCTTTGCATGGATGGCTGGTATTGTTATTTCATGGGTTCACATGGTTGGTTCTGGGTTTGATAATAAGCCTAAAGAAGCCACACCCTCCACATAGTGTGAAAACAAAATCTTGTTTAATTCTTGCCTTCTTGGTGGCCTTCTTGATTGCATTTTTCCTTTGCAGTTCATCAGTTTGGGAAGCTTTTGCAGATCAGGCAGTATCGGTTAAGATTGTATTAAACATTCTTTCTTTCCCTGGATCAATTCTCTTGCTCTTGTGTGGATTTCAAGGGAAGAATTATGCAAATGGTGATCCAGAAATCCATGATGATGCTCCCTACACACTTTTGCATGGTGCAGAATCTGATATCAGAGGAGAATTTGATTCAAATGACAATGTGACTCCTTTTGCAAAAGCCGGGTTATTTAGTACAATGACATTTTCGTGGTTGAATCCCTTAATGAAGAAAGGTG
The DNA here is from genome assembly GCA_030142095.1 of Rubus idaeus. Lineage (NCBI taxonomy): Eukaryota > Viridiplantae > Streptophyta > Magnoliopsida > Rosales > Rosaceae > Rubus > Rubus idaeus. Next base: position 6,317,337 of record CM057969.1, read on the forward strand.
AGCAAAAGATTCTTGAGAACAAAGATATTCCACAATTGCAGCAGCCTGATCGAGCTCGAACATTGTACTTAATATTCATGGAGGAATTGATGAAGAGGAAGGAAAGAGGTTCATCCGATAAGCCTTCTATTCTGTCCATAATTTTTTTCTGCCAGAGGAAAGCTATATTGATTTCTGGGTTCTTCGCATTCCTCAAGATTCTTGCAATGACTAGCAGTCCACTGTTTCTCATGTCCTTCATTCAAGTTGTTGAAGGCAATGCAGCTTTTGAATATGAGGGTTATGCATTGACTGTTGGTCTATTTGTTGTGAAAATGCTGGAGTCATTGTCGGAGAGGCAATGGAATTTCAGAACTAGATTGATTGGACTCCAAGTAAGATCATTGATATCTGCAGCAATTTATCAGAAGCAACAAAGACTCTCAAATGCTGCCAAGATGACTTATTCTCCTGGTGAGATAGTAAATTATGTGACCGTGGATGCTTACAGAATCGGTGAATTTCCATTCTGGTTTCATCAGATATGGTCCACAAGCATTCAGCTGTGTCTCTCGTTACTTATTGTTTACTTCTCTGTTGGAGTAGCAACTCTTGCAGCTCTAACTGTGCTCATATTGACTATGCTGGCAAGCTCTCCATTCGGCAAGTTGCAGCATGAGTATCAAACAAAGTTCATGGTAGCACAAAATAAGAGGCTGAAGGCCATTACAGAAGCGGTATCGAATATGAAGATCTTGAAGCTCTATTCTTGGGAGACAAACTTCAAGAAAGTCATAGAAGGGTTAAGAGCAGATGAACTCAAGTGGATATATAAAGTACTGTCACAAAAGGGATATTATATGGCCTTGTTTTATTCATCTCCTATTTTGGTAGCAGCCGTAACTTTTTGGACATGCTATTTCCTCGGATTTACACTCACTGCTAGTAATGTTTTCACATTTCTAGCAACTTTGCGTATTTTTCAGGAGCCAATTAGGCTTATCCCAGAGGTTTTTGCAGCATTTATTGAAGCCAAGGTTTCATTCTCTCGTGTTGTGAAGTTCCTTGATGCACCAGAATTGGAGAACAGACAAACAACGAAAGAGGACAGTGGCAAAGAGGTTGAGCATTCCGTTTTCATTAGAGCGTCTGAAATTTCATGGGATACTAATGCTACAAAGGCCACATTAATCAACATTAATTTGGTGGTTGAACCAGGAGAAAAAGTAGCTATTTGTGGAGAGGTTGGCTCAGGTAAATCAACTCTTTTGGCTGCAATTCTAGGAGAAATTCCGCATATCAATGGCATTGTAAGTATTCATTTCAAGTAGAAATTATTTGTTGTGTGGTTATAAATGAGAAAGTCTTGCAACAGTTCTAACTGGCTAAATTTTACAGGCTCAAGTGTATGGGAAGATTGCATATGTTTCTCAGTCTGCATGGATTCAAACAGGAACTATACAAGAAAATATTTTGTTTGGTTCTATCATGGATCCTATTAGATATCGAGAGACGCTTGATAAGTGTTCTTTAGTAAAGGATCTTGAGATCCTTCCATTTGGAGATCTCACTCAGATAGGAGAAAGAGGTGTCAATCTAAGTGGTGGCCAAAAGCAGCGCATTCAACTTGCACGTGCACTTTATCAAAATGCTGATGTTTACCTCTTGGATGACCCTTTCAGTGCAGTTGATGCCCACACTGCAAGAAGCCTATTCAATGTACTACTTACTTTTCAACTTGTAATGATACTATATATCCTTTTTTGTTATCTCCAGTGATATCTAATATGAGAGTTTTCAGAATTACGTCATGGGAGCTCTGGCAATGAAGACAGTGATGCTTGTGACACATCAAGTCGAATTCCTCCCTGTTTTTAGTTCAATTTTGGTAAACAATGCTAATTTCTCCGTGGTTTCTTTTGAACATCTGTTGTATGATTTTGGTAGAATATCTCCAATACCATCTGCTTTTAAGACCCTTTTAGTTTTAGATGATCTGCCAGCTAAATGTCATATTTTGAGAAATCAGTGGTAATACATACTTTTTTCTTCGTACGTAGTTGATGTCTTCAGGGAAAATTCTAAGAGCAGCTCCTTACAAAGAGTTGCTGGCTTCTTGTCAAGAGTTCCAAGACCTTGTCAATGCACATAATGACACTGCTGGTTCCGCGAGGGAAGTTGAATATGCTGCAACTACAAAACATAAATCGTCAACAAAGGAAACTGAAAAGGTTAAACATGAGGTAGAGTTCAAAGAACCTTCAGGAGATCAATTGATTATAAAAGAAGAGAGAGAAACAGGAGACACTGGTCTCAAGCCTTACATTCAGTATTTGAAGCAAAGCAAGGGAATTTTGCACCTCTCCTCATCAGTATTTTTCCACTTGATATTCATAGTGGGGCAATTGATTCAAGCTTATTGGTTGGCTTTGAATCTTCAGGATTATAGTGTGTCAAGAGTGAAGCTCTTCGTAGTTTATTCGGTGGTCATGTGTATCATTTCATTCTCTTTGCTTCTTCGGTCTTTTAAGATAGTCGATTTAGGATGTGGAGCATCAAAATCCATTTTCTCTAAACTACTGAACTCTCTCTTTCGAGCACCAATGATGTTTTATGATTCGACACCTTTGGGGAGGATACTTAGTCGGGTAAGATTTAAGTAATGATCTGCTTATCACTTTACAGCAACCTCATGAAATTTAGTAATTTACTTACATTTACATTGGCTATCTGTTCAGGTATCTACTGATATGAATATCATCGACCTTGAAGTAGCTTTTAAGTTATCAATAGCTGTTGGGGCAACTCTGAACGTATATATCATCTATTTAGTAATGATTTTTCTTACTTGGCCACTCGTGTTTCTGATTATACCAACAGTTTATGCTACTTTCCGCTTTCAGGTACTACACTAAAACCAACCTTAACTACCACAACACTTGCACCTAAACGTACGATTTCCTTTCACTTTTTACTTGATTGGTTTTCTTTTTTGACAAATAGAAATACTACTTTGCATCTGCAAAAGAGTTAATGCGAATGAATGGCACGACTAAGTCTGCGCTTGCAAGCCACCTTTCTGAATCTATTGCTGGAGCCCTGACAATCAGAGCTTTTGGAGAGGAGGAAAGATTCTTCTCCAAAAACTTGGAATTCATTGATGCAAATTCTAGTGCTGACTTCAATAGTTTTTCAACAAATGAATGGTTGATTGAACGTCTAGAATTGCTAAGCGCTATTGTTCTCTCAGCCTCAGCACTTGCAATTACTTTGATACAGTTTGATTCTTCTTCCTCTGGTTAGTATGCATTGGCTTCCATCATCCAGTTTCTCCTCTGATTGAATCATATGCTTAATTCGTAACCATCTATATATTCATACATCGGCTAACATTTTTCTTAACTTTTTGACAGGATCTATTGGGATGACACTATCATATGGCCTTTCATTAAATGTATTCCTAGTATTTTCTGTCCAATTTCAGTGCATGCTAGCAAATTCAATCATTTCTGTAGAAAGGGTAGAACAATACATGCACATTCCCAGCGAAGCCGCAGAAGTAATAGAAGAGAAACGACCTGCACACAATTGGCCTAATGTTGGTAAAGTGGAAATACATGACTTAAAGGTTAGCACGTATGACAATATCACAATACACACACACACACACACACACACACACACCACACACTAAAGAGTTCGTACTAGCTACTCTCCAAGAACATTGAAACTTGTACATGACATGCATTCAATGACATTATGTAGGTAAGATATAGGCCAAATTCTCCTTTGGTTCTTCATGGTATAAATTGCATCATTGAAGGAGGCAACAAAATTGGAATTGTTGGCCGGACTGGAAGTGGAAAGACAACTCTTATCAGCGTTTTGTTTCGTCTGGTAGAACCTACAGAGGGAAAGGTCATTGTAGATGGCTATGACATTTGTACAATTGGCCTTCATGATTTAAGATCTCGTTTTGGGATCATCCCGCAAGATCCAACTCTATTCAGTGGGTCAGTGAGATTCAATCTCGACCCCTTATCAGAGCATACTGATCATGAAATATGGAAGGTAAAGCATTTTTATATGTCAGACCATAAACAAATAGTCTTTTCTTATTTAGGAGATGATCACTTGTAGGATGGTTTGTTATATGTTGAGGTATGATATATATCAGCTTTTGAAAATGTGCCAACATTAGGTATTTACAAGTCAAGTAAAATATCTTTTCATAGTCCAAAAATTTCTTTTTCTGAATTAATTAAATTATCTTCAATGTACGTTGAAAGGTTCTTGAGAAATGTCAGTTACGAGAGGCCATTGGAGAAAAAGAAGAGGGCCTGGATTCTTTAGGTAAGTAGTTGTACATGTACGTATCTAGTAGTACTTTTGGGTGTCAATAAAACCGGCCACAACTAACAAAGGGTATTGCAGTTGTGGAAGATGGAACAAACTGGAGCATGGGACAGCGGCAGCTATTCTGCTTGGGGCGCGCTTTATTGAAGAAAAGCCGAATACTAGTGCTTGATGAAGCCACTGCATCAATGGACAATGCAACAGACTCTATTCTCCAGAAAACTATAAGAACTGAATTTGCAGACTGCACTGTAATAACAGTGGCCCATAGGATACCAACCGTGATGGACTGCACTAAGGTGCTTGCTATTAGTGATGGTAAGCGCCCACAACGAACTGAACAGAATTGTGCTTGTGTTATATATTTTATGCCATTGGTCGATGTTAGGTGCTCACTTTGCCAAATTTACATTGACAGGTAAAGTAGTTGAGTATGATGAGCCAATGAAGCTGATGAACAATGAGGTATCATTTTTTGGGCAGCTTGTCAAGGAGTACTGGTCTCGTTCTGCCAATGCAAGCATCCACCTAGAAGTTTGATAGGGAAAGCCGTTGGGGTGTTTCCTTCCATTAATTAGCTTTGTAATGAATAAAGGCTAGGGTACTATGTTAGTCTTTGAGAACTTATTTCAACTTCCAAGCTAATTGTCTGCATCTCTGCAACGCTTATTGTGTGTATTGATTTCTATTAGTACATAATATACCGTAAAACTTTCCTAGTAGATAAATGCATGTACTCAACAGCTTATTGCCAATATAATTTAGTTGGTGTGAAGAACTATTTGGTCACAAAAAGATTTGAACGTACCTAACTTTTATGGTAACACTTGCAAATGAAGTAACAACGTACATACTCCAGAATTTGTATGTAATGGAAATTGAATGAATTGCATGTTGATATATCTTCCTTCTTTTTTGTTTTTGTATTTGATTTTTCTTAATAGTACCTAGAACTCTAGAAGGTTAAGTAACAGTGTAACACCAAATCCCATAATATAAGAGAAGTTTTGTAATAAGATGGATCGAAATGTGTCACGGACAGAAGGATGTTTAAGAGAGATAGCCCAAGCCCAAAAACATGCCGTGGCGATGTCATGAGCTTTAGAAAGGGGCGGCGACGCTCAGCCATGCATGGAGAAGAAACGGATCGAGCTTGTACGTGCAGCCAGCGTCCTCCCACAAACCGAGCAGGGAGCCTCTACGAAACCACAAACATCGCCCTCCTCCGCTGCCTTCCCCAAGCCAAGATGAGATCTCCATTCCTTTACCTAGATCCCAAATTTTAGACATTTGTTGGTCATGATGACCAGTAATTAACTGCATGTAACATATGGAGCACGAACATGTGATCGAAATATAGAATTGATAAGCGGCGTTCGAAAAATTTATTTTCCAAATTTAATTTTTTCAATTCAATAAATATAGAATATATAACGAGATTACGACTCCCAAATATCGGGCTAAGACATGAGGAGCTACATATGGCATGGAAAGACGTTTGAAAGTGTAGTTTGGTTTGGCAACTATGAACCATTCCTCATCGATGAAAAATTGCTTATTATAGCAAACGGCAAGTTACGTACAAACTTTTCAAAAAGTTTAGGATGGGCGATGTTGATATCAGGAAGTAAAAGTTTTCGACTAAAAAGAGAAATAAAATAAATATAAAAAATGACGAACAATATTATTTTAGAGTCTCAACGAATCCCAACGCAAGATCTTACAAGATCTTAATGTACTTCTTTTTAATTTTGTCAAATTAAAATTTTAAAAAATTATTAACAATTGTAAAGAAGAATAGTTTGTCGCTACAAGTTGTTTAAAATATAAAAAAAATAATTAAAATTTGAACAAATAAACCTTGTCAACACCATTTTTTCTTGAAATTTAACTATATAATAATATCACTATTGGTAAAAATTAATTTTTAAAACGTGTTCTAATCAACGCAATTAGAAAATCTCAACCCAATTTTTTTAAAGAATTTTCTTATCTTCTAATTTTTGAAAATCGTAAAAAAAAAAATAGGGTCGAGATTTTTGTGATTCGTCAATTTGAGAAGTTCTTAAAAATCATGATTTGAGAGTGAAAAATTTTTGTTGAGAAAATAAATTCATGCAATTTCGGCCAAAAAACCGTGGGCACAGTTTTTGGTGATTTTCTTAAAAAAATTGCATTTTTGAAATTTTCATAGCCGGTTTGTATGAGTATCCAAAAAAAATTTAGAGTCTCAACGAAGCTCAACGCGAGACCTTACATGCACCAAAAATGTTTCTTTTTAATTTCGTCAAATTAAATTTTAAAAAAAATTAATACTTGTAGTGATGAATAGTTCATCGCTACCAGTTGTTAAAAATAAACATTTTTTTAATTGGAATTTGAACAAATAAACCTTGTTAATACAATTTTATGAAATTTTCATATTTCATAATCTCACCATTGGTAAAACTTGATTTTTAGAAGGTATTCCAATCGATGGAACTAGAAAATCTAGACGTATTTTTTTTATGAATTTTCCTGTCATCCGACTTTGGAAAATAGTAAAAAAAAAATAGAATCGAGATTTGTGCGTTCTGTCTGTTTGAGAAGTGATTAAAAACCATGATTTGAGAGTGAGAAGATTATAGTGACAAAATAATAACATGCGATTTTGGTAACAAAAAGAGTATGCTATAGTTCACAGATTTGGGTGGTTTTCTTAAGAAAAATTACATCTTTGAAATTCTCGAGGCCGGTTTGCGTGAATGTCCAAATGTATTTTAAAGTCTCAACGAAACCCAACGCGAGACCTTACATGCACCGAAAGTATTTTTTTTTTTTTTCGTCAAATTAAATTTTTAAAAAAAATATTAACACTTGTAACGACGAACTATTTGTCGCTACATGTTGTTCAAAATTTACATTTTTTAAATTAGAATTTGAATAAATAAACCTTGTCAACACAATTTTTTAGGGTAATCTCACCATTGATTTTTAGAAGATGTTTTAATGAACGGAACTAGAAAATCTCAACCCTTTTTTTTTTTACAAATTTTCTTGTCTAGCTTCCAATTTTGGAAAATCAATGTAAATGGGAACAAAAAATTTAAAGTGCAAAAAGTAGGGAGGTAAAATGAAATTAGTTCTTTCATAAAATATCCTTAAAAAATATATCTTAAATTATGCCAAGCTACACATTCACTTTTCTCATGATTAACGTACATTCATTCATTTTATATTTCAAGGAATGGTTTATGTTTTCAAACGTAATGTAAAGTGCATTTCTACACAAACAAATTGAAGACTTTAATTTTAGTCATCTATATATATATATGTATCAAATAAATGGACTGTTAATCCAAAGGATCATAATTTTTTTCAAAATCATTCATTTATTTGAATATTTGATGACTGAAAAATCTTCAATTTGATTATTATTCTTGTATAATTTATCTGTCGATTTGGCTTATGGAAGAGATTCAACAACCTTATCCATGGTAACTATCGCCTATCGGTACTTACTAAAAAAAAAAAAGTATACAAAAATAAGCTGGTATAAAAAAAAATTTCTTTTTTGTCCAAAAAAAAAAAATTTCTTTTAGTTAAAAAAAATATTTTATTTGAATATCACAAAAAATATCAATAAAATAAAATTACGAAAATTTCGACCAAGATATTGCCATATGATCTTGCACTTTCTGCAACTGGCGTGTCCCCTCCACACCATCTCTCTGCCAAATCATTATTTTCATTTACGGGGCAACTTCTACCCTCTTTGCTGTGGATATGGGGGCACTGCAACACTTACCAGATATTTTTATCAATTTTTACTCACTCAATCAATGATATATATGATTCCACGGTGTTTCATTAATTCAATTGAGTACTGTACCAACTTAATTACAAATTGAAGATAACATGTTCCACATGCAAAATGCCTCAAAGAGATATACGAAAGTTGTAACATTAATTTATAATCAACAATTATTATGGTAAATGATTAACTGGGTAAGCTGGAGAGTTAAAATATATATATTATTCTGGTTCATAGGGGCTTTTGCTTGTTTTCAAGGAGGAGCTGCATGCCTAATCTTTCATGAGTTTCATCGTTTTGTAGGCTGGACTAATATGATTGTATTGTAGGCTTGTAGTATGTATGATACATATATTTATGTACATAAACCAAATTGCATTAGTCTATATATAATTCGCTTTATTTCGAATGCAATCATCTAGGGTTTAGAGATGGCACACCGGCAGTGCTGGACTGCACTGAGGTGCTTGCTATTAGAGATGGTAAGCATTTTAGCCTCTTTTACATTTTTACATATGATATGAAGTGTGATGAATGTTTGGTATGTTGTATAGGACCATATGACTTCTTGTTGGGAGAGTAGATTGTCTTGGCTTTGAGGAATGAAGTGTTAGGAATGTGATATTTAAGTTGTTAATAGAATTGGTTAGATGGTAATTAGCTTGCCAGGTGTTTCTATGGTATTGGTTCTGTTATAGCTGGCTTGCTTGGTGAAAGGTGCGAGAATGGGGAGTATTGCCTCACGTACATTGGAGAATAAGGACCATATATATGGAATTAGCTAGTCATTTTGCTCCTTTGTTAATTAGTCTACTATATCTCACTTGAACAGACTAGATGGGTACGTTGATAAGTAATTAAATACAAGATTATTATTAAAGAGATCTGTGTTATGAATATATGGTTGGTTTAAAACTTTAAATTGATTGTACCAAAAAGATGAACAGCAAGACAATAATTGTCACGGGTATGAATAGTTGCATTTTTGTTTTTAACTTTTTATGTACTATGAATAATTGCCTTTGATTACAAATTTACAATAACAGTGTGTTTGAAAGACAGGTTTCGGCATGAACTACCAAGAGACCTCCAAAGAAAAACAAGTAAGCTCGTAGTTTTGAATGCATGTTAGACCTAGAGTGAGATTTCTGGGTTTCTTCCAATGTTTGAATGTATGTTTCTTGAGTTATATATATAGAACACTGCGATCTTTTGTTAAATGAATTATATGCGTAGCTTTACTGCATTTACACATACGTTTGGTTTTGAATAGTATCTTTTCTGACTTGGTGATAGCTTCATATGTACCAAACTTTCGGACAATCTGTGCAGAGGAAGGTACATAGCTATACAATTACATTTTTAAGTACATGCATATGTCTGTCTGACCAAAAAAGAAAATAAATTAAGTTCATATGTCTGCTCTGTGTATTCTGTTTGGTCTCAATTAACTTCTATTGACTATGCTACATTACTACCATCGGTCTGCTTAAAACAATGAACTTACGATACAGTTCCTTTTCTCCCTTGTAATTGTGCAGATTTTCGACATCACTGAGGCACAACATGGGGGAGAGTTTCTGGACCTTATTCTGCAACAGTTCCGAGTGTACAACTGAGTCTGGAAATGAATGCAATTCTGGCATTTTAGCCATTATCAAACCAGATTCATGTATCAACAATATCCTCATTTTTGCAGCTGATATCTTGCTTCTACTAGTCTTGTTATGTTTCTTCGTATATAGAATAGCATCAAAGAAGATTATAGAACCATCACAGCTGTCTCACACCTTCTCTCCAGTATCAATTCTCTCAGTCAGTTTTAATGTCGGTTTGGCTTTGGCCTACTTGGGGTTTGGGATATGGACAATCATTGAGAAAGTAAATACAGATCACACGGTTTTACCTCTACATGGATGGCTAGTAAATTTTTTGCAAGGGTTTACATGGATGGGTCTGGGTTTTACCATAAACCTGATGAAGAAGTCACACCCTCAATATAGTGTGATTGTGAAATTTTTTTCAATTCTTGGTTTCTTGATTGCAGTTTTTCTTTGCGGTTCATCAATTTGGGAAGCTATTCTGGATGAGGCAGTATCGGTTATGATTGTTTTAAACATTCTTTGTTTCCCTGGATCCATTATCTTGCTCTTTAGTGCATTTGAGGGAAGCAAACATGCAAAAAGTGATCCAGAAGTCCATGTTGATGATGGTTTCTACACACCTTTGCCAGGTGAAGAATCTGATATCACAGGTGAAATCACTTCAACTGACAATGTAACTCCTTTTGCAAAAGCTGGATTATTTAGTAAAATATCATTTTGGTGGTTGAATCCATTACTGAAGAAAGGTAAGGAAAAGATTCTTGAGAATGAAGATATTCCACAATTGCGAGGAGCTGATCGAGCAAAAACGTTGCACTTGATATTTAGGGAGCAATTGCAGAAACGAAAGGAAAGAGGTTCGTCTGGTTACCCTTCTATTTTGTCCATAATTTTTTTCTGCCAGAGGAAGGCTATTTTGATTTCAGGGTTCTTCGCACTCCTCAAGATTCTGACAATGACTATCTCCCCACTGTTTCTCATAGCTTTCATTAAGGTTGTTGATGGCAATGCAGCTTTTAAATATGAGGTTTATGCACTGACTGTTGGTCTATTCATTGTGAAAATCTTGGAGTCACTGTCGGAGAGGCAATGGTTCTTTAGAACTAGACTTATTGGGCTCCAAGTAAGATCATTGATATCTGCAGCAGTTTATCAGAAGCAACAAAGACTCTCAAATGCTGCCAAGATGACTCATTCTCCTGGTGAGATAGTGAATTATGTGACGGTGGATGCTTACAGAATTGGTGAATTTCCGTTCTGGTTTCATCAGATATGGTCCACAAACCTTCAGTTGTGTCTCTCATTACTTATTATTTACTTCGCTGTTGGGGGAGCAACTCTTGCAGCTCTAACTATTCTCATTTTGACTGTGGTGGCAAGCTCTCCATTGGCGAAGTTGCAGCATGAGTATCAAACAAAGTTTATGCTTGCACAAAATAAGAGGCTGAAGGCCATTACAGAAGCACTATCAAATATGAAGATTTTAAAGCTGTATTCTTGGGAGACAAATTTCAAGAGGGTCATAGAAGGTTTTAGAGCAGAAGAACTCAAATGGATAACTAAAGTACTGTTACAAAAGGGATATTGTAATGCTTTATTCTGGACATCTCCTGTTTTGGCAGCAGCCATCACCTTTTGGACATGCTACTTCCTTGGATTTACACTCTCTTCAAGTAATGTTTTTACATTTCTCGCAACTCTGCGTATTCTTCAGGAGCCAATTAGGCTAATCCCAGATGTTTTTGGAGCATTTATTGAAGCCAAGGTTTCATTCTCTCGGATTGTGAAGTTCCTTGATGCACCAGAGTTGGAGAACAGACATACAAGAAAAGAGAGCCGTGGCAAAGAGGTTCATGAGCATTCCATTTTCATTAGAGCCTCCGAAATGTGGTGGGATACTAATGCTACAAAGGCCACATTGAGGGACATTAATTTGGAGGTAAAACCGGGAGAAAAAGTCGCCATCTGTGGAGAGGTTGGCTCAGGGAAATCAACCCTTTTAGCTGCAATTCTTGGAGAAGTTCCACGCATCAATGGCATTGTATGTATTCATTTTTCATTTGTTTAATTTATAAGAGATTTAAGGCAAATTCTGCAAGGCACCAGGTGCCTAAGGCACCTTGCTGTTTTAAGTACATGTCACTGACCATGTCACTAACTATGTCACTGAGAAAACATCATGTCACTGACAATGTCACTGACCATGTCACTGAGAAACTGAAGAGGTGCCTTAAGCACCTGGTGCCCTGAAGACGTTCCCGAGATTTAAAGCCTTAGTACAGCTAATTAATTGTGACTGCCTAAATGTACAGGTTCAAGTATATGGCACCATAGCATATGTTTCTCAGTCTGCATGGATTCAAACAGGAACTATACAAGATAACATTCTGTTTGGGACTCACATGGATCATGTTAGATACCAAGAAACTCTTGAGAAGTGTTCTCTCGTAAAGGACCTTGAGATTCTTCCATTCGGCGATCTCACTCAGATAGGAGAAAGAGGCGTCAATCTAAGCGGTGGCCAGAAACAGCGCATTCAACTTGCACGTGCATTGTATCAAAACGCTCAAGTCTACCTCTTGGATGATCCATTCAGTGCAGTTGATGCCCATACTGCCACAAGCCTATTCAATGTAATTGTGCTTTTCAAAATGGTAATGATATATATTGTCGGTCTCTTTTGAAATCTGATGTCAAAGTTTCCAGGAATATGTCATGGGAGCTCTGGCAGAGAAGACAGTGTTGCTTGTGACACACCAAGTCGACTTCCTTCCAGCTTTTAATTCAATATTGGTAATGTATAAACTCTTCTAATTTCTCAGTTTTTCTATGCATGTACGTACGTGTTACTTTTATATATGTTTTAGATAGAATAGTTATTGTTTCCTGATATAAGTTTTCTTAATCTATTCAATGATCTGCCTAGCTAGTAAATATCATATATATATATGAAGCAATTATTCATGTACTGTATTTTTCTTTCCTTCACAGTTAATGTCTTCAGGGAAAATATTACGAGCAGCTCCTTACGAAGAGTTATTGGCTTCTTGTCAAGAATTCCAAGAACTTGTCAATGCACACAATGACACTGCTGGTTCCGAGAGGCAAGTTGAATATGCTTCCAATAGAAAAAGTAAATCGGCTGCAGAGGAGATTGAGAAAGAAAGAACTGAGGTAGAGCTAAAAGAATCCTCAGGAAATCAATTGATTAAGAAAGAAGAGAGAGAAACAGGAGACACTGGGTTCAAGCCATACATTCAGTATTTGAAGCATAGCAAGGGATTTTTGCACTTGTCTTTATCAGTTGTCTTCTTGTTTCTATTCATAGTTGGGCAACTAATTCAGAATTATTGGTTGGCTTTGAATCTTGGGGATTATAGCGTGTCCAGAGTCAAACTCTTCACAGTTTATTCTGTGATCTTCTGTTTTATGTCATTCTTTTTGCTTCTTCGATCATTTAGGATAGTCGATTTAGGAAGTGGAGCTTCAGAATCCATTTTCTCTGCTCTACTGAACTCTCTTTTCCGAGCACCAATGCTGTTTTATGATTCAACACCTGTGGGGAGGATACTTAGTCGGGTAAGACTAATTAAGAGTACATTTCCAAAACGTACACAACTTACATGATCTGCTAGCTTTTTGCTTTATGTATAGCATGCAACCAAATGGAACTTAATTCCTTACATTTGCATATATTGGCTATTAATTTCAGGTATCTACTGATATGAATATCATCGACCTTGAAGTAGGCTTAAAGTTGGCAATTGCTGGTGGGGGGATTGTGAACGCATACAGCATATTTTTAGTTTTGGTTGTTCTTGCTTGGCCACTCGTGTTTCTGATTACACCCACAATTTATCTTACTTATCTGTTACAGGTACGTACTACAATTAATAAACCAACCATAATTACTAATAATGTCACTCTATATTTTTGCCTTAATTTCTAATTAAACAAGAAATCTTATATATTCTTAATTGGTTTTCTTTAATTTTGTACCAATAGAATTACTACTCTGCTACTGCAAAAGAGTTGATGCGAATGAATGGCACGACAAAATCTGCGATTGCAAGCCACCTTTCTGAATCTATTGCCGGAGCCATGACAATTAGAGCTTTTGGAGAGGAGAAACGATTCTTCTCTAAAAACTTGGAATTTATTGATGCAAATTCTAGTGCTGACTTCAATAGTTTCTCAACAAATGAGTGGTTAACTGGACGTCTGGAATTGCTATGTGCTATTGTTCTCTCCGCCGCAGCAATTGCCATTACTTGGATTGATGCTTCTTCCTCTGGTTAGTAAACATGATCCAATTTCTCCTCGATCAGTACTGTTGGTTATTCACTTAACCATCTATTGATATTAATTTTGACAGGATTTATTGGGATGACACTATCATATGGTCTCTCATTAAACGTATTCCTAGTATCTTCTGTCCAAGTTCAGTGCATGGTAGAAAACTCAATCGTTTCTGTGGAAAGGGTGGAACAATACATGCATATTACCAGCGAAGCTGCACAAGTGATAGAAAACAACCGACCTCCGCGCAATTGGCCTGGTCTTGGTAAAGTGGAAATGCTTAACTTAAAGGTTAGTGTGACAAAGACATGCATCATTCTAAGAAAATGGCCGGCAACTTGTATATGACATTGAATATATAACGTACAATATGCAGGTAAGATATAGGCCAAATTCTCCGCTGGTTCTTCGTGGGATAAATTGCATAATTGAAGGAGGGTACAAAGTTGGAATTGTTGGCCGGACTGGAAGTGGAAAGACAACTCTTATCAGCGTTTTGTTTCGGCTGGTAGAGCCAACAGAGGGAAAAGTCATTGTAGATGACTATGACATTTGTACAATTGGCCTTCATGATTTAAGATCTCGTTTGGGGATCATCCCCCAAGAGCCAACCTTATTCGGTGGCTCTGTCAGATTCAACCTCGACCCCTTATCAGAGTATACTGATACTGAAATATGGCAGGTAAAGTTTTTGCATATATGATATATATGTACGTGTCATTACTAACATGAATTGTAAGGCTTTTTCACTTGTAAGTTAAGTCCCTGGCGGCCTTTTCACTTGTAAGGCTTAATATGTTTAACTATAAATCCAAAACATGCAAAACAAAATTTAAAACGGAATATAAGTTTCTTTCTGACGCATAAATATATCCTCTATGAATATGTTGAAGGTTCTTGAGAAATGCCAGTTGCGAGAGGCCATTCAAGAGAAAGAAGAGGGTCTGGACTCCTTTGGTAAGACCATAAGATCGAGATTGTGAATTTAGTGGTGCTTTTCGGTGTCAATAAAACCGGCCACAACTAACAAAGGGTATTGCATGCAGTTGTGGAAGATGGAACAAACTGGAGCACGGGACAGCGACAACTGTTCTGTTTGGGACGCGCTTTATTGAAGAGGAGCCGAATACTAGTGCTGGATGAAGCCACTGCATCAATGGACAATGCAACGGACTCTATTCTCCAGAAAACTATAAGAAAGGAATTTGCAGACTGCACTGTAATAACAGTTGCGCATAGGATACCGACTGTGATGGACTGCACTAAGGTGCTTGCGATTAGTGATGGTAAGCACCCTACAAAATGTACGTGTTTGTGGTAGTTATGAATGTGATGCTAGTAGTTACTTTGCCAAATTTGCATTGACAGGGCTATTAGTAGAGTATGATGAGCCAATGAAGCTGATGAACAATGAGGGGTCACTGTTTGGGCAGCTTGTCAAGGAATACTGGTCTCATTCTGCTAATGCCGCCGTTCATTCCCAAGATTGATCGGGAAAGATATTGGGGTGTACGTTCTTGAACACCTAGTACGTACAGCTTTAAATTTTTTAACATGTCATTGAGTTTTTGGGGGTCTGAGAAGATGTCATTGAATTAGAATTCAATAAGCTAATATTGCAGGATTCAAAGCTTTTTCCTTTTTTTCCCTTTCAAATTAAGCTACAAAGAAATGTCCAAGAGATAATTTTTCCCCTGGAAATAATATTAGTTTCTTCAAGAAGTAATGAAACCTCAAACCTTGGTTCTATATATAGAATGGTCATTATCTGAGCTCTAGTGTTCTGGCATTACAGAAATGATATGAGACAAAAGTACTAAACTAATGGTCCTGCATATATGCTTGTGAGATTCGAGCAGTTTATGTCTGTATTGGTTTCTAATAAATTAAAGTAGTTGGACTGATGTTATTAAAGTTTTTTTTTTGTCAGAATGTTCCTGCATTTTTTTTGGGGTAAGAATGGTCCCTAAACCCCAGTGAACCCGGTGGGAGGCTAATTTGTTATTATGATTAAAAGAAAAACATACGACGGAAATGATATAAAACCAAAGTCCCGTAAATTAAAGATTACAAAAATAAAATTAGTGAAACAACAATAAAATAATAATAAACAAATTATTCAAGCCTAACACTAAGTCACTAACCTGAACGGTAAAACTATGGTAGCTAGTGAGCTGCAAAATCCCAGAATTCAAACTTTTTAATTTTGCCAAAAGAATTTTCCTTTACCTGCTATAGCTCTTCATAGACTGCAAGTTAGCCAAGTCTGCAACATCCAATAATCGGAATTTTCAGGTTTTTATTAAAGCAAATTAGAAGAACTATCTAAAGATTCAAACCCAAGATTTTATGATAAATTGATAAATGATAGCAATTAACAAATCTAAAATTCTTAATAGCCTAATAGGAGACCCAAATACCCAATTAGGCAATTACCCAAATTAAAGAAAATAATTCAAGATCTTTCATCAATCATCACAATTCATAATTCATAAATCAAAATAACCAAAAACAAGTCAACAATAGCAACAAAAAAATAATAATGAAAATTGAAAAACACAATTACACAAAAGAAAATACTAAAGTAGGCTAACTCTCACCTGGAGAAATAGAAGGATTAGAGAGGCTTAGGGCCTGTAGGCGTGAGGGAACCTTTATTTATTTTTTTTGTGGAGGAGCTATTTGAGGGTTTAGGCTACTGGAGGAGTGTGGAGGCGTCAGGCGTGAGGGTAGAGAGTGAGGACTGAGGACGGGAAAGAGTGAGAGATCATCACTCATGGACTTGGATCCTCTGCTATAAAATTGATGCAGCCCCTGTAGTAGATCCGCCCCTGCTAAACCCTGATGTTATTAAAGACGGTGTTAACAATTCTGGTGAGGAATCTTGAAAATGTCATCAATTCTGGGTAATGCTTCTGAAAATGTTTTGTCTAAGTAAGAAAACTACTTGGACAAGAATCCGCATGTGATGATCATCTCTGGGACTATAATATTTTGTTGACCACATGTAAATACTTTCTGATTCGTCCTCAATTGCTAACTATAACTAATTACAGGGACTTGATTGCAAAAGTTGAGACTACAAAGACCAGATTATTTGCCTTCTCTTCTTTCTTTTTTTGGCATTACAGACTACTATACAAAATGAATTTTTCTTCCAGACCAAAAAAATAAATGGTTTTTTGGGCTAATGAAATCGAGAAAAGGTTCAAATTCCTCCAGTGTTTTAATGTTAAGTCGATAACCAATAATAGGGACTTGGTTGAAAAGGAAAACTCTATATACACATACCTTGTATTATTTTTTACACTTCTCATTTTCACCTACTGTATATTCACTCCATATTTTTACAATTCCACCCACTTCAGAAAAATAATAATAATCCACACCAACCTCTTTCCGCATTGAACCATTACCACCACGTACTCATCTTCGTGACACCATCTACCAACACCAATGAAACAATTCAGCAGTATCCTACTGAATAATATGTGAATTTCAATGCGTCATCGCTTATCATCGAATAACAACAATTGTTTTAGTTGTTTTTAATTGATTGAATTATAATTTATTTTTATATATATGGAAAACAACAGAGTAATAATTATTGTTTTTATAATTTGTTTACCCAAAATTGTTTAATTTTATATCTCGGTGAGATTTGGCCAAAAAAAATTATACCAATTCCATAGCTAGAAAGAATTATGTGCAATTCTCCAATACTGGAAAAAAAAAAAAAAAGGAATCATGTGCAGTTAAAATTAATGGTCTGGCGCCCATTCCGCGAATGGAGATTACTCTCGGAGGGTTGGGGAGATCCTTCCGAGAAGAAAATTCCTAATAAAAAAATTAATAAAAACCAGCAACCAACAACCATAACCAATCACCACCATCACAATGGTGCATACCAAAACCTAACCTAAGCGATCGCGATGTGGACAAACTTCATCGAGTGCAATGACATCCTACAATTGTGATTCGTACCGATAGTAAACACATTTGTTACAAGTAAAATCAAAACAAAAAATGTATAGTTGAATTCACAGAGCACGTTGTTCTCAAACTTAGCCTATAATTGTAATACGTGAAAATGTTACTAAAATTATATTATCCACGCGGAAATAAATATATATTGACTTCATGTCTTCATCTGTAAAATGTTTATAAATCACTACTTGCCAAGCATCAGTGGCCAGCGACAGCCCGTTCTGCGAAGAGAGATTAGTCTTCTCGACGTAGGGAGTTTGAGCGATCCTTCTTGGAGAGAAAGTCCCTAATAAAAAAAATATTTATAAATCACTAAATTTTAGAATTGGTAGAAGAAACCTAATTTCCTTTCTTTTTAATTTTTTCCATTTTTGGATTTAAAAAAAAAAAAAGGAAGTTGGTGGTAAGTTCTTTAACCGTTGGCGGGTTTTTGTCAGCCAAAACGGTGCGTTGCGCGGACCTGGGAGTCATCGACGTCTACGGCACCCTCTCGTTGGTGTTTAGGTCACTGCCCCTTCACTCCCTCGACGAGTCCGCCACCTCGACTCCCCCCACTTGCCCTCTTTACGTTTTAAGTTTTAACAAATATCAATCCCCCCCCAAATATCCATATATCTCTTCTTCTCCCAACTCCTCATCGCCAACCCCTCCTCCATTTCTCTCTCTCTCTCTCTGTCTCGCTTTTGCAATGGAGGCTTCACCGGCTCTGTCCCGCATAGGCCTCGCCGGCCTCGCCGTTATGGGCCAGAATCTCGCCCTCAACATCGCCGAGAAAGGCTTCCCCATCTCCGTCTACAACCGGACCACCTCCAAAGTCGATGAGACCGTCGATCGGGCCGTCAACGAAGGCAACCTCCCCCTCTCCGGCCAGTACTCCCCCAAAGACTTCGTCCTCTCGCTCCAGCGCCCCAGATCCGTCATCATCCTCGTCAAGGCCGGCGCTCCGGTCGACCAGACCATCGCCGCCTTGTCCGCTTACATGGAGCCCGGCGACGCCATAATCGACGGCGGCAACGAGTGGTACGAGAACACCGAGCGCCGAATCCAAGAAGCCTCCGGCAAGGGGCTGCTCTATCTCGGCATGGGGGTTTCCGGCGGCGAGGAGGGCGCTCGCCACGGGCCCAGTCTCATGCCCGGCGGGTCCCACCAGGCATATTCCAACGTCCAGGATATTCTCCACAAGGTCGCGGCCCAAGTCGAGGACGGGCCCTGCGTCACCTACATCGGACAAGGCGGGTCCGGCAACTTCGTGAAGATGGTCCACAACGGAATCGAGTACGGCGATATGCAGCTGATTTCCGAGGCCTACGATGTGCTGAAGAATATCGGCGGGCTGTCCAACTCGGAATTGGCCGATATCTTTTCCGAGTGGAACAAGGGAGAGCTCGAGAGCTTCCTTGTTGAGATCACCGCCGATATTTTCAAGGTGAAAGACGATTTGGCAGATGGGTTTTTGGTGGATAAGCTTCTCGACAAGACCGGGATGAAGGGTACTGGGAAATGGACTGTTCAGCAAGCTGCTGAGCTGTCCGTGGCCGCACCCACCATCGCGGCGTCATTGGATTGTAGATTCTTGAGTGGCTTGAAGGAGGAGAGGGAGAGCGCCGCCGAGGCTTTGAAGCAAGCTGGGTTTAAGGAGGAGATTGGGAATGTGACTAAAGGGATTGATAAGAAGAGGTTGATTGATGATGTGAGGCAGGCTTTGTATGCCTCCAAGATTTGTAGCTACGCCCAAGGCATGAACTTGCTGAGGGCCAAGAGTATGGAGAAGGGTTGGGATTTGAATTTGGGGGAATTGGCTAGGATTTGGAAAGGAGGGTGTATTATAAGAGCGGTCTTCTTGGATAGGATTAAGAATGCTTACCAGAGGAATCAGGGTTTACCCAACTTGGTTGTTGACCCTGACTTTGCTAAGGAAATGGTGCAGAGGCAAGCAGCGTGGAGAAGAGTGGTGGGGTTGGCGGTAGCGGCCGGGATTAGTACTCCCGGAATGTGTGCTAGTTTGTCATACTTTGATACATATAGGCGTGCTAGGCTTCCGGCTAATCTTGTTCAGGCTCAAAGAGACTTGTTTGGAGCTCATACTTATGAGAGGGTTGATCGCCCCGGCGCATTTCATACAGAGTGGACTAAACTTGCTCAAAAGAGTTCTGGTGTTGGTGCTCTCAATTGAGCCGGTGCTCTCAATTGAGCCGGTGCTCTCAATTGAGCCGGTGTTACTTACTAGTTTGGTTAGTTGTTGATTTCGACGGGATGTTGGTTGGTTTGATAGTTGAATTGGAATTGTATGTCTCTTTGAGGCTTCCTTGCATAGGCATAGCGATCATTGCTTACCCTTGTCAATAAAAAATGCTTTGCCTTTTTTCAATGAGAGAAATTGTCTTCTGAAGTTCTGGTTCCTTGTTCCTTCTGCATTTTAAAATGAGTACCCTGCTGAATGACTTGGCCTGTTGGATGTAATGGGAAAATGTGTTGTGGGAATCATCGAAATCGGATTAATTGGTCTTTTGGCAAATTGCAGATATGGCTCGGTTTAACTAGTTTTTTTTTTTTTTTGCAGAGCAGTTGCCATCTCATTGCCTATTTGAAATGAAAATGAATACTCATTGTACTCTAGGTTTCCATCTGGTCTCTTTCTTACACATGTCAGATTGTTGAGTTTGCCTAGAGATTAACTCTTTCTCCCATGTCATTTGATCAACTCTTTCCCCTTTAATTTTTTGTTATGAGTTGATTTTAGAAATTAGAATCCAGATAATAGCTTCTTGTTTTCGTCGGTCCATGCTTGTTCGAAAACTTTGTTCTGGTTGTGTTATATTTTGGTAGACTAACATGTGCTAGCCTCTGAGGAGCCTAGTTTTGCGTTTGCATTTGGTTATTGAGCTAACATCGTTTCGGGCTTGACACTGCAGTAAAGCAGTTGAAAGATGGCAGATTTTCATTTTAATTTATGCAATCTTTACTATGGTCTTTGCTTCTTTTGAACATTCGATCTGAATGTGGAACTCATAATTAAGTGCTTGGTCCAAGAGCTTTCATGCTACTGCTGGCTTTATAGATTTTGAAAGTTTGTTCTACAGACACGTACCTTGCTCAAGTTAATGCAGTTTATAAGAACGTTTTATTTTGATTAAGAACTATTACTTTTGTTAATATTGAAAGATACTGGTTATGATCTTTTATGAAGAGTTTAATACATCGCATTATGTTTATTTTTTACAAAATTATGATTTTTTTTCTGATTTGGGTCTAATGCAATCCAGCCAAATAAAACACACTTATATATTTGGTACACCTCTGGTTACATGCAATTTACCTGCAAACCATAAGACAATAATTGTGAAGCAGGGTTTAAGCCTCGATGCTTATTGTATTAGCTACGCGGCAATTTCATGTTTCACAAATTTACAATTCCATTCAAACAGATTTTGGTACCTTGGGACTGGCAGATTTTATTCTATCTTCAGATGAAGTGATCAGGTGAAGCTAGGTGTCGAAAACCATTCTCAGGGATTGGCTTAGTTCTTATAACTCCACCAGAAGGCATTTTGCTACCACGAACCCACCTATTTTGAAGAACCCAATCGTCTTCAGCTTGTTCTTCCATTTCTTGAAACCTCTTCCTCTTCCGACGTCTCATACATACCATCCCAAGATAACACCCCAAAGCAGCTGCAACAAGTCCAAGGACAATTGCGATCACGAATGAATACCGCATGATCCATGGTTTCTTCTTCGATGGAACAACAATCGAAAAATGGCCTTGATCTGTTGTGCTACATACACCAGGGGATCTCATGTCACTGAGGGAAACTGTCCCATTGGCAGCAAATGATGCGCATTTTGCCTTGGAGATCAAGCCTTCCTCCAATGTCAGATTCGGGAACTGAATCAATATCGGCTTCCCCATTGTGTTTAGACTGAGCTTTCTGGCACTTTTCGAACTCGTATATGTTGCATCATAAACCAGAAAACCAACAACAGTGGTGAGAAATGAGTAACCTGGAAGAGGGTAGTAGTGAGATGACAAATTTCCCAAGTCTTGATACACCAAAGCCAGTCTCTTCACATGAGGCATTGGCTTGGTTCTCGAAGGGACGTGAAAACAGCTGAGCTTTTCAGCACCTCTATTCCATAATCTCCGGCTACGAAGCCCTACAACAGCGACTTCCACCCTGGATAGGTTAGCCCGGAGGACAGCCTTGTACAGAGCACCGGTGTGAGGCCGGTGCTCTGCAAGCATCTTCAGGGCCAAATCTCTTGTAAACTCATCTAAAGAGTCGGTGTTACTAGAGCTGCCACGTGAGCAGAAAAGAAAGGTAAAGAAAACCCAGAAGCAAATCTTGCTCATATTGTTGGATTCTAACAAGTGTTAACAAGACTAACCCAGAAGTCAGATTCCCAAACAATGCAGTTGAACTTGAATTTCTATGGCCATTTTACTCGAGGGTTTTGGGGTTTTGGTAAAGGGCTTCACTATAATGATTTGTTTTCTGGCAAAGATGGTCAGCACGCTAAGTGGCCCCTGTAGAAAAGGACTTTTAGAGCAGCTTTCATCAATTCATCAAGTGTGTGGTGTGCTCTTGACTTTTCTCAAAGCCAAAAACGATGAGAGATTTGCATTTATAGACGTTAGACTTTAATTTGGAAGGGTAGCAGTCTTTTACCTTAGGAGAATCCAATCCCATTTATTAATTTATTATGTCAACTAAATGAGGTAGATTTTGTGGAGAAAAACAAGAACTCTTAGCATAAACAATGGGCGTGATGGCAAAAAAAAAAAAAAAAAAGGCGTTAATTGCTCTGCTAAATGGAATGATGGATTGTTGGACCATGGTAATTGATTATGTTGAATTGTTGATGATCTCTTGTTGGGTTGTTCATTTTAATAATCCTTCTTTTGCAAAAGCCTAATAAACGGCCCGACGTGAAGAGGCCAAGAAGGTAATCAAATTTTGGAATTCTGAGGTCATTTCAAGATTTATATTGATGGCCGATGAATATATCCATATTATATTAATGAAATTTTCTATTTTGTTAAACAAAAAATTAAACTTAAGAGAAAAAATTATATATTATCATTTTATGTAATTACATTGTAAAAAATGAAACAGGAAGATTCAAATGCATATCTATACTATTATTCAGAAAAGAAAAAAATATTAACCATAACCGATTTTTTGACGCAAATATCCTTTATATATTAAAATACTTCGAAAATTAATTTAATAAAAAAAAACTAAAAAAGTCAAACCCTAAAATAAAAAAAAACTTATAACTACAAGTCTACAATACTCACAAATCACAATCTATCGGTAATCACCACCCACAACCCATTTTTACACTCATCGAGTGTGTTGATTTTTTTTAGTATTTTCTTAAGAGTTTTATACTTCATTTATATCACAACCTACATCAATATATGCTTCAGTTTATACGTACAACAATGAAATAATGAAACTGAAAAAATAACAATTAAAGGAAATGATAACGCCTCGATCATGATCAAACCTATCTTCTGCCTCATTGAAGCTCCTTCAAGTCCGGCAATTAAAGGAGTAGATCGAGAAAAGCTTATTGGTCCACGTACATCAAGGAGGAGGTGTCCGACCACCGTAGCACAAATCAATCCGCAACCAAGCAACATTTTGATATAAATAATTTGACAAAGGAAGTTAAGATATTCGATATTTTGCACATTGCATCAAATCACAATTATGGAATCACTCTCAGCAAGATGTAAATATCCAATTACAATAACCCATTACAAATTCTCTCTCTAAAGAATAGGATTGATGTCGCACTCAAGAGAGACGAAAGCCATTCACAATCTAAAATCTCACTAGAGAACTTCTCTATGTTCTATATAGTAATTCATAACCCTGGAGATTTTATCAACCACTTTATGTGTGAAAGAGTCGAGAAAAAAAAAAGTGTAAATGCGTATCTACATTAATTTGTATCAAGACATAATATTGTTGTTGGTCATATCTCTCATTTTAAGAAAAAAAAATAATGTAATTAATTTGTACCGAGATTCAAGTTTGAGACTCATTTTGAGTTTTTGAGTTGGGTCATAGACTCATAGGTCCATTAGCGTATATAGAATTCATTCTCAAGGTTTGGGTTTCTACTCTCGATGCTATTTTTGGGGCCGAGAATTAAGTCTGGAGACTTAAAACTTTCTTGTAAATTTCACATATATATATATATTTTTATGAGATATAAATTTCACAATGGTGGCGTGGTTCCTAAGTTTTTTTGTCTACTACATGTCTACATGCTTCAGCTACTACAACTTGGTACAGGTTATTGTGAAGCCACGGCCCAGTTGGTATCACCTTACTCATTATAGGGAACAATATAATGACCTCCTCATCGACCCTAATTAGTTCACTAAATATGCATACCTTAAAGATCAGAATGAAAACAAAAGCAACTACAACAAAAATAAAATAATAATAATAAGAGCACATTTGTGATGAAGTCATCAACCAAAACTAATTGGCAATTGTTGAAAATGTTCTAATCTTTATAAAAATATTTGCAATGTCTTTTTTCTCTTTAATGTGGGACAACACTCCACATTCTTACAATTTATTATCTGAAAACAAAAATCAACCAAAATTAGAGCTAATTACATTTAGTTACCAACTTACCATAAGTTTGGGGTGTGCCTCATTCTTCAAAATTATAACAAATTCATATTTATAGTTTAGAAAGCCAAAAAGATGTCAAGGAGTAGATTTCATGTCATGGTTACGATTAGACCGTACATTGGAGTAAGTAAAACGATTATAATTCATAACTTTTCTTGCGTTCAGTAATATATAAAGAATTAGAGTGCAAGTAGATCTCGTATTAAAATCAAGAACTTAAATTCTTAAAAACCGAGAATATGTTCCCCTTAAATGAATTTCACTTACCAAAAATGCTCTCTATAATTTACAATGTACCTCATATTTATGTGAAGATTTCAGTAATTAAATTAGTTTTACTTTCGATTTATGAGAATCAAGAAACGTTGCCGATAAAAGAAGTTGGCCATATTCCGATTCAATATAATTACTAACAACTTAAGGATAATAGTTTTTTTTCCATTCCAAATTATTCTTTAGCTCCATTGAATTTGTGTTCAATTATGAGTTCTTATGAGTTAATTTGCAAGAGACACGTATCAACTCAGAAGCCAGATTAGTAACTACAACAACCTTGCGGTTCAGCAAAAGGAGTTGAAGATTTCTACTTTGAAAACACTTGGACCGCTTCAGACCAAAAAAAGAAAGGAGAAAATATTGAACCGCTGCATTGTTGATTCAAAACATAAGCTTTTGATTTGGGGGAAAGGGTTCGGGACATGAAGGAAGCCAAGGTCGGCCACTCCTCCGATCCGCGGGCGATCATGGGCTCGGACTTATTGCCGGATCTGCTGGACGCGTCGGGCCCCGAACCGGACTTCGCCTTCGCCTTCAATGACAGCAATTTCTCCGATCGGGTTTTGAGGATCGAAATCGTGCCCGACATTTCAGAGACCAAATCGGACGGTGAGGCATGCACCAGCATCTCTGATTGGGCGCGTAATAGAAAGAGACGAAGGGCGGAGAGTAAGAGAGAGAGTGGTACCTTGTTTCTTTCAAAGTTCGAATTTTTCGTTGGTAGTTGATCAAATTAGGGTTTTGTTTGCTTTGCTTGCTGTGAAAATGTGGGAAATTGGACGAAAGTTTGGGTCTTTTTACTCTTCCGTGACTGGAAACTATACAAGTACCTCGATTTGGTGCATATGCATTTGGGTTAAACTTGATGGATAGAATTTCGGTTTGAAAATGGTGGAAGTATTTGGCAGTGTTTGCTCACAAATCCATATAAAAGCCTAAGTTTGTATATTTTTGTTTTTTTTTCTCTGTTACTTGTAGCTTCTGTGAATTTGGAGTTTTGTGATTCCAGAAGGCTACATTTTTTTTGTTGGATAGTTATCTTAGTTTTCTTTGTTGATTGTGGTGTAATCTGGTCCTGACTGAGAGCTTACATGTTACCATGGTGATTTTACATGATTATAAGCAAGTTTACTTTCAGTTAAAGGATGCTATAGTCAAAGAAAGAGTTAACAATTTATATACTTGAAACCAGTTACAGAATTGATGGTATCTAATAGCATGTGCGTTTTGCAATACCTTTCATCGGTTAACATACACATTGATAGTTTGATGGCTTAATGACCTTTGTATGGTTGCGTAAAACAAGATTTTTTTTCTATCTCTAGGTTTTCTTTTATGTCATTCTTTTACATTTGTTTTAGATTATGAGTTTATAACTGTTTGGGCATATGTCTTGCCTCAGCAGTCAGCACACTTATTATTGCTTACTTTGTCTTTATGGTTAAGAGAAAAAAAAAACTGAACTAAACTTGTTTATTTGTTTTAAAAATCCATGTTACTGATTTGGAGTTTTATTGCTCTTTTGCTCTCAGCTGAGGACATTCCTGTGCTCCGTGAGGAGCAGGTTTACTGTAACATGCCTGATACAGAGGATGTTGTGGCATGTGAAAATCAAGATGAGGAAGCTGTGGCAATGATTGAGTCACCTTCAGGTTCTCATTTAAACTTAGGTTTGGTACATTCTTTTGGTCTCTCTTATTTTTAGTTTATTTCTAGTCTATTATGAAGCCTCCAATATGCCTGAGCTGGAAAGTTGTATGAATTTCATCGTTTACAATTAAAATAAGAATACTATCCTTGGATATAGAGAACATAATGTTTTGTTTTTCCCCGAAGACTAGTAAACTGCTTTTGTGTTTTCACATGTAAATTTATTTTATTGCAAGTGACATAGCACACATTTATGCATCATGATTCTGTATGGACAGCTCTTTGGCATCTGTTATTTATTGGTCACCATAGTGTTCTGTATTAATATGAAATCATTGACTGGTTGTGGTATGATCTTGTAGATTCACTACGAAATTCTGTCAATGATGTAGCAGCGTGTAGCAATGACTTGTCCTGGAGCATGGATTGCTCCACAGTTCTTAGGGTTGAAACCATACATATAAGTTCTCCAATATTGGCCGCGAAGAGTCCGTTTTTCTATAAGGTGAAAGATTCTGGCCTGATGATTGCTGGGTTTTTTTTTGGTATCGTCCCCAGTCACTCATTTGTTTGTTTCATGCCTCCCATAGTTGTTTTCCAATGGGATGAAAGAGTCAGAGAAACGACAAGCAACTCTCAGAA
Organism: Rubus idaeus; assembly: GCA_030142095.1. Classification (NCBI taxonomy): domain Eukaryota; kingdom Viridiplantae; phylum Streptophyta; class Magnoliopsida; order Rosales; family Rosaceae; genus Rubus; species Rubus idaeus. The sequence goes on from CM057969.1 coordinate 6,344,582, forward strand.
TTTATGAATCTGGTATTTCTCCTCAGTTGTATTATCAGCTAATTAAAATTGTTGATTTATCCTTGTAGGAAGTTCTCTCACTGTAATTCTGCTATCTCTTCAAAAGAAAAGAGTTCATCTTTTACAAGCCTTTCTAACTATATCTACATCTTCTAATCCGACTGCAGAAGAAGCAGCCCTCATGGACCTTCTTAATTTCATGTACAGTAATACTTTGTCCACTTTAACAGCACCTTCGTTGTTAGATGTGCTAAAGGCTGCTGACAAATTTGCGGTTGCATCATGCATGAGATATTGCAGTAGGTTACTGGGACAATTGCCTATGACTCGTGATTCTGCCTTGCTTTATTTGGACCTTCCCTCTAGTGTTTTGATGGTTGATGCAGTTCAGTCACTTACAGAGACAGCAAAAACGTTCCTTGCTTCCCTGTACAGAGAACTAACCAAGTGAGCTTCTTTCATGCAACTCTTGTCCTTTTTTTGAATGATTCTTAATGAAGTTTCAAGTGCTTTAATCTTTTTTTCTGTGAAGTCTCCTTTTGTTTTAATAATGGTTGTTTAATTAAGTTTTCAGGGCCTTTTTATTTCCTGAACGTGTAACAATATTTTGCTTTCCCTGTTGTCTTATATCAAAATATACTTAAGTGGCCTGAATCTTTAAGGCTTTTGTTGCATCCATTTTTAATTGATTAAATCAGGCTACATAATCTGATGTATATCCGGCATATTTATGGCCTGATTTGCATATTCAAGAATATAATTGTTGAAGTGCTACATTTCTTACCAGGTTTGTGGATGAGGTGTTGAACTTGCCCCTTGCTGGTATTGAGGCTGTACTGTCTAGCGATGATCTCCAGGTTGCATCAGAGGATGCTATTTTTGATGTGGTGCTTAAGTGGGCGCGGTTGCATTACCGGAATGTGGAAGATCGACGAGAAGTCATTGGTTCACACCTTGCTCGCCTCATTCGTTTTCCGCACATGTCCTGTCGAAAGCTTAGGAAGGTTCTAAGCTGCAACGATTTTGACCCTCAACTGGCATCAAAGATAGTGCGTGAAGCTTTGTTTTATAAGGCTGAGACACCATTCAGGCAGCGCTTCCTTGCTGTAGAGAATGCTAACGCCACCTATCGCGGTTTTGTGGACCGTTGCTACAAGTACAGGCCAGTCAAGTTGGTGGAATTTGAACTACCCCGTCCACAGTGCATTGTGTACCTCGATCTGAAGCGTGAAGAGTGTGCACGCTTGTTTCCAGGTGGACGGGTATACTCACAGGCTTTTCACCTGGGTGGGCAGGGATTTTTCTTGTCAGCCCATTGCAACATGGACCAACAGAACTCATTTCAGTGCTTGGGGCTGTTTTTGGGGATGCAAGAGAAGGGATCGGTTAGTTTTGCAGTTGACTATGAGTTCTCAGTAAGGACAAAGCCCGGGGAGGAGTTTGTGAGTAAATACAAAGGTAATTACACTTTCACTGGAGGGAAGGCTGTTGGGTATCGGAACTTGCTTGCTACACCCTGGACGAAATTCATGGCCGATGACAGCAGCTATTTCATCAATTCTGTCCTCCATCTCAAGGCTGAGCTCACCATCAGGCAATGACTCCTTTCCGGGACTGGTTGGGAAGAGCTAAAGAATGCCTTGCATAACAGCTTGTAGCTTAGATCTCTGGCAGGCTTAGGTACATTTTGCCATTTTGGCATCACAAACTGGTAACAGTTGTTTAAGTGTTCCCTTTGGTACATAGATCCTGGTCAAGTTGTACTCGTTGTACTTGTAACTGTTCAGGCCCAAAGAAATGAAAACGTAGCGTTAGTGGAAACGCATTTTCTTATTTGTTATTTGCTCTTTAAACTCCCTAACTGTTGTTTTTCTTGAGGAAGACCCAGGTTGAATGCGGCCCAATTCCAGTGATTAATGGTCCTTGAGGTTGGAGCTGTTTGTGTCTTGAAATTTTTTGTGGGTAAAATAATGGCCCTTGCTCTCGCCTTCATGGTTGGAACGTGGAAGCAACCAAAATTACTAAATTAGAGAGCAAAGTAGATGAATAGTACTGGAGGCAAATCTAACCTTCTTACCCCATTGAGTGCACAATGACCAAAATATTGAATATTGAGGATGTAAAAAACAGAAATTTCAATGAAAATATTGGATATCAATGGAAATTAGGGTGCAACAGTTTTGAATAAAATTTGTAGATTCAACTAAAAATATATTGACACTAAAAATTCAAGAAACCCCAAGATTCTCTTATATGGCAGATATCCCCTAGGCAAATCAAACAGCAATATTTGTACTCGGTTACATGAAACAGCAAACTTAGCCTTGTCGTTCTATTTACAAGTCCACAAGCACATCATGGCATGAAATGATGAAACGTAAATTTTAGTTACTGTTTCTTGGAACACAAGACAAATGAAACAGTAAATTTGGTTCGTAGTCATTCGAACATCCAAATTTTGGATATGCTGTTTTAACCTTTTGGTGGAATTGGAATATGTAATCCATTTATATGCCAACTGCAATTATCATTTGGTATTTGGTGGAGCTTCTTTCTTTTGGGTTATGGTTCAAAATATATTATGTATCAATAAGAAAGAAACAATCCCATCAAAATTATAAGCACTGAAATAGGCTAGGATAACCATCGGGAAACAGGGCCAAAGTTAGGAATTATTAAAGTGTAGTAGTACTTGCTTGTTTGAATGCAATATAACTTATTGAATTATTATTAGATTCTTCATATATTCCGATTTAACTTGTAAAAGAAATGAAAAGAATAGAAGATTATGTTCGTGTTGCTTCCTCACTAGAAGTCTCCGGCCAGGTACAAGTTTAATTATGACACATTCAATCTAAAATATTGCTACATGATAGAGTTAATTAGGAACGCCTTTGTTCATGTGAATATCTTTCCTTTGTTAAATCTTCATTCAAGATTTAAAGTTGATTAAAGCTATGCTTAATTATGGGTGCTTCAACAGCCCAAAGTGAAATTCTGTCTGTCTCCTCTACTACTTGTTAAAGAATTGCAAAGAACCCCATTAATGGATCATTAATTAACTTGGTTTATATTAGGAAAACCTTTGCTTTACTGCCGACCCCGGCATGAGGAATTAAGCAAAGGTGGCTTGATTAATCATTTAACATATAAATTTTATTTGCAGCCAATTAGGCATTTGAGCATCAGATGATGAATCTGCTTGTTCAGTCATGTCAACAAAGACAAGCTTTGAATAGTTTTGTGTCTGGCTGTGGTTTTTGAATCTGCATTATCACGAGGAAAAGGGAGGAATAGCACTTCTTTAAGAAGCAATTGCTTATCAAGGACAACGCCACATCTTGGTTATTATATTTACTCCTTTGTTCAAGTTGATCTTTGAACGGAAAGCTAGCAAGCTACTTTCTTCCTCCCTTTCTCTCCTCTTAATGTGGTTTCATGTTCAAAAGATATGATAATAAACCAATATTATCAATCCCTTAATTTTTCAGAAAAAAGTAATGCCTTGTGCCAAGATAGGAGCTAATATTATTAGTCCCTTAATTATTCAAAAACATATATATATATATAATTTGGAGACTGATTAGTTATCTAACTCTAACTTTTAGTAAATAAAAAAATTAATACAACGTTTCGATTAAGTACATCATAAAATTTCAAGATGTGAACTCGGTAATTAATATGGACTCATTTTCGGTGCATTAATGCATCTATACATTTAGGTGTCTAAATTCATATAGTGCATTTATTTATCGATGCATTAATGCATTGTAGAAATTCGTGGAAAACACATGCCAAAATAATTTCATTGATTGATGTTTTGTATGAAAAATATTAAACTTATTGTGATTTAAAAACGTAAATAGTTTTAATCATGAACCATAAAATGACTTCTAGTATGGATGGTGCATGTCTAGCTATCCTCACCCATCACTTAATGTCCGAATCATTGTATATCGGACACACCATGTAACAATTCGGACAATTCCACATAAAATATTTACTCATCATATATGTGAAACTCTCTTAATAGTATAAAGAAGGATTATGATATGACGACATAAAGATTCACTCGATTGAAGAGAGCATTATTAATTACCTGCAGGGCTGCAATGGTTTGTATTATCATCAGACTAGACAGAGCGAGTTAAATCAAAGGTAGGAGGACGAGAAGGAAAAGAAAAGAAGAACAATACATCGAGATCGAGAGAGAAATTATGACAGGGAAAACCCAAAGCAAAGCATATATAACTGTATGCGCAGAGATGAGAATACAGGCACAAGCAAACCCAGCCATTATGACAGAAAGAAATTAATAATTCATATGGATTTAATAATTTGCATGACAGCAATGGAAAAAACAGAAGCAAAAAGCTGTGGAGGGCCTGCATGGAAATGGAACAACCCATTTGTCCAGAACATGCACTAGTATATCATATATGTGAGAGCAAGTTAGTCATGAAATGCCTCTTAGGCCTCTCTGATACTGCTGACCGAATGCTGACGTACGTATCTGTTCATCCCTCATGTCTTCCACCTCTCTATACGTCATGTATGAAAGAGGTACGTACCAGGTAGGAGGGACGGCGTCTCTGCATTATTGTCTGGGAAAAGGAAAAGAACTTGCTCGATCCTCAGGCGAGAATAACCATCTTAATTATTTGTGTATATGTTGTTTCTGCCCAATAATAGTATTGAGAATCTTCAAATGCGAAGTTCCATTCTTCAACACATATACATCTCGTGCAACTCCAATCTAGGGTTTCTTGGGCAACCAATTCTTACATAGGGAACATATGATAGAACTGATCAGGTAAAGTAGCTAGCTAGGTAAACCTATTAACCGTAGGTAAATCCGGCAAGGCAAGGTAGGGTAAATAACCAGTGAATAACTCTGCAAGATAAAGTAGGTACGTACGTAAAACCTCCAAAATTGTATTTCCTAATAGAAAAAAAAATTAGTGATTAGATAGAAAGATGGATGGACAGGGAAGAGTAGAAAAGCAGTGATTGGACAAATGGGAAAACGAAATGGTTCATTTCCGTAGGTCAGGCTTTTAGGTTGATTAGACAAACGATTTCACCAAAAGTGACTCAGAATCTGATGTGATGACAAAATTTAATTATTTCCACATTCCCATCATATTCCCGTTGGCTCTTCATGTGGTTCCCTCCACGTCTGTTTCCTAATTATTTTAGCTTTGAATATTATGTAGATACCTCTCCAACCACTATTTTTTTTTTTGGCAAAAACTTGCTACTATATTTGCTTTTAACATTTTTTGGGACCGGTTTGAGGGAGCAAATTTGCTGCCCACCCACTGTTGGGGTGGGCAAATACCCACCCGTGTAAAAAGAGCACGTGTCCTTGGTTAAATTTTTTTTCCTTTCTTCTTCCACCTCCAGCCTCTCTCTCTCTCTCTCTATTCCCGACTCCAAAATTTGGTACAAAATCTGGGTTCCAGATTTAGGAAGAGGCAGAAACCAAAAGACCTTTCCTTTGTTCGGGGAGTGGAGATCCCAGAGGTTTGGGAACGATTATGCTTCGGACGGGTGGCGGCGCGGCGACGGTGGGTTGATTCGGGAGTTGTCGATGGTGGTTGTGGGGGATGCGTTTCTGGTCTCGGGTTCGACCGAATGGGGTGGGCGACTGGTCGTCCCGATGTTCGCCGTCGTTTGCAGTGGCTCGGGGGAAGAGAGAGAGAGAGAGAGGCTGGAGGTGGAAGAAGAAAGGAAAAAAAACTAACCAAGACACGTGCCCTTTTTACACGGGTGGGTATTTGCCCACCCCAACAGTGGGTGGGCAGCAAATTTGCTCCCCCGGTTTGATGAGTTTTTATGAATTATGAATATAAAAGTTTGCCAATTATATATTTTTATTCTGTGTCTTTTTTTTTTGGACGAAATTTTTATTCTGTGTCTGGAAAATTCTTACTACTTACTAGTAAACTCTTTTATTCACCATTATTGATTCTAAATATTGATAACGGCTCAACGTAAATATCAAATAAATATCGAATGTTGATTAAAATATTAGTAAATATCTAAGTATCGAGTAAGACTATGATATGTTAACATTTCTCATACATAATGCGAAGATAAAGTCCTTGTTAGAGTAAATAAGGTCTTCGTTAGAGTAAATTAGGTTCTCGTTTGAGTAATTAAGTCCTAAAAGTTGTAATTATAATGTTTTACGACTTGATGATACATATTACTACTTTGACAACTCATGTGGTAACTATAAAAAAACCCTTGTTAAGGTAAATATAGTCCTCAATAGAGTAAATAGGATTTCGTTTGAGTAATTAAGTCCTAAAAGTAGTAACTATATGTATGAGATACGTTAACATACACTAGAATTTTCTCTAAGTATCAACAAATATTGGTCTTATAAGCTAGTCACTTATGCTTAATTATGTCTGATTTTGGAGGTCTAATCATACAGTGTCAACCAACAACGATCAACATCGTGGCAAAACTTTTTCTAAAAAAAAAATTTAAAATATAAAACATTGATTTTTCACTTAAAACCGTTGACCTACTATAGCACACAATTTTTATTTTGCCAAAATTGCATGATCTTATTTTATTACAAAAATGTTCCCACATTCAAATCATGATTTTTAAACACTTATTAAACAAACAAAAAATAAAAATTTTGACCCGATTTTTTTTTTTTACGATTTTTCAAAGACTTACTACAAAAAAAAAATCGTAAAATAAAAATCGAGATTTTCTAATTCTCGTCAACTGGTGGAACACCTTCTAAAAATCAAGTTTTATCAATGATGAGATCATGACAAATAAATTTCAAACAAAAAATGGTGTGACAAGTTTCGTCATGCCATGACACGTCTAAACGTGCCAAATCAAATCAAGCCCCTTTCTCTTTGAAATTTTCTCATGTCATAATCTGCGTGGTAGGCCTACGCCGAGGGAGCATAGCATAAGGAGAAAAGGGAGCCCAAACGGTGGAAGAGATAGGGGAGGTCGGGTCATTTGACAGAAATGGAAGGTTTTTCAACACTATTGGTAAAACATGATTTTTAGAATGCGTTCTAATTGACGGAACTCGAAAATCTTGACCCGTAAGTTTTTTTTTCTCGATTTTTCTCGTATTCCGACTTTGAAAAATAAGAAAAGATACTTCCCATCCCGAAAAAATTCTGAATTTTTTTCTTGTCATATATTACATTATTCTTAGTGTTTCTGGCAAATATCACTATTTTTCATCTCATAATAAAATATTTTATGGCCCAACTCATTCTAGTGGTTGCATCATTGTCTGTGCTCATTATGGTGACCAAACCTTATCCCTTGCCCTTGCCCTCCCTTGCCCTCACCCATTCTTGTAGCCAAGCCAATGCAAATACATGTGCTCATTCCAATACTCTTGTCTATCACTTAGGTTTAAAGGCAACTACTCAGTGTCCTAATATGTGATATCTCCAATCCATACTTGTACTCTTAATCGTGTTCATACAAGTGAGGCTAACTGTGTCCAATTTTGGAGATCCAACTGCACTGTGTAATCCAATAATGATGTTCTAACACAGTGGAGACCAACCCCAAAAATTTATCTTAAAAAATTAAAATTATGAGACCTTATTTTCTCATCAAAAACTGTGGACTATATTGTGATAGCACAACGTTTTTTGGCCAAAATCATATGATCTTACTTTCTCACAAAAATATTTTCACCCACAAATCATGATTTTTAAGCTCTTCTCAAACTGACGGAATGCAAAAATCTCGACCCAATTTTTTTTTAAAAAAATTGCCAAAGGGGGAATACAAGAAACTTCGTAAAGAAAAACATGGTTGAGATTTTTTAGTTCCGTCAACTGGAACACCTTCTAAAATTTAAACTTTACTAATGGTGAGATTATAACACTGGAAAAAAAAAATGTTAACAAGATTTGGCACGTTTTGGCATGCTATTGGCCCATAACATTTATAAACGTGTCGAACCATGTCAAATATCTTTCTTTTTGCAACTTTCTTGTACCATAATCTCACCATTGATAAAACATGATTTTTATAAAAATTTCAATTGACGAAACTTGAAAATCTTGACCCATTTATTTTCTACGATTTTTCATGTTTTTCGACTTTGAAAAATAAAATAAAAACATACTTCCCGTGATGAAAAAATTCTGAATTTTTTTTCTAGTCATAAATTACATTATTCTTAGTGTTTTCAAAAAAAATTACCATTTTTACTTTAAAATAAATATTTTATGGCCCAACCCATTCTTATGGCTGAGTCATTTTCTACGCTTATTCTAGTGGCCAAGCTGGCAAGCCCTCGCCCTCGCCCATTCATGTGGCCAAACCAATAGAAATGCATGTACCCATTCCAATACTCTTGTTCATCAATTTAGGTTTAAGGGCAAGTACTCTGTGTTCTAATCTATGTCATCTCCATATTTGTACCCATGTCCATGAATTTTTCTAAAAAAAATTTCAGTTTCTCAACCAAACTTGTGGATTATAGCACATTTTTTTTTTGTCAAAATCACACAATCTTATTTTCTCACAAAAAAAAATTCACCCTCAAATTATGATTTTTAAGCACTTTTTAAACTACGGAATGTAAAAATTTTGATCTTATTTTTTTCTTTTACGATTTTCCGAAGGTGGAATACGAGAAAATTTGGATAAAAAAAATAGGGTCGAGAATTTATAGTTATGTCAACTTAAACACCTTCTAAAAATTAAACTTTACTAGTGGTAAAGTTATGGCACATGCAATTCAAGAAAACTGAAGATGTAGGCGACATGAAAACTTTTATGTTTTTCTTTTTTTCACCAATAACATGTGAATCACACCGATATAAGACTTTGTTTAGTAAAAAGACGGGGGAAACCCCCCCCCCCCCCCCACACCGGAAGCAAAAACAAGCCCAAGTAAGTGAACCAGTCCGAGCAGGAAAGAAGAGAAACTCACTGAAACTAAAAATTTGGGAACTTCATCGGCTGTTCCCACTAAATGGACGTCACAAATAGACTAGATCCTAAGTTCTTACTTTTTATTGTTGTTTTCCGGTTCAAGAGTATGTAGAGTATGCACATTCTTATCTTTATACGCTAATCTCGAATAAGTGAAATTGATTAAGTAGTGAGTCTTTATGTAACACTACTAATTATGCATGAAATTAATGTCTCCACTATTGTTTTTTTTGGTGTTTTGAACAAATGTACACGCCAATCTTAAGAACTCGTTTTGTATTTGGACCCTACCATAAATAAAAAAAAGTCTTCAAAAGTAGATGAATTTAATTGCCACAAATTAAGCTAGCTAATCCCCTACATATAGCTTAGGGACCTTCGGTCGTTCAGTTGTCTTTTCGCCGGCTATGAAAAGATATAAAGTGACCTCATATCGATTTGCTTCTGTACTTGTCTGCTTGATATATTTAAACTGACTCTTTTTTTTTCGGGAAAAATTAAACCGAATTTAGTTTGTATAATTTCATGTGCATAATTTTATGTTTATGCAGCATACACATAAGAATATGCAGAATTAGAGACCATATAATATAGTTCACGAATCAGATGGACTTGCAAAGGACAAAGGTTAGTGTTAAAGTAGAACGCAAAAAGGCTTCTATGGTTTTGTCAAATTAGGCTCATATATATGAAACCCTAGATAGGAATATGGCTATGATTTTACGGAAACCTAGGGTACAATCAATCAACAATTTTCTTTTCTTTTTACTGTATGTTTGGTTTGACAGTACAGTACTACTCCATTTAGCAAGTTAGCAACTCTCTTTCTCAACAGACACTTGAAGACCAATTCAAAAATTGCAAGCACACTGTGAGACCAAAAAAAAAAACGTTAATTTAATAGGGGTACGTAAGTAAAATATTGTCATTGTTTTCTTTGTCAATGACTAGCAAATAGCTACTAGCTATCAAATAATGGCTATCCAATTAACCATTAACTAATTGATCCCTAATGTACATGCGCATATTATACCGAAAGTTTTTTTTGAAGATATATTATACCGAAAGTTAGGATTATAGAATGGTTCATCGTTTTTTTTTTAAGACAAATGATTAGATAAATAAAGTTTTAAATATTTTCGAAACAATCAAAATATTTGTTGAAAATTATTAATATTTGAATATTAGTTGAACAAGTATGGATATATACCGATATTTTAATTGATACTCGATATTTTGGTTATAAGGAAGTATTGCATTGTGAGATGATAAGACAAATAGTCACCAAGGCTAAGAACATCAAAGACAATGTAAAGCAAATGAAAACAATCTCATGATAATAAAGATGCACTTGTAAAATGGAACTCAAGGCCTATAGGAGTACAGTTTATTTATTATTATTAATAAACAACTAGTAGATGACAATGAGTTTTGAATTCATAACTTCTTACCGTTTATTGTTGATATTTTTTTTTTATGAGAAGACGACAATTACACATGATGTCACATCCTTTAAGGCACGACAATAAGAAACATTATCTAAATAACTTCGGTTACTCTCTAAATACAAACCATATAACCAATAATTAAAAACTATAATCTAATGACAGACCTTTTGGCCGGGTCCAAAGTTTTATGTGTTGTTTAAAATATAATGAATGAGATAAAAGATTAATCTATCTTAATGCAAAGGAGAATAATTGAATTTAGTGATGGGCTTTCCATAATGCAAGGGATTGGTACAAGTGTTATACATAGTATGCAACATATATGAAAGGAAATAAGAATATGAATAACTTCCTTCGAATATTTTGTTTAATTTACTTATTTAAAAATATAATAATGTCCCACAAATTTAATATTATTATAGTAGTCTGATATCACCCTTCTTTTAGCTTATATAAATCCCCTTCCTCCCTTCGAAGATTCATGACATGTTTGGTTGAGGTGGCACACAAACTCAAAGCACACTCTTGACCTCCTGTGCCTATAGCTAGGTTACCTGGCCTCCTCTCTCTCTCTCTCTCTCTCTCTCTCTCTCTCTCAGCTAGGGTTACCATGGGAAATCTTTCCAAGTTTATTCATGTGAAATTAACTTGCTTACATAGATCTGTGCAAGCATCGATCCTTGAATTTCATGGATCATCATCTTTAAGTTTGTTGGTGAAGGGAGCTTTCTTCAGTCCACTCATGGGTGGCAGTAGGATTTCAATTAGCTGCCGACTCATTCATCCAAATACTGGGTTATTTGATCGATCAGGACACACCCAGTAAATGTGTGAATGATGCGGGAGACAAATTGGATCTTAAGCCTCCTGTACTTGGACTGAAGGGAGCTCCCTTATCTAGTTCCCTTATATTCATATACCATATTATATGTATTTAAACTGGATTTTAAGCCTCCTGTACTTGAAGCTGGTCATCAAGTGATAAACTTGAACTTATCCAGATATTTAAGTATGCTTATTAATTATTAGCCCATATCTAGATTAGCTTGCTTTTTGTTGTGTTTATCTTGTCGGGGAACCTAGAGATAGATCGAGGGAGCTATAGCTAGATTACTACGATCATATATTATATAGATTAAGTTAGATTAGGCCTGTATCTTAGTATGAATCTATTTGCTAGCTTAGCTTTTGAGCATAAAAAAATCATTGCTTACAGTTTCAAGTAGGGTTAAGCTGAAACTCAATATTTTGTTTTTACCTGATGGAAATCTACCACAAAGGGTTTCAATCATATATATGGTCGATGTACATATGTATCTTTGAATAATGAATTCTTTTTGCAGTTAGGGTTTTGTCAAGTTGCTGAAACATGTATAAATGAGGAAGAAGAAGAAGAAGCTAACGGCCTACTGGCAAGCAAGCTCACACGCTTAACAACATTAGCTTCTTGGTTCTTGCTCTCCAGCAGCAACAAGTTCCTAGACATGTCTCCCACAGGCTCAGTTCAATTTACCATATTATCCTCCCATATGGGTCAACCTAATTGAGCTAGAAATTAAGTTGTTTTGTATTATTTTGTACTAGAATTTATGTCGTGTGTTTGTTGTTTTTTTTATCTTTTTTTTTTTAATCTATAGGTACTAAATCTTCGATGCAACTGAAGAGTGGGAAAATGTAAGCTGAAACGAGGGTTAATGCATACATATATTTAAACTAATTAATTTCAACCCTAGTGGTTCTTATTCGATCTGTTTCCATGCCAATATTTAATTATATATATTCCTTTTTTGGTTTTCCTTGTCTGTGGTAAAACTCTTCACCAGGAAATGATATAAGAAATGATGAAGTGGGCTTCTTTAATTGAGAGTGCAAAATAAAACTTTCTGAAAGTGCAAATAGCCAGAGCATTCTTTAATTTGCCCTAGTGCTTCCAACCAGGTCCTGGCCAAGAAATGACAGATGCTTCATCGCCTGCTCAGTTACACTTACCTTCCCGAAAACGAATCTCTCTGCATAGAAAAGTTCCAACCACAGATATGATGTTTCTGTTTCCACCATTACAAGACAGAGTTTTTAACCTTTACATTTTTTAGGGTTTTACCTCTTCCAAATTTCCTCCCGTGTTTTCTTTTCCTCTCTAAGCATACAAGCACTATTACCAGATCGATTTGGATACAACCTTTTACCTCTCTCTCTTTTCCCCACTTTTTTCCATCCAACGTTTTCTTTCTCGTGCTTTTGATTGATCATTGCACCATCTTTAACAAACATGAGTGCCATTGTTTTTGTCTTCATTCCTGTGAAAAATATTTGGTGACTCAATTATTTCCACGTGTTCAATTCCTACTGATGATACACATTCATAGTCTCAATGGATTTGAATTTGGTACTCATTAAAATCCCTTTTATAGATTAAGTACGCTCTATATCTTGCCTTTATTCTCTGGGTCCTGGATGTTCCAACCCATGTGGAAAAGGCTTAGTATTGGTGATCAACTGGATTCATTTCTTAATCACAATTAGTTTCTTGTCCCTAGCATCTTAATCTTCAGATATGAACCAAAATCATTTTGGAAAACAATTAGAGATTGATAATGATGCTTCTGTCTTTTGTTATCGATATGATGGGACTGAGGCATGAGGCGGAGCACGTATGAAATTAGATGGTTTTAAAGGCTTAAAACTAAGTACAAGACTTGAGAGGTGTAAGTGAAGAAAAAAGTGGTGTATTTAGCGTGATATATTGATCGATCTAAAGTTTATAGAGTCCTACTTATATGAGGGACAATTATTTGACTGCTGAAATTAAATAAAAATACTAAAATTATAACAACTTAAAAACCGTGCATTTAATCTCAGCCGTCAAATTCACTTGTCCCTCACAATTCCTTAAAAACCTTCTCTCATGTGAACACTCTTGAAAGTTTATTTATACTTATTATTATTATTTTTTTAAGAATGTGCTTTAGAGAAAGAACTATGGCTACCATGAAATTGAAATGACAAAGAAGGTGAGGAGAGGGGAAGGGAAGTGGGATGACTTGGACGGACATTTCTACCCTAAATTTATAATTGCCAAAAATCAAACAGGGTTAATGGACACTGAGAACTATCGTGATAAACAATTAATAAATTTTCAGGACTAGAAAAACAATATAAATTGAAAGACTAAAATCAAAATCAAGCAAAAACTAAACAACTAATTACAGAGATTCTCCATATGCTTTATGTAATATGGGGTTTAGGCACTATATCCTCCCATTATATATATTATATATTTTCATTAATTAAGGCTTGAGGGCGGCCACACGGGCCATTATTTATTTATTTTTTTAAATGTAATTACGTCTAATCCTATAAATTTGTATTGTAAATGTGAAAATTTGGATTCATTACATTAATAGCTTATTACTAATGGAAAGCCGAAAAATTTGAAATTGATACCTCGTTTAACATTTTAGTTAAAAAGTACCATTAACCAATAACTAATTGATATATATATATATAGGGTCCGGATTAATTGACATATTTTTTGACACATTATTTTACTCTTCATATGACCCTTTAGATTTGAAGACATTGGATGGTCATGATTAATTATTGTAAATGACATGACATTAAATTTCTAAAACAAAAATATAAAATAAAATTAGATTAAACTATATATATATTTAGTAAACTACTAATTGTTTCAAGGAAAGTTAGTAGTCATTTGCAAATTTATAATATATGCTTTGGGGATATATTTACTTTCCTTGCAAATTTGAAAAAGTTAGTAGTTTACTAAATATATATATGGAGTGGCAAATCTTTTGGGGATATGCTTTAGTCAGCAGCTGTGTAGGGAATCTAGAGTAGCTTTCAATTACTTATGAATACTTAGAAAGACCAATTAGGATTTGGTTAGGAATAATTAAATAATGCTTTAGATGTTGTTAATTAAGATGGTTTTAATTAGGGGGTGCAAGACAAGAGTCAAGTGCAGTAGCCTTTTGTAAATCAGTAAATAAGGTTCAAGTAATGACCAAAAGTCTCGTACTACACATGCGACACATGAGAATTCATGTCGTCTCAGAACATTGGCTAGTACGACATGGAAATGGAAAATACGACAGCAAACTGCCGAACCAATCAACTAGTAAGAGTGTAAGACAAATGAAACCATGGATGATGGAACAGGGGGTCTTAGGACTAGTCTTAAAAGAGAAGATAAGGTTCTCTATGTAAGAAGACAAGAAGTTCATCACATAAAGAGGGTGAACTGTGAAGCTGAAATTAATGGGAAGCTCAAGCATGGAAGCAGAAGCCTTGGAGATATTTGAAGTTGGTCCTTGTGAAGATGCTTACACAATGGGCTTCCTGATTGGCCAGAGGTTTTCAAACAAGATAAGGAGCAGATTGGCCAGAGACCTCATTCTTCAATACCAGCTCCTCCCTTTTGCTCAAACCCTAGAGTCACAGCCACTCATTCAGTCTCTCACTGATAATCACCGTACGAAGTTTCCGAGGTATTGGGACGAGCTCGTAGGAACTGCAGAGGGAAGTGGAGTGCCAGTTCTTGATGTAATGATCATTTACTACTCAACGCTATAACTAACAATACAGTTTGTTGTATTTCAGTTGTCCAAATAATTGCACTGGTCACATAATGACATTCTAGTTGTTTGGTCATGTGCAGATAATGCTAATCAACTTCAGGAAGGAGATTCTTCCATTTCTTCCAAAGACGGTGATGAATCCCGAAATAGATACTCCGGATGACTGCTCTGATGTTCTCGTTGCTAGTGATTCCATGGCAATTGTGGCTCACAATGAGGATGCAAATGTTGCTCTGGTTGGTCACACGTATGCTTTCTTGCATTCTTTTCCCTATCCAAAACAAAAAGGAAATTACATCAATAAAAGCAGAAGATCGAAAACTTGTATACAACTGTTCTATAGAACCCCCTTTTACATTCAGTATGCCAAGTAAAAGCTAATCATATATTATTATTGTTTTTAAATATAGTACCAGTTTACATGTTAATGCATGATTGTGTTGCAGCTATTTGATAAAGGGAACTCTGTCAAATAGGCTATCATTCATTGCTTATACATATGCTGGAGAGCTCCCTAGCTGTGCATTTGGCCTCAACAGTCATGGCCTGGTAAGATGACCCTTTAATATTGCAGTTTATCCTGTCTCAATCAGAACCCAGTTAATAAATCAAATGACAGAACAAAATGTTCCAACATCAATTTAAACCAAATAGTGCTAAGAAAAGGATTCTCCAATGCATAACTTACAGGCTTTTACGCTGAATTCAGTACCCCCATCTGAAAGCGAGATTGTTGCTGGAGGCATCGGGCGAAACTTTATTTCACGAGACCTGCTTGAAGCAAAAAGCATTGATGATGCATTATGTGTAAGACCTAGTAATCTGAGCTCTTTTAAGTAGCTATGTTTTGTCAAGTGTCGGTGGTTTTAATAGCATGGATTGCACCTGCAGAGAATTGAATCAGCAGAAGTTTCTGCAGGACATAGTTACAATCTGATTGAGACAAGGACACGTAGAATTATCAATGTAGAAACTGCCTCAAAAAACCGGGTTTCAGTTTACGAGGTTGGAGAAACACCATTCTTCCATGCAAACATGTATCTCCATCTCAAAGTTAATCAGGTCAGCCAAATTGCATACCCAGATAGGACTTTAGACTGGAGACTGCATGAAACTACATGGGAAGAACACATTGTTGTCGTAATATGAATCATAAATGTTGAAAAATTATAATCATATTTGATCAGACAACATGCAATGTCATAGTCAAATATATGACAGTAGATTCAACACAGGAAGTCATCAAATAGTATCACACTGATGTATGAACAATACTAGTAATAATTAGAAACTAGATTCTTCAATTTTCACCAAGTTAAAATCATGGGTCTCTATGAAGGTACATGATGAGAACTCATTAACAAGGCAAAGAAAAGCAACGATGCTACCTAAAAGCTCCAAAGAAGATTTCCTTTCACTTTTAGGAGATACAAATGACCCCACATACCCCATCTACATGACAGGTAATTTATTAATTAGAACACAATTTGAACCTTCTTCCCTCTAATATATTCCTCATCTATCTGCTTGCCATGTTTCCAGGTCCCACGCTTTACACTCTATGCACAGCAGTGATAGACCTGGATGAACAAACACTATCAATTGTTGAAGGAAACCCGAGAAAAGGAGAAATCTCTCACATCTTCTCTACGTGTTCAGAAGATTTCAAGATGCCCTAACAAAAATTCAAAGCAGCCTACTTCGTCTTGCTGCATTTTCAATGGAGTTGCATCTGGAGCCCCTATGCAGGTTCATAGAGGCCTAAAATGTGCCCATCAAGACAGCGCATTGCTGCAGCCTGAACACGAAGATTGTCACATGACATTTTGACAATTAAAGGAATAAGTTATGGCAAAGCTGTTATTAAAATCCAGTCATCACCTTGCCATGGATTTCGTATTTGATAGGACCATCTAGTTCAGCACCTAATGCCATTAATTTCGCCATTGTTTGATTAATGTCTGTCACTGTGAAAGACAGAAGTGAAGAGTGTCCCTTCTGCATTACATGGTCACTGTGAAACAGGATTAGCAGCAGCCATGCATTTTCAATTAGATGCAAACTAGCAAAGAGGTCAATCACAGCACAAAGAACAAGAAGCAATACTTTCCAATCTTTATAACAGACACAAAAATGTAGTGCTATTCATAGTGAAGGGTGTGTGTATAGCTCTCTCAGACAAATAATCAAACAGGTGGAGTGCATAAAGCAAGTAGTATGAGACATAGAGGAATACACGGGGGATTGCATGAGGCCAAGTTTGAGTGGACCGGACTGAAGCTCGGCCCAGCGAAGAGTACAGACGTGGACGGTGAAGTCCAAGCCTTCCGAGTAGAACCGAGCAGCTTTTGGCACGTCCTTGTGCAGCTGCAGTATCCACCTAAACGACGCCGCAGCCATATCTCTCTCTGTCTCTCTGAAGGATTAGAAATAAAGAGAAATTCTATATTTTATAAATACTTTAGAAATTTAATTGAGCAAATTATATGATTAAAAATGTCTTTCAAATTCCACCGCTTTAAAGTTCAAAGTTTTTCGACTTCATATTTAAAGTTATGAAATATGATTAGTAAAATTTTAGTTCAATTGCGGAATTGAGATATGACTTGAAACCGTTTTCTGCTGACATTATATTCAGTGAAGTTAATTTGATCTTTTAAAAAGACAACATCCGCATAAACACTTTAGTAGTTTAGTTTCACTACTTTGAGAATGAGATTGGAACTCCGAACAATGAGTTTCAATGCTAAAAACACCATATCCTGCTACAAATTGTTATTAATTAACACTAATTCATATTGAATCATAAAACCAAATGTAGACTGCATACACACTTTTGGTAATCAAATTTGGATTTTGGTTGTACTCCTTATAGTGTTGATCTCCGTAATTTACTATTATAGTTTCTTAACATTTCTGATAGCGAACTTAGGGGGTCGTTTGTTACATGGGATGCCACAAGCCGGGCTTATTCTTAATACATATCCGGGCTTCCTTTAGCTGGGCTTATACAATAAAAGTTTGAACCATGTTTGGCAAGGTAGTGTTGTGTAAGATGGGGATTATCATTCTTCTTTCTCCCCTAGCCTCAGCACTCCGATCTGCTCTCTTTCTCTCTACCCAGAACGCTCTCTTCTCCACCGCTCTCTCTTTGCTCTCCTCTTCCTTCTTTCTTCTTTCTCCCTCTATCTCTCTCCTGTTCTCTGCTCACCGCTGCCACCGTGAGGACAACCCACAACACCACCAATTTCTCACTCTCTTTACCAGTCCAGTTCAATCTCTTTCCGGTCCTCTCTCCTCGAGCTCTCTCAGCTCTGTTCTCTCTCTTCTCTGTTCTCTCTCTTCTCGCGCCGGCGTCTCCGTCCACAATTCAAATCACAACGCAGCAGCACACAAGCAACCAGTCATCACCGCCGCGCCCTCCGAGACTCCGTGCCTCTCTCTCTTCAACAGCAGCGACGCCAATCCGCCTCAGTCTATCAAACCCAGATCACTTCAATCAAAGATTCGAGGTGTCGGGAGGCATAGAGAAACAAAAATATATTGAGGAGAAAGAAATGAACGAGTCCTGGAGGAGGACTACACAGCGGCCCCAAATTTGGGGGTGCTATGGAACGAAGAATACAAGAGTTTTTAATCCTGTGGGCTCCACCACAGTCCCATTTAATGTTAACCCTTGTTTTCAACAAACATGGGACAAGCTTATCGAAGAAAATAATTCCCTTTAGTCCAATCCAATCCCCCGTAACAAACGGCCCCTTAGAGTTATGCATGTTGATGGATAAAGCTGAATGGATTACAGTTTTTTTTTTTTTATTTATAAAAAACCCTCATTTTACTTCTGTATCTTATATCACAACCACGACTAACACTAAATTACTAAAGCTCCATCATAATGTAGGACTTTCTAACATCATTTCATTCGGATCTCCTACTCTTATTTTAATGTACTTAGACAATGTAATAATGTAGCACATTCCAAGCTTATTTATCAGTAGCTTAAGGAGGTACATAACAAATAAATAAAGAAAAAATAGTTAATAATATTGGAATCCCACTTTTCCATGATGGAAATGAAGCTGATGTGAATGTGACAAACATAAGAGGATATTAAGGAGTGGAAAGGATCATTGTCCCAAAAAGAGAAGAGAGGGAGGGATCTGGGTAGTCACAAATATGTGGAACCTGAGTCCTCATGTATATCCCTGAAATCATAACCCAAAATTGTTGGTCTTCAACTTTTTATGATTTCTGTAGGCTATGTAGCATATTAATATTACACTAATATACAGATTACAACTTCTCTTTCAAACTTACCTGAGAGACAATACTATAGTGAAGACAGAGATATGCTATTCAGAGAGTACAATGGCAATATTCACAATAAGCAAAACCACCAGCAGGAACCTTTCAGAGTGTTAAAGCCAACATATTCGAAGAAATTAAGAGGTACTTTGGAAAGCTTTTGTTCTCGTTGAACGTTGTCCTTTAGACCTTGCTTCAATAAGCTTTGCCTTCAAGGAATTTTCCTTTTTCCGTAGAGGCAACTTGGAAGAAGACTCTGATATGTCAAGAGCTGGGGATGTGAGTTTTGCCATCCACTGTCGTACTGGACTTGCCTGATTCCTCCATCCAGTATTACTGCAAGAAGCCTCATTGAAATTATTTTCGGAATGTACATGCCCACCATCTGATATCAAAAGTTGACTTCTTACACGATTTTCACCCATGTGATTCAGATTAGAACCATGTCTTTCATCTTGTTTATTTCCCTTTCTGTAAGTTTCATCTTCTGTGGCTTCACAATGTTCAGATTTTTGGGACATGCTTATTTCAGTTGGCTTCAATTCTTCGGTTTTCCCCTGCTCCATATTTACCATTTGGGACTTCTTACTTTCACTACATGACAAGGCCCAAGCCATCTGTTCTTCAAACTTAACTTGCAAGCTGGAGGGAGTACGGCTTCTTACTCTTTCAGAAGAGGCAGGTTTTTTCTTTGAGTGATCTGATTTCACCTTTTCATCAATAACATTCTCTACGGGTTCCTCCACGTGCAATTTGAAGTGACTGTTGCTTGGTTTATTGAGCTCAAAACAATGCGAGTCACTGCCTAAAGAATCTTCTTCATCACCTGCATCTTGGGGTGCACTCACAACCTCATTCAGTGGAACAGATTCCAGTGAATTCTTACGACGATCCCTTGGCAACAGAGTTTCAGCATTCTTAAGAGTGTTATTCATGTGTTTAGCTCGAAGGAAGGTCTCTATTTCAAGGCTTAATTTGTCCACTACTGAGTTCTTTTCTGGAACACCACACTCATCTTCGTCTTGTTCTAGCTGCATCTGCATCCGTTCATCCAGCCATGATTCAGATACATGGAGAATCAATCGATCACGATCAGAGCTTCCGGTCCAATCCTTGTCAGATTTGTGTTTCAAAGAATGCACCTCTTGTTCATAGTCTTTTATTCCCTTGGCAAACTCATCGCATAGGTCTTCCAACAACTTCCTTGATTTCCTCTCACTTTCAAGCTCTCTCAGGGAATTGGAAAGAGAAGATTTCACCTCAGAGAGGTCTCTTGCTAACTTCCTGTGTAGGCTTTCTGATCGTTTTCTTAACCTTCTCTCATCTTCTAGTTCATCCCTCACAGACTGAACAGCAGCATGGATTCGATCCTGTTCTTTGCTCTTCCTAACTAGTTTATCTTCTCCAATTTGCTTCATCAAATCGTCTAGCTCATGTCTATCAGCTTGTCGTACCCGAACCAACTCTTTGATCTTGACACGGGCATGATCCAACTCTGCTTTCAATGCTTTTATCAGTGCTATATTGGACGTATGTTGTTCCTCCAAACTCCAAATCCGGTTCAAGACTTTCAGCAGTTCTGTTGATGTTTTAAGATTATAATGTGATTCACCAATCCTTCCCTTAAAGTCTAAAGAACTCGTAGGAGTGACCGCAGGGTTATAAGGCGCCACCTGAAAAGAGAGTAAATGAACCATGCAATAGGTTGAAGCATGAAAGATTTCTTATAGATCGAGGCACTGAACCAAAAAGTTTGTACATGAAACTTGATTGGAATTTAATTAGAAAACATATGGTACAAAGTTTAGAAACAAGTGATTGATAGAAGATACATGTAATGCAATTTGGAAGTAATTGAAAACTGTGTCATGGTTTGCTCATCATAATCGTGGATGACTACATTTCAATGCTGTGCTCACATTATATTATATTTCTCAACTCAATTAAACAGGATGCAATATATTGAAATTACTGACCCAAATAAGATTATGCCTTATTCCTACACAGATATATATAATTCTGCAAGTGGCATCAACTTCCATAAAAAAGAAATTAATAAAATAAAATAGAAAACAAAAAATAGTTCTATAGTGTAATCCCCTGTACTTGTTATCTCAAACTATATCTCCTTGAAATAAAGGACAAAGAATCAATTGACCAAGTGGAAACAGATGCTTACCTCCATAGAACTACCATAGCTTGCAGGAGATACAGGCTGCAAAAGATGATTGTTCCTTCCAATTGATCGGTGATGTTGCATCAACGACGCAGCAATATGCCTCCTTAAACTGCTTGCACTTGCTGGCTGTCATAGGTAATTATCGAAAAATCAGTTGCATAGTACTTAGAAGAGATATATCAATCTTCCCACTAGGAAACTTCAGAATCCGGCCATTGTTTCTAAGGTTGGATGAAGCATGAATATGCACAGAGTTCAATGAATTTATTCGATCCTTGATAGGCAGATAGTTGAATACAATACTCACAGTTCACTTAACACCTCTCAATGCTCATTGTGATGTGATCAGCATCTAATTGATTTGTGTCTTGTTAAAGCATAAAAGTGGCACAAACAAGCTCCAGAAATCCTAGAGAAATTTTGAACAAATTCAAATTTGGTGTTGCAAGTAATTACCAGGACAAGACATGGGATTGAACAAAAACTAAATGATCCTAAACTACAAGAGTTCCTCATCAAACAAAAACTGTAAAGTTTGAAATTGCAACTTAAAAGGCACTCCTTTGCTTCTTCTGAATTTATGATATCTGATAACGATGAATTCTCTAAAAATCTGAAGAAGAAAACTAAACTTTACATACCTGGCTAGAAAATGAAAACAAGTAGCATCTATGGTAATGATAGTGACCAACTATAAATTGAAAAAGCCACCACTTAGAACTGAATAATTTTTGAAACTACATCTTTTTTATTTTGAATAAAGAAAGGAAGAAATAGTAATATATGTATGTTGACCAGCTATATGCTACTCCTGAAAGCTCCATAATTCTCAAAGAAACATCAATAATTCCATAGAAACAATCAGCACAAAAAACAAGTATATACCCTTCAACATAAATATAATTGATTCACATGATCTTGCATATAGAGCAAAAAACAGAACAACAAGGAAACAAACAAAGAACAAACTGAAAAAGACCCAAACATAACATTGCAGAAACCCAACAAGGGGAAAATCCATGAATACCCAAATCTCAAAAGGATGGGCGAAAACAGTACCTGGTCAGGAGAACTAGGACAATTATCAGCCAAAAAGTTGGAAAGGTCAAGAGTGCCCTTGTCCTTGCTGAGGTGGTGGTGGAGATGAAGGTGGTGGCGCTGCCTGGGTGGCGGAGGAGCACCACCACCATTACCCCTGTGCATCTTTGAGAGTGGGAAATAGTGCTGAAACTCCCAAAGAGCAGCAGCTAGCTTTCTAGCTGATGAGGAGGTGGGATTAGCAGTAGCAGTGGTGGTTATAGCAAAAAAGGGAGCGTCTTTAATGATGGGTTGTTCCTGGCCAAAAGGGTAGAGTCTCCATGAGCACAATACTGGAGTAGTTGGGCCACCTCTCCTGCTTTTTCTAATCAATACCCTTCTCCTCCTTGCCAACTTTTCTCCCAAATTTTCCTCCTTTTCTGCTTCCTCACTCCCACTGTCTCCTGCTTCTTTCATCACTCTCTCTCTCTCTAGACTTTTCTTCCTTTCCCAAATGGGTCTTTCTCTCTCATCTTTTCCTCAATAAAGATTTATTCTTTTTGGGCTTGGGAGTATACTACAACTGCAGCACAGTGAGTGAGGTTTATAAAATATGATCAGAATGTCTCTGCTGCGTGGTTTGTATTATTTTTTCTGTGTTTCTTGCTTTCTTTTTCAACCAGCAAATACAGTAGATCTGTGCATTTAGTAGTATGTATAGTCACCCTCCATAGATTTGATTGATTGTACGGATCAGTGAACTTCGTACCTCTGTCAGTCTAGGACTAGGAGGGTGTAAAATGGAAAAGTTAAAAGAGGAAGTTAAAATAAAACTACTAGTCAAATTTTTACTATTTTGCACCATTAATTGGCACAAAAATCTGGTAAAACTCAAAATCTTTTCTAACAAATTAGTCATTTTCCTTTTGACTTTCTCTCCTATCCATACAAGATTAGAGATCCAAATTCGGAATTCCAAATTCCTTCATTGCAAATAGGGTCCACTTCAATATATAGGGATCCGCACTTCATTTTCCGGTCGGGTATTTCATTATGTGAATCTGACAAATAATAATAATACAAACAAGGGATTTGCTATTTTTGATTCTGATACAATAAACGAGCTTGATATTTTCATATGTTGGTGTCACTGTTTTAGGTTAAAATAGGAATTTAACTAGCCCACTGGATTTACTACACAAACCGTGCAGTGTGCAGTGTGCAGTGTGCAGCAGAGTTTAAGAGAAAAGACGTGTTCCGTGGCGTGTTGGGATTTCACTGAAAAAAAAGGCCCGACTACTGAAACCATGAGATTTTGAACCTTGCTTTTCCTACTTGGAGAAAGATTTTGTGACAGATGATCTAAAACAAAACAAAACAAGGGATCTCCTCACAACAAAACAAAACAAGTTGGTACTTGGTAGACCATTTATTTTTCGTTAATTATTAATGTACAGGAGAGATGATTTAGTACTTGGGACCATTTATTTTCTAATAATTAATGTACGCGTTAACAACCCAAAAAATTAAACAAAATTAGAGGATTATTGGGTTTCCCAGTTAACAAGGTAGATTATGTTTTCCTGTCCATGTTAGTTCACGTTTCCATTTTCCAACATACACAAGCTTTGAGGTACCCTAAATAGGGTGCACCTTCAGTGTTCCAAACATAGAGTATTTGGGCATAAGGGACAAATGCAGTGGGGGTGGGGTGGGGTAGATGATGAAAATCAAGGGTGAGGATTGTGCCATGTGCCCAAGCATGACATGTATTAAATCTTCCATATACAAAGTTACAAACAAAACCAGCAAATCAAACAGATCGAAGTTTAAATTTTCAGCCATGAGACCTACTTTTGTGATGTTTTCGTTCTTCTTTTTAGTGACTCTTGCTTCATCCATCTCTTTCTTTAAGGAGCATCTCCATCAATTAGTGATTTGAATACCTCAACCGGAAAACGTTGCATTTGATTGCAACGGGGCACCCTATGTGGGAGTCGCACATGGGCTGAATTTGAACTACAAGGGCCGAATTGTGTTCCAATATCTTGTCCGCGACTTGTCTTTTGCAAATGGCGTGGCTCTAAGAAAATACGGAAGTAGCCCAAACAACTGAGAAGAATGTTCCAAGACGTTGGCTTCACCCAGGGCTAGTGATGTAGAAGTTTTTGCGTCACTGCAAACTGCCCGAGACAATATTTGCATAAACGCTAATGGAGACTTTTGGATTGCTGAAAATAATGCAGGAAAAGGTAAAGCAGTCAATTTAAACGCGAAATTAAAGTTTCTGAATCTATGGAAGTATTAGAGGGACTCCGGCCCATCAGTCATGCATGTCGAAGAACGCCATGGAAACATCTTGATCGGGTATGTGGTAAATAACTTTGTGGGCGTCGTTATCAACTTCTTTTAAATTATATGCAAATGTAAATTTTTTGGAGATAGTAATTACGTATTATATCATTTTCTTCTTAATCAGAATTTTGTCACACAAAAAAATCGTAAATTCATGAACTTTGCTCCGAAATTACTGTTAGTTCTTTTCTTTATAATTGTCTCTCTGATCCATAAAAAAACCTCCAGCTCTTCATATTTTGAGGCCGGGACGATATGTTTAATACAACAAGTAACATCGATCTGCAAATTGTAAACATAA
This sequence comes from Rubus idaeus, assembly GCA_030142095.1. Taxonomy (NCBI): domain Eukaryota; kingdom Viridiplantae; phylum Streptophyta; class Magnoliopsida; order Rosales; family Rosaceae; genus Rubus; species Rubus idaeus. The sequence continues at coordinate 6,369,737 of CM057969.1, forward strand.
ATCTGTATAGGAGTATAATTATTATACAAAGGGTACGGTGCATACTGCATAGTGCAGCCTGCAGAGAAATTAAAGACAATGTTGCGTGTGTTAAAACTTAAAACAATATAGATTCTATGTTTCCCGTTTCCGTGGCGTGTTGTGTTAGGGTTTCACCGTAAAGTTGACCCAATAACTGACCTTACCTGCATCGATCTGAAGTTCTGAACTCAAAGTTAAAGTTACTGAAACTGGAGAAAGATTTGTCCCTGGTTATCTAAAACAAAGATTAGAACTGTTCTAGTCGCTATACAGATTTAGGATGTCTCGTGGGTTTATCTTGTGGAGAATAAACCATGAATTATGGGCATAGAACCACTTGGTTTATAGATATAGCTAATCACTAAAATGACTACGATAATATAATCATATAGTATAATCGATACTGTATGTTTCCACACTCCTAAAAAAGCTAAAACGTACTATACTACGTACTCAGGTTTTACGAACGACTTGGAGCTTCGATTTGTTCAAAATTCTTCTGTCATGTATTCGTTTCAGTCAGTTTTCTTGAGGAAGAAAGCTGATTTGCGATAATGAATTAATGGAGAACATTTTTGTGCATAGTTTTTTTTTTTTTTTCCCTTTTTTTTTTTTTTTTGGGGGAGGGAGGGGGAGGAAGAAAGAAGGGAGGGGGGTTTTTTGGGGGGGGAATCCTTTCACACACAATTTATATATAAGGGGGGAAGGAGATGTAAAAGAAGCCCATAAAAAAAACTGGATGTGTGGGGGGGGTGTGTGAAAGGAAGTATAATCAATATGTGTGTGTTATAAAAATGTATGTGTGTGCAACTAAGGTGTGCACGTTGTGTGTGTGCATGAAGAGAGACTATATATATATATATATATATGCCTGGGCTGCTAGGATATAAAATGTTATATATATATATATGCAAAAAAAAAAAAAAAAAAAAAAAAAAAAAAAAAAAAAAACAAAAAACAAAAACCAAAAACCACCAACAAAAAAAAAAAAAAAAAAAAAAAAAAAAAAAAAGAAAAAAAACCCAAAAAAAAAAAAAAAAAAAAAAAAAGAAAAAAAAGAAAAAAAAAAAAAAAAAAAAAACAAAAGGGGGGGAGGAGCCGCGCCAGGGGGAGAGGGGGAAAGAAAAAAAAAACAAACAAAAAACCACAAAGGGGGGGGGGAGGGAAGAGAAAAAGATAAAATAGGAGGGGGGGGGGGGCCCCCCCCCGCGAAGAGAGACGACCAACACCCCAAAAGGAGGGGGAGGAGAAAAAAAGAAAAAAAGTATAAAAATTGAGAAAAAATATTTTTTTAAAGTGGGGAGAGGGGGGGAGAAGGGGGGGGGGGGAGAAGAGAAGGGGGCGGGGAGAAAAAAGACACAAGAGGGGGGGGGGGGGGGAGGAAATTAAACTTATGTTTTTTTTTTTTATTTTTTTTTTTATTGAAAAAGGGGGAAAAACCCCCCCCGGGGAGAAGAAAGGAAATTGCCCCACCCCCCAAAAAAACCGGCCCCCAACTTTATATTTTTCCTCTTTTTTTTTATATTTTTGTGGAAAGAAAACCCCCCAATTCCGTGAAAGGGAGGAAATTCCCAACAACATAGTGACTAGTGAGAAGTACGTACTGAGAGCTAGCTTTACCATTTTTCTTGGCCAAATAATTAACTGATCGATATATTCTTGATCCAGTGACAGTGTGTAATTTGATTAGCAAAGATAGAGCAATTGCATAAGTATCAATTTTGGGGTCATTCATATTGATGAAGATGAAGAAATCATCTTCTCTGTGTGACAAATCAAGACTCTGTTATCATATATATCATTTATTATTTGGTGATATATATGTGTGATAAATATGGCATTAAGCAAAAGAAAATAATTAAAGAAAGAGTCTAGTGTGCTAGGCTGCTAGGCTGCTAGCTCTTCAACACTTGAAACCGATATCACGTACCCCCAATTCTTCGCTGCACCCAATTATTATTTTAACTACTATAGACGTACTACATATATATATATATATCCCCCCCCCCCCCCCCCCCCCCCCCCCCCCCCCCCCCCCCCCCCCCCCCCCCCCCCCCCCCCCCCCCCCCCACCCCCCCCCACCCACCCCCCCCACCACACCTTATTTTTATTCTCCAAACCCCCCTCTCTATTTTTTTCAACTCTACCCCTATATCATCCATATTATTACCTGCAATATCAAACGCGGGGCGAAGGGGGCCCACAGGAGGACCCGACAAACCCCAACAGACCCAACGGAGACAAACTCCAACGGGGCCCGGGGTTACTAACCCTAAGATATATATCCCCCAAGGCTATGTATATGTATAGGGGGCCACCCTACCCCCCCCCCCCTCCCCCCCCAATTATATATATATATATATATTTGCGGCCATTTTGGTTATTAATTTATATCTTATATATAGTTTTCCCATGAAACGCATGCATGGGCATTGGATTGATGATTATCTTCCCAAACATTTTTTTTTTCAATCAAGTAATATATATTGAAAAAAGGAAAAATTCAAACTTAGAACCTCGAATAAGATACAAGCTTGAAGAACGTACATTATTGATCTTGGAAGTACTTGTCTATCGATCTCCTCTTTCTATTACTATGTACGTGAACCCAAATTAAAATAGATCAATTTGAGTCCGACAAAATATATGTTCATAAAGCTAGCATAATCGACCCAAATATACTGGATGTATCACAAACATCCAGTTATTCTTGTTCAATATTAGCTGTGGATCGAATATATATAGCTCGACCCTGAAAGAAATAATCAGTCAAAAAAGACCGAAAAAGTTGTTATAGAATCAACCATGCATGTAGCATCGATCATGTGATTGGTATTTGGTTGTCCAGCTGAAATGAATTGCTTTCGTCCATTATATTAGAGCTCTATCTTCAGCAAGCAAACGATAATGAATAAGCTGTTAGGGAATGAACTCTTTTGTTACGCAAGTAATAGTAATAGATGGAAAGAAAAATAAACAAGTCAAAAAAGAGACAACAATATTTAACGAGGTTCGGCCAAAATTTTTATCTACGTCCTCGGAGATTTTGCACCTTCACTTATGAGAGAATAACAAATACAAAAATATACCGCTCAAATTTATACCCAATCCGAACCCTTGTACACCCTCTCTCAACCAAAAATATTACTCTACCCCAAAAGTTATACACTCTTGTACACACGCACAACTTGAAACGACTGGCTCATGTACAAAATGAGAAAAACTATTCGGAGAGATATTATTTTGTTCTCTCCCTACATGCAACACAATTAATTAATGCACACCTTTAGCTCTCTCACACTTTCTCTCGGTCAGTCCCTCTTGCATGCACTCTCTTCTCACAGCTCTACCCTTTCATGCATGCAACACACACATATATATATATAGGTTAAATTCAGTTTACTACTTTGTGCTTTACACTCAAAATCAGTTCAGTCCATATACCTTCAATTTCATTAAAAACACCCTTATACTCTATGGATTTGATCAATGTCATCCAATTGTTAGATTTGATATCTCTCAAGTCATTAAAAACATCATAAAGTACATGGACTAAACTGATTATACCCCTAAAGTACATGGTAGTTACAAGAATTTAGTCCTAAATGAATCAAAACCACGAAGTGACGGAACCATAAAAACAAAATGGATACAAGAAATAGTTCAAAAGTACAAAAAATATGATTCGTTAAACAACAAAATTCAATAAAAGATAGATATATAATTAATATATATAGTTTACTTTGAAGAATTTATATCTTATGACTCGACCTCCTCAAGTTACAAATTGTAGCCTAACAGGGTCCCCCCCCCCCCCTCCCCTCAAGTTTTCGACAACTCCACCCTAGTTACTTAGTTGCTAGTAATATAAGTGATACATGCAACTCTATTCAATTCAATGTAATATAAGTCCATAAACAATAAGCCATGTGACCAAATAAATAAATAAAATCAAAACCACGAAGTGACTAAACCATAAAAACGAAATGGATACAAGAAATACTTCAAAAGTATAAAAAATATGATTCGTTAAACAAAAAAAAACAACAACAATTAATAATTTATTTTGAATATTTTATATCTTTATGACTCAACCCCCCCCCCCCCCAAATTACAAATCCTGTTTCCGCCCTAGGTGATCGGTACTGAAGCTGCAAACCCTAAAATGAAGATTAGAACTACAAACTTTTCATAGAGTTGAACGATTCATATATTGGTACGTACGGTACATGTACTGTTCGGAAAATAATCTGACAATACAAAAAGTCCAATACTGTCATGATCGTCGACGTTAACGATCTGAAAAGTCTGCTCCCAATTAAGGATAGATCTTCTCAATAATATTTCCGTCCAAAAAAAAAATCTTCTCAATAATATTATGATCAGTCATAGGATATTAGGATCAACTTGCAGCTTACTATAAGTTATCCAGGCTTTATATATCATCGAAATTCAATGACCGACATTAATAAGAAATTAATTCCCTAGTGCAATCATGCATGCGCGTGAGTCGGGACACACATTAAAAAATTTCTCCACATTATTAGGCCAGTATCTCATCATATATAATTAGTTTCTAACTGAGAAGAGGTCATGATGGAATGACATGCAAAGGAGTACTTGAACACTTGCGAAGAATCTTCAAAAATATACGGAATATACGAAAACGTCAACTATCTCAGGGAGACACGTACGCACTATATATATATATATATATATATATATATATATATTGCATTCTCCACTACATATGACTATACACTTTTAAAGTACATAGTTATAATGCAAACCGTCAAATCATATCATTTAAAGAGATCTGACGGCTGACATTGAAACTATGCACTTTAAAAGTACATAGTCATATGTAGTTGAGAAAAATTCTCTATATATATATATTTTTTTTTTCAAGCTAAAGAAAAATCATCTTTTCCCCTTTGTGATCAAGATACTAAACGTGCAAGTTCTAAACATGTTAGGCGGGAGGCTCGGGATGATATAGATTTTTGTCAATTAATTAACTTGTATGATTGTTTCACGTACGTACTCTCATAATTTTTTGTCAATTAATTAACTTCTCCCCCCCCCCCCCCCTTCCTAGAATACATGTATAGATTCATCACTGGCCATTTCTTTAAAAAGTCAAATACATATCCTAATTAAGCATCAATCCCATGCTCTAGGTTGATTGAGAGTGGATTGGGTTGCAGTTTAATATAGGGCAATCAATTTAATGAAAATAAATGCAAGTGTAAATTTATGAATCAAGTTGATAAATATAGGGCAATTATTCCAATTAATAAATACTTATCGTACTAACTTTTATTTTTATTTTTAAAATTTAGTTGTATTTTTATGAAAGATTACAATCGTTTAGAAGAAAAGACATTCAAATGAATTAGAGAGAATACGAACCGAGCTATAATGGATTGAAAATAATAAGGCTAAACTAGAACAAACTAGAAAATGTGCTACACCAACTGTTTGTCCTATTACACAAGGACGTGAAGTGTAGTAGGTAAACAAACAATAAAAACCGGATCATACAATTAATTTTGGCCGATAACCACCCGACCCATTACCAGCACAACCACCCCCACAAGGTCAGGGTGACATGCAATGGATGCGACCACGCAAAGGCCATGGCCGGAAATCCGGAATCCTTTAAGCAACCATGCAAAGGCTATGTACGATCCAACCCACCATGCATCTTCAATTCAGACAACCACATCGCATGAAAAGGAATTGATCGAGCGCATTCACACGATTGGATCGAGGAAAGCATACCCAAAAAGGAAAATTCTCTCTACTTGAAGGCTAGCTTGAAGCTGCTAAGTGGCATGGGGTTGTAGTGGACACCACAATGCTCGAACGCCTAGTTTGAAAGCCACCATAGGCGGCGCTAGGGTTGGGACGTGGGAGTATAATTATCATATTATGCTTTAACTTCTATTCTATTGTTAATGAAAAATTTGCTCTAATTCTTTTTCTAGCAAAATAATTTATAATATATATGAAGATCCATAGCCATCCCTATGGAGTTATGACGTACCATGTATAGAAAATTACTAAATGATGTCTTACGTAACACATCTCAAATTCTCAATAACTGATTCGCTACATAATTAATTAACTAGATGAACATATATAATAGAGTTTTTCATATGTTTTGAAAATGATAATCAATTGGATTTAGGGTTCTATCTAACTTTACGTACTGACACGAAAGAATGAGACTTCTATCATTTTTTAGGCCATCTCCAATTCTCCATACAGCTAGCTCACAACAAATTAATCTAGGACTAACTAATTGACACCCCATCCCGAAAAAATTTTTAATATTATACCCTTATTTTGTTCTACGTGCTTTTGCCCGTTCCGTGCATGGAATACCTTCTCCTAATTGACATCTAAGAGGCTCCTAAACCTTTAATAAAGTTGCAGACCTTTTATATTGAAAGTATATATGGTGGATTCTCTTCCAATTATATATCCAGTTATCCACTTATAAAATAAACCAGGATGATCGGATAGGGCCAGCTGAATAATTTAGATTCTCAATGGTTAGGGATCCAAATAAGTATAAAATTTGTCTATGTCAAACCCTGAATATTCCATTTTAATTTTTCAATTAGATAACGCAACTACAAAAAATATTAGTGGCTAATTCATAAGTTCTTGCCCAACAATATAAGTCGCTGCGGCAGTTTTTATTTTTTTATTTTATAAAGGACGTCAGTTCATTAATTGTGAGAGGCAAACATACACATTTATATATCTACCCAAATAAGACAACGTACATTATAAAGAGTCGTCGTTTAAGTACAATTGTCTTTAATTGATAATGCTATAAATCAAGTAACAAAGTAACCTGACACAACTAGAACTCAAAAGAAATAACATGCATCATTTTGCATAACTCGATATAAACTTAATTGATAAAAAAATGATTGGATATAGCTAAATATAAAGACTAAAATGATTCATCTCACGATTCTGACTCATCTTTTAATACACTATAATTAATGAGGAGATGAATGTTGGCAACATTCTCCAACTACATTTTTTCAATTTTCAGCTTATTTTTTAATATAATTTTATATTTTCGAACAATTCCTTTGTAATTTTTTTTTTAAGAAGTCTCTCTACAAATAACAAACAAATCAAAGGGTTGGCTAACCGTCCTTTAAAATCATGTTTAACCAAGTCTTCCAATCAAAGTTGTGTGTATACGGTTTAATTGTTTGTGAGTGATTGGTTTAGACAAAGTACTTAGATTCTTAAAATTAAAAATACGTTTTTGTCTTCCGCCTCTAAAATGAGCTATTTGCCTATACTAGCTTATTTCTGACGTACGTTCATGATGAATAATCATAGTTGGCAAAAATAAAATTGCTTTCATATTTCTTGATAGAAAATATACCTCAATCATCAGCACTCCAGCAGCGACCGCATGCTATTGATCGTCATCCCCCTCTTGCAAACATATAAGCCTCATGTGAAAACAATATTATAAGTTTTTTTAAGTATAAAAAGTTTTGCAGTACATTAATGTATCATATATTAAATAGATTAGTTCGATATATAAGTAGATTGACTCTATATATTGGTAGACTAGTTTGGTTTGATCTCGAATTAGTCTACGTACATTTATATCAAACTAATTTACTTTTATCAAATTAGTCTACTTGATGTATCAATGCATTAATGTACCATGAACAAATCTTTAAATCTAAGCATAAAACTCTTCCATCACATGATAATAAAATTTCGACTGTTAAAATTGAAGAATGTAAATATATCCTAGCTAGCTTCAACTAGGGGTTACATATTTTTTTCTTTGAAGTAATACATCTCAATTAGTGCAACTATATCGCATAACTAAAAGTTCCCACTCAAGCTCAATTGAAAAAAGTTAGGGAAAAAAAAACCTCAACACTTCAATACTTACGTACCACCTCTTAACACAGATGATTTATACATCTCAATTAATTTGGTGAAGGGTAAAATGTTGAAGTAACTTTTTTATTTTTCTATTTTTGAGAATTACTTGTATTGCCAACGTAACTTTATGAGTTTATGGTGAGCATACGTGGCAGGTACGCTGATCTAACTTGTTAAGAATTATTGCACGCTAATCCATTAAAAATGCGTTTGATTCGGATTTTTCTTCGAAAAAAAATTGGTTTTTGTTTTCTGACCATAAGGCCCTCAAAGAATCAAAGATTCAATGATTACCAATGACAAAATCGGAATTTCACCCCAAAATGCTCCCAGTCCTATATAAAGGGGAGGGGACTTCTCAGAAGTCCCAAACCCACAATTGGTCTCTCATCGTCGTCTTTTCTTCCTTTCCCGGGTCCAATCTCTCCAAACTTTCTCAGCACACAAACTGACAAACACCTCCATTTCCGTTTCTGCTCTGTTCTTGAAGTTTCACAACTGTTTACCCAGAAAAGTTTCTGCCTTTCGTGATAGAAATGAAGATAAAATGTGGGTCCAGCTAGCTGTTTTCACACAAAAAAGTCTCAAATTTTCAGAAAATTTTACAGTTTTTTGTTTGGTTTCGGAGAAAATTTATAGGGGAAGAGGAAAGAAGTGCAAGGTCACAGAGAGTAAGTAAACATGCCCTTCTTGTCTATTTTTTTTACCCCAAAGTAAAGTTTGCATGTGCATAATTGTTTGTTTTTCCTTGGGGGTATTTGATCGAAAATATATGCAAATTTGTTTTTATGAGATTATATGTGTGTATATGAGTTGGTTTGCACTGAAATGTTTCAAAGATGAAAGAAAAAAGGAGATGAACTTGAGAATTATTGCGTGCTAATCAGAGAAAATAGTACAAGTATTAGGTAGAGTTTCTGTAAATGGTACCATCAGTTTGACAATCTATTAATTTTCATTAATTACACAATACTTAGATAGTGTAAATTACTAAATTTGATGGGAGGCATAAGGACATTATGGTCTCTCTCTAGTCTCTAGGAATCCTTTAACATTCAGCCTCAGCATAGCTTGCGGTGGTTTTCCTGAAGCTTCTAGCGAGTCAAATGAGTAAGGTGTCCAAATAGGAGGCCTTTACATAGTATTTTTTTTGGTCTGTAAGGCCTTTACATAGTATTTTTATTAATGTCAATCTAGGTCCTTTTAGCAAAATTACTCAAAAAAGGTCCTTTTAGCAAAAAAATAAAATAAAATTGTCATCTTCGTGTAGTTTTTGAATTACTATAAGTAAATTATTATTTGAATTTGGTTAATCATGATATCATCAACATGCTATTATCTTGTAGGATTTTGATCATTTTTCTCACACAATGGTATCTACAAAATATCTGATGTAGTGATGTCCTCTGTTTGAGTTCTGACCTTTTTATACATATGGGTCAGTCACGCACGTTTTCCTAGGTCTAAATTTCCTTGTCAGCTAATTAGACTATTTTTTTGGCCAGAAGCACAATTTTTTTTTTTGGGGGAAGGAAAAAATCATTTTGGGTTCTATGACTTCTATGAGCCTATGAAACAGCGGGAAAAATGTGATAGGCCCTTTATAGTTTAGTCCATATTCATATACATTTTGGAATTTAGTCCTTATTCATTTGAGGGTTCTTCAAATTATCTCTCTTGTCATTAGGAGAAATTTTTCCAGGCCAACAAAAAAACTATGTCATTAGTTACGTAGGTTTTACATAAATTCATACAGAGTTAGATACTTTTCTCAACATGTGCCTCTTTGAATCTTCAACGGGCCAAATTAAGTAATATATATTCTTGATCAATACGTTAGTTAAGTGTGATCCTTAATCCTTGTTAGGTCATCATAGATTATGATTTGGATTTGTTTATTATGGTATTTTCAATGACTACATAAAGTCTTATGAACTGTGGTCATCAAGATTGCATATAATATTATGCATCTGTGCGACTGTGCCACTATGTAGCCCAGGAAGGATTCTTGTACGAGGAATAGCCCAGTCTTATGGAAACTATGACCCAAAATAAATAAATAAATACCAGAATATGTGAAGTTGTGAGCACCACTTTCTTGGGGCTTTCATCTTGTTAAACTTTTTGTTGGCATATTGATTGTGACTGCTAGCATTTTGTCAAAAAGGCTATGATTTGGATGTGTAATTCCTTCGTGTGTAATTCGGCCCGGGTAATTCATGGTTACTGTGAGTTACTATGCTGTGAAAAAGAATTACAAATCAGAGGCACTTTCTGTCATTCTTTACCTTTTTTATTTTTCTTTAATTTTTGGTGAGGTATTGCGGATGGAATCTATAGTTTTAACTCTGCTGATATATGAGTTATCACATTCTGCAGGATTAGATTCAGAATTTTTAGTTCCTTTTTTTGTACTGGTGCAAAATGGCCAACAATACCACAGTCACATGTCCATCGCCTATGAAAGCAACATCCAATGGAGTCTTCCAGGGTGATAATCCCCTGGATTTCGCGCTCCCTCTTGCCATCTTGCAAATATGTCTTGTGGTTGCACTTACACGCATTCTTGCTTACTTTCTTCGGCCACTAAGACAGCCTCGTGTGATTGCAGAGATTGTGGTAAGTATATATAGTATTATGAATTGTTTTTGTTTGCTTTGCATACTCTGTTAGTCTGTTCGCCCAAATAATGATAGTCAAGATATGGTATCATGCTGTAATCAATTTTATGGTCAATTTCTTTAGTGCCGTTATGCTTGGAAATTTTCCTTTTAAGTGGTGGAGCATTTATTTGCAAACAATCATTTTTGTTGAATATGCAAATGATGATATCAGAATCAGGGTAATGCATTTTCCAATAATGTGTGGAAGTGTTAGTTTTCTCTGGGACTCCTAGATATTGGAGAAATTATGCATTCTTGATCCTTTTCTCAATATGCATTATGTCTCTTCTTGTTGCCTATATTTATCTACAATCTGGGCCGGGTTAAGTCATTTTGCAAAAAAAAAAAAAAAAAAAAAAAATCCCCAGTAGCAATTTCTCGTTGTTTTTGTAGGCATTTGAATTAAAACCATATATGCCATCAAACAATAACTGTTCCTTTCTATGTGGTAAGTTGGAATATTAGGTGAAATGCGCATGTATAGGAGAGAGTTTAACTTAACATTGCTTTAATTTTCTGCAGGGAGGAATCTTACTTGGCCCTTCAGCTCTTGGTCGCAACAAAAACTATATCAATGCAATTTTCCCAGCAAGAAGTCTTACAGTGCTAGATACTTTAGCAAATCTTGGTCTTCTCTTCTTTCTGTTCCTAGTGGGGTTGGAGTTAGATCCTAAGTCTCTCCGCCGGACTGGAAAGAAAGCTCTCAGCATAGCTCTTGCAGGAATTACTTTACCTTTTGTATTAGGAATTGGTACATCATTTGCCCTCCGAGGAACTATTTCTAAAGGTGTAGATGGACCCCCATTTCTTGTTTTCATGGGAGTGGCTCTTTCTATAACCGCCTTTCCTGTTTTGGCCCGTATTTTGGCTGAGCTCAAGCTCCTAACCACTGATATTGGCCGAATGGCCATGTCTGCAGCAGCAGTTAATGATGTGGCTGCATGGATTCTTCTTGCTCTTGCCATTTCCCTCTCTGGTAGTGACACCTCTCCCCTGGTTTCACTATGGGTTTTCTTGAGTGGGTGTGCTTTTGTTCTTGTATGTGTATTTGCTGTTCGACCTGTCTTTAAATGGATGGTGCAGCGTTGTCCTGAGGGTGAACCAGTAGAAGAATTGTATGTATGCGCTACTTTGGTTTCAGTTTTGGCAGCTGGGTTTGTCACTGACACTATTGGAATTCATGCTCTATTTGGTGCATTTGTGCTTGGAATTATTGTTCCAAAGGAAGGACCATTTGCAGGTGCCCTTGTAGAAAAAGTTGAGGATCTTGTATCTGGTCTATTCCTCCCATTATATTTTGTCTCAAGCGGATTGAAGACCGATATAACTACAATTCATGGCGCTCAGTCATGGGGTCTCTTACTCTTGGTCATTTCAACAGCCTGTTTCGGAAAGGTCATCGGCACTATAGCCGTTTCCCTCTTCTGCAAAGTGCCCTTTCAGGAGGCTGTGGCTCTGGGGTTCCTCATGAATACTAAAGGATTGGTGGAGCTCATTGTCCTTAACATTGGTAAAGACAGAAAGGTAAAAATAATCTTTTTTCGTTATTGATGAGACTTTCAAGGTTGTATGTAGTATTTGTCAAACTTCTTAATGTGCTGCTTTCTGAAATTGCAGGTTTTGAATGATCAAACATTTGCTATTATGGTTCTCATGGCGGTCTTCACAACCTTCATTACAACACCTATAGTTATGGCAGTGTATAAGCCAGCTAAAAGGTCACGTAAAGATTACAAGTACAGAAGTATTGAGAGAAAAGACCCAAACACTCAGCTCCGACTTTTGACTTGTTTCCACGGTACAAGGAACCTTCCCACAATGATTAATCTCATTGAGGCTTCCCGTGGGACTGAAAAGAGGGGACGGCTTTGTGTCTATGCAATGCACCTTACAGAGCTCAACGAGAGATCTTCTGCAATTTTGATGGTTCACAAGGCAAGAAATAATGGTATACCCTTTTGGAATAAAGGGCAGCAGTCAGCTGATAATAATCAAGTTGTTGTGGCTTTTGAGACCTTTGAGCAGCTGAGTCGAGTGGCTATCCGTCCAATGACAGCAATCTCTTCAATAAATACCATGCATGAGGACATCTGCACAAGTGCTGAAAGGGAAAGAGCAGCAATGGTAATCCTCCCATTCCACAAGCACCAGAGGTTGGATGGTACATTTGAGACTACTCGAAGCGAGTACAGATTGATCAACCAGAGAGTTCTTGAGAACGCACCATGTTCAGTGGGGATTTTAGTGGACCGTGGTCTAGGTGGAAGCACCCATGTATCTGCCAGCAATGTTGATTCACTCGTAACTGTTCTATTCTTTGGGGGTACTGATGATCGTGAGGCTCTTGCTTACGGGATTCGAATGGCTGAGCATCCGGGTATCAAATTAACTGTCATTCACTTCTTCGCAAGCCCTGAGCTTCAGGGGGAGATAGTCAGAGTTGATGTAAAAGATAGCTCCAACACTTCAGCAGGGCCAGTTGAGGACAAGTTCATTGCTGAATTGAAGCAGAAGATTTCGAATTACAGCTCAATCAAATATGAGGAGAGAGTAGTGGGAAACGCTGCAGAAACTACTGATTCGATTCGTGAGTTTAGCCAATGTAACTTGTTTTTGGTTGGTCGAAGGCCTGAGGGTCAAATCATTGCTGCATTGAATGTGAGGAGTGACTGCCCTGAACTGGGGCCTGTTGGGAGCTTGTTGACTTCTCCAGACTTCAGTGCTACCGCTTCAGTCTTAGTAGTACAGAAACATCATGGACTTAAGTTACCAAATGCATCAGTTGGTTTGTCGAAGGTAGTTGTGTTGCCCGAGGAAGATTCAGACACCAGCTGATGAGCAGCTCCCTTGGGCGGGATGTTTGGATATATTGTACAGATGATGATGAAAATTTAGTTGGATTATCTATCTTCATCACTTCCATTGAACATTGTGGTATCTGGAAGGTCACACTAGTTATAAAATGTCACAGCTTTTACATATTTGGATCTCTAATGGTCTAATTTTCAATCTGCATATCCTTTGTATATTTTCAGTTTTAAAAGAAGTCTCCTTAATGGTTGATGAGTTATTATTTTGATTTTGTGAGTTGTGACCTATAGCATCTATCCCCTGGGGTCTTTATTTAGGGCAAAGATTGCTTGGGCTTCAAGTCACCAAAGTCTCTCTGCCATAGTTGGCTTTCTCCGCAACCTCAAAAGCAAAGCTCAGATATTTTTAAAAGCCACGTTGAGTGAATATTTTTAAATCACGGTGACATTTAAGTAAATATTGAAAATTTCATAATCGCGATGTATTGAAAATTTCGACCGATATTTGAGCGGAAATAATAATAAATATAGTTGAAAATATCGAAATTTCAGTAATTGATTATATCTGAAATTTTCAGTGATATTGTATTTATCCTGTGTGCTAGCTGTGGTATTTAATTGTCAAATTAATACGAAAAGTCAACTATAGAAAATCTTATAGGGATATATGCAGACGTACTCTGTTTTTAAATTTGGCAAATACATGCACACACGCTATCTTTGTTATACAACTGTGCAAGGGTTGTAGCTTTCCTACATTTCCACACTTCACACTTGCTGCTGATTTGTTTACAATAATTAACCATTTTGGTTTGGGAATTAATTAGATTCCTAATCCCTATAATATAGATTTTGGTAATGTCTATATTCCCTATCAATCTATCATACACCTATCTATATCAGATATTTGATAATAACTTCGATTTGATTTTCTTTTCCTTTTCCTTTTTAATTTTGATCTTTTGGCCTTTTGGGACTATAGGACTCGAAGTTTAACAAACAAGCACTCATTTAGTGACATAAGGAACAACAATCCAACAGTATAAATTGAAGAAGGGACAAAATGCATATCATCATACCATAGCAGATTCTAAACTGAAACCAAAATTATAGAAAGCACTAAACCCATGTCATGATCTCAATCTCTCATTCCAAAGTGGGTATTGTATTTTGTCAAAATAAAATATATAATGTAGTGTGTAAAGTCATACAATATAAGGTTTCTTTTTCTCTGTCCTAAAGAAATAAAATATACATGCAAGTGTGACAAAAAGTCTTTGCCTTATTTTTTTTTGCTTATTTTGGTATGCTAAACTCATATTTCTTATTCCCCATTAGACAGCTCAACTCTGAAGTCTTCTGAACCTGCGAGTCTCTTCAGATTTAAGCACAAGGAATTGCTATGGACCATCCAACTCAACAGAAAAAAGAGAAACGAAAAGTAAAAGAAAGTCGCGCAAATCTTGCTAATCCCCACCTGTCGCTGTCTCTGTCTCTCTCTCTGTCTCTGTCTCTCTTCTCTCAACCTTCACTTGCTTCTTCGGTGTCACAGTTGAGAGCCATTCCTAATAGCTCTGGTGCAGCCAAGGCCACGGTGATTCATATTTGATCCATGCAAATCTACTGACCTATTAACCAGGTGAAGTCAATCTCTATCTTATTTTTGTTGAATTGGTTTATCTGAGTATGTTTGGATTTACAAGATTGATGATGGGTTTGTGGGAAAAATGTGTTTTAGGTGTAAAGATGAATTCTTTGGTAGAAATCTCACATGGGTGTAATCTCATTGATTGAAAGCCTTATTTTAAAATTCGGTAGTGTCAACTTTATCATAGAGAAGCAGTAAAATGCTTATTGGTCATGTTCTATGGCTCTTGAAATTCCATTACATCGACTTTGATTAGAATTATGATTCTCAATCTCAATCCTTTGCACAAAATGGAGTTTGTTGATTGGATTTTACCAATTGGGGTTGGACTTGTTTTTCTGGTTTCAATTTGAGTTTGACTGAATTTAGGACTCGTAAGCAATGGGTTGCTTTAGGGACAAAATAAAACAAAAAGTCTTTTTCTTTTTTAATCAAAAGCGACCTTAGCAAATAACTGTAGGTTCTTTTGAGGTTGGTTAGGTACTCTGTTTGTTCTCATTCTACTCATAATGGAGTTTTGTAGAAGATGATTCACTTGTTTTTGGCGCATAGTATAGTGCCTCATTTTGATTTCGTTATTTGTTCATATATTGATAATTTATTGAAGGATTAGTGAGTATTTGTGCGGTCCTGTTCTATATAAATTGATCATTTTGGAATTGGAAGTTAGATAAGAGTTTCTGTTGGCAGAGACTGAAGTTATATTTGCACTTTTCTTGGTGGACTTTCAGGTGATATGGCTTCGAATGGTTCAGCAGGACATACATGTCCGCCTCCGATGAAGGCGACATCAAATGGTCTATTCCAGGGTGATGATCCTCTTCATTTTGCACTGCCTCTTGCTATTTTGCAGATATGTATAGTGGTTATAGTCACTCGGGGTCTTGCCTATCTTCTGAGGCCATTAAGACAGCCACGAGTCATTGCTGAGATTATTGTAAGTTGATTTCTTCTTTCCCTATGAGCATAAATTTATCGAACTGCAGTTAGTTTTAGCCATCATTGTATAGCTTTACTTGCACTCTGTTAATTCCTGGTACCAATTCTAAGGACAAGAGCTTTTGTGGCCTTTCGTTGTTAAATTTCTTTATATTCAAAGTTGGTAGCTTTCACTTTCTTTTCTGAGTTTCTGTGAAGTTTTGGGGTTGTTTGACAAAAGAATGAAAATAATTTAGTTTTTTCCTTTGGATGTGAGTTTTTCAACCCCTTCTGTTATTGGAATTTACTTTGCAGACAGGAGTATATTGCTTGAGATTTCCTAGAATTTACTTTTCCTGCATTTAACTGAACCAAAAAAGGAAAAATGAACACCATGCTAATTGTGGTTCATCTGAGTTTGAATGCATTTCTGGTTTGGCAGGGAGGAGTACTGCTTGGTCCATCAGCTCTGGGACGAAACAAAAGTTATCTCCAGGCAATATTTCCACCAAAGAGTATCACGGTGTTAGACACCTTAGCAAACCTTGGTCTCCTATTCTTTCTATTCTTGGCAGGCCTAGAAATAGATCCTAAAGCTATTCGCCAGACTGGGAAAAAAGCCCTTGCCATTGCCCTAGTAGGAATCAGCCTCCCATTTGCATTAGGAATCGGTTCATCATTTGTCCTCCGAGCGACCATATCCAAAGGGGTAGACTTTACTGCCTTTCTTGTGTTTATGGGTGTGGCCCTTTCTATAACTGCTTTCCCCGTCTTAGCTCGTATTCTGGCTGAGCTGAAACTTTTGACCACTGAAATTGGAAGAATGGCCATGTCGGCAGCAGCTGTTAATGATGTGGCTGCCTGGGTTCTGCTTGCCCTTGCCATTTCCCTATCTGGCGATAACCAATCTCCCCTTGTTTCATTGTGGGTCTTACTGTCTGGATGTGTGTTTGTCATTTGTGCAATTCTCGTTGTTCCCCCAATCTTCAAATGGATGGCTCAACGGTGTCATGAAGGTGAACCCATTGAGGAGATCTATGTGTGTGCTACGCTTACTGCCGTTCTGGCTGCTGGGCTTATTACTGATACAATTGGAATTCATGCCATGTTTGGTGCTTTTGTGGTCGGAGTTCTTGTTCCAAAGGAGGGGCCATTTGCAGGTACTCTTGTGGAAAAAGTAGAGGATCTTGTATCCGGTCTCTTTCTACCATTGTACTTTGTCTCAAGTGGACTGAAGACCAATGTAGCCACAATTCAGGGGGCTCAATCTTGGGGTCTGTTGGTTTTGGTGATATTTACTGCCTGTTTTGGGAAGATTTTTGGGACTGTCATGGTGTCTCTTTTATGCAAAGTACCTTTCCGTGAGGCTTTAGCTCTTGGGTTCCTAATGAACACTAAAGGGTTGGTGGAACTCATTGTCCTCAACATTGGTAAAGATAGAAAGGTAAATAAGTTGTTACTAACACAATTATTTTCTTGACTTTTGCCATTATGGTTCTTAATGCATATCAGTTTACATTTTGCAGGTTTTGAATGACCAGACTTTTGCCATTATGGTTCTAATGGCTCTGTTTACTACTTTTATCACCACACCTCTTGTTACTGCCGTGTATAAGCCAGCAAAAAGAGCAAGAATAGCTGATTACAAGTATAAAACAATTGAAAGGAAGAATACAAACTCCCAGCTAAGGATCTTGGCCTGTTTTCATAGTGCCAGAAACATTCCATCAATTATAAATCTTCTTGAGGCCTCACGAGGTACAAAGAAGCGCGAAGGCCTTTGTGTCTATGCAATGCACCTCAAGGAGCTCTCTGAGAGGTCATCAGCTATACTAATGGTACACAAGGCGAGAAGGAATGGGTTGCCCTTCTGGAATAAAGGACTGCGATCAAATTCTGACAACGTTGTTGTGGCATTCGAGGCATACCAACAATTGAGCCGAGTGTCCATCAGGCCAATGACTGAAATCTCTTCGGTTTCTAATATGCACGAGGACATTTGTGCCACTGCCGAGAGCAAAAGAGCTGCAATCATAATTCTTCCATTCCATAAGCACCAGAGGCTAGATGGTACGTTAGAGACTACCAGAAATGACTTTCGCGGGGTTAACAAGAGAGTTCTTGAGCATGCACCGTGCTCAGTTGGAATTCTAGTCGATCGTGGGCTTGGTGGAGCTACTCATATTGCTGCTAGTAATGTTTCTTATTTCATTACGGTTCTTTTCTTTGGGGGTCGTGATGACCGTGAAGCCCTTGCCTATGGGGCTCGCATGGCTGAGCACCCTGGTATACGTTTGGTGGTCATTCGCTTCTTAGTGGAACCTGAGATTGTGGGGGAGATATCCACAGTTAATATTGATCACAATTCTGGGACCGAAGTGGGGTCGGTAGATGAGGAATTCCTTGCTGAATTCAAGCATACAATCGCCAAGGATAACTCAATCTCATACGAAGAAAAGGTAGTCAGAAATGATGCACAAACCATTGGTGTGATTCGTGAGATAGGCCGATGCAATCTGTTTCTAGTGGGGCGAAGTCCTGGTGGTGAAGTAGCCTTAGCCTTAAATAGGAGGAGTGAGTGCCCGGAATTGGGGCCTGTGGGAAGCTTGTTGATTTCGCCAGATTTCTCTACAGCAGCATCAGTGTTGGTAGTGCAACAGTACAATGGTCAGGTACCATTGAATTTGGCCTCGGACATGGAGGAAGATACACCTGAAGAAGACTCACGTTCGACCTAATTGGGTGTTCCTTGGTTTGCATATGACTTGGATTGGTTGAGAATGTAACTGAATTAATCCTAGCAAAGTTTAGGCTCCCATCACTGAATATAATCATAATTTTGGGCTGCAAATGCTAGCAACATGCCAACAGTCATATAGTCATTCTTACAATTTCATTCTATGCAAGGTATTCAGTATTTTGAAGGAATAAATTTCATACCTCCATGCTATGTATTCTTTTTTTATAAAACAATTTTGTAATCCCATCCTCAATCAGCTAAAGCAAGATTTTATTTTTTTGGCAAATAAAGCTAGACTTCTAAACATTGAATTGGTTCAAGGGTTTACTAAATTGATTCAGCAAGAATTCTAAACATTATAAAATTGATTCAAATCAGAGGATACTAGGTAAAGCATCATAAAGACTGATAATGAAGTAAGTTCTACTGTGAAATTCCACATCAAACAGATGGTATGCATTGGGGACCTGGGCTGTTGTTGTTAGTATCCCATATTCACTTTCCAAACCAAACAAAAAGCCACCAAACAAAAAGTCGACATTTAGAGTAATTGGCTTCATGAGCATCCCAGGAATTAAAATGTAAAGGCTCGGATCAGAGAGGACATTACTCTATTGATCCAGTTGTGATTCTTGGACGGCCAAAAAGCTTAAAAACAAGCACTCTCTGGTCCTTTGCAAAACAAATCATTCTGCTGTTGCATCATGTCTATTCATATATTTTGGCATTTACAGGGCAATATGGTGACATATAATTTGTACTTGTAGAAAGAACAAAGTAAACTACAAGAGTGAGTGCTCAAATTTTTGTACTGTAACTAACCACACACTACTAGAAAACAAGGCAATAGGGACAAATTTTTTTTTTTAATTTTTTTTAAAATTAATTTTTTTTTTTTTTCTAAAAAAATTTAGAGAAAAAAAAAAAATTTTTTTTAAATAAAAAAAAAAACCCTTCAGTAGGCACAAATAACTGTGCCTATAGGTCAAATTTCTCATAGTGACATAACATCCAAATTTCATGACCTAAATGGATCGATGCAACACCATGCATTTAGGTAAAATTGATTAGCATTGTAAACGGATATTGAAACTGAAAAATCTAAGTATGCCAATAACAATGTATATCAAATTAACAACATAGCTTATACGCATGCAGCTACAGAGAAACATGCATATAGCTGCAATTTCACTCTACACCTTGCAAACGAACAAGGAAGTGGACAAAGCCCAAATGATTAATTAGAAAAAGGACGAACAATGTAAATCAAGTTATCACGAGTATATATCTTAAATTCGTCACTAGCTAAGGAGCATAAAGACAGATTAGCATGCTTCGAAGGGCACTATAAATTGCAGCAAGTAGGTTGGTCTATATATACCACTCAACACAACATTGTTCGCATCAAACAAGAACAACCATGTCATCTTTAGTAGAAAAAAGTTCCATTATTTTGGTCCTCACCATCATGTTGGTGTGCTCATCTGTTCTGGCAACCAAAAATCCAATCCAAGAGTCGAAACCATGCAAGAGGCTGGTGCTCTATTACCACGACACCCTATTCAACGGCACCGATGTGGCAAACGCAACATCTGCTGCGGTAGCCAATGCAACAGGGCTTGCCAAAGAGCACAAGTTTGGTATGCTGGTTGTCTTCAATGATCCCATGACCAAAGACCACCATCTTCTGTCACCTCCCGTCGCAAAAGCTCAGGGTTTCTATTTCTACGACATGAAGGATGCCTACACTGCTTGGTTTGCATACACCTTGGTGTTCAACTCGAGCGAGCACAAGGGTACACTGAACATTATGGGGGCGGATTTGATGTATGACGAGACTAGGGATCTTTCGGTAGTCGGAGGAACCGGAGATTTCTTCATGGCTAGAGGGATTTGCACATTTCGAACTGATACTTTCCAGGGTGACTTCTATTTTCGCCTCAAGATGGATATCAAGTTGTATGAATGTTATTAGACTTGCTATATTGAGATGTTGTCATATATGCTACCGGCATGGATAAAAAATCTTCCATACGTACAACTGCTTGTTTTTTCATAAAAAAGCACCAATCACTACTAGTAATGTGATCACTACTGTTGTACCCCAGTCGTATATATGTAAGAATTCCTCTTAAATAAGATGTCAAGGAGTGTCATTGATGGAAGGTCCTAATTTACTTTCTCCATGGAGGCATCATTTGTAGGAGAAATTTTCAAAATACCAGAGAGGGGGGAAATTAAAGGTACAAAGCTGCAAATACATAGGCAATTTTTGATGAAGTAATTAATAATGGGAACAAATCAAATGGTCTAACTTTGTTAAATGCTACATATACTTCTATAGGCCGGGGCTCATTCTTTGAAGATTAAAAATGTGTGGTCATATTTTATCCCAACATATATTTGCATATTTCGTTTTACACACTGAGGGCAAACAATTCATGTTTCAAGAGAAGTGTATTATGTGTAGCATGGATTTGAAGCATAAACTCTCTTATGTATTTCGTTTTTGATCAAGGGATACCTACGTATTACCGGAATTGCAACCGGCCAGCAGTGTTTTGTGGGTTAGAAATATAACTAGAACGGCGTCATTTATGCCGTTCGAGTGAGATAAGCAGGCTCATGAAAGATATATATATTAGGAGTTGGAGCGTCACAAATATGACTAATTAGCAGGAATTACCAAAACTCTTTGCTACCTAGCTAGTGACTTGAGTAGTCCTTCTGTTGTTTTTTCAGCTGTCGGTTAGCTAAGCTAGCTACTTAGCTAGTTTAAAGTTTGTATTCAGGAATTTTAAAAAAATTTTATTTTTCTCCAATTGGAGTATATAAATGTTACAAACCTATTAGAAGGAAACAGATCCTCCCATAAATACAATTAATTACAAATAAGGAAACTAACTAAATACAGATCGCCGACACTCCCCCTCAAGTTGGAGCATAGATGTCAATCATGCCCAACTTGTCAATCGAGCGTTGAATACTGCAACAACACCATGCCTTTTTCTTGGCATGTTTTCTTGCTTCATACCGCCACCGTGAACTTGACTAGAAAAACCCAACTTGGATCATCTTACGGTTTCAATATGCAACAACACCAGTCGCTAGTAGGCCAAGACATACTTTCTTTGTGATAAGGAAATACCTTTCTTTGACCTTCAACTTCAATACCTAAAAATATATCCTCACCAAATCACTAGACAAATGTCTTTGTAGCCCCTTCTCTTCGACACTCCAGAACAACCATATCATCAACATATACAATAAGGAATCTTTCCCCTTACGTTTAATGAATAACGTATGATCGAATTACTTTGCCTGTATCCAAATGCCTTCATTGACTTGTGAATCTTCCGAACCACCGAGGGATGCTTTAGACCATCAATGATTTCTTCAACCGCACACTTTTCCAACACAGTTACATTTGTCCCGGGGTACACCAATATACCTCTTCTTCCAGCCCATTGAGAAAATCTTACGCAAATTGATATAAGGCACCCGAGGAGGAAAAAGTATGACTCGCCCGAGCCCCGAACCCCGTAACCCTTTGCACCCACAATACTTCCACCCATTTGCTTCACCGTAAACCCACACACCCCTTCTGGCACTTCTTTTCCCCCGTTTGGTACAACCTTTCAACGGCGTCATTTATGCCGTTCGGAAGAGAGGAAATGCCATAACCATAGCAGCCTCCCCCACAACCCCTCAACACCATGAAAGATATATTAGGAGTTGGAGGCGTCACAAATATGACTAATTAGCAGGAATTACCAAAACTCTTTGCTACCTAGCTAGTGACTTGAGTAGTCCTTCTGTTGTTTTTTCAGCTGTCGGTTAGCTAAGCTAGCTACTTAGCTAGTGTTGTTGTTAGCATTTTAACTTCTGCAAAACTAGACAAAACTCACAAAAGTGGAGAGATCGATGGAATAAACCCATATATATATATATATACAGTAATATACTTCAGCTGCCCTCTAGCTCTCACAAGCCGTAATTGGCTACATGAGTATCTCAACTAACCAGCCTAGCCTAGCTAGGAATCAAGATGTGTGTGTGTGATGTATATATATATATATATATATATAGGGGGTGGATCGGAACAGAGATGCCATAACTCAATTTGTGCAACTTTTACACTGAGAAATATACACCACAAGAGTTGACCTAATTATATTAACATATTGCGATGTACAGTTAAGTACGTGGGGTTATGTTTTTTGGATGACAAGTTAAAGAGATGATCAAAGCATAAATTAATTCTATTATAAGGCAGAGCCACTCAGCCGATCACAAGCTTATGCATCTTAATTGGTACTATTTTTTTTTTAAGGGGAGGGGGAATATGGCTCCAAAGTTCAAAATTTGTGGGGAGGGGGATTCGAACCCGGCGGATCCAATGGTACTAGTATCACAACGGCGGATCCAATCAGAATTTTGTTATTACATGCATAAGTTTGGCTGCCAAATCAATTTTGATTAATTGAGAATACTTTCTTTTTTTGGTTACAATTAATTGAGAATACTTTGGCTCCTATGAGTCCTATCAAAAAATTGATCTTTTAGTCACAAATTCTTTGTGACGGACATTTTGTCACTGTTGTTACAATAAGTCACAACTCACATCCAACTAGTTACTATAAATGAATTTAATTACAAGTTTACAACTACGGTCTTCACTAAAGCATGCATTTATGTTACTATATATATATAGTTCTACATTTTTTGTGACTAAAACTTGTATATGTGAGATTCTCAGAACCTCAGCCACATGCAAGTATGCAACGTTCTTACACCAAATTAAACTTATATATAACCATCTGAAATAAAAGCTAATTAATAGAACCTAAACCTCATAAGAGATTCCTAATTAGATATCAGCAGTACTATTGTGAATTTACTTAACCAAGAATTGGAATATATGTTAAGTTTAATTTATTTTGTAATTAACTAATTGGTTTATGCAGTGTAATAACATGATCACAACTTTGCTGTTGAAGACGGTTGCCCTAAATTTAAGTTCTCGTATCATCATTTCTTAAAAATAGGTTCTCGTATCATTTTCTTACACAATGTAATAACATGATCGAAACTCTGCTATTTCTTTCAAGCCGAGGGTCGTAGCCCTTTTGATTAAGTTGCTAGATTATATTATGAGCCAGCTAATTAAGCCGAGTGCTCTAATATTCTCTAATCGGTTGGTGTAGCTACTACACATCAATTGGTTATTCTAAAATAGACAGAGCATCCTATAAATATATGTCATGATCGATCTTCTACTAAAAGTCTAAAATATAGTACATATTAGATAAGTCAAGATGAAAAGTTCTTGTTTGAATATACTTTGCAGTGTGTATATTCCACTGAAAGAGAGATTAGGGGTAATCATGCATGCACAAATGCCAGTCTTGACTCTTGACATGCAAGGACATGATAAATTAGCCCTACCAGCCTAAAAATCAATGAAAGACCAATTTGTATAGAAGCCATATTAGTCACCACTAGAGTTGAAATCATATTTTTCTTCTTGCTACAACGGGAAACATGATAAAAATGGTTGCATTATATTTTACTGAATTATGTCAATTAAAACAGAAATAAAAAGTAATTATTGACAATAAATTGGACTAATTGGAGTATTTATCTATGGGGTTAGGATCGAATTAGGTCGGTCGCAGGGCACTATGCTTGCACCATAAAAGTTTGTAGGATTCAATGCTCATCTCAACCCACGTATGAACTATATTATGACCTCGATAATTACTAATGGTCTAGAACTCTAAATAAACGAGTTTACCAAAAATCTTTTGAATTAAGAAGCCCTAGCAAATATATTCGGGGAGCAAGTGAACAGCCTAATAATTCCATCTTTTGAAAAGTTTCGAGCTCTCTCTTTATATTTTATATTTCTGATTTCTGATGCCGACTTGCGACTTGAGCTTAGACTAAGAGCTCACCTACCATATATCTATATACAAACAAAGCATATTGTATGTGGTCACTTTTCATTTGGACCAGCACTAAAATCTATATCAAACACCTAACTCCACCAATCTCCCACCAGAATAGAACGCCAAAAATAAGTGCAGAAAATTCTCATGGACCGCAATCAGTGTACTACTTGTCCACCGCTAGCTAGTAATTAACTACTACTCGTACATAAAAAAAGAAGAAGTAAAGCTAGATATTGTTTTTGACGATAGCTAAGCAAAGGGCCAGTTTAATTAAGCATTTTTGGTGTCTGATCCAGGCTAGATAGAATGATTAGTGGTGAGAATACTATAAATTAACCATATATATCTATATGCCGACTTATATTCCCCTTTCTTCATGGTGAACTAACTAGAGTCTAGAGGTGATGAACTTAATTATGACTAATAATTTAAAGACCTTTAATCCAAACAACCAATATTATGGCATAATGGGATCTTTATGCAAGCTTACCGTTTTTACTTAAAAAGTAATGCATTTGTGTCTAATTAATATTTTGACAACGTACATATATACATGCTAGAGTCGTAAATTTTTTATCAAGCAAATCACGTATTTATATATAATATTTAAATGATCATCGCACAAGTATGTGACAAGAAAATTACTCATCTATGCTTTCCTTATTCTTTGGTTTTATAATCCCTAAAACTACTCTAATTTGCTTAATTACAAGTTATGACTTGTCATCATTTATGTCTTGATTCAATATCTTCATCGTATCATCTTCTTGTTTGGCCATATACCAATGACCAGAGGCTTTACTTTACGTCATTTTCCAATTTGTCATGATTGATGAAGAGCTTCTCTTTACAATCCTGGATTTAAAGGCTCCTTTTAGAGCAATTTGTTAGTAATTAATTCATCATTATTTTTAGCAGCGGGGGCTCATTATGAAATTTAAGGTCATTATTCTCGTGCTCCTCATCTTACTACAAGTTGAGCAAATATTTAAGCTAAATTAACTATAAGTGGCTAACTTTTTCTATAAAAAAAGATTCTAAGTGAAAGGCACAGCAATAAAGCAAATTAGCATGATGTAATTAGGATAAATTAATGAGCAGCTAGTAATCATAACAGAACAAGTATTCATGCATACTAATAAAGCAGAAAGCACCATTGAAATATAATTCATTTCGACTCTTTGTACGCTTCTTGAATAGGTTAATTTTATGATATTCCCTTTGAACTACTTGGTGCTTGGTTTATGTTAGAAGTGTCAGATGCGACGAAAGGTTCCTTTAAAGTTCATAATAATATGTAAATATGGTGAGATGGTGTATTGGTGTCTCATACGTTTAATGTCTTCGTATTATACGAATTAAGATGTTAATCGATCAGATTATTAATATCAACCATTGATAAGTGAATTCTTATTTAAATACGTACGTGACAGGTAACATATTATACGATGATGAATTAGAATAGAATGATGATTGAGAACTGCACGCTATTCCACAATACATGCAATTTTTTCTTTCATGATTTTCAGATAATATAGATATATTCATGAGCAATTACTATATATGGTCTAAATTTTTTTTGTTTTTAATCCC
Source organism: Rubus idaeus (assembly GCA_030142095.1). Lineage (NCBI taxonomy): Eukaryota > Viridiplantae > Streptophyta > Magnoliopsida > Rosales > Rosaceae > Rubus > Rubus idaeus. The sequence continues at coordinate 6,396,025 of CM057969.1, forward strand.
CATGCACCCCGCTAGTTCATATATGTTAGTGAGAATCGAATTCATAGACCGTACCTCCACGATATTAATTTTACAAATAACTAACAAACCAAAACTTATTGACAGTATCTAAAACTTCAAACATTCATAAAATAATTTTAATGACAAAGTCTTTAGTCATTGTTGCTTTAGACCCAAAACAGAAGGGTGTGGAATAAAAGAAGGTTATGATCTATGCTACTACACCTGGGAGTCAAATTAAGGCTGTGACCGTTATATATTATTTAATAAGAAATCTGGTCATTTTCTTGGTGAGGTTGATTATATGGTGATATTGGTTGGTGACTTGGTGGAAACCTAGCAACATCAAGAAGAAAAGTCCAATTAAAAAAGGCTTGGAATCCTTATCTCCATAGTCCATACACATAGTAAGAGACTCCACACTCCATGTGTATTTGATCTTTAGCTCTTGTTTGATTAATCCAGCAACTACAGAAAGAAGTCCATTTCCAACCTTATATAAAGTCATGAATTGGGACTGAGCTGAAAACCCACAAGTAACTCTATCTACTAGCAAAAGCTAGCTCATCCTTTTCAACAATTTTCTTTAATTTGCCTTTTCTCTTTGAAATTTAAATCCTCAGCTTTCTGTAACAGAGAGAATGGGAGCTAGAAATTTTATTGTTGTGATTTCCTTCTTCATGTTGTTCCTTGCTTTATCTTCAGCCTTCCCTAGACATAAGAACCAGTACAAACCATGCAAACACCTAGTGCTCTACTTCCATGACATTATTTACAATGGCAAAAATGCTGCCAATGCCACAGCTGCAATTGTAGCAGCACCTCAAGGAGCCAATCTGACCATCTTGGCACCCCAATTTCATTTCGGAAACATTGCTGTTTTCGATGACCCTATTACCCTCGACAACAATCTGCACTCAAAGCCTGTAGGCAGGGCACAAGGCCTCTATATCTATGATACAAAGAACACATTCACCGCATGGCTTGGGTTCTCGTTTTCTCTGAACAGTACAGACTACCAAGGCAGCATAAACTTCATTGGAGCCGATCCCATTCTGATGAAAACTAGAGATATATCCGTCGTGGGTGGCACCGGAGACTTTTTCATGCACCGGGGAGTTGCAACCGTAATGACGGATGCCTATGAAGGTGAAGTGTACTTCAGGCTCCGGGTGGACATCAAATTTTACGAGTGTTGGTAAATTTAAGCATGTATACAGACTATACACTAGTTCCGAGTTTTGTATGTGAGAATGGCGTGCAAATTAATATGCTCTGTTTTATGCTAGTGTGCTTAAATTTGAGAGTTTATTTTGGATTGTTTCAGCTAAGAATGTGCTTAGTCCATCAATAAGCCACATGATCTTAATTTTCCTTTCAATATTGTATTTTCAGATCCATCAATAAAAAACATGATCTTAATTTTCCTAATATATGGCTCTGTGTGGATGAGGAAGTTTCATTTTGAATCTTACTTTGACCAATGTGCGTGGTACCATCTCTTCTTCTTCTTCTTCTTTTTTTTTTTCCTTCTGTTTTTATTTAAAGAGATTGATGTTAATTACTAAAGTCTACTTAATTACTAATCAAACAGCACCATATAGAGAAAAAAAACTGATAATTGAACGTACAGCAAGACGGAAATAAAAAAGATACAATGAATTAGGAGTTAAGATTATATCACATCACGGAAATGACAAATTGTATCAAAAAGTTTGACGTGAAACGAATCTTCCTTATATTTTAAAATAAACTTATAAAATAAGTGGTTTGGATCGTCAAATGTTATATTTTAAGTGAAAGTGTCCGTACCATTTTAAAAGTCATGAGAAGACCTGATATTTTGAAAACCATCCTAGCCTAGAGAGAAAACTTATGAATCCAAGATGCATGTATTATAGATTGGTCTAACCAGTACAATTGACCCCACATTCAAATACTGTCAAGGAACAAATATGTATATATATATACTATATTCCCAGAAATCTCGTGGTGTCTTTGGATTTCATTTCGACCACCATGCGAGCGGATAGATCAAAAAATTTAGATCGTAAGGTTTCTCTCCTTGATTCGCCGGCCCGAGCACCAAACACCGCCATCTACCACTCAACTCCGCGTCGTCAATAAACCAAAAAAATATTAACGACAATTCTCCCGGTGCAAATGCAACTAATGCATTCCACGCACCCAGCCTAGAGAGAGAACTTAACATCCAAGATGCATGTATTAATTATAGATTGGCTAACCAGTACAATTGACCCCACATTCAAATACTGTCTATCAAGGAACAAATATGTATATATATATATATATATATATATATATATATATATATATATATATATATATATATATAAGTAACCAACATGACAATGCGATTAACTCTGAATCTCTGATATACAAAGAGGCAAGAGGGCAAAGATAGACAAATTAAAACTGAGGAATTCCATTATGTACGGATACAAGAACATCAAATTTGGTTTAGGTCTCGAAGCCAATGCGGCAAGTTAAGGGATATGATCAAATTTGGGACTGGATCGATCCAGGATATTTTTGAGTTTAGGGTCTTCGAGGCTTTGACCTTTAAAGTTTGGAACATTAGCCACTAACCAAAGCCCATATCTAAAGTAGAATGCTTCTTAAAACGGGCTCAAAACGGACATTCTATCCCAAGACTCAAGACCCTATATGACTAGTTTAATTAGTTTACTAAACACAAATTTGAAATTGTTTCCGTCCAGTAAACTATTTACTAGACAAATAATGTAGAGTGGCACTGTGGCAGTAATCTCGAACAGCCTGATCGACTTGTTCCAATAACCTAGCTATTTATTATCATTGGTGGGTCGGACTCCAACTGGCTCTGGATCGGAACTTGCTTGTTTGAATAATCATATCATGGCTGGCTTTGAGTACGTTCCAAGTTATCTAATTGAGGCTTCGACAATTCTGAGTTGTGCCGCGACCATGTTAGTTTCTATCAACTTCAGCACGTAGAGTCATAGTTTGACTTTCATATTTTTGGGGAGGGGGGGGGGGGGGGGGGGGGGGGGGGGGGGGGGGGGGGGGGGGGGGGGGCCCCTTTAAGGATAACGGGCCTAGGGGAGGGGGGGGCCCTGTTTTTTTTGGGGCCAAAAAACTTTCCCCAAAAGTTGGGGAACCATTTGGGGGTTTACCCTATATAGAGATATCTACTTTTGAGTCATCATTCATCTCTTAATTACAACCTCTTCTTCAACCCAGATATCAAGAACCAATTATATTAATTCCACCTCTATATATGTCAGATTTAAATGACTATATTTTTATTAATCAAAATCTACAATTTTAATTTTTCTACCTCCTCAGTATCTTATGTACAATAATAACGGGTGCAATTAATCCGGTCTCTTCAAGAGAACAATAATTATGTTTACTTGGTTATGTTAGGTTTCTATTAATTAGCTTGTCTGCTTGTATCACCAGAAGTCCAGAACATTCAATTTTCTTTTTTGACGGATTGTGTTTTTTAAGGTGTTAGCTAGGTTGGTGTATGGATCTGGTGGCTAGCTAGCTAGTAGCATAAATAATTTGGGAAAAAGGTGAGAATCATTATTGGTGTTAGTTGAGTTAGACAGACAGGATCATAAGCCGAAAAGACTCGGATATGAATATGATGCAGAAACTGAAAAAATGCATGTATTTATTGATGGAGATTGATTGGATGGAAAGGAGTTAGTTTCACCCTCTAAATTAATTTGCACTAGCAATATATAAGATATTAAGCAAATTTTAGAAATGTTTACAAGAACTTTTATCATATCTCGAAACGGAAAATTGTAGTGTATGTTAACGTATTTCATACGTACAATTACTATTTTGAGGATTTAATTACTCAAATGAGAACCTATTTACTCTAATGAGGACCATATTTATCTTAACGAGTGCTTTTTTGTAGTTATCACATGAGTTGTTAAAGTAGTAATATGTGTCCTCAAGTCGTAAAACATTATAATTACAACTTTTAGGACATAATTACTCAAACGAGAACCTAATTTACTCTAATGGAGACCTTATTTACTCTAACAAGGACTTTATCTCTGCATTATGTATGAGAAATGTTAACATACCATAGTCTTACTCATCTCGAAACATACACTTACCATGTTCAATTTTTTTTTTCTTTTTTGAGATTTTATTTTCACCAAATGTAACCATGTTAAAACACAAAATTCATAAAACTTTTGAACGTTTAAATCATATGTAAGTTTCGGGCGGCCAGTACGTGGTTCCCAAAATAGCAATGCTGTGTCTTTGGGAGATTATACTTTGTGCATAGTAGTGCTGAAGAACTAACTTTGCTTAACATAGAATCCTTGATTTTTTGTTTCTTTAACTCATTTTTACGGACCCAATTGCCTTAATTAGTAATGGTTCCCACGCGTCTACTTCTGGTCCCCTTAGCTCAAGTCATGCACCAATGATTATGTTAATCGTAGAAAAGAAGCTAAACAAAATGAAATAGTACACATAGAATGCCGTTCAAGCCAAGCTTTCGCCAACACTAGGCGCATTGGTTTGACATTTCCAAACTCCTATATAATAGGGTTACATAATCACTACCCCTTCACTACTCAACTTAAAGCACTTCCACTACTCTATATGCAATGGAACCAAAGAGTCTAGCTTCAACTCTCTTCCTCTTCTTCCTTCTCTTTGGAACCTTAGCAGCTTCCCCTACACTTAAATCCAAGCCTCGTCATCGCCGTCCTCCCCCTTGCAAGCGCCTCGTTTTCTATTTTCACGATATTATCTACAACGGCAGAAATTCCAAGAATGCCACCGCGGCCATTGTGGGTGCACCGGCTTGGGGCAACAAGACCATTTTGGCAGGGGCAAACCATTTTGGGAACATCGTTGTGTTCGATGATCCAATCACTCTGGACAACAATTTGCACTCGACCCCAGTAGGGAGGGCACAAGGCTTTTACTTGTACGACAAGAAAGACATTTTCACCGCTTGGCTCGGGTTCTCCTTCGTGTTCAACTCCACCCAACACAAAGGGAGCATCAACTTTGCTGGGGCAGATCCATTGATGAACAAGACTAGAGACATTTCGGTGATCGGTGGGACTGGGGACTTCTTCATGACCAGAGGGATTGCCACTTTGATGACTGATGCATTTGAGGGTGAAGTCTATTTTCGTCTCCGAGTTGACATCAAATTGTACGAGTGTTGGTAAAAACGACCGGTGACTAGCTAGTTAGCTATTGCTAGTTTTTGAATGTATGTGCTATTGTGATCCTTTTCAATTTGGTTGAAGTTTTTACCAGAGTTGTATACTTGTATGCCTCCAAAATGAGCTGATTTTGGTCCCTTCCAATTAATTTGGCTCATTAACCAATTTTAGTTTATTGGGCATTTTGATTGTAATCGTTTCCCTTTTTATCTAATGAATTTTTGTTGACCAAAAAAAGAGCTAGTCTTATTCATTATATCATACAATGTGATGTAAGATTATGAACTCTTGATATAAAGTAATGCTCAAGATCTTGCGGTACTAAACTATAAACTTGATGGTTTATATTAAATGGTCAAATAAGTACAAAAACAACAAACTCCGATAACGCGTAAATATATGTTTAAGCATCTAATTACCTCTCAAACCATTTGGCAATGGATACATAGAGAGATCAGGAACATCGATCATATTATTTACTTTTATATATGCAAGACTATGAACTCCCTAAGTGAGATTCTATTGGATCTCAACTCCGATATAAATTGGTGAAGTGGTTTAAGTGTCAATGTCTGAGTGAAGGGTGAGTAACTAATGAGTCCATGATGTCTGTTAGCTCTAGTACGTGCTTGTTGTTGACCTTACTGTATGTGGGGTGTGTGTGGTTATAATGCCCTACTTTTTTTTTACCTATTGTGGAAACTAAAGTGCATGGGTCCATATGTTACATGTCTTAGCCTCTTAGGTTATACTGTAAAAGTGAGTAGGTAGAAAAGAAGAGATCGATATTCAAGTTTCAACCATATATCTTTTATGAGTTTATCACAATAATTAGCTGAGTTTGGATTATAACTAATGCTCGAAAGCTATACTTATTATAATTTGATTAGGAGGTGCCTCCTAAATCCTAATTAGTCCTGTAATACATAGCATGATGATATATGTCTCATTTTTTGGCAGGTTACCAACTACATGATGACGAAGGGGTTTGGCAGGTTACCAAGGCAAAATTATCCACTCACAATTTTTTGGCAGGTTACCAACTCATTTTTTTGGCAGGTTACCGACTACTGCGCAAGGCTTCTCTTTCTATGACAAGAGAGAGAAATTCACTGCTTGGCTTGGCTTCTCCTTTGTGTTTAACTACACCAAGCACACTGGAAGAAGCTTCAACTTTCATGGGGCTAACCCCTTGATGAACAAGGCCAATGACATTTCAGTGATCGGTGGTACTGGGGATTTCTTCAAGGCTAGATCGAGGGACAGCCATTTTGATGATTATTTCATTTGAGGGGCAAGAATATCTCTCTCAAGTCCTCAAGTGGATAAACACAAGGCAAAATTGTGAGTGCACTTAAACCTCTCTAACCACCATAACCAACATATCGATCTGTACCCAAACAACTCGATCCATAATAATCAATAACCAACGACATAAAAATTCATATATGTTGTGAATGATTTGATGCTAGAAACGTACATTACACATCGATCATGTTTAATTGAAATTCATACGTGTTGGATATGAAATGTAGGATGTTGGAGAAGTTATGGAAGTACCGTGTGTTCATAGCTAGAAATAATGTGTGTGTACAAGGTTGATATCTTAAATTAATTTTATGAAAATTATTATATGCAGGTGAATGTAAATTTCCTAGAAATTTTTGCTTGGTGACCCCAATGATTATGTTAAGTCGTAAGTATGAAGTGAGCATGCAAGACAGTACAGCCCGTGGCAACGTTCAAAAAACAAGAAATAAATTCCTTTCCCATTAGGGTTAATCTTTAAGGATGTTGGTGCAAGTCAAGCTAATTATTATTATTTTATAGTGAAAAACAGCTTGCAAACTGTCTCCTCGAGAAATTATTGTTCCCTTCTACGTACAGTCCAAAAAAATATTGGGATATAATTTATTTATGTATATAATATTAATTAATGTACCATGTACTCGTCTCAGAAACCCTTCTACGTATAGTTTGGGATTTATTTAGACCATGCGTACTCTTCTAAACAAGCGTACTTGTTACTACACTGTCTCATACCCTTCTAAACATGGCTACTTCAACACCAATTTCAGCTCTTTTCCTCTTCTTCCTCCTCCTATCCGGCTACACGGTCGGCAAGAGAAGCCGATATCACAAGCCAAGTAAAAGGTTGGTGGTTTACTTCCGTGATGTTCTTTACAATGGAAAGAATGCAAACAGAACCACATTGGCTGGACACAACCATTTGGGTGACATGGTTGCCTTTGATGATCCCATTAACTTAGACAACAATCTGCAGTCAATCCCAGTTAGTCCTGAGCAAGGCCTCTCTTTCTATGACAAGAGAGATATATTCACTGCTTGGCTTGGCTTCTTCTTTGTGTTTAACTACACCAAGCACACAGGAAGAAGCTTCAACTTTCGTGGGGCTAATCCCTTGATGAACAAGGCCAATGACATTTCAGTGATTGGTGGTACTGGTGATTTCTTCAAGGCAAGAGGGACAGCCATTTTGATGATTATTTCATTTGAGGGGCAAGCATACTTCCGGCTTCGCATTGATTTTAATCTGTATTGAGTGTTGGTATAGGTAGGCTGGTAACCAATTTGTATCTGGTTCTTGTTTTCGAGTCGAAACTCTACAAACCGGTCACTTTGATTTTGAGTTCTTGAAATTCCACAATATTTACTTTAATTTAAGATTCTACTCGCCTCAAAATAGGTATTGAGTTACTTCAGTAGTTCAGTTGGGTTTACTTCAAAAGGATCCTATTTTGAATTGGAGTTTCTGAAATTCGAAATGCCCCTATACCAGCAACACATTCACAAGTGGGATCAAAATAAGTCATCGAAACCTTTCGTTTATTTTCATCCTTGGAACAGGTCAGTTGTTCTTTTACAAGATGATAAAAGGAAAATACCTCACAATATTTTCAAGTCTCAAGAGAAAATTGGCAATCTCTGATCTCCTGATGCATATGAGATTATACTCCTTTTAAGGGGTGGAATGTGCTGTGCTCCATGGAATGCAGCGGCACGTAGAACATTTAAAGGTTCAAAATCAACTGAGTAAGCCCTTTGGAAACCCTCTAGGATTGTCATCATTGTAACAATTGCCGTTTTCCTCTCTGCTTCATATTTCTTCAATAACAATACCTGCATACGATTAGAACCACCTCTATCAATTGATTCCCATATGAAATAATGATGATGAATGTACACAGTCTTGCACTAAACCTGTTGTTCTGTAAACCTGTTTTTCTGTACACATTTAGACTCATACAAACCAAGGTGAGAAAATTAATGGAATCTACTTGATCACTGAGATGTCACTTAGAAAACAACAGATCAAAGTAGTCTCTGACTACACATGCAGCTATGGTCAAGCACTACTTGAATAAAACCTTCATTTTACTGCTTGTGATTCCATTATGTATGGATTTCATAGAGCATATATTTTTTTTTTTACACGTTTGATAGTTAAATTTGTGGTTTTTATATATGATTTGAAAGATTACCAAATAGATGTTCATGTCTCCCTGGTAAACAAACTCTGATTTAACAGTTCAGATGAAATTCACAAGATCATAGATATGCATGTGATGTGGCCACGAATATCAAAAACTTTCAATGACCAAAAGCAGAATTACTATCTCAACACTAGAAAAAGCAGAAAATCACCCACCTCCGTAATGTCTGTTCCCACTGCAATGCCTTCAGAAATGACTCGAGAAAGAGCAAATGCATCTCCAAAACCCAGATTAACTCCTTGCCCAGCCAACGGGTGAACGGTATGTGCTGCATCGCCGATAAGAACCACATGCTTTGATGCATAGTCATTGGCATGCATCAAAGACAAGGGAAACACCATTCTTGCAGATGCCAATTTCACCACTTTCGGTGGTTCCCACGCCTCTACTTTTGGTGCCCAAAGCTCAAGTCATGCGCCAATTAATGATTATGTTAATCGTAGAAAAGAAGCTGTACAAAAATGAAATAGTGCACCTAGAATGCCTTGCAAGCCAAGCTTTCGCCAACACTAGGCGCGTTAGTTTGACATTTCCAAACTCCTATATAATGGGGTTACATAATCACCACCCATTCACTACTCAAATTAAAGCACTTCCACTTCTCTAGCTATATGCAATGGAACCAAAGAGTCTAGCTTCAACTCTCTTCCTCTTCTTCCTTCTCTTTGGAACCTTAGCAGCTTCCCCTACCCTTAAATCCAAGCCTCGTCCTCGCCGTCCTCCCCCTTGCAAGCGCCTCATTTTTTATTTTCATGACATTATCTACAACGGCAGAAATTCCAAGAATGCCACCGCGGCCATTGTGGGTGCACCAGCTTGGGGCAACAAGACCATTTTGGCAGGGGCAAACCATTTTGGGAACGTGGTTGTGTTCGATGATCCAATCACTCTGGACAACAATTTGCACTCGACCCCAGTAGGGAGGGCACAAGGCTTTTACTTGTACGACAAGAAAGACATTTTCACTGCTTGGCTCGGGTTCTCCTTCGTGTTCAACTCCACCCAACACAGAGGGAGCATCAACTTTGCTGGGGCGGATCCATTGATGAACAAGACTAGAGACATTTCGGTGATCGGTGGGACTGGGGACTTCTTCATGACTAGAGGGATTGCCACTTTGATGACTGATGCATTTGAGGGTGAAGTCTATTTCCGTCTCCGAGTTGACATCAAATTATACGAGTGTTGGTAAAAACGACTAGCTAGTGACTAGCTAGCTAGCTATTGCTAGTTTTTTAATGTATGTGATATTGTGATTTTTTTTTAATTTGGTTGAAGTTTGTGATATTGTGATATTTTGGTCCCTTTCAATTAGTTTAATTGGCTCATTCTAGTTTATTGGGTATTTTGAATGTAATCGTTTCCCTTTTTATTTGGATGTAAATTTGTTGTCCACCCTAACTTTGGTGGGCAAATGGGCATATGCCCATCTTGTAAAATAAATAATGACATGTGTTCTATTTCTTAACCATAGTTACATAAATAATATTTTTGAGGGGAGTTACATAAATAATATTGAATGACACAAATAATAGTCTGATTTTGTTTTTAAATTCCCTCTCGATCAACTACTTCCTTCTTCTCCATTGATTGTCTTCACCTATTGGCCGATGTCAACATTCAACGCCATTTCTCTACTATTGACTCTTCATCTTTTTCTTCGTTCTATCAATATTTCCTTTGACTAAACTCCTCTTCAAATCTCGGAGATCCCAATCTGGGTTTGTCTGTCTCTGCATGCACTCATTGTTCTTCTTATTGGAGTGGCTTCACTGGGACACATTGCTGAGACTCGAAAAAGAACCAGAATTTTAGAGAGAAAATATTCAAGCCTTTTACTTTCTTCTTGGACATGTCTCACTCCGGGAAGCCCATTTTCGCGACTCACTGAGTTTCGAGGCCAACAAGCTCGAATTCTGAGAACACGATCTGAGTTCGCCTATTTTGCCTCTTTGGACTCCGTCGATTCAAGGTTTTCTCCATTTATTCGAAATTTCCATTTTTTCGGTCAAAATGATTTTTATAGTTTTGTTTGATTTTTGTTTTTTTTCAAAATTTATAAGTTTTCAAAGTGAATCACCAATTCACCATGGATATGGATTATATGCAGATGAAATCATGAAATGAGGAAGGAGAAGGAAATAGTTGCATGAGAGAATGAGAGAGAGAGAGAGAGTATATTTTTTATTTTTCAGATTATTTTATATTTTATCAGTTTTGTTATAAAATTCATTCAATATTATTTATGTAACTATGGTTAAAAAAGAGGACACATGTCATTATTTTACAAGATAAGCAAATGCCCACCCAAGTTAGGGTGGGCAGCAAATTTGCTCCCGTCTTTTTATCTAATGAATTTTTGTTTTAAAAAAAGAGGAGTACGTTAATTAGCTAGTCTTATTCATTATGGAAAATTCTAGTATACATCATACATTGTGATATAAGATTATGAACTCTTGCTATAAACTAATGCTCAAAATCTTGCGGTACCAAACTATAAACTTGATGTCTTGATGATTTATATTAAATGGTCTAATAAGTACAAAAACAACAAACTCCGATAAGTCGATAACCTGTAAATATATGTTTGAGCATCTAATTACCTCTCAAACCATTTGGCAATGGAGACAGAGAGAGAGAGAGAGAGAGAGAGAGAGAGAGAGAGAGCATCGATCATATTATTTACTTGTATATATGCAAGACTATGAACTCCTATGTGAGATTCTATTGGATCTCAACTTGGATATATTGGAAACTTTTCTAAATTGATGAAGTGGTTTAAGTGTCAATGTCTGAGTGAAGGGTGAGTAACTAATGATAATGACTTAATGAGTCCATGATGTCTGTTAGCTAGTACGTGCTTGTTGTTGACCTTATTGTATGTTGGGTGTGGTTATAATGCCCTACTTTTTATTACTTATTGTGGAAATTAAAGTGCATGATGTTTGAGTCAAACGAATATGCAGGATCGATATTTCAAACGTGTTTGAATACTTACTGTGTGTTTTAATCTCTAATTCATTTGGCTATAGTTTTGTCTTTTGAATTGTTGTTTCTTTTATCTGAGGGGTTTTGGTTTCTTGTCACCCCTCTAGTTGTTCTCTTTTTTCTTTCAATAAATTTTTCTTTGCCAAAAAAATATATATATGTTGCATGTCTTAGCCTCTTAGGTTATACTTTATAAGGGAGTAGGTAGAAAAGAAGAGATCGATTTTCAAGTTTCAACCACATATCATTTGTCACAATAATTAGTTGAGTTTGGATTATAACTAATGCTCGAAAGCTATACTTATTATAATTTGATTAGGAGGTGCCTCCTAATTAGTCCTGTAATACATAGCATGATGATATTGAAAGTAGAGAGAAGCTTGAGAGAAAATGAGAGGAGTGTATTTTATATTTGTGGTAATCTGTTACAACGTACAGAACAAAACGCAAGGCCACAAATATATATACGTATGCTCTTACATAGGAATGAGACACGTGTACAACAACTGTAGGCCACTACTTAACTGACTAAACTAACTGACTAAGTAATAGCGTGCTAACTACGCTAAGCAGAGAACAAGCTCGATGATTAATGCAGCAGCTCCACATTTAGCACAGTAGCTTAGAGCCCAAGTCAGGACTCAGGAGGTCCATCGCTGATGACTTAGAACCCTCACCATAATAGATATATGTCTCATTTTTTGGCAGGTTACCAACTACGTACATGATGACGAAGGGGCATACCTCAAGTCCTCAAATGGATAAACACAAGGCAAAATTGTGAGTGCACTTAAACCTCTCTAACCACGTAACATAACCAACATATCTGTACCCAAACAACTCGATCCATAATAATCAATAACCAACGACATAAAAATTCATATATGTTGTGAATGATTTGATGCTAGCTAGAAACGTACATTACACATCGATCATGTTTAATTGAAATTCATACGTGTTGGATATGAAATGTAGGATGTTGGAGAAGTTATGGAAGTACCGTGTGTTCATATATGCTAGAAGTAATGTGTATAAGGTTGATATCTTAAATTAATTTTATGAAAATTATTATATGCAGGTGAATGTAAATTTCCTAGAAAATTTTGCTTTGCGACCTCAATGATTATGTTAAGTCGTAAGTATGAAGTGAGCATGCAAGACAGTACAGCCCGTGGCCACGTTCAAAAAACAAGAAACAAATTCCCTTCCCATTTGGGTTAATCTTTAAGGATGTTGTGCAAGTCAAGCTAATTATTATTATTTTATAGTGAAAAACAGCTTGCAAACTGTCTCAGAAACCCTTCTACGTACAGTTTGGGATTTATTTAGACCATGCGTACTCTTCTAAACATGCGTACTTGTTACTACTTTGTCTCATACCCTTCTAAACATGGTTACTTCAACACCAAGTTCAGCTCTTTATATCCGGCTCCGCGGCCGGCAAGAGAAGCCGATATCACAAGCCAAGTAAAAGGTTGGTGGTTTACTTCCGTGATGTTCTTTACAATGGAAAGAATGCAAACAGAACCACATTGGCTGGACACAACCATTTGGGTGACATGGTTGCCTTTGATGATCCCATTAACTTAGACAACAATCTGCATTCAATCCCAGTTAGTCCTGCGCAAGGCCTCTCTTTCTATGACAAGAGAGATATATTCACTGCTTGGCTTGGCTTCTTCTTTGTGTTTAACTACACCAAGCACACTAGAAGAAGCTTCAACTTTCGTGGCGCTAATCCCTTGATGAACAAGGCCAATGACATTTCAGTGATTGGTGGTACTGGTGATTTCTTCAAGGCTAGAGGGACAGCCATTTTGATGATTATTTAATTTGTATTGAGTGTTGGTATGGTAGGCTGGTAACCAATTTGTATGTGGTTCTTGTTTTCGGACACTTTGATTTTGAGTTCTTGAAATTCCACAATATTTACTTTAATTTAAGATTCTACTCGCCTCAAAATAGGTTCGGAAACTCAAACGAGTTACTTCAGTAGTTCAGTTGGGTTTACTTCAAAAGGATCCTATTTTGAATTGGAGTTTCTGAAATTCGAAATGCCCCCATACCGGTAACACATTCACAAGTGGGATCAAAATAAGTCATCCAAACCTTTCGTTTATTTTCATCCCTGGAACAGGTCAGTTGTTCTTCTACAAGATGATAAAAGGAAAATACCTCACAATATTTTCAAGTCTCAAGAGAAAATTGGCAATCTCTGATCCCCTGATGCATATGAGATTATACTCCTTTTAAGGGGTGGAATGTACTGTGCTCCATGGAATGCAGCGGCACGTAGAACATTTAAAGGTCCAAAATCAACTGAATAAGCCCTTTGGAAACCTTCTAGGATTGCCATCATTGTAACATTTGCCGTTTTCCTCTCTGCTTCATATTTCTTCAATAACAATACCTGCATAAGACCTCTATCAATTGATTCCCATGAAATAATGATGATGAATGTACACAGTCTTGCACTAAACCTGTTGTTCTGTAAACCTGTTTTTCTGTACACATTTAGACTCATACAAACCAAGGTGAGAAAATGGAATCTACTTGATCACTGAGATGTCACTTAGAAAACAACAGATCAAAGTAATCTCTGACTACACATGCAGCTATGGTCAAGCACTACTTGAATAAAACCTTCACTTTACTGCTTGTGATTCCATTATGTATGGATTTCATAGAGCATTTTTGTTTTACACGTTTGATAGTTAAAACTTGTGGTTTTTATCTATGATTTGAAAGATTACCAAATAGATGTTCATGTCTCCCTGGTAAACAAACTCTGATTTAACAGTTCAGATGAAATTCACAAGATCATAGATATGCATGTGATGTGGCCACGAATATCAAAAACTTTCAATGACCAAAAGTAGATTTACTATCTCAACACAAGAAAAAGCAGAAAATCACCCACCTCCGCAATGTCTGTTCCCACTGCAATGCCTTCAGAAATGACTCGAGAAAGAGCAAATGCATCTCCAAAACCCAGATTAACTCCTTGCCCAGCCAACGGGTGAACAGTATGTGCTGCATCGCCGATTAGAACCACATGCTTTGATGCATAGTCATTGGCATGCATCAAAGACAAGGGAAACACCATTCTTGCAGATGCCAATTTCACCACTTTCGGTGGAACTTTGAAGCACTCATTAGCAGAAATAGTTGTGTCTGTTTTAAACCAAGAAAATATGCCTCCACTTCCAAAGGTGCTCGACTTAGGATGAGGGCCAAATCCATAATCCAGAGCATAATTGACGTCTTTCAAAAAATCATCCTCGACCATTAATTTACGGTCGGTTGCTTCGTTTGGGTTCATAGTCCAAACAATGTTACTGAAATTATCACCAATAGGCAAAAGTGCAATTGGCCCAGCAGGTAAAAATCTTTGCCATGCACATTGATTTTCTACACTATGTTCTACAGTGCAAATGATTGCATTTTGTGAGTATTTCCATCCAGTTGTCCTAAATCCTGCTAACTCCCTAACAAGTGACTTGGACCCATCAGCTCCAACCTGCAATAAGAACCATGCAACTTGATGCCAATCTATAACTCAAGGATGAGATATGTAACTTACTCATAACAGAAATTTCTGTCATCATATTATGATTATTATCTATTAAAGGAGAGTTCAACTCAATAAAATTACCACCAATTTTGCATATAGAGTGTTGCCATCATTTAGATCCAGCTTTGCTAAATTTCCTTGCTCATTCAACCCAGATGATGTGCTGTTCACTCCCGAAGATAGAATGCTTGGATTTAAAGTCATTGAGGACAATCTGGAAGGGTAGATAGTCTTCTGGAAATCTGTATCCTGTTAAAGCTTAACCTTCTTAGCTGTGAAAAGAATTAAAACTTGTATGCAATAAATGAAAACCACACAGATACAAATTAATAAATACAACAGAGACTGTTACAAGAAGAATAAAATGTGGTTTCACATGAAGAAATTTTTCGTTCAGGAAAAAATTGTACAGATATTTCTTCAGGAAAAAACAAGTGAATCAAAGAACGGAGGGTTCAGCCACCAAAATAGGGGGACAAAACAATAACAATCAGAACTAAGAAACTATGCATTTGATTATGTGTTTTGCTTATAATAAAATAATACATTTAAACATACGGCTATGTTATACCTGCATGCATGACAAAAGAGAACTGTGCAGCACTTTATTCTCCACTACACACCTGATCAGAAGTCAAAATCAGCATCCTATCCTCCCAGTACAGATAAATAACAAAAATGAAATCTCTCTACTTCTTACCCCAGATATTCTTTATGTACATCTCTTGCATCATATCTCGTATACCCTAAGCCAGTATAGTCCCAAACCTAGAAAATTTCATGAAGGAATAAATAAGATCAGTATAGTTAACTTCAAGACATCATCAATTATACTGAAAAATACCATGTCAATGGGACATAGAATATGTTATGAGAACTATATTTCATTTTCAGAAGAAACAAGAAATATCTGTAAAAATATTTTCCCGTCTCTAGTCTAATTTTTTTTTATTAGGGAGTAATTTTTTACCTTTTCTGAAGTGTCAGTGTAACTTAAAGGGTCCTCTTGAAAATTATTCCAAATCATCTGACATTCATCTCCCCATTATCACATCTATAACATCCACAATGACTACTGACTGACATACTGGCAATGAATGATCAAGTTATGTAATTCGACCTTCTCAGAATGCACTAGTGATCTATTATTTTTTGTAGTCAATAATAGCATATTGACAATTTGCATTCTGACTACAACATACATGTCCAAGATTATGTGGGTACAACTATAGATAATTTCAGCACATACAGCAAGTCGATGGACAAACGAAAAAATGTCAATTACAGTAATACACACAAAAATGGCAAAACGGAAAGTATGTTACCTGCATTTGATCAAAATATGCATGTCGATTCTGTTCAACATATTTCCAGGCCCCAATATCTGTAAAATACATCTGTTATCATTGAAAGTCTAAAACATGTGCACCATCTGTTTCTCTCTACCCAAGATATAAGTAACACTTCTGACATCGTTACAATCAAAAATTTCAGCACTCTTAACATGATGGTCGGTGGATAAACATGAAGAAATGATGCTGTTACAGAACAAAGCAAAAAAATTCTCTGTAATTTAGATACCTTTGAAGAGAGATATAGTTGCAGGTGTTACTGTACTGACCCTTGGATCAGGGGGGTCTTCTTTCTTGATGCAGAGTCCATTAGATAATGCAGGATTGCTATCAATGATCGCAACTTTCAAGTGCTTTGTCATCGGCATTCTTGCTAATAGAACACAAGAATAAGACCATTAAAAAAATAAACAAATAAATAAAGTATATCACTGTAATCTGCACATAACAAACTAATTCAACAAAATTAATAAGTGTGATCTCAAGTTCATCAGTCCATCCAATATAAATGTTAGAATACACATTAGAATCTCCATCATACTGAAAGCTAAGCAACATATGTTAAGCCCAATTCTAGTTAATGAAAGTCAGAAAATAAACTAAACACAAAAGTTTTATTTAAAAAATAATAATAATAATAATTAAAACCACATAAAGGCCAATAATCTCAGGCAAAAAACTAATACTATGAAGTCTTGAGATGATTTTAATCATCATTACAATTATATTTGTACAACAAATTGTATACAAAATCTAACACAATCAAGTATGAAACACCCTATAGCAAAAATAACTAAAACAAACCCAAAAGACTACCTACCCAAGGAACAAGCAAGGGCCATGCCAACCATGCCTCCTCCAACAATAGCAATGTCATACGGTTCGATTTTATTTGAAGATTTCTGCTGCCCCAAATGATCCTGGGATTTCAAAATGAATCATCAAATAAAATCATGACAAATACATTACAATTCTTAAGGATTTAGTGAACAATCAAAAGCTTCACATTGCTGGGTTGGGCACCGGAGACTTTAGCAGCCGCACCCGTACAGAAATTCTTTTGTGAAAGTTTCAATCTGCAGATATTCTCCACAAACTTTCTTCTGATGATGAAGCTGTTAGCAGCAAATATTCACATTAGACTAGCTATTAGGAGCAATGAACAAAAATTAAGAAGATTTATTTTCAATTCAATTAGAGAGAAAAGGGATAAACTTTGGGAAGCTTTGAACTTCAATTTGCATAGCCCAACCGCGTATCAGCAAAAACAAACAGAAAAGGGATGAACTTTGGGAACAAACAGAGGCTAGGGCACATGATCGGAACGCTGCGTTTTTCTAATTCAAATTGTAAGTTGTATTTAGAGGCCAAATGCGTACCTGTTCATTTTTGAATTGCTCGAGCTCACTGGTTCAGTCTTCAGACTTCACAATGGAGTGGGAGAGAAGAAGAGAACAGAGTTAGTATGCGGTGCTTTGTCTGTGTCTATGATCAAAGAGAAAAACGACATGTCGTTTTTGGGGTCAAAGTAGAATTAAAGAAAATATGGTGGAAAAGATGTAATTTTGAGAAAGTAGATAAAATGGTAAGGGATGCCTTGGCGCTTTGTACACCCTCCTCTTATTGCTTATCTGCTGTGCCCAAACCAAAAGGCTAAAGCTTTCAGAGGGAGAGTGGCAAAATGAGAAGCCTAACGCTCTCAGAGAGCGTTTTGGGGTCACATTCACTGCCTTCACCGTTTTCTAAACCTCCCAATAAGCCATTATGTTCTTCTTGCTATTTGCAGTCTTTCAAATTACGCTCTAAGAAGCTCTCTCTTCCAGACCCAAGTGTTATTTCATCCAGGTGACTCCTTTTAATGAACACCCATCTCAGTTTTTTACAAAAGATTGATAATTTACTCAGTTCTATTCCTGTTGTTGTTCTTGAATTTTAGCATTAGAGGAACTACAGGAGTTTGAGACAGAGGTTTGGTTGAAAGAGTGAGAATTCATCTGTGACTGTGACCTTTGTTTGCTTCCTTTTTTTGTATGAGAAAGTGGAAATGTGAGACTTTTGGAAATTGTTGGGGAAAGATTTTATAGGAAATGCTGATATGCTAGCCAACTAACAATGCCACTTTGCATTTGTTTGTAATTTGTAGTACAAGTTCTGAGTTTGGTTGTGACTAATATATGCAACCAGAATTGATATTATGAACAAAAAATTTAAAGTGGGGATTAGAAATAAGCATATGAAATGGAGACTGAAAGCAGGATTCTTGTGTTTCAGGTATTCAAGTATGTGGCTTGCAAACAAATGTGACGAATGGTTTGGACGCCCTTTACAAACTTCTGAAAATTTAGATGGCCGTGTAATGAATCTTTATGCCCATGGTCTTTCTCTCATTTAGAAGTTTAAAAAAATAACACTTTATATATATATATATATATGTTTCTTTCGAGCATAAATTTTAGCTTACATTACAGAAGTATGCCTCATTACTAAATGAAAATGTTAATTTCGATTCAGGAGTTGCAGTACCTTAATTACAAGAAGTGCAGAGTGATCAGACAACCAATTCATACTAGGGATGATTCTGTTGCTTTAGATAAAGCACCTGTGTCTACTCATTTTTGGAAGGCTATGCTGCTGTTTGGATTTCTTACACTTCAAGGCTCTGAGTCGGCACTCGCTCTTCCTGATCTTGCTAGTGCATTGCCGTCAATTCCTTTTCTTGGGGACCTTGGCGATATTAGCACAGGTTTTGCTTCAGTTAGGAAAATCTCCCTCTAACTTCTGTAACCTGGCATTTTTGTTGTTGTAAGTGAAGCCTGAATTCTAGTCAGCATGTCAGTCTTAAATTAGAGGTCATGTTTTTCCGTTAGGGTTTGATAGCTTATTATATGTCAGTGCCCTTGAGCGTTTTAGTTTATGATAATTTCTTAATGCACATTTTCCTTCCATCTTTCTTTCTGACCAAACTCTGTCTCACAATTCAGTAACATGCACCTCTGCAACTAAATATATGAGTGCATTTCTTCCTGTTGCAGGCCTTCTTGCTGATCTTTTTCTCAGAACTAGGGGACAAGACCTTCTTCATTGCAGTAAGAGTTAAACGATGCATACTCCAGTAGTACAGTACCAAAGTTTTGTAAATAAGTTCATCTAAGTACGCAGTCTGTTTGGGAGCTGCATTTGCCTTTTACCATGACTCCATGAGTATTGGGAACCACTTTTCTACCTGACTCGACTGACTATATGTTTTCTGTACCCATCAGAAATTTCATCTTCCTTATTTTCCCTTGTCTGTCAATTGACTTATCGTATGTCCCAGTCTACTGAGTGGGATAGAAGTAAAGTGGAATTACTAATGACTTGAGGACCAAGCTAGTTCCACATAAACTCTCTTTTTTTTTTATCTCTTCCATGATACTTTTTTTGTAATTAACATATGTATATTATAAGGTTTTTAGCGTTATGTTAAAGATAGGATGCTTTGACCATTTATAATTTTGACCTTTTCTGTTTTCTTCAGGCACTTCTAGCAGCTAGGAATTCTGCTGCTGTTGTTTTTGCTGGGACCTTCAGTGCACTTGCGTATGTCATTTATTTGTGCATGGTGAAAGTAAAACAAATTTTTTTGGGCATAATCACTTTCATTGTGCTCTTTTTTTCTTTCCTGATAACTAAACAGTATCTACAATATGTTACGTTATGTTACAAGATCTAAGAAAACTGGACAAACCATGTAAGTAGATACAGGAAACCAACCAGTTCCGGTCTACCTTTGGCAAAACAAGTGTGAGAACATTTGCAAATATTGTGTAAACATAGGGGAAAACCGTAAGACAGTCACTTCTGTTATAAATTTAGAATCTCACATATCAAAGTGATACCTTCCAAAGTTCCAAAGGTGAAAGCAGTGCATAGTATTTCACATCTCATCACTCTAGTAATCATATTTTAGGCCAAACTTACTTTCTTACAGTCATGGTGGTTATGAAGTTTGTAGGGTCATTGATGCTTTTGTGCAGTTTTACCAAATCCCTGAATCTTAGGATTGTTTACTTACAGGGCAATGACCGTCATATCTGTTGGTCTTGGACGGACTTTTCACTACGTTGATGAAATCCTACCATTCAGGTACTTGAGATCTGGATATTAGTAGGGATGTTGGGGATATCCTCTATATGAAATCCTATAATTGAGTAGTAATCTTGTTATTTGTCGTTCGACTTTTCTGTGAAAGCATGCTATTATATGTTTATGTACCAATATAGTTTAATTGGTTTCCCATCATAGATTAGCTACATGACAGTAGCAAATACATGCATCTTTTCTGATGATCTAGACAAGTTGAGCAGATGAGATATATATGCTTTGTTGAATATTGTGGCATGCAATTGTTGAATTGATGCTTTGGTTCCTTCTTCTTTTTTTAATCCTAACCCCATTGGTCATACAATTCTTTGGTTTCTGTGGCTCCTAATCTTCTTATCTATCAAACATCACTCGGATCTATATATCAGTCCAGTTTGTTCGTCATATTGAATTATTATTGCTTATGTATATGGTATTTTGCCACAGGTTTGGCGAGACTGATTTACCCATTGATGATATTGCTGCGGTTTTCCTTTTGGTAATTTATTCTTCATTTTAAAACTTGAACAATAGAACTACAAGGCTTGCTTATAAACATCCATTACCCTCCATTTCTTTTTTTGTGCAATAGAAAAACCCATCAACAGTAGAATTCCAGAATAACTATTGAACTTGATTAATTTCAGGTTTATTTTGGGGTTTCAACCTTGCGGGATGCCACTTCAAGTGATGGTTTGAAAGCAGAAGACGAACAGAGGGAGGTAATATTTCATACATTCTTGAGACACAACCTACCATGCATATGTCAAGACTGATTCTTTAAATAAGAATAATAATAATAAATATATCTATCTTCTCATCCTTTTGTGGCCACATTTTTCCTTGGTAAGAATTAATCTAACTGTCACTCATGCATTCTGAATCAGGCAGAGCTAGCCGTTTCAGAGTTCACAGGAAATGGTGCTGGAATACTAGCTGCTGCAAGCACAGTCATTAGCACTTTCGCCTTAGTTTTTGTTGCTGAATGGGGAGACAAATCATTTTTTTCTACAATAGGTGAGTAGCAATGGTCAAGATCATATACTATCAGACTTTATTTATACTTGGTTGTGAAGTTACTCTTATATTTAAGAAATCATTTTTCCATGCTGTATGTTTAAAAGGGAGGAGATAGTTCTTCCCCTAATGGGACGACCACATTAGATTTCCTTTTCTCTTAGCCTAGAGAGAGTAATAGGATGTTGATAACAAAAACTGAGTTAGCATTTAGAGTTTTCTGTCCAATTTTCAATTAATTGTGTTGATAAAAAATAAATATAAATAAATAAAAATTAGCTCATTGCAAATTGTTAAAGTCAAGTGGTAGATAAGAGGATGGAAGTCGAAGTTCATATCCTAAAATGAGCATGAATCGGTTTGAGGAAATGAAGTGAATAATATCAAATTGTATTTGTTATTGATTTCTTATTTCTTATTTTGTTTTCTTGTCTATTTAACATCTCATCCCACTTGGATCGTCATACTTAGTTTCTATATTTCAAAGTTTGGAGTCATCACAATGGATAACTAAACTTGTATTTTCCTTTTCCTTTTGCCTAGAGATGGTAAACTGAAGTTAGGATATGGAAACTAAAGAGCCTGTTTGGATAAAGAACAATGGAGCTAGCATTCTGCATTGAGAATGGTTAACATTTCAATTTTGTTGCCCAATTTCCAATTCATTTAAATCTTTAAGGACAATTTTGTCATTTAATCATAAAAGAACAAGAGATTACCTCATTGCACCATGTAAAGGTTAAGTGTTATTTAAGTTAATGGAAGTGTCAAATTTCGTATCCTAAAATGGATGTGGAAAAAATAAGAAATGAATAGGTTTGCTCGGAGGAAATCGAAAGTGAATTTATCTGAAATGGGCTGATGTGTTGTTGATTCTCTTACTTATATCTTCTGGTCTATTTAACAGCTTATTTCTCACTGCTTTGAAATGTTATATTTACTTATTTAGATACGTATTCAGGATTATTTTAATTCATTTACCTCTGAGTTTATATAGAGCCAAATTGTATAATATTGGGTCCAGCTATTGTCTAGATGCATGCTTTATTTTTTATGTTTACCTTAATAATAAGACAATGTTTTGCTTCATATGCAGCACTTGCTGCTGCCTCTTCGCCACTTGGAGTCATTGGGGGAGCACTAGCTGGTCACGGTGTTGCAACTTTGGCAAGTTTCTTTCATTGTATAAAATAATTTATCCAAGCTTTACTGCATACTACATCAGCCACAAAAAAAATTATATAGGGATCAGATAAGATCTGCTTACTTTAAAATTGTATTCAAACTGAAAAGTCTTTGTTAAAAGTACAAATCCACATGGTTTTTCAACTTATAGCCACTTAACTCGGATTAACTTTTCCCTTTCTTTTTTTTTGTGCTCAGCTGTGTAATATATATAAGTGGCCTAAGCTATTTATTTCTTTTTCTCTTTTTATTTTTTGGTGTGCAGCTTGCTGTTTTGGGAGGCTCTTTACTTGGCACATTTCTATCGGAGAAGGTAAAAATGAACTCTAAACCTTCACTCATTAACCAGTATGCATCATCCTCTTGTGAAGTAGATCTTTTGAAGCAGAACCCACATGGAAGTATCTAGAGACTGCAAAATTTTCAACCACTTGGAAATAACATTATCTTGTCTTTTGGATTTGACAACTTGTGAATTGCTTTGGCACAAGCGTAATACATTAAACTTCATATTGCTTACACTAAAGTAGAAAATATGATAAAAGATGTCCTGAATTCAGAATTTTCGTCATACTTAGTTGCAAAGTTATTTGGAAACTTCTTGTCAGCTTTTTAACTTCTGGCTTTTCTGTATTTGGCTAAAGACAATAGTGCAATGAAGGATTGGTCTGAACCATATGGTATATATGACTCTAAGCATATACATAACAAAATTAAAAGCATGGATGGATCAAATTAAAGGCATCCTACTCTACATGCTTTTAGAAGAAAGAAAAACTCCTTTAGTTCGACCAGCGTAGGTTAAAAAGGTTTCTTACCCATTATTATGAATTTTGAACCCAATTGCTTACTCTTGCTACTCTTGGAATAACTAACTTGCACTCTAAGGAACTCCTTTATAGTCGTTTTCTGCTTCCTTTTGCAGGTTATTGCCTACATCGGAGGTGTTCTTTTTCTCGTCTTTGCTGCTGTAACAGTGGTTGAGATAGTAAGTTGAGTTAAAAAAGGTGAAAAGATTCCCACATTGTTTTTAATCCATCAGAAACGAGAAGTGCATTGCCGTGAACTTATCCAAACTGCTATGATCGAACTCAGAATTTTGTTGATTGTAAATTTGTGATCATTACCATACTTGCTTTACCTGATGAGTTAATTAGGCACAACGTTTGATTCTTGTTTCATCTTGATTTGTGCTTTTGCAAATCAGCAAGGAAAACATTCTCTTTTGGAGTAGGGAGAATTGAATATAGAAGAAATGCAGTGAACGTGGCATCAGAAAGAATCAGAAGTAGTCCCAAAAGGGTTTATAATATGCAAACCCCATCCCTTCCCCTGCAAAGTGTTCTATTGTTAATAGATGAAGTGAATAACTGCAGGAGTTTATAATATGCAACTTAATCCAAGTCAATCAGATAATTTGCAGTAATGTTTAGCTATGTTCTAGAAAGTTTTCAGAAATGGTGAAAATGTTTCAAAATATTGTCAATGATGGACAGAATTGTTGACCTCGTAATGGCACTAAATTCAAAAACAGAATTGGAATTGGAATTAGCGCAGGTCACTCATGAACTATGCGAAATATAAAGTGCATATCGAGTTCATACTTAAATTATTTAACTGTTAATTTTCCACATAAAAAAAAAATTACTGTTGCCATATCTTAATTCAAAGCAATTAATTATCTTTACGTTGGGTATGTTTTTTTTGGTAAATACCCCATAATTAATTACGTTAATCGAACCGAAAGAGTATTGGAAAATGAATTTATTGCCTCCATTAATTAGGCAGATCAATATAAATAAGACCATAACACACCACTATTTCCACCAACGATTCCACAACTAGGTTAAAATCATTCTCAAGAATGGTCACCGTCGTCCAGTCTCTCACTTTGATTGTCCTCTTCAGTCTCATTAGCAGAGGTAAAAATTCGTAGTGCATGTGTCCATCGATTTACTTATTATAGCTAGTCTGTTAGTAACAAAATGTATAGTCCATTATTTGAGAGTAGTTCTTAGATATAACGAACATATATATACAGTACCACTCTCGCAATAACTGATCACGTGATTAACATAGAATACACACAAACGCATACTATTTACGATCCTTTATTTGTGGATTAATTTTAGGAAGTTGTTAATAACACACTCAAGTGTGTTATTAACACACTCTCTTCTCTCTTTCTCTCTCTACACATTCTAGAGAGAAAGAAAGAGGAGGGTGTGTTAATAACACACTTGGGTGTGTTATTAACAATCCCCTAATTTTAATGTTGATTTTCTAATTGATAGGAATGCACTTTTTTGGTTAGGGTTTTGTGATAAATGTGTTTTGGGAAACATTGAAATCGGTACTACCCGGAGCGGGGTCGAGCGCGCCGGCAAACCCGAATGGAATGTGGTTGTGATGAACAACTGCAAATGCGCTCAATCGCTGATAACTGTGAACTGCCAGGGATTTCAGTCATCATATCCGGTTGATCCAACAAAACTAGTGAAGCACGGTGACAAATGCATCATCAACAGGGGCGATGCCTTGGCGGGCGGTGCTTCTATTAAGTTCTCTTATGCTTGGGATCCTCCTTTCATTTTAGTGCCTGTGTCCTCAGTTGTGATCCCCTGTTAAGTTTCCTAGAGTGGATTGGAGCTAGCTATAGAATAAGTGTGATTCTGGAATTTGGTTTTGGAAATTTGGTTTCCTTGCAACCCATGAAGATGTACCACATTGCAATATTAATATCAACTCAGTGATTTGGCAATTTAAGAATGCATGGTTGATATGACCTATTTGTCATATTTGTCCATTTAATCTTTATACAACAAAAATGAATTCACTGCAAAATGTAGGTAATACTAGATAATAATTTATTTTTTTTAAGAAGGGTAGAATCATAATGTACGTAATACTAGATAATAATTAAGAAGAGGAAGTTGAAAATAATTAGGAAATGAAGTATTTAACCTCCCATCACATGCACTTAGTGGATGATCATATTTAAGACTTTAGAACAACTCCATCTTCCAATAGTTGATTCTTTCGGACAAGAGTATTTGT
Source organism: Rubus idaeus (assembly GCA_030142095.1). Classification (NCBI taxonomy): domain Eukaryota; kingdom Viridiplantae; phylum Streptophyta; class Magnoliopsida; order Rosales; family Rosaceae; genus Rubus; species Rubus idaeus. The sequence continues at coordinate 6,422,054 of CM057969.1, forward strand.
AGGATAAGGAATTTTTCCATGATACTGTCATTCCATATGGCATATATGACGGTGTCATATGATTGGTTTATTGAATATTTTATAATTTATATTTTAACTGTTTAATTAATATTTTATATACATTGACCAATTAAAGTGATCCGTCATATATGACACGCGGAGTGACGGGCTCACTTAAAAAAAATCGTGTAGGATTTGCTCCTAGCAAATTGAAGAGGATATATTACTAAACACGTACTTAATTACCTTTCTTTGTCTCTGCCCCCTGCATGTGTGACGGTGTCATGTAATTGATTCATTTAATATTTTATATATTGAATATTTTATTCATCCACTAACCGTTTAATTGATATTTTATATACATTAACCAATCAAAATGACCTGTCATATATGACACGTGGAGTGACGGACTCACTTAAATTTTTTTACTGAGTTTAATAGAGCCAACTAAACATGCATATATAAGCACATCCCCACTAAATCAATGCATCTTAATGAGACAATTAATGTATATTAATTTAATTTTCTTCATATGCAGCAGTACTTTCTGTTGCCCCTTCGGCCCTTGGAGTCACCGAGGGAGCACTAGGAATTGACTAATTGGTAACAGTGTACGTAATTCAGTGATTAGAATAATCTTGGCTTTTTGAAGTTACTACGGATTAATTAACGTAAGGTTTCTTGGCTTTTGGTGACCCACCAAAAGGTGATTCAAATAGAGCAGACCACCAGTCAAAGGACCGGCCATTTCTTGGCTTTTGAAGTTACTACGGATTAATTAACAAGGTCTGCAGACTTTAAAACTGCGTCGAGATTGAAAAGTCTGTTATTAAAAGTGGAAATCCACATGCGTTTTCAATATTAAACTTCATTCAAATCAGTGTTTGTACTCTTTTAATTAGATTAACTTTTCCCCTTCTTTTTTTTTTTCAACTCATCGATCCGTATAAATAATTTGTAGGGCCATATATGTTTTTTTTCTTGGGTAAAATCCCAAGATGGTACCCAAACTATCACGGAATGCAATTTTTGGTACCCACAAATGCATAAGGACTCTAATGGTACCCAACCTATCATTACTGTTTGCCAAAATGATACCTCGGTTAACTTTTCCGTTAAAATTAAAGGTAAATTGGTCAATACAGTAAAAAAAAAAAATTCTTCTCTCTCCCCCTCCCCGCTCGACCTCCCTCTCCTCTCCCTCTCCAACCATCAACACCACCCACCTCCGGCCACAAAACCATGTCACCGCCTCCACCAATGGCTTCAGAGGCTCAAGACAAGCCAAACCCACCAAGCTTCGAAGCTCCACTCGCCGGAAAACTCCCCGGCCGGAAAAGCTTGAAAATTCAAGATTTCGTTCCGGCCACTTCCGGCCCTCCAAACCAAGTGGGCTTTGAAGCCCTCGATCCCAGCAACCTCGTGGTACCCTTGGTTTTCAAAATCGACAACCGTACGCGGAGGACCGACGCCGTTTTAGTTTTGGTTTTTAAACTTCCGGAATCGATATCTCACAATCTATTTTGAATCTTACATTGATGTAGTTATATAATTTCATCCTTGGATTGTGCTCTTCGTGTTGATATACATTTTGTGGCCATTGGAGAGAGTTGACGGCGGCGCCGACGGAGAGGAGAGAGAGAGAGAGAGGTGGCTGGGAGAGAGAGAGGAGAGGATGATGGGCAAAGACTTTTTTGCCCTTGGTCAAAAAGACTTTTCTGCCCTTGAGTTGTTTCCCATTTGAATGACACGTGTGCAATTTGACCAATTTACCCTCAATTTTAACGGAAAAGTTAACCGGGGTACCATTTTGGCAAACGGAATGATAGGTTGGGTACCATTAGAGTCTATGCATTTGTGGGTACCAAAAATTGCATTCCGTGATAGTTTGGGTACCATATTGGGATTTTACCCTTTTTTCTTTCAAGTTTTTGGTATGCAGGTTGCTGTGATGTTCGATCTTAATTTACTATGCACATGCATTCTGATCAGTGAGGGTACAACTTTCAGTGTACCTCTTTGTTCAACGGAGATAACATTATCGTGCCTGATGGATTTGACAACTTAATAATTGTCTTTTTTTATTTATGGAGGGTGGGCCGGTCAAAAACCAGCATTTACCTAATAATATATGTAAATTTGAGCCGAAGCCCCGATGAGTATCTCAGCCGCCCATTCCGCTCATCTATTACCGGAATATTGCATAGCCAAACCTTAATGTTAGACTAATCTCTCGGTCGCTAGTACACAAGCTCACTTATAACCTCTCAAACTAGCTGGTCAATCTCTCTTCACAACTCAATTATTCATTATCTTTGCACAAGCGTAAGACATTAAACTTCATATTGCTTTACACTAAAGTAGACAATATGATTGAGTACGCTTTAGAATTTCCTAAATTTAATTATTGTCTCGGGATTTCTCTCATCTACTTAGCTTTCAGTGTTATATGCATGCATGTTCTATACATATATTACTTCGTCTTGTCGGCTTTTTTGACTTCTGCTATTCTCTTCTATAATAATGCAACGAAGGATTGGTTTTAATTTGAACCATTTGGAATATGTGTACTCTGAGAATATAGGTATCAAAATTATGTAGCAACCATAGATGGGTCAAATTAAAAGCATCCTCTGGTATACATGCTTTTGGGAAAAGCTCCTTTAGCTAGCATGTTCATCTTTAACCATAGATTGATGATCAGTTTTATGCCTTTGATATTTTCCCAGGTTGAACTACTGGCGCGCAGTTGGCCTACATGGGTTGAAAAGGAATTTTCTTATCTTACCACCTAGCCTGAACCCTGCTGCTAAAATCACTTTCGCCATTGCTCTAATTGGCAATAACTTGTACCCTAAGGAAGTCCTTTTATCTTAAGTCGTTTTCAATCTGTTTCCTTATGCGCTATTGCCTCATCGCGTGACATTGGTTGAGATAGTAACTTCGATTCTTTTGTTGCTTTACGGTGTGTGTATTAGTAATACGTTGAGCTCCACACATGTTGAACTACAATCATGCATGTTGAATGATTATAAATCGCGCCCGATTTAATTTTTTGTTAACTTAATTTTAATTTGATTGACTGTTAATTCAACGACTCTCAGTGCATTTAACATGGATGTTGAGCAATACTATAGAATTTTCCATTAGTAAGGAAAACCGCTATATATTGTCTTGACATTTACATGTCGAATTTCAATTGAAGATAGAGAATGTGTACACGTACAAGGGGTGGGAGTTGCAAAAAATCAAAGGACGTGGCAAACCCTAGCCCATCAATAACGCTTAGCAAGCTAGAACCTTTCATGGAGAATCAAAAGTCGTAAAACGGATGATTGTGGAGGCAGACAATTAAGCCCCACTAATATCATGCCTCTTCCCCTCTTACTTTTTTCATGAGCCTTCCTTTCCACTTTGGCTTCCTGCACTGCTGGGCTCTCATCCTCGTGCTCATCCCTCTGTCAAATGCTCCACCTTCTTCCTTTCTTTTCTTTTTCTTATTTTTGGTCGAACTTCGTTTCTCTGGTTGTGCCTATATATATATATATATATATTGCGACTCTGTGTATACTCAAGAGTAGAGAGTACGTTGACATATATATGTGAATCAAAATGCGGGTTGATGGAGATGATCGAAGACTGATATTTGGGGAAAACTCTACATGTTGGGAACTGTAAACCTACGTTGGGAACTATATGTATAGTAATTAAAATATCAAAATTATCATATATAATTGAATATTGGTGAACTGTAAACCACTGGATGACCATATTCTCCATCTTGCCCATGCCAATTGCAAGCAAGGCTCACTCTCAGTATTGCTACCCCGAGCACTACAGTTGCACCCGATATTTGGGATCGATTCAAAGTCTAATACATAAAATTTGTGCGCTAGTAATGTATGTGGGATTACTGTTCATCATTATATTAATTGAAATACATGGGTAAAATCAAAGTTTGATACATCAATTTTTTTTAAAAAAAATATCCATGCAGGTCATTTACTCTTTTAACTAGACCAAACTCTCACTAAAATTGTAGCTAGTAGTCATTATATATACAGGTCTTCTCTGTTAAGGAACTCCTTACTTTTTAAAATTAAGGAATTTTGATCTCAGCCGTCAGAATAAATCATTTAAAACATAACTGATAGTTATATCTCATGTCTGTTTTGATCTGACGGCTGAGATCAAAACTCTTTAACTTAAAAAAGGAAAGATTTATTTACCTGAATGATAAATTTCACAAATGATCACTCGATTATGACAATTTCGACATTTTTCACTCAATTTTAATACCATATTTCACTTTTGTCATTTAACTTCAATATCGTCTTTCACTTTGATCACTCGACTTCAATACATTTTTCACTTTAAATGACACAAATAATTTTTTTTATCGGGAAAAATAATATTTTTGAAAGTATGCTACTGGCCATTTAGTAATTAACATGGAATTTACTATAAGAAAAGGTGAAATATTTTTTAAAAGTATAGTGATTAAAATATCATAATTGAATATTGGTGAAATTTTGCCTAACAAAATTAGATGATTCTGTGTTATTTTATCCTTGCTATATATGATTATGAGAGCGATTTTTGAAGCTAGAAGATCTTGTAGGACCCGGCCAATGAGGATTCGCCCCTATAATGATTCGCAAAGCCAGGCACATGAAAATAAAGATGGAATTAATACAATTTTTTTTTTCTGATTTCACTTTCACTGTTGCACATGATTGGCTCAGTGCATCAAACATCGTACGTGCCATAGAATCTGAGAAAAGCATATTCTTCATTGTAACAAAAGCACCTTGATCCATAACACCAATATCTCTCTACCTAATATGTGCATCTTGAAACAATATATAGAATCGAATATGAATTAATGATGTAACAATTTCATTTTTGCTAGTAATTCAAACTGTGGTGCTTTCTCAACTAGAACGCCGACTTTTTTTTCTTCTCTTTTTAGCACATTTCTTGTAAAGATGAACATTGAAGTTGTCTATGTACAATTACTCAATTACTTGTTGAATAGCTTCTAAGTTCAAGCATGACGTGCTTTTTTCTTTTCACTTTTTGAACGCGCCTCACGTGCAGAAAAATAAAAAAAGCTTCAAAAGAGAAGGATTGCCTTCTCTCCCGACTGGACGTCGTCGGCGTCCTGGTTCAGGAGGGGAAACCTTTGGGATGCGCTTTCTCGCTATCATTCTCCTAGTTTCGTTGTAGTCGTAGCTTGGTGAGTGATATGAGGATGGATGGAGATGAGGGTATTGGTCTACTGTGCTATCTGATCATGGGTTATCAGGGTGACCGGATCCGACCTTGGCTAAGATTGGTGGTTCATTCTGAAGGGTAGTTATGTTTGATTCGACATTTTGTTGCTCAGGTCGGGGGTCTGGACGCCTTTTCGTTTCATATCGGAGCTGTGTGATTGTTTTTGATGAAGCTGTGTGATTGCTTTTGGAGCTTAGGAGTGGATTTAGGCCTTGGGCTAGACTTGTTTTGGCTTAGTCTTTTGTTGGGCATGCGGGTGTTGCATCCCCTTGTTTTCGGTTTTTGTTTCATTTGTTTTCGTGTTTTGTCTTTGTATTTTCAAAAAGTTTGATCCACTATGGTCGTGTTGGTTGTTATTTCGTGTGCACCGCTGATCGAGTGATGACTTTTTCATCGAATCTACCATGAGTATTAGTTTGGTTGCCGACATTTTTACTACTTGTTGGCACTTTGTCGAATTGGAGTCTTCATGGTCAAGATGACTATTTTTCTTGCCTCATGGTGTACCGGAGATCTTATATCTTCATTTGTGTATCTGACTCCCTGTGGACACTAGAAGTTATGTTCAGGCATATTGGTATGACTTTTTGTTATAAGTAGGCTTGTTTGTGGTTTTTGATTGTATCGTTCATACTACTTGTAACGATTTCTTCCATATGAATGAATTTTTCATTTGATAAAAAAACAAACCTCTAGAGAGCATGTATTTCTTTGCACATATTTCTATTATTCAATTAGTTCGGTTGAAGAATATAACTATTGTTTGATTACTTGAACTTTTTTTAGAGAGGGGAAGAAGATTCTAAAGTTCGAGAAATGTGGGGATGGTTAGACAAAATATTGCACGAAGTTTTAGGAATTAAAGACATTTACTGAAATTGTAAATTTGATCAAATCCTGAAAGAAACGGCTACCTTTCGTTTTTTTAATATGATTCTTGAAATTATAAATTTGAATTTTTCATCTTAACCAGAAAAGAAATGATTACCTTTCTTGATTAGCGTATTTTTAATTTGTGTTGAAAACAACGCCAATAACATATTTAACAGCCTTCTAGACATTCAAATTACATCTTCTTACGTTTCAGTAAAAGCTAGGCTAAAAAATAAATAAATGATCGATATATAAAAATTGCATAAATAAAGGAGGTTGTTATGAAAGGTAAAAAGTACTTATATTTTTTTACCGTTTTGGTACAAGGTAAAAAGTAATTTACATTGCCGACCAATCCTTATAAAAATCAGTTTTCCGGACCACCAGTGACGTATTCCGATGGTGCAAAGCTCCAACTTGCGATTCTTACGTGTCGAGATGGTGTGTGGGAGAAAATATAAGATAATCGAATAAATTCTTAGATCTTTTTGAACGGTTAAAAATTTGACTTGTTTGGACAGAAGTCCCCAGCAGCCGCCACCACTCCTTTTCTGGGGGGAGCATTTTCCCGTTTTTAGCTTTTGGGATTTGCACTACGTGGAAGGTTTTCCACTTTTTCACCGAAAACGACGTCGCTTTCACTATTTCCCGACTGCCAGGCACGCGCTGGCAGAGAGCGTGGTTAGAGGGAGGTTTCTGTAGCGGGGGGTAACCGCCGAAGCCCTCCCTAGACTTAAAACAGTGAGCGAATCCAACCGGCCCACGGTTTCGTGGTTTAAGGTCTTATACTCTTATCGCCAAGCGTGTGGGGTCCACCGAAGGAAGGAGCACAAAGAGCGGTGACGAGCCGCTTCTGATGAAAATAAAAAAAAATATAATAATAATAATGGCGTCACATCGGGTCGACGTGTCGGAGCGGGACGTGGGAAGCAAACACCTCTCGATTTCGTATCGCCACGCGACACACACTCACACAGTCCAAAGTCTTTGGCTACGTGCGGCGGTTAAAATGTACCTGTGCGAGAAACTTGTACGCATTCATTCCCGTCGCCCACCAACACCTCAGGTTTACCTCGGGTTTCAAGCTAACCAAGGTTAATCACATTGGGAAAAGGGATGGTCAATCCACATGACTGATTCATTATAATACTCTTCTGTAATTTTTCGGAAGAAGGGTCGCCCGGTTGGTAGTCTCGATTTGACGGGTCACTACGTGATAGGTTTTTTTGTAATATTGTTAGCTTTAATAAATAAAATTATCGCTTCTTCTAAAAAAAATGCTCGTCAGTTTGAAAATAAAGATTATCATTTCTTCTATATATAAAAAGAGGTATAATTTCAAAAAAAAAGAAAGAAGAAGAAGGTATTGTGAATAATTTTGGATAGATTAGATTCATAAGGGGTTCATTGGAAATTTAAAATTTTCTTTTTTAAATAAAAAAAATTTGTTCATTGAGTCTCTTACTTGAACACCATTGAGTGATTAAAAAGAGAGAGAGTTATTGATGGATTTTACATTTCGATCAAATTCAATCGGTTGAAGCCATTAAGCTCTCGACCACTCTCAAACATAACCACGCATCTTACAACATTGTTCCAATAAGATAGAATTATTTTAAAAATAATAATATTATTCCAACCAAATGTATGTGTTTATTTTTCATAAATTACTAAATGATAAAGACTAATGTTCAGGCTTTTGGTTTGTAATAGGTGTATGTTACGTCTTTGCTTTCCTCTGTACTGTTTTTGATCCTTATCATGTCGATCATAAATAGTAGGATATTTAGGAGCATTACTCCCGACCTTACAAATAAAATATGGTCTTTGTCATTCATTCCCATATCTAGTTCATTTGCACGATACACACACACTATGACTTGTGATTAATAAAGCCAAAAAGTACCGACATTTTGCTTATACAAATTTGTTGAGCATATCGGCTAGATTTTAAATGCTCTCTATTTTCTTTCTAATTTAAACTCTAAATCATAAATTTTAAACCCAAAAACACTAAATTAAAATGACATAGATCGTGTACATAGCATACGGTAAAAAAAAGTGTAAACGAAAGAGTACATTAGACTTTAGAGGACTAAAAAATGAAAATGTATATAAATGGAAGGTATGAATTTGTTGATGACATAAATGGAAGATTATCATTAATCTTGATGACATAAAATTGGACAGGTGAGGCAATTAAAGTGGGAAAGAATGGGAACCATTGATTCCCATGATTGTGTCTGTCTCTGACAAACAAGTAACCCTGGTTAACTCACCCCTCTGTTTTCCACGTGCTCCCAAACCCTTTTCTTAATAACACGCGCACCCTTCTCCTCTTTGCTTCGTCATTTCCGCATCTCTCTCTCTCTCTCGCCGACTCGTCCACTCTCTCTGCACCCGGCGCCTCCAGCCCTAAAACCCTAGCTCGCCCCACCCAACCAATCCAAGCCAGCCCAAATCCAAATCCGGAGGTAAATTCCCAAATTTTTCTGGGCTGAATTGTCAAATCGTGTTGCCTCGACTCTGTTATCGAACTCTCTCGCAGTTTGTGTTCCAATTTCTTGTAGTTCAGCTCTGTTTGATTCAAAGAACTCTGTTTTTGATTGGGACGAGTGTTTTCTTCGAAGAAAGAGTTGGTCTTGGATTGTAATTAAGCAGCTGTTTGGCTGAGTGAGCTGGAAATCTCAGATTTCGGTGAGCGTTATGAACTATGTTTTCTTGCCAGCCAAACAGAGCATACCATACTTCACCTTCTGCTGATTTGGTTTTCTTTTCTGTCTTCCCTGTATTTTTCACATCTGAATGTTTTGAAGTCCTTGTTCTAGATTTGCATTTGTGTGGTTTCTGATTGTTTCACATGTTGAACCTTTCAACTTTACTGTTATGATTGGATTTATGTTGTATAATTATGTTGAATTTGGGATTATGTGTATGCACTATCCTATTTATCTGCTAATTTCTTTGTTTTGTTTTTTTTGTGCAACCATGTTGATTGTGGAAAAACGTTTCCTTTATGTTTTAAATTAGTGGTCGAACGGGGCTGTTGGCCGGAGAGTTTTGGTGTCACCGTTCAGTGTGCCCAAGTAATGATAGGGATATGTTTGAAGAGTGGATTCTTTTGGTGATTTGTTCGGTTTTGGGTTTTGTGTGTATTCAGGGAGCATTTAGAAATTCAAATCCCTTTTAATTCCATGCCCAGAATTCGTTGATTTGCTCTATTGTGTTCTGATTATTTCCTTCGGTGATTTGTTCGGTTTTGGAATTCATGTGTTTGAATCTATTCAGGGAGCATTTAGAAATTCAAATCTCTTTTATTCCGTACCCAGAATTTTTTAATTTGTGGCGTTGTGTTCTCCTCAACTATTTGCTAGAAATTGTTTTTTAGCATTTGTTTTGAATTCTATATATACCTTTTTTTTTTTTTTTTGTTTGAGTAGTTGTGCGGCAAATGAATTGGATTTTAGGCCTATTGGAAACAATTATGTTCTTTGTTTTTATTGATTTGATTTCCTTTATGGGTGGTTCTGTTGATCTAAGCATATGATAATTCCTCAGTCTAACATTCTAATTTGTTTTGAAGCAGGATGCTCGATTTCCATAAGGATGTTGCAAGGGAGTCTGGTTTTCTGAGATTCATGTACTGCTGCAACTGATTACTGAAAGTTTGGTTTAAAGCTCCTTTTAAATATGGATCGGCGCGATACATCAGGATTTGTTAGTGGGGGTGGGATGTACTTTTTCAGAGACATCTAACCCTAATGTTGTAGATAAATTTATTTAGCTCAGAAGTTGGGCAGACTGTTGCAATTTGATTAGTCTAGTGCATAATATTATTCCAGTAGCTGTTACTTGATGGACAATAGGCCGCAGAACCTGGGTTTTGCTGCTAATTACTCTTCAAATGTATTCAAGATCTTGGGCAATTCATTGCAAGTTCGCGGAGCTGGAGGTGACTATTGCACAGATACTACCTTACGGCTTAACTCCCCTGGTTCTTCGATGGCTTACATGTCAAGCCCGAAAGGAACCAAACGGAAGTGGGGTGTGATTGATGGATCGTTGAACCAACATGTTGGCTCTTCACTATCTCTTGGGCTTGGCCAGTCACCAAGTTCCTCAGACAGCAAGGGGAGTTCAGCAACTGTTTGCACCACAATGTCTTCAGCCAAAGAAACCGATGAGGAGTCCTCAATGGATCTTGAACTAGACTTTTCTCTGCATATTGGAAATGAAAAGGTACCTAGCCTGAAGAAACCTGCTAATTCAAACCTGAGTGCACCAGACCTGCAGCCCAAGGTTGACTTGGAGTTAAGTCTCTCAACTGTGCTCTCTGAATCTGGAATCACTTGTGTGGATCCTAGTTCTACTTCTGTTCTTTCAGGCATGGAGATGCCACTAGCGGCTGATGGGGCCCACAATGCAGATGAAGTATCAACTTCATGCCTTTGGAAGCCACGGGTTGCTGTTCAACCATTCCAGGCGTCACTGAACCCAGGGGCTCACTTCCTTTTCAAACCAGTTCCGAAGAAGCTTGATTCCATCCCTACTATTCCGGACATCTCATCAAGCATATTGACCGCACCAAATAGCTCAGTCACTTGTACTTCTGAGATAACACACAGGCAACAGCCACATCATCGCAGCTCTAATTCAAAGACGTGTCAGGTTGAGGGATGTGGAAAGGGTGCAAGAGGTGCTTCTGGCCGCTGCATATCTCATGGTGGTGGTAGGAGGTGTCAGAGAGCTGGCTGCCACAAGGGTGCTGAGGGCCGTACAGTGTATTGTAAGGCTCATGGTGGTGGCCGGCGATGTGAATTCCTGGGGTGCACCAAGAGTGCAGAAGGACGCACAGATTTTTGTATTGCCCATGGTGGTGGTCGGAGGTGCAGTCATGATGGTTGCACTAGAGCTGCCAGAGGTAAATCAGGATTGTGTATCCGGCATGGTGGTGGCAAGAGGTGTCAAAGAGAAAACTGCACAAAAAGTGCTGAGGGACTCTCAGGCCTTTGCATCTCTCATGGAGGTGGTCGCAGATGCCAAGCTATAGGATGCACGAAAGGGGCACAAGGGAGCACAATGTTCTGCAAGGCTCATGGTGGAGGGAAACGATGCACTGCTTCAGGTTGCACCAAGGGAGCTGAAGGGAGCACGCCCTATTGCAAGGGCCATGGTGGTGGGAAAAGGTGTGCATTCCAAGGTGGTGGGCATTGTACAAAGAGTGTGCATGGAGGTACCAATTTCTGTGTGGCGCATGGGGGTGGCAAGCGATGTGCAATGCCCGAGTGTACAAAGAGTGCAAGGGGACGAACTGACTACTGTGTCCGACATGGTGGAGGCAAAAGATGCAAGTTTGATGGGTGTGGCAAGAGTGCACAAGGCAGCACCGACTTCTGTAAGGCACATGGTGGTGGAAAGAGATGCTCTTGGGGCCATCCTGGATCTGTTTACGGTCGCCAAGCTGCTGGTCCATGCAACTCATTTGCAAGGGGGAAGACAGGTCTGTGTGCACTCCATAGTGGTCTGGTTCAGGATAAGAGGGTTCATGGAGGGGTTACCTTGGGGACTATAGTTCAGGACCCTAAACTTGGAAAGGCGAAAGAAGTTGATGAGATGAATGTTGATGATGCCATGACTATTGGGAGCATAGCTACTAATTCAGCAAGCAGAAGCTGCTCTGATCTAAAGCACGGTGGTAACTCCGTTGGTCAACCTTCTTCAGTCATTGTTCCAGAAGGCCGCGTCCATGGGGGAAGTTTGATGGCACTGCTCGCAGGTGGCTCAGATGCCAACACAAACATCATGGGAAGTGATTCCTCTGTGCCAATGAAATCTTGCATGATGCCTCAGAAGTGGATGTAAGGCTATTTCTCAACTGTGTTATTTGGTTCGGTCTCAGTAGTTGGCAGAGTTTCGCTGCAGGTCAGTCTGTCTTGTGTCCTTTGCTTCTTAGCTTGTTTAGTGAATTAGTGGGGTTTGAGATATATAGCAATAGAAGTTCTCATTCATTGGTTCTAATGGAGGGAACCCTCAAGTGCGTAAAAGACCTTGGTGTAACAGAAAGTTGGTATATCAAGGTTAGGGGCATAGTTAGCATTTGGAGTCTCTGGTCTTTGGTGTTCTTTCCTGTAAATATTTATAAAATGCCCAGCAGTTATGTTGTGAATACAGGTTTATACCACCTGTAAGGTTGGTCAGTTTGTTAGACATTCTGGTGCAATAAATAAAAGCCTTTTCTGAGATCATATCTTGTGTGTTCGATTTCTTATTCGACTTGCATATTGGATTTTACTTATCTTGAGGATGATCCGCAACACTTACAATTTCGCATATTCCTTTGCAAGTACTAGGATAAAAACTTTTTAACAGATGCCAACACTTATTTCCCATTCACCTCTAAAAAGAAAAACAGATACCAACACTCTTGTATTCAGCTGAAATGGTCAGTGATCAAATGAATAATCCAACTTTTTCAAAGACCAATTCTCAAACGCCAAGCTACTCAAACGCCATTCTGGATTTTCTAAAATAAATGAAACAAAGAAAATACAGTTGGAAAAAACCTCGATCGATGAAACGGCAGAAGTTGTTCTCTAATTTTGAATTCATTTTTTTTGTTTGCGTATTTTAATGAAATTTTTTCTCTTGGCCCTCGAACACTCCAAATTTGACCATTCCAAATTTGAGTAATTAATCTCATGCTATTGAGCCTACCCCAAAAACAATTAAACTGAAATACTTCATTCCAATACTAAATGTACAGCTTATTTCCAGATAAACACTCGGATTTGATATTAAATGTAGTGGACATGTTTTCCTTGTACAGTATTCGGTATTCCCTCATGTATTAGAACTTGGCCAGTTTAGAGAGCTCATCAACTGCTTCAACCAAGTGATCGAGCCTAGCCACAAACTCAATAAGCAAGGAAGTGAAGGTAGCCAGTGACAACGCTGCAGTGCTCTCCAATGCCTTCATCCTAGGCAAGATGTCCGAACCCACAGAACTATCGTCCTCAAAGGCGTCAACCTGTCTCGGCGGCCATGAATAATGAAGCCTTCTTGACTGCTTCCTCATCAACTCATGGTAAGGCTCCGCAGTCTGCTGCGGTGTGCTTTGGTTCTTTTCCAGGCTAGTGGTTCTATCAAGCTGAACTGCTTGTGACTGATTCGAGACGTCTGAGAAAGTGCTTGACAAGGTCTGAGTGAGCTTGGGAAGTGGCTTGGAGTGGTTGTTGCTGTCTGGGGGATCAAAACTTGAGGTGAGGAGATAAGAGTGTATGTCAATCGCACGTTGGAGTTTCTCGGTGGAGCTGTGAACCCTTTTGAGTAGAGATGTTCTTGTGCTTCTTTTCATGTTGAAGATGTCTAGGCCTAAACTCCTTACTAGTTCTGCAGCTAGGTTCGAGGCTTCTTTGATCTCCGACTGGAATGTGATCCGGAGATTGTAAGGCGCCTAAAAAGTAAAGACAAATCAGTAAAAGATTTGGATGAATTATGATGTTGGAAGATATGATACTAATGGAAGAACAAAGAAAGAATTCAAAGAAGAAAAAAACTTTGGAATACTTTAATATCCTTTGGTTTGCATTTTCGGCTAAATACTTAATACTTCAATTGCCATAACTGCCTGTGCCGGAATATACCAACAGACCGGAATATACCCTAAATTCCCACTATCCATACATAACATCATTTTGGTCTGAAAAGAAATTTTCTTGTGAATCTAGTCATAGGAATCTTTATATGCTTTTGACTTATAATTCAGATACAATTGCAAACAAAAGAACATACTGGGAACATGGAACAAACACATCGTATATAATGCATTTGTTCGATACCCAGCCCAATTAATTCTTTCCAAATATTCCTCTCATCAGAAAAATATAGACCGATGACATAATTAGAAATTTAGTTTAAGCCTCTTTTAACGTACAGTTGTTAAAGGGTGTCTGATTCCTTTTACTATATCATATCTAGACTTTCAAAGCTTCATAAAGTACATGGTAGAAGCTTTGCATCCATATGGGATGAGAATATATACCTGAATTTCTGAGTGTAGAACTCCATGAAGAGCCATAACCTCATAAGCACAATATCTTAAAACAGCTGCAACTTTAACATATTCTGACCAAGGATAGAAGAAGTGTCTGAACCTTCCATGTGGTGGCTCCCATTTTGCAGAGATAGCCTTGTATTTGAAATATGAAGCAGCAGGATTATTTTTTCACTACATGGTATTTGATGATAGTAGAAATTTTAAATCGATCTTATGAACATATATTGACGAAGAAAATCGGAGATAAATACCAAAGACTCGAGCTTTGCGGATGAGTTCAATGTGTTCCGGCATTTCCGATAAGCAGGCTCGTCTGGAAACTCATCCATGACAGTCTTGGAGAATTCTGGGTGCACTGTCCCATCATCTTCAAGATATTTTCTCACACATTCTGAGATTTTCAATATCATTAAGAACTTTTAGTATTAGTATCACACAAATTAAAAATTTCAAGTACTAAACGTTATGATTCTAAAAAAAAAAAAAGTACTAAACATTATGGTTCGACACACCAAATGGTATATAGCATATTTTCTGACCACGTGTAACTGACCACATTATTTCACAAGTGGAGTACTTTTAAATTTTAATTGTTACAAGCCTAGGGGCCAGATATGATCTTTTGTAGTTCAACCGAAAATTTGACTCTTAGCATTATTGATCATATCCAAATCCTTCAAATTAACTATTGCAAATTTTGCTGGTAGATTTCTAGGTTTATTTTTGTACTACAAGTGCAAGTACATAAGGTTATTTTGTTTAGTATATTGACATGGGATTGCCATTTTAGATTTTCATGGTGGTCAGAAGCTGAATATATAACTTTGATTAGCTTTACCTTCAAGTGAGTCAGCCACCGAGTTAAAGTTGTTCACTAGCTCCTTATGTAACTGCTCGCCAGCCCAAATAGGACAAACAAGGATATTCACTAAAACTGCTACAAACCCTCCGATGGCTATGGAGTAGAGTCGATCCATGGCCGTCCTCAAGGGATTTCCCATGGACATCCGATACCCGGAAACTACGATCAAGCAATAGGTGAAAAGTACAACCCTGAATCCATACTCATATGGCACAAGGGATGGCCACTGTTTCATAAACGATGTAATGGCTCCTGCGTGAAATTATGAGTGTTAAAGCAAAAGATACTTGATTAATTACTTGATATATTGTGAGACTTTCTCTTGTCTTGTATATTATATGTTGTCGGACTGTCTATATGGATATTCGTACGTCAATATACACTGTTTGGTTTAAAAAGTGTATGTAACTAAACTCAATGTCTGAGTATAACATGCCAGATTAATTATTGTACCAAAGAACAATATATTCATTAATTTGACAAATTTATGTGTGCAATACCAACGAAGAAGATGCTAATGCCAATGATGACAGGTTCGGCCACGCGGCCAGATCTCAGTGCTACTTGAGCAACACTTATGGCCAGGATTCCAGCAAGCAAACTTCCAAGAGCTCTGTTGAATCCTCTGTTAAATGTCGCACCTACAATTTCCCAACATGATCGACATATATTACATGAGATTCTTTAATTCCAGCTTGATTAGTGTCAACTACTGATCTTAATTAAACTAATCATACACATGCAATCATGTATATCTTCATGCATAACAAATCGGCAACTTGGGAGAATCCCTATTTTACATGATCAATGATTTTGATTGACGATATATGTCATCATATATAAAATATATATGGCCAGGAAACCCTATTTTTCCGAATGAAATGATTCAAACAGTAAGGAAAGGGAGTCTACCCACATAACATTGGACTATCTAACTAGAGAACCCCTATGATTTACCTGAACAATGATTCAGATTGACGGTCTAATAATTTAACATATCTAATTAACAAGATAAAATTTGCATGTAGGGCATGAATGAAGTTGAATAGTGTGCATGTAACATACCAACTGTATACTCGAACATGATGGCAACAGTGAGGATGGACCAAATGATACTGGTGCCAAAAACTTCATAAGGTGCTCTAAATAGAATAAGCAAAGACACAAGAAGCACAGCAAGGCCAACTTTGAATGCAAATTTGACTCTGTTACTATCTTCTTTGCAAAAATCCCAAACTCTCCACATCCAAGCTTTAAAGGAGAAGATTTCTCCTTCTCCTCCATTCTTGCCGGATTTCTTGCCACCATCAGCTTCGATGTCGTGCTGTTTCATCACTTTGGTGGTAGCACAAGGAATATTAATCTCCATACTGCCCTTCTTGCCATTCATTCTCCAATGTAACAATATAGTCTCTTCGAACTGCTACTCTTTCTTCAAGAGCTCCGTATTGCTAACTAAGAAAGGACTTGTAGGATGAAAGAGATAGAGAGGGTACTGTGATCACAAACTTGAGTGAGAACAGTACGTGATATTTGAGAGAAGAGAAGAGCGTACGTTATAAAGAGGAGGGGTGTATGGTATGTAGCTTATGGATGCTGTGCAAGTAGGGAAAAAAAGTACGTCTAGTCAGGATGTCATGTATAGATGAAGAGAATACAATACGACAATAATAGAGAATGAGAGAGTAGTAGTGTATTGAAGCTAATCACTTCAGGAGATATGTGGCCAAAAACAGTACCTCAGGAGATAAAAAGATGCTTAGAATTAATCTCAATAATGCTGCATGCATGGAGAATTAGAATCTCAAATGCAGTTTTCAATCACCACACACGTTTTCTCTTCCAACTAATATATCTAGCTCTATCATCATATATACATGACATGTATATGTAAATGTAAATGTGCATGTTTGATATATAATGTAATACAAGGTGCTCTTTCAGTGCTCGGAGGAGTAGTATTTGGAGAGTGGTGGAGTACATATTTGTCAGGGAAATTGCAAGGGTAAGATAAGCATTTACTACATCCAATAGTTGATATTGATGGTTGTATATTTTTTCATGAAATAACTTACGGTACATACCTCATTAAAGAGTTTCTTTATCACGTGCTTCCAAAAAACAATAAGTTTTGGCCGGTGAATTTGAACGTTAAGTAAAATTCACATTAAATTAATAAGTACTACCATGCTATAAAAGAAATTAATAAATTATTGACATTAAGTGCATGGTAAGAGGTAATATTTTTTTTTCTTGGCTACAAGAGGTAATATATTTTTGGTATTGGACAGAAAAGGGTAAATTCCAAAATTACTTAAAGCCTTAAAGGCTATATATAGGGTACGTTCCTTAAAGGTAAGAGTGAGGCAAGCGGAATGTCCATGCATGGAATACAGAACTCAGCCATGATGAGAAGCTACTACGTACTTCTTTCACAAGGAAGCCTCGCTCTTTGTGATCTTTGTTCGTGTAGGAATATTACGTATGACTAAGACTGCTAGCTAGCTAAATGCCCGATCAGTACTGCATAGCATATATATATAACATGTACGTTCTGGGATATGCATGCATGCACAACTTGTCAAAATAATTTCATCACAGAATTTGATCTCTATCTATATCCATCCATCGATCTCATGCATCCTCAGCTCTGGTGCTGGCTAGCTAGCTCCTTTTTCTATTTTTGTCTGAGTGATCGATTTTAAGCCTATATAACATGTTCTTTCTTTCCTCTAAAGTCTAAACACAAAATGCTTGAGTATCTGACTACCAGCTGTCCGACCATCGATAACTTGTTCTTCTTTGACATAGAAATTGATCGATCGATGCCATGATTCTTAATTATTAATAATGTACAGGTATATATAGTTACATACATTCATTAATTCTAGGACACTATATATACATATTTGTTAGGATAGAAGGATTTCCCCCCCCTTCTTTTATTAATTTCCCTCGTTCATTTAATTATGAGGAACATATTCCAGGAACAAAGTGATATAATTTATTTGAGCATTTCCGTATTGATTAAGGAATATTGCAGAGGGGGATATGAGGAAGGTGACTAAATCTGTTGGTGACCAAATGGGTGGTGCAGATAATGATCGAGCTCACAAAATCTAAAATTGTAAATAATCGAGATTACAATTTGACCTTTCTAATTTGACAATTAATCATGTATATATGTAAGAAACTTCGAATTCAGATACCCGGGGCATTGATTCAATCAATAATACGTTTTTTTTTTTGAGAATGTGATTGATTGAATAAAAGTTTAATCAATAATACAAAGTTAATTACAAACACATGAACCAGTCTCACATTTTTTAAAAAAATCTAATGTTAGCTTTTTCCGTATTGAAGTCTATTTAGAGTTGTATAAACAAGCCCCCCACCAAACTTTGGCAGGATCCACAAAACATGCATGCAAAACCCATTAATTTGCAGAAGCATGATTGCTTGGATTAATTATAACAAGGGCGGGTTGTGTTTTAATTCAAGGGTTTTTATCACATATAGTACATGAATTATTTTTCAATTATATATTTGGTATTTCAATTTCAATTTTTGGTATTTTGTCACAAGTAGTATCAAAAGTTTTCGATTTCATCTCTTGTGGTACCTAAGATCATTTTTGTCACAAATATATACGCGTGTTAAAAAAAAGACTAAAATAGAAAATTTTGGGTACTACTTATGACAAAAATTGAAAACTTTAGGTACTACTTGTGATAAAAATTAAAAACTTTGAATACTACTTGCGACAAAAATTAAAGTTCAGGTACCACAAGAGATGAAGTTTGGGTACCAAATATATAATTGAGAAATAGTTCAGGTATTATATGTGATAATAACCCTTAATTTAAATGTTTAGTTATTCCCATTATATCTGGTTCAATTTTAAGACTAAGAGCATCTCCAACAGTATGAAGTGAAATTTGATCTAAAATAGCTAGAAATTGGAGATATGGCTACTTGTTTTAGAATTCTGCTCCAATAAGGCTAGCAATTATAGCTAATTTATAATATTTTATTTTTTCAGAAATTTACACGTTGACAATTTAGGAGAGAGAAAGACATAAAAAAATTTAGCTATTCATTATTCACTAGCTAAATATAGCTAGCCTTTTAACAAAAAGTTAAATATAACTTTATTTTGGCTACTCTGTTGGAGTTGAATTTTCTTCAAAATCTAGTTAAATATTGCTAAAAGTTCATTTTAGCTACTCTGTTGGAGATGCTATAAGTCAATAGTAGTCAGCTTCTGTTGCTTGGTCCCAACTTTGTTGCCAAAATACTTTTCAAGATCAGTTTAGTGATTGCCGTTTCTTGCGGTTTTGAAATGAATTTTCAATTAGCCAAAAAAAAAATCAGTTTAGTGATCTTATTATTATTATTATTATTTTCAATTTCGCCGGAAGAACAACCTCAACAGTATTGGAATATGTCAAAGCCATCTTCTTTGCGAAGTCACTTAACACCTCCTCCATGTGAATAAGACTTGAACTAAGAAGATTCCACCCCTCAAGGAACAAAGGGGGACACCATGCCGGGACATGTGAACGCACATCCAAAAGATCACAGTAGACGACCTAACACATCGGCGACAGTGCTTCGGAAACCCTAACCCTCACAGAGAGAAGGGACTTTTTTGCTTCCTTGTTCCTTTTTTATTCTAAGGTATATTGAGGAACTTTAGTGATCATTCTTTTTACTAGGTAATTTTTTTTGTTCAACAATGACATGTATTTGACTGTTTGAACTAAACTATATGTGCCATATTCATGAAGCATATATCCCTTCTTTGGGAAGTCTAGGCAAGAACTACATGCATGCAACATGCGTCATATTTTTTACGTTAGTCTTTAGCGATGAATAAGTCATCGGTATAAATAGTTTATATTATGTTTTGAACGGTCTAATAATATAACATAAGACATATATAATGACATGAAGTATCAATCTATATATGCTTAATTCATACTTCCCATGAACATCGATTTAGAATGAAACCGAACCCGTGCATATGGTGGAATTGGATTCCCAGGTGATTGAAATTAGGATCTCCAAGTTCTATTCTATACTCCCACGACTGCAGATCGATGATGAGCTAGCCTGTGGGTTTTGTGGAGAGATGCATATGGACCACAGCACTCTCACCACTATGCACATACACATCAATGACCAAGCAAACATATCAAGATAGCTATCATTACGTGATCACTCTCCAGGTTCTCATATATGTTTGGTTGGAACATAATTTTAACATGTGTGAAGCAAGCAAGGGATGAGTGGGATGACCACGTACTTCTCCATGGATTAATTATAACTATAATTGTGAGTTTACTCTTGGAACCAAACAAGTTAACAGAAGGGAGTAGGATTTGTAGCTATAGCAAATTAGCGACTAATTAAGTATATCCTTATATGAAAGGTTTAAGTTCGAATTTATCTCTATATATTAGTGAATATAAATAAAAAAGGGGCAACAAAATAAAAACTATGTCTTTGATCCATATTTACTAAAAAAAAGAAAAAAATATCCTCTTTTTTTTTTTTTTTGATAATGAAAAAGCATTTATCTTTTCTTCAAAAAGACAAAAAGACCTCAAGCATTGTATCCCAAAATAAAATAAAAAAAGACCTCAAGCATATATCGTCAACGCACCATGCAGTCCACTATAGTAATTTCATTCATCCCAAACCCACTTTCCGACACATACAAGTTGCCTTGATTGACCAAGACACACTGTACAACCAGTCTTTCCCTGTCCCAAGATCCCTCCTTGACCCTGACCGACTCAAAATGGGCGGCAGCTGCAGCACCGCCGGCGAAGCCCATCCCCATCCCCGGCCCCACCGCCCCTCCAACGGCCTCGTTCAAGTCCTCCCTCCAAATGCCGCCCCGACCCGCCCCGCCCCGCCCAAACCACAAACAGCGCCAACCGCCACCTCCGCCCGCATCGGCCGGGTCCTCGGGAAGCCCATGGAGGACGTCCGGTCCACCTACATCTTCGGCCGCGAGCTCGGCCGCGGTCAATTCGGCGTCACCTACCTCGTGACTCACAAAGAGACCAAGCAGCAATTCGCCTGCAAATCCATCGCCACTCGGAAGCTCATCAACCACGATGACGTGGAGGACGTCCGGCGCGAGGTGCAGATCATGCATCATCTGACCGGTCACCGCAACATCGTCGAGCTCAAGGGCGCCTACGAGGACCGCCACTCGGTCAACCTCGTCATGGAGCTCTGCGCCGGCGGCGAGCTCTTCGATAGGATCATTGCCAAGGGTCATTATTCCGAGCGAGCTGCGGCGAATCTCTGCCGTGAGATGGTCACCGTCGTGCATTACTGTCATTCTATGGGAGTTTTTCACCGGGACTTGAAGCCTGAGAATTTCTTGCTGTTGAGTAAGGATGAGGACTCGCCGCTTAAGGCCACCGATTTCGGGCTCTCTGTGTTCTTCAAGCCTGGTGAGGACTTCAAATTCAGTATATATATGAACTTGTTATCATAGAAACAAGTTATGATTTTCGTTCATGAAGAATTCATCATTGCTTGTGTTTGAAAAGTTTACTAGGCTGCATTGGTTTAGAAAATTGAAAAGATTTATGCCCACATTGCCTACTCTACATGAGTGATATTACTTTCCAGTTATGTGTCCCTAGATTGGGTCCATCAAAATTCTCCCATGAACATTCTAGCTTGCTTGCACCCAATAAAGGGCAAAATCCTACATTGACGTAGATCATGAATTACCAACAAGCAACTTGTGGCTGCTACGCACTTACCAGAATGTTGCAACTCATATTTCTCAATAATTTTGATTGTTTTGAGTCTTGCTTTAACTTTTCATGTTGTTTGTATTTAAAAATTTGGAAACTTGAGGGATTTTTTGTCACCTTCACTTTTGAAGGTGTAGTTAGATAAAACTGGAACTTTACGGTTCTTGTTTGAGTGCAGGAGACACATTCAAGGATCTCGTGGGAAGTGCATATTATGTCGCTCCCGAAGTTCTGCGCAGGCGTTATGGAGCTGAGGCTGATATTTGGAGTGCAGGGGTGATCCTATACATTCTACTTAGTGGGGTCCCACCATTCTGGGGAGGTATGGCTTGTATTGCCAGAGGGTATTAGAATTTGGATCAGCTATTGTTCTTGTTGTTTACCCTTTCCTGTAGATTTTATTATTATTAAATTAGCATTAAGATATAGTCCTTTTCATTTTTTGTGTACTCAAAGTTGCTTGGTGGTGATTTAGTGGCACTCTTCAGTTTCACTTTTCTTTTATATGCAGAGAATGAACAGGGTATCTTTGATACTATTCTTAGGGGACACATTGACTTCTCATCTGATCCTTGGCCTTCCATATCTAGCAGTGCCAAAGATCTTGTGAAGAAAATGCTTCGTGCTGATCCAAAGGAACGGCTTGCAGCAGCGGATGTCCTAAGTAAGTTTCATTTTGAAACTTCAACTTGTTTCGGTTTTGTTTTTATTTTGTTAGTTTTCCTATTACTCTCCACGGTTCATCAGTCGCCCTTGCCTTTCCACTTTATACCCTATCTTTTATCCTCCCAATACCAAAAACATAATCAGATAATCGAAATATTATCACTCTGTGTGAACTTTTATTTATGTAGAAGTGGGCACTGTATTGCATAGTTTGTAGATGGTATCAGGCTCTAGGAATGATGACATGATACAATGTCCTTCATGGCATCATTTTTTATGTTAAAGAAAGGATGTAGATACTGTTCACAGTTTCATCACAAAATTGGTTATGTTTCTCAGTCATTCTCACTCTACTCTTTCACAAATTGATCTGAGTGCGCTACCCTATGTGGGGAAGTAGGCCCTCCCTGCTTCAATGGAGAGGAGGGAATCACCGTTTGACAGCCACTCCTCTATAAATACCTTTCGCCCAACATGATCACGAATGACGACAGAATTGGGTCCATAAAGGTTTAAAAGTTGTGGAGGATTTAGAGAACTGAATGAAGGAGCTCAGTTTATATGGTTTCAATAATATTTTGAGTCATTTGGTAGTGGTCATTAGGGTTGAGGGACACTACGTTTGGCCCTGTCATACAGGCAAGAAACATGTCATGTGTTACCCCAATAACGTCATCTATGCATTAGGGTTAGTTTTTGGTCTTTAATAACAATGAAGCTGAACCACTCATTATATAATGCAGATCATCCATGGATGCGAGAAGATGGTGATGCATCCGATAAACCTCTTGATATTGCTGTTTTATCTAGAATGAAACAATTCAGGGCAATGAACAAACTCAAGAAAGTTGCATTGAAGGTATGAGCCTCTTTGTTCAACATTTTTGACATCATCTTCATGCATTGGAATGACTGCGATGCAAATGAATCCTCGGGTTTAAAAATGCTGCAGGTCTAGCTCATGTCATGGGATTAGAAATGCATTGACCTCATCGTTCTTGTTCTCACAACCAAGTGTGCAGTAAAATTATGCTTTATATCTTTCTTTCAGGTAATTGCAGAAAATCTTTCTGAAGAGGAAATCATAGGCTTGAAGGAAATGTTCAAGTCCATGGACACAGATAACAGTGGAACAATAACATTTGAAGAGTTAAAAGCGGGCCTTCCAAAGCTGGGTACCAAGCTTTCTGAGTCTGAAGTGAGACAATTGATGGAAGCGGTAAATATCTCTGGTCCACTCACTAACTTGAGCTTCATGATGCCAGTGTCTTTGGTAATTTTAGTTAAAAGAAAACAGAAGACGCCAAAAAAAGAGAACACAATGCCTCTCCTCTTGTTTACATTTCTTTCATTTTATGAATATCTATAATTCCTTAGAATGTACCGTGAATACTTTGGTGGAACAGATGGCTTCTTATTGTTTCACGCATCCTAAACCCAATAAGTCTAAACTATAAGCTTTGTGGCTGCCTCAGAGATTACATACGTTATATCCATGTGCTGCACACTTGATTTGGATGATCAATTCCATGATTCTACAAATTTGACAAATTTGTTTATTGTTTCAGGCTGATGTGGATGGAAATGGAACGATTGATTACATTGAGTTTATAACCGCTACTATGCACATGAACAGAATGGATAGAGAGGAGCATTTATACACAGCCTTTGAATATTTCGACAAGGACAAGAGCGGGTGACAGTTTATTCTTGTCAAACAACATAGTTATAGAAATCATTTTTCCCTATTATTCATTTGAACATTGCTGCAAACTTGTTCCCCCCACCACTACTGAGCATCGTCTTTTTAACCTCTTGGTTTAGGTACATCACGATGGAAGAATTGGAGCAAGCACTTAAGAAGTATAATATGGGTGATGAACAAACTATTAAGGAAATCATTGCAGAAGTCGACACAGACCTTGTATGTTGATGCTCTCTATCTTCGTAATATAGATTTCTCCAAGTGGATATATGTGTGTGTGTGCGTTATTTTTTCTCTAGTAATTACACTCGCACGTAGGAGATTAACAAATACACACTAAGGAAGAGGTACAATATAATTGAAGTATTAGGGTCTGGACTCTTCCCCAACATGATTTTGAACATCATATGGAGGAAAGACTGTATTGTTGCTTCTGGGAACAGAATTGTTTTGACGTAAAGTCTGTAATGGAGAAGTACAGGGGCCATGCCAAAGTTTTCACGATTTGATCAGAAAAACCAGGACATTGTTTCAAATAATGCATCTATTACCACAAATAAGTAATTTGCATTTAGCATCGAGGTAAAAACAACATGAAATCAGGCTTCTACACGACTACACCTTTCTCTTATTTTTGTGTCAGGAACCATGTCAGCTGATAGTTACCATCAAACCGAACCAACAACCTAGCGGGCTACTATGCTTGTTCTCATTTCTGTGTTCTCCTCATATTGAAATCTAGATGTTTCTTGTTGAATGCTTCTGTCACAATTAATGAGTTAAAAAAATCATTTGCAGGATGGAAGGATCAACTATGATGAGTTTGTTGCCATGATGAGGAAAGGAAATCCTGAGTTGGTCACAAACAGAAGAAGAAAGTAAACTAAACACAGATCGATCGACTGTTTTGCTCGGCTAAACTCCTTGGCTCAAACGTTTTGTTATTTTTGAGGGTTCTGTTACACTTGAGATGTCATGTTCAATACTAATTTAGCTGCTTGGTATTGTAAAGAAGTCTTTCCCGTGCCTTCTGTGGGAGAGATGAGCTCGATTTCGGTTATTTGCAGGATGATTCAACTGTTTTGTGTAGGCAGATTTCTTCGGCAATTTAGTGATGCAATATGGATTGTCTAACACCACTCCTTGAATACAAGTGTACTGTAGTCATATCGGCTGGTGGGTTGCTCTTTTACCGCTATGCCGATAAGCAATAACAACGCAATGGAAGCTGGAAATAGCAGAATTTTGATTTTCTTCTTCTACTTTGTATTCTATACATTATGACCGTTATATATGTCTTTTCTTATGTGAATTTTTATTTTGTTAAGTTTATGCATATTTCAACATTTTATTTGTAAATTTTCTTATATATATATCTATAATCTATAATAATCTATAATAATATTATTAAGAGAACCTATGTTATCAATCATAACTCAAATTGTTTACCTTTTTTTGTTTTTTTGTTTAAGAATTAAATTGTGTACCTTTATACCCTTTAAAGATTAAATAGCTTATATTTCATTTTAATTATCAAGAATAAGAGAGCAAAAACACAAATAGCTTATATTTCATTTTAATTACATATAACTTCTCACTCTCGACTTCCACTCCAGATAGCTCTCGCTCCATGTAACTACTAAACTACCTACTTCACACCCCTTGGGTGTGGTGGTATTTTCTAGTGTATATATATAGCCATTATAACCTTATTTTTTTCCAGCACCAACAACCAAAGGCTACTTGCACCTTCCTTGTTATATATATGTTGCCGTTTACATCTAATCAAGCAAGGAAACTGTTTAAATGAGAAAACAATCTGAAATTATTCTGGCTAGAAAAAAAAAAAAGTCAATACTCAGAATCCATATATTGTACCAAAAATAGAAATAAATATTCAAAATCCATATCTTGAAAAGTAGTAATTGAGAAGAGTGTCTTTAGTCCACCAAAGTAAATGCTCACTTGATCAGTGAGTGACGCGTGAGTGACACGCGGCTGTTAATGTTAGTTGTTGCTCTGTTAGTCAACCACCTGGTCAACAATAAATTCTGAAGACCAAACAGATCCAATAGGGAGTAAAAAAAACTTACAGCCACAGCCACATGACAAGCACGTGGTACCATAGATCTAGCATAAGAGCTGCTCACACACAGATTTTGTGGTGTTCAAATATCAAAGATCCGCCTACGATCACACCGGTGGAGCTCAGAGTCAAGAGCCTTCTCGATTGGTCTACCTTTTAGAATCATCATCTCCAACCGGGTCTTGGAGATGTGGAGTTGAATCCGAATTTAAATGGTCTGTTGTTGTTCGTTTCCCCGATTATTGTTATTCATCTGTTTTCTAGGCTTGAATCTGAATTCGGGTTTCTTGTTTCAATTGAATTTGAAGACAGAGCAATTTACCTTCTTGTTTTTTTGTTCTTCTTCTCCTGAACTTGAAAGTTCAATGAAGTTGGGAGACTTTTGATTATGCGCAGCCATTTGTAGAACCAAGATCTTCTCATGTTTGGCCCCGATTTATTATATTACTATTGATTTCAACTTAAATTAAGTTCTATATCAATATTTTAGGCTTGCTGTGTTGGTCGTAATTTTAAGGAAAATAAAAACCTGAAAGTGGGGTTTGTTTGAGAACCCACGCTGTTTCTTACGAGATGTACAGGTTTGATTTTGGATTTTTGCAGATGATGAAGGTGGCGGTGACTGGGCAGGCGGGTGTGTAATCAAATCAAAGGAGAATGAGAACGTGAGGGAGGGAAGAGAAAGAAAAGAGAGAGATGAAGAGCGGGTCAGAGGAGGAGAGGGAGAGGAGAGATGAGAATTATGAGACTATGAGAGAGAGTGATAAGTAGAGAAGACAAAAAAATAGAGGAAAAAGAGACATGGGAGAAAGAGAAAGAGGGAGGAGGCGTGGGTGGGGTGAGAGAAAAGAGAATGGGGGAAAGTTAGAACTTAGAAACCAGGGTCAGATGACTCAGACAAGTAAAAAAAAATAATTTGAAAAAATATATATTTAAAAGGAATAGAATAAGAAAAGAGAGTAATCAGCAATGAGTGGTGCGGTGGAGATTAGTAAATTTGAACGTTCGGTGTAATGGTGGTAGATCTAACGGCTAGTATCATATCTTCAGAAAATTATTAAAATTATTTAATTTCAATTTTCTAAACTTCCGAAAAAATAATCGAACTTGTCTTGACTATAACTCTTTCATATGATCTCAAAATTACACGTGTATAATGTCTACGAACTTGCAACGACGTGCTCTACGACTAATATCAAGATGGTTTTCTTCAAAAAAATAACGAATCAAAAAATAAATTTTTTTAATAAACATTTATCAAGGTATTTCTGTCCAATTTGTTTCCAAACCATCTTAATTTTATATTTCACGTATGAAATACCTCCCTCGTTTCATAATAATATCAATATTAATTTCCTAATTTTAGGGTTGGGTATGAGTATAACGAAATAATAGGTGTTTAAACGTTAAGAGTTTAGATCATTGAGCTCAAAATGATGTTGACTAACGGTGAAAGTTTCACAAAAGTGTCTACTTTTTTTGACCTAGTCATTTTACTACGCAACAATTACATCAAACGGTAGGATTGTCCATTTTTCATATCTAATTTTAAAGTTTTTCAAAATTATGCAAACTAGTTACTGCTAATAAACATTGTTAATAGACCTATAGGAATGTTGTATAATCAGTAAAACTAAAGACAAAAGATAACTGATCCAACCGTTGGATGTGATAAGCACCAAGTAAAATACTTATGTTAAAAAAAATATGCATTTTCGTTATGGTTTCATCGTTGGTTAGCATGGTCAACTATATTATGTGTTAATAACTAATATACCCCTAATGCTAAATCGACCAAAACTTTTTTGTTATATTGTTGATTTACTCGTAGCTTGTGTCTAACTTATCCTGTGGACGGGATCGATCTACTAATGTAAATAAAATAAAATTAATAACACGTCATAATGGATTTTTTCATAATTGCACCTAAACTTAAATCCAATGGATAAAAACGTATAAATATCGTTAGCGTCTTTAATTCTATATATGTTGATGACTTAAACATGAGAGTTTTTTTTTCGAGACTTAAACATAAGATTGTTATGAGTCTTATAACATCTCAATAATAAAAGTATAGAATTTTCATCCTAAAATGTTGCCATATTTTTGTTTATAGATGTTGTGACAATAACAATCAAATTTTGACTACGAGTAGGAATACACATAATTTGTTTATGTACTTTTAAATTATGTATATTTTATAAATTTTCAGCAAAAAATTCATCATGATTTTGTTGTCTTTAGTAAAATATTAAATTCGACTAAAGGGAATAAAGGATATAGACAAATTAATTAAAATCTCCATAAATTAGAAAATACTTAAAATACTTAAAAAAAAAAATTAATCGAGTAATCAATACATAATTATATATAAATAATATTAAAAAATTCAATACATAATAATTTCTTAATCAGGGTGTAAACCCATCTCCTTATGTTTTCAAACTTGCATTTCAACCAACAAACCACAAATTTCACTTGTCAAATTATATACAAATAATATATTTAATATCTTATTACCCGCAACTAAAATATATACATAATCAAAAATAAATTAGGCATAAGATTTGAAACCCTTACTCTAAAAAACAAAATCAATTAGCCTTTTGCCCTTTTCACTAGACCATTTCAAGTTTTCAACCTTTATTGATATATTATAGAAAGTTATATTTAATTATTAGTTGGGTTCATTTTTATTTTATTTTTTCGTTAAAAGAAAAAGAGTTATTTATTTTAAAAGGAAAAAAGATGAACTTGGTATGTCTGATGATAAAATTCGAACCCTTGACCTTAAGGGTTTAAACAAATGTATTTTCCACTGGACCATTTCAACTCTCTACTGACATATTGTACAAAACTTTTATTGAAATTATGATTGTTTTCTAAAAGATAAGCCCAGCCCATATTCTTCTGTTCTTCTTCCTCAATTGCAATTATTGGCTGGTTTGTCCCTTTTCCACCATTGTTGCCGATCTTAAGTTCTCAAACTTCATATGCTACAAGCTTTGGGAAGAAAAATCGAGGCAGGGCAGCCCTGGATCCGCCACTGCACATGGCGGATTGGTTCTTCTCGACTACAGTCAATAATTCTCATCCTTGTTCACCCACATAGGACTGCAAAAGGCTGCCTCAGAAGGCTTGTTTATGGCCTGAGCTCCATTTTTTTCGTTTTGGTAAACTGGAAATCAATAAAATCACCTACCCCAACAAGCCAAAGGCGAGAGAGAGAAACAATTTACCCAGTTTCAGTTCTTACTTACCCCAGTTTAATAACTTTTATTAAAAATTTATCCAACTTATTTCTACCTCATTGACAATTTTTTTTTTTTAAGTTTGGAGTTGTTAGCTGTTAACTTTGACTGACGATGCAATGGACGGCTAGATTTAATAGGGACATAATGGACGACTTTGATTTAAAATTTTATATTAAAATGGGTCAAGTGAACATTTACTTTGGTGTACCCCAGAATTTTCGGTAATTGAGAAACTTTTTGTGGCACCCCAAAAAAGGGAGCAATCTGCAATAAAAGGAAGATAATATTATTAGCGGGGCCCACTGCAACAGAAAAACTGAAACATCGCGAAAATCCCGGCGGCAAGGACCCGCCAGATTTGGATCCGTTACGACGACGTTTCCGGTTCGACCTCGATCAATCCCAATTTTTTCATATATTTTTTTTAACTTTCTTTTTGTGATTTTAATCCTCCAACCAGTTTCTAAAACTTCAAAGTCCGGGATA
The DNA here is from genome assembly GCA_030142095.1 of Rubus idaeus. Classification (NCBI taxonomy): domain Eukaryota; kingdom Viridiplantae; phylum Streptophyta; class Magnoliopsida; order Rosales; family Rosaceae; genus Rubus; species Rubus idaeus. The sequence continues at coordinate 6,452,104 of CM057969.1, forward strand.
CAGAGCCAATCGTAGACCTCCATCCCCGACCGGCCATGGTAATCTCCGTTTGTTTCTCGGGAAAAAGAAATTCTTGATCTCATTTTGCACAACCAAATTCCTAATTTCCTTAGTCTGTTGATTAAAAACTGATAGTTAAATCAGGCATATTGACGAATAGTCTGTGAAATCTAGGTTACAGCTTTAGCTTGTATTCCACTAAAGTAATTGATTGTGTGCACTGTGTTTGATTCTGTTTAGGTTTAGGGCTTTGACATTGCTATGCCTTGTATTAACAGGTTGACAGTAGAGTTCAAACTAGACGAATTCTCCTTTCGGCTTATAGGAGTTTTGGTTTGGTGTTTGGTGCTTTGAGCATTCCTCCTCTTTATGTTTATAAATGTGCATTTTCCGGAGGGTTGAGTCGTTACCAATCTGAGGATGTAGTCTTTGGGGTGTTTTCGGTGATTTTTTGGACTCTTACTCTTACTTCATTGCTAAAGTATGCTGGTTTCGTGTTGAGTGCCAACGATAACGGTGAAGGTGAGAGCTTGTACACTACTCTTCACTGATGATGGGAGCCCATTTTCGTGTGTTGTGGATATGTGGTTGTAATGTGTTGAGTCATTTGCAGGAGGGGTTATTGCATTGTACACGCTGCTTTGCAGAAATGCAAAGTTGTGTTTGATTCCTAATCATCAAGCGGCCGATGAGGAGATCTCTACATATCGTTACCCGGGCCATTCCAGTAGTAACACACCCAATTCTCAGTTGAAAAGATTTATTGAGAGGCATAAAAGTGCAAGAACCTGTTTACTTGTTCTAGTTCTGTTTGGAGCTTGCATGGTGATTTGCGTTGGTATCCTCACTCCTGCCATTTCGGGTGAGTTTTCTTTGTTTGAGCTTTTTGATCCCTAGATGAATTCCAGTCTGACTTGCATTGATGGATTTTAGACATTAGTGCACGGTTCCTTGTGCCATCTGTTATCTGTTTAAGAACTGTGCTAATAATTGTTTGATTCTTTTGCAGTTTTTTCGTCTGTTGAAGGGCTCAAGTTTCAAGCAAAGAATCTGCATAATAGTGAGTATTTCTTGCCAACAATAGAATATATCCATACATATACTTTATGAATATTTCATATTGAATACTTATATTCATCCAAAATAAAGATATAACTTATGGTAGTGAACTCGAGCAGTTGCCTGGATTTTCTGCTCTTGCTCCAAGTTTCAAACTTCTTTGTTATAGATTTATAGTGTCTCATATTTTACAAACAAGGATGCATCCACTAGCTCGGAAGTTATGAGCTGAGAAAGTAACCTTTAATAAAACCATGATCCTGTTGAAGACTTTCTTCCTAATGATGAATTCGAAATGCATTACTTGGCTGCATAATGGATTCTAGTTATCAAGGATAAGAGAGCAAAAATATATTAAAAAAATAAATAAAAAAAATAAAAATAAAAATTACATATAACTTCTCACTCTTAAGTCTTAACTTCCACTCCGGATAACTCTCACTCCATGTAACTACCTACTTCACACCCCTTGGGCGTGGTGGTATTTTCTAGTGTATATATATATAGCCATTATAACCTTATTTTTTTGCAGCACCAACAACCCAAGGCTACTTGCACCTTCCTTTGTATATATATGTTGTCGTTTACATCTAATCAAGCAAGGAAACTGTTTAAATGAGAAAACAATCTGAAATTATTCTGGCTAGAAAAAAAAAAACAATAAGTCAATACTCAGAATCCATATATTGTACCAAAAATAGAAATAAATATTCAAAGATTAAATAGCTTAAAGACTTTCTTCCTAATGATGAATTCAAAATGCATTACTTGGCTGCATAATGGAAACGCACCATGGTCTCACCCTCTTAAAATTTAGCTAATGCGATTCTAGTTACTAACACTTCTACACAAACACAGGTGTGGTGGTGCTCATTGCGTGTATTTTATTAGTTGGCATATTTGTTTTGCAACACCGTGGTTTCCACAAGGTGGGCTTCATATTTTCTCCCATTTTGATCCTTTGGATACTGCTGATCACTGCTGTGGGAATCTACAATATCATCGAGTGGAATCCAAGAGCATATCAGGCTCTTTCTCCATATTATATTTACATATTCTTTAAGAGAACAGGAAGAGATGGTTGGATTTCTCTTGGAGGAATTATTTTATGTATTACTGGTAAGTATAGCAATTGAACTTTTTTGTTCTATCACTTTTATTTCTCATAATTAAGTATATATTATTGTCAATTGCAGGAACTGAATATATGTTTGCAGATCTTGGCAACTTTAAAACAAGACCAATAAGGGTATGCAAACACTAATTCCAAATTAGGTCACCAGTTCATGCTACCCTATGGTTTTTTTTTTGAAGTCATGACAGAAAATAATATCCATTTCTTTATTTTCAATTGCTCTTCAATTTTTTGCAACTCTTAAAGATCTTTTGAGTATCAGGGCTGATTGCTTTGGTGTTTCTCCATCAAGGCTATAAAACATATGAGAACAGGGGTTAACTTTAAAGTACTGTGGTTGGCAATATTGTCAGCAAAAGTGTGGATATTTTTTTTTTTTCATATCAAGTTGTTTCTCAGATGTTGATATCCTCATTGTTTCTCTGAATACTGAAATGAAATGGAACTAGCAACTGAAGATAAAGTGATAAACCATGCAACTGAAGCATTAAATGTACTTACTTTACTGTTGTTATACATGAAAGCATCAAAGTGATGGTGAGTGAGGTGGTGGGAAACCGAATCTCAATTCTCAATCAGTGGGAGTTTAGGATGAATTTGAGTTCTATTATTGACTTGATGTGTTGCGTTTGGGGAATTTGATTTCAAAGCAGGGGCTGTTATTGATTATAATCAGAGGAACTTTGTAGTTCTCTGAAAGTGTCAGAGTCTGGCCTAATCTACCCAGAGAGGGGAATCAAGGCAGAAAACCATTTATGGTTCTAATGTGGGAAATCACAATATGTCTGGCTATTTGATCTGAAGAGCAGCCTTAACGGACAGTCGTATTTCTAATTTATACATCTCATTTCTGGGGGGTGGTAAAGCATTAAGCATGCCGCAGATAATTTCTATACAATTGACTACTTATTGTCTTTCTGGAGATTTGGCACTAGCCTTTAAGGATTGGTGTTCTCGGTTTGCTGTTCTATGTGGACCAATATGTTCCGTCACCATTTTCATAATCTGGTTTTAATCAGTTCCTTCTCTTAGATTATTTCTGTTGAAAAGTGAATCTTATGTTTGCGTTTACTCTGTGGCTTCACTCTACCTCAATGGTTTCTGTGCATGTTCTTAAATATTATGGCTTAGATCAGTAACTCAGGGTTGCAAGGAAAACACTAACACTTGTTGCTATGTGCAGGTCGCATTTTCTTGTGTCATTTATCCATGTCTAATACTTCAATACATGGGACAAGCTGCATTTCTTTCAAGAAATCTATCTGAAGTGTCTGTGGGCTTTTATGCTTCTGTGCCAGGTAGAGCTTCTGAAATTGAAACAATAAATTTTTTAGAGATTGATCAGCATCTTGTATTTCTTTAAACGACATATTCCTTTAAGAATTGTTATTATTAGGCTTAAAGAATGTTCATTTCATGTATGTAGCTCCTCTAATTTGGCCTGTACTTGTGCTTGCACCTCTTGCCGCCATTGTTGCCAGTCAACCAGTTATCTCTTCCACATTCTCAGTTGTCAAGCAATGCCATGCAATACGATGTTTCCCACGCGTCAAGGTTGTTACAAACAGACGGATCCCTGGTCAGATATACATCCCTGAGATAAATTGGATTCTTATGATTCTCAGCCTGGCTATCACAATTGGTTTTCGAGACACAAATTATATAGGAAATGCTTATGGTATGTCATCTTGCTCTAAAATATACTTTCAACATCAGTTGATATTATTCTTGGCTTGGCTATCAGTTTTATTCTTTTTTTGTTATGGAAAGCTTAGTTTGGTTTCTTAATGCCAGGGATTGCATTTTTGGCTGTGACAATCATAACTACGTGGTTGACATCACTAGTCATCAACCTTGTTTGGGATCAGAGTTTCATCCTTTCTCTTTTATTTAGTTTACTTTTTGGTTCAGTTGAAATCATCTACCTTTCATCTTTGTGTATGAAAATCTTTAAAGGTGGATGGGTTCCCCTTGTTTTCTCTGCAATCTTCTTGGTGGTTATGTATGTCTGGCAATATGGCATGAGGAAGAAGTATTCGTATGACCTGCATAACAAGGTTTCAATGAGGTGGATACTTACGCTGGGTCCTAGTCTTGGGATTGTCAGGGTCCCTGGGATTGGCCTAATCTATACCGAGTTGGCTACTGGAATCCCATCAACATTTACTCATTTCTTAACCAACTTACCAGCTTTTTACCAAGTGGTTGTCTTTGTTTGCATTAAAACTGTTCCTGTTCCTTATGTGCCCCAAAAAGAAAGGTATTTAATTGGTAGGATTGGTCCCAAGTCTTATGGGATGTACCGCTGTATGATTCGGAATGGGTACAAAGACGTCTTTAGAAGTGGAGATGACTTTGAAATTGACCTGGTGATGAGCATAGCAGAGTTCATCCAGATGGAAGCAGAAGGTTCTGAAACACCTGAAGGCTCTGTGGATAACCGTATGGCAGTTGTGAGGACCTCTGGGAAGTTTGGCACAAGATTGGTGATGTCACAATCTTCTGGCCCCGGAGAAAGCAGCAGTTCAAGTCCTTCAGCCATTGTGAGCAGCTTCAAATCACAGGTGCTGCAGAATTTGCAAGCCACGTATGAGAAAGAAGCTCCAAAACTCAACTACTGGCGACGGGCTCGATTCGGGTTGCTGGATACGAAATACAAGGATCCGCGTGTGAGGGAACAACTCTTGGAACTCGTGAATGCAAAGCATGCTGGGGCAACATATGTAATAGGTCACTCTTATTTGAAGGCAAAGTATAGTTCATCGTTTTTAAAGAAGTGTGCTATCGACATTGCCTTCTCTTTCTTGCGTAAAAATTGCCGGTCACCTGCTGTTGCTTTGAACATCCCTCATATTTGTTTAATTAAGGTGGGTGCCAACTATATTGTGTGATGCAAGCCTCTGGTGGTGCATCGTCTGAGGATGCATATTTTGGCAGCAAAACTTGCACTGGTGGCTGCTTTATCCATAGCCACTAGCACTTCGATGTATGGGAATAGTTTCAGATTCTTGGTGAAGATATGTTGCTCAGTTGGTATAAGCACACAGGTGATATCAGTGACAAGTTGGTGTTCTTCTCACAATTAAGAGGTTCCTAATAATTGAGTTTGCCAGAGATGTGCAGTCTGTCATTTGAAGCAGGACTATAATTGGTCCATCGAAATTCAAGCCACATAATTCTGGTTTCCCTTAAAGTGGTAATTTTTTTTTACCACTATAATATTCTTGTTGCCCTAGAAGTGGTAAATTTTTCATGTAAACCTAAATTGAGGTTGGTTTACTTGTATGGAAATAGACAAATAGTATTGGTTTTTTTTCTTTCTTTTCTATTTCATTTGACGTGAGGTGGAGAGTAGCATTGGTTTTATGGACAATTGGTCTATAATTCAGAATTCATTGCAAAAGAAATTCATTGACGTTCTGTGTTCACCTTCTCCTTTACTGTTCCATTTGAATTTGATGTTGAAATTCTATTTGATTGATTTGTATTCTGGATGTTGAGATTCTTGATCAAGTTTAAGCGAAATTCTGGTATTCTGTTCGAGTTCACTCACTATCACCGATAAGAATATGGATTAGCAAATTGTGGACAAAGTAACACATCGATTTAAATGGAGGCTCCGTGCCGCCTTGAAAAGGGGAGAAAAATTTGAGATTTTTAAATATATCGAATCGAAACTCTTATCGTGAATATCAAGATAAGTATCGAGTCAAAATCTGAATGTAATGAATACGAAGATAAGTATAGAGCTATGTATATAATCTCATCGTCATAAATTTGAAGATTGCACAAATAAATACTGCCAATGTCTTAAGGGACAAGCCAAATCACAAGTCCCTTGTTCTAGGGTAAGCAAAGGCAACCACAAAGTTGCATCAAGTTGAGAAGAGGAAGTTGGGTTGTTATTACTTCCTAGTCTTATATTTTATTAGCTTATTAGTTTATTATCCCTTTGTTAAGTCCAGCACTCCAGCCAAATTAATCTGGTCAATGAAGAAAAAAAAAGTTTCCTGGAAAGGAGCCCCATGCATATTGAAATGTGATTATCATTTATGAATTCATTGGTAGGCCAAATGCAATTATCCACCAACTAATATCCCCCCAATTTCCCAGAATCTCTGGGAGGAGAGTAAACAAACACCCCTATAAAACCCCAAAATTACCCATGAAGCCCCTATAATACAAGAGTGGTACCAAGTCCCAAACTTTCTTTCTTTCTCTTCCCCAATTCTTTGCTGAGGTACCAATTCCCAGTTTTCCCATATCTGGGAATTGGATAAGCAACTCCAACTCAACCATAGAAACAAGCACAAGGCAATTCACACAGAGCCAAACCCAAAGAATTCAAATATTGAGTTTCTGATGCAAACCGCGTTTGGAGCTTTGGAGATTTCTTCGCTCCCAACATGTTGAGCTCCACTTGCTCTCACTCTCTTCTTCGCCGTCCTTTCCTTCTCTCCTCTTTCCCCAGAGCTAGGGTTCCGACCCGACCCGGGGCTCTCTCTCCAATTTCCCGGAGTTTAAGGATCTCCGAATCTCGTTCCAGGCCTTTCAACACTGTAAGCAATTGTTAAATTAGTTTTCATATTTCTTTAATGCCTGAAAAATCGAAGCTTTGGTACTTTTAGTTGAGCTTTTTATGTATCTCAATTATATGAGAAAAAGGATGAGACTTGTTCTTGTTTGCTTTTAAATTTTTGCACTTGGTAGTTTTTATAGCTGTGTTTTGGGGAATTTGTGCAGAGATGGACGAAAATTTCATGCTTTAGGCAAGAGGAGTTCTCTCCAGAAACCCCAAAAGCTGAATATATTGGACACTTGGTGCCAGAGGAAGTAGTCAAGTCTGAATGCGATGGTTCTAAGGAGGTCAAAAGGGATTGGGGATTAACTCTTAAAGAGGTTATATTTCCTTGTTTTATTACTTCAACTTGATGCCGTAGATATTAATGCTATGCTTAATCGTTGAATGTCTGGTGGCTGCTGTTGTATTTCGAAAATTGATTGAGATTAGTAGTAGGAATAACGGGTTGGGTTGAAGGTTGGGTGTTGGTACTGAACTGTTGATACATCTACATAATATGTATGGTAGTTGAAGTTAGTACTGCTATATTAAGTTATTAAGATAGGCAACCTTTTTTTCTTTTATGATAATTAGATTGTCTTAAGAGTTGGGCTGATTTATGGTGTTCAGAAGTATTGTCCTATTCATCACATAAGGAGCTCTCTAACGTTTTAAGTTAAAGTTGATTTATACTGTTGAGTGATGAACTTCAGGCATTGGGATTTTTTAATGGAAATTTTAGGGTGTCACAGTATCCATTAGCTGTTTAGGCTGTTTCTGAAAAATGATAAGAACGAATCACCTCATTGGAAATCCATCTATGCTGGTATCCTGTCCTGTACTTTAAATAATGAATACTAAGCACCTAAAGTGGATATATACCCAGCAAAATGGCGGTGTGTATGATTAGGATTAAAGATTATCTTGCATTTTTTTACAGTCATGCGTCATATGGTTGTTAGGACATTGAAGGAAAAGAAAGAAGGTGCTCTAATTTTTACCTACTTGAAATCTAAGTTCAATTTCTTTTGTCAGTGCTCCACCTATTAAGTGAATTAAATGATACATACGAGTGTGTGTGAGAGTGGAAATTTATTATCATTCTGACAGGAGAATCCTGTAGACAACTATTGTTATTTGAATGTAAAAACATACAATGGGTCACGTCAATGTTTTTAATTTTTGGAGTGTAAATTTCAGGCTGCAGATGCAGTGTTTAGGGCAATAGGCAGTCGGTGGAGTGTACCATGGACAGCAGAAACCATATTGCAGGTAAGTATTCGCCACTTCAATAGCATATTATGATGAAACTTACAATTAAATATGACTAGATGATGGTCGTGGATAAGAAGCTGCCATAAGCCATAATCTTCTTGTAGGGATGAGTTGTTACGGAAGAAAGAAGAAGGAAAAAATTATGAAAATACGCTGGAGTTTGCATCCAGTATACACAAAGAAAGAGACTTTTATTTCTGCATTGTTATTGAATAGTGACTCGCTTCACTGTTATTGGCAAAGTTAATGTGATATTGGCAAGCTAATGTGATATACGTGGTGCAGGTTATGCTACTCTGGGTTGTTGCTTTCTGGTTCATAGGTTCTTGGATGGTTCCATTTGCAGCTCACCTGGCAGGTTTCAATAGGGAATCATTAACATTTAGAGGACAAGCCTTATTCAGCCTAGTGACTGATGTAACGGAAGGTATCGCTGGCATTATGATCCTTCATCGCTGCTTATCTCGTTTTCGTCCTCTTCCTCCAGATTGGTTTAAATTTAGCTTGAAAGGAACGTGGCAGTTAGATGTTGTGCTCGGATGCCTCATGTTTCCCCTTGTCAATCGGCTATCACAATTCAACCTCAACCTACTACCACTCTTGCCGTCCACCCCTGTCACGATATCAAGTGTTGAGCAATCGATTTTGGCGCGTGATCCAGTGGCAATGGCACTGTATGCAATTGTAGTTTCAGTGTGCGCTCCCGTGTGGGAGGAGATAGTCTTTAGGGGTTTCTTACTCCCTTCATTGACAAAGTACATGCCCGTGTGGTGTGCAATATTGGTGAGCGCAGTTGTCTTTGCTTTAGCACACTTCAATGTACAGAGGATGCTACCGCTTGTTTTTCTTGGGGTGGTGATGGGTGCTATATTTGCACGGTCCAGGAATCTATTACCATCAATGCTCTTGCATAGCCTTTGGAATGGCTTTGTATTTTTAGACCTAATGAAATAAGCCCAAGATTTGTACTTGTGAGCGATTCATTGGCCAAACCTTTCAAACGGTTTGAATTCCTTCCAAGAATTAGAGGCCTTATAACGACCGCAAGATTAGCTGCTAGCTCTGTGCCATTGATGTTGATCAAGGAAGTTTCAGCAGAAGCCGGTTGAAGTCTACTAACTTAAAGTGAAGTCACTGGGATTTACTATTCTATATCAAGAGGATCAGCATGATTCTTTGTTCATATGTATAATGGATGAGGGAGAAGAAAAACGATTCTTTGGGAAGATGTTCAAGTCAGCATAAGAAAGCTCTAGTAGTTTGTGGTTGAGCACACTTTTGTATTTTCTTGTTACGTTGTTCTCTCTTTTCAGTCCCTCTCCCACTAGCCTCTATATGGAATAGACATTATCACATTAATTTATAAGGGGTATGGCTGCTGAGTATAATAACAAAAAAGTATGCGGTGCTGCCCATTGTAATGAAAAAGTTGTATTTGACTTCCTGCTTAATAGAATTACCCAATAACTAGTTACTAATTGAAAATCAGAACTCACTTGCCAATTCTCTTGTCACCAATGTTGTAAAGTCGAGTATTACATTCATTTGGTTGAGTTGCTTAGTAGCAAGTATAATGCTTCTTCCGTCGAGAACTTCGTAAACATGCCTTAATACAATACGCATACGTAGAGTGTCTAGGATCTATCTATAAACTATATTATGCAAATGATTGTCAATTATCTCTTTCAGGTTAAGCAAGGTGAAATTTTAGGTTAGAATCTAATCTTGTCATGGGTGATGCTTGTTCGTTTGGAAGCCTACTAACTTGAATTAAAACTATATTACACATTGTTTAAAAATTAAATGAAGGCACATGTTAACATCAAGTCAGGATGGCGGAGTGGTCTAACGCGCCAGACTCAAGTTCTGGTCCTCTAACGAGGGCGTGGGTTCAAATCCCACTTCTGACAACTCTTTTACATTTTTTGCTTTTGTTTTGTTTTCTTTTCTTTTCCCTTCTTCTCTTTCACTTGAATCCCTCTTTTCTATTTCCGTGTGATGTGTCGTAAGTTTTTGTTAATTTCATTAAGTAAAGGAACTGACAAGTGACAACTACATCACTTTTCAATATCCTAAACTTTTTTGATGGAGAACAAATCCTAAACTTTGCTATATTCATGCATTCCTTTTTCGGAAAGTGTATATACATGTGATACGTATTTCGTCCATAAACTTAGCTCAAGTGGCAATGATAAATTAGAATCGATCTCTTGAAGATAATATTTAAGGATAAGTCTAAAACTAGATTTTCTTAGCTTGTAACCAAACAAAGTAAAAAATTATGTCTAAATTTCTTTAATAAAGAATGGAATCAATAGATTATTGTAAGGCCTTAAAGATTAATTAGATAAGTGCATTAAGATATATACTAATAGTTATCCACAAAATGACATATTGTTTCATATCGTGTAGATCGAAGCGAGTGTGGAGTACAATTAGGGGCGGATCTATGCTCAAGCCCTACCAAGATTTTGGGGAATAAAAAAAAATACCTATATATAGTTTATATAAAAATAAAAATAAAAACTAGTGGTTGAGGATCTGGACTTCTGGAGGAGGAGAGAGCAGTCGAGTAGTTGTTGTCATGGTGGTGACTGGTGATTGAGTATGGCTATGGTGGCCAGAAAGGTTGTTGTTGGTGGTTGTCCATAAGAGAAAGAGAATTGTCGTGGTGCGGTGCATGGTGCTGCATGAGAGAGAGAGAGAGAGAGAGAGAGAGAGAGAGAGAGAGAGAGAGAGAGAGAGAGAGAGAGAGAGAGAGAGAGAGAGAGAGAGAGAGGGTTAATTAAACAAAAAGAGAGAGAATGATGGCTCAGAAAGAAGGGGAGAGAGAGGGAGTTGGTGGATGTGTCGGATGTGTCGTGTGTTAATTGACTGAATGTATAAGGTTAATCAAACAAAACGATTTAGCTATTTTTTCATGTAATAATTTACTTAATGATAGTTTGCAAATTTTTGTGAGGTTTGCTCAATGCCATAATATTTTTTTTGTTTTACGGTAAAAAAGTTAAGCCTCTACAAATTAGCTCTTCTAACTTTCGAATCCTGGATTTGTAACTGTACAATCATAATCTAAAAGTCATGTATGCATGATTCACTACAAATATATCCGTTGACAACACGAATGAGTTAATGAACAAGAGTACCAAGATCGACCTTTGATTTGTACATCAATTCATGAAAACAAATGTCCCATATGAGATCACATGTGCCCTACCGCCCCTACGTGATACCGGGGAACCCAGATGACATCGATCCAACACAGATATATGAAAATGGCTAGATGCCATAGTCTAGCTTATAAGTTGATGATCATCAGAGCTGTCCAACGTCACTTAATGTTTGAACCCATACCCAAGTGTCCTAATCAAACAGGTGCAGGTGCAGGTGCAGGTTCCGGAGACATCCAATTTGGATATATTGAAGCTTATCCTCTGCCGTCTTCCCATTTGGGCACATCAGGCTACCTGCAACAACACTTCATTTTTCGATGTTTGTAAAATGAATTTTCATGATGAAGACAAATGGTCAGAAGAAAGAACTAGTCAACTAGGCCTAGTGCCACTAGCTGTGTTTTTTTTTTTTCACTCTTCAATGAAAATATGAAGATATTATATACTTATATTATTTGGTTTATTAGTTAATAGTCCGAATAAGCTAAAAATAAATTAATATGAGCCGAACTCAAACATTGTGATCATTTACAACTCTAACATTCTAATAGCTAAATTTGATAATCTTAATAGCTCATACTTTAAGATGGTTTCCGTTTTTCTCCTAAACTTTAGATGATTTCCGTAAATTCATTCTCTAAACTTTATGAACAAGTTATTCACTAAAAAAAACCTTATTGTTTATATAAATAAAATAACTAGTGGTTGATGATCTGGACTTTTTAAGGAGGAGAGAGCAGTCGAGTAGTTGTTCTCTAAATGGTGGTGAATGGGGAAATTTTTTTTTGAGAAAGAGAATGTCGGGTGCGGTGGTGCTGCAAGAGAGAGAGATATCCCCCCTTTTTGCTTTCTTTTTTTCTCGATTTCCTTTTGCCAAAAAAGTATATTCACTAATGTATAATGAATTAAATATGTGACAACTTCATAATTGAAATTATTCATTTTAAAAGTACAATCAAAATAATTATTATCTACAGAAATTTCAATCAAATGAGATTTAGTCATCTATATGTAATAGATAATTGAACGATTCATTTTATTTATTTATTTCTTGAATTATTATTTTCCTTTCATACAAAAAAGAAGAAGAAAAATTAACACGAGCGTCAAAGAGATTTCAAATCCTTGTAACAAAAAAAAAAGAGATTTCAAATCCCAAGGACCGCCGAGCAATAATAAACTATCAATCCCTCCAAAAATGGACACGTAAAGCAGTGACACAGCCTCCTCTCTTTAAAAATCTCACACACACCAACAGTCCGCCCTGCAAAAGCGGGAACCAACTTCCTCACCACCACTCTCTCTCCGCCGCCAAAAACCACCTCTTCCCGGCGATCCACTTCTTTCGCCTCATCCCTTTCACTCACATCACACACCCTTTCACAGACAAACATCAGAGGTTGAGAAAAATTCGCGTAACATATTTCCGGCTTTCTTCAATTCCCTGTCTGAAAACGACCAGACAAAATACGAACCTTTTCGTGTACCACTGAAAACAAAACGATCCAAGCTTTAATTGTCTCCCCACCATCATTTTCTGAATCCTCCATAAGCGGTTAAGGTTGAGTTTTGCGGTAATGGATCAGATTGTTTGAAAACACAGACTTCTAGTGTTGAGAAAAACAGAGACAAGGAAAGATGGAGCAGAAAGGTATACTGCTATCGGCGTTGGGGGTTGGAATGGGGGTCGGAGTCGGGCTCGGGCTGGCTTCCGGCCAGAAATGGGCCGGAAACGAGGCCTTATCCAACGGCATAACTCCCGATAGGGTGGAGCAGGAGATGCTACGACAGATCGTTGATGGCAGAGACAGCAAGGTCACCTTCGACCAATTCCCTTATTATCTCAAGTGAGTACGTAGTACAAATTCCAAAAGGTATCTTACTTTTTACATGTGCGGTTAATTTTCTTTTCTGGGTAATTTTTTGTTGAATCAATGACAGTGAACAAACACGAGTATTGTTAACGAGTGCGGCCTATGTCCATCTCAAGCGGGCCGAGGTTTTTAAGTACACCCGGAATCTTTCTCCGGCGAGTCGGGCTATTTTGCTCTCAGGGCCTGCTGGTTTGTAGTTTGCAATCTATTATAATCCCTCTAACATTTTCATCTCTTGTTAAATTCTCATCACTCTTTTTTGTTTGGTGAAGAACTTTACCAACAACTGCTTGCCAAGGCTTTAGCCCATTACTTCCAAGCCAAGTTGCTGCTCTTAGATATAACCGATTTTTCTCTAAAAGTGAGTATAACGAGCCTTAATTATATAAAGTCTTTTATGTTTTTTGTTGTATTTTTATTACCTAATAATGTTGGTTTTGTACAGATTCAGAGCAAATATGGTACTGGCACTAAAGCATCTGTAAGTTTTCCTTGGATAATTTCAAGTATATATGTTCTTGTGTAAAAATTGTGAAATTAGTGTAGAATGCTATAAAGGTGTTTCAGCAACTTTTATTTTCTTCCTCGTGTGTACTTGTGTTTCCAAGTTTGCATTGGATCACATATGTAACCTGCTGAAATTTATTGACTTTTAAATCGAATCATGTTTTGTAGTCTTTTAAAAGGTCCACTTCGGAGATGACACTAGATCGGCTCTCTGGTCTATTTGGATCATTTTCAATTTTTCCTCAAAAGGAGGAACCCAAAGGTATTCATTATATGATCTTCACACAATTATGAATTATCCCTTTACAAGTTTAAATACTATTCTATGATTCTCTACCCTGACATTATCACTCACCATGAAATCCACTTGTAGGCACATTACGAAGGCAAAGCAGCGGTGTGGATTTAGGATCAAGGTATTTGGAAGGAAGTTAGAAACTGTTCTTGATTGATTATCAGGGAAGTAAGTTAGTTTTGAACTTAATTTAGTTATATTTCTAAATTCTAACTACATCTCCATCCTGTATCTGCAGGGGAATGGAAGGTTCTAAAAATGCTCCAAAGCTTCGTAGAAATGCTTCTGCTGCAGCTAATATCAGTAACCTTGCTTCTCTGGGAACACCTGCAAATCCAGGTTTTTTCCTCTCACATATGTTGAGAAACAAATCAATAGAAGAATGTTACAAGTTAAAGCATTTCAGTACAGAAAAAAGAACTTTTTACTTTTTGGTCTGAAAGACACTTCATACTTCATAGAACAGGCGAGCTATTATTTAAAGATTGAAATCCATTTTTCATATGATGGATTTGTTGCATTAACTCAAAACCATGCAATATGATGCATCTAATGCTAAGAACATGTGTGTTTTGAAGTTTTCATTTGTTGTTCTTTCTTCTTCTGATAACCCTTCGCATTTTTAGCTCCTCTTAAACGCACAAGCAGCTGGTCTTTTGATGAAAGACTTTTTATACAGTCCCTGTACAAGGTAATTATATCGTGAATTTTAGCAGTCATCAAGATTCCATGTATTTTTCCATGATTCTCTACGAAGTCTCTCCACCACGATATTGATCGCTGAAAGGTGTACTTTCAGGTTTTGCTTTATGTGTCAAAAACCACTCCCATTGTGCTGTATCTGAGGGACGTTGACAACCTCTTATCTAGATCTCAAAGGTTATATAACTTGTTCCAGAAAATGTTGGATAAACTATCCGGAGCTGTGCTTATCCTTGGTTCCCGAATTGTGGATTTGGATAATGATTACAGAGATGTTGATGAGAGGCTTACTGCCCTTTTCCCTTACAACATTGAGATCAGGCCTCCTGAAAATGAGTCACATCTTGTTAGCTGGAAGACTCAACTAGAGGAGGATATGAAAATGATTCAAGTTCAGGATAACAAAAACCACATCATGGAAGTGCTTTCGGCTAATGATCTCGATTGCGATGATCTGGGTTCAATATGTATTGCTGACACAATGGATCTCAGTCACTATATAGAAGAGATTGTGGTATCAGCAGTTTCTTATCATTTAATGAATAACAGAGATCCTGAATATAGAAATGGAAAACTCGTGATTTCGTCCAGGAGGCAAGGCTATTTTGTTTTCAATGATTGTCTGCTATATAAGTATGTTCTGTGTTCTTACTAACTTGGCTGTAAAACAGTTTGTCCCATGGGTTAAGTATATTCCAGGAGGGAAAATTTAATGGCAAAGATACAATGAAGCTGGAAGCACGAGCCGAATTATCTAAGGTACATTGTACATGTGTTTGTATATATACCTCTATAACTCAAGGAATACAGTACTGGTTTAATGACTCTTTATTATTCTCTATTAATCATAGGAAGCAGGAAAGGAAGGGGCTGCTGGTGTGAATCCAGAAACAAAAGCCCAAAGCACAGCTCCTGAGCACAAAAGTGGAGCAGAGACATTAGCTTCAGCAACAAAACCAGAACCTTTAACAACAAAAACAGAACCAAAAACAGATGCTGACAATCCAGTCCCAGCATTTAAAGCTCCTGTAAGTAACATTCTTCCTTTAAGGTTTTCATTATTGTGCCTGAAAGCTATTTCATAAACACACTACTCCTGCTTACTCACTCAGCATGCTGAGAAAGTTTATATATGTTTAGGTGTCATGAACATTCTTACTTGTAGGTTTTAAGTGGTATATGTAAGCACTTTGTGGAAGTTGACTCATGTGTAATTCTCTCATCCTCCTACGTTTCCATTAGTTTTGAAATTGAGATATTACCATGTACTATTTAACAGGAAGTTCCCGATAATGAATTTGAGAAGCGAATAAGACCAGAGGTCATACCAGCCAATGAGATTGGCGTAACATTTTCTGATATCGGTGCCCTGGAGGAGATTAAAGAATCCCTTCAAGAATTGGTAATGCTACCTCTGCGGAGACCAGACCTTTTCAACGGAGGCCTTTTAAAGCCCTGTAGAGGTATCTTGCTATTTGGACCCCCTGGCAGTGGGAAGACTATGCTGGCAAAGGCCATTGCTAGGGAGGCTGGAGCAAGCTTCATTAATGTATCCATGTCTACCATTACTTCCAAATGGTTTGGTGAAGATGAGAAAAATGTTCGAGCTTTGTTCACACTGGCATCAAAAGTCTCTCCAACTATCATCTTTGTAGATGAGGTTGATAGCATGCTTGGGCAACGAACCAGAGTTGGAGAGCACGAAGCCATGCGAAAAATAAAGAATGAGTTTATGACTCATTGGGATGGTCTCATGACTAAACAAGGGGAGCGGATCCTTGTTCTTGCTGCAACCAACAGGCCATTCGACCTTGATGAAGCAATTATCAGACGTTTTGAACGGAGGTACCAATCATTTTTTATATATTATGTTAATTGGTGCTATCAGCATGGTGGCAATATATACTGTAGTGAATGTTGGTGAGAATTTTGAATTTTTGATAGAGTAGTACTATTTGGTGTTCTATAAAATTGGTGACATGATAATTTTTCTTATGACAAAGCTGTTTGTGAAAACAGAATTTTGGTTGGGCTACCAACTGCGGACAATAGAGAAATGATTATGAGAACTCTGCTGGCGAAAGAGAAGGTGGATGACCGGCTAGAATTCAAAGAGCTTGCAACTATGACTGAAGGATATAGTGGAAGTGATCTTAAGGTCAGAGTGTTTGATTATATATATATTTGGTTGTCTGGTGGTCCAATAAATATTTAGATCTGAATTGGAATTGACTGTGACATCACTTTTGTACAGAACTTGTGCACAACAGCTGCATATCGGCCAGTTAGGGAGTTAATAAAGGCAGAGAGACAAAAGGATTTGGTAAGATAAGGAAATTTGGATCGAGAATGAATCTGACGCTGGTTAAATTTAATCTAATGATGAATTTCCTCTGTGTCCATGTAGGAGAAAAAGAAGAGAGCTGCAGAAAGACAAAATCAACAAGATGCTTCTGAAGAACGAAATCCAGAAGCCGTCTCGGATACAAAAGAAGAATACACAGAGGGAAGAGTGATCACCCTCAGGCCCCTAAATATGGAAGACTTCAGGCAGGCGAAGAATCAAGTATGTTTTCTCTGGTACTTTATGTGTGCAAGTAATTAGGGCACAATAGTACTCACAACAGTTTTCTCTTCAATGTGGAACCTGACATTTTCTCCCTCCCCAGTGCTCTCCCTGCCAAAGTCATATGTTCTATTCCCTCTCTCGCTTTCTTGGCATTCTTATATCCCCTTTGCCGATTCAGTATCATCTTTAATTCCTGTTATTATTCGGAACACAGGTTGCAGCTAGCTTTGCATCTGAGGGAGCTATGATGAATGAATTGAAGCAGTGGAATGACCTATACGGGGAAGGGGGGTCAAGAAAGAAGGAGCAGTTATCTTATTTCCTATGAGACTGATGGTAGGAACTGTACATTTCCACTTTGGAGTATGTCAAATCTTTCTTGTATGTATTACCTTCAGTTCAGTTCCATTTAGTAGTTACAACAGTGGCCAACTCTTAAAGGTCGACGAATGAAATAGAATTTGAAGCATTTCCATGGAGGTTGTATTAGTAAGTACGTAGAATGTAACAATCTTGTATGGTCCTTGCTGTATTCTTAGAAAACCGTATGACTAATATCCCTTGTCTGGATTACTGTTGAAGAACAACCTTTTGTAACAGTTGGCTATTTTCTGTTTATTCCTCCCGCACACTTGTGGAGGAGGGACATGATTTGAGAATTTGAAAAGTTTCAAAGTGTGTTCGGTACTTCGGTTATCGTATGATGGTTTAAATCTTGCAGAAGCATTGCGTTACTGCCTTGTTGGAGTCACTCCCCTCCAATGTGTGTGTCAAGAGTCATTGATAAACATGTATGATTTATATAGTACATATCTGGTGTGATCGAAATGCCAGGCGAGTGTTGCAATTTATTCCCCTCTATATATTATGCATTGCACTCTATTTTTGATAAAATTTAAAAAATAAAATAGAAAGAGATCTCTAATTTTTTTTTGAAACAAACAAAAACTTTATTAATCAATAGAGGATTACAATCTTTAATATGTGCATCCTAAAAAGGAGCAGTACAAACCACACAAGTGACATAATCGATGAGTCTAAACTTAGAACTCTAATCGATGGTTCGAAACCTAGAACAATACATACACCGTGCATCGCTGCTGTTAACAACCAGCAGAAAAATTCTGGCAAGTATTGCCATTAAGACCAATAAATCCAATCTAGCTCAAGGATAACCCATGAAAAAAAGAAAGTAAAACCACAATCGAAATTTGCACAACTGATCATGCTTATTCTTAAATAAGAAAATTCAAAAGACCCAAATCAAATATCAAAATCTGACTTAGGTTAAACTTTAGCAGCGCCCCACCAGTAATAAGGTCGCTGACTTGGAACAACAAGGTTGTTGAGCCGCCATAATCGAGCATCCAAAACTCACCTGGATCCCAGATCTTGAATCCTTGAATTTGGTTGACACCCAACAGAACCAACAATAAAATCATATCTAAGCGAGATGTCAACCATCTCTGAGAAACTAAGAGAGGCCCTGCAGGAGCATAACCACCAAAGCCTTGAAAAGAGCATGACGGACAGAGCCGTACGTCCTTGTGAGTGAGAGAGGCCAAGACCATCCTCACCATAGGAAGCCGCACAAGCGATAGCTGACGACGCTAGGATTTGCGTAAGAAAAAATATAGAAAGAACTCAGAGGCTAGGAGGATAGCACACGAATGTGTTACTGGATTTGATGCGCACAGAGGCGCTACTGATGAATCTCATGAGGGCTAGGGTTTTACTGGAGAGAAGACTCTCATGGGGGCTAGGGTTTTTTTTCTCTTAAAAGTGTTTTTGATGAAGCCGTTGAAGCCAAGTAAAATAGACAAAAGAGATCTCTAATTAAAAATTGAATATATTTATTTATGCCAAATGGGACAATCATAAAAGACACGAGTAAAATTTCAACTTTAAAGATTGGAGAGCTCCACTCCTAAATAATATTTTTTTTCCCCTCAAACTTATCCTTTAGTATAAAAAAAAATATAAGAGGTCTATAAACATTCCAATGCCATTTTTGGCAAGAAAGACTTCCACATTTTCCCTCCGGGTGTTTGTGGAGAAATTATTCCCTGGTCCCAGACCATACCTTTATGGTGGTCCGGATGAATTTTAGCCGTCCATCAAGTATAAAATATTTGTGATATATTTAATAATACTTGATGGACGACTAAGATTCATTCGGACTACCATAAAGGTATGGTCCGGAAACAGGGAATAATTTCTCGTGTTTGTGATACGTTATTACGTTGCCGGGGAATGTTACAGCGAATTAATTATTGTTTCTACAAAAGAAAAATATTGGAAGAAGTCCTTGTGAAACAAAATTGTCGATGAGTTCTGACTTCTGAGTTCCCACCGGGAACCTTCATTCCACCGTCCTTGTGTTTATCAACTTTCAGTGGTCAAGTCTTTGGCCAAAAATAATTTATTTTTGGAATGAAATTTTTACGGAATTTCCAAGAATAGGATCAAACCTTATTCCATGGCATTTACGTACATGAAATTCCTTTTGTCTTAAACAAGTCCCCGAGAGGGCTTAGTTGATCCACGATTTATGTTTCATCTTTCATTTCCTTTTCGTTTGTTTCAAGAAATATATCGATCAAGTCCGATTCTTTCTTTTCTATTGTTTCTTTTCCGATAGTGTAGGGTACCTGTTGTTGCAATTATGGCCGACTTGGTCTTGGGCGCTGTTCTAGGAACAGCATTTACAGTATTGTTCGCTGCGGTTGATCAAGCAACAGTCAGCAAGTTTAACAAGTTTAAACCCCTGCTAGGAGCTCTCCAATCGACGCTAGACTCTATACAACCACTGGTGATCAAGCAAATAGGAGAGTACAACGTGAAATTGGAGCTCCCAAATGATGAGATAGAGAAGCTTGTGAAACAAATGGAGGAGGGTGAAAAGCTTGTTCTCAAGTTGTCCAAGCTTCGCTTTTGGAACCGCATCAAGTCTCGTAACACTGACCAACTTGTTGAATTGGATGGGTCTCTTAAAGGGCTCTTGAAACACATAGTGATGCAGCAAGCAAGGGATATTAAGGAGAACTTGCTAGTGGCCAAGCAAACCGCCACACAACTTGTTCAATTCCAAGAGTTCAATGAAAGACTGTTAAGAGAACGGACGTTGCTGCAAGAAGACGCAAAGGATTTGCAGGACAAGTTTGTTTTGGCACTGCAAAACAACGGGAAACAACTGCTTCAATTGCAAGGAGTGATAGAAGAATTAATGAAGCAGCAAGAAGCGAGGGGAGTGACTACTGATGACGGAACAGGTAACATATATTTTCTAGGAAATCAACTCTATATTGGCGTTTGAACTTTGAACCATAAGAAATCAACTCTATATTGGATTTTAAACTTTGAACCATAAAATTCTAAATAGAAAATTGACCAAAAAAAAATTCTAAATAGAAAATTGCTATTGGTCACTGAATTTGAACCATAAGAAATCAAACTCTATATTGGCGTTTGAACTTTGAACCATAAAATTTTAAATAGAAAATTACTACTTAATTTTTTGCAGAGTTGATCTATAAAGGATAATTTATAATATGAACGGTTAGATTATGAAATTATGAACTGCAAATACGTTAACTAGGGGGTGAGTGTACCTGTTCGTTCACCCAGGGGATGAACCTGAGCATCACTCTTTATAGTATAGATAAGTAAACATTTAATTACTAACTTGTAAATTTAGAGTTTATAACCATAAATGATAAATTTATACAAGATCAAAACTAACCTATAACTTTTTTTTTTGTTACAATCTAACTTATAACTTTTAAATTCAACTACATTTCTCATTAATTGATCAAATATATATTTCATAAAGTTTTATTTAAAATTTCTATTGTTTTTCTTCAAATTTATATCGTTTCTTTCGAACATTTATCGATATCGATATTTCCATCGAAATTTTCATTTTTCGGACCGTCAATATTTTCTCGAAATATGAAAGTTTGGTCCTTGAGTAAATGTGTTTGTTAGGAATAAATTAGCTAAGTCCAATGTTGAATACAAACTCTTAAATAAGGCGCGAGCAAATGTACAAAAGACAATTCAATAAATAATATATCAACGGTATTGTAAATATCAATAAGACATTGTCACATTATGTGGTGAATAAATTGGTGACGTAGCAATATTCTATTTATATTGCCAAAAAGATATCCAACGTAGGATCCTTAATTTAAGATATTGAATTTAAATGCATTGCAAAACATGTTTCTGAGCATCCTGTAGCAAGAGCAATGTTGTGAAATCACTACTTTGCAATGGGGCGGGAGGGTGGATTACTTTCCTAACCATTAGGAAGATTTATTAATAGGGAGGAATGATGTTTCCTTTGGTGTTAAATTCTCTGTATATTCAAACCTACTTTCTCTATTCCATTTTATTCCCTCTCTTCCCCGAACCTCATCTCTTGATTATTAACTAATGTTATTTGATACAAATTTGGCCGTATCAATAAACTGACTTTTTACCACGTTCATTCTCTATAAGCGAAAATGCTATTGTCTTAATGTTTTGATTGAAATAATAATGAAACTTTTTTGATTTTGGTGGAGCAGGAGATCTTGTTGGAGGAGCTGCTGTGGAGGCACTATACAAAGTGTTGTTTGAAAGCGTTAAGCAATTGTTCAAAGAGAATGTCACATATAAACCGGTCCTCAAAAACATCAAATCGACGTTAAACTCTTTAAAACCACTGATTGTAGTGATAAAAGAATCTTACAAGTCCTTGAACAATGGCCAAAAGCGGAAAGTACAATGTCTTACAATACAAATGCGAGACGGCGTAGAGCTCTTTCGCAAGTGCAAGATGATTGGTACGTGGAATATCTACAAAAGGTTGGCATACGCCAACAAACTTTTTCAATGGAACGAGTCTCTACAAAGAGAAATAGATATAATGACTGGAAAAAAAGAAGTGTATGATCAGCCCAGTAGTGCGCCACCGTTGCGTAGGTGATACATATATGTGTAAACTTAATTCTATATGAGCATATTGTACTTAAATTGAGATAATTAATTCTAATTCTTAGCAAATATGGTCTAATTTGGTGCTTATTCTCCGAACAATTCTTTAGACAATCTCCATATGAGGCAGAGAGTAATGTAATACTTATAATTAGTAGAGCAGGAACTAATGTCTCTTTATATAGGCATTTACAAGACTAAGTACCTCTCACAAATGATTTTTAGTCCTAATCAATATAGGTCTAATAGACTTGTTCCATGTCAAATAGGATTAATTATAATACAAAAAATGGGCAAAATATAAAGTATATCCACCATGAATAAAGAAAATAAACTAGAATAGTATAACAGTATCCAATTACTTATTATGCAAAATATATAGTTAAGTTATCGCATTCCTTATTGAATATTGATAAATCCATAATATTTTACAATATGAGCAATGAGAAGTAAATGCAATAGCGCAAATTATATGGTGGAGCTATTATACTGCATGTTTTCGCATTTGAGATGCAACTTTGGAAATTCAAGTGCATGTTTCTATATATTCAACAATGACCATTTAGTATGTTATACAATTAAATGGGGCTTTGAAGAGATACATCTATCCAGTACTTAACATAATGGTTGAGTCGAGTTCAACATTAATTAATACAAGCAATGTCATTTGGACGTACGTTATATTTTTCCTTCTTATGTTTTAAGTCATTTATTTGTTAAAAGGCATTGTTGACTGAAATCCCCGAAATTATCGACTTTAACAAGTTACTTGTACAAGCCCTAATAGCTCATATTTGGTGTTCTATGAAATTGGTGATGCTTATGACAAACCTAGTTGTGTGTGAAAACAGAATTTTGGTTGGGCCACCTGATACCGGAGCGGATAGGTAAATTACTGGAACAGATAAGAAAGCCCGCCACTCAAGGATTTTACCAAGAAATAAGAGCTAATAAGGGGGTTAAGTCCTCTACTCAAGGAATCCACCAAGAGATAAAGACTGTAAACTCGCCACTCAATGAAGTCCACCATGAAGATAAGAGTTGATAAATCGAAAGAAATCTTCTTCTCAAGCAATAAGCTGAATATTCATTAATCAAAGTCTAGTTACAACACAATAGCTAACAAGCCATATAAATAGCCAACACACGTACAACACCAAAGAAGAGACAAGAGCTGCTACTGCTCACCTAGGTTTCTCCACGAACAAAGAAAACATAAAACAATTAAAAGGAAAGCACACATCGCTCCACTTGTACTACACAACACAAATAACCTAACACACTATAGAAAACTTCAATCAGCTAGATAATTTACTGATTCAGTATCATCTTTAATTCTTGTTATTATTTGGTAACAATCTTGTATTGACTTGCTTGCTGTAATCTGACTTCTGAAAAAACCGTACGAGTGTATGACCAATATCCCTTACCTGGATTCTTGTTTAAGAACAACCTTTAATTAGTAACATTTACATTTCTAATAGGCGAAATGCCTTGAGTATGTAGTACTAATAGGTGAAATGCCTTGAGTTTTTAGATATCTAACCATATACAGCTTTCTTTAATCCCTCCTGAACACTTATGGAGGAGGACATGTGACAAATTAAAGATCAATTTGATTAGTTAGATCTTCAAGCTTTTCCACATTTAATGGTAATGCATAATGGGTTCATTGAGAGCTTTGAAATTTTAAAATATGCCCACATTATCTTTTGGCACAAAAAAAATTAATTACATGCCAAATTATCTTTTTTAGGTTTTCTTGCAAGAAACAACAATTAATGTCTTAACCCATGTAGAACCAATCACCAAAAGATCAATTTAATTACTTAATTAGATCTTCAAACTTTGCAAATTTCATGCAATGCATAATGTTCATTGAGAGCTTTAAAATATGTTAAATTATATATTTTTTTTTAAATTTTGGCAAATTTTTATTTTTTGGAATTTATATTCTTTAATTATAATTTTGTGGCAAGGTTATGTCAAATTTAGGCATCTCACAAAGATAAGTTTTTGCCCGATTTTGGCATCTTACAAATCAATGTGTGTGTATACTCGACTTTCTTTAGTTTTTTTTTGCAAGAAACAACAATTAATGTCTTAACCCATGTAGAACCAATCACCAAAATTTAATTCCTTAATTAGATCTTCAAGCTAATCAGTTCATTGAGAGTTTTGAAATTTTAAAATATGTTTTTTGCGTAAGCTTGATAAAATAAAATATCAAGTTAAGATCGAAATTAAGACTTATTCACATAAACTTCATATACAATTTTTTTATGATGTAAAATTGCTAAAACATGCAATAAGGGTTCACCATATGTGATAGATGTGTGGGAAACCATATGTGATAGATGTGCTGCATTTGCTATTCTATTCAATGGGTTTAATATTGTTAATTTTAACTACTAAATATTGCATGAAATTAAAGGTTTCCACAAACAAATATGGGTTGCCAGCAGCTTAGAGCATCTCCAAGAGTTTCCCTATAATTTGTTTTTTCTCTAGTTTAGGGGAAAATGAGCATTTTTTTGCTCCAACAGCTTCCCTATACCTATCTCTATTTTAGAGATAGTGAGTAGAGAGAGAACAAAAATCCCTATATTTACAGCAAACTCTAAAATTATAGGGAAACATATTATTTGAATCTTTAATGCTCTCCTCTCTTCTCTCTCTTTAATTTATATTCATTTGCACCATAAATTATTTGAATACAATATCAAATAAAAAATATTACCATATTCAATTGTAAATAATAAATTATAAAGAATATGATAAAGAAACTGTTGGAGATACGACATAAAAATTATAGAGATTTTAACTTTTAAATCTCTATAATAGAGATTTTTTAAAGAATCTGTTGGAGTTGCTCTTACAACCAGGATGGTAATCATTTTGCGGTTCTGAAAATTCACAAAGTTCGTTAAATATTACAAAAACATAAATTTGGAAGCAAAGACATAAATAGGAAAAAAATTAATATTTATAATATATTTATACAGCAGAGAGCACTCACCTGAAGATGTTTACACAAATGTCCTTTAACAGGAGTTTTGATACGTGTAAACCTATGTTTCATATGCAAGCAAAATATAACAACAATCAGCATAAATTTTATCATAGAATAATAGTAAAATTACACTCATCTATCTTATGAAAATATGAGATTCTTTCTTTATTAAACCAATTGATCCTTCCTTAATGAAAATTGCATTTCCAAAAAAAAAAAATTTGAACCTTGCTCATAATATCGGATTGGAAATCTCGAGAAATTTGTGACCTTACCCGAGTTACAACCTTGAAAAATTATTTTGTGGTCGGAACCAATAACGTTGTGACACTTGAATAAGGGGGCACAACAGTTGATACCCTTGTGACACGTGACCAACAATTAAATCAAAGGTATATGACGGTTCCGTAACATCTCCATTTAAAACTGTTGTTATATTGATGTACCAAAAAAACAAATTGATAACTTTAACTTCATGTCCCATTCTCTCATTGAAACTTGGAAGGGAACATAAGTAGAGCTTTTCTCTCATAGCCATTTGCAAGTAACGTGATTTGGGTTCTAGAAAGATGTTTCAGAGAGAGTGAATGAGTAAAACATGTTATGGTATAGTTCTCTGTATGGAAATTGAAAGTTCTCCAAAATTGAAAGTTAATGGTGATTTTTTCTCGAAGTACTGGGTTTTGTGTAAATGGATTTACTCTTATGTTCGACTATAGAGTAACAGGATTATGGAATTCCTCAAGATGGATGCTAGCAATTTTTATTTTTTTTACATCTGATTGGGTAAGATAGATTACCAAAGAGCATTGTAACACTTGGATCGGATTCTCTCTAAGAATCAACCTTAACAGATGATAATCTCCCATAAAACAGAAACAGATGATAATGTCCACGAACAAAAAGTAATAAATAAATAACACACAGCACAGTATTAATACGGAAAATGTAATGTAACTTTTTATTCTTTCTTTTGGCAAGTGAAAATGTTATGTAACTTATGAAAACAATGTCGATGTAACAAAAATAGAAAGAAAAAAAAATTCTCCGCAATCGAGCTTAATGGAAATAAGAATTAACACTCAAATTATACATGAGAAATCAAAAGGTGCCTATTAGTAATTTTCGCCCTCAACAAGTCAACACGCATGTATGGGCAGCTGCCATCTTCAGAATATCCGTTTATAAACAAGATCATAAGTAATATCTTCATAAAGACTTACGTGTCTTCTAAGAGACTCATCCCATCGAATTAGTTTGTTCTTAGTATGCGAACTTTTCAGAGTTGTTCCAACTTCCAAGTATGAAGTTTTGAGCTCTGATTCAAGTTAAATGCCACAAACGACACTTGAAGTAGCTTAACTTTCGTAGTTAGGAATACACACAAATCACATACGTGAATTAAAGTGCGAACATCCTCATTGCGACGTACAAACTATTATCAAAACCATCTATATTTTAAATCATCATTCAAGGATCATTTTGATAATAAAAAAAATTAAAATTGGAAATTATTTAGCCATTTGATTATCACATTCATCATTTCAGCTTTATCTGACGAACTGTATTTATCTGTAAACTATACAATGAATAGTTTTCGACCAAACAATCTCAAATTCGGCTGCAAGGATAATTTTTGAAAATAAATCTAAACAATGAACAGTTCCGATGATTGAGTTATGTTATCAAATAGTTGGGATGAAAATATTCACATTTTAATTCACATGTGGACGTCTACACGTGAAGAAGACTGGTATATATATAGTAAAATTTTAGTGTATGTTAATGTATCTCATACGTACAATTACAACTTCTAGCACTTAATTACTCAAACGAGAACTTGTTTACACTAATGATGACTTTATTTACCTTAATGAGGGTTTTTTCGTAGTTACCACATGAGTTGTCGAAGTGGTAATATGTGTCCTCAAGGCGTAAACTATTATAATTATCACTTTTAGGACTTAATTACCCAAACGAGAACCTAATTTACTCTAATAAGGACCTTATATACCTAAATAAGGACTTTCTCTTCTTATTATGTATGAGAAATGTTAACATACCGCAACCTTATTCATATATATATATATAGTTAGAATATATAGTAATATATAGTGTAGGGGTAGGCTATGGTACGGTGATGTATGACATACCCCCATTTACGACTTTTTGAATAAAAAATTACATCGAATTGAACCAAAATTACTACAATAACAACAAAGTTACCACATTCGTTTTACACTATTTACATAAAATTGAACCAAAATTACAATTTTTATAACAAATTGTTCACAAACTTGTAACAACATCGTAGATGAAGTAATTATTTCTAACAAAACTAAGATTACACAAAAAAAGACTCTCGTTACCATAATGACATCAAATTTTGTTGATCATATGTAAGTGGAGGTATGACATACATCCCAGTATTATAGAATTCTTCATATAGTGTATATATAGTATACAATAGTGTGTATATATTATAGTATATGTTGTAAATATATGATTATATGTGGTTGTCCATGTAAACTTTCAATTATGTAGTAATGATCGCCTATAAAATGGATGTGTACGTTCTTTTGTTGCACTACAAGCCACCACTGCTCAGAAACTCACAAGCCATAAACTCATAATTACTTTCCCTCTCTCTCAATGTTTCTCATCCAATTGTCTCTTCTGTTCACACTGTCGACCCATGATGTTGTTGCTGCTGCTGCTTCCGCCGGCGGTGGCGGTAAATGGGCCATTCTCCAAAGGAGCATTGGCGTTTCCGCCATGCACATGCAGCTTCTCCATAATGACCGAGTGGTAGTTTTCGACCGCACCGACTTCGGCCCGTCTAATCTCTCTCTTCGGAATGGTATCTGCCGCAATAACCCGAACGACACGGCACTCAAAGTGGACTGCACATCCCACTCTGCCGAGTACGACGTGGCGTCGAACAGCTTTCGTGCACTCATGGTCTTCACGGACACATGGTGCTCGTCTGGCTCCGTAAACTCCAACGGAAGTCTTGTCCAGACCGGCGGTTGGAAGGACAGGGAGAGAAGAGTTCGGGTGTTCGACTTGTGAGTTGTGCTGCAACGGTGTCCATACCTAGCTAAAAAGAATGGGTAGCCAGGGCCGAACTTGAGATTTTGAGATCTAAGGCGAACTATAAAAGTTATGCCCTCAAATTTTAACACGTATACATTTTTTTTATAATGATACAATAGAGTAATAAACACAAATTCAAGAAAAACATAATAAAAAAAAATCTAATATCCAAAATAATATATATTATGATCAAAACTAATAAAGTTGAAAATGTTTTAAACCAAAAAAGAAATCATATTAAGTAGTAATATATAATATATAGTATATAGTATATAGTATATAAAATATATAGTGTATAGTAGGGAAGTTCTCTAGTGAGAGCCTCTTAAATGAGGACCACTTGAGGACTTTTCTAGTAGATATACTTTTTTATTACATTTTGACAAATCAACCGTTCAATATTTAGATATTTATGAGTAGATCACTTCTATAAATTTTCAATGAAATCTAAAATCGTTAGGTCACCTATAATTCTGATTTACCATTTATGAATATGAATGGTTCAAAATTGACAGATTTGGTTCGTTCATTTGTTTGGTCTAGTTTGGTACCTTAACGATTTCAAATTTTGTTGAAAATTTGTAGAAGTGATCTACTCATGAATATTTTAACATTGAACGGTTGATTTCTTGAGATGTGATCGAAGAATAGATATCACAACCATTAATCAAAAAGTCCTCAAATGGTCCTCATTTAAGAGGTCCTCACTAGAGAAGCTCTCCTATGAAAATAGTGTTGTTTTTAAGGCTGAAATCAGTGGATAGATATGAATCAACGAAGTTTAAAGCTGGAGGATACAATTGGAAATTAGTGCTCTTTCCAAATGGCAACAAGACTCGTAATGTGGATGACCACATCTCTCTCTACTTGGAAATGTGTGGAGACAAAGCTATAGATCCCAAGTGCTTTGTAACAGTCGATTACAAGTTTTTTTTGCTTAATGGGCACAAGAAAAACTACCTAGTTCTTGAAGATGCCAATAAACAGGTGAAGAAGTACTGTATTTTTCAAACCATTATTGGTGGTTTGGCTGGTTTTGATCGATTCATCCCTCTTGAAGATTTTAGTGATGCCTCCAATGGTTATCTCATTAATGACACATATGAGTTTGGAGCAGAGGTCTTTGTTTCTGAAAGGAAAATAAAAGGCCCAAGAGAAGAGTTTGTATCTGAGCATTTCATGAATACCGTTACGTACAAACATGTGTGGATGATTCCTAACTTTTCAAAGTTACACGTTGAATCGCTTTACTCAAAACCATTCATTGCTGGGGATCAGAAATATTGCATGTGGAGACTTCAGCTCTATCCCAAGGGACACATGGCAAACTTTTGTGGATTTTCTTTCTATTGTTTTGGAATTGTTCAAACCAAATACCTATTTTCCTACTAAAGCTAGAGTATTGGTGAGATATACACTACGCATTGTGGGTCAAATCCATGGCAAGCACCATTATTATACCGGTTACATTTGTGCACATTCATTACACATGAAGCCAACGCGAAACTTTTTAAGTATGATAGTTGTATATTTGAGGTCGAAATCACTATCCTGGGAATTATTATCTCATAAACTTCTATACCGTAAGTCAGGTGTCATAAAAGAGAGTTGCATAATTGGCTATAATTATTTTATTTTTATTTTTTTTTGGGGGGGGGGGGGGGGGGGTGGGCGTTGTGGTTATAGACTTATAGTACCTCAATTTTGGCATTGTGATGTATTAGACTACAAAAACAAAAATGTCTATGAATAACATGAATTCCAGCATTTTATATCTTGTTCTAGTAATTTTTTTTCCTGTTATGCGTTATTTCTTATATGATTGAAAACTCAATAACTTACGGCTTCAAAAAACAAAGAAGATGAACAAATCCACTCGTTAGAAGATGAAGAAGCATGAAGGAACTATGGCCCTACAACTATAATATATATGAGTAGGATAGATTTCTAACCCACGATTGAGCTTTGATTGTCAATATTGGCCGACTTTGAAACTTATGTAAAATGAACTACGTTTTGAGTTCTCAAGAAGTTTCACTACCAATTCTAACAACATTAGCTTAGACATTTTAGATGAAAATTATATAACAACAGTATGATATTATGTTGTCAACAGTCTGTTGTAGTTTACAAAGCTGTCTTCTAGATTTGGGATGCTTCTTAATTTTCATATTCTAAAGATCGACTTCATGAATCATGCATATATTGAAATTTTTGTCTGCTGGTGCTAATTTCTTTCATTCACTCAAATGGGTGTGTGAGCTGAATTAGTTGCTGGTGTCATCTTCAATGTCTGATCTCAGCACAAAACTAGGAAAAGCAGTTGTCATGTCCCTGCATGTTAAATGAAAAATTCCACCAACTTAAACATAGCTAGCTTTGTGATGGTTGTACTGAAATAGAAGATTAGATGTTGCCAATTTGTTATATGCAAGTGGCCTCAGTTACTTGTGAAACTACTCGATCATTAGCATTTCTAATTGTAACTAATCACGTAGAGACATGGATACTACTTGAGATATGGAATTGTCATGTTCTTCAATAAGGATGGATTTCGCTCCACGAGTTGGTTCCACTCTTCCAGATCAATCTTCCCATCTCCATTTAAATCCGCTTCCTCGAATGTCTCTATATCAAGTGGAAAAGCAAAATGTCGTGTATTTAATTTTTCCGCGATTAAATAGATAACAGATTAAATCTTGTATGACTTACCTTATCAAGAATGGCTTCAACAGTGTCATCAGATAAGATCAAGTCTGACTCTTTTAGAAGCGCCATAACCATCTCTTTAACCTTTCACCATGTAAGTGCAAAAACATGAGTGCTTCATGTATTGAATCAAATGCTTGAAGTTGAAAATTTGAAGCAAGTTCGGATATGTTATTATCTATTTAATAAAGATATAACAAGAACTAAAATCTGAAAGTGACTTCATACCTCCTCGCGTTCAATGAAGCCGGTCTGCCATATATCATATACCTGAAATGCAACTGCCACACGACACCAGTTCATGTCAAAGTCCAGATACAACCAATGCTCACATTGAAATGAAAATGTGCAGAATTGCATACATGAAACTTTTTCTGCTTGGTCTGCTTCGGGGTGGAAGACACTTAGACATCGAACAAACTCTTCGAATTCTATTACCCCGTCATGTTTAAAATCAAACATGTTGAAAATCTATTAGGATAAGCAAGGCCAAGATAACTTGTTACCAGTCATGCACAATCTAATTGATTGTTATTGTCAAACTGAAATCAGGAAGGAAGTTCACCCTGTCTGCAAATATACTTTGTGTTTTGCTGTTCCTGAACAATCCGAGCTGAAACTCTTCCTGAAACCTCATAAATATGTAAATTAGTAATAACTAGCTAGTTAACTTATAATTCAGTAATGCCAATGGAACAGCAGTATGTTCACCTATATATATAGGCTATATGTATGCAAGGGTTTCCGAAGAAAGTCAATCAAGATGAAACTTACTTTACTTATAAGGCCATCATCAACTATAGAACTGCTCAACTTCCTGAACAGCTCATACAAAGTGTCTATCTCAGTTACATTAACTGCAAAACCCAAGAATGTAATGCAAAAAAATAACATATAATATGTAAGTATATATATTCCAACCAATATCGATAAGCTGCAGAATGAATTTTTTTCTTACTAGAAGCTTACAATAGGTTTGAGCAGCAAGAACAGTTGAGTTTTCACATTCAAGTCTCTGCTTCATGCAGACACAGCCCATCAGGCCTTAATTTGTTAGTACTAATGTGAGAGCCTGTTGGATTTATGAAAATGTACAATGTCTTAAAATGGGGGGCTAAATAGGGAAGCATTCACTTTGATATTGAAAATATTTATAACTCTGTACCCTATATGAGCCTGAGTCTTTATTCCAAATGTTTTCCTGGAAAGTCTGCTTGTGGAACTCATCGTTTTGTGGCCATTGTTGTATGATTATGACCTATGAGATGGATAGATGCCAACTTGAAATTGGGTTTTTGCCTTTTTGGTACATACACAGACTTGTGGAGTATGCATGCATATATGCATGCATGCACTTAAGTAATATCTTCACTTTCATCAGTTTGGGGAATCAAGATAGCATTTGTGCACATGTACCTTGATTGAAGACGATAAAAAAAAATCCATATTAACGGTCATGCTGTCTTCTTCTTGAATTTGGAATTTAGAATCTGGTTCTTTAAGCCGCCTCAGAATGGAAGCCGTTCAGTTGAGGACATAATCAATTCCTCTCTAGAACAATTCCTTTAACCATTAAAGTTAGGGATGTATGATGAGACAAAATCCTAATTTCTTAAATACGAAAAACAATTTAGTAATAAGGATAATAAACAATATAATACAATTACTAATTAAATTTTTTTTTGAAGGGAAAAATACAATTACTAATGAAGTTTTCACCAGAGTTGGGCACGTTATAAACAATATAAACGTACACTTTATGTAAATTATGTTAAAGTTAACAGTTAATAAAAAGTGAAACACTAAACTAAATATAGAAGCTGTGCTAAAGATTTTTTTTTTTTTCTAGCTAGCTAGTTACTTGATGTGCTTTGCATCTGTGGAGAAAAGGCAGCTGTGGTATAGAAGCTGACTCACAGATGAACCAAGTTTATTGTTCGTACGTTAACGTGGATTATTCTTTTGGTTAGAGAATGGACATATATTCTGGGCTCATAGAATGTATTGCTAATGACTTTGTAATCCCTATAATGTTTGGGTTTCTGGTTCAATGTCTCTTGGTTTTTTTTTTATTAAAAAAAATCTATGAATAATGACTTGGTGATTATCACTATCATCTTAATTCCTAGCAGGAAAATAATATATTCTTGGACATCTAAAGATGATATGTATTTTATAATCTGTGGGCACAAATATAGGCACAGATAATCTATATGCATGTCCCTAAATTGAGCTTTTAGAGACATATGTCTGATCCTAAAAACAATAAAAACACTAGCATGCTAACCATACCTTTTTAGTAGTAGTGTTAGTACAAAAAGCATGAACTCTTCACCGGAGTTTGGAAAACAATTCCTCAAATAAAACAAAAGGGTGAAAGATTATAAACAATCTAAAGTTCTAAACTAATTAACATTTACAGCTTATGTAAATTAAACAGTTAAATTACAGAAACTCCTGATGAAACAGTACAGAAGTGAATTTAGAGGCTATATATGCTATGAAATATGGAATAAACTTGGTCTTTTCTTTTCGGTTCCTTGCATTCTCTTTGTGCTTGACAGAGGCTAGCTAGCTACCTAATATCTAATCTTGAACTTCGGTTTTGAGCACAAAGCCTCAAGCTGGGTTTGAAGTTGATTTTGTATTTACGTATGCCTTTGCTTGATTACTTCATACTACATAGATGTAATAACTAATAAGTTTGTTGTATATATTCATTACTCATAACCTGTAGCATGCGTTTAATCACCCCATTTCTTTTGGCCATATTCCCCCTTCCCTTAAAAAAAAAACTTGCATTGTAATCAATCGACCCATGCACAAGCTTAATTACGTTTTCAGTTTAGTTTGTTGTCTAACATTACAATCCAGTTAATTTATTATTATTATCTGTTTTCCTTCAAATTCTGGCGATGAATGTACGTTCTATGGCATAAATGAATGAAGAGATGGACATCATATCTATTGATCTATATACCCAACAAATTAATTAAGCTAGCTAGCAGTCATTTGCATTGCACGTACAAGAGTGAAAACAAAAATTTTAGGCCAATTCAAACTTTTTTGTCATCAAATTGATGTGTAAAATATATAATAAATTGGCCACTTGCAAATTGTTATATGCAAATTGATGTTGTAAATATATATTGTTTTTTTTCTTTCCTTTCATATTTAAGATGTGTATCTGGTCCTAATATATATGTTTACTACTAGATGTGTGAAATTAATTATGTATGCATTTTAATAAAACAAAAAAACATAAATATAAGAAAGAAAGAAAAAAAGGAAGAAGTGGGTGAATGAAAAGTTCCACATTTTTTCTCCATTTCACATATAAGTGTATAACACGTGCATCGCAAGGATATGAAGCTAGTTATCGATAAGTAATGAGCGATAACAAAACTAACAACTCCTTGTACCAAAAAAACAAATTGATCACTTCAATTTCATGTCCCATTCTCTCATTGACACTTGGAAGGGAACATAAGTAGAGCTTCTCTCTCATAGCCATTTGCAAGGTGAATTGGGTTCTAGAAAGATGTTTCAGAGAGAGTGAGTGAGGAAAACATGTTATGGTATAGTTCTTTCTGTATGGAAATCGAAAGTTCTCCAAAATTGAAAGTTTATGGTGATTTTTTCTCGACGTACCGGGTTTTGTGTAGATGAATTTACTCTTATGACCATAGCGTAGCAGGATTATGGAATTCCTCCTAGCAGTTTTTTTATCCATCTCATTGGGTAAACATAGATTCCCCATCCAGAGGATCAATTGAAACATAGATTTTGAGTCATATTAAGAACCAAAGAGCTTTGTAACACTTGGATTCTCACTAAGAAGTAAGAACCAACCTTAACAGATGATAATCTCCCATAAAACAGAAACAGATGATAATGTCCACGGACAAAAAGTAATAAATAAATAAATAACACACAGCACAGTATTAATACGGAAAATGTAATGCAACTTTTTATTCTTTCTTTTGGCAAGTGAAAATGTTATGTAACTTATGAAAACAATGTCGAAGTAACAAAAATAGAAAGAAAATAAAATTTCTCCGCAATCGAGCTTAATGGAAATAAGAATTAACACTCAAATTATACATGAGAAATCAAAGGCGCCTATTAGTAATTTTCGCCTCAACAAGTCAACACGCATGTATGGGCAGCTGCCATCTTCAGAATATCCGTTTATAAACAAGATCATAAGTAATATCTTCATAAAGACTTACGTGTCTTCCAAGAGACGCATCCCATCGAATTAGTTTGTTCTGTGTATGCGAACTTTTCAAAGATGTCCAACTTCCAAGTACGAAGCTTTGAGCTCTCAACCTTTGAGCCCAGCCTGCGGAGACTGTTCACTGCTTAAGGGGGTGGCAAATGGCCGGTATTCCAAACGAGCATGGTGAAAATGCAGATGCTCCTTTAAAGAACTTGCCATTGCCAACTCCGGAAGCAGCAGCAACAGCAGCAGCATGGATCAGTGTGAAGAGAGTACTACAAGTAGATCAGGCAGGCTAGAGCACAGATAAGGTAACCGCATAAATGATTTTATACCTAAATGAAATCCAATAGTTTTATATTTTCATGAAAACCATTGCATTAAAATCATAGGCATTAAGCAAAAATTGGAGAAACTGTATGCAATCCAATGTACAATATACTCGGACAATATGAAATGTACTAACATGATCACCAGGTCACTCATAGAAAACCATCCATGAAAATGATACCATACATCATAAAACGACATGGAAAATAGATAAATTCATCCAAGAGATTTAAAGAACAAGAAAACAGGAGACAGAGCCACAGAGGATTCTAGCCAATCATGGATAAAATTTCACTAAACACCCTGGCCAAAAATTTCTACCAAAATATACGCCCATCCGCCACTCTAAATCTTCTTGTCCTTCGATAGACCCCTAGGAATCTTACTTAGCACCTTTGCATCAAACACAGCATACTGCTTCTTGATCTCAATCATAGCCTTCTCTGCAAGAGGGTCCACCTGGTCCTCATATTTCTCATAGAATACAGGCACCGTGAAGAGCAAAACAATGGCTGTAAAAAAATCATGCAACAGAAAAGCAAGAAGTAAGGGCAACAATAGAAAGAAGCATTGGTCATAACTCATAACTGACATACATGTAAGCAATCACATTACCTATGTAGACCAAGGTCAAGAAGTTGTACGCCATCCCCAAAACAGACACAACCCACAGGCCAACAATCACCTACTCACCCATACCACCATCCAAGTGAACCAAAACATAAACAGTCGAGTCAGTAACACGATATATAAGAACAACATATAAATAGAGTTTGCAATTTATAAATGCCAATTGCAATTTCATGAAAGAACAAAAAATTTATTTGAATTCCAACTTAAAATGCACAGACAAAGCACAAGAGAGCAACAAACATACAAAGAGGAACTGCTTCAGATCCTTCCCTGAAGCTATATCTCTGATGACAACAAGAGCCCGGTTGATCTCACATG
Source organism: Rubus idaeus (assembly GCA_030142095.1). Classification (NCBI taxonomy): domain Eukaryota; kingdom Viridiplantae; phylum Streptophyta; class Magnoliopsida; order Rosales; family Rosaceae; genus Rubus; species Rubus idaeus. Next base: position 6,488,555 of record CM057969.1, read on the forward strand.
TAATTGCTGACACAATCTGTAGAAACGGCTTCTCTGGAATCTGAATTTGTGGAATCTTGGGTGGAGACCTGCAAGTAACAATTGGCTAAGTGAATCATTTCCAAACGAAGAAAACTGAGACTATCACATCTGAACGAAACAAAAAAAGGAAGAAATCAGTGACATACTTGTTAATGAATGCCAAAGCATTGGACCACAAAAACAATGCTGCTATCCCAACAATCAAGCTGTAGGCGACCAAGGTCAGTAAGTGGCATTCAAGATATTCAAAGAGAAACCACATCACCGTTGCTCCACCAAGAATACCTCCCGATAGCTTCTTATCCCTCCACAGGAAAACATCAGCCACTGTGACAAAAGATTCATTTTTCATTAGACAACAAAAATTCAAACGGGCTAGCTTGCAATATAATGAAAATGAAACCAAGGCAATCCAATATGTTCACAAGTAAATAGCTACATGCTCATAAAAGGTTCAGGTTCAGTTGAATAATTAGCTTCAGAGCCTTGGTTCGATTAAAGAAACGGAAAAGCTAAGGAGTTAAACTTTTTCCGGAATCAATCAAATCAAAGCTAACAAGGGGACCCTCAATAACTTTTATTCTTTTCAAGGAAATTATAATCGATAACTAACCAAAGCCACAACTTGATTTACCAGATCTAGATCCATTTGGAACAACAACAACCAAAAAAACTAAATGCACAGCATATCAGGCAATAAGATTTACGAGTACGATCCACAGATAAGAAACAAATCAGTGGATGCCTAGCACTGTGATAAAGTTTCTCGGCAACCAAACAAGCCCTTACGATTCCAGACAAATCGGAAAATCCAATTCACGATGAAGTTTTAAAGGAAAACGAAGGATCGCGAAGCTTACGTTTTCCACCACCAAAGACGTGGTGCACAGGCTTCTCCCTCCCGAAGATCCTGTAAACCTTAGCCTTCAACGAGCTCGACGATCCACCGACGCTCCTCTCGTGCACAACGTCCGACGCCGGCAACGACGATTCGTGGATCTTGTCCTCTACCTTCTCCATCACAGACTCCGCCTTCACTTCCTCCTTATGCTCCTCCGCCATCGCCAAAAGCTACCACCGCTTCGGAAATTCAAACACAAAGAAATCGAATCCCCTATCCCTGTTCCGTTTAGAAACGTCTCGAAAACCCCTCCGCCGCTCCTCTGGTTTTTTTCCTTTTATAATTCCGTTTTCTGTTTATGAAACCAAAGCTCTCTCAGTCACTCTCTCTCTCTCTCTCCCTATCTGTGGCGCTTATATAGTGGATTAAACCCCACACACTAAGCAAGGAAAGAAGTAGAACCCGCTACCGCGTCTTCATTTTGAAATTAAATAAACAAAAACCATATGAATCATCGCCGTCGGATTGACCAACGCTTCCACACTGACTCCTCTCATTCGTACGCGTGGCGAGTGGAAGAGCGTAGTGTGTTGCATGAGGTCTGTGCGTGACGTGCGTTGGGCCAATTATGTGCCGACATGTGGGTCGATGGAAATTAGTTTGTCATGCAAAAAAAGCCTTGGTTCTTAAGTAAAGTTGATTTGGTTTTAGTTAGTTGAAAATTAATAAGGATTGGAGTGACGTAGGTAGTCCCACGTGTCATTTTCTGTGTTTATACTTAATAATATGGGTGAATAGAATATACAGATATGATTAATGATTTACATGTATTTCTGAATCTTTCTGAATATTCATCATCTGCGGTGGTGGAATCTAGACCATCCATTTGGCTGAATAAAGAGACGTGGTCTCACGTGACCTGTGGCTTTTAAAATATTCTCCTAGTTCTCGTTTGTAGTTTATCTTTTTTCGATGGGAAATTCTGCCGTGCCCCGAACATGTAGTGTTCGGACACGTGGCAGATCTCCCAGCCATTGGATCCCAGCCCCACCCACCAACCCACCCCCTGCAAAGGCAGATATTGCCCGAGCACCTTGTGCCCCGTGCACTGCAGGTGCACCCTTTTTCGATGAGTAAACAACAAATTACAAAAAAAAAAAATTACAAACGAAAATCTCTAAAACAACTAATATCTAATCTATCCAACAAAAAAGCCTAATAAGCACTGGAGGGAAGAGACTTGATCCATGTAGCAGCTTGTAGTGAGTAACCAGAATTAGCAAGAGAGTTTGCTCTAAAATTTACCTATCTAAAAATATGGGTGAATGAAACATTTGTGCAAGGTCTCGTTTGTAATTGAGAATGAAAAAAATCCTAGTTCTTATGTGGCTTTACCAAATTTTTGCCCCCTAATTTTTATCAATTGTGACAGGTGTAGGGTTGATACTTTATAGTTAGGGTCCTCTTGTTCTTGTTTGTCAGCCCTTGGTCATTAGTAGTGTTGTGACTTGTGAGAAGTTTCCGGCATCCATCACATACCAAACGTCAAACTAGCAATTTATATGGATATTAACGTTGGGTTTTATTTTCTTTATAAAATTGTGAAGAGAAATCTTATTGGATGTTTACATTTCAAAAGAAAAGAAAAAATCGGACAAATGTTGGTTTGGGATTGGGCCAGCTCACCCAATAAAAAACAATATCTGTTTAAGGGATGAACAGTCGAGTATTATCCATTAATTAAAAACTGATCAAGTATTATCCACATAAACATTCATATTAATATAATAAATGATAGGTTGTCGGTAAGTGCGAGAAGCATGTGAGGAGGGGCAAAGACTGAGTAATGCAGCAGATTGATGCTTGCTTGGAGAAAGAGGCATCTCACCTAATTATATATACTCCCAGTTTCCATCTGCCAATTGCAAAATGCCAATCCTTTACTGTGTACCATATTTAGTTCTGTTTCAAGTGACCAAAATATGAAATATGAAATGTGAATCAATCAATCAATAATGAAAAGAACCGGATGGTCCAGATCCATCCATATGCATGCTTTTATGATCATGAACCTTGAGCAGCTAGCATTTGCTTCATATTCCATTACGAGAAAATGATGGAGGCCGAATGAGAAAAACGTTTTGGACTTGAAGTCCATTGAGTGAAATGGGAATGGATTAAGATCGAACAAAGAATTTAATGGAATGAGAACCCAAGTTGGAACCTTCAGCTTAACCACAATGAAAGTGCTAGCTTAGACACAAGGCAAGTAATGATCATGGAATTTGGCCCATGGTTGCTTGAAATTGATGGAATTCAGTGCAAGGGAAGCAAAAAACTTCAAGGATTTTGGTTCTAGAATGACTTCAATTTTACAACAGATCTAAAAGCATACATCTTTTATTTCAAATAAACACTCATCTGCATGGGCTCTCTCTCTGGGTTCCACATACATGATTTTCCCAAATAATTAGTTGCGTTGGACAAAGAAAACCCAAAACCCATCATGCCTCTTCAACAGAACTCGGTATATATGTGATTTTGGTCAGGAATTTCTAGCACTCAGATGTTTTTGGCCCATACTGATGTAAACTGAGCCCAAACCAATTGTGACAAAACCCATGAATTAATTGATCTGCTAGGAGTAGTGTTTGTGTCACTACCTTTACGGACCCCATGAGATAGTTTTCACTATAAAGACCCAATTCAAACACCAGGTTTGCGGCCCAATGAATCACAATCAGAACTGGAAGAGGCAAAAAGCTTCGTCTCCACTCTTTAATAACCCTTTCAGGTATACATGGTAGGTCCTCGATCAGTCTTCTTCTTCTTCTGTGTTCAAGCATCTGATAGTTTTAATTAAGAAACGAAAATGGTACGTTGAGACAAATGTTCGTTCATATTTCACTCTGAAGAATGAAACATCATCGGGATTCATATGCACGCGTCGATGATTCTCTTTAATGGCGGTCATGGTTTTCAACAACGAAAAAAGCCAAGGGAGAGAGACAAAGGAAAAGAACGGTGGGACTCGATCTTTTCTATCTTCAAACAAAGTGGCGCAAAAGAAAGCCAAAGTTGTGATTACCAGCATGATATATATATATTTTCTTGGTAGACTAGACTAGATTGTTGCGGCAACACTTTTTCATGTGGGGTTTGAATCCATATCAAAACACAAACTAATCGTGTCGTATATAGGATTATAGGCTATGCCCTAAAGCGAGACAAAAATCTTTACTAAATCACAAGATCTTCAAATCAATTAGCTAGGTGCATGGAAATGGATACATATTTTGTCATTAACGTACCAGATTTCAGACCAAAGGAAATTAAATATTCAACACTACTCATGGCTAGCTTTCATTCTGGATAAATTGTACGTGTTATTACATTTTGTTGAATAATTTGCCAATGTACGTACGTACGTCACAAGGTCATTGAGTTAACAAAATATGTTGCAATGTGGGGAGCCGGAAAACATGAGTCCTAGTATTGCCTTAGTTCACATAGTATAACGGATGGATTCGGTCGTGAAGTTTTGTAAAGTTCTAAAAATATTGATGCTTCAAATAATTCAAAGGTCTAGGCACTAGCCACTTCATCAAAATTAATAAATAGGAATTTTTTTCTCAAACTAAGTGACCTTGTTGTTAACCTCATAAAAAAAAATTGCTCCTTATTTTAGGATTTTACTCAAACTGAGGTTAACAGTAAGATTACTTTACCGTCAATCTCATAAGGAAAAAAATAAGAAAAATTAAGGAGCAATTTTTCCTTATGAGATTAAGGGCAATGTAACCTTACTGTTAACCTCAATTGGAGTAAAATTCCTAAAATACCAATTTTAATGTAGTGGCAGGTGTCTATACATTTAGATTATCTAGAACATCGAGATTTTACAAACTTTACAAACTTTGTACTTCAAAGGAACTGGATCATGCAGAAAAGTAAAGGAAGAAAAATGAAATAAGAATAATGAGAAGAATAGAGAACACGTTGTCTCTGTTAGAGACTCCATTTTGAATATAATTTTGTACGGTACATTAATAAATTTGTATGGGCTAAATAGCTAATTACTCTAATACTCTTTTCAACGTACTCCTAACATTATATAGTGAGCATCGAGAAGTGAAAATGGTAATGCTTAATTAAAAAATATGGGGATAGATAATTCGCTTTGCTTTTGTCAAGTTTCTTTGCCCTTTATCTTTTATTGTTGTGCTATTGTCCCTTTCATCCTTTCACATGAGAACAGAGAAAGGAAGAACACATGAGCAAGCATGCATGGACACAAAGATCAGATGAACAAAAGAGAGTTAAAAGGAAACAAAAACAACTAGACTTTTTAGGAGAAAAGTTACGAAATGAGTGGCATGGGATTGGAACTATTTATATCCATGCGAAGTTGATCTATCTTGGTGTTAGGTTAGTGATACTCTCTGCAAAGCTAGGTTGGGCAGGATATCCTAAAAGCCTTAATTTGAGTCTTAATTTGACTAGCTTTATAAAAGTTTTTACTGCCCTTCTACAAAGTTGATGGAGACCTCCCCACTTTGTAATTGTCTAAAAGCCTTCAGGCTCGATCTAGGTTGGCAACTCTAATACAAGAATAGAGATGCAAGGTTTAATTTTCATTGATCATTTTGGGACTGCGAAAGTTATACCTTATTGATTATTATAGGAGAAACATTGAATACTTTATTAAGATTACTAAGGTTATCCATAGCTTTACCCATATCCCTTACCTTTAATTTGGGACCCTAAATTTGTCTCAATACGTCCATGCATTTATATTTTATAGGCACAAATCTACCCTGGCATTTAAATCTATAGCTAGCTCTCTTACTCTTTTGGATTTGCCAAATTTTTCCCAAGACAATGAAGGTTAATCAATACTCCAATACTCCATGTAGGTTTGGGACCCTAACTTTGTCTTGTGGAACACAAGATAGTATGTGTGTTTTATGTAGTAAGATATTTTTTTTTAACAAGATCTAATTTTAAGACTTAAATGTCGAACTCTTTAAAATAAAATAAAAAACAGTGTTTTGTTTTTAAGACATAAGAACAGCCACACTAGTTCTATTTTTTTTGTTAAAAGTCAACAGAGAATTTCTCTTTCATCTTGATTGATCATTTACTATCGATTAACTTCCGGCACAAGAACTTTTAACCTAAAACCTAATGAAATAAACTACTTAGATAGAGTTATGCACTTATGTACCCCATCAATTATGCACACATGGACAATAACCCAGAGTAGTGCTATGCATCCTTCTATCTCCATTATGATCTTTTGTGAGAGCGATGACACATTGACTTTCAAACGGGTGGCAGCAGGCCCACTGGGTAGCTAGGCCCATTTAAGATCTGGGGGTTGCTTTGTCACTTTCTGGGACCACGTCCCTGTTTAAATAATGAACTGATCGATACTATCTTAGTTAACAAATTTTTTTAATATCAAGATCAGATGGTCCACACATTACCAGATATTATTATTTTTTTGTTCAAACACATTACCAGATAGTTGCTATCAAAATCATTTTCTGATTTGAGAAAATATCTGTTGGCAGCATTTGTCTCGTCGTTTTACTGCTTGAGAATGGCATGGTTTTTTTTTTTTTTTAGACAAATTTCCTTTTATCATCAGATGAACCAAAACTTGATATAAATGTTCTAACCACTGATATAATACCACTTCATCACGTGATAAATTTGAATGACTTTGCTCTTCTTCTACAATGGTAAGCATTTGTTTTATATTTACCCCATTGGCTCTAACCATGTTTAGCTCGTTGGACACTTGGGCGGGCCATCCTCTTCATGAGAAATGTTTAGTTGGGAGAGGTCATCAAATATCAGTACTGAAAATATGTGTTATCCCCGTAGTGTTACTACTATTGTATGTTATGATATTAGTGGTCGGATATACAATGTTGCACGTTCGCCTCATTGAATATTTTCTTCATGAATATGTTCTCTAATTGAAGGGTGATCATGAATTTAATGACAATGATTTTCACTAATAAAGAGCAAAAATAAAATAAAAATGAAGTAATATAGACCATCAAACGAATGTCACATGAACTAATAAAGTTATCTCAAACAATAGACACATGATAGTTTAGAACCGAAGTGATTTAACCCCAATGTGACGCGGATTTTTAAGGTTATTACCATGAAAGTAACCAAGCAACCAAGTTAGATGGCATGGCCCCCCCCCCCCCCCCCCCCCCCCCCCTTTTTTTTAATTTTTTTTTTTAATTATTTCCGATACCTCCTTGTCATTTGTTAGGGCCAAAACCAAGTCTTTATCTGGAACGAAAGAATCATATCCAAAGTCTTTGTCCGCAAGTAAGGCGTTGTCAACTTGTCATGCGTAAAACTATGCACCTCTTGTTTACTTGGTTGAAACTTTTCTCTTGTTTGTTTGGTAAGTTTGTATTCTTGTTTAGATTATCTTCAATCTTGAACCCCTCATATATCCACGTACGTCTCAAAGAGTGGGTTTGGCGGAGGTCGGAGAGGTCAAACCGTGAAACTAACCAGGCATTCGATGCCAATCCCCATTATTCAAGGTCCCCTGCACTTGCATGTTCGCCTCGTGACATTAAATTTGGCCTGCTGCTCAGTGCTTACCCTACTACCGCCTTCAGTTGGAGCTGCAAGCTAGGCTGCAACTCTCTGACTTACTGGTACCAAGCCACTCCTTTTTACCTTCCTTTTTGTATCTGTGTGTAAAAAAGTAATTCTTAGGTGAACCCCTACTACAGCTAATAGTCCTCCTCACTCCAATGCCCAAAAGTTAGAGACGCTGCTCTCCTAGCCTCAAAAGGCAAAAGCATGAAGGGGTTCCCAGCCTCATCTGTTTGTTTTCTTTTACCAATTACCATGATTCTTGTTACTATTGTTAGGGTCTCTCTCTTCTTTGAATTTTAACTGGTTGAGTTTTGCCCAGGATTGGTGCATGCCTATATAATTTGCCTTCCATTTGTTATAAATGGATGTAATACCATCCTAAGAAAATTAACTAGGGATCGATTTGCATGTTAAATGCCTTAATAACTCGGAACAAAAATGGCAATTTAATTGATTACAATTGTACGTAGCCTGATTTGAACTTCCCTCCCACGCATGGTGCAAGTATATATCCATAATCATCATGAGAAAACAACTCTCAAACCTATTTATTGAGCTCATCCATCAAATTCTGAAACTCTATTTGTAAGCCGAAGAACATGCATTTATATATTCTGATGATCTCACATTTAATAAAACTCTAAAACCATAGGTAAGCTAAAATTTACTGGTTCTCGGTCATTAACCATATAATTATCGAATGTTAGTGTCTCATTTACCATCAAGTTACTAACTAGCATTGATCTTATTTTAACTCAAGTTCTATGTCTTCTTTCATTCTTTTCCATGTTGCATCTTTCCATATGTATATCATATTGAATACTCGTGAAAAAAAAACTGAACAAAGTACTTTAGAATTTAGTCATACATATATATTTTTGTTATAGCAGAGAAGATCGAACTCAATTCTCCATGCTCCCTCACCACTTTAGTTAACAGAAAATTGATGAATGTAACTATCTTTTTTTCTTTTTCTTTTGGAGAAAGAAAGAAAACTAGAATCTGAAAGTAGGTATAGGATGACCCATAAACAAACGTGCATCAATACGAGGCACAATTCCATCAAGCACAATGGAAATACAAATGAACTCTTTCAAAAAAAGAAGAAGAAGGGAAATAAAAAATAAAAACAATAATAAAATCCACCAACCAAACCAAAAATAATTATAAAGTGCAGAGAAAAGTAGACAAAAAGACCGTACACGTATTCGTATACAGTTGTATCAGTAGGTGTACTCTCACAAAGCTATTAATCCGTCTCCATCTCTGAAACGAGACTGGTCTTTCACATGACTGCCCTGCAACCCACGCATTCGCTACGGACAATTTAAAAGCTCCATCCATTTACCCCACCCATCTCACTTTTTACCTTTTACCCCCTCCGATCCTTATTGGTTAAAGCTTTACCCCCTCTGCTAACTCCTGCCACTTCCATTTTCAGTAGCAGTAGTACCACTCTTTCTCTGCAAACCCATTCACTCACACAAAGTCACAAACCCACCCACATCTCCTTTTTCTTCTCCTTCTTTACCCACTTAGCTCTCTCGTCTCCGTATACTGGCTCTCCCAACCATGGAAGCTTTTAGCCTTCTCAAGTATTGGCGAGGTGGCGGTGTTGTTGCCTCCACCACTCCTCCTAATGGGCCCAATGCTACCACCGCTACCATCCTCACCGCCGTCGCCGAGAACAGGGACGAAGCTCACGAAACTGACGATGACAACAACGACGATGACGACGGACCTTTCTTCGACTTAGAGTTCGCTGTGCCGGACGAAGACGACGCCCAAGCCCACGAAGCTGATGGAAGCTGCGACAGCACCACCAGCGCCGACGAGAGTGACGTGGAAGTACTGCAACAAGAGGATGACGACGACGATGATGAGTCTGACGATGACGTGGACGGCCAGGAGAGAGAGTTTAACTTCACGGTTTCTTCCGGGTCGAGTAATGACCGCACCGACCCGAATCTGTCGATGTCGCCTTCTGACGATTTGTTCTTCAAAGGCAAGCTGGTGCCGATTGAGCCGTCCTCCATCGTGTTCAACCCGTCCGAGCCCAACTCCAAGCCTCAATTTGCCGGGTCGTTGTTGAAGTCCGCCACCAAATTCCGGGTCTTCATGTCGGGGCTCAAGAAATCCAAGTCCAATTCGAACGGCCAGGAAAACAAGACGGAGCCCACAAACGGATCTGTTCAAGAACCGCAGGAAAAACAACAAAACCAGGACAAGCAACAGAAGCAGGGCAAGTTTTTTACGGTGAAATTGAAGGTCGAGGAGGTGCCCATTGTGTCCTTGTTTACCAGAGACAACAGCTCCAGAATCTCCACCAAGACGCAGAGCCAGAAGCAGCAGATTTCCGAAGAAGCGGCCTCTGAGGAGAAGCGCTTTTCGAAAGAGGTAATGCAAAAGTACTTGAAAATGGTGAAGCCTCTCTACGTCCGCGTTTCAAAGAGATACGGCGACAAATTGAGACTCTCCGGTCAGCTAAGCTTGAGCAACTCACAGCCGTCGCAACCGGCTCCTGCGAATCCGGCTGCGGCCGAGAAGAGCCAGTCGGCGCCGGAAGTTTCGGAACCGTCGGTGAGCAACGTGAAGAGTCAGAAACAGGGGAATATTCCGGCTGGGTTGAGAGTCGTTTGCAAGCACTTGGGGAAGAGCCGCTCGGCTTCCTCGGCTGTAGCCGCGGCTCCACCGGGAACTGCGCCGTCCCAGAGGAGAGATGATTCGCTGCTGCAGCAGCAGGATGGGATCCAGAGCGCCATTCTGCATTGCAAGCGTTCATTCAATGCTTCGAGAGGTAACATTATCATTCCCATTCGCAATTTCATTTAAATTTTAATTATAAAGAATTGATCTTCATTGTTTGTGGGTTTTACAGATTCGGACTCTACTCCGCTCTCACGGTCTGTCAGTGATTCCTGCAACGAAAAGGCCGCGCGCAAACCGTCGGATCAAGGCAAAGAGGTTTGACCTTCAACGGCTCTGATCTTTCGCAGAAAAGGCGGGAAGAAAAAAAAGAATCACCAGTCAACAGTCCAAGTCAACATTGTTGTTGGTGAGCTCAATTGCATTGTAATCATGCTGAAATGAGAGAGACTAAAAAGGGTCCGGGAATTGAGTAATATATGGGTCCGTTTTCTTGTTGGCTGTAAATGTTATCAGAAACCCCAGGAAAATATTAAGTGTAGGATCGGATAAGAAAGAAGAAGGAATCAGATCTAGTTAGTAGTAGTACCCAGTGACTAGTGTTATATTATTGTAATGCCTCTGTAGCCAGTGACTTGCTGTGCTTCTTATTAGCTTTCAATTGGGTCTAGCTATAATCTATATATATTAATCACAAAACCCTAGTCATTCTGTGTATATCTTGACCAAGTATCTTTGGTTGTGGGTTATAGACTTATAGTATTGTAGAGATGCTGGGAAAGTTGGGACCTGAACAGTAAAAAAGTGATTTTTATTAAAGGAAGAGAGCAGACAATGGTAAAGAGGGGGTCAGCCTCACTGGGGCATTTACACAAACAGATAGAGTGCATTACTTAACACTCTGGTCTATAGTTGTTTATGTAACTTGAGCACTTTCTCTCTCCAATTAAGCACTTAATCAGTCTAATCTCACTTTAATTATCTTTCGTGGGTTTTGGGTTTGCTTTTTGGTCTAAAAGGTGGGGTGTATGGGAATTCGGGTTAGTGTTGTTGATGCTGATGGTTTGCCCAATTAATATGGGCTGCCCATTTAACTTAGGAGATTCAATTTGTCTCCTTTGGGCGGTGCTTGGACCTACGAAAGCGCTGCTTTGATTGTTTAATCTGTTCCTGCCTTATGGCTTGGGGCAAAGCATTATCATTTTCCTTAAGAAATTCAAAGAAGGATGTTGTTTCTTAATCAAAAGATTAAATGTCTCATTGTTTTCAATTAGTGCAAAACAGCATCTTTAGCGATGATAGTTATTTTCAAGTGAAATTGTAATTTGTTTGAATGAAAAGTAGCCGATTTCAGTTGGATTTTGCTTTAAGACTAGTCAAATATTACTAAGACTAACTTTGCCAATTGGTTGAGATGTTCCAAGTCGTCACTATATCGTCTAACTTGGAATAATCCAACTTGACTCGCTCGAATATGAATAGTCTGAGCTCAACTATGTTCGAATTATGTGACTAGAGGCAAACTAAGGATGTGGAAAGAGAAAATCTCACATCGAAAAAGTTAATTTATTTCATGATTTATAATGAAAGATGGAACACAATGGGTATTAGAATCCCTAGAATAGAATATATACCACAAATTGTGTCGTACTTGTTTTGCTAGCCCAATCTAGTTGAGTTGGGATTTGGAACTTGAATCGAGTCTTTGTTGGAGTTTATACTCAAAGAATAGAGACTTGACCTGACCTATTTTCGATGATCAATGACATGCACACTTCAACTAATTTACGTACTGTACTTACTTTTACTCCTCTCATTGACCTGTTTGGTATCCTATGCGTCTCTTGGCTCTTACCCTAGGCCATTACAAGTATTATTTACAGAAACAGATGGAGTCCTACAGCATATACGTAATAATTACCCGATGCTTTGTATGAATAGAGCTAGCAACCAGGTCCATGTGTATGTAGCTCTGCATCCTCTGAGGCATTTTGTTTTTCTTTCTGAATAATATTGCCCATCTGAGCATGTGAATCAGTGTACAAAATTTGGTACGACTGGTAACTGGTTTTGGTGTCACCCCATTATTGTATTGTCTGACTTTTCACATGTGAAAGTCACTGCGTGTCATGAATTTGACTAGTATTTATTGTATTTTTAGTTCTATCTGCTATTGACCAAAGTTAACAAAGGTATTGTATATACAGGTAATTAAGCTGTCATGGAAGCACAAAATTTGTGTTTTGGAAGGGATCTAATTCCTAATGAGAACAAGTTTGATATCGATCTGTTTTGGGCAAATACCATTTTACCTGCAAAGTATCTAACAAATAGGTAATGCAGGTAGTGATCGACACTGCAAATTTTCATTGCACAGGTTAAACAATTCAATTTCGCATATTCAAAAGTGTATTAACTACTTTCGATTCCTTCATGTTGCATTTTTAGCATACAACGTTTTAATTTTCTCTCGAAATTAAGTGTTACGGGCCTTATGGAAAAAGTTAGCTTTTATCGAGCACCAAACTGTTATTTTACGTATGCCATGACTTATCTATCTTAACATTAAAGTGAGTTTAGTCATTCGAAATGCCATAAGAAAACCGACTCAAATTATTTTTTAAATCCGCATGCAATTAAGTTAAAAGATTACTTCTCGTTACTTTGAGGATGGAACGCGAAAAATCGCCTCATGATCAGGTCTTCTTTCTTGTAATTTCAGTGTTGATCGATATCTATATCATGCATTCTTTTGAGTTCTTGAAGTCTTACACACGCCAAGGCTTTTTGCTAGGCGTTTCCAAATCCCAGTACCCAAATTCAGGACGAAAACAGTTACCATTTACCTTTTGAAGGTATGAGAGATCGAGGAATAAAATGGATCCATATTTCTTGCTAATCATGCATTACAAGAGCTAGCTGCGACTGAATTCTGGACAAATAGCACATTAATTTAAAGCCTGTGGTTCTGCGTAGATTGGCATTCATGTACCACAGATTTACAGGGACACTATCTTTGTGGCACTGAAGTTGTGAATGGAATAGAGGAGACAACTAGATAAGGCACTACGTACACCCATTCTCTTGTGTATGCACGCATGACTGGCTCTGTTTCTAGGAATGATTTCTCCATCTTTTTGCAGGAAGATTCGTCTCGATCGATCTCTTTTAAGTTCAGTTAATCCGGATCACTAAGCATTGTTTACGGTCATTTCTAACACAAACATGAACGATTTTCCACCTGCAGATATATAAAGGATCCACGACTGCATTCCACATGTCTTTGTGAAAACACACAATGAAGGTAATCGTTTCCGCCCAAACACCTGTTCATCCCTTAGAAATGCTAAAACTTTCCAAGTGTTGTACGCGCGTGTACGTTTCGCTATTTTTCTAATAGGCGTGGAGGTAACATGTTTGTGAGGGTTTATTGTCAAGAAATAGAAAAAGCTTGAAGCCGGGCTCCATTTATGGCGTCCTTGCCTTCTTCGTTTTGATTAGCTTGAGCCATTATGCTAATAGTTTCAACAGAAAAAAATAATTAATTAATTAATCTGTTCAGCCACCGATCGAAAATATATGTTTGCTATAGTGTGCAAAAAGAATGAGCTGGGCAAACTTGATGAGAGTAAGAAGATCACGAAGTGAGTAAAGTAGTGTTCAGGGAATTATTTAGTAAGTCACCAAGTCAGGCAAATTTTCCTGTCAATTGTATCTTCTTAGTAAGACTGTAGGTGCATGATAAGTACTCATTTCATTTCTTCCCTATATATGGAAAAACCTATCCAGATATGAATTATGATTAATTTCATTTCACTTATGTGTATCAATCATGCATGTAGACATATATATTTGACTAGCCACTCGTCAACTTTAATTGGCATATAACCTCTCACAATTGGAACCCTCAAATTGACTTTAGCTAGCACTCAAGTGCAGCAATTCTTTGATAGCTACTCGCCTACTCATACGCTCTAATTCAGATAGCAACAATCACTTAGAGCTCACTTAGAGCTAGCTAGCTTTATGTATTGGTAATTAGTTAACTCGACGAGGTGGATACCTTTTTATCACAATATAGTTTTTAATTACATGGGAAATATAGTATACATACTTGTATAGGAGTCCAACCATGAGCTTCTAGATAATCATACATGTATACGTTTGATCATTATACAGTACGTTTTTAAGGCTATATTGATCCTCTTTAGCTCATATATGTCATCTAATTAATTAATTTATTGCCAAACTGAGAATTGCTATAATTTAATTATAATAATAATCAGAGCATCTCTGCACTGCACGACTGCACATGACTTAATTTAGAGGTGTCATTCTTTATTTTAGAACCTCCTGGCGCTCCAAAGCTTAGGATTCTTAAATATATTTGTTTTGTGCCAAAATTTGTATCAGGCATCTTCAAGTTTGAGATTCTATTGTCTGAGCTTTAAACTAATAGAGCAACTTGAAAGAACATTAACTATAGGATTTACATACAGAGACTGCTATATCTTAGCCTGTTCCTAGTTTTTATTTTACTTTGAAGAATAATAAAGCAATAAAGCATGCATACTTTAACATTTATACTCTGGAACCTGTATTATCAATTCCATGGAAATCTCAACCCAAAAAAGAAAATAAAAGTAAAAACTCAAATCCTAGAGTCTAACTCGCCGTTTGCAATGATCTCCCTGAATCCCTCCGCTTGAAAAGTTGTACTTCATTGTACAATTCAGCTCAACCACAACATTCTTCTTCACCATAATAACTTTCACCTTGCCATGAACTCGTGTAAAGCTAGTCAGAGTCAACGCACCTTCCCCGACCTCCTTCGTAAACTCCGGCACGGCCATGATCTTCGCCGGAAAAATATCCACCGTCATATTCATCCTCATCGTCCTCCTTGCCTTGGCCACTCCCGCCGGGATCCTCCCCTTGCCGACCTCCGTCCCGTTGAAGTAAACCGACGTGGTCGAGTTCTCGTACTTGTACGAGGCCACGTTAGAGTTCTTGATCGAGACATCCGCCAGAAGCGTGATGTTGGAACCCGTTGCCAGAGTTCCGTTGGCTAAAGCCAGCCGTTCGATCGTGACGCCGTTCATCGTGATCTTTGGGCCCTTCACGTGGAAGACGGTGAAGCCGAGGACGATGGCCATGACAGCGAGGATTAAGAACATGGCGGCGGCGAGGCCGCAGCAGCGGACGTATTTTGCTTGGCTGCGCTTTATGGGGAGGGAAGCGACGTCGTCTTCCAAGTCATGGCTGCGAACGCTGTATCTTGTTGATGGTGCTAAGGGCTTTACTTGTTCTCTCGGGCTAGGGCTAAAGAGAGCCATGGCTACAATAATGAGAGCTCTGAGTTGCGCGCAGTTGGAGATATATAATTGGATCGGAGTCTTTGTTAGTTTTTCCGGTCGTTGAAAGTGAAATGCTGAAGAACTTGTTGGAGTCAGTTTGGTGTGTTGGTCTCTTCTGATTGATGAAACGCGTTGGCACAAGTTGCACGGCTTGACTTTTGACTTTCTTGGTGTTGTTTTCATATGAAATGTTCGCGGCCAAATATTTGGATAGATAGTAATTAGTATATGGATTTGATACAGCTTAATTATTGTATTAGAAGCTTCTGTGAATGAATATGTGGAATAAGTTATTGTATTGTTAAGTGTTAACTTCTAATAAAGGGAATCAAGGGAAAATGTTCAGGCTGAAAGGAACATAACTTGTTTTATGGACCCAAAAGAAAGTCATAGAAAAGAGAATGGGCGGCATGTATATTAATTTATGAAGCTGGCGGAAGAATGAAGATGAAGTCATGAGGATATAAGTTAAATTGGGGATTTTTTTTATTTTTTATTTTTTGCTGAGAAGAAGAGTCAAGGATACTGTTTAATTTGTATATGTATATGACATCGATGAATCATATGAAATGGTCTGTTCATCTGTTTTTATGCGACTTGTTTGCCATCCATACAAGGAAAGAGTATAGGGAAAGCAGATAGTGAGGTATATATATATATATATATAAGCGTATTCCCTCCACGGAACGTGCATAAGCACGTAGAACAAAAAGATTACAGAAAGAAATTTTGCATATATATAGCTATCTTCACAAACAAAGAACAAGATCGTGTACATTCCTATTATACGGTGGCGGATCCAGAACAAAACTTTAGAGATGGACCGTATGACTAAACTAATTTTCGAATATATATATATATATAGGGTTAACTTTTACCGAAGGGTAAATTTTTTTTTTTCTTAAAGTTATATGTTCTTGTTATAATTTGATTAGTAATGTCTAAAATCTAAAATTCTAAATCACACACTGAATCATTATTCAATAATGTCTATCAATTGTCTAAATCAAAGAATAAATCACAAATCAAGACTTACCCAATTAATCAAGCCATGATTAAGCAATTGACAGAGAGAGAAGTACTAGATTGACAAGAGAAAAGAAGGGAGGCCCCTGCGCCCTCCCTGCGGCTGACCAATCACCCAAGGTTTTTTTCCCTTTTCTTCTTATGCCCACAGCCCACTTGCCCAGAAAGGCCACTGCATTCATATATATATACCCCTATATATATATATATATATACCTATATATAGCGAGAATGAAAAGAGGAGAATGAAAAGATTACATAAAGAAATTAAAGCATATATATAGCTGGACTCACAAACAAAGAACAAGATCGTGTTGACGTTCCGTATGATAGATCGAGAACACAGCTTTCCCAGAGGGGAACCTGAGCTTTTCTTCCCCCCCCCCTTCCACCTTTTTTTCCCACACAAGAAAAACAAAACAATATATTAAATTTTTTTTAAAAAAAAATGGGGGGGGGGGTGCCCCCCCCCCCCCCCCCCGGATCCGCCACTGCGTATATGGATCGAGCAACCAAACTATAGCTATAGCTAGAAATAAAACATATTTCTCTGTGCATGGAAAATAATGCATCTGAAAAGCTAAATGCTATTCAATCCAAAAAGTAAAATATGCTATAGCCGAATTTTGAAATAATCAACCGCATTCTATATATTTCCTTTTCGTTGAGGAGGGAGATGTAACAATATTTTATGAGGGTTTCTTGTGTAGACCTGTCTCTAACATTAGCTAGGTTGTTGTATCACTTGTATGGCAAAGATAATTGGTCGCATGGGTTGAAAAATTGACATAGGAGCAGAAGAAGGTCCCACTCAAGAATACTAGAGTTTTAGCTGAATTCAAATGTTCTTTCTTTAAGCTAGGATTGAAATAAATCGGATATGGAAGGAAGTTAATATGAGGTAATATAGTCCACTAGTCGTATATGGAGAGTTCGACTTACATCCGCAATCAAGTAGATAGCATATGTTAGTTGAACTCTAAGTAAATTTTGGATCTCATACTTATAAAGATGAGACATATATTCATAGATCAAATGGTCGTAAGCGAGTATTGTCCTAAAATAATGTTTTACTTGTTTTTCTTTGAGAAAAAGAAGAACGATTCTATTACTATTAAAGAGAATTGCAAAACAATAAGCTTAGCCATATGCCATACAAATTAAAAATGATCATCTTCGATGATACAAGCAATTAAACAATCTCAGATAAATCATACAAATAACCCACCTACGAAAGATGTAATCCCACCCCTTAAAATAATTTCTTAACTATTATTGAAGTATACAAATCATAAAATTAGATTTTCAGTCTAGATGAGAGGTGACATAGATCTTAAATCTAGAGCCAAAAAAGCTGCAAAATTGGTCCACATCTAAACCTTACCACATCCAGGATCTCAAGTGCATAATCTCTCCTCAATCATCTAGGAAACAAGGAATCTTATGCAAGTTTTTTTTTTTTTTACGAGATATTATGTACAGTAGTTTCAAAGAAGCATATATCTAACCAAAGTGATATTCAAACATCATCTTTCTCTTCCTTCTCTCTAAATTCTAGAGAGAAAGTAATCTCTCTATCTCCCCTTCCCTCTTCCATCTCCTTATTTTGACTTGGGGAGCCCCTTCTTCGACACTTTATTCGACTGATGGGTTTGATCCTTCTACCCTGGGGTCCTCCTCTCCCTCCCCCTTTCTTCCATGGGTTTGCGGTTCCTCTTCCCAGCTGACGTCGAGTTGTTATGCTTTTGTTTTTGTTTTTGATTGGGTGGTGGCTTTTAGGTTGTACGTGTATATTGGTGGGTTTGTTTGTTTTTAGAGGTTTTGGGGGGCCTTGGATTTGTTGGGGTGTGGGGTGTTGATGGTTTTGGGGTTGGGGAGATTCTTTTTCTTAGTTTTTGGTTTTTTTTTTTTTTTGTTTTATTTTTTTTATTTTTATTTGTCTCCACTCTCGAAGGCACCTCTTCTTTTCAAGTTTTTTCCTTTCGCCGGCCCCCCGGACACCCCGCCGGCCGCCCCCGAGGGGCCCCCCGCCCCGTCCCGGCCCCCCGCCCCCCCTCCCGGGGCCTGTCGGGCCCTTCTCCCTATGCCCCCCTTTCTCTCCCCCCTCTGGGGGCCGTCTTTCGCCCAGGGTGGTCCCCCTCCCCCGCACCCACCAGAACCAAACCAAGGGCCGGAGGACCGCCGGGGGCGACGGAACGGCCGGAAAGCCGCCGCCCCCGCCCCCGCGCTCGCCCCGCCGCACCCCCGCGCCTTCCGGACGCGGCTCTCCCCCGCGGCCCGGGGGGACGGCGCGCTAAAACCCTCCCCCCGTTAAAAACCGATCGGTACACGGCCTATACACTCGCGACCGCCCTTATCCGTCCTCGAGCCTCCCGCCCCGGCGGAACACCGCCTGCCAACGCGACGGCAGGTAGGCGTTAGACGCGGGGGGGTTGGGGGGGGGCGGGGGCAACCCTCCAAAGGGGAGTGGCGGGGGGCCCCCTCGGGAGGGTCCGGGGGGGGCCCCCCCGCCCCGGCGGCGCCGCCGGGGCCCGGCGGCGCGCGGGGGGCCCCCGGACCCCCCGCGACCCCCCCACGGTCGGCGGCGAACCCGGCCGCGGGGGGCCCCCGCCCCCGCCCCGGGGCCCCCCCCCCGCGCCCGCCGCACACCACCGCGGGCCTTGTTCAGCAACAAAACAAAACAGGGGCAGCAGGTCGGGAAGGGGCCCGGTCTCCCGCGCCGGAGATTGCAGAAGAAGGAGGAACCCTCACCTCCTTGGCAACCCCGGGAGGGGGGGCCGTTTCCAGGGGCACCCCCCGGGGCGCGGAGGGGGGGGCCGGGAGCCCCGCCGCGGGGGGGTCTCGGCGGCCCGGGCGGGGGGGGAGGCGCCCGGGGGGGGGGAGGGGGGGGGTAAAAACTTTATCTACATTCACCCGAATTCTAAACCCGAATATCCGGAATCGTCCCGGATATGGATTTTAACAAGGCCCAGGCCAGGCCCAAATAATTCAATTGCATTACAAGACTCTTGAGATGGAAACTAATAATCACAGGCTGGAGCAGCACGTGGATTCTAGAACCCAAAACCGACCTAGAAAAGCAATATTCTCCAGGTTGGAGAACACAAGATGCAATCATGCAGCAACGATAAATTAGGGAGAAAGCAAATAAAAAAAGCAAACTGCGTGTGGACTCTCCACCGGCAGCAACAGAGTTTACGAATTATGACTTCACCTTTAGATTTCAAACTTTCAAGAGTCAAATTTGCATTAAACAACACCTTTAATTAACCCTTGATTAACATTATTAATTGTTTATTAATATCCGTTTATTAATTGTGACATCGGACTTGTGGACTTTTGGGTATCCTAGATTGAGATGCTTCAATTCGGTGATGCTGTTGCTCTCCTTCAGTAGCAATAAAATATATGAACACGGATTATGTACGTAGAACCAGCTCATTGGCTTGAGGAATCCATTCTCTTAACTGGCACCTTTCTCAAGCAAAAAAGACCCAACATTTTTAATCTGGACAAATGAAAAGAACAATATTCGTTTTCAGTTTTACTTGTTTAGAATTTTGGCACATGCTCACCGAATGAAGTAACATTTTTTTCTTTTAGCAAAATTTAATGGAGCATAAAGCCTGCAAATGGCAACATATGTTGCACTCATAGTCTCATATCAGCCATTAAACACACAGCCACCCCTGCTATGAAGTAATGGAGAAAAGATAAAAAGAAATTAAAATCGTTGACTCTATATGGTTTGCAGATTAATCTTTGACTCTATTTGGTTTGAGGATTAGAAGTTCAGTTTGGAAAGGACGGAAAAGTTTCATTTCTCAAGTTTACGAAATCATAATATGTTCAAATCTGCGACCAAACATGAATATCCATAGTAATTCAACTCTTAATAGTCTTATCTCATGTACATATTAGCTTTCATAAAATGAAACAAACAAACATATATAATTGAATATTCACGGATACTAAATCTCTCTACGTACGAACAAATTAATGATTGAATCAATACCTAGATACTAGATCTCACATACAAGTATATAGAACCAAAAAACCAAGATCGATCATATTACACTCTATCATTGAATTACTTATAATTACACTCTACTATCTGCACACCAAATCCTTGATGGTCTTACTCTTCAAAACAAGAGTCATTGTGCAATCCATCTTCCCCGTCCTTTTCTTGTCTAAAATCTTCCACAAAGTCACTTTACCACTCACTTTGCCGGAGCCGATCAGCTTCAACATCCCGGAATTTATATCACTCGTCAGATTATTAGCTCCCTCCGGCAGCCTATTCGACCTCACATCAACCGCAAAACTCACCCTCCCCGTTTTCTTCACTTTGGCTTCCCCCTTGGCTACTTTCGAGCTCCCAACTTTGCTTCCACCGTACAAGAAACTCACCGTGCTCGGCTGGAACTTGTAGTCGCCGAAGTTGGGGTTCTTCACAGTCATATGGGCAGACAAACTTGCATTGAAGGAAGGCGGCCAAGATGAGTACTTGAGATTCTTCACGGTGACGGATCTCAACTTGATCTCCGGAAACTTGACTCGGAAAACAAGTAGCGCGAAAACCAAGACGGCGATGCAGAAGAGGACGATCCCGGCGAAGACGTAGACGAAGCACTTGTTGGTTCTTTCTCTGCGTATGGCTTTGAACGTGGGATTCTCATAGTCGCTTCTGTTGTGTAGCTTGCCCGGCGCTAAGGGCCAGACCTGGCTCTCTTGATCTGCCATTGTTGGACAGCTTGATGCGCTAAAACTTGGAAATGTTTTAATGAAAAATGTCTGAGAGAAAGTTGGAAGTGAAATGGTGAGCGTAACGGTTATATATTGTCATGTGTAGGGATAGTGGGTTGGTCGTGTATTTAATCGAAAGCTTTGGGGATAAGAATAGGTCAGTAGTTGTGGCATACGTCCGTGTCGGCGCGCTATTAATTGGGGATTCAATTATAGCCATGGTAGTGCCAACTGGAAGTTTATATGCGCAGGATTTGTGGGTTAATTTTATTTTATGGAGCAAGTAATTAATGGTCAGAGAAGTGGGACTTCACCGGGTCTTCTCCTTCTTCTTCTTTACCTAATTCAACTTCATTTCTGATAGCCGCAATTTATGGCGGATTCCAAAGATATGAATATGAGGAAAGTAAGAATGTAAGATTCCAATGGTGGCGGAACCACAAAGATAGGCGAGAGGCTACTCGAACTCTTTTATGAGAGACTAATATTGCATAATCCTCATTTTATTAAAAAAAAAAACTCTCATGAGGGAGGTTTCTTTACATTAAGGTTGTGCCCATTGAGGTCTTATATACACATACTTGGAGGTTGTACCGGCCAATACCAAGTAACAATGTAGGTTTTACTTTCTTCTTTTTTTTTTAAGGGGAGAGGGAATATGACTCCTAAGTTTGAAATTTGTGGGGTGAGGGGGATTCGAACCTGGGTTGTGAGCGGGATGGTCACTGCCTAGTCCACTGGACTACACTCATGTGCTCACAATGTAGGTTTTACTAAATTCAGTTCCGAATGTTTAGCTTGTGATTCACATATAATTGTGGCCAATGAGTAATATTCTTTTTATAATTAGAATCTGCGATGATTTTTTTTATTTGTTTATATATTTATAACTTCATGATGAACGAGTTCTTTTACCATTCAATAAAAGTTCAAAAACAGAGTAAATATGATACAAGTGTGAGCAGGGGTGGAAACAACACAACGTTATAAGATAACTAACTTCGTACCCGTGCGATGTACGTGTTATTGATGAAAAGAGAATAACGTGAAAATTTTCTTGTCATCCATCTTTTCAATTTTTTTTCATATTTATGTTTTTATACTTTTTACCATAATATCCTTTTAAAATTATTTTATTTTAATTTTTCTTTCATATTATGAACGGTATTATAGGCGTTTCATAATTTTGATGAAACTTTTGACACCAAACATTTTGCTTCCATTTATAGTAGTGGCTATTTTTTTTTTGGTATTTTACAACACTAACATTGTCTATTTTTTATGAGCAGTCTGATTTTTTCTTTAATATAGGTATTTTAGGGAGAATTTTTTTGGTGAAGCCTTTGACATCTAAAGGCCTACGCTTCCATCTATAGTAGTGGAGATAAAAGGAAATTTATTTAATAGTTGGCCAGTTGGGGGTTCCGGACACGGCAGATCGACCTTGTCATAGGTCCTCCCTGAGTGTGACAAACTGACAATTGCCTGAATTAATGCTGAGGATAACTACTACTACTTTTCAATTTTTGCTTCAAACTACTTTTCAATTTTTACTATACCCTACATATGATTTTTTATTTAAAAAAAAATTAAAATCCAAATGCTGAAAAAGTTTTTTTTTTAAGTACCAGCAACTCCACCCCTCCTACGACTCCTGTAGCCAGCCAACAAACATCCCAAATCTATAAGGTTTGGTTGAGTGTGAAGTAGTTGATCAGCAAATAGCAATGCGAGAAATTGAAGAGTTGAGTTGCGGGTTTGCTACGGGGTTGGAGATTGGGAGCTGGCGGAGCTCTTTATTTTTTTTTCTTATTCTTTCTATTGTATTTTTATAGAAAATTATTGTTTTTTTTAGCTAAAAATTAAGGATAGGAAAGGAGAAAGCCTCCCTATCACCTTATTTTGTTAAACAAATCCTTCCAAATAACCAACAAAAGAGAACAAATTACCAAAAACAAAATTGAGGAATACCTACAACATCACTATTATAATGTATTAAAGGAAAATGAGGAGGCTCATCCTACCATACAAATTCAGAACACAATGTCTCATAATTTGCCAAAGCATCAGTTACCTTATTTCATTCCCGAAAAATATGAGAAACTCTAAAATGTATTTTAGAAATCTAATATAAACAATTAAACCAACAGACTTGAAATTGCCAAAGGATAAGAAAGGAAATGAGAAAAGAAAAAAAAAAGTTGTTTATTAAATGTCTGAGCCCAAGTTATAGAAAATGATGGTTGACCTTATTTAAGGTCTAAATTTTCAACACCTTAATATAATGTGTCATTCAATGTCAAGCACATATACCTCATCTTCTATGTGCTACATTATTTTAATTTTAAAAAGCTTTCCTTAATTTTGTCTAAATTTTATTTTTTATATAAATCCCATGGCCAACAAAAAAACACCATGGCTCCTTCATCGTAACGATACAAAATGCTTTTTCCTTCTTCTTTTCTTTTTGTGATCTTCTATAATTTTACACAAGTGAATATAGAGATATACTAATGACATATTTACTTACTTGGAATGAAAATGAAAATGAAGGAATTAATTCCAATTCTTAAGTTAGTAAACACGTATACGAATCAGAATGATTGCAGGTCCCACATAAAAGTGAGGAATATATTCCTGAATATTTGGAGTTTTATAATCAAAAGGAGGTAAGTATTATGAATAAATTCTGATTCATTAAAATTTTCATTGTAAATAAATAAACATGCCATAAGAATGATAAGATTAATGAATAAGTTTGAACAATGGTTTCAAATTCAACTTTTCTACATCTCAACGGGTAGTAGTACGTACATTAATTTGGGCCCAAGAACAGCTAGGCCTGAATATGGATCCTAACTTATAAGTTTGGGCTAAGGAAGCTGAGTGATCCTGCCTGCCTTGTGCTTGTTTGCCCAAAGATTTGGGTTTTATTTTTAACTCGTTTTGTTTGAGGTTTAAACCACTGTTTACTTGTTTAGTCAACTGTTTACATGAACCGTCTTCAATTTAAGAACCAATTTGTTTGTGATGACAAGATTGACAAGATTGACTAAAACAAACACACAAACCTCTAAGCCCGTCGCTCTTAATTATTTAATTTATATGTCATCAAGATTCTGCACATTTGGAATGCATATGTTTCTTGCTTATGCAAAAACAAATACCATGCCTGTTTTCTTCCTTGGCCAACCCTCAACTAAGCCAAGCTTATAAAATCTACGTCATGACTCATGAAGAAGATGATTTAGAAAGCATGCAAAATCAATGGAGATTCTCTGGCTTTTCCACTACACTACAAAGCCAGTAGGCCTGCCTTCCATAAAATATTGTACAACGAAGCGGATTAATTAATCGTCCGGCCCTCCAATAGCGCAAGTAATTCGTATAAACTTTTTAGAAAAAATCAATTTCGAATGGTGAAATAGTCTGACAATAGAATATGCCCACAATTTAAACATTGAAAAGAAATTAAACAACTTCGACACATGAATGACAACTTACAACTTGTATCTTGTCCTATCAATGTTTGGACAAGTTGATAGTTTTGTGTAAAATCACCTAATCCAAGTCAACTAAAGTTAGCGTTCCAAATTTGAATTGGACCTATCACTTCCTCGAATAGAATAGTTTGATCACTTGATTAACTTTTCCGTTAGTTTTCCATGATTCAGTTTATCACTCTAAACTTTAGTCCTACAATCATGTCAATCCATGCTCTTTCAATTCTATCAATAACACACATGTACTTACCAATTTTATCAATCTAGTATAATCCGTCAACTCTTTCAATTCTATCAATAACACACATGCACTTACTAATTTTATCAATCTAGTATAATCCGTCAATTTTGACCGTTAAGTGCTGATATGACTTCAAGTGAGACCCACTTTTTGATAACGTGGCGATGACATGGACTTGAACTACATCAACACTTAACGGTCAAAATTGACGGAATGAACTAGACTGAACAAATTGAAAAGTAAAAGGGTATTGTTGATGAAATTAAAACAGCAGATAAGATTTTTGGTTTAAAATTTAGAATGGTAAAGTGAATTTTGTCCATAATAATAGAACATGTCGAATGAAAAAAAAAAACTTGAGGAAGTAAGAACAAGTTCAAATTTGAGACAATAGCACTACCAATCTGTATATAACAATAAAACACAATTGCAAAAAATTGTGCATTGGTAAGTATAGGTAACTCACACATGTCGATCACAAAACAAAGAACAACAAAAAATTTCGAAGAAATATAAAACACGTAGAATGAAAACAATCTAAGACTGTTTTAATTTCACTTGCATTGGAAGCTCTTGACAGACTTCCCGGGCACATCAATTACTATGGTGCAGTTCATACTAGCAGACTTCTTCTTCTTCATGATCAACATCAACTCCACCTTTCCGGTCAATTTTGCTTGGCTGGTCAGCGTCAGTTCATTGCCGAGAGTAGAGCTGCTCGACAATGCATTGCCGTTCAAAGTCGGATTGACGTTGATCTTCTTCGTGCCACGCATTCCGGCCTTGCCCTTGGGTACCTGTACTGTCCCAACAGGTGTACCTTCGTACAAGAACGTTACGATGCCTGCGTCGTACTTGTAAGGACCCCAGTTGGTGTTCTTGATCCTGATTTGGGTGTTGAAGGTTGTGTTGAACAAAGTCGTTCCAGTGGATGAAGAGGTGAAGTCTGAGAGGCTGTTTTCGCCGAGTCTAACCTTGGGGGTCTTGACTTTCATTACAGTGAGACTGAAAACGGCTATGACTGCCATTTGGAACACAATGAAAATACCAATATAAGCAAAACACTTGATTCTCTTCTTGCGCTTGAGCTCATCTTCGGACAAAGACTCACCATCGCTTCTTGTGTACCCGTTTGCCGGAGCCAAAGGATAAACTTGTTGGTGTTTGTCAGCCATCTCTTTTCCTTTTTGATATAAAATGAAATGAATAAAACTCTCTGTTTTGCTCTGTTTAAGCTATGTTTTACTCTTTTGTGGTAATGATGGAATGGAAGAGCATACTAGTATGGTATATATAGTGTTTGGGGTTTGGCGAATTTGAGCAAGTTATGTGGAAGAATGAAGTTCCTGGAAAATGTGATTTGGACTTGGTGGGGAGGAATTTTATTTCGGACGCCAAACGCGTCCGAAGGTGAGAATTGTTGACTTCTAGATGATCGATGACTTTGTTTGAGGACTTTGAAGGCTTTTCTGGCAATGAGTTGATTCATATGAAGATATTAAAATATCGGAAGGTTCGGTTCTATCCGTTAGCATAGACCAAATCTCCCAATCAAAGGTTAGAACGTGGTGTTGGGATCGATCTTAATATTATAATAGTCCAGCTTACTCACCATGTGAATTGTATTTTCCAAGTTCTTTGTTTTTAATTTGACTCGCTAATTTAGCTCTATTGTCCCTGATTACAAGCAAGAATTGGGTACTGGAAGACTGAAGGTTTCTTAGGACTTAATCAACCCAACAAAGAGTTCGAAGGAGCTTAATTAGATTAGTTATCAAGCTAATAATGCTTTGGGGCATAAGGTGTTTGGGGCTATGGGATGCATTTGCAAGAGGGAGGGTGGGGGGTTGTAGAATTTCCCGAAAGTATAAGCTCAAAATGAAAATGAAGTGTGTTTGGTGCAAATCTGATGTGGAATCTCAAATTGTCTTGGGGATCTATAGGTCATTCTCCAAAGAAGATTATATTCCACTCATCTTGGATATTTTGTTGATAACTTGATATCCATGAACGTCACGTAGAAGTGAATTCCACATTTCCTTTTACTCTTTAGAGTGGTTTAGTAATGAAATCAGAGGAACTGTACCTCAATACAAATCAATCAGTATCTGATAGAAACTGTTTTGGCTTGAGGCTTCATATGTCGTTTTCTAATGAATCGTAGAGAAAGATCAAATTAATTACACTTGGGATATTTTTTTGTTTCATGCTCTGTCAATGATCTAAGGGCTATTGCGCATGCTTCTAGAGAAGAAGGTGATAATTAAAAGAAGTATAATCCAAATGATTTAGCATTTAACAGTGATTTAGTAAGTTAAGTAGTCAAATATATCATGCAAGACAGAACCTTAATTCATTCTTGGAGACCTGGTAGGCGAAACTCATTACTCTACAAAATATATGCCCTCTCTGTCCCTGATGAGCGAGACTTGTACTGGGTGGTTGTTCAGGTATCCTGATCAGTTCCTATAGCCATTCATATATTCTGTATTATCTTCAACATTATTTCTTTAAAAAACTTTCACATCACTTTCACATTAACATTAAAGAAGAAACCTACAAGGCCTTGATTCGACCCTTTAACCATTAAGTCATTAACTAATTTCATGATTTCAACATATTGGGCCAGTTTATTTGACTTATGCAACAATCATAGAAAAATTAACTTCATAGCTAATAACCAATTCAAAGCGAATGACGTTCCAAACTTGAAGAAAAAATGAGTTCATATCCCATTCAGTCCCAGCAGACTTTTCATGTTGTCCTATTTAGCAATGTAATTTTCTAATTTTGAATATATATCAAAATTATGTTGGAGAAAAAAGAAATTGGAGTTCAAACTATAATGTGTATAATATATATATCTGCCGACAGAATTTGTAAATAAGAATTATAAGACTAAAAAAAACAAATTTGAAAAGTAACTAAAAATTGGAGGCAGAACAGAGCCAGGCTCTGTTTCTCACGCGCATTCCAAATTCTGGATATTGTGTGCGGCCAAATTAAAGACCATAGAGCACTGCATCTCCGCAGCCCTCCTCTTCTTCATGATCCCCATCAGCTCCACTTTCCCGCTCAACCTGGCCACGCTGGTCAGCATCAACATCCCGTTGCTCAGTTCAGACCCGAGCACTGTGTTCCCGGTTAACGCGGCCGAGTTCACATTCACTACGACGCCAATTTTCTTGGTCGACCTGATCCCAGCTTTGCCGTCAGGGATCATAATTTGACCAACGGGGAGACCCTGGTACAGGAACGTGGCTAAGCCCTCGTCGAACTTGTAAGGTCCCCAGTTGGTGTTCCTGACCCGGATTTGGGCTGCGAAGGTCATGTCGAATGAGGGGGTTGCGGGGTTGGCGGCCAGGGACTGGACGATGATGTTGTTGCCCAGTCGGATTTTCGGGGTCTTGACTTTCATGACCGTGAGTGCGAAAATGGTTATCACTACGATCTGAAACACGATGAAAATACCAATGTATTTGTACATCTTGATCCTCTTCTGGCGCTTGCGGTCCTCATGGGAGTGGAAAGCGTGGGCCTCTGCATCGTGCCCTGCTTTCTCAGACATTTTTGTGAAAGAAAAAAACCTCTTTTCTTTTCTCGGAAAATCGGAAGTTAAAACGAGAATGGAACTGAAAGCTTCTCACTTTTGTGTCTATGGGTTTTGAGAAGGAGTTGAGTTTGTGCTTGTGGTGATGGCAGTGGAGTGTTTTATAGTGGGTTTTGGAAGAGTAGACTACCGTACATTCGTCTAGATGGTCATCTGTTTCCTGGAAAGAAGTGACATTAACACTTTAACAGAACAAGGGATTTTGTTAAACGTGCTTGTGGTAATTGGTATTTGGTGTGGCCTAAATTTCTTGACTTCTAGATGGTGGGCATAGCTCCCATAACATGGACGTCACCTTTTGATATGAAAGCTTGGAGAATCATGCATCATTATTATTATTATATGGATAGGAGTTCAGTGGCAGCCGTTGTCCGATTTTGACCATTGAGGCCAGGTGAGACTTATTATTAAGGTTTTGATATGTTTAGGCACATTATTGGGTTATAAATTGCATCAACACAAAATATGAGTGGATAATAAGAAAATTATAAGGCGGCCTACCAGAAGACATAAAGAAATGCTTTGTTGGGGGGTTGCTGGGAGTCTTGATACATAAGAACCATGAGTTGAATATAAATAACGAGTCAAGACCAAGGATGTGATGGCTTCTTGGCCTCATGCAGAAATATGCTAATTACCCAAGTTGCTATTGGTCCTAATAAGCATCCCCTCTCATTTTTCTTCATTATTGTACCATCTAATGCATGCTGCATGAAGAAGACTAGACGAGCACTTTGTTTTCTGGTGAAGGTGAATAAGTGCATGTACCTTGTTTAAAAAAAAAAATCTCCGAATTGTAGAGAATGAGAGAATAATGCCTATCAAACTCATTTTTTGTTTGATTAATATGAGGCGTGAGAAGTACCAATAACGGTGAGTTTAAAAACACATTCTCTTTTTTGAAAAAAGATAGATCAACACTTGAAAAGAGTTTTTCCAAGACACCCTAAGGGAAACTTGTTTGGTTGGAGGATTTTGTGGCATGGGAAGGGAAACTTGTTCCCTCTCCCAAGATTCTAGTGTTTGGAAATAACAAGGAAAAAAATCTGATTGCTGAGGAAAGAGAAATTTTGGAGGAAACTCTTTCCCTCCTTTCACATATGGAATCAGTTTCCCTTCCCATGGGAAAGGCTTTAATGCAATAAGTTAGGACAAAATTATCCCTAGCTACTTATACTTCTTTCAACTTTTTTTTCTTTTTAGTAATGAGGGTATTGTTGGAAAATTGCTAGAGTATTGATTCACTTCCCTACAAGACCCAAACACTGTAATGGAAATTTAAATGATGGATGCTAACTACATTCCTGGTCATTCCAAACACTAGAAAGGACAGTTGGTGGGAAATTTAATTTCCCTTCCCACGGGAAAGTGAAAGGGGTTCACTTTCCTTTCCCTTCTATTCCGCCAACCAAACGAGGCTAAGAGTCTAAGACTAACAAGAACACTATGGAATAATAAATCTTCTCCCAAGACTTTTCCAGTACTTGAAAGGAGATTATGAATAGTACAACTACTGAACTACTACACGTACTGTTATACTTTGCGTTGATTAGTCAATTCATGTAAGACGAAATAAAAGTCATTGTTGAAAGTAAAGACAAAATTAAAAATGATTATTATTATATATATATATATATATATAGATAATTGTCGTAAGCAGATAGTTCAAATGACATAAGAACTTTTTTTTTGACAAAAATGACATAAGAACTTACAGACCAAAAAAAAAATGACATAAGAACTTGGTGGGTTTTTCGTTATTTTAAGAAGACATCATTCATGAGGAGGATGGAACCTCCAAATTCATGAGGAGGTGGCCCTAGGATTATTTATATCTCTACCAAATTTTTGCCCTCTTTTTTGTTGTTTACTACTACAGCATCATGATGCTACAAGACTTTTTCGTACTGAATTTGCAAAGTGATTACTTTAGTACTCAAATTCAGAAAAGAATATTAGTAACGTTATGAGTTTGCAACGTGATTCCTTTTGAAATTCAGGTATAGAAGTGTGTAATGGAGTTTTAAGTGGTACTCATGATGAAAACTTAAAAATAATTTTCATATGGTCACCATTGATGGTCATAATTAAAGCTGGTGAGTGGCAGAAGAGCTTATTTAATTATGGTAAAAACAGTTTTTCCCATAGTTTTCACCGATTAGAATTATTCTCCAATGTACCGACACTTCAAAATGGTGTCGTGTCACGTGTCCGACACTCATCATACACGTGTCGGAGTTGTGTCGGTTGACTTTGACCGATACGGCACTGATACTTGTGTCGTCATAATCGACACTCCTCCGACACGTATTTGGATATTTTTTTTCTTTTAAAAATAATTTTTAGCGTATAATTGCAATTTTTTAAATCCTAACGTGCCTAACCCAAAGTTATCTAACTAAGACTTGTATAAAACGTTAAAAACTAAATAGAATATAGTTTCATACATTCTTTGAGAAGGAACAAGATAACACCACAAAGGGCTGAAGATTTGGTGTTTATCCATACAAATTTTCGTCTTTTATCGAGAAAGAACTCAAGTTACAATGAAGGTGTGTCTCAAATGTGGAATGTTGGAGCAGATGGATTTGATTCTATGGATGAGGGTAGTGTTGGCAACTTAGCATGCTTGAGATTGCTAAACTTTCTCTTGATGAGCCAACATTAGAGGCTCACATACTTTCTTCTGGTGATATAACAATGAAGGCAGAAGCAATGCTACTGAGTGATGAATAAAGTGGATCAGATATGAGAATAGTTTTTCTATGACAATTTTGTTGGTATTTCAATTTATTGTGTGTTATTTTGTAGATTTTTGAAGTATTTTTTATTTAAATAATTTTTTCATATTATTATTTAAAATTTTAAAATATACATATTATTTTAATTATCGTGTCGCCGAGTCCTTGTCGTGCTCCTAGGAATTATTTCTTGGACCACTATATGAAAGTAAAATTACTATTATGGTAATGGAGAACATAATCTATAATTCTTCTTTTTTTTTGGCAAGAGAAAATTCATTAAAAGATAAACAAAACAAATTAACACCACGAAGGGAAAAACTCTGAAATACCTCAAAAGAGGCCAGAGCCAAAACAAGTCCTCAATGAGAACAAGGTAAACCATAGTACAACATAATCTATAATTCTATATATTCTTTACAAGTACAATGCGGAAACAGGAGAGAAAATTAATAAGCTGAATTCACTTGCACTCCAGTGCCTGAACCCCCTTGGTTGCCAAGTTAACTTCAATGGTGCAATTCATCTCCGCAGATTTCTTCTTCTTCATCACAAACATCATTTCAACTTTCCCACTAATCTTCGCTTGGCTGCTCAGCTTCAACACCTTTGAATCCAAATCACTACCAAGGTTGGAACCACTAGGCAACGCCTTGGAATCCAAAATCACAGTGGCTGCAATTTTTTCAGTCGAACGCCACCCAGCCTTACCCTTAGGAATTGCAACCTGCACTAATGTCATGCCCTGGTACAAAAACGTGACAGGGCTACTATCATATTTGTAGGGACCGAAATTCGTGTTCTTGACTCTAATTTGGGTTATGAAGGTCATGTAGAATGAAGGCGATGCTTGAGAGGTAAAGTTGAGGTTTTGGACATCGATGTTTCCCAACCGGACCTTAGGGGTCTTAACTTTCATGACAGTGAGACTGAATACGGTGATGACTATTATTTGAAAGACAATGAAAATACCAATATACATAAACAGCTTCCTTCTCTTCTGGCGTTTCAGCTCCTCTTCGGATTGGAAGGTGGCCATGGCCGATTCTTGATCAGTTGATCTGGTGTAGCCATTTGCTGATGCATAGGATTGCTGGTTCTTCTCAGCCATATATCTCTGTACGTTGTGGTCTCTAGCAAGAATGAATGGTAGAACAATATTAAGAACAAAAGTACCGGAGTAGTAATGGCATGGATTGTGGCAAATTTGGGAGGTGAATGGAACCTTTATGTAGTGTTTGGAGATTTCGATTATTTCGGTAGGGAGGTTGAAATTTGTGGGCAAAGCACGTCATGGGTTTCACATTTTTCCCTTAATTTTCTAGATGATGGGAATGGGATGACTTCAATCTTTAGAGGACTTTTAGTCTTACACAGTAACACGTAATTCAGTAATTGGTGTAAATTGATTTTTTTTTAAATATATATAGAACCTTCGACTAGACACGTATAATATTTGGCTTTTTTGGTATAGGAAGCGCCTATGGAAATTGTGATCATATGAAAGATACTTTTGTAGTTTGCCTAGTTCTAAAATCATATAATTACTGGGGAATCAGTGAAAATAAAAGTGCCTATTTCTTGTTTTTTTTTTTTTTAGGAAGGGGGAGTTCCAAAGTTCGACTTCAAAGTTTGAGAATTGTGAGGAGGGACAGACTCGAGTTTTTTTTTTTTTTTTTTGGCCAAAGATCAGGGATAGGAGAGGAAAAATCCTCCCTATCACCCTAATTTATTAAAATGAAGAAGAACAAAAGGAGGGGGACCAAAACCAAAACCTCCCAAGAAACTAACAAAAGAGAACAAATTAGCGAAAACGGAATTGAGGAAGACCTACAACATCGCTATTATAATGCATTAGAAGAAAATGAGGAGGTTCATCCCACCATACAAACTCAGAAGACAGCGTACCATAATTTGCCAAAGCATCAGCTACCTTATTTCCTTCCCGAAAAATATGAGAAACTCTAAAGTGCATTTGAGAAATCTGATATAAACAATTAAACCAACGGACTCGAAGTTGCCAAGGGACAAGAGAAGGTCTGCGAATATAATTTAGCACCAAAGATGAATCAACCTCCAGCCAAACGTGTTTCCAATCACGAACCCAAGCAAGCTCAATTGCCTTAATAACGAGTTTAGCCATTTAGGTATGTGCTGAAATGACCACTGTCTAGTCCACTAGACTATACCTAATGCACAAGTGCCTAGTTCTTGCTTGAACTCTAAGGGATAGTGGTCTTTCCACTAGATAAAAGTGCAATTTCTTTTCTATTACAATAAATGAAAAAAGGTACAATATTGTTACTCCGAACACTAAATATATAACACAGTTCTACGTACTCTTCCATTCCATCATTGATTGCCAGTAGAAACAACCCCTTTTACAACCTTGTTTCATACATCCTAGCTAGCTTAGAAAATAAACCCTCAAATCCATAAAACCAAAAGCAGCTATAGAGAGATTTTCGTTTCACTTATCTCAGAAAAAAGAAAGAGAAATTAAGATGAGCTCCATGGTGCATATACAGGGTTATTATCACTTATCAGTCGTTGTAGCTTAGGTAAAAAAAAAAAAAAATGCAGCCCCATCATGGTCATAAATATTATTTGAGAGCAGAATCAGCAGATACACTCATACAAGTACTCATACAACATATTACCACTACCACAAAAAAACATACAACATATGCATATTACTACCGATTAAAAAGATACAAGCACAAACTCAAATGTTATACTTGTGTATATTAAGAGTTATTTCCTGTATTAAGGTTAAGGAAAATAATCACAATTTACACATATTCTTACCTGAAAATCATTCCTCTTACCTAATCTTATACGAGTTGAACCAAATTCATTGTGAAATAAAGCGAAATTACAAACAACCTGTAGGTATACACAAGTACACAACAAACCATTCAAATTCAAGCGTCACACAAATAAAAGTAATAATTAAAACAAATCAAGAACTAGCTAGTCAGTGAGCATAGCTCAATTTCACCATCCAGCTTATAGCTAGCTTGTGTCTGATATCATTTGCACTCCATAGCTTGAATTGCCTTTTTTGACAAATCAAACACAATAGCGCAGTCCATTTGGGCAGACTTCTTTTTCTTGGTCACCAACATAATTTCCACCTTTCCAGACAACTTGGCTTGGCTTCTCAGCGTCAACACCCCACTCTTCAATTCACTGGAACTGCTTGGCAACGCTTTGGAATTCAAACTCACCGTGACACCAATCTTTTTGGTGGAACGCATTTTGGCCTTGCTCTTCGGAATCTGAACTTGCCCCAAAGTCACGCCTTGGTACGAAAACGTTGCAATGCTTGCATCAAACTTAAAGGGACCCCAGTTTGGGTTCTTGACCCTAATTTGGGTCGTGAAGCTTGCATCGAAAGAAGGTGTTGCAGGGACGGAGTTGAGACTTTGAATGTCGATGGCGCCCAATCTCACCTTAGGGGTTTTAACTTTCATCACGGTGAGACCAAACACGGTGAAGACTATAATCTGAAACACAATGAAAGCACCAATGTATTTGTACATTTTGATTCTCTTCTCGCGCTTGATCTCATCCTTGAATTGGTAAGTGTTCGATTCTTCACCATTTCTTGAGTGCCCCTGAAACGGTACTTGTTGCGTATGATGAACCGGTGCTTGTTGGGTGTGATTGTACTTCTCAGCCATTGTTTCTCCCTATTGGGTTTGCTTGCACTCAAATATGGATTAGAAAGTTTAGGAGTTGTGCATTGGGGGTAATGTTAGTAATGCCTATATATAGTGGTTTTATCAGGAAGGAATAATAGGTGAGTTCTTCATCGAAACAAAGGGGACCGTTTTATATATATTTTTTTCCATGGAGATACAAACACGCCTAAATGAGATTCTTGACTTCTAGATGGATATAAAGATGAAAAAGTACAGTTATTATATACGTAGAAGGTTCGATCACATCCAAGTAGGACCATATAATATATACTTTGTCCCTCCAGCCAGGTGAAGTATGTGATATTCATTATTCATACAAGCCCTACTCATCGATCATGTGAAGAAGGTATTCTTAATTTTCAAATACCTAATTGTTTTGTTTAATACTTTTTAACCTAATTGTTTTGCTGGAAATATCAAGGAATATTCTTTTTACAAAAAATATACATGAGTACATATAACTCTACAATCATTGCTATATATTATAGAAATCAAGCATCGATCTGTTCTATATTCAATGATAGAAAATCAAGAAAATCAAAGAAAACAATTGTGGCCTCTGTGTTGTAAAATATCAAAATAAAAATCATATGTAGCTAGCTAGCTATACAACAAATCCAAAGCGTCAAACAAAGAAAATGGAATCTGACAATGAAAAAGGAATACAAAAATAGCAACTAGCTAGTATGATCACTTGCATTGTAAAGTTTTGACCGTCTTTGTGGACAAATCAAAAGCTATGGTGCAGTCCATACTGGCAGACTTCTTCTTCTTCATTATGAGCATCAACTCGACCTTTCCAGTCAGTTTGGCCTCGCTGCTCAGCGTCAAGATCCCGCTGTTCAATTCGCTGCCAAGAGTAGAACTGCTTGGCAATACATCAGTATTCAAACTCACCTCGACATTGATCTTCTTTGTGGAACGCATTCCAGCCTTGCTCTTTGGAATAGAAACTTGCCCCACTGCCACGCCTTGGTACAGAAATGTTGCAGTGGTTGCATCAAACTTATAAGGACCCCAGTTTGTGTTCTTCACCCTAATCTGCGTGGTGAAGCTTGTGTCGAATGAAGGTGTTGCAGGAACGGAGTTGAGACTTTGGATATCGATTTCACCCAATCTCACCTTAGGGGTCTTCACTTTCATCACAGTGAGACCAAATACGGTCATCACTATGATTTGAAACACAATGAAAATACCAATATAGGTAAACAACTTGATTCTCTTTTGGCGTTTGAGCTCATCTTCGGATACCAAAGATTCTCCATCACTTCTTGTGTAACCATTTGCTGGGGCGGGCAAAGGATAAGCTTGGTGGGTCTTCTCAGCCATCTCTCTCTTCCTTTTCTGAAGTAGCTGTGAAAAGGAAAATCGATCTCTCGGCTTTTGTGGGCTTGCTTTTGTAGGATGAATGAAAAAAAGGAAGTGAAGCTAGGGAGCTGTTTGTGGTGATGATGCCATGGAAGAGTAGAAGGGCGTGTATATATAGTGTTTGGAGTTTGGACAACTTCAATAAGTTAAATTAGGTGAAGTACTAGTATTTTATTGCAGACACCAAACGCGTCCAAAGACGGGAATTATGAACTTCTAGATCAAAGTCATTGATTTGTTAGGCTTTTGCTATCAGATGCGAACAAACTCTAATTTCAATGAGAATTGACACCGTGGTGTGTGAACTGTTATAATTTTATACTAGAGTTGCTCACCTTTTGAATATATTACCATGCATATTGGAGGGTAGAGAAGTATAGAATATTAGACAGCTATTATACCACTACTTGCTCACAATACTAAAATTATTCAAGAATGCATTGACCGAATCCTAGAATATTAAGGTCCTCATGGAATTCTAGAAGACTAGTCAAAAACTCTACACTAGGCGCGTTTGGCCACATTTTAGACTCACATCGGTATATTCCTCTGATCTCACTAATCAATGTCGATGTGAGTTTGAATAACAATTGATTGCCGCGTGAATTGAACAGTTGAGTAGCCAAGCTAGCTAAGTTAACCGGAAAAGTGGAATTGATGCTTATAATGAAGAACAAGGATTCCACAAATGGACTAGCTGCATCATTTGATCTGTCCTCAAAGATGGTCCAAACTTGGCAATGCAAGTGATCAAATAAAGTCTGTATCTTCCGTCGAGTTCCTCATTCGCTATTCTTTTCATTCATTTTTCTTTCTATCACACTTGTACGTACTATATATTGAGCTATATATAACTTCATATGTTTCAGGGCTTCTCCAATAAGGTCATGTTTGGTTCACGGAAGGGAAATCAATTCCCCTGTCTTTCCCATGTGATTGAGAAATTAAAATTTCTGTCAGGTTTCATTTCCTGTGTTTGGTAAAACAAGGAAAGTATTCAGGAAATACTATTTGATTTCGTTTCCTGTGTTTGGTTGGTGCAGGAAAGGAAAGTAAAAATATGTCAATGTTTCAATAGTATTTTTGCATTTTAAAATAAAATTAACTATCATAAAATATGGGCAAAAAGTTTGGGCATGGATATTGTTGTCCAAAAATTTCATAATTAATGATGAGAAATGAGAAGGGAAACTCATTCCCATGAGATTTGAGTGGAACAGATTTCCCTCATACTTTCTCTTTTATCAGGAAAATACTTCTTGAGTTTGTGCTTCCCAAACAGAGGAAAATAATGACTTTCCTTTCCGTGTTTCTAGAATCCATGAACTAAATATGGCCTAAGTAGATCTTTACTTTTTAATATGCGGAGATTTGATCTCAGCCGTCAAATCAGATCATTTAAACGGATTTGATGGCTGAGATCAAAACTCTTGTTAAAAAGTAAAGACCTCCTTATTTGATAATCATTTTCATATGTTTTATTCCTAGTTTGATTATCTTCTTGAATTATTGAGATCATCGGAAATTAAAAGTGTGCGAATTTCTAACCAATATATAATATCTCTCATTTGATGCATAATATTGAAACAAGGAGACTAGGAGAGTGACACGCAGAGCTTTTATGCTAATAATGGCTTGTCTGATCCAAAAAAAGAGAGAAAAGATAATTGATTTTCTGATCGGGGAGAATGCATGCCCCCCTTTTTTTTTGGCTGTATAGATATTCGGATAGATGATCACTTTATTATGTATCTGACTACATGATTGACTCTCACTTGTCATTTTGAAGTTTTGGTTATCAGAGAGACTTCTCTTCAATATATATAGTATTTGATCGAATAGATGCTAGTCAGTACTTTATTTGACACAGGTGCATATATTCTTGCCATTGTAGAAATTAAGCATCTGTTTATATATTCAATCGTTTTATAGCAATGATATAGACTCAGTGGTTAAAAATTAAAATAAATTCATTTCATATATAGCTATACAAACAAATCAAGGCGGCACACAAAAACACAGAGAATTAAAAATAACAAAATCAAGAACTTTGATCACTTGCATTCTAAGCTTTTGACTGTCTTTGTGGACACATCAATTTTTATGGTGCAGCTCATACTCGCAGACTTCTTCTTCTTCATGATCAACATCAACTCCACCTTTCCGGCCAATTTTGCTTCGCTGGTCAGGGTCAACACACCACTGCTCAATTCACTGCCAAGAGTAGAGCTGCTCGGCAATGCATCGGTGTTCAAACTCACGTCGACGTTGATTTTCTTCGTGCCACGCATTCCGGCCTTGCCCTTGGGTACAACGACTGTCCCAACAGGTGTACCTTGGTACAAGAACGTTACGGTGCCTGCATCAAACTTATAAGGGCCCCAGTTGGTGTTCTTGACCCTGATTTGGGTGTTGAAGGTCGTGCCGAACGAAGGTGTTGTAGTGGAAGAGGTGAAGTCTGTGAGGGTGCTTTCGCCGAGTCTCACCTTCGGGGTCTTGACTTTCATCACAGTGAGACCAAACACGGCCATGACTGCGATCTGAAACACAATGAAAATTCCAATATAGGTGAACAATTTGATTCTCTTTCTACGTTTGAGCTCATCTTCGGATACCAAAGATTCTCCGTCACTTCTGGTGTAACCATTTGCTGGTGCCAAAGGATAAGCCTGGTGGGTCTTCTCAGCCATATTTCTCTTTCTTTTCTGATGTAACTGAAATGAAAATCTCTCTGCTTTTTTGGGCTCTTTTTTGTAGATGTATGAAACTAGGAAATGAAGCAAGTTGCTTGTGGTGTTGATGGAATGGAAGAGTAGTAGTACGTTTGTGTATATATAGTGTTTTGAGTTTGGACAAGTTCAAATGTTCAATAAGTAATTTAGGGGAATGAACTTCCTTTGAAATGTGATAATCTGGGGTTAAGTATTTTATTGCAGACACCAAACGCGTCAAGAGGTGGAAATTATCAACTTCTAGACGATTGATGACTTTTATATGAGAAGTCGGAACATATTGACATGATGCCAATAACAAGTATAGAAAAACAGAAGGCTTTTTGCTGATAACAATATTTAAGTACAAGGCAATTTTTATATTCTAATAAATAATCACGCATGCATTGACCATTTCCAGATACTAATTAAACTCAGGTGAGAAAAAATAAAAGTACAGAATAATATGTATCTATAACGGCATTGACTTTGCATTGATGAAGTAATTTAGGGGTCATAATCGAAATCAACTAATATCGGTTGAAAAAACTCAAATTCTTATAAATACATTTGCAATATTTATTTTCTCTAATATGGAACAATAACAATAGATATCTGAAAGTCTAGAAAAGTCCTAACTTGTCTAATATTTTATATTCCTATTTTCTCCTTTTTGTTTCTGTAAGCAATGGGGGCATAAAAAGACTTCATCTTACAGCAAAAGCCTAAAATTAACGTCATAGAACATCCGACTCTCTAGAAGACTATAAGTCAAAAACTCTCAACAGTGCGCGTTAGGCTACATTTCATTCAGCATTTCCCGGAAGCTTACATGTACCCATTATCTCAATCGAATTGTCCCAAGTCCGAACACTACATATACACAGCTGAAGCCCAACTTCCCACAAACAAGTAGAACTCATCAATTCATACAACACTTGCTGAATTCTTTTCATTTTGAAGTTTAGAGAGCCAAACACAGAAAGAGTATACATCTTATTTCAAAGCTTTCCAAGTAATCAACAAACATGGCTGAGAAGATCAAACAGGCCTTGGCATCAGTTAAAGGTTAC
Organism: Rubus idaeus; assembly: GCA_030142095.1. Taxonomy (NCBI): domain Eukaryota; kingdom Viridiplantae; phylum Streptophyta; class Magnoliopsida; order Rosales; family Rosaceae; genus Rubus; species Rubus idaeus. The sequence continues at coordinate 6,528,791 of CM057969.1, forward strand.
ACTACCAGAAAAGATGAAGAATTGCCCACCTTCCAATCCGAGGAGGAGCTCAAACGCCAGAAGAGGATCAAATTGTTTACGTATATTGGTATTTTCATTGTGTTTCAAATCATAGTCATGACCGTATTTGGTCTCACCGTGATGAAAGTGAAGACGCCTAAGGTGAGACTGGGAGCCATCAGTGTCCAAAGCCTCACCTCTGTCCCTGCAACGCCTTCATTTAACACAAGCTTCACAACCCAAATCAGGGTCAAGAACACAAACTGGGGTCCTTATAAGTTCGATGCAGGCATTGCAAAGTTCATGTACCAAGGTGTGGCTGTGGGGCAAATTTCTATTCCAAAGGGCAAGGCCGGAATGCGGTCCACCAAGAAGATCGATGTCGTGATGAGTTTGAGTTCCAATGGATTGCCAAGCAGTACCAATCTTGGCACTGAATTGAACAGCGGGGTGTTGACGCTAACCAGCCAAGCCAAATTGACCGGAAAGGTGGAATTGATGTTGATAATGAAGAAGAAGAAGTCTGCCATTATGGACTGCAGCATAGCTTTTGATTTGGCATCGAAGACGGTCCAAAGTTTACAATGCAAGTGAGAATTGAACTAGTACTTTGGGACTCTAAATTAGGCAACTTGGGCATCTTTGGCCACTGGATTGCTAGTGATCAAGACTATTTCTTGATTGATTTATTTATTTTTTCTGTGTGATGCTTGGATTTATTGTAGAGCTATATAATGTCATTTATCCATTGATTTTATTTACTCAGAAGCCGCTGTATTTCTCTTCACATGCTGTAACATTATTGAACATAGAAATTTAGAGAGATCGATGCTTTCTGAAAGAAAGATATTTGGTTGGAATAACCTTTCATTCATACACGGCTGAATAGATATACAAGGAGTAAACGTAAGGTACAAGATAACTATCCTATAATTAAGCTACAAGTACGGAGTACAAAGGGTAACAGATCATTACAGATAATCACAGATTATGATATACTTAGTATGAAAAGATATGTTAGATTAACTTCCTTAACACTCCCCCTCAAGTTGGAGAGTGGATATCTCGAACTCCCAACTTGCGAATCATAGGTGCGAAAATCTCCTTTCCCAAAGCCTTGGTAAGAACATCTGCCAATTGATGTGTAGAACTGACAAACTTTGTAATAACAGATCCATCTTGAATTTTATCTCTGATATAGTGGCAGTCCATCTCAATATGTCGAGTTCGTTCATGAAAAACAGGATTTGCTGCAATGTGCAGAGCTGCTTTATTATCACAATATAGCAAGGCTGGTTCCTGATGCAATATTCCTAAATCTCTGAGAAGGAAACGAAGCCATGTTAATTCACAACAAGCACCTGTCATGGCTCGATACTCTGCTTCAGCTGAAGAAAGCGAGACCGTCTTCTGTCGTTTTGATCTCCATGAAACCAGCGAAGGACCAAGAAAAACACAATAACCTGTGGTAGATCTCCTAGTAATTGGGCAACCTGCCCAGTCTGAATCACAGTAGGCTCGCAGTCTGAAATCACTCTCCGAAGAGAAAAACAAACCTTGACCAGGTGCATTTTTAAGATAACGGACAACACGCAGAGCAGCTTCCATATGAAGTTTTCGAGGCTGATGCATAAATCTACTTAATACATGTACTGAATATGTGATATCTGGTCTTGAAACAGTAAGATATATCAATCTCCCAACCAGCCTTCTATAACGTGCTGGATCCTTCAGTAATTCACTCTGGTCAGATAATTTTAATCCTCGCTCCATAGGAGTGTCAACAGGGGCTGCACCCAGCAAACCTGCATCCTTGATGATTTCTAATGCATATTTACGTTGGGAAATAAAAATCCCATTTCTAGAAGCCGAAACCTCAATACCAAGAAAATATTTCAAGTCACCAAGATCTTTAATGCGAAAATGACTATGAAGAAATTTCTTGAGTGCAACAATACTCACAGGATCATTTCCAGTAATTAAAATATCATCAACATATATCAAGAGAGCAGTAAAGGACTTGCCTTCTTTCCTGGTGAACAAAGAGTAATCAGCTCTAGATTGTGTATAACCAGCGGAGCGAATAGCATCTGAGAATTTAGCGAACCATTGACGAGATGCCTGCTTCGGACCATATAATGACTTATGAAGTCGACATACCAAGTGTTCCTCCCCCGTCTCCGAAGCCCTGGTGGTGGAGACATATATATCTCTTCATGGAGATCCCCATGAAGGAAGGCATTATTAACATCTAATTGATGAAGTGACCATCCACGAGCTGCTGCCAACGCAAGTAAACAACGGACAGAAATAATCTTTGCAGTGGGAGAGAATGTATCCTGATAATCAATACCTTCCAGTTGCGTGAATCCCTTGGCTACCAAGCGAGCTTTGTACCTTTCGATAGAACCATCAGACCGGTGTTTAACCTTATAAACCCAACGGCAGCCGATGGGTGTCTTGCCGGCCGGAAGGGAAGTAAGAGTCCAGGTGCCGTTGTCCTTGAGGGCCTGCAATCTGATTGCATCGCGGCCTGCCATTCGGGGTGAGCAGCGGCCTCGGAGTAAGAGTGTGGCTCGTTGCGTGACTGATTTGAGCAATGAAGGATTTGTGCGCAGGCTTGTATCGGTGATAGGAGACAAAGTTGGATAAGGGATATCGAGTCCTTTTAGTCGGACCGGAGACAAGGAGTCAGATTGGTCTGAGGAAGAAAGCGTAACCTGAGAACATATATAATCCCGGAGTTTGACAGGCGCAGCGGTGGTGCGGCTGGAGCGACGAAGAGGCACGGGTGGATCGATGGGATCAAGAGGTGCTGATGGCGTGGGTGAGGGCGCAGGTGGCTCAGGTGAAGACGCAGGTGGCGCAGAGGAGGGTCCAGGCGGCTCAAATGAGGCCGCCGAGGGCGCGAGGTCTGGGTCAGGGGACTCGGGTTCTGGTTCAGAGAGAAGAGGTGTGTTGACTGTGTTTTCGGGAGAGGAGAAAGAAGGAAGAGGGTCAGAGTCAAAGTCATGGTTAAGGGATGGACTTGGGTCGAGAATTGGACAAGGGATTGGGCTAGGTATGTGGGCCGAAGAAGACTTCACTGGACTGGAGTCCACAGATGCAAAAGGGAAGGTGGTTTCATGAAAAACAACATCTCGGCTAGTAAAAATCTTTCGGGTTGAGAGATTAAATAATTTGTAAGCCTTTTGACCGGCAGGATAACCAATGAAAACACATTTGATGGCACGAGGAGAAAATTTATGAGTGACACGAGGATTTGTAGCATAAGCCAAGCAACCAATGGTCCGAAGGTGATTAAAAGAAGGAAGTTTATTATAAAGACGTTCAAAAGGAGTTTGAAAAGAAAGAAGAGGAGTGGGAAGACGATTGATGATATGGATTGCAGAGAGAACACACTCCCCCCAAAAATGGGTAGGAAGTTGAGCATGAAATTTCAAAGCTCGTGCAACTTGTAAAATGTGACGATGTTTGCGTTCCACAACCCCATTCTGTTGAGGCGTGTAAACACAAGAATGTTGAAAAACAACACCATTTTCTTTAAAAAAAGATTGGAGTGAAAGAAATTCTCCACCATTGTCACTTTGAAAAGTTTTGATACGAGATGTGAATTGAGTGGACACATAACTGAAAAAATGTTTGATAATGGATTGTGTTTCATCTTTGTGTCTCATCAAAAATATCCAAGTGAAACGTGTGTAATCATCAACAATGGTGAGAAAGTAATGAGCACCAGAAAGAGAAGGGTGTTTATAACGACCCCAAATGTCACAATGAATAAGGGCAAATGGGCTTTCAGATGAAATTGTACTAGTACCAAAAGGTAAACGACTTTGCTTAGCCAAAGGACATATAGGACAAGCATTATTGGGATTAATTGAAATATTCAAAAAATTCTTGGCAATAAAACTTAATGGAGAAAGGGAAACATGTCCTAAACGTCTATGCCGAGATCAGTAGATGAGGTAGATGAGGTGGTGAGATTGCAAGCGGAGTGATTGTTTGAGGTGGAAGGAAGGTGGGGCAATGTCCTCTTCGTCGCTAATGCCACCAAGTAGTATAGACCATTACGCTGCTTACCCAAACCAATCATCCTCCTCGTAGCCAGATCCTGCAAAATACACCAATAAGGGAAAAATGTTACAGAACAATTCAAGCCTCTCGTTAGACGACTAACGGACATTAAATCAACTTTGAATGTGGGCACACATAAAACATCATGCAAATAATATGTAGAAGTCAAAGGCAATGATCCCTTGGCAACAATATGTGCTTTCTCTCCACTAGGTAACAATACGGGAGGTAAGGAACAATTTTTAACTCCATGAAGGAATAATTTTGGAGATGAAGAAATATGGTCCGTCGCGCCGCTGTCAATGATCCAGTGACCAGAGGAGATTTTTGACAAACCTGGTTTAGTCACCGCTGCATGTGCTTGAGAATTAGCACCTCCTTCTTTGACACTTAGAGCGGAAATAAGCTGTTGAAGTTGTGCTTCTGAAATCCCTGATAGCACAGAATTCACTTCATCTTTGGGCAGTCCCTCAGAGACTTGATTAGCTGTAGAAATATGACCACGGCTCCCATCATTTTTCAAGCGGTTTGTTCTCCCCTTTGGATGACCTGGTGGATATCCAATTAATTTGTAGCAGGTTTCAACAAAATGCCCAATGTCTCCACAGTAAGTGCATTGAGGTCGTCCTTTGGAGGAGCCGAAACGGCGCTTTTCTTGGTCAGTACGTCGTCCATCTTGTGGACCATTAACAAAGCGGTCAAATCGCTCGTTTCTCCCTGTTCGGGCAAACTGATTAGGTCTGTTATTTCGAACAGCCATAGCAGCGCTTGTATTGGAGTCTGGGACATGTGTACTGCTGAGAAGCCGTTGTTTTTCTTCTTGACAAATCGCTGCATAAGCTTGTCGGACTGAGGGAAGGGGATTCATGAGAAGTATTTGTCCTCGTGCAGCACCGTAGGACTCATTCAAGCCCATTAAAAATTGCATAAGCCTTTGTCGATCATGTTGTGCTCCACAGGTGCAAGAGGAAGACGCATCTGTGTGTGTGGATAATTCATCCCACAAACTCTTCAATTTGGTGTAATAGGCAGCAACCGGAAGTTGATCTTGTCGATGATAAGCAATTTCTCGCTGGATTTCAAATATGCGAGGTGCATTGCTTTGAGAGAAGCGCTCACGAAGATCTTCCCAAACTTCACGAGCGGTGGTATAGTAGATCACGCTGTCAGAAATTTCCGGAGCGATGGAGTTGACAATCCAGGAATGAACCATATCATTGCACCGAGACCATGTAGCATAATCCTCTGGTTTTTTTTCTGCTGAAGGAGATTTGAGTGTGCCATTGACGAAGCCCAACTTGTTCTTAGCATTTAGAGCGATGGTCATTGCTCGCAGCCAAGGTGAATAGTTATCACCATTTAGTGGTTTGGAAACTAAAACCAAACCCGGATGATCTGAGTGGTGAATAAAATAGGGATTAGAGATATCTGATTTGGAAGCATGAGAACTGCTTCCTTCTGTGTCGTCAATTTCTACCATGACGATTGGATAGGATGTGGCTGTGATGGACAGGCCGGATTGGGTTGCTGCACGAGAGGTAAGGTGCAGTTGTGATGGAAAGGATTACAGAGAGGTTCGTACCCGCTCTGATACCATGAAAGAAAGATATTTGGTTGGAATAACCTTTCATTCATACACGGCTGAATAGATATACAAGGAGTAAACGTAAGGTACAAGATAACTATCCTATAATTAAGCTACAAGTACGGAGTACAAAGGGTAACAGATCATTACAGATAATCACAGATTATGATATACTTAGTATGAAAAGATATGTTAGATTAACTTCCTTAACACTTTCTATAAACATATAATTAGCTCCTAAATTAAGCTTTAACTTATCGGGAATGGTGTGCTTTTACAGAACATATAGCCTGCCCTACAGTCAAAGTCCCGAGATTGAAACGTGACGAAGTCACGAACTCAATGCTCAAAAAAAAAAAAAGAGTGACAGAACTTTTATATTTTTAAGGACCAAAATTGGGTAATCTTGAACACAAAACAAAACATTGAGGAAAAGAATATAAAATTATATAACTGAAAAATGAGAGTGTCTTGTATCCACCGAAGTACATATGTACTTGAGTAATCCAACAGCTGATATATAAAGGTGGGAAATCCAACGGTGTGCATGCAGGGGGTATGTGTGGTTGGATGAAGAATTAGCCAATCCAACGGCTAAAAACACTCAAGTACATATGTACTTTGGTGGACACAAGAATTTTCGCTGAAAAATTAGGGAAACAAAACATGTTCTTGAATAGAGAGAGAGAGAGAGAGAGAGAGAGAGAGAGAGAGAGACATACCTAGAGAATGAAGAAGACGACAGGATTGAGAACCGGAGGAAAATGGGAGGTCTGACGAGTGCCCTTTTCTTTGTATACAAGCCTAATTAGCTCAACCACTGTAGCCACCATCAAATAACACCAAATATGATGCACATATTCGACCCATGTGGTTTTGGTCTTTTATACTTAATCAATAATTTAAGCAATAATGAGTCTTTGGTAATAAAAGCAGCATGTCAAAGAAGTTTGTCATCTAAAGGACACTTCCATAAGTAGAGAATTGTAAGGTCATCTCAAATGGGATGCTAAAAGCTAAAAAATAGTCGAATTATAGCTTTTATCCATTTCCAGTGGGATGACTAAAATGGCTATTTGCCATGCCAAACATGGCCCTTATGGCAGATGGGCCCAGCAAATGCATCCACATGCATTACATGTGAAGAGCTAAAATTTGGCATTCTACTAGTTGAAGACGGTTAAATTATAGCCGATACTATTTGGATGAATAGTAAATTGTGAGGGGCTAAAATTTTAGCATAGGGTCAAATATAGCACCCCCAATTGGAGATGGCCTAAGTGCTTCATATAGCCATTTCAGTCTCAGTAAATCTCATTATTACTTTTGTTATATACAAGAGATGATAAGTTCTAGGCTTCATTGGCGTCCTTTTTCTCATAATTGTTTTTACTGTGTGGTTAATTAAATTTATCTTTACTCTTTGTGATCGAAGGGTTAAGTTTTTAGTTTCCCCATAATTTGTATTCTAATGTTGGGAGAGAGTCTTGCACACACCAAAGTACATATATACTTGGGCGATCCAACGGTTGACATGTAAAGGTGGGAGATCCAACGGTGTGCATACAGAGGGTATCTGTGGTTGGAAGAGGAATTTGCCGATCCAACGGCTAAAAACACCAAAGTGAATATACACTTCGGTGTATACAAGAATTTTCGCTAATGTTGGCAACTAAGCATTGTAGAATTGTGGCACTCCTTTTTATGTGAGCTCATGGTTGTTACTTGTTAGTAACTTATTAGTATGACATCAATGCAAATATTCCCATGTCAAATAAAAGAGATCTAGAAAAATAACAAGTGGCTAAAAACCAAGTAAATAAATACCATTTATATATAGCCGGCTCTAAAAAAAATCAAAGGCGTCATACAGAAGAAAAAAATAATAATAAAAAAATTATGACAAATGAAGAACTAGTCTTAGCATACAATCATACATCACTTGCATTCTAAGCTTTTGACTGTCTTTGCGGACACATTAATTTGTATGGTGCAATTCATACTAGCAGACTTCTTCTTCTTCATGATCAACATCAACTCCACCTTTCCGGTCAATTTTGCTTCGCTGGTCAGGGTCAACACACCACCGCTCAATTCAGTGCCAAGAGTAGAGCTGCTCGGCAATGCATTGGTGTTCAAACTCACGTCGACGTTGATCTTCTTTGTGCCACGCATTCCGGCCTTGCCCTTGGGTACAGTGACTGTCCCAACAGTTGTACCTTCGTACAAGAACGTTACGGTGCCTGCATCAAACTTATAAGGGCCCCAGTTGGTGTTCTTGACCCTGATTTGGGTGTTGAAGGTTGTGCCAAATGAAGGCGTTGTAGTGGAAGAGGTGAAGTCTGTGAGAGTGCTTTCTCCGAGTCTTACCTTCGGGGTCTTAACTTTCATCACAGTAAGACCAAACACGGCCATGACTGCGATCTGAAACACAATGAAAATACCAATATAAGCAAAACACTTAATTCTCTTCTTGCGCTTCAGCTCGTCCTCGGACAAAGACTCTCCATCGCTTCTTGTATAACCATTTGCCGGAGCCAAAGGATAAGCTTGGTGGGTTTTGTCGGCCATGTTTCTTTTTCTTTTCTGATGTAACGAAATGGAAAACTATATCCCTCCGCTTTTGTGGGTTTGTTTTGTAAGGATGTATGAAAGTATAGGAAATGAAGGAAGCTGTTTGTTGTAATGATGGAATGGAAGAGTTGAAGTGTATGTATATATAGTGTTTGGAGTTCTGGACAATTTCAATAAGTTACTAGAGGGAAATGAGCTTTTTGGAACGCGTATTTCATTTCAGAAACCAAACGCGTCCAAATCTGGGATTAATTATCTCTTATCTTCTAGATGATCGACGACTTTGGTGAGGACCTTTTAGGCTTTTCCTATAACAAGTGAGAACCTTTATAAAACTGCAACAGGATATTAAACATGTATTGACCATTCCCACGTTTTAAACTTATGGGACAAAAAAAACTAAGTATAGAATAATAGAAATCTGCAACGGCATTAAGAGAAAGGATATCATTTACGTTTATTTAATCCATTTTTCTTTTTGTAATGCTATGCTATGGGGACATATAGACATTGTCTTACACCAAGAACCTAAAATTAAGGTCCTCATGGAACTCATTCGACCATCTTATATTCTAGAAGACGACGATACAAATCCAAAAGTCTAACCTATGCGCGTTTGGTTACATTTCAGTATTTCCTGGAAGCTTACTCTAATACTCGGACACAGCACATTATATATATCACGCAGCTGAAGCTAACATTCCCACAAATATCATACTGCACTTACTTTAATCCATTTTTATACTTGACTACTTGAGAGAGAGCCAAAAAGAGAACATACATATTCTTTTAAAGCATTTCCCCAGGAATAGAAAATGGCTGAGAAGATCAAACAGACCTTGGCATCAGTTAAAGGTTACACTGCCAGAAAAGATGAAGCATTGCCCACCTTCCGATCCGAGGAGGAGCTCAAACGCCAGAAGAGGATCAAGTTGTTTACGTATATTGGCATTTTCATAGTGTTTCAGATCATAGTGATGACCGTGTTTGGTCTTACTGTGATGAAAGTCAAGACCCCGAAGGTGAGACTCGGCGAAAGCACCCTCACAGACTTCACCTCTTCCACTACAACGCCTTCGTTCGGCACAACCTTCAACACCCAAATCAGGGTCAAGAACACCAACTGGGGTCCTTATAAGTTTGATGCAGGCACCGTGACGTTCTTGTACCAAGGTACACCTGTTGGGACAGTCGTTGTACCCAAGGGCAAGGCCGGAATGCGTGGCACAAAGAAGATCAACGTTGACGTGAGTTTGAACACCGTTGCATTGCCGAGCAGCTCTACTCTCGGCAGTGAATTGAGCAGTGGTGTGTTGACGCTGACTAGTGAGGCAAAATTGACCGGAAAGGTCGAGTTGATGTTGATCATGAAGAAGAAGAAGTCTGCTAGTATGAGCTGCACCATAAAAATTGATGTGTCCGCAAAGACAGTCAAAAGCTTAGAATGCAAGTGATATATCAGTACCAGCTATAGTTCTTAAATTGTTATTTTTTCATTCATTATTTTTCTTTATGACGCTTGGATTTGTTGTAGAGCTTTATACATAATGCTAAATATTCATATTATTTTATTGTTAGTTTGATCCTCTTCTTGCGTTTGAGCTCCTATGATATCAAGGAAAAGAAAAGCAAATTAAGAAAATACTGAAACCTGCATAAGAGGTAGCTCAAAAATTAAATGGTTGGATAGGACTTAGCCTGAGACCAATTCATTGTAATCTGAAAGTAAAAAAATTTCAATCTTTCTCTTACCATTTAACAACTAGATCCAACAGTACCGTTAAAAAAGAAATTGACAAAGGGAAATACATAGATGAAAGTCACTGGTACTCGATACTTTAGAACTACCTCAACTTGTTTCTAGAAGTACAGCTGAGAAACTGCAATCAAGATTAGCAGTTGTGAGCGTACGATAGGAGGAAGCCTACAATTGATAATGTGAAAGGCAACATTAGGGAAATAATGTTCACGAATCAAGAAACATATAGAGAGAAATTGGAGCATAAAAGAGAATGAAATTAATTTGTCCTAACATTGTTAGCCAATATTAACTTATAACAGAGCTCTATGTTTGGTGTATGACATTTGTCACTAACACTAAACAAGAAGAATCCTATGGCAATGCGCATATGATAATCATGGATGGTTCTATTCAAACCCTGCAATGTGCTCACTAATCATATAAGTTGTTAGTTCAGTCCAGAAACAAGTGGGGCACAAAAGATAATCTTCACTAATGGTGAGTTGGTGACCTTGTAATGGTCCCTTCTTTTGGCCAATCTGTTGACTTCTAGCATCTTTTCCTGTTGAAATTGTCACCTTGTTTGACTAGCTATCTATTTCTACAAGACTCGTTATCTCCAGAACATATTACTGTATTATTCTGACATGAATTTATGTGAGTAATTCTTGCTTTATAGAATTAAGCATCTGTTTCTATATTAATCAAACAAAAGAAAAGAAAAACAAAACAAAACATGAGCTTTGGTTCTTAAAAAAATAAAATAAATAAATTACCATTACATGAGTGTACAGATTGATCCACAACAAATTCAAGAGGTCATACAGACAAAAAGGAATAAATCAAATGTCATGCACGGTCTGAGATATCACTTGCATTGCAAGCTTTTAACCATCTTTGTGGAAAGATCAAATGCTATGGTGCAGTCCATATTGGCAGACTTCTTCTTCTTCATTATGAGCATCAATTCAACCTTTCCGGTCAGTTTAGCTTGGCTGGTCAGAGTAAGGGTCCCATTTGTCAATTCACTTCCAAGAGTAGAACTGCTTGGAAATCCATCTGTATTCAAACTCACCACGACATTGATCTTCTTGGTGGAACGCATTCCAGCTTTGCTCTTTGGAATAGAAATTTGCCCCACTGCCACTCCTTGGTACAGAAACGTTGCAGTGCCTGCATCAAACTTATAAGGACCCCAGTTTGTGTTCTTCACCCTAATCTGGGTTGTGAAGCTTGTGTCAAATGAAGGTGTTGCAGGTACAGAGTTGAGGCTTCGGACATTGATTTCGCCTAATCTCACCTTAGGGGTCTTCACTTTCATCACAGTAAGACTGAAAACAGTCATGACTATGATTTGAAAAACAATGAAGATGCCAATGTACATGAACAATTTCATTCTCTTTTGGCGTTTGAGATCATCTTCGGATACCAAAGATTCTCCGTCACTTCTTGTGTAACCATTTGCAGGGGCCAAAGGATAAGCCTGGTTGGTCTTCTCAGACATCATTCTCTGATTTCGTGGAAAGCTTTGAAAGAACAAAAAGATTCTCTTTTTTTGGTTTGGCTCTCTAAATTGTGAACTGAGCTAGTGTTTTGTTTGTGGGAATGTTATGAGTGCTGCACCCTATATATAGTGTTTGAACAATTAATGAATAAGTTTTGAGTAAATGGTTGGTGTCAACTTCCTTGAAATGGAACCAATAAACGCGCAAATATAGGTTCGAGTTTTTGACTTCTGGTCTTCTAGATAATGGTCACGTAATTAAGCTTCATAATAATTAAGATCTAATTTAACATGTGGTGATCAGGACATACTGCTATTTTAATTTTGGTGGAGAAAGTGATTGGAAAGGGGAACCTATTATATCGACTGCTATTTTGATGTACTGAAAAAAGAATCTGCAATATTCGTATATTCTAAAAGAGGTGATCAGGCATGGTTCATTCCTAGATATTAAATTGATGAAAGAAAAGAAACGTAGTCAATAATAGATAGCTATGACTGGGGAAGCATAAAGACTTGGCCTGAAAACAAAAGGATGGTTAACAAGTCACACAAAGTCCTAGACTTTGTCTTGAAGCAAGCAGGCACTTAAAGTATGACCAAATGTCTAGAAGACTATCAAGTCAAAACGCCTACATTTGAGTACACTTTCCTGGAAGCTTAATTACCCCATTTATCTCCTCTGAAGTCATCTATCAAACACTATAAATACCACACAGCAGATACCAATATACCCACAAACAACTACACATATACTACACTTTCTTTCAAAACGAACATTTTCTTTCAAAACTTTCCAAGAAAAGAAAGATGGCTGAAAAGAACCAGCAGAGCTTTGCATCAGCAAATGGCTACTCCCGAAAAGATGAGGAATCTGCCACCTTGCACTCTGAAGATGAGCTCAAACGCCAGAAGAGAATCAAATTAGTTATGTATATTGGTGCTTTCATCATCTTTCAGATCATAGTGATGACCGTATTTGGTCTCACTGTCATGAAAGTTAAGACCCCAAAGGTCAGGTTAGGCGCTATCAACGTCCAAAACCTCAACTCTGTCCCTGCCACACCTTCATTTGACACAACCTTCACAACCCAAATCAGGGTCAAGAACACAAATTGGGGACCCTATAAGTTCGATGCAGGCATTGCAACGTTCATGTACCAAGGCGTGGCTGTGGGGCAAGTTAGTATTCCTAAGAGCAAGGCTGGTATGCGTTCTACCAAAAAGATCGATGTCACAGTGAGTTTGAATTCCAATGGACTGCCAAGCTCTAATCTTGGCAGTGATTTGAATGGCGGGATCTTGACTCTGAGCAGCCAAGCTAAATTGACTGGAAAGGTTGAATTGATGTTCATAATGAAGAAGAAGAAGTCTGCTAATATGGACTGCACCATAGCATTCGATCTGTCCTCAAAGACGGTCCAAAATTTGCAATGCAAGTAATATTTCACTTGCAAAACGACCAAATTTAGTAAACTAAAGGCTGCATCTTCAGCATTTGGAGGGGGTGATCAAGACTAGTTCTTGATTTGTTATTTTTTTCATTCTTTATTCTTCCATGCTTTCCTTTACATTATTGAATATAGAAAGAGAGATGCTTTTACATATAGCTCCTAAACTAAGCTTGAATTTTTACGGGGAATGGTACTTCAGGAACCAAAATTGGTGTTCTTGACCACCTAACTTTGTTTCAGAGCTGGTGTTCAGAATTTGAACTACAAATTGTAACCTCAAAATTATGAAATTTCCACCTTTCTCCAACCATTTAACAACTAGCTAGGTCCAGCAATAATTTTAAAAGAATAAATCAAGGTAAACATAGATGGAAATTAAGTGATTGATATTGATAAGCACAAAACTACCTTAACAATAAGAAGCGCACTGCAATCGAGGTTACACCATCGCAATTTGATGATTCCCGTATTCGCTCAACAAGCCCTAATTCGCTCGATCACTATCGCCATGAGAGACAAGCTCGAACCAGCCCCTATTTCAGATTTTCCAAAACGCGCGAACAGGTTCTTTCTGATACTAGTCCATTTAACAACACTGCACGACTGGAAGTGGATTTGGTTAGGAACAAAATTTGGCGACCCAAAGCCGCGTGGAAGTGGATTGAAAGTAGATTGTGTTGCGGTTTGTGTGAATCAATGCTACACAAGAAGAGTTGGAATCAATCGAATGTTCAGCTCGGAAGCGTTCATTTTCATTTATTCTCTAAAGTAAAATTAGAACTAACCTTAATTATAAAAAAAAAAATTAAAAATTACTGGATAACTTTTCCCGACGAATATTTTAATTAGATGTCTTCCCATTCTTGAATGCACGTCGAGGCTCTTGGGTTCCAAATAGAGCTGCATAAACCAAATAGGACGCCCAAATCGAGTGAGAGTCGGGGTTTTTTTTAGACTGATTTTGAAATGCCTGAAAATATTTTTATTAAATTTTGTATGAGGTAGCACTTGGCCACTTTAAAGTGTTTCTAAGACTTCCCAAAACAAATTTCAATTTTTTATATTATAATTAATTTTTTTTAATTAATTTAAAAATATTTTTGAATCTCTGAAAAATAATCTCAAACACTCGGTTTTTTACAATATTTTTTTTAAATCAAGCAAAATAGATCAAAATTGATGTGCTAGCACACATTATGCATAGATAATTAACATAACTTCCGAAAATGCTAAGAATATAAAAGCCAAGAAAACCAATCTCATCCATTAACCTCTCCGAAAGTATGGTGTGCATTTGACTTAATTTTCCTGAGCACAAATAGATAAATTGAAAACGTCGTCGGGAGAAGTGCTTCATTCGTGTTTTCAATCATTCTTTGTTAGCTTTTCTATACTAATCCCACTACACAAGAAGAGTTGGAATCAATCGAATGTTAAATTTGCTTGCCCCGAAAGTGCTTATTTTCTAAAATAAAATTAGAATATAACTTTAAAAAATAAAAATAATAATTACTTTACGACTTTACCGACGAATAATTCGTCAGTAAATGTATTTCATTCTTTTTTTTATTTCCTGTTATTTTTATTAAACGACCTCCCATTTCCGAATACTCGTCGAGGCTCTTGGGTAGTTGGGTTCCAAATAGAACTTCAGAAACCAAATAAGGCGTCCAAATCGAGTGAGAGTCAGTTTTTGGCAAGGCTTTTGTGAATCAAGCAAAATAGATCAAACAGTTTAACAGTTATCATCTCAAGGTCTCTTCGCACAGTACATATATGGGGACCTTGAGATGAACTTCATTAAGCTTACTTGGAATATTGACTCCATCACTATCGGTTAATTCCAAACAGTACCCATGTGGTTTTTGCTAGTTGCAGCTGCCATTCTATTGCTCTGTTTTTTTTTTGTTTTTTTGTTTTTAAACAAGTATTGCTCTGTTCCTTACTCTGTTCTTGTTCTGACATGATTGTATAAGAATTCGTGCTTTTATATAAAAGAAGGCAAAACCAAAACAGTGGCCCTCATTATAGCTGTACAACAAATCCAAGAAGTCTTACAGAGAGAGGGGAAAAAATAAAAAAGAGAATAACAATCAAGTAAATAGAATCAAGAACCAGTCTTGATCACCTCTCACAATCCAAAATCAGAGTAATTATAATGCGCCAGTTTAATTCCAATCGATGATCACTTGCATTCTAAGCTTTGGACCGTCTTGGCTGACAAATCAAATGCTATGGTGCAGTCCATGGAAGCATTCTTATTTTTCTTCATTATAAGCATCAACTCAACTTTTCCTTTCAATTGAACTTGGCTTGTCACCGTCAACACCCCGCTGCTCAATTCACTTCCGAGTGTAGAACTGCTTGTCAATGCATTAGTATTCAAACTCACCTCAACATCGATTTTCTTGGTGGAACGCATTCCAGCCTTGCTCTTAGAAATAGTAACTTGCCCAATAGCCGCGCCTTGGTACAGAAACGTGGCAGTGCCTGCATCGAATTTGAAAGGGCCCCAATTTGTGTTCTTGATCCTGATTTGGGTTGTGAATTTTGTGTCGAATGAAGGTGTTGCAGGGACAGAGGTGAGGCTCTGGACGTTGATTTCGCCCCATTTGGCCTTTGGGGTCTTAACTTTCATCACAGTGAGACCAAAAACGGTCATCACTATGATCTGAAACACAATGAAGATACCAATATAGGTAAACAACTTGATTCTCTTCTTGCGTTTGAGCTCCTCGTCGGAGTGGAAGGGGGCCGATTCATGGTCAGTCGTTCTGGAGTAGCCATTTGCTGAAGCGTAGGTCTGCTGGTTCTTCTCTGCCATCACTCTGATATTCTTTAAAAGCTTTGAAAGAAAATGTTTTTCTTTTGTAGAAAATATGAATTGAGGAAATGTGATATTGTTTGTGGGAATGTTGGCTTCCGCTGCTTGTATATATACTAGTCTTTGAGGATATATTTTATGAGTATTGTGGAAATTGAACCAAACAGGTCCAAACTCCCATAGGTTCAAGTGTTTGACTTCTTTAGTCTTCTAGATGGCTATTAATCTATTATCTCCACGCCTATAGAACCTTCATCTCTACACGTTTGGAACCCTTACATTCATAGTTGATATAATTTATAATATTTTTTTTTTTTTTTTGGACGGAAAAAAAAATTAATAATTAATACATACATATTTAGCCCGTTTTCAGGTTTGGTATCATTGAAATAATCTATTAAGGAATTGATATATTTGTGTCATATTACGCGTGTTGTAATTTGTACTCTTGTATTGACTTAAGACTGGTCAAGAAAAGAGGGCTACTTTATATTGAATTAAAGGGATTGGTGGCCTTTCAACGGTCATTTTTTTTTGTCAATTTGTTATTGCCTGCAGGCTAAGCATCTCGTGCTTTTTGTCCTTTATTTTGTGACAGTTAGAGAGTCATGGATAATTGTTCAAAAAAAAAAGTCATGGATAAAAGCATGTAAGATGTGTATTTTAGCATTAAACATTGAGGATTGAATGTCACTTTATTGGACAAGCTAGCTACCCTGCGACTCCATTTAAGATGTATGCATGGAGCTTGCTCTATTGAATATTTGAAAGATGCATTCCATTACTACTCGAAAATTAAAAGAGAAAAAATGAAAAGAAATTGTACCTTGAATTGGGATGAATATAAGTGGTGGATTTGATGAGTTTTTCTTGGTGGAGGTTGTGAGAATATTATAAATTGCTTATTTCAACTTCCTATTGGCTGAGTATTTGGCTGGTCATTCAATTTTAAGAGATATATGCATGAATAAACTAATTTTTGCAGTGAATTAATGAAAAGAATTTTGTTCCGTGAGAGGATAGCACCCACTTGCTCATACATAGATCTTCAAGGAATAACAAATAACAAGTTCAATCTTTAGGCACAACTCAAAAGTCTTTGGTAAAATGACAATTTTTCGGACTTTATAAATGTTTTTTTTTTTACAATATAAATGCGTTTAATTAGTCGCAAACTTGACTTCATGAGTTTGAGAAATTGAGGGTGGATTGTAGAGTTCGGATAGCTCCCTCTTTTTTGTTGATATATTGGGTAGACTACTTTGTGGTCCTTATGATTTGACCCGAAAATATATATTTAGACCCAAACTCTAAACCTTATTTTGACTTGAATACACTTTTCGTCTATGAGGTCCATTTTAGTTACTTATTTTCAACAATAAATCCTCTTTTTTTTTGCAAGAAGTGGATTAAAAAAATATATAAATATATATATAATCATATTCTCGTAGAATTTAATGTTAATGGAAGAAAACAGAGGGACCAAAAGAACAAAATTAAAAACTAAACAAAAAAATGTCTTTTGGGTCGAGATATATCAACCAAAATATGTACACAAGACCTAGCTAGATTGTAGTTTAAGATTAAAGCGGCGGCACCAAGAACCACCATATTATCCTGAATTCTTCGATCGTCACTAGTTTGTTTTGTTTTGCCTTAAAGAAGTCATGGGAGTTAGCAACATAGTGAAACCATGGAGAAATGAATTAGTATGAATTATGATAGCTAGGTTAGGTGGGAATCTCTCGAGTGTTTTGGGCACCGGTGTTTTTGATTTTTTAAGACCTTACTTAAGAGGAGCAAAATGAAGATTTATAAATCCAACGATCCAGATTATTGCTAGTGTTTTGGGTATTGTAGAATTTTCCAGGTTATGCGAGGAAACATGACAACAGAAGCCAGGTAGTTGTCTTGTTATTATTCTAACAGCAACACAGGATTTTATATTTGTAACAGCCAGGTATTCTTGATAGTTTTAAGTATTCATTTCTATGTTTAATTAGACAAAAAGAATGAAAAACAGAGGCCTCAGTACTTCAGTAGAAACTCAGAAAATACCATTATAGCGTCACACAAAATGAATAAAATAATACAAATCATTTCACAATACAAATGCTATCTGAGGATGCAGCCTAGCAAGGCTCCACCCTCCTGTATTTACTTGTCCGATGGATTACTTGCATTCTAAGGTTTTGACCTTCTTCGATGACAAATCAAATGCTATGGTGCAGTCCATGGAAGCATTCTTGTTTTTCTTCATTATGAGCATCAACTCAACTTTTCCTTTCAATTGAACTTGGCTGGTCACCGTCAACACCCCGCTGCTCAGTTCACTTCCGAGATCAGAGCTGTTTGGCAATGCATTAGTATTCAAACTCACCTCAACATCGATTTTCTTGGTGGAACGCATTCCGGCCTTGCCCTTGGGAATTGCAACTTGCCCAATAGTCGCACCTTGGTGTAAAAATGTGGCAATACCTGCATCAAATTTGTAAGGACCCCAATTTGTGTTCTTGATCCTTATCTGGGTTTCAAAGGTTGCATCGAATGAAGGTGTTGCAGGGACAGAGTTTAGGGTTTCAACACTGATTTCGCCCCATCTGGCTTTTGGAGTCTTAACTTTCATCACAGTGAGACCAAACACGGTCATCACTATGATTTGAAACACAATGAAGATACCAATGTAGGTGAACAATTTGATTCTCTTCTGGCGTTTGAGCTCCTCGTCGGATTGGAAGGGAGCCGATTCTTGGTCACTTCTGGAGTAGCCATTTGCTGATGTGTAAGTCTGCTGGTTCTTCTCGGCCATCTTTCTGAAAGCTTTGAAAGAAAAAATTTATCTTAATTTGCTTTATAAGTATTCGAATCGCTCTCTAGAATACGAATTGAGCAAGTGTAATATTGTTTGTGGGAACTGAACTCTGCAAGGTGGTGTTTATATAGTATTTGGACGATTTCATTAAGCGTATGAGGAAATGGTAGGAGTATGTTTCCTGGAATTTGCTACCAAACGCGCACGTATAGGTTGAAGTGATTTAGTTCCTAGTCTTTTTTTTTTTTGGTCTGATTAGTTCTTAGTCTTCTAGATGGCAATTTTCAACTTGAATATAAAAGGGTATATGTATGTAAAGCGTGTGTATTTTTCTTTCTTTTATTGACTAGTGACCGAGTAGTGGTCTAATTTTGTTGACGTATATTATACTAATCAACAGGAACGAGTGCTACTCAATTTGCTTATAGGATAATCATTCATATGGGTCGTTTGGTCAGGAAAAGGGTGCTACTCAAAACAGAATCATCTCTTATGAAGTTATGGTGGTGGCCACTGGCTTTACAGTTGTCGTTTTAGCATTATGTAGTCACATACTCACATGCACTTAACTTGACAAGCCATTAAGCCAAGTAGCCCACTCTGTGATTCCATTTATTTTCAGCTGGACTTTAATATGATTGCATGTAGCTTGTGTGCTTGTACAGTTTACTATTACAACAGTTTGACTGTTTCTCTAATAGAAAAGGAAAAATGGTAAAGAGATTTGGGGGGATTAATCCACCATACGTTACTATATATTTTTTTAATTTTTTTTAGAGATATACGTTATTATAATTACAAGTTTTCTCCATTACATATGACTATACATTTTTAAAGTACATAGTTCTAATGCAAACCATCATATCCGATTATTTAAACAGATTTGACGGCTGACATTACAATTACGTACCTTAAAAGTAGGGTGAGTTTTTATCACAAATGGTACCTGAACTATTTGTCAATTATATATTTGGTCTTAAAAAAATTTTTGTCACAAGTAATACCTGAACTTTTCGTTTTCATCTTAAATGGTACCTGAACCTTTTATTTTCATCATAAATGATACCTATCGTCAATCTGCCGTTAAAAAAATTAAAATTTATAAAAAAAAAAAAAACTCAATCCTACCGTCCAAAAATTTAAAAAAAAAAATAGTTTTTTTTTCTCTTTCAAATTTTTTTTTGGTACTGAAAATTGACAATATATACCATTTAAGATGAAAACGAAAAGTTCGAGTACTGGTTGTGATCAAAAGTGAAGTTCAGTTACTATGTATATAATTGAAGTAAAATTCAAGTACCATTTGTGATAAAAACTCTTAAAAGTATATAGTCATATGTAGTGGAGAAAAATTCACTATAATTATGTCACTCATTCTCCATATTGTTTGTTTTAATTTAAAGAATTATATATCATCAATGAAGTTGACTAGTTTGGGTAATTGAGCGAGATATATCCGTTACTAAGTGTGGGTAATAACTAATAAGTAATAAGTGTAGGTTTGGATAATACTCATACTCGAAATAATGAGTTTGGGTTTGAATTCGGATAAGGTATTTGATTTGAATTTGGGGATGGATATGATATATCCAATCCCGATCCAACCCGTTGTCATCTCTAATATTATTGTTTCACCACTAGTGGAGGTTTTGAATAAGTGAAGAGCCCTAAACAGAAGTCGTAAGTTCTCACAGCTATGAACAGAGAAGATCTTTCCTTTCTAGATACTTGAACTTTTGATGGTAGATGAGGGCAAAAAAAGGATGAATAGTGTCGCATAAGATCAACAACAGGTATTCTTGCTTTTGTACAGATATTAAGCACCATTTGTTTGGAACTTTTATTCATTTATTTTTGATTACATAACAACGAAGAAATTTGTTTCGGACTTGGATCCCTTGATTGTATTGAAAGAATGAGTTTATATCTTTTTAGGGTGTACTGGGTTCACAGTTGTAATGCACTGGTGAGAAACAGTATGGGGATCCAAATCCATGAATTTGCATGTTCTCTTTGCGCTCTGCATATATTATCGTTTCCTATGTTCATTCTTTATGTCTTTATCTATATTCAGTCATCTTTTTCTCCACGCATTTCTTTATTCGATCAGACATAAGAAAGGAACAAAAAAACAGCTGCCTCGGTGGCTAAGAAATTAAATAAATACCACAATATTTTATATAACTCCCACAACAAATACATGCTGCTTCAATTTACATAACGAATAAAAGAATAAACAAAAAGTAATAATACAATAGAAAATTAAGAACTAGGACTTTTGATCCTCTGGCATTCCATGTGGTAGATCCGTAGATGAAGCCTAGCTCCACCCTCCTTCACTCACTGCTTAGCTTATCTTATCTGATCACTTGCATTGTAAGCTCTTGACCGTCTTTGATGACAAATCGAATGCTATGGTGCAGTCCATTGAAGCATTCTTGTTTTTCTTCATTATGAGCATCAATTCAACTTTTCCTTTCAATTGAACTTGGCTGGTCAGCGTCAATACCCCGCTGCTCAATTCACTTCCAAGTTTGGAACTGCTAGGCAATGCATCAGCATTCAGACTCACCTCGACATTGATCTTCTTAGTAGAACGCATTCCAGCCTTACTCTTGGGAATATCAACTTTCCCAATAGTTGCGCCTTGGTACAGGAACGTGGCAGTGCCTGCATCAAACTTGTACGGACCCCAATTTGTGTTCTTGATCCTGATTTGGGTTGTGAATTTTGTGTTGAATGAAGGTGTTGCAGGAACAGAGGTGAGGCTTTGGACGTTGATTTCGCCCAACCTGGCCTTGGGGGTCTTGACTTTCATCACAGTGAGACCAAATACAGCCATCACTATGATCTGAAACACAATGAAGATACCGATATAAGCAAACAGTTTGATTCTCTTCTGGCGTTTGAGCTCATCTTCGGATACAAAAGATTCTCCGTCGCTTCTTGTGTAACCATTTTCTTGGGCTGTAGGATAAGCTTGGTGGGTCTTCTCAGCCATCTCGATCTCTTTTGCTTTTTGATACGAATGAAAAGAAAACTACTTCTCTGTTTTTTTTTTCTCAAGGATAGTTTGTGTTTCTAGAATGAAACTTGGGAGTGAAGGTAGTTGTTTGTGGAAATGATGGAAGAGTAGTGTGTGTATATATAGTGGTTGAGAGTATGCATAGTTTCAATAAGTTATTTAGGGGAATAAACTTTCTGGAAATGAAATGTGAGCTGGGTTTGGGAGGAAGAATATTATTTGAGACAGCAAACGTGTTCAGAACCTAACTAAGGTGGGAATTATTGACTTCTAGATGATGGATGACTGATTGCCAAAAATAAAAAGATGACTTTGTTGAGGACTTTTTGGGGTTTTGCTATGATGTGGTCCGAGTGTTTCTTGAGTGTGTCTTATCACTCTTATGTCATAATGTAAAGAAAAACGAAGTATAGAATAATAGAAGGCTACGACGGCTTGCTACAACGTAAGCAAGAAAGCACAAAAAAGCAAGCTTCTCATCTAGAAGACTACAGAGTCGAAAACTCCCAATTACGCGCCTTTAGCTACATTTCAGTATTTCCTGGAAGGCAGGAAGCACACACCATCATCTCCTGTAAACTCTAAACCCAAGTTACACTCATTGACTTATAATGAAAAGAAGAAATCCGCCACCATGAAATTTGATTTGACCATAAAGGCAATTCAAGCTTTGGAATGCAAATGATCATCAGAAAGTTAAACTCAGCAGTTACTGCTGGCCGCAGAGTGTGGTTTTGGGAGTGGTCAAGACTCTAAGACTCATTCAGTCATTCTTTCATTTGTTATATCATCTTTCACTCTTTGTTTTTGAGCTAGTGACACTATTATCTGTTGTAGCACTATAATGTTACTCGGATTCTTTCAATTACTTGGCCACTGCTATTCCTTTAGTATTGATAGATGATCATATTTTCAGGCTGCTTTAGTTGCCGTAGAGTTACTCGAAAATGTCCTAGTGGCTTGACTTCGTATCAGGCAAAACAAGCATTAGTGCATTCCTTTCATGTATCCAGAGACCAATAAATCCAACAGTTTAAGGCATCTGCTCTAGCTCTTCTACCTCCAATAAATTGGACACTTAGATCAGTGCATAAAACACATATATGTCATAACAAGAACTTTTGCCTTCCTTTCATTAATCCACATATTACAAAGTTCAGCAATACATTCAACTATCCAAGTCATCTGCTCTAATGTTCTACCTTTAATAAGCAAAGAAATTAAGCCTTAATCGTGCCATTTGCCTTTTATTTAGTCTACATAAGTCAACCTAGATCGTTGCCAAAATTCGGTAAACCTTTTTATGAAAACTTAAGATAATGGCTCACTTCATAACAGTTTAAGTTTTTAAGACTAGTATGAGATCTTGTTTCTAAATGTCCTATTTTAAGCTTCAAAATCGCCAATCCTCAAATCCCCAAACAGCATCACAGACACTACCTGCAAATGGTGGAAGTAAGACACTAACAACTTTATGTGAAGTTACACCTTTATGTAAAGTTTATTTGGGAATTTTAAACTTATTGCTAGTTCCAACACCTTTGTTCATTCTTCCTTCTCTGTTCAGACAAAAAAATTTACTTCTTTTTTAAACTTCATAACAGTTGCCTCAGATAGCTTTGAGGCATGTTACAAATATTACTTCAAGTATACATGACATTAATCATTGGCTCAAGTCCTCCAGAGTATTATGCTACATGATAGGGGCGATTTAAACACACAATGTATTCAATTTCAATTACATACAAGAGGAGTTCAAGAACATTACTATATATACTCATTAATTATAGCTATACAAGGCGTCTGACAGTAACAAAGAACAAAATTTTCAGTACCAAAAAAAATATATCGATGATCAAGAACAGAGGAAAAACAAAAAACAAAAATATCAAGAACTAGTCTTTATCTCGCAACCCAAATATCGATGATCACTTGCATTCTAAACTTTTGACCTTCTTTGATGACAAATCAAATGCTATGGTGCAGTTCATGGAAGCATTCTTATTTTTCTTCATTATAAGCATCAACTCAACTTTTCCTTTCAATTGAACTTGGCTTGTCACCGTCAACATCCCGCTGCTCAATTCACTTCCAAGTGTAGAACTACTTGTCAATGCATTAGTATTCAAACTCACCTCAACATCGATTTTCTTGGTGGAACGCATTCCAGCCTTGCTCTTAGGAATAGCAACTTGCCCAATAGCCGCGCCTTGGTACAGAAACGTGGCAGTGCCTGCATCGAATTTGTAAGGACCCCAATTTGTGTTCTTGATCCTGATTTGGGTTGTGAATTTTGTGTCGAATGAAGGTGTTGCAGGAACAGAGGTGAGGCTTTGGACGTTGATTTCGCCCAACCTGGCCTTGGGGGTCTTGACTTTCATCACAGTGAGACCAAATACAGCCATCACTATGATCTGAAACACAATGAAGATACCGATATAAGCAAACAGTTTGATTCTCTTCTGGCGTTTGAGCTCATCTTCGGATACCAAAGACTCTCCATCGCTTCTTGTGTAACCATTTGCTTGGGCTGTAGGATAAGCTTGGTGGGTTTTCTCAGCCATCTCGATCTCTTTTTCTTTCTGATATGAATTAAGAGAAAAGTTGATTTGTGTTTCTAGGATGAACTAGGAAAGTAGGAAGTGAAGGTAGTTGTTTGTGGAAATTATGGAAGCGTAGTGTGAGCATATATAGTGTTTTTTTTTTTGGCAAATAGTGGAAGCGTAGTGTGTGTATAGTATATGCATTGTTTCAGCGAGTTATTTAGGGGAATCAACTTGCTGGAAGAATATTATTCGGGACAGCAAAACGTGTCCAGAACCCAAGGTTGAATTATTGGCTTCTAGACGATGGATCTTTGTGAGGACGTTTTGGGGGGTTTTGCTGAGATGTGGTCATAAGAGTGTTTCTCACTTTCTCGTCTTATATGTCATAATGTAAAGAAAAACTTATAATAGTAGTTTATGAAGGCATAAAGACTTTCTAAAATCTAAATCATAAACAATGATCCAAGTCTGCTTACCAAGACTTCTAAGTTTTACACATCCTTTTCTTTGTAAGCTCCTCATCTAGAAGACTGCAAAGTCACAATTAAACTCCAAATTATTGAAAAAAATTTCTATGGTCCGGTTACGTTACGTGGCATGTGTGACGGGCTATTATGATTGGTGGTTGTGTAATAAAATAATTTGTGAGTAATAAAATATTGAGTGGAGAAATCAAAAATTATTAAGGCCCCCAATCATAGTGGCCCGTCACACATGCCACGTGGCGTGACGGGACCATAGAAAAATTTCTCCAAATTATGCGTTTTTGGCTACATTTTAGTACAGTTAAACTTTTTTAAATTAATAATCGATAAAATAATAATATTTTTTAAATAATAAAATTATCCGGTCCAGACTCGAGATCAACGTAATAAATTAATAATTTTCATATAATTATAAGATAATATATTTGTATTTTATAGGTTTTATATATTTTATAAATTAATAATTAGCAAAATGTACATAATAAATTGACTATGATTTTTTCAAAATATGAATAAAGAGTAGTTTATCTTTTGTTGAACTATAACTTTAGGTGAATTTTATCTTTAATTGTTCGCAATGTATCCAAAAATAAAGGAAGTTTGTTTCCATATGTCTTATTAGTTTTATCTTCAAACTTGCCGATCCTCAAATCCCCAACAAATAACATGACAGACACCAGCAAATAGTGGAAATAATTATCTTCTCTAGAAAAATTTCTCTTACATGTTCTCGCCATTGAGTAAAATATTGGTAGTTGAGTTTATTTGGGAAATTTAAACTTATTGCTAGTTCCAACGCTCTGTTCATTCTTCTTCCTCTGTTTAGACAAAAGTAGAGTTTTCCAAGCCTTAGACAGAAGTAGATTCTGCCCTCCTTGAAATTTTTGCATTAGTCTGTCCAAATTTTTTGAATTCGTAATAGTTGACAACCCCCATTTGGTGGCGTTATACAATTAGTACTTCAAGTATACATGAGATTAATCGTTTGCTTCAATTTCTACAGGCTACAACACCTTCATTTGACACAAATCAGGATCGATCAGGAACACAAATTAGCCGAGGCACGCGTGACACATTATGAAGCTTGTGTGACAAGTACATTATGAAGATATTGTGCATAAAAGAGTAATTACATTATCAATCTACATTTATTCTTTGTATCTCAATTAGGAGTAATTGTAGGAGACTTGCATGTATAATTGGTTACATAACTTGGACACTATTGTAATACTTTAAAAACCTCATTGAGAGATGAATAATATTCACATATATCTTATAATAGTCAGCACTATGATTTGAAAAACAGTGGAGATACCAATAAAACTAAACAAAATGATTCTCTTCTGGCGTTTCAGCTCATCTTCGGATACCAAAGACTCTACATCAATTCTCGAGTAACCATTTGCCGGGGCTATAGGATATGCCTGGTGGGATTCCTCAGCCATCTCTCAAAATAAGTGAAAAGAAAATATCTCTCTGCTTTTGTGGGTTTGTTCTTGTAGGATGTATGAAACTAGAAAGTGAAGGGAGTTGTTATTTGTGGTGATGATGGAATGAAAAAGTGTACATGTAGTGTGGAGTTTTGAACATGTCATAGCAGTGTTTCTGAGTTGGGGAGAAGAATGTTATTAATCTAACATCAAACGCGTCCAAAGCCAAAGGTGGGAATTATTGACTTCGAGATGATCCATGACTTTGGGGTAACTGGTGAGGACCTTTTCTGCTTTTGCTATTAGACATAATCGGAGTTTGTAGAGAATAATAGAAAGCTCAAAGCTATGACGGCAGAAAGGCTATCCTTTCCTTGAAGGCTTACAACACAGACAAGGATCTCTATAGTCTGCTTAGGAAGACTTTTTATTTTTATTATATCCTTTTCCTTGTAAGCTATGTGGGGATAAATGCTTTTGTCCAACCGCAAACATCCAAGATTAAGCTCCTCATCTACAAGAGTGCTCTTTACACCTTCATCCTATCCTCTGGATTAATGAAACACTATAAGTATCCACATTGATTTAAAGAGCTAACAAACAAGTACACTTGCTCATTTCTTACTTTAAGAGAGCCAAGCAGGGAAGAAAGAGAAGTAAACATTTGCTTTTAAAGTTTTACCAGAAAAAAAAAATATATATATATATATGGCTGAGCTGATCAAACAGGCCTTGGCATCAATCTACACCAGAAAAGATGAAGAAGCCGCCATCTTGAAAGCCGAGGAGGAGCTCAAACGCAAGAAGAGAATCAAATTGCTTACGTACATTGGTATTTTCATTGTGTTCCAAATCACAGTGATAACTGTATTTTCTCTCACTGTGATGAAAGTTAAGACCCCAAAGGTCAGGTTGGGCACCATCAACGTCCAACGTTTTAACTCTGCCCCTGCAACATCATCGTTTGACACAAGCTTCACTACCCAAATCAGAGTCAAGAACACAAATTGGGGTCCATATAAATATGATGCAGGCATTGCAACGTTCATGTACCAAGGTGTCGCTGTGGGGCAAGTTGATATTCCCAAAGGCAAGGCCGGTATGCGTTCCACCAAAAAGATCAATGTCGAGGTGAGTTTGAGTACTAATGGATTGCCGAGCAGTTCCAATCTTGAGAGCGAGTTGAGTAGCGGGGTGTTGACACTGAGCAGCCAAGCAAAATTAACTGGAAAGGTTGAGTTGATGCTCATAATGAAGAAAAAGAAGTCGGCCAACATGGACTGCATCATTAAATTCGATCTATCCACAAAAATGGTCCAATCTTTGGAATGCAAGTGAGGAAATCTTGGAGGGTGGATTTGAGGCATTTCATATTGAGTTTATAAATTTGGCCACTTTTCTAGGATTTGTTACTTCATTTCAATTCATTTGTTCTTTCAATGAAATTGTATCTATATGCTGGCTTGTTGCTCTACGAAAAAAACATTGCAACCTTAGAGGGTTAAACATATAGAATAGACAGCAAGAACAAAGATAAAATCAAGGTACTTGTTTAAAACGGTTAAGGATTTGTTTAGGACAAGGAATTTGGAACAGAGGAGAAGAAACAGAGGTTACAGAGCTTTTATGGTTTGACTTCTGATTATATTATTGCTTATTTGTTTATAGATTACAAATGCCCAGTGCAGTTTAAATACAAGAAAATAATAATGTCACCAGAAAATTTCATATACCAAAATATACACAAATCTCTTTATTTATTTTATTACTATCAAGAAATAACAAATGAGCTACATACTAGCTCTGTAAACAAATCCAAAGCCCGCCAAAGAAAAGAACAGGGCAAGATAATCAGAACAAGAACAGAGATGAAACCAGGCAAAATCATTTACAAGTCAATTCGTAAACAGTCTTGTTTGGAACATTAACAATCATCGAGCAGTTCATGTTTGAGGTCTTCCTCTTCTTCATCATCCCCATCAATGACACCTTACCAGTCATCCTGGAAAGAGCCCACAGTGTTATGTTGGAATTCGTCACCGCATTCGAGCTCAGTTTAATGGTCACATTCATTTTCTTCGTCTTCTTCATACCCACTTTTCCCTTGTCTATGTTACCTGTGGCCACCACCGTGGTATTCCCGTTGGTGATATTAGCCACGGTGGCATCGAATTTGTAGCTCCCGAAATTCTTGTTCTTCACAGCAACTTCAGCAATGAGAGTTGCGGCGCCATTGGAAGAGCTTTCGACCGTCACAGACCTCAGCCTCACACTCGGGCTTTTAACCTTCATCACTGTCAATGCGAAAATGGTGATGACTATGATTTGGAACACAATGAAGATTCCAATGTATGCAAAGCATTTCCTGTTCTTCTGTAATTTCTTGAACCTCTCTGATTCCAACATGGCTGGTTCTCAAGTTTTGGGAAGGTAAACTCAAATGGGCACGTAATAAAATTGGATGTGTATATGTGATATTTGAGAATGTGGAGAATTCGGAGCTGGTTTGTGATAGAGGGTTGGTTGGAAGAGCATTATATAAAGCTGGGGGAGCTTGTATATTTTGAAAATTTCAGGGAAATTTTGGGGCGGTTGAACTTTTCCTGTAGAGTAGCGTGTTGAAAAATACCAATTGTTAAGTCTTCAGGAATTGTCAATAGAGGCGCTTGGACGATTTTGATCGAGTATTTGAACAAATAAAGAAGTGGGACAACTTTGTATTGGAAGCTTCCCTTCCAACAAAGCTTGACCCAGAATTGATCCCTATTTGTTAATTAACGTACAACACGTCCCAATCAAATTTGTATAATGCTCACAGATCGCCCTCCCTTGCGGGCAAGCGTGTGATGTGGTCCGACCCAAGAAAATTAGAGAAGCAGAGGTTGAAGTTTACCGCTATCATTTTGGAGAATCATATCGACTTAAAATTTGTATACAAACATTTTGAAGTTGAAATTAGCCCAACTAGACCAGCTTCAAATCTTTTTCTTTCGATTTAAAAGCTCATAACAACTCTGAACTCTCGTCCTCAACAGGTCATCCAGCTTTAATGAGATTGAACAATGAAAATGAATGGAACAGGCTGGGCAAACATCTAAAGAAACGGAAAATACTATCATCCAACCTCATCCAATTTTTGCTCATTACATATTATATTTTCATAATCCAACCATTCATCTTTTAAATTACCCTCTAAAAATCATCTATGCAAAAATTTAATCAAATTGAAGATCATTTGATAATCCAACAATATCAAACAAATGAACAGTTGTAATGAGAATGTTAACTTTCACCGAAATCGTCAATTTGTTTGATATAATTGGATGATCAAACAATCTCTAATTTAATTAAATTTTTGCATATATGATCTTTACATAGTGATTTAAAAATTGAATTGTTAGATTATGAAAATACGAAATTGAATATACGCACAAATAGATAGTTTGGACGGGCTCATCCAAACTCAATTGGATGCGAGTATTTTCCTAAAAAAATTAGGTCTTGCATACATAAATATCTTTTTCTGAAAAAAAACAAAATGTAGCATAAAGTCGATCTCATGAACTAATTTATTTACTCTAAAGTCGCGTTGGTTAAATTCTTCTTTCTCAAGTAAAGAAAAAAAGACCACTTACTTGAAAAGTAAAGTAAAAACACTAGATAAAAAGCCAGCTTAATTATTGTCACCATCATAAAGAAATAAAGTTTGATTTTCTGTTTTTTAGAAAAAGGTGACTTTTCAATTTGCCAGCCAAAAAAGCACAGCCGCGCGTCCATCCTAATTTGCAAATTGCAATTTGCCATTTTAGTCTTTGGCGGCCTATTACATATTCTGAGAGGAAGCTTTGAGCTTAATTAATGAAAGATGTAGATTGACCATGAATTAAGTTTAGATATCAATTTATATCTTTGTGAACATTGATTGACCATGAATTAAGTCTAGTTCTCCATTTCCTCAATTCTCCTCATATGGTGCCTTGGCAATTACAAGTTGCATGGAAGAATTGTATGCATCGAATTTCAATGATGCATTTTTGTTCTTCTCATATCTTTAGAGAAGGGAACCAAGTGGCTGATGTTTTGGCCAATTTTTGTTCTTCGTCATCTGAATTCACCTGGTGGGACTCCACTACAACAAAGGGGAGCAATGGATACCAATGGTTGGTGTCCAATAGAGGGGTGGCTTTCAAATGACATTGGTGGCTGCAAAAGGGGTTTTGGAGGAAAAGACAAAGAACATTGGTGGATAATAAAAAAGTTTTGGGTAAAAGACAAAGAACATTAGTGACTAATATTGTGACTATAGGAAAAGACAAATGACATTGGTGACTAATAAATGGGTAATGACATTGGTGGCTAATAAAGAAGTTAAGAGAAACAGACAAATGACATTAGTGGCTAATAGGAAAAAGACAAAAGATATTGGTGGCTAAAAAATGGTGTCCTTTGCCTAGAATTGTTGTAGTGCTCATCTCCAGGTTTCATTAATCATTTTTGTATTAGAGATAAATTGGGTCTTCCTAATTTTCGTTTTAGATGATTTTTTTAGTTTTGTCATCAGAGTTTCTACTCCCTAGTCTATTGGTATATTATTTGTATTGAGATTGACGGGTTATAGTTTGTCCGTCTTTCTCCTACGTTGGTTTTATTGGTGGGGCAAAGGTATGTCCTCCCATCATTTTTCTCTTTTCTTTTAATAAATTTTACCTTTAAAAAAAAATAATTAACAGATATACATTCACCCATCTCAGAATTTAGATGAGTTAGAAGTTATCATTTATCTCTAATCTTAGGAAATTAGTTTACACTACTAGTTATATGAGCTTATCCCATGTTTAATTAGGAAAACAATACAATAAAGGTATCAACGACTATGAGTTTTTGTTTTGGCAATTAACATATACTCATATAGACAAATAAGGTTCATGCTTTCAGTCATTCAGTGTTTTCATGTTCATCTATAAGACTATAACTCAAAAAACTCAGGCAGCCCTCCTCCATTGAAAGATGCTCATGACCACTTACGCAAACAAACAAAAAATTAAAACCGAAAGCATAAATCGAAAACTAAAGGTAAAAAGAAATGAAAAAATTGAAATGGAAATTGGCAGTCAAACAGCTTTTCATGGAGCATTCTGATCTCAGAATTGTTTTCATTAATCAAAATTATAAGCTGTTAATTAATCCATGGTTAATTATGATATATATATATATATTGCCAGTGTTGCCTAGCTAGCTAGCTAGTTAATCCTTTCAAAGAAGCATAAACCAATCTCAATTCCACATGAACATAATCGTAAAAGAATGTATAATCATTAAAAAAAAAATGTATAATCAATATATAACTCAACAAACCCAAATGCCAACTACAAATAAAAACACAAAAGTTAACATAAAAGATACAAATGGAACACGGTACTATATCAAACAGACATATAGTACGTAGCAAATTAAGTTCAAGCTAGCCCTCAAAATTCTACATCTACAACATAAATAGAACTTTTGATCGATCGATCATCACTTGCACTTCAAATTCTGAACAGTCTTGGTGCTCAAATTGAGCGACATGGTGCAGCTCATTTTGCCAGACTTGTTCTTCTTCATAATCTTCAGCAACTCCACCTTCCCTTTCAAAGTGCATTCACTGGTCAGGTTCAAAGCCCCAGAGTTGATGTCGCTCGCGAGGTTCGTGCTGCCTGACAACTTGTCCGAGTTAATGCTAATGGTGATGTCGGTTCTCCTTGTCGATCGGAGTTTGGCTTTGTTGCTTGGGACATCAGCAGACCCGATTACTTGGCCACCGTACAAGATTGTGACAGTGCTGTTGGGGTACTTGAATTGACCGAAGTTCGTGTTCTTCACAGCAAATTTGGTCACCAAATTCATGCTGATAGATGTAGGGTTCGAGCTGCTGGAGTTGACGTTTTCGACCGCCACACTTTGGAACCTCACTTTGGGACCCTTTACTTTCATCACGGTGAGTGCGAAGATCGTGATCACTATGATTTGAAACACGATGAAAATAGCAACATAGCCTAGGCACTTCTTGTTCTTTCCCCCTCCTTTCATTTTTGTATGGGTTTTGGGTTTGTTTTTGTGTCTGTGAAAAAGAGAAACTCTGTTTATGAAATTGGGTACTCAAAGATGTTTTAGAAAGCTGGAAGAAGATGAATGAGATGAATGTGTTGGAAAAGCAAAGTATTGCTGTATTTTATAAACTTTTGTGGTGTCTGATAGTCTGATAAAGATAATGGAGTTTAAGAAATACAAGTGGAAACATGTGATTTTTTCTCGTTAGGTTTTTTATTTATTTTTTTATTTCAATCGATCTTTGATTTTTTTTTCTTTGTTGATAGCTGATATTTCTGTACGTGTTCGCCATGGACGACTTTGACCAATAATATTGTATTAATTAATGGCATGACAGAAGCTTCCACAAAATATCTTCACCATATTACCTATCAATTTTATTTTCCCAGCTAGGTTGCTTCTCAATTGCTAATTTAAGAATGACCATTAGAGTACGGTAGCCCAAGATGATAATTGAGAATCAGTTTAGTTATTTAACCGTCTATATTTGTCCGCATATTTTATGCATAATGACTTAAAAATGAATCGTTTCAATCATTAAATTACATTGTGATAGATGATTATAAAAAATAATATTTTGATCTAAGTTTAACATGTATATAAATATCTTAATACGTATAGTTTAAATTCATTCTAGTATGTACGGCCAATAAAATGTATATAAATATTATATTAAACTCTAAATACCAAGTCTCCACCTCAAAACCGAAAATTAAAATATCATAAATAGCAATGATAAGGAGATTATAAGGTGTAAACACCTTATTATAATTCAGTACACACCTGCTAATTCCAAAACTTAGGACTTGCACACATACATTGACTAATGACTAGGGTTATGGTAAAAGAAAGACTGTAGGAATCTCAAGTGGGGTGGGTTGTCACGTAAAGACATGACTCCTCTTCTTGTTATCTTCTGGATGAGAAAGACACCTTCGAATTGTACAGCTAACAACTAAGCGTGTGGCGTGCGAAGCTGCCAATTAATATTACAAAGTCTGTCGAGAAAGACGTACTGGTGCGAAGCTATCTGCATATGCAATTATGCATTACATTAAATCAGAATTAGTATTAGCGAGAGAGAGAGAGAGAGAGAGACCCAAACCCAATTAAGCAGATCCATGCCAGCTAGGACAAAACAAAACTAATTAAGGAGAGGCTGCTCCTATGAACTGCTCGCAGCAGCCATTGTAGACCATCGTCAAAGCTAGTTTGGAGCTTAGTACGGAAGTGGGGTCTGAGTTACTATTGAATTGCATGAAGTTGCCTACTTACCTCATGAACAACAAACAGGAGATGACGCCTCCTCTAGTATTCTCTCCAAAGTTCAATCTACTACAATTATATGCCAAATTTTTCAACGTGGCATATCATTTTGATTCTCGAACAACTTACTGTTAATTAAGGTCAATCATTACTACAACCAAATAGAACACCACCTCATTGTTAAAAAAAATAATAATAATAGAACACGACCTAATTGATACCACAAATTAATCATGAATTAAGAAAAACTAGTATAGCAATCGTGCAGACGTCCACCCTAGAACATTTTCTCTGATTGTTCAAAAAAAAAATATTTCTCTGAGATGAATCATTAGATTCTAACAGGTATTAAAAACAAGAAAATCCTAGTATTGAGTTGGGGGTTCAATCATTCGAATACAATATGCTTATTGATTATGATCAAATTATTTGAAAAGATTAGTGAAACAAGTTAAGTTAAGGTGGGCAAGTCTTCAAGCTATAATTAAAAAGGTAGGAAATTAATGTTATAGCATTAAACCCCATAGTAGTACGTACATCAC
The DNA here is from genome assembly GCA_030142095.1 of Rubus idaeus. Taxonomy (NCBI): domain Eukaryota; kingdom Viridiplantae; phylum Streptophyta; class Magnoliopsida; order Rosales; family Rosaceae; genus Rubus; species Rubus idaeus. Next base: position 6,562,746 of record CM057969.1, read on the forward strand.
TTGTGTAATTAAGCTCACCATGCATGTACGTATGTGCAATTTGAACTTAATCCAAATGTTTCCTAGCACTCAAAGGATTCACAAATTGGAAATGTATTCACTCTTAAAAAAAAAAAGGATAGTGGGAAGGGTTGAGCTCAAGAATCTAATCTCTAAAAATGTGTTGTTTGTTGTCTTGTTATAGTTCCTTTCTATTGAAATACAAAAAAAAAATGTTTAAGTTAGGGTTTTATTTGCTTTCTTCAAGTTCAAGTATTGTGCATGATGCTGTTTTTGGGTTGGGGCTTTATGAAGTCATTTAGCTGCTCACCGGGAAGACTCAACCAAGCCCAAGTGATGTGAATTTGATTTGCAATGACTAAATTTGCCCTCTTGAGCAATCATTTTCATAATTGAAATTCACACCTAATGTCAACAACTATTTTCTCAAAGCTAACTTAAAGCCCGGCTTAGTAATGGGGAAGCTGTGAATTCACATGCATTTGCAAACAGAGGTTGGGCTAGGATTGAGGTCGTCTAACCCCAAAGTCATGCTAGGCTTAACTTAAAAATGGGCCGGATGGCAATAGTTCTGTGTTTTGCAACTAAGTTCTATTTATTACCATAATTAGGCGAAAATTCTTGTATACACCGAAGTGTATATTCACTTTGGTGTTCTTAGCCGTTGAATCAGCAAATTTCTCATCCAACCACACATACTCCCTGCATGCACACCGTTGGATCTCCCACCTTTATATGTCAGCCGTTGGATCGCCCAAATACATATGTACTTTGGTGTGTGCAAGACTCTCTCCATAATTAGGTACTATGTGCCACTATCTTTCTGCATTACAATATGATTTCTTATAGCTTTTGGTCTTGAAGTTGGTACATGTGCCATTCCAATACAAGAGAAAAACGAATCCTCACCAAATTTTGCAATACTATATACCACTTTGTTTCCTTCCGGGGGTTGGAAATACATATTTCAATATTTGCAGTCGACAATCGAATGGCTAATGGAGTCAATTTGCAACGACTCAAATGTTTGTACTATTTCTTCTCATCAATGAATGGTTATTTATTTTTTTCAACGAAAAAAAGAAGTGGGTGTGCCACTTTGATATTGTGGTTAATGACTTGATGGATTATCTATTTGGACAATATCTCCTTTTGCTGATCTTAGGACTAAAAAGTCTAAATCATTGAAGGTCATAATGAACTAATTGTTTACTGTACATTGGATGCCAAAATCTTCCAAAAGACACTGCAATATTAAGCTTCATTTATATGGATCTGACCCCCAATGAGAAAAATTAAAGTATCATCCTCATTTACAGGCAAAACTCTATTATTGTAAAGTAACCTATATAAATACTTGAACTGAATGTGGTCCTCTGCAAGTCTGCATCATCATCAACATTCTAGAAGGATTCTCTGAGCCCACTTCACAAAAGATGAAGAAGAATTCTCTCAAACAGACACTCCCATCTCACTCCCACCTCACCTCAATCCATAAGTCCAAAGAACCTTCCTCAGTTTCTCTCCTTTTTCATGCTGTCTTCTTCTACCCACCAATGGGTGTCTACCACTCACCCCATTCAAACCTTTTACCACTTTGGGCCAACTTCTCCATTGTAGCTGTACCACACTCTAGCCAGTACGTCCCCAACAATGACAGTTTAGGTCACTTGCTACGCCTCACCTATGATCCACCTTATGCCACTTGTATAATAATGCAGGGCTATTGCATCATTGAGATTCCTAATCATCAATCTCACTAACCAGAACATTTCTTCTGGTTGTGCTAGCTTACTTTAATTCATATATGGCTAAATACTAAAATATGTATACATCATTTTGTTTTTTTTTCCTACCCAAGGCTGTACAAAATTCCTTTTCATTTTATTGACCTAAGACTATTGCAAAATTTCTTACCCTGCAAGTAATGGATTTGAATGGAGAAACTGAGGCATAAGCTGTACTTTAATAAGCATTCCAAGAATCTTTTAAAAATGCTCCTTGTGGAATTCAAACTTGGTTGGACCTTTTTGATTGAACTCATAGCAAAGCTTGCTGAGTTCTTTGGCCAAAACTGGTGCTCCACAATAGAATACACCTGATCCAATATTTCAACACAAGTAACAGAATTAGGAAATTAGGAGAAACCCAACCCTGCATATATTTTATAGGAGATAGCTCACCTATCCTTGCACCATAGTGCTTGGAGGAAAATTTTGAGAAAACTTTCTTCCAGTTAGGCCTTGCAAAATGAGTACGAACCTGAATCACAAGAATCAGAAAGGAGCAGTAAATTTCATATCACAACTTTCTGGAATGCAATGACCAATACTTTTCGAAAGGGGCGAAGCAGGATGCAAGATAATTTGCAGAAATCAAATATCATACCCTTGTGCCGGACACAATGTCAACCCCATTCTTAGCATGGTTGAGAGCTTGGACCATGGTGATGAGTGTTGATCGAGCATCGCCTTCCTCATACACACTAGTCAAGTAGTTGTGCATCTCAATGACACCCTAAACTCAAATCAAAAGGCATGGAAAAAGTTAACAACAATCAAGTACGTACTTGGTGAGCTACAAACGAATATAATGCCACTGAACATTTGTAAGTACCCGTTGATCAAGATCCGCGACTTCATTCATCACTCCTTTGAACCAATCAAATGAGCCTTGCTCCCTAGTTACCCAATAAAAGTAGGCATTGGTGGTCTTTAGAGTCTTTTTCCGTTTCGGATGAACCTTGTTGGGATTGGAAGAATCTGCAGTACTTCCAGAACTTTGGTCTGAAGTTCTACTAAAATCTGAGGCAGAATCCTGCGGCAAATCGGCAACTTGTGAGTTTGCAAATGCCAGTCAATACTCGTTGAAATAAATCAATGGACAATGACTAGGTGACCAATCAACGCAGAATCAAAAGTACAAAACGATACTTTCATGAATTTGCAAACTCATAATAAGCATAATGGGATAGTGAACAAGCTATACTTAATTACTTACTGCTTGTTCCTCCATCTTGACAATATTGTTGAGTAAATCTTTCAAAATACTAATGAAAGGTGTTGCCCCAATCCCAAGACCAACGAGTAGCAGGACATCATATTTCTGGTAGTCTTGTGCCGGGGCACCATAAGGTCCATCTATTAAAAGCTTGGGCAAACTGTTGTTCAAATAACTTATACTTCAGCTGTTATACTAAAATTTTGACCAAAAAGAAGGAAATTATCTGTGACAATGCTAGAAGAAATAATTAGCCTATATGCACCTTTTCTTTGTTGTTTCATCAGCCCTTAGTAGGCCACTCTTCCCAGCTAAGGGAGGCTCACAGGCTTCTGAGAAAACCCTCTTAAGCTCTTGTGTCCAGTCACCGAGCTGACGGATGTGAACGCTAAGGTAGTCATCACCTGGAGCCGATGTAATTGAAAATGGATGCCTGACGTACATTAAAATAGCATGAGAAAACCAGGCACTACTGATATATATATATAGAAAAACAATGCAATACTAATTAAACTAGACATGGATCAAATGTCTCAGGATTAACAGTCCATGGTGATCACTTACCACTCAAAAGGGGAAACAGCTGGGCACTGGACAAACATGTACTGTCCACTTTTGTATTTAAACTGGGGTGGCTTAGACATTTGCAATGTGAGGACGTTTCCCGGATAAATAGCTACCTACAAATTCAGAATTATAAAGAACAGAAGAGGTTAAAAATGAAAACATTTCAGCAACTGAGAGGACCTAAAGTTTTAGTACAATATTATGCACGCTCACCTTCAGAAGACGGACAGTATAGAAGCCAGACCGGAAGATTCTCAGAGTTCTTTCTCCAGCATAGAGTAAAACTGGTACCGAAAGATACATCCAAGTCTAAAAAGATGAAGATAACACTTTTAATTAATTAAGCAATTTAGTCATAATTGAAAACCTTATCAGTGAAGATAAAATTTCCAATCAATGGAAAGAGATCTAAAATTATACCGTCTTAAGGTACCACTTGTGCACCAGATAGAGGAAGACACCATGGATAACAAGCAAGGCGTAGACGATGACAAATAAGTGATGTGAATACCAGAAGGCATTGTAACCAGTGAGCCTATTGAAGGGCTTGGGCAGCTTAATGAGGCTCCTCCTGAACCATTTTGTAGCGAGTGTGAAAGCAATTGCCATGCATATCACCATTAAAATTCCAGTGACTCCCTCAGGGCCTTTAACTAAATCTATGTATGTTGGTTTATGTATTCCAAAGTCATGATGCAAATACTCCTCATAGACTTCTTCAGATACCTTTATAAGCCTTGGAAAATCACATGCAAGATGGTTCCCAGCATGGAGAATAACACCAATCACAATGGCTGCAGCAATGGTCTGCAAAGATTACCAAATGAAAATCATCAATTAGAGCCTTAGAGGGATTCATAAGTATAGGCATTGGCTTTAACAACATTAAAATCAAGACCACTACAACTCCACTCTGTCATTCTTGCAGTTAAACCGTCACACTTGGATGTGTGATGGTACTCGAAGATTCCAAGGCAAACCTTGATATATAAACAGATATCTATATATGTCACTATGTGTGTCAGTATGTGTCATCTAAAACCATTACACCAGGCATGGCAGTGAACCACAATGCACTTAGGATCATAGTCTAGAGAACCAAATAGAACAGATCGATGAAGTTATCCCTAATTACATTGTCAAAACAATTGCAATGAAAAAAATATAGATTAATTACAAATGACCCTCTGAACTATAGGGTTATTTTCAATCTCATACCCATGTATCGAATTTTGTCATTTTCACATCTCACATTTGATTTTGGTATTAATTTGTTAATTATTAATTCCGATAACGCTTTCATACTTCCAATGTATAAATTCGTTAGCTAAATCAAAAGTGAAGGTATGAAATTGAAAATGACCCTATAGTTCGAAGAGTTTTTTGTAATTAATTCAAAAAATATAGTACTCGTGGCTGGCTATGTGTAGTCATGTGAGTTTCCTCCACCCTCACTTCAGTAGTAAAGAAAATGCTACAATTTTTGCAATAATCAGCCATAGTTCTGGCACAACATTAACCAAATTCTCAAATTATGGTGATTGATGATGAAAATGACGTGTTGATAGGACTTGATACTTGATAACCCTTTAATTTAGCAAGTAGAACCTAAGTAATCACGTGAGTCATTTCATCGAGCACATTTTTTGGCCTTGTTTCTTACAACTTAGTGGAATCCATACATTACATTTATTTTCTCATGAAATCCTGTTTAACATAGTGGTCTTTTACTTTCTTTGGTCAATGAAGTACACCAAAGTAAAGGTAGCGTACAGATCACTCTGGTATGGTTTCCACTATCTTATTTTCCTTCTTCTTTTACCCTCAGAAACACAAGTATAGTCGTATAGACAGCTACTTATTCGTCAACTTTTTCTGCGTGTGTGGGAAATTAGTACTTTCCATAGAAGCTGTGGATTCTCATAAATTCATAATTATGGCTAGGTCAAACTCTCGAATTGACCTTAACTATAAAGTCGCCCTATTTGGGTCCCAAGAGAATAAAAACCTAAGGTCTAACGTGTAAACCAAGCAAAAGATAAGGGTTGGTGAGTGTACGTACCTTGTGGAAGTTGATATTGTCGTCAAAAGGCACAAAGAAGCCGAGCCTGGTGTTCCTGAGCCAAGTGATGGTGTTTCTACAAACCGGTAACAGCACAAGAGCCATGTTGAACTTCAAGGTCTCCGCCGCGCCCTTGGCCGTGAGAAGACAATAACCCATTATCTGGAACGATCTTTTCTGCTTGTACTGAAAGAACTTCCACGTGAAAAGCACGATCATAATGCAAATCCACAATGTCAAAACCCAGAGTCTTCTCCAGTTTTCTTGCAAGTAATAGAGCAACTTGCTGCTCATTCTGCGTATTGGGCTTCTCCTTCTGAGGCCTTGGAGGTTCTGGCTCAGGGCTTGGCTCGTGTAACTCAGTGCTTGGCTGTAGTTTAGGTACGTGTCCTTTTGCAGCAAAAGGGTCTCCAATTGCCATAGCTGCATCATCATTATCATCATCATATCAAAATCAAACCCCACATCACCACATGAGCAACAGTAAAATCATATCAGAGATTTGAATGGAGCCATGCAAATTGAAGATCGATATCATCAGAGATCTGCATGATGTCAACTCATAAATCATGGCAAATGTCACATGCGTGAGTACGTGTTTGAGTGAGAATTAAGCATAACTAATTTGCAGAAGTCCACATGGGAACACAACTACGTGAATGTCAGAAATACTTTAGTCTGTCGAAAAATATAAATAAAATTTTAGGGAGGATTATACAAAAAATATTAATTAGTATATTGCATGTCTCTCTTAAATATCAAAATCATTGATTGATTTTATGAGTGAAAAGGAAACGTAGTACGTGCCAGTCTTGGTGTAGTAGGTAAGGATGATTATCAGTCTGTGATGGATTCACGACGATATCGTTACCAATATATAATGCTAGTCACAACGTAGCTTAGATCATACGCGCGGATTGAACATATCCACTAAGCTTTTCTTTAATTACAACTACTTTCCTAGAAAAAACAAAAATAATAGTGATTGAAACGGTCGTAAATGAAAACGTTTCACTTGCTTTGCCTTTGGGATTGGACCACCTAATTTAGAGGTTTATTGATGCATATTTTTAGACAAAATCAAATTGAGATGAACTACCATCAGGAAACACAGATGATCGTTGTTTTCTTCTGGCTAGAGATTTCTAGAGAGTTTGAGCGTTTCATTCCGGTCAACCCAGAACTTCACGTACAGTTGAACAAGATGTAGTTGGTGAAAACTCTAATATGTACCTCCTCATAACAATGTACAAGACTAGCATATGCACAGTATACATTTTATATATGTAAATAGAAAGGATATAAATGGTTTTTTCTTTATGGTCAAAATAAAACAAAATAGGTTAAGTTAAAAAAAAATTGACCAACCTCAATGTAGCCAAGTCTTTCAGGGTCCAACTCTTCCATGATCAGAGCTGCATATTCCTCTGCTTGTTCCTTCAATCTCGATAACTTGTTTGCACAAGCACTCAGCATGATGATCTAATTAACCATTCAAATTAAATAAATACAAATAATCAAAAATCACTTAGCCAAGCACTTTGGGAGAAGAAGAAAAAATTCAGATTCAATGTAGGTAAAATGACAACTTTTCCAACAAATTAATACCGACTTCGTATTATAATTTTCCAAACAAAGACTGAATTATTATTATTTTTTGCCAAACAAACGGAGACCGAATAACAAGCTTGCGTCATTTCAAAACCATTTGACCAAAAAGCCCTCACCAACCCCACTGAAAACGATAAACGATTCATACCAAAAAAACTTTGACGAAAAATTAGGAAAATTGGAGAATACATCTGTCCGAATTCAGAAGAAAAGGGCCGCCCTGATGCACTTGCCCAACTAATTATAGATACATATAAACAAAGACAGATGCTTAAGAACATGGAAAACATCCTAAACCAAGAAAACTAGAACCAAATTATGATTTGTTTATAGCAGTGTGGTAGTTAGTTTTGGAATTTCACGTATTTAAGGTCACCCAATCCCGCCTACCGTTAATATTTTAAGCATGACACCCTGTGGCCATCAAGCTTAATTACTATGCAAAGACTAAAAATTAGAGTGCTCATTTGGTCAAGACTCTCAGTCGGCGCAACCCTTTTATTTTTCTTTTATTATCCAACTCTTCACGTAGAGGTAGACTTAGGCTGCTAATCCATGAAGGCCAACAATATTATTATTAGTTTAATGCAGCTGATTAATTAAGTAAATTAAGTAAATTCAAAGTGATTAGAGAAAACGAGACTTCTTTTACCTTACTGATTAGTCTGTCGATCATTATGTTCAAATCTAACGATAAAAACCAATCATTCATACGTTTGAAAAGGAAAGAGTACCTCTTTCACTTCTTCTTCGGTGATTCTTCCATCTTCATTTTTGTCCACCCTGTGGTATAGAAAAGGAGAATACAGAATTAAATGTGAAATGACAGTTTTGGACCTTTTTGGAGTGTTGCTATTTGAGTAATTAATTGGGGAATTAAAAAGTGTAGGATTAGTTAATATGAAACTATGGTTGAAATGATTAGTGAGTTAATTAATGCGTACATGTCGAAGAAGATCTGAAGCCTTGAATCGAAACTCTGATCGGAAATTTGTGACCAAAACTCGTAAAGCTCGTCCTTGCTGATTTTCTCGACTTTCAATCTTCGTCTTCGGCCGAGAGCATCGAACAGTTCCAGAGCAAACTCCTTCGAATCTTTCATTCCTACAAAAAAAAAACTAACAAAATTAATTACTGTAACAACAGTTGAAAGTGAAGGAGGCCGGTGTGTGCGCTTTGGTTGTTTCCAGAAAACACGAAAAGCATTTTATCGCAAACAATGCGTAGAGTAATTGATTGAACTGAACCTATGCATTTGCCGAAATCGGCGCGGTAGAGATTGCCGTCTTTGGCGAGCTTGTTGAAATTGCTCTCTACCTCGTTCCATGCATCGACGCCATTGGTCTTAGTCTTGCAGTTGCTGATGAATCTCAGTCCCCGGAGAGCTTTCTGAGCGCCGGAGCGGGTCCGATCGAGCTGTGCTCGCTGCCTCCTCAGGGCTCGAGCCGCCAGAGCCGAATCGTAGTAACCGCTTCCGGCTCCGCCGCTGCTGGCATTCTGAGAAGCAATCGCCGAAGAAGCCGCGAGCACGCGCGACCCATGGCTGTGGCTCCACGAGAACCGCCTCAGCTCTGCTTTGAGCTCCTGAGAGAACTGCTTGGCCTTGGCCACCGCCTCCGCTTTCAGCTCCTGAGAGAATTGCCGGATTCTGTTGTTTGAGGAGCTCCGCCTTATCGACGGCGACCTCGAAGAAGCGGAAGCCGAAGCAGAAGCCGGAGTCTCGGTTCCTCCGTCGTCGATGTGAATCACCGTGGCCGGCTCGACGCTGCGGAGCACGATCGTGTTGTCGTCTTGCAAATCTAGCGTCACCTCGACAAACTCCTCCCCGGAGTTGGACTCGGTTCCCGGAGACGTTCCAGCGCTGACTAATGTTTTCTCCGGGACCGAGTCCGAGGCCCATCGGCGTTCGTGCCTGGGATGAGCCCTCATTGATGATGAAGAAACTAAACTAAACTAAACTAAGAACAGAACAGCGAGACTTGTATAGTTGTATATAATTAATACAACGATGATAATATAAATTATTTGGTGGTGGTTTGATTGGTTATGGAGTAAAATGCAGAGGGAAGGAGGTAGAGATTGAATTGTTTTTAAAAGGAGTGAAGTGGTCGCGGAACGCGTTGTTCGGAATCTATGGGAAAAGACATGTACGCGGAGCGCAGCAATATTTAGAGAGATCGAAGCAGAAGAAGAAAAGCAAGAAACAGACAAGGTAGCTTTGCAGCAGCAGCACAGAGAGAGAGGCAGAGAGCAAAGGTTTATAGGGTCCCAATTTTCTAGAGGACCATACGCAAAACAGTAACGTATACACCACCGAATATAAATACCATACCACTGTTACACATATACAATATACTATGTTATGTTCTTTTAAAAAATTAAATTAGTATTCTATTAGAGTATGCTTATTGTACGTAGTTTCTATTTTCTTGACTCTTGATCGACCAAGGAACAAACTAGTTTTGTTTTTCGATGGAAAATAGTTTCATTTTTGTTTATTATGCTTGATCTAAGAATGTACCACTAAATGAAAGCTACATTTGTGTTGTTTGTGCCCTATTCTTTCTTGATATTCCCTTGATTCTTTGGGCTATTCATTCAGGACAAAGGAGAGAGTGGGTGGGATTCGGGAGGTGGAACGATAAAGAGAGATGCATTGGCCCGTTCTACAGAGGACCTGCATATTAACACATCAACATATTGGTATTACGTTGTTGATTGATCGATCGGTGGGTGTTAATTTGCTCCGTATAGGTGACATGTAACCAATGTTTTTTTTTGTCTTATTTTAAGGTCTATAATTTTTACGATTTTTTAAATTTAATTTTTCACATTTTATTTTTACGAATTCATTTCATCTACTTTTAAATGGTTGGCTTATTAGTATCTCCAAGCTTCTCTTTTAATTAATGAATTTATTTTTCTGAAAAACCCCTCCCTTCTCTTTTCAATTTTTTAATTTCTTCTCAAAATTTTTTTAATTAATTATATTGTAAGATGACATTTATCTCAATTTAATACCATTCAAATATTTTACCTCTTTACAAAATCAAATTTCGATTACACTTTTAAATTTTAATTTTCCAAACCCCCCACCCACCCTCCCCCTTAATTTTTTTTTTAATTTTAATTTGTTTTTTTTTACGAGAGAGGTTTGGTTTCGTTGTAATTTGTGTCTGTACTAATCTTTAAACACATTTTCATTTTCTTCTTTAATATTTTCATTTTTAAATCCCCTACAATTCTAGAAGGTTTAATTTGGGAAATAGTGTTGAGAAAGCCCCACTCAAGAACTTTGTAATAGCTTCATCGTGTTTTTAAAATAAGTTAATTAAGCAAAATTTTAAGTGGTTTGTTAATTTATATTCAATGCTAGTCGACTAGCAACGGGTCCTATGCATATACAATTCAAATCTTCTATTTTAAAACTTTTGGTGCTCTCTTTTGGCATTTTTGAGAACACATGCATATATTTTTCGGGGGCATAAGGTAGCAGATGCTTTAGCAAATTTTTTAAAGGGGGACCTCCCCCTTTTGTTGCATATTGTAATAGGTCTTTTGGGTTTCCTCAATGGTTTTTTTTTCCGGAGTTTTGTAGTCCCCCTCCTGTGTTATTCACTCTTTGTTTAAGTGGGGGGTTTGGCTTTCTTTCCCCCTTTCCCTCAAAAAAAAAAAAAACCCCTTTTTTTTAAACAAAAAAAATTTGTAAAGTCTTAGGTACCACAAGAGATGAAATCGAAAATTTTAGGTATTACTTGTGATAAAATTGAAAACTTCGGAAATACTACTTGTGACAAAAATTAAAGTTCATGTACCAAATATATAATTAAGAAATAATTCATGTATTATATGTGATAAAAACCCTTCTTACAAGCTAAACATACACTCTCACAATTTTGTGCTAGATACCCTTAAATTATTTTTGTAGTTGTCTACATGCTCAACACCAATTGTGTGGTATATACCAAGAAAGAGAAAAGGAATTTGTATTTCTTAATTTCATGACAAAGTAGGGTATGGCATTGACTATTGGAGTGCCTTTGCATTGTTGGTTTAGGATTCCAACAATTCCAAGTCAACCCCTAAAAGATTTTTTTATTTGTTTCATCCTCTTTTGTGTTTTGGTGATTAGAGTTGAGAAAGTATAACAAAGAAATATAAAAATGTATACCTTCTAATGCGTGAGGTAGATTATAGCTTGCCAAAAAAAAAGGAAAGAAACAGAAAAAAGGCTTTGTAGTACATGGATTCGTATACGTACTTACGTAGTAACGTAGAGTACTAGTAGTAGCTTCCAATAGTATTCCATTGGATTTAATTAGTCATCTAGAGAATGCTTTCAACACAATTCAAACATTTCAGTACAACATTTTCAACATTCAACCGTACATTTTGATAGTGTTGTACAAATTAAATAGACAGAACACCATGCAATATATGGTACTTCTCTATAATAACCACAAAGCACCTTTCAAAAAAGAAAAAGAAAAACCTATAACCAAAGCACGATTTTTTTCTTTTTATTTTTTGATCGGAAACTATAGCACTATTTTATTTGCACCAACTTATTATTAATATTATTACATAACAACTAGAAATACACAACAACTAATATGTAAGTCAAACTCAGAATTTCACACTTACAATGTTTATATCCTGTTTTGTAGTTAATTTACCATCAGATTCAATTATTAAAGAAAAAAATGACTAACAAGTTGTTTTTCTTTTTAGAATAAAAATGACTAACAAGCTAGTTAGATTATTAATTCCATCTTTTATAATAACTATTTTTGTTAAACAACAGTGAGCAGCCTTAATTAATAGTGGTGGCTTAGATCAGATTATTCTTGTGTACACATTGGACCTTACGAAGATTCTGACTATGCACCAAGCCACCAACCCCTATTACCTATTTTACCTTTGATGATATGCGTAACCAATTCAAATACTATGGACGGGGGTTTAGATAACCATTCTATTCTGTGTACTGAAGATTAATTATCAATGTGTTTCTATTTTCTTCACACAAAAAAAACCCTATTTTACCTTAATTGGGTCGACACTTCAAAACTTTCAATCTAAAATCCATCTGGAAAATTAGCCATCTCTCCATTTTTATGATGATGGTCGAGTTACAGCTCATGCGTAGCTCTCATCTAATTGGGATAGGAGGATCTACATGCAACCAAACAAAAGTGTCTTAAATATGAATCTTTCACTTAATTAAGATTGATTACATGCTCCAAGCCTCCAAAGATGTAGCTAGAAACTTCAAAATTAGGATTTAGCGTGTTGTCAATTTTAACCTAAACAAGTTCGTTTTTATCAACATATGTCTTAAACTTGGTCATGTTCGTATCACTTTACCAAATTAGAGGCAGGCATACATTGCCTTTCCCTAGACCCTAAAGGCATTTTGATACTCATACCTAATACCAAATGATAATGTCACGATGAAGTGACCTAATTTGTTCGTTTACAATTCATGTCATGGCTTTTCAATTAAAAAGGTGCTCAAATACTCAGTTTCTCAAATCACAGATGTGAGGGTATAGATACTTTTGAAGGGCAGTAAACATTTATTCCTTACACTACAAGTAATGCTCTTTTTTTTTGGGCAACACAAGTAATGCTCTTGGCTCGAGAAAAACAAAAAACAAAATTTAAATTTTATTGACTTGTTGAAAATTGCAGAAAACAAATAATTACAAATCCTCAAAGATATGTAAACAAATTCAACCTATTTCTTGGAGAAAAGACAATTTTTGTAACCATGCATGGTCGTAACATCTCACTGACGTGTTAGTCACATTCTGATGAGTGTGATGATCAATCATCTTGTACCCACCAAAATTTCATCCCCAGATCAATGGATTTACGTAGGGTACGGCCAAACATGATATTTACTTTGTAATTGATAGACAATATGTACGTATGGGAATGCATGTTGTTTTTCTGTAATTTCCTTTAATCTAATCCAATCACAGAAAATCTAATTTGTCCTTTAAGATTAATAATTTATGAGTAGCTTAAAACCAATAATTCTTACTATAGCCTTGAAAATTATACAAACTTGACAAGCATCGATCTATCACCAAACTGAAAAAATAAACAAGAGAGAAATAATTAAAGATCGAGATCGACATCAGATAGAGATAGTGACTTTGGTTTATGATTTTCACACTGTAGAGCCGGTGAGTACGTACGTTCCTATTTCACATTGAAGCCGAAAATGTTAGTTCCTAATTAATTAAGAGCTCCATCAAAGCCTTATTAATTGAAGCTAGCTGATTCAACAGGAATATTTCCTGTATTTAACCGCAGAAGTACTACTTAATTTCACAACCTAATAATGAATTTTACCAAACTCTTTTTAGTACTTTGCCAGCCAACATTTTGGAAGTTGCATGGATAATTATGGTAATTAAAACGCGTCAATCTTATATATGTGACACATCTTTATTCCATGCATGGCGCTAGCTTAGCTTTATACTAATTAAGCTTCTGGGTCATTAACTATATGCCAAAAAAGAGTTTAATGACGGTTGCTGGATCGTGTCGTACGTTATAGGATACCTACGTGAATACCCTAGAACATTCCCATTATTCACAGAAACGAAAATCAACATCAAGTAATTGCATGAGTTGTAATGGAAGCATTAAGATTAATAAGTTGGAAGAAAATTCTATTTTGATTTGACTCAATTGGAATCTTAAGAAACGATAGGAGATGATATATTGATCCAAAAATTGGAACTATGACTCAAGTGAAAAGTCATTAGCACAAAACAATATTGTCTAGCACACAATTTCAATTCGACCAAAAAAAAACACATAATCTTAATTTTTCGGTTGCATGAGGTTCAATTTAATTATCGCAACTTTTTTCTAGATACTGGTGATCTTCAGTTATCATATGTTCTCCATGATCTCTACATTGCAGGCTAGGCGAAGAAGAAATATTATCAACTTTGATGTACATATTATTATATTAATAGTCATTCATGTGGTACCACAACCTTACTTAAAAGTTAAAACCTTTTCCCATGGATGATAGGTCGCTTTAGGGTCAAATATCTTTGAAATTGATGATGGACAATGTATATATGGGGGATCGATGAATGAGGTTTAATTTCCTCTTCCCTGAAAATAATTAGAAATACTCAAATTTTCGCTACTAGCTTTTTGAAAAAATAACACACTTGACAAGAGAGAAATAAAGAGATCGAGGTATGAATAGTTGAATACAGATCGAATTTGGTTTATGACTTTCACACTACTATAGAGCCGGTCGTAGCAGCTTAATTAATTGCTGCTTTTTCACACTTACTAGTTAGCCAAAACTGCTCGATCGTTCCTAGCTAATTTAATTCCTGTGTATATACAAATGCATATAAATACACACAAATTGAAAATCTATCCCTTTGTGCCAAATTGAATAATCGATCGAAGGGTGAGTTTACTACCTACTGATGATCGAATTGAATGAAGCTGTTTTGAGTACTAATTGCCAGCCAAGGTTTTGGCGCTTTGCATGCATGGATAACTATGGTAATTTGAACATGATGTCAATTTCTATTCTATATGGGGCTGAATGCCATCCATCATCCATGCATGGCTAGCTAGCTTATACTAATTAAGTTTCTGGGTCATTAATTCATTTCCCAAAGAAATAATTAATAATAGCTGTTGCTGCCTTGCTGGGTCATGTTATATATAGCTAGGATATATACCTACGTTCATACCCTAGAATTTTCCCGAAGAACGAAAACCGACATTAATTGCATGAGTTGTAATGGAATATAATGAAAATCAAATCAGTTGACATGAATTTCATTTTAATTTGACTCAATTGCAATCTAAGAAACGAAAAGAATGATATGATTGATCAAAAAATGGAACTATATATAAGTCTTTAAACTCAATTGCAAGGTCATTTAAACTACGAAAAGAAAGAAGTTATTGTCTAATATCAAAGAGTGAGCTAAATTGAAGAATGTTCAAATGCGTACTGCAAATTAATTTTTTTATCACAATTTGTTAATCAATTTTTAAGATCCAAATGATCAGTAGTATATATTCTCTTTAAGCTGCAGGTGAAGAAAATTATTATTAACTTGACATACATTGTTAATTACTTGACTCCCTCATTCTTTGTGATATATATATATATATATTTTTAAGTTTAGAATGTCTATAAAATCAAGTGTTTTAAAACAAGGAGACTATACGTACAGTGATGAGATTGTAAATTTGGTGATGATGAGTCAAGTCCAATCCACCAAGGATCTAGAACAAACCAAACAAACCAAACAATACGAATATACGATCAGGTTTGATTAATTCTTAGAAATCTCCAATAAGAAATGAAGTTAATCACTACATACAAATCATGACGACCCCAAATACAAACTCGTTGCATTAATGTCACAAAAGGCCAGGAAAATCCTGCCACAGTAATACAGGTATATATAGAGTTGAATTTGTAGGTATATATATATATATATATTTATATCTGCGTGTGTGTGTGTCATTGAACTAATTACAACGACTGTCGTTGCTGAGGAATTTAGGATGTGGACACTAGAATTCGAAGTCTTTACAGCTAGATAAGCCTTTGTTTCCACACAAATTGTGGAGGAAACTAGTGGGTTTTCATTACATTCATAATAAAGACATTCCACGATAGAGGCCAGGTATTATTATAGACCGTGTAATATTGTTCTTGTTAAATATATATAAACAGAGGGACTAACTTTTCAACGAGTCGTCTATCATGATCCATTTTTCATTATATGAGGGACTAACTAATTTTTCAAAGTCATCGTGAAGGTTCATACCACTTTTAGTGCTGTTTGTATCGGATTCAATAAGTGTGTTTCAAACTTCCAGTCTTGGCTTCAAAAACGTGAAAAGAGACTGAGAAACAAAGAAGTTAAATGAGGCATGAGGCTATGAGAGTGATAATGGGATATCATACACAAGTTTATTTAGAACTTAGTTGGCAAGATTAAGTGGATCGTGAATAGGTGGGCTTCTAGAACATGTTTACGTACAAAACCCGTTGATGCTAGCTAAACCAGAAGTACATAAAAGTCAATTACTCACCAACCCAACTCTGATCTTGTATCGGAAATTCGAAATCATTTGTAATTAAGTAATTTGAATTGCTGTTCATTGCTCAGTCCAGCTCCTTTGTCTTTGTCTGCAGTCTACTTTGGAAAAATTAGCAACTATTATAGCTCATAGTCTACTTAATTAGATTCCTTTGATGGCTACTAGATGCATTTTACTATTGTTTCGATACATTGCAACCTATTGTTTCGAAATAATTACAATTCCGTACATCGATTATTTTGATAGACTGTTTGATTATCAACAAATAATGTGTCATTAATGAAACCATGAAATCAAAATACGAAGCTACAGTTTCAATTACAGAATCGTTAAAATCTCAAGTCATATGGAATAAAATGAAAATGATCTCAATAAAACATGATAGAAAAATGTAATTAGCTAGCCATTAGTTTTCCAAAAGAAGGATGTAATTAACCCTTTGTTTTACGACTTGGTGGGATTCTCCCCCTGAGTTTGTTAATTCTAACCTTCATAGAGATGTCATGGGGCTTCCCAACTTTCGATTTCGTTGATCGGTAGTTATTTCTTGTATTGATGATGTTTTTGTTTGTGAGGTTTTGGTTTATGTCTCCCTCTTCTTTCTTTTTTTTCTATTGAATTAGCCTCATTTTTTCGAGGTTCCATAAAAAAAACCCTTTGTTTTACGTGGAGAGGTATTATTTTCAAGGTCCAACTCTTAGACCTCAACTACTCACATAGTCAGTTAGTCACATGAACGTACTATTCCCTAATTGAGCTTGATCTTAATAAAGCTTCAAAGTGTTAAAAAAAAATGTTCATTGTATGAAGTGCATGTACTTTGCCAACCATGGTCAATTATATTTAGTTAGGACAATGATATATAATTCCGCATTTTGGTTCAAACAATAGTATTAACCCACCAAGGCACCAACAGCTAGTATAACACAAAAGTAAGAGGATTCTGAATTCACATCGGATCGGAATGCTTTTAGAAAAATATATTTGCGTTATCAGGAAGAGAGCATTTTTGCTCACCCCCTTAGTTAAGGGTTAAGGGGTGAGCCTCACCCCCCCACCCATTGATTGACACATGCCTCTCTCTAACCCAAGTTCTCTTTTTCTAGTATCTCCCTTCTCTTCTCTCCCTCTTCCTCTCTTTTTCTTCTTTTCTTCCTTCCTCCCCCCTCCTCCCTTTCTTCTTCTCCTTCCTCCCCCCCCCCCCCCCCCCCTACCCCACTTCTGGGTTCTGGGTTTTTCAAGTTAAGGAGGAGACACCCCCCCCCCCCCCCCCCCCCCCCCCCCCCCCAAAACTGTAAGAGAGAGAATGGGTCTCGAATCCTCTCTCCCCGATTTGCCGAAATCTGGCATCATGGTGGATCGGCAATGCTTATAGAAAGAGATATATTTGCGTCTCTATAAGGAAGCAATCTTTATCGGTTTCATATGAAGAATGAATTAAAAAGTGTTTCTTGCCGGTGTCTTTTACAGAGAGGTCTTCTCCCACCTTAGAAAGTGTATTAATTATTTATTGTGGCTATTTTACTCAAGTCAAAACCTGATTGTGAGTCTTCTTAATTTGTCTCTTCCTCTCTCATCAACATTCAACTGCGTCCTAATTACAAACCCACTAAAAACCCTTGTCTTTCTTGAATTTGAGAAGCTGAGTCGATCTCCTAGGCTAGCATAACTTCTAGACATGGAAATTTCCCATAGAGCAATACTCACGTTCACCCTTGGATGAACATGACCGTTCATCCCCCTCCCCACTTAATATAGTTGCACTTCATAATTTCATAATTCAACCGTTTATATCATAACTTATCATTCATAGATCATCTATGCAAAAAATCAAACGAATCAGAGATCTTTTGGTCACTCTAATTATTGAAATAAATGAACGGTTATGACAATAATTACTACTATTATATGGAACCGTTCATTTATTTCATATGAATGAGTGACCAAAAGATCTCTGATTCAATTGATTTTTTGCAGAGGTGATCTATGAAGGATAAGTTATGATATGAACGATTTGATTATGAAATTATGAAGTTATTATGTTAAGTAAGGAGAGGGGGTGAACGAGCAGATTCACCCAAGGGGACAGGGGTGAACCTGAGAATTTTCCTTTCCCATACGGATCCATCCATGTCAACCACGCAAGTCCTTGTCTCACCAGTTACAGTTGTGTCGCCTTTTTTCCCTTGAGAAGGTTGGTAACTAGCTAGGGTTAGCTCTCTAGCTACGTAAATAATTCATTAAAGAATACTATACGATGCTGATCATCTTGACCACGCTTAACAATTTACTTAAGTCTGTTCAGTCAGACGCTAAAAAATAGAGACCAGATTCGATTACCTCAGCAGCAATTGAAAGTGATCGATATCGATCGAAAGCCTTAATTGGTTTCTAGTTTCTAATCAGTAGTAGGTGTATGTAGACTTTGCAAAGAGCTAGCTAGTCTCTGTGTCAAGTCCACCATTCCACCAATATCAATCTTAGCTTATGAAGATGTATTACGTACGTTTCTATGTATTCTTTCTACCACTATTAACAGAAAGAACAAGAAAACAAGACAAAATAAGCACGCGTACGTAAGAACTTTGAAATCAGACCACAGGAAAGAAAAAAATGAACCTTGGAAATTATTTAAATGTTAAGTTCCATTAGGATCGTCAATTTATTAATTAGTTTCGCTTTTCATTCTGTGTTTGGTTAGAATTAGTAGTGAATCTATATGAACACTTTACAATTGCTCAAGATTTTTATAAGGTCTAATCTAGAATTGAAAAATCGACCATAAATTAATTAATTTCAGGACTTGATTTAGGAGGTGGGCTGCTAGGAGTGATTGTGTGACTAGTCTCTTGCATCTCCATCACTTTCTTGTCTCTCCTTCCTCGTCTCCATGTCTTTTGGGCAGACTGTTTGGTTATATATGTTAGTACTGCTAGGGGTGATCGAGTATGACCACTCATTTTTCTCATGTATTTTTCGTGAATGTAGGTAATCTGTAATTAGGTGATCGATTTCCAGGATAACTTTGGACTTGATCATGCCGATTCTCACTTGTAGGACACTGGGATGGTGCCCCTCAATGTAGGAGAGGATGCAAATCAAACCAACGGACGGACACATTAGAACTTGTATCATGTTCGAGTTATTCAACGACTCAACCTAGACGCAAAATAATAATAATTGAAAAAATATATAATAATCATGTAGCGCACAATTCAATTACTCATACAAGATACGAATACCGAAATGAAAAAATTATCATCATTTGACTCATGTATTGCAAGTTGAACAATGTTTATCGTATCGTAATTGAGTCTGAATCGTATCGTGTTCGAGTCGTGTCACGTGTAGTATATTGTTTTTGATATTATAGATTGATTTTATTTATAGTTGGAGGGTTAGGTTTTTGACTTCTCGTATTTTTTTATGCTTTTATCAATGAAAAATTCGTCCAAAACAAGAAAAAAAATACGTGTGAAACCAACCTCAATTGAAACACCTAAATACTACAAGTTTGTTCTTGGGTTTAACCACCCCTAGCAGCTCACCAGCCCAGTCCGATCATGGGCCTGCTTTTTGGGGGAGATTTAAATTGTAGTGGACTTGTATGAGGTTAAGATTCCTAATTTAGATAGGATTCCTTTTCCTTTTTTTTCCCCCTAATTAAATTGGGTATTAATTAGCTCCATACTTCAACTTTTCTTGAAGACTTTTAAGTGCAAGGCTCCATTTAAATGAAATCACGGCAGAGAGAAAAAAATTATCGAGAACAAAAATTACAAAGAGAATAATAAAAGAATATTTAAACCAAAACAATCAATCTCAAAACAATAGCTAAACTTAACAACAAGGCTCAATTTGTTTAAAGACAACAAGAAGCCCTTACATAGATTTTATTTAATAATAATTATAGAGTCTATGTCTCTACGGTACATTAACGTATTAGTGCATCTAAAATAGACCAACTTCTTATAATAGTATATAGACCAACTCTATAGAGTTGTACAATAGAGTTAGTCTACCAATGCATGCATAGAGCGAGTTTGCCTATGTATCAAACTGATCTATTTAATGTATCGATTCATTAATATACTAGAAACGTATATGCAAAAAGTTAATCATTTATTAAATTCATTTGTTTTCTCCTTCTTACGTACGTAGTAGATCGTAATCCTTGTAAAAATCTTTATTAATTAGTTATAAAATAATGTAGTCTCTTAAAAAATAAATTATAAAATAATGTAGCGGCACACTTTTTTGACAAAACGTAAAATGCCCCGATCCATCATCTCTTGCAGATTCAGATGATGTATATCCCTTTTGCTCCAGTTGAATGGTATATATCTATTTTTAGAAAGGTAATTGCATACCACAAGAATCACAATTCTTCACTCTAACTAAAAAGTTTGGAATATCTATCATATTCCATGAAACAACCCCAATTAAGCTACTCCTACTAAAAAGTTCAGGGTACGTGGAAGTGTTATACGATCACAAAGTGATAATTCCTTTAATTTATTAGCATAGAGATTTGCTTAATTGACTAGTATAGATTCGGTCAAAGATCATGAGGATGCTAAGTCGCTGAGTTTTCAACCAGCATATGCACTAATCAGTACACGTGGTAGACTCCCAGATGTGAATATTTAGTCTGTTCTGATCTTTAAAACTGTTTCCTAGCTAGTCTGATATATATGATCTGATCTTGTTGCACTAGAGATCTTCTAGTAATTTTAACCTTCTAGCCAGAAAAAGGAGCATGCACTCATTATCACTCGACACAGGTAACTACACAATTAATACATAGTGATGCAAATCCGTTGTTTAGGTTATCGTCTAAATACTCATTCAATTGAATAAATGGAATCCGTAAAACGAAATTTTATTGGTAATGATTTAATTAGGTAATTAAATATTTTTAACTTGACTAATATTTTACAGGAATGACTTGATGTGGAAGTTTCCGATCATTGAATTGCATATATTTGTAGTGAGAATGAGTGCAAAATTATTTTTTTTGTTAATGAATGAGTGCAAGTTTTTCTAACAAGGATAAATTTAACCTCTCAACTAGCTGTTAATTTAGTGTTAATTATTTCTCTCAACTTTTTTGTTTTGTTTTGTTTAGGTCGTGCTTTAAAGGGCATATTGGTTCTTGAATATTCGTTAAGGGCATCTTGGCTTTTGAAAGCTACCCTACTCAGTGACGTGAAGTAGTCAAAAAGGGTGTTTAGGGGTGGGCATGACCGAAGAGACACAAGGCCAATGCCAGTTCTGGGCGTGTAACCATTTGGTTGGATTTGCAAACTAACCAATATTTGTCTATTTTGGCATATATATAGCTAGTTACGTAGTATCTAGTTTATAGTCACTTTTTATATGAACCGAAAGCTTAGCTTGAATTAATTGAAAAGTGTAATATTGAATGGGGAAGAAAATGAAATTTGAAAAGATGGGGATCTTAGCATATAGTCAGAGTCGGTTGCTAATTTTAGCAACAGATCGATAGAACCGCCGGAAGATCTTATAAATTAACCATTGGCCGGCCAGCAACCACATATCATTTACTGATCTACACTTTTACATAAAAAAAACATGAAAGAAAATCTATGGGGCATGCAAGAGCTATCTAGCTTTTATAAATTTCTTGATGAAGAAAACTCCTCCTCAGAGTGAAAATGCGTGTAGTAAATAGTAATTATATCTTTGACCCCTATTGATCTTCTTGTGGTATAATTTATTTTCGGTGATTAATCGATCTGTTTTATAACAACTTAAGGCCGGCCTGAAAAAATGCTAATGAAAGTTGATATGTGAATTCTAAACAAGCAATTTGCCCTACAATGTTAAACTGCATATCTAGGTTAAAATACCGCATCCAATTAAACGGGACCTTAGATCTTTACCAATGTAAGGTTGGACCAGAAACAAACAGAGGCACGTACTTGGAATTATTTGAATACTCGCACAAGCAAAAATAGATGAACAAGTACAAAAATATGATAATCTCCGATGAAATACGTGATACAATTCAAATTTGATTAAAATACGATAAACACAATTTAACGTACTAAAATTGCATGAATACACACATTTTGTATGTTAACATGTACGAATATAATAGCATCTACCCTTTTGTCATTAAGCATTGAGATTTAAGTGCAAGATTAATTAAGACTAGCTCCAACGTACTCTCTCTAGAAGCTAGATCTATAAGAAGCAAGCAACTATGAGCTAGGACGTGTTTGACTATGATATGACTGATGACGCAGCTACAGTGATATATACACATCAACGATCAACCATCCTATTCTTACTGCTGAGTGATCACCAAAATCAATCCATGCAGCTCCAATTCATTTAAAAAATTAGATTGTACGCAGTAATGCAGATTTTGTGGGAAATTGCTGAACAAGGCAAAAGGCACTGGCGGCATTCATATTTTATTCAATCTCTTTTTCATATCTGTTTTATGACTTTATCCCATGGGGTTGGGATCGATATATGGCGTGGTGAATAATTGAGCCACTTTTTACCTCGATCTTTCTCGCATCTTAACTTTGAATTTTGAATCATCGATCTTTTCAATTAACAGTTTTCCATGCACCAAAAGCTAGCTTATTAAGAAATCTAGGTAAGCAGATTCTTTGAGTGATCAACATTTGTAACACAAATGGCGAAAATTCTTGTATATGTACTTTGGTTTTGTTGTTTTTAGCCGTTGGATCGACAAATTCCTCATCTAACCATACATATCCCCTGCATGTACACCGTTGGATCTCCCACCTTTACATGTCAGCCGTTGGAATATTAGAGGCCTCTCCACAAATGAAACTGGAATATTAGATCCGTAACATAGCTAGAATTATTTCAGAGAGGTATTAGAGGCCTCCAATGGATACTGTGTCCCAATTAAGTTACAACATTTTAAGTTTTACGGTCTAATACCTCTCTAGATTATTTTATGGGCCGGTTCTTTTCTAAACAGTGGATATATTTGTTTTGTTACAGTAAAAAAATTTCCATCAAAAACATAAACATCTTGAATTTTACTGTAGCGGAATGAACAGTGACCATAATTTATTGATGTCAATAAAATCTAGATGAACAATGGATTTTGTTAACCTCAATAAAAATTCAGGTTAGTGTTTATTTCGCTATAGTGAATTTCAAGATATTTCTCTCCTTGATAAGTAAATTTTTATTGTAACAAATTTAGTAGGCAAAATATATTCACTATTTGTATCCACCAAAATACATATGCACTTGAGTGATCAAACAGCTGATATGTAAAGTTGGAGATCCAACGGTGTGCATGCATGAGATATATGTGGTTGGATGAAAAATTAGCCGATCCAACAGCTAAGAACACCAAAGCGAACATTCATTTTTGTGGATACAAGAATTTTCGCACTATTCGTACCTATGAAGTATTTCCCTTTATTTTACTGCCCATTGCCTGGCCTAAAAACTAGTTTTTGGCATCAAATGATGGGTACACCTTCGGTGTCCCAAGCATAGAGTGCTTGGGCAGAAGGAACAGGGGGGATGAGGTAGATGATGAAAATCA
Source organism: Rubus idaeus (assembly GCA_030142095.1). Taxonomy (NCBI): domain Eukaryota; kingdom Viridiplantae; phylum Streptophyta; class Magnoliopsida; order Rosales; family Rosaceae; genus Rubus; species Rubus idaeus. The sequence goes on from CM057969.1 coordinate 6,586,673, forward strand.
AGAGTGAGAATTGTGCCATGTGCCGAAGCATGTCATGCTTGGGACATATCAGAATTGCCCTTTTTATGTTGCCACTTTCCAACGACACAATGGAAGACTTGATCAACAAAAAGCCAATGTCTCGAAACATACACTAGATTAAAATAGGGGCAAAATAAAAATAATAGGTTAAAAAATTGAATGGTGACGGAAATAACTTGAACAATTTTATTGGATTTCACCCTCCCTCCATATTTTCTATGGTTCTCCTTGTTGTCTCGTGCTCATGAATCTCGATCCCATTAAACAAACACAAACCTAACTCACAATTTGACAATACAATCAAAAGAAGAGCAAAATTGGAACCCCAGAGACACCATCTATGCAAACACATACGTGTCACCTTTTCAACACTAAATTACACGTGAATTCTAAATTAAAACCAATAAATAATTAAAGATGTATCATGCAAAATCTGTATAAAATATTAAAATCACTAATTACTTGATTTGTATGAATAATCCCATTAAAGTGTGTCTCTATGAAACCAGCAATGACTTTTCTGGCAAGGCTGTCTCTTTCATTCAGAATATAAAATGGACAACCAGCCGCTCACTCATTGAGAGCTCCTCGTGTCATGCTTCTCTATAGAACAAATAAGTTTGTAGTTTCGTGCAATAGATTCTTGTGTCCACCAAAGTACATGTGTATTTGAGTGTTCTTAGCCGTTGGATTGGTTAATTCTTTATCCAACCACACATACCCTCTGCATGCACACAATTGAATCTTCCACCTTTACATATTAGTCGTTGGATCATTCAAGTACATATGTACTTCGGTGAATATAAGACACTCTCATAATATAGATCGTATACGATTTGGAGACGTATTCAATACATAGATATAATACACAAATACCCTTTTCATTCAGGTCGAGATACATACATATACACAAAATACTCTGCGTACCCTTTCACGTATAATTTACAAGTCACGCACAGCTACGGGTATATATCATATATAATTACGTGAATATCTATAAGAAGGATAGAGTGATCAATTGTATATATATGTATACAACTGTTGTAGTTTCTGTACAAATTAAAAGAGAGAACTTTTCTAATATTGGAAAGACCAAACACAACTTTCTCAGGCTATAAATATCTTCTCCCCTAACCTGTTTAACGTTTAAAAGTTACAGAGACAGAGAGAGCATCTAGAGATGAAGATTGTTCCTTTCTTGAAATCTTTGTCAAGGTCGGTTCATGAAGAACAAAGTGATCATGACCAGCAATACGAGACAGGTATCGATAGCAGTGGCCCTAGTGGGGCTTGCACATCGATATCATTAACAGTGTGGAAAAAATCTCTTGTAATTAGCTGTAAAGGGTTCACAGTGATCGATTCCAATGGAGATCTGGTTTATCGGGTCGACAACTATGTTGGACATCCTCAAGAAGTCACTCTCATGGATGGCTCTGGGAAATCCGTCCTCACAATGCGTCGTAACAAGGTACCTAGCTAGTACATAACAAAATTATTAATTTCATAATACATATCGAATATGTTATGTTATCGAACTTAAATTTAAACTGTGTATTTTAATAATAAGAGTCGGACAAGGGAATCTTTTCCTTATTAAGTATCTTCAAGCAAAAAAAGAGCAACTGGGTTTGATCTTGACTGTTTAATTATCACGTTTGATTGGCAGAAGTTTAGTCTGGTAGATAGCTGGTTCGTGTTCGAAGGAGAAGGGGGAGACTATTGCACTGCAAGAAGAACAACTCGAGCAGCATCAAAAAGTTGGCCAGAGTTTTGCGTGAGGAAGAACATGAACTTGTTAAATGCCAATCCCAATATACTTGCCCATGTATATCGCGAGGCATCAGGGAGTCATAAAAGACGTGCTTATGTGATTGAAGGTTCTTACACGCATCGATCATGCAAGGTATTAGATGAGTGCTCGAGGAATGTGGTGGCTGAGATCAAGAGGAAGGAAGCAAATGTTGGAGGAGTTTCTTATGGGGTGGAGGTCTTTCATTTGATTGTGCATCCTGGCTTTCATCCTGGATTTGCAATGGCTCTTGTGATATTATTAGACCAAATGTTTTAATTTATTAATTTTTTCTTGAACCACATATTCGCATATGATTTCACAGAAGTAATGAGTATCTAATTTATAGTGTAAGATCTCACTCCATATAATACATTTTGATTAATCCAAACTATTTATTTTTTAAAAAAAATTCTATAGTTATTCTGATAAAAATTTAATTATGTTGGAAACAATTTGGTCATTCAAAATGGTGAAAGTATGTAAACATATACAATTTGTTTGTTTGACAAAATAATAAAACTAAAATAAATTAGTTTGTAATTAATCATATGGTTAAATGTTTGATTAATTTTTTTTGTAGGAATGATCCTTATAAGGATGACAAAAAATGTGTAGTTGTGATTACTAGACATCATTAGTGAAGAATTCTTTCTCTGTGTGTGTATATTTATTTGTATGTATATATTGCATATACATTAGGCCTAATATACATACAGCCCAATTTAAAACAAAATTGCAGATTATATATGGCTGAAATGCAAAGACAATAAGGAGGGGTTCGAACCCTGGTTAAGAAATTATGATGTTTAAATTTTTTATATATAATTTTGTATTGATTGCTTGATTAGAATTTACAGATATGTTTTTGTCAACTTGACTCTCCCCCCCCTAACATTTTGTTCTGGATCCTCATTTGCCCGAGTATAAATATAGTTTTATTTAGTTTAGCCTGGCAGCTAGATCAAAAAATCTCTCACCAAAACTATTTGGGCAACTTCAAACTAATAATTCCATATTTCCGGCCCCATGTCCCTAAATAATTATTTATAACAATTTTATTTTAATAAGCGGTGTTTGCTTATTCTAATAGTCACAGAGATGTCTGATTCAAGGTCAGTACTGTGGTTTTGCATATGTATCCAATATTTCAAAGTATTTCTCACCCATGAGTAAGTTACCCATTTATGTTGTTCTTTTTTATTTTTTCATTTGCAAATTTTTAAGTAGCAACTAGCTAGGTACTTCAAAAAGACAGCATACGCCTGAACCCCATTTTCCACACTCAAAACTCGGCGCCGGAATTCTGACTGAGAACCTTGATCAAGGATGCAAGACTTGTATTCTAATACCAACTATATTTCATAATTTGGAATTAGTAGATATTAAAGATACTGAGAATGCAATTCAGAATTTTGGACTTTATACTAATTTTTTTCAACAATCTTTGGGAATACATTGTCTTGATATACATATATTCTTTTTCAAATTACTACCAAACAATTATCGTAAAGCTATATTATCAAAAGGACCCTATGTTTTTAGCTGTGGGACAGATAAAATATACTGAACATGTGGGAATGATTCTAGTTTCACAATGTTCTCTAACAAAAGGGCTAATTATTTTCACAAATGAGCATTGCCAGTTTTTGCAGCCATAAATTTTCACAGATCGGGGAATATTGGAACCGAAAGAGAGACCTTGAAATTTGAATTCTCTACAAGGCAAAGAATTCACCACTAAAGTGTACTATCCTTTCTTACAACATAAGATTCCTATTCATCCTTTCTTACAACAATTTCATTCTGCCTAAGTGCCCTAACCCATTGCCACCTCCCTTTCCACCTACAGCACCTGGTGATATATACAACTCAATTTTTCCGAATAACCCCCACTTGAATATCAGAATCAATGAAAACCCTAGTCACTAGGGAATGCAATATTCATCAGTCTGGCCGGTCCTTTCCCCTGTTCCATTCCATCGTCAATAACTTCCTTGGCTTCTCTCGCTTATTGGAAGCCTTCTCCGGAACCCTTGAAGGTGGGGGCATCATGTGTGAATGCTTTGCCACATCAGAAGCCGAATGCCTAAAACTCCCAATTGACTCTTTACCTGATTTGCTAGGTAATGACCTACTTGATCGCGGTGTAGACCAACTTATTGGTCCTTTCCTAAAGCTACTGAAGTTATTGAAATCCTTTCTATCATCACTTAAAGAGAGCTTGGGCTTCTTTGGGGGCAGCATCAGCATCCGGTCCATGCTCCTTCTCGTGAGATTGTCAGACCCAGACACTGCAATTGATGATCCATACACTTCTTCAGGTTTCTCAACGGATTTCAACTTGCGAGCTTTCATGGCCTTTTGTGAAGGCTTCTTTGGCCATCTTATGATTCCATCTGGATTTCGAATGAAGGGATTTGTTGCCATGCCACACAGTGTTTCAGCAGCAGCTAGTATTTTTGGAAAATGCTCATCTGTCACAAGCAAAAACATATCATTAAGAAAAGTGAAATAGCACAGCTGGACGGGCAGGAAATTGAAATCAGGTGCATATATATATTAAGATATTGCTAAATTCGTTTCTGAAAAAATGCACAATCATCATGCAATTGTAAAATTGATAGACCTGACATCCAGTTTCTATTTCCTAACTAGATCCAGTTAATCATATGATTCATATCCCGTCACATTTTTACAATTCTATTTAACAATGAGTCATCTGGCACATACATGATCAGATTGATTAGGAAACTACTAATCAAAGGGTAAAATCTAGGCCACAACTAGATCTAATAATTAAAAGGACAAGATGTCCACTCAATTTGATCCTGAGACTTAGTATAAACCAAAGTAGGCCTACATTGAATGGTTTGGACTGACATCACCCCACCACTCCAAGCATCCCAAAACACACACATACATACACGAAAAGAAAAAAAATAGCATAAAGAGAAAGGCTACTAACAGGTATAAACTGTACCATTAATATTTCCCGAGTGATTCACTTTGCCTCCAGATTCTGCATTACCAAACAAATTAATAATTATAAAAAACCAATTCCTCCCAAAAGATGCTTAAATGAAAATAATATATAAATATTGCAAACTCAAGTCCTAGTATTTGAATCAAATTCGTGAAAGAATTTTCTTAAAAGAACAAAAAAATAATACCTAAAGCAGCATATGATTCTTTCGAACATGTTGCAGGAGAAGATGAAACCAACTCACATCGAGGTAGAACAGATATGGTTGGGGAAATATCATTTGTTGAACAAGCCATTTTAAATCTTGCGGAAGGAACTAGACTCTGATCGTAAGTCATCGACTCCAAGTCTGTAAAATCATCAGTGGTTCCCAATGAAGTAAGAGTGTTCCTCTCTATTCTTAGCCATCGACCTTGACATGTGCCCCTGCTTGTAGACAATTTTGCTGCATCTGAACTGCTTCTACAATGCCAACTAGATGTATTTGACCACGGAAAAGGTGGCAAGCTTGCTCGGCGAGACATTTGCTTGCCTGAGCATGGATCAGTACTTTTTGAAAATAAAGCAGGCTTCGTGGCATCCAAAAGCAAAGATTCCAAATCCTTGTTTGCAGGAAGAGCCAGCCGTTCCAAAATATAATTAGGTTGACTTGATGGCATATCAAGGGGATTAGCAGGACTATCAGGCCTGCTATAAGAATCCTGTGCCTAAAGGAACAAAAAGAGAAAGTACATCATCAATCATTAGTAAACTTGCAGTAGAGGACTAGCATTAGAGCTTAGATGGTAACTGAACTAAAATATGTGTCACTGAAGCCTGAGAGTCTCATCCAAAAATGCAAGTGTTCACACAGGTGCCCAGACTTCAGTCAGGCCAGACAACTATTACAAAGAGACCCACGGTGAATAATTTTTTACATCTTGCATGTAAGCCATCAATGTTCTAATATATCAAATCAGCTATCAAAAGTATTATAAACTTCCTCTGGGGGCAACAAATATCTTAGATTTGCACTGACCACTAACCTTGTTAGATGAAGACAGATCTGATATGGATGACTCTCCTTTATCACCATTAACACCATTAGCTACAACAGAAGTTGTGCTTAAAGGCAAAGATGACATTTTCATTTCGGAATGGCTATCTACTTCAGCAATATGTTGGGGATGAACAGTCCTCGGGAGCTGAAGGATAGAACAAGCCTTTCTAACTGAATGCAAAAAACTATCGTTAACATTCGCTGGTTTCTTCCCTTTATCCTTACCTATACTGGGATTTTTGTATGTGCCATCAAGTAGCTCATTCAGTGGCAGATCATCTACATGCTTTGTAATATCATGATTATCTGACTTGAGGCCATGTACTCCTGACATTATTTCAATGAGGAATTTAAAATAATTGATGAGTATACTCCATTAAAGAAAGCGAAGTGTACATCTAGAGACAGAATTTTATCGTTTTGAGATGTCATACCAAAGAAGTTGTTCCCTCCAGCAGCTGAACTGAAGCTTGCCAAACCCGCCTTAACAGAGAAAGAATCATTTTTAGTCTTTACAGGAAGTTTGAGATTTCTCTTGTCACCTCGCTTGCTTGTAAATTTGGTCTTTTGTTTCGCCAATTGAGTCTTATCTGGAGTAGTGTATAATACAGAAAGGGGGAAAAATTACATCTTAGCACAAAATCTTAAGAGCCATGGAAAGAAAAATTCAATGTATCAACCCTGGCATTTAAAGGGGATATTAATGTGGTTAAGTATACAAATTATTGTCTTAGCAAATCAGGACATAAATTCTTGAAGGCCACACTTCAAAACTGGTCTCTCCAATTTTCAACCACCTAAACCAAAGAAACACTTCACTTACTATAGCATGGAAAAAAAGGACCCTAAAAAATAAATGGGCACATATAAACTAGCACTACAAAAGGTTGAAGAAATTAGTCAGAAGTGATTTTTTTAGGAATATGTTCGTTGAGAACTAGCACAATGAAGTAAAAAAACAAAAACAAAAACAAAAGCGAATCGAGATTCAAGCAATAACAATTTGCACTAAAAAAAAGAATATGGACCTAGAAGATGTACTTCCACAACATTTTAAAATTGCTTGAGAACGGTGGCCATTGACATCGGAATTTCTGTCTCATTTATTGGAGAAAAGTTCAAAATTCCTATTGGTTTGATTATTTACCAAAATTCCACTGCACAGATTCATTAAATTAAAAATGTTCCAGGTTAGAGCTTAAACAAGGGTTTAATTAATCCATATGTATTATATAACTTTTATAAGTTTAATAACTATTGTATAAATAAGTATCATAACTACATAAACATTGTGTGCCATTAGTTATTGATGGAGATCGTCATATGCACCTAGACACTTACATGCGACAACGAGGCAGTGTGTAACTTCTAGCTCAGGGATTTACTTTAGGGTTTTTAACATATTTATACAGTTGCAGTGTGGTACCCCTGTGCATCAGCTTCTCAGCGCTGCTGAGCACCAAACATTGTAGGCTGATGGATCAAACAAATTTAAAATTGGTTACTAAACTCAATCCTAGCGCTTAAAGTAATTTGTCGCCCACTGTTACTCGAATCTTGAGTAAACAAGGCCGTAAACAGTTTGGCTACCATATTGGGCTTGTAGACCTTTTTTGGGTTTATACAGCCTCGATGAAAAGTTAGGATTGTCATTGTGTTGTTCCTTTTTGAGCACTGGATTATCAAAAATGATTTCCTTTTTGGTCAGGGATGAGTTTAGCTTCTCTCCTCTTGGGGCTTTTTCTCTTTATTTTGGCCGCTGTTCAATGTTAGCATTCTGGGTTCTATATCATTTGAGCTTCAATAAGTAAAGTGGTTGAACCCCAATCAATTGCAATGAACCCATAGCTCTGATGTTAAACCACACAGCATGAACTGTAGGGGAATTTTTAAATTTCCCCAGAAGAACGGTACATAAAATAGTTTCCAGTGAGGATGATATTATATTCATCCCTTCAAAAACGGCAGACAAAACTTTTAAAATTATTTCCATGTTTTCGCAGGTGACAACACATTGCTCAATATAGCATTTAAGTGACTAATAAATGCGGACCATTTAAAGTTTTCACATATGAAGAGACCACAGATGACATCTAGCATCTTAAAAAGACTTCGTACGGCATTATAAACTTATTTTGAAGTTGGAGCATAGACGATGATAAGCACACATTTACATCACATAGATAAATTCAAAATGACGGTAAAAAACACTATATTACCTGAAGAATTGCACTTTGTAAGATATGAGCCGAGCTTATCTGACATGTCTTTTATCCCATCAACTCCAGCTAGGCTGATCGAATCTTCTAATTGAGTGATTCGAGGTCTCTTTGAATGCAAATTACCTGTTTTTGACACCTTCCCTGATTTCCGTTGTAATTGTTCACTTTCAGCGCCAGAATTTAACAAAAACCCATTTCTGCCCCTGTCATGAAGGTGCCTGGACAAGTCTTCATCAAGCTTAGATGGTTCAGACTTTGAAGCACTAACACCGTTTGTTACATCTGAGAACATAGCCAAAGCCAAATTCCTCAGTGCACAACATTAGAGTTTGAGTAACAAAAATGAAAAATGAGCATGCACATCCAGCCAAGCAATTATAAACAAAGTTAAAAGGTTATCGGTTCAAGACCCAAATAACAAAATCCAGTTAACAATTTTGTTAAATAAAATATATATTGGACTGCAAGACCAGTAACTAAACTAATGCGCGGTAATTCAAAGGCAAATGCTTGAATTGGGAGATCTATTAAGCAATAATTCTTTTCCTTTTTTTTCCTTTCGGTTTTGGTTACTGAAAAAAGAAAAAGAAAAATATGAGTAGAGACATATAAACATTCAGAAATGATCAAACCAAAGCTTTGAGGAACAAAATCAGAGGGCCGAGAAATTACCTTTATAACTGAGAGAAGAACTGCTGCACAGCTCAGTCGAAGGGCTTACAAGCGGGTCCAAGTCACAAGGCTCCAGCTCCTTAACAGCTCTCAGAAGCCCCTCCATGCCCACCACTGGATAAGTCAATTCAATGGAATCCATCACCAGAAGACGACCCTAGTACATCAATAACCAACAAATTTACAACAGTAGCCGGCGAAATCTCCTTGCTGTCCAAATCATGCCGCGAGATGAGCTAAACAGGACCATGTGGGCGAATTTTGAAGGGAAATGAGCTCGGAATCGAGGATTTTGGTGCGAGAAAGTGAGAAAAGGACTGGGAAACCAGAGTGTTTAGCTGAGAAAATCAGGTTGCGGCTGAGGGGAGGCGATATTGAGGCTTCTAGGGCAACGACCACAAATGGGGAAGAAAGAGGAGTATTTATACTTTTCGGGAAAGGGTGAGGTGTGTTTGGTAACGAGTCGTTGGGTGGGGAATATTCCGGTGTGTTTGCGTCAACGGTGATCCCCAGCGCACCTGTTTTGGTTGGCTTGTCCACGTTGTTTGACGTGGCATTATCCAATAACCGAGTACATGAGAAAGGAGGGAACTACATTGTGCCATTGTGGTTACTTATCTAAGGACCGCCAATAGGAGCCAAACATGTGTAGTATTAATCGAGGAACTACCATTGCTCTCTACCGTTTTTATTGTGCAGATAGGATCTTGGAATGCGATTTTGTTTCTTGCATTTTAATTTGTTTTGTAACCGACTTGTAGCTTATTGGGCGTAATTAGTTTTTTAGTGTTACTATGGTATCATATTTATTTGTAATTAAGGGAATTTGTCATGACTCATGAGACAAAAAGTTTTAGTTACTTTCTTTTCCATCTTGTGCATATACTTGTCTCAAGGTGTTACAAAGTTCTATATGAAATGATGAGACAAATCATTTTCGTGGTCTAAAATTTTTCTCGTAATTTATTATCCGCTCATTTGCAAAGCAACTTTTATTTTTTTTAATTATAGACATCAGTTTACACACATACGTATCTTAGAAGAGTTGAACTTAGGATCTCTCATGGGTACAACTTTAATGTCAAACCACTGCATCATCCACTTTGAATATTTGCAAAGAAACTTTAAATGCACTTGAATAGATCCACTCCAACTCAAAAATCTCATAAGGAGGTTAAGAAATTCAAATTCAAACTTTGCTCATGATTGTTCATGTTCATTATGATGATGATGATGATCAACTCATCATGAGTTGATGACCAAACTGGCCACGCACGTGCCAGCCGCATGCTCCCTAAGTTTTCAGATAGGGTTGGCACGAACTTTTTATTTAGGGCTCCCTTAAACGCCAAGAGAAAAAGGTCCCCCCACCTCCCAACCCCAACGCAACCCAAAATCCCCAACAGTTGTTGCACACTCGTATTTTTCAACTCTCTCTCTCTCTCTCTCTCTCTCTCTTGGCGAGCCGAAAATGGCCGCCACGCACTCCTCCACCACATCTTCATAAACAATTCGAGCCAAGGACATTTTGCTTCTGATTTCGATTACCATTCTAATTCTCTTCTTCCCAAAAGCGCAATAGTCGGATCTTTTTTGCTGACTTTGGCTGGAGCTCAGAGCTAGGGTTTGGCTTTCCTGGTTCAATCGGATTGTAGAGGGGTTGTGCTGTGATGGAAGACACGATTGTGGACGATCTTATACGAAGGCTCATCTCGGCCAAAAGCGGCCGCACCACGAAACAGGTGCAGCTGACGGAGGCAGAAATACGGCACCTTTGCTCCACCTCCAAGGAGATCTTTCTCAGTCAGCCTAATCTTCTTGAACTCGAAGCTCCGATAAAGATTTGCGGTAAACAACTGAGTATAAATTGTTTATGGTTCAGTAATGTTTTGGTTTTAGCTTCGGCTGAATTGCAAGCTAGCTTCTTTCACTATGTTTACATGTCGTTTGTGTTGAAATTGGATGTATTTCTTGGTTCACGCATGAAAAGTCTTAGAGGATTGAAAATGGGGTATTTCTGCCAGTAGTTTGTGTAATTTAACAGATTTTTTTTTTGTGGAAAATGCATTCATTTTCGTCTGGTGACGTATTTGATTAGCACAAAAGAGCAGTTAAAAGTAGATATAACAGGAGGCCAACTGGTAAAGATTAGAACAGAAAGAGCAATAACAAGTTAGAGGCTCCTATACGCTTTAATTAGTTAGCCATATCAGTGAAATACTATATACAATCTCAAAGAGCAAGAGTATGTTGTTAGCACCCAGTTGGGTGTTACTTGGTTTGTCCAACAAACCAGAAGGATTTAGTGTTTTTTTTTTCACTGGCAAGATTTGCTACATTGGCAGGATTATGTGCCAGGACTTTAAAGCATTACGGGATGCTTATGAGGGTCTAGGTTGACTAATGTTCATCTGGCCTTACATGCTTTTCTCAGGGGGATTTGTGGGTTTTGTGGGTTAGTTGGGTTCCTTACTCTGCAAAGTAGCGCTTAGATACAAATGTATATTCAACCAAATATACCAATATGTAGTTGCATTTTCAGTGTATTTGTATGCTTTATTTTAATCGATTATTATTTTTTGTTTAATTTCCTGAGTTGAATGGATATAAACTTTCTGTTATTTAGTAAGATAACAATTTTCAATTTTCTGTACTTCTTTCACAGGAGATGTTCATGGTCAGTTTTCTGATCTTTTACGTTTGTTTGAGTATGGTGGGTACCCACCTGAAGCCAATTATTTATTCCTAGGGGACTATGTTGATCGTGGGAAGCAGAGCATTGAGACAATATGCCTTCTCCTTGCTTATAAGATCAAGTACAAGGAGAACTTCTTCCTCCTCAGAGGCAACCATGAATGTGCTTCCATCAACCGCATATATGGGTTCTATGACGAGTGCAAGAGAAGATTTAATGTTCGTATTTGGAAGGTATTTACTGACTGCTTCAACTGTCTGCCTGTTGCTGCTCTTGTTGATGAGAAGATCCTTTGCATGCATGGTGGTCTATCTCCTGATTTGAAAAACTTAGATCAAATTAGGAATATTGCCCGCCCAGTGGACGTACCAGATCAGGGCCTTCTCTGTGATCTATTATGGGCTGATCCTGATAAAGATGTTGAAGGTTGGGGAGAGAATGATCGTGGAGTGTCATATACATTTGGGGCTGACAAGGTTGCTGAATTTCTCCAAAAACATGACCTCGATCTTGTTTGCCGTGCTCACCAGGTAAAACAAATTAATTTCTTTTGTTATTGTTCATTTCATATTTGTAATCTTTGTATGTATGTACATGTGTGTATTTAAGGAGGAACACAAAAGAAAAATTTATGAGGATTATAGGGGCTGGGAGTGGAAGAGCTTTGGGATTGAGTGTGATTTTTCTTTGCTTCATTTGCATTGATTACTGCTGTCTTTAGGAATTACTCACTATCTTCTATTGTGCAAAAAATTGTTAACTGATGAAGAGTGTCTTGACTAGTGTTAAGCTGTTTGTCAGTGTCGATAGTTTGTTTGTATGTTCTTAGAGAACTTTCATATTAACCTGATGTGATGTACCTTCAGTTAATTATCTTTATATTTTCAGTTATACTTGTTGTGGGAGTTGTATGGATTTTGAAGTAATTTATTTAAATTTTTTCTTCAAATATGTTGGTGAACTTGTAAAATGAATAGGAAAGATTTTGTGTGTACCAATCTCATATGTTTTCCTGGATATATTTCTGTTCCCAATGCTTTCCCTTCCACTATTGGTGTCCACATTTGTTATATGGTATGATAAGTCAATTGGGTTGGTCCCTTGTGCTTGTTGGGCACAGATGATAAACATTGGCATCCTTGCTAGAGATCAGCTGTATGTATAGATTGTAGGGTCTCATAATATTTGTTGCACCAATTGTTTTCTATAACAGCAGAATTTCTTGTGTCTCGGCCTATTTTAGGCACTAATATGATTAATTGATTGGATGGTCTCTTCTTTCAATTGATTCTGAAGTGATGGGTCTACATATGAGTCTGTTATTGTTTATGGATTTGATTTATTGGGTTTTTTTTATCAGGTTGTGGAAGATGGATATGAGTTTTTCGGAAAGAGGAAGCTGGTGACGATATTTTCAGCACCAAACTACTGTGGTGAGTTTGATAATGCTGGTGCCATGATGAGTGTGGATGATACATTGACATGTTCCTTCCAGATCTTGAAAGCATCTGAGAAGAAAGGAAAGCTTGGTGTAGGCAGCAACATGTTAAGACCAGGAACTCCACCTCATAAGGTACGTAAACTGTAGATGTACGAACTGCTTATAAAGGAGCACCATAGAAGTAAATATAAGACTGATGAACTCCACAGTAAGCTTTCATTTGAAATATAATTTTAGCATCATGGTAGTAATAGTATGCAGGCTTTGAGAAATGAATTGTTATGAGGAGCTACTCACCCATAACCACGCGCCTTTCTTGCAGGGTAAGGGCTGATTGATTGTAGAAACGTTAAACGTTAACCGAACACCAAATCTTTTGCATCATCTTGTGCTGCGTGGCATGATCAGTTGCAAGGTTGATAATTCAACAATGCCTTCGTTTGTGTCGTACAGAGTATGAAGATGCAAAGCTACATCTACACTGTCAAAGGAGCCGTTAGTGTCAGGATTGATGCACCTTTTTTCGACAGAGAAAATGAAAAATTAAATTGAACTGTATAATTGAAGTTCTGACTTTGTTTTGTTGAATTGTAGAAGTTTTTGTTTTGAGGGAAAAACCTGATTTTCTGTTGCTTATAATTCAATTCTTATGCTCTAATGACAATCCACTACTGTCTGATATTACAGCAGTGCGGTTTCATTTGCCGAAAAATCTTGTGTGCCCCTAGGGGTATATATCCCTGATGTACTGTGAACGTGTGTAGGCCACGAATATATTATATTATATGCAGCAGCCAATCTCAGCCATTGGGCTCATCCCAACAAGACTTTTTGAACAAACGGGAAACATTGACGGTACAGTAGGGGAAGGCTTCCAAAAAGTTTGGGTTGACAAAAGTGAAAAAAAAAACAAAGTGGTCCATAGTCAATTGGAGTGTAAAAACTCATGGATGGTAAGAGATTATATTTACTCTTGGAAGCAAATCTGGGTTTCTGGCTTTCTGCATATTTACTCTGGAGTCTTGAATAAGGAGATAGGGATTATAGGTCCAGATCTCTTTATGGACCAATGGGTTTCGAAGGTGCAGGTTTTTCTGGCATTTTAACTTCGAGGAGAGAATCATTGGAAGGCTGGTAGCACATGTTGATGAAAAAAAAATTTAGAGAAGCATAAAAGGATCGAATCTGAGAACAATTGAAAGACTTGGACTTTGCAATTGAAGCTTTAGTGAAGCATAACCTTCTGCAATTTACAATGTTCAAACAAATCAATGAAGATTTTGTTAAAGAACAGGACAACACCCTTGTAATTGGTATTGCATACTTGATTAGGATATAATCATTTCTGTGATGATGTAATCTCGAATTGGGCTCTTCGTGCATCTCAGATGAACTTATGGTGGCATCTGATATGGGTTCCTCCACCGTAGAAGTTCTGTGATGATGTAATCTCGATTTGGGCTCATCCTAGCATAGAAACTCAGCCTCTCTGTCTCTCTCCTCAAACACGACCAGCTACTCTCTCTCTCAATTTTCCAAATCCAACCACACATTCGTCAACTTTCCGGCCGTTTTCGCTCACTCCACGACCAGAAATGAAATGGCCGTGGCCTAATTACCCTTCAATCCAACAAATCCGACCTTGAATCGAGGTGTGAAGCTTTGATTCCTCAAAATCCAGTCAGCCGATCAATTTTTCTGGGTTACAAATCTTCATACCCTACACATACATCATGCAATAGCTTCAATTTGAATCCCGGAAACAAGAAACCATGACCAGGGCAGTGCAAATCTTCCATTTCGTTACGCTATCGCCTAAACATCTCCCAGATCTATCGAGTTTGGTCTCTCGCAGGTGTAGGTTACGAACCCTAAGTTTTCGAGTATGGGTTTGTGATGACAGGGGAAGGCATTGAAATGAAATTTGAAAATGATTTGGGAGATGAGGGATGATAATTTCAAATTTAGTTTTTTTATTTTATTTTCTGACATCAAAAGTAATTTCAATTACATGGGATGAACAACTCCAAGTTTTACTGGGTTTTTTTTGTGGTAGACTAGCCAAACAATTTAACGGAAGACTATGTAAAAGTTAACGGCGCGTGTATTTCACGTGCTGAAAAGTATTGGGGACATATACTCCTAGGGGCACACAAGACTCTTCGATTTGTTCATTTGCTCTCCTAGTCCCCTTTGTAGTGCCTTTATAAGTTTCCTAAGCATCACACTGAAATTCTAGACATGTAGATGTTCTAGACATGTCGATGTGTAAGTTGCACTGTGTAGGGTACGAGAACGTTTAGACTTTAGACTCTTTTTATCCTAACATTTTGAATTGGGAATTGATATTTTTCCCCCTTTTTTTGGGAAATTACTATTTGTACCCCCATTTCATTATGAAATAAAGGGGGTACAAGTAGTAGAAAGGGGGTATAAATATCATTGCCCTTTGAAAATTTACACATCTCTTCTTACATGTCTAGAACATTTATATGTAGTTGTGTAAATATGAAAATGTTAAATTAAAAGACGAGATGTCTTTCCTACACATTTTATTTTTCTACTTTCTTTATTATTGTTGGGCCATGCGCATGGAAATTTTTTCATATTTTTATTTCATATTTATTAAAAATTGATTGATTTTATAAATTGAATGTTCAAATATAAAATAAGAGAAAAATACCAAAAAAAATACATTAATCAATAAATAAATTTAAATAGTTACCGAGTAGACAAATGGGTATGGGGTCTCCACACTGTTAATATATTTCTTAATTCTATATATTTACTGTTTTGTTTTAAATATATAAAATTTTATGTTTTAGATGATATAAGTATGAAGGGTCATTTGTTGAATTTTTGAAAATTTAACCAAATTCATGTTTTGACTTTATATACATAGATAAAATATGTATATCATTAATTGCAAGGAAGACTTTTCCTCTCATTCCCACCTACTCTAATTACCACACTCGTAGTATACACGCCGCATTCTGAGCCGTTCAAATGTTATAAAAAAATATTAACTCATTTTTCTAACTCAATTTGGACGGATCAGATTGGGGCGTGTATATACACATCGTGTACTGAATAATTTTCTTTTAATCATTCACTTTCATCTCACCTTCCTCCTTTAAATTCATCACAACAACTATTTTAATGAACTTTTAATGTGAAATATGCTTAGTTGTCCTTCTCATGTATATTTTTAATCTTGTGTAACATGCTAACATGTGTACTCCATTATCTTTTAAAAATGTGTACTTACTTTCTTTTTTAAAGGATGTACAATTACTTTTTAAAAAGACAAAAGTTTATCTTCCATATCTACCCTCACAAGTTTTGAACTTCTTCCAATAAAGTAAAACTTTCATATCTAATTCTTTTGGCCATGAAATTGCAATTTTGTTTAAAGCTATATATTATATAAACTTTACAATATTATCGGCCTTTGTTTAGTGCAGTAATGCATTGATACATTAGAGGAAGTTTTTTTTTTGTTATAATGAAATATTGTTTTGGGTTTGAATTCAATATTTGAAGCAAGTAAGAATTTTTTAAAAATTTTCTATAGAAGAAAATTGTGTTTTTTTTTTGGTATGGTTTCACTATTTTGGGAACATGATAACACAAAATAGATTGGTCCTAAAATTTAAACATCACAGAAGTCTCAATTTTAAGATATTATTATAATGAGTGTCTCTTAGACACTATGATTTCATACCTCAAGTCATAAGTGCATATTGAAAAAAAAAACAAGAAGGTAATGAACAAGGTTACTAAACTCCTGATCTAATAAATTATAAAGTCAAATTTATCTCAGAGTTATTAATATATACTCTTTTAATACACCCCATACGGTATCTACATTATTATTGAATAACTTGTTGATGTTCAAAACTAGGGTCAATAGTAGAGTGATCTTGTTGAGAATCTAAGATCGAGGTCCACTAATCTTCCAAATCAGGTTGGCATGACATGCTTGATTATTTACCAAAATTTTGAAGACACAGATAAAAACTAGCATTGGTAACACTAGTGTCATCGATATTGGCTAATAGCCTTACGACGCCTAAGTTAGTAATGTAGTTTGTAGAGTTTGTAAAGAGGTTCGATGCTTGAAATTTGTGTATCTTGTGACGACGATGATTTTTTTAATATTTTTTTTATAGAGAGAAGCCAATATGTCTCATTTGCCTCAAGGAGTGAATCTAGGAGAAATCTTTTTGGAGCATGGGGTGAGCCAATCTCCTTAGATTGAGGGGCGAGCTAGTCTCTTTATGCAAGTTATATCCGAATTCAAGTTCCTTCTTAAAAGTTGGATCAACTCGAGACTTTACTTATCACACCGATGTTGGGCTAACTCTTTCACCTTCTCACGGCCAGTTGCTACTCTAGGAGATGGTGGGTGATTAAGTTTTTGAGTCTAGGTTTTTAGGGTATGAGCTGGTGGTTAAGGGGGGTGAAGGGGATGAGGTGGTAAGGTGGCCAAGTAAATTTTGATTTTCATTCTCCTTTTAAAAAAGAGGGGTATACATGTCATTTCATAAATAAATGACAAATTTTGTGAAAATCTATAAAAAATAAAAACTCAGGGGGAAGTTACAGTGGGATTGTGTGTCGTGGGGTCCCGCATATTGATTTCAGTTTTTAATTTAATTTTCCCCCAGTCTTTGTTTTTCGCCTGAGATTTTAACACTGAAAAACCCATAAAATAGACGCACTGAGAATTTAGAAAGGTGAGAGGGTGCTTGGTCTGGGTGAGCGAATGACCGGAACGACGCTTACACCGCAGGCTGCGAGCAACGTAGTGAGTCAAAACCTTGGCGGCGCAGGCCAGCAAGTATCGGCTTCGTTCGTGAACTCGTTCCGAGTCACCGCCGTCGCCGACAGGTTGTTCATCCACGTCCAATCTGGGTATCGCGGCGATGCCATGGAGTTCTTCAATCTCTGCCTTTCTCTTTCAAGGTAATACTTCCTCATTCACACCTGTACCTAGTAAAATCCCCCATTTTTACTTTGAATGTGTTAAAACCATTGTACAGAGGCATCGACTTTGCCGTTGCAAACAATGAGGTCCCGGCGAAGGCGAACGATTTACCTATTCTGCTGAGACAGGTGTGTTTTTCTTCATAGCTCATGAAGGTCCAGTTCTGGATTTCATTTTATTTTATTTTATTTTTTGGTAGCAAAATCAGACCTGGTTGGCTTTGTGCAGATATGCCAACGAAAAAATAACGACATCTTGCTAGCCGCTATCATGGTGCTGATGATATCTGTCAAGGTATTTGCTAATATGCAGTTGATTTTTATCGAAAAAATGCGAAATGTGTTGCATATTATTGGAAGTATGTGTGGCTTTGTTTTCCAACTGACTGTGTTTCTCTTGGTAGAATGCTTGTAGGACTGGATGGTTTTCACAAAAGGACAGTGAGGAACTATTTTCTCTAGCTAATGAGGTTTGCTTTTGAACTTGTTTATTATTACTGTTTGATGTTGCCGATATTCATCTTGTTATGGAGGTTTTACTTTTGAACTTGTTTTTATGTCTCATGTAAATGTTGCTGCTGTTCATCTTTGGCTATTGTAGATCGGCAGTAGGTTCTGTGGCTCGGGAGATATTATAACTGGACCTAGCTGTTGTCTTCTCCACGTTGAAAAAGTTATGGAAAGGTGGGAAGCTATTATCATGCTCTAATTTTACTTGCTGTATATATGTACACTTATGATAGAAGTTGATTTCATCTTTTCTTTTAAATTGATACCATATCAGTCCAGTGATCCCCTCGACCATAAATAAAAGCATAATGATCCCAAACCATGTCATATTAGAAATGATCAACGAGAGTTTTGATACAAATTGATAGTAACTTTGCAGTAGAATAGGAGGATATGTCATCACTTCCTCAACTATTATGTGCATCTAAGCAATTAAATGTAATCTTTTCTACACTCCAATAGCTGTGTTCTAAGTTTTTTCTTAATAGCTATAAATGACTTGTTTTGTTCATAGGATTTAAAATATCCTCTTTTTTTTTGTTTTTCTTCTTGTCATAACCATGCTGGTGGTATCAACAGCTGATTCTGTTAATTATACAAAGTATTCCTTTTTCAAAGACCGACGTGTGTGTGCACGCGTGTGTTTGATGCAGGTATTATCCAACAATGAAGATTGGCCAGATACTTGCCTCTCTCGAAGTTAAGGTAGCCCTTTATTCCTCTTTTGAATTTCTTCTTCTACTTTTTTTTTTCTTTTTCCTTTTTAGTTGTTCTGAGCTATGTCTTTGTATATGTTCGAGTACGTTGTAGCCTGGATATGGGACGTACGTGATTGATTTCCATATTTCAAAGAGTACAGCGTATTCTCCTCAAGAAAAAATTGTAAGCTTCTTCTTGACTTAGTTGCAATCTTAGTAGTGTTTGTAAGTGCTTGAGTTCTTGTAAATTGATTACACATGCTTCAATGTTCAACGTCATCAAACACACAGAGACAGGAACAGACACACATGAATAAACATATTTCTATATTACCTATAGTTGTACACGGAGTTGATCTAATAAGAATGTAAGACATAACTCAGCTGTTAGATTAGATATGGATGATTCAGCAGTGAGCTAGCGATTTATCTCAGTGGGGAGGGGGAAGATGTGGCGATAATTAGAAAAAGAAAGGTCACATTGGTCCTTTGTGTCTCTGCTGGTGGGATGATTAAGATGCATCCTAACCGTCCATATCTGATCTAACAGTTGAAATATAATTCTTTAACTTAGGTGACATACACACACATCTATGATATGGATGACTGAGATCTCACCTAATTGTCTGTCTGATGTAACCACATTGAAACATGTCCTTATTTAAGGATTTTAGAAGAGAATACTGTGGGTCTTGCTATTAATCATCAGAATTTTAGGGTTTAATTGTCCGTTTGACCTGTATCCGTAATTCCGTAGGAAACACATTTCCAATCATAGACATTAAATCCCATGCTGCATACTTCATGTCTAGACTTGTCAATTGTGCATGCATTTAATTGTTAACACCTTTAATCTGTACTTTTAAACTTAATTTGTTAGTTAGAACAGTGGACACGACTACCTATATCTTTGCTTCTACAAATTGTTAGTTACAGAGTTTGGTTATGTCCTATAAGTAGTCAATAATATGCATTTGTTCCCTTCATTCTCATAGGAAGTTTTTGCTAACGAATAGATTATTATCATTTGGTCACATGTGCTGGTTTCTTCCTTTGTGCTGTAACTTGCGCCTTATACTGCTATTCTTTTTATACATGGATTTTGAACTTTCATTTATGGAAGTCATCATTGATCTCAGCCTCTGTATTTTCCTGCAGCGGTTATTTGTTGCTCAAACAGATAATATGGAGACATCTTCTTGTATTATAAGTCCCCAACAAGTGAAGTATGGCTCATTTTCCTCTCTACCTTCTAGTTTAGCAGGAGCTTTCCCCTTCTTTATTCTTCTGATTTTTTTTTTCTTTTGCAGCTTTCTTCTCAATGGAAAGGGAGTAGATAAAAGGATCACTTGTTCAATGGTATGTGTGGCTTTATCTTCCAGACTTCATGCATATGACAGCATTTGGATTGTAGCATAGTATTCATTTAGTACCATTCTGTGTCTATTTTTTTCCCTTTGTAAGGATACTGGATCACAGTTGCCTTCAAATGTGACTGGAATGCTTAAATATGGAACAAATCTTCTTCAAGCTGTGGGCCAGTTCAATGGTAAGCTTCTGCATGTTTTTGATGTCTGTATTATAGTTTTGTTCTACCATATTCATCCGGTTTCTGACAGTGCTATAACCATTTTAGGTCACTATATCATAGTGGTTGCCTTTATGAGCATCGCATCATCACTTGACACTCCAGTACTGAAAGATTATGTTCAGCCCATTGTACCTTCCCCATATTCAGGTGTTCTAAATAGGACAAGTAACCACTATATTGATGTGCATTTTAATATCTAAAGTTCTGCGATATGCTAGACTATTTCTTAACAGTAACTATCTTTTCTTGATTATTAGATACTGACATAGTTGAGGGGCCATCAAGAATATCACTTAATTGTCCCATAAGGTACGCCTTAATATTGGTTATTTGTAGCTTTAATGATAGTAATATTTTTCACAGCTTATTTCAGTTGCATATTATTAGTTTACTTGTTACTCTTTAGTTTGGAGGCATATTTCTTGGACATTTTGACTGAACCACATTATTCCTGACAAAAATTTCCTTCAGCGGAAATGTCAAGGCTAGATAGAATTTTGGTTATCTCATTTTTTTTTTGGGTGAATGGAATGGATAATCTGCTCAAGTCCCATCTTGTTTACTATGAGAATAAATTTTCAATTATTCTATGATAAAATTTATGCTGATTGTTGTTATATTTTGCTTTCATGTGAAAAATAGCTTTACGCGTATCAAAACTCCTGTTAAAGGACATTTGTGTAAACATCTTCAGGTGAGTGCTCTGTGTTGTATAAATATATTATAAATATTTATTTTTTTCCTATTTATGTCTTTGCTTCCAAATTTATGTTTACAATCTTTAACGAGCTTTGAGCCATGTGAAATATTTTCTTGAGCTCTATGACCTTTACTTGCACAGTTAATTTTATATGACCTCAGCTTTTTTGGACTTGTGACGCTAGAGGTCTCCAAGAGTCTGTTTATAATGGTGATTGCCACCTTCAATTTATGCGCAAAGTGTTTTAGATGAATCAGCCACATGGTCTTCAAATTTTATTATGAAAGATAATATATTAGGGTCAAACTCTGATATTTTAAAATGTCTCTGTTTTTATTTATTTTTCTCTTCCATTTAGCCTTGGAGAAAACAAAAAATAAACACCACTCTTTATTTCTGCTAAGGAAAAGAAAGTTTTTATGTTGAGGAAAAGTTGAGAGTTATGGATAAAGACTCTAATTTACTGTTACTTCTGTTCTCCTGATATCACTCTGTCCAATTATACTAGGCAAGTATGTAACCTAGCTGAGGTTATCAACACATTTTTTTTTTTGGTCTTTTCTTCTTTTTCTGTTTTCATCTTTTCTTATAGAACATGTATCAAGCATAATGAAAGAGTTTTAGTTTCTTTGTATAACTTTGCAGTGGTTACCTTTTTTTGTTGTTGCTGGAACTTGAAATCCAAATTCTGTTCAACTTTGAAGGTTGATGAAATTCATAGTCATTTCTAAATGGAAGCATCTAGCTTTTCATGTTCCTATTGTTTGATATATATATATTTTTCCTAATTCCATTTTGGTTGCTCAATATTTCTTTGTAATTTCATTTTATGTGACTATTATGAGCTATAGTGCTTCGACTTCAGTAACTTTGTCGGTATGAATTTAAGACGACCAAGGTGGCGCTGCCCCCATTGTGATCAGTATGTCTGCTATTTGGACATTCATGTCGATCAAAATATGGTTAAGGCAAGTAGCTCTTTGTTTGGTTTTTCATGGAATTTTTTTTTTGGATAGGGTTTGGTTTTTCCATTGTTTCCCCCCATATGAAAATGTCTGTTGATTTTCTTTCCCAGGTCCTGAGAGAGGTAGGAGAGAATGTTTCTCAAGTAATTATCTCTGTAGATGGATCATGGAAGGCTGTGTTGGAAAATGATGATGATCTAGATATGGCAGAAACACTGAAAGAAACATCTGAGCAGGATGAAGCTACTCCACGTCCTAGTGTTATGGATCTTACCAATGATGATGATACTGAGATGGACACTGCTAGTGCTTGTGAATCTGAAGATGTGAAACCTTTGAGCAATACAAACACTGCTCAAGTAGTGGATGAATTTTGGTCTGGAGTTCTCTTTGCTAATGGCTTGCTCTCCTCCAGCACACAATTGGGTAATTGTATCCCTCACTCTGGTCCCAATTCTTTACAACCTTCCATGTTGTCTGATGCTGTTTCTCTTGCACTTAATCGAGAAGCTGGGAGTCATGGGAACACTGATCTTCTGGTGTCTACAATTTATAATCAAATTTCTACTCCTAATAATGTGAACTCACAGCAGTTCCAATCTGCAAATCTGATTGCTAGCAATGAGTATGGGATATCACAAACATTACCCAGAGACCTGGCCTCTGGGCTGCCAATAGTCAGGAATCCAATAGCAGTACAGGCCCTTCCAGCACAGTCCCAGACACTGGGCATGCAACAAAGACCAAGAACTAGTTTCAATAACTCAGCTACCACTAGTGCCTTCCTCACTTCTCATGATGGCCAGTCTATCACCCCCCCAGCAAATGTTCTTGATGCAGTATGTAGCGACTTGGAAAGGCAACAGCACTTCTCTAGGCCCCGAATGAATCCGGTTCAAGTGTCAGACATTGCTTCATCTTCATTGCATCATGGATCAATAACAACACAGGTAGGTGCCTCCCTCTTTTCTCGATTTAGTTATGCACTTATATAGGTGGCCACTCGTGTATTTGTGAGCGGAAAACCCGTGCACCTCAAACTGTCTTGGCTGAATCAATACTTATCAGTTTGGTTGGTTGGTTGTTGTTGTTGTGTTTTTGTTAATTTTTTTTTTTAAAGAAACAACAGTTTGGTTGGTTGTTGGTCAAAACATTCCAGAGAAAATTATTTTAAAACATTGTGGAGAGTACTTTTCTTGTGTCTATGCAAAATATTTATAATTTTTCAGTGTTGGAAGATTTTTTCCTTTTATGAATCCTTTACTGATGCTAAAGAGTTGCATTACATTGATCTTACAGAATTGGGTTCCCCAAGATCGGTCCTTTGCTCATGGTCAATCTGTTGGTCTTCCAGTTTCAAGCCAACTGCAAAGTGCTAACAGATCTCCTGGGTTCCAGGGGTTCACAAATGCACACCTACAGCATACTTTTAATTCAAGGACTCCCTTGACTGTGGGCCAGTCTTCAAGCACACATTCCTCGCGGTCCCATGTCATGCAGGGGAGTGCACAAGTTGGAATTGGTCAAACACCAAGTTCTTTAAACAACCAAATCGGTTTCATAGCGGCTGCTCAGCGAGCTGCTCTGGCCAGGCAGTCTTCACCAATGCCAGTTCAAAATCAAACTCCCAGAACCAGGCCATCTTTGTCAGTAAATTCTGGAGGGTTTAGATCATCGGCAGGGGATCAGCGTGGAAACATTGGAGGAACTGTCCAAGCGGTTTCAGGGGCTGATGGGCTGGTGAATTCGCCATCTGAACAGAATTGGCAACCAACAGGTCGAATGCGTGGAAGTCTCTCAGGTCAGGCTTATAATGCTGCTTTGAACCAGTTCATAATTCGGCCAACCCAACCGACTGAAACTGCAAGACCTCCCCCACACCTGACCCCTCTCCACCCCTCCGCCACACCTGACCCGTCCCCCACACCTGGCCCCTCCACCACACCTGACCCCTCCACCACACCTGACCCGCCCCCCACACCTGACCTCTCCAGCACCTGTTCCATCCCAGCTGCCAACTAATATGAGCTCCCAGGTTCCTCAAACACCTAATAGTAATGCTCAATAGATTGATCTTGTCCGAGTGGGTTCATATGGGTAATCAGCACAGGTTGACTCGGAGTTGTTTATGCTGTTGTATATATCATAATAGTCGCTCAATTTTGTATTCCATGGTCAAATGGGTAAGTCGTTCTAGGAATTAGGAATGTGTTATGCGGTGTGTTACATGATGGTGCTATTGTGGTACAAGGTTAAAAATCGCAGTGTAGCTGTTGTCTGTTGTAGTTATGATGATATTTATACAGCTGTTTATATGTATCTAATTGTTTTGGGTTATGATTTTTGTAGTCGACAAGTATAGTGGCTTCTTTTGATTTGTTCAACAGGGAAACCATTTCGTTGTCCATTGAGACCATTACCAGGCTGATGATTTTGCAGTCAAGTAAGCGAAATATAAAAAGGCTGCTTTAGGGAGGGTAGAGAACACTTTTTAATAACAAAGCATTCCTTAATACTAATGTTCTAAAAATCGTTAGGTGCTAGTCGGGTGGTGGGGAGGGGACTAGCGCCTAGGTGGGGACTAGTTGGACACCTAGGCGGTTAGCGGGCGCCTAGACGGTTTTTTATTTTATTTTAATTTTTATTATACAACATATAAATAACTAAATTAGTGCATATTGCATACTGAAAACAAAAATTATATTTGTATTAAGAAACATAAACATGCAAAATGGAAATATATAAAAAGTATTACATCTATATAATGAAGGTAAATTTCAGATATCGTTTTTGTGATAATTTCCCTAACAATTAAGCAATCCAAACAAAGCCTTTTTTTTTGGGTAAAAAACCAGATTCATTAATTGGAGAAGCGAAAACACCGATATGTCGTTTGTTACGCAATCCGTCTGAGTGAGGAGAGAGAGAGCCCATTAACGATCAAAGTGAGCCAGTCAGTCCCACTCGGCTGAAGTCTCCAACAGTAAAACCAGTAACGAACCGCATTAACGTTTCGAATAGTGATCCGACTCACTGAGTCATGAAGTGCCGATCCGTCGCGTGCATATGGTCAGGCACGCCTCCCTCTCACCGAGTCACAGCCACTGCGGTGCTCGACCACCCCCCGACGCTTTACACCGGCGGATCCGATGGCTCCCTCATCTGGTGGAACCTCCATTCCACCGATTCCAACTCGGTAATTTCACTCGCTCTCACCACCTCTATGTTATCAGCGTCGCTGTTAAATTAGCCAAAAAGGAACAGCCTATTTGTTGCATCTTAGGCCTCTGTTAATTGTTTGCCAACTCTAATTTGCTTAACAAGAATTTCTTGGCTGAATTGTGTGTTGGTAATAGAATGAGTTTAATTCTTGTTTGGAACAGGAAATTGTACCAATAGCTATGTTGTGTGGCCATGCTGCTCCCATAGCCGACCTGGCCATTTGTGATCCCCTTGTAGTTTTGGAGAGTGAGAAGAGAGACTCTTTAAGCAATGTTGAGCTGACCTCTAGCGCCCATAGTTGCGGCGCGTTGATAAGTGCGTGTGTTGATGGCATGCTGTGTGTGTGGAGTAGAAGCAGTGGGCATTGCAGGCGCAGAAGGAAGTTGCCGCCTTGGGTTGGCAGTCCATCCATGGTTCGGACATTGCCATCGAATCCACGCTATGTATGTATTGCGTGCTGTTTTGTTGATACTGTCCATTTAAATGACCATCATTCGGTTGAATCGAGTGATGTGGGGGAGTTGTTAGTTGATAGAGAGGCTCAGCATAAGAAACCCCCCAAATGCACTGTGGTTATTGTTGACTCCTATACGCTTAGCATTGTCCAAACTCTTTTTCATGGAAACTTGTCTATTGAGTCATTGAAGTTTATGGATGTAGTTTCATTTATGGAGGATCAGGACAAGCATTCTGTAGTTATGGCTGATTCATTTGGTAGGCTACAGTTGGTTTCACTACCAAAGGACCCACACCAAGATAGGGAGGGAGGGACTGGTTTGCATATGAGTTCTCAGATGGAAGTCACGGTTTGTGCTGAGGGATTAAGTGAGGGAGGACAGGTAATGGCAATAGCGACCTGTGAGAATGTTATTGCCTTTGTGTTAAAAAGTCGCTGCATATTTAGGCTACTGCCTACTGGTACTACAATAGGAGAGATAACTTTTGTGGACAGCAATCTCCTTTGTAAAGAAAGTAATTCCACTCAATCACATATTGTGGGAGGGATCTTTCTTAAAAATGAACATGCTGCTAATCTAGAACCCCAAGAACCCCATGAAATCTTTTCAAGAACTTTCGCTGTTTGGAATAACAAAGGTCTTTCAATTGTGTACTTGATATCCTATGTCAGAGATACTTTCAAGTGCGAGCGTCTTTGTGAGATCCCTGCTTCCTCTAATTCCTTTGATGTGAGACTATCAGTTAGCTTCATTCAGTTGAGCCATTATATTTTTCGCATCGAATCAGTTTGCTTACTTGCTGAAGAACATTTACAGTGGAAACCCCATGTCACGATCTGGTCTACATGTCGGAAACATGATGACCATGGTAAATTGTGCCTATCGTTTAAATTGCATGGAGTAGGCCCTTCTTTTGTTGACTGGACTTCAAATTCTATGCCAAGTAATGAATCTGAAGTTCCAGTGAACATGCAGACCAAATTAATGTCCTCACACCCTTTTGTTTCAAGCTCAGGAAGTTTAAAGAATTTACATACAGAAAATGACAATCTTGGCTTAGTTAATAAGCGAGGGATTGTGTCTTCTTCCATGGTTATCTCGGAAACTTTTTTTGTTCCTTATGCTGTCGTTTATGGCTTCTCTAGTGGAGAAATAGAGATGGTTCGATTTGATTTGTTGGAGGGACTAGCTTCTGTTGGTGGAAGTCCGCGTCATGAGGCGAAGTCACATATGTCCAGACAGCTCTTTTTAGGGCACACAGGTGCTGTGCTCTGTTTGGCAGCACATAGGATGGTAGGTGTTGCCAAAGGATGGAGTTTCAATCAGGTTTTGGTGTCTGGAAGCATGGATTGCACAGTTCGCATATGGGATCTTGACACTGGAAATCTCATCACAGTAATGCATCAACATGTGGGCCCAGTTCGCCAAATAATTCTTCCCCCAGCTCATACTTACCGTCCTTGGAGTGACTGTTTTCTCTCAGTTGGGGAGGACTCATGTGTTGCACTTGCTTCTCTTGAGACTTTGCGAGCAGAGAGAATTTTTCCTGGACATCCCAGCTATCCTGCAAAAGTTGTATGGGAGAGTGGAAGAGGTTATATTGCATGCTTGTGCCGAAACCATTCAGGAACATCTGATACTGTTGATATTTTATACATTTGGGACGTAAAGACAGGTGCTCGAGAGCGGGTCCTTCGAGGGACGGCATCTCATTCAATGTTTGACCATTTCTGTCAAGGCATCAGCATGAATTCCATTTCTGGCAGTGCATTGAATGGCAATACCTCGGTTTCCTCATTACTTCTACCAGTAATTGAAGATGGAGCTTCGACTCACTCTCATTTGAATAATTCAGACAAATTGGCCACTTCATCAAATGTGGTGCCTGGTACTATTGCTGAGTCCAATACTTCCAGAGTCAGTAAAGGTGATTCTGAAAAATTATTTCCAGTCCCTCAAATGGCCATTCAGAGCCGCAAGCATCCAATCACATGCTCTTGCCCTTTCCCTGGAATTGCTGCTCTCAGTTTTGACCTTGCATCATTAGTTTTTCCCTATCGGAAGGATGACCTGATAGCAAATGGCCATGATAAGAAAGAGGATAATTTTGTCAAGGGACAGGGATCTGAGACACCAAGTCCCCAGCTCAGGCCTCTAGATAATGGCTCTGGTGTGCATGCGACCTCAAATGATACTGTTCAAGAGATTGAATGGATTAGGACACTTGAAGAATGTTTACTTCGATTTAGCTTGGGATTCTTACACTTGTGGAATGTGGATTCTGAGCTTGATACCTTGCTTATAACTGATCTGAAGTTGAAGAGACCAGATAATTTTTTTGTCGCTTCTGGTTTTCAAGGTGACAAAGGGTCTTTGACGTTGACATTTCCTAATTTGAGTGCTATTCTTGAGGTACTTTTGTGGAACTGCACTGATTTGAGACATGTTTTTTTCACTTGGCTCTTTTTAATTTTTCCTGAGACATTGAACAACATTTCAGCTCTGGAGAATGTCATCGGAGTTTTGCGCAATAAGGTCACTGACAATGGTTTCTCTTGCCCAACGCATGATTAGCTTGTCTCACGCCAGTTCAAATGCCAGCAGGTGATCCCAAAAATATGTTTTTTTGCATGTGAACTGTAATAGTGAGTGTGTGTATACACACACACACATATATATTTATTTATTTATTTTCGGGGTTCACCCTAATATTATGTAGACCGTCTGTCTTTGTGTTTCTTTCTGTATGATATTTTATTTATTTTTTTGCAGTGCTTTAGCAGCATTTTATACTAGGAACTTTGCAGAGAAAATTACAGATATAAAGCCGCCTTTACTTCAGGTTGCATCTTGTGCTTATGGTTTTGTTTATTCTTAATTTAAATGCCTTTTAATTTTTATTTCCTCTTATTCCCCTGGTGGGCAAAGTAAACGAGAACGACTTTTGCTGGAAGTTGCTCCCTCTTTTTCTTTTTCCAGAATTGTGGTTCAGAGAAATTGCAGGAGTGATGAAGAAGTAAATACTCATGCCAGTTTCTTAAATTGATAATGAATCACATAATTCAAAATCTTACAGTCTATATTAGGTCTGAAGTATGGGATCAGTGTAATTAATGTTATTGACTAGATTCGCCACCTAAGGATATCAGTTATAAATACTTAAGAGCGAGCTTCTGTTTAGTAATGTCTATTTCTAAAATTCAATTTTGGGTTAGCGTTTCTGCCTAAATTTTTTTGTTCTGGTCATCTTACAAAGGATTCAGAGCAGTCAGTTTCTTCAAAACTATTGACATAAAATATTTTTGAAGAAAACATTATTATGGAATGACAGTGTTATTATCTAAAGGCCTGTAGGTACAAATGATAGATCAACGAAGTTGGAAACCTTGGAATATCAATTCCAGCACAAGATATTAAAAAAAAATTCGTCTGTCCTATGCTTAAACTTCATCTCTTTTTTAAGACTTCTTTAAAAAAAATATATATATATTTTTTCCGAAACACTTGTTTACTTGTAGCTGTATGGCTTTTCAGAAAACTAGCAGCATTGTCAGTTGTAAAAATTGAAGTATGGTTCATAAGGACAATGCTATATAGACATATTAAACACATGATTAGTAGGATGTGGCATTAAAATATTGGTCTAACATCATGTGGTCTCTTTGGCATTGCCAATGTTTAAATGCCACTTCAATTGCCACATCACGTGGCTTAAATGTGTACAAGAAAATGCAGTCTCTTTGGCATTATCTGGCTATAAACATTTTGTGTATGTTTGATAAGTTTCTTGTTTATTGTTCGGCAACTAGGTAATAACATCACAATATCCACTTCCAGACTGGAAATGTAGGGATTTATGATCGACAGTTTAAGCTCATCATATTTTTTGTTGATCTTATATGCGTACTCTGTTTTACAGCTTTTGGTGAGTTTTTGGCAAGACGAAAGTGAACATGTACGTATGGCTGCACGCTCTTTATTCCACTGTGCTGCTTCTCGGGCAATTCCACTTCCCCTTTGCAGTAAAAAAGCTAGTGGCCACACGAATCTGGGCTCTATAAGTGGACATGGAGAAACTGAACTTGTAAATTCAAACATAGAAGAAACATCTACTAACATGTTGTCTTCTAAGGATGAAGAATTGAATATACTTGCATGGCTGGAATCATTTGAAATGCAAGACTGGATTTCTTGTGTTGGGGGAACAAGCCAAGATGCGATGACATCTCATATTATTGTTGCTGCAGCGTTGGCTATCTGGTACCCTAGTCTTGTAAAGCCATGTCTTGCCATGCTAGTAGTTCATCCATTAATGAAGCTGGTTATGGCCATGAATGAGAAATATAGTTCAACTGCAGCAGAGCTCCTTGCTGAAGGTATGGAGCGTACATGGAAAGGATGCATCAGTTCTGAAATACCTCGTCTGATTGGGGATATATTTTTCCAGATAGAGTGTGTAAGCGGTCCATCTGCCAATTCATCTGCACAAAATTTGGCTGTACCAGTTGGACTTCGGGACACATTGGTTGGTGTTCTTCTTCCAAGTTTAGCTATGGCTGATATCCCAGGGTTTTTGACTGTTATGGAAAGCCAAATCTGGTCTACTGCATCTGATTCACCTGTTCATTTAGTATCTCTCATGACACTCATCAGGGTTGTGCGTGGTTCTCCAAGACACCTGGCTCAATACCTAGATAAGGTTTGTATTGCCAGTTCTTAATGTGTGAGAGAGAGTCCATCTTCAATTTGAACAGCAAATTAAAAAAAGTCTTTGATTGCAAGAAAATAGTAGAAGATTCCTTATTAGGCATCATGAAGCACACCTAGCTCACACTATCCACCTATGTTGAACTATTTATGAATGGTTTCTTTATTGTTTCCTTTTAGTTTAAGTATGTCAGGTATGAGTTCTGGTGGGGACTTATACTGTATCTCATCTTTTTTCCTATTTCTAGATGGTTTAACCTTTGTTACTAGTCATTATTGTCATGATCCATTCCTGTTTATTCCCAGTTTTATAGGTTTGTTTTTGTTTTAAATGATCAAAAGTGCTTAATAACATTCATGATTTTTTAAAACTTTTTTTTTAAATTACTTATGATAGAGTAACTTTACATTTTAGCTATTGTCAAGAACTGGTCTTTCATTTCATCATGCAAAACTCTGTAGTTGTATGAACAATCCTTGTTTGGGAAGCTTAATTTCTATTTTAAGCAATTGAAAACAATATAGTTGGAAATGGGGAGGACTGAAGGATCTGTATTAGTAGCAGATAATGGTTTAAGGTGTCCCTTTGTCTTTTCTATTTGAGTTAGTTTAATGCGCAGCCTTTTTATTTTATTGACAGTTGGACAGACTTGCAGGTTATTGACTTCATATTACAAACTGTCGACCCTAGCAACTCAGTCATGCGCAAAACTTGCTTTCAAAGTTCAATGTCTGCCTTAAAGGAAGTTGCACGTGCATTCCCTATGGTAGCCCTGAATGATACATGGACCAAATTGGCTGTTGGGGATGTGATTGGAGAGAAAAACAATGCTAGCATTCGGGTGTATGACATGCAAAGGTATTCAAAGAACTTAAGAAAAGGGGGAAAAGGTCACTTTCTCTTGTTTTTTTGCTAGTTTAGTTAGGTTGGGTTGGTCTCCTGGTCATTGTTGTGCAGGTATGATGAAGAAATGTATATTAGTATGTGCGTGTGTGCGAGCTTTTAATGTAATTTTGTGACGTATGAAGGTAATAAAAAGAACAATCAGAAGAATATATTAAATGTGGTAGAGTTCCTTGGTTGTAATTTAAACAAAATTTGAGCTTATTTGGGCTTTGCACTTATCTCATGATGTAGAGTACTTGAACAAATTTGATATCTTTGCTTATTGACTCTCTGTTTTCTTAGTCCTTGACATTTGTGTATTGTTCTCAATATAGTGTTATGAAGATAAAAATTTTGGACGCAAGTGGACCTCCTGGACTTCCAAATTTGCTTGCAACCAGTTCAGAAATGACACTAGTTACTGCAATTTCTGCTTTGAACTTCTCCCCTGATGGAGAGGTACGTTTTATTGATTGCCAAAGTACTGTTAGTTGCCGGTTTGTCAACCAATACCACACATTCAAGCACAATTAACAGTTTGATAACATAACATGTCAGAATCTCAGATTGTCTGGTAGGAGAATTAGCCTTAATTGGCATTCCCTCTGTATGGAAACCTGGCTTGTCAGGTCATGATCAACTATTTTTCTTTATTTATTCACTGAATACTAAATATTGTGATTTGAAAAGATCATCGACAGTTCTTGCTTTAACTCAAAACTTTGTACTACAAATAACCTACAGAATCGGTTAAAGCCATTTAAAACTGCTTGTTATACAATAAACAGGATTCTGTTCAAGTGCACTGTCTAGTATTTTAAGTTTTTAACACATACAATTGCAGGGGCTGGTTGCTTTTTCGGAGCATGGGTTGATGATTAGATGGTGGTCATTGGGATCTGTGTGGTGGGAGAAACTGAGTCGAAATTTAGTTCCTGTCCAGTGCACAAAGTTGATCTTTGTTCCCCCTTGGGAGGGATTCTCACCTAATTCTACTAGGTCAAGCATAATGGCAAGCATTATGGGATATGATAGGCAATCCAATATTCAGGTAACTCTCCCACATAGATATTTGAATACGATACATTTTTTAAATAGATATATATATATATAAATATATTTTTGTTAAATCCCATGTTGGCATCTATCACATTCTGTTTGACCTTGTGGAATACTCCAAATGTTCTCAACAACTGCTTGTGTTTATCATTCCTTTTTCTTTTTGGGTGGTAGGAGAATGCAAAGGGTTTGAGTCAGGCGGACAATTTGAAACTGTTGATTCATAATCTCGAACTATCTTATCGACTAGAATGGGTTGGTGGACGAAAAGTACGTCTTACACATGGCCATGAGTTGGGCACTTTCCAGTTGTAAGCATCCTGTCATGCCAATTCTAATGGACAAGTTAGACGAACTTTTTCATGGACAGTTCAAGTTTGACAACTATTGACTGTAGCACATTCTTAGCTATAGTTTTCTCAACGAAAATTGAGTGTACCTGCCTGGACCTCATTCTTCTCACAGCTTTCCCACTCTGCAGTTGTGATTATGATGATAAGGTGATAAGGTTTCTTATTGTTCACTGCATGGGAGAACATCGCACTTGCAGAAAGAACATCAACAGTTATACGGTTAGCCAGCAGCTTTAGATTTGTTTAGGCCATGGAGTGTTCATATGTTTGTAGGGTCAGAAAACGAAAGGCAGAGGGGACTTCTCAGTCGCGTGTATTTGGGTTTGGTTTAGGAAACTTTCCATTGTATAGTTTGCTGAGTTGCTTCGGCAGAAAGGGTGAGGACGTACACCGTAGAGTATACTGCATATGTAAAAAAGGTTCTAGATTTATTTCAAAGGTTATATATATCTATGCATATTCTTTTTTGTATAACATCAACTATTGAACAAGAACTGTAATTTGTTTACCTAGCTTCAAAGAAAAAGGGAAAATATCTGAGGGCCGATACTCGTGAACATCAAAGGAGAGGACCGATACTCCCAGAGACATCGAACCCTCTATTTATTACTACTGGACATATTGCATCACTTGGATGAGTGGGATTTTATCTAAACTAGTTACATTATTCATCAGTTTCAGCATTTTACACGTAACTAGCATATATGATTCTGTGTTCCTGAGGTGGGAAGAATTAGGAGGCTGTGTCTTTTGCCTTTAAGCAAGTAAAGCAGCCGCTGATCCCACAAAAGCTGCATTGATATAAGTTGTAGGTTCAGAATGGGAATAGTCTGATCTTGCATCCTGGAACTGGTCATTCACATCAGGACCCCCA
The DNA here is from genome assembly GCA_030142095.1 of Rubus idaeus. Classification (NCBI taxonomy): domain Eukaryota; kingdom Viridiplantae; phylum Streptophyta; class Magnoliopsida; order Rosales; family Rosaceae; genus Rubus; species Rubus idaeus. Next base: position 6,620,553 of record CM057969.1, read on the forward strand.
ACAATTGCACCCACATGAGTATTTGGATTTGGACTCCCAGAGTTGTAATAGGTATAGCCACCATTGCAGTCCACCTTGGTTTTGAGGGTCTTGAATGAAGGGATCGATGAACCTCTATGGTGCAATTTTGTTGGATATGTGGTACCAAAACCCACCATGTATGACATTTTCTTGGGGTTGGTTCCAAGAATGTAATCCACCTGAATATATATGGAAAAGATGTCATATAGGGTTACAATCGATACTCTGACAACAAACATATCAGACTGTCCCCTGAAAATTTTCCGGAATTTTGGTTACCTGAGATTTCGAAAAGGCTTTGATTTGCGCAGCAGAGAAAAATGTGGAGCCGCATTGAACTCCACCGGTTTGAGTAGTACTTATGGTTTTGGAGTAGATGAATAGCATCAAGGTAGAGCTTGTAACATACTGCAAGTTACTACCATCTCTAACAAATAGAAGTCCACCTGCAGACAGATCGAGAAACATTCATAATATCAAACCAATCTTCAATCAAGATAGAATTTACTTATAATTGATCATGTAGTATGTGAGTACCTGGTGTTCTTTGAACCTGAACAGAGCTACTCCCTGGCATTACTGCACATATAAATGACTCCGCATTGGTCTTGTACTTGAGCAAATTAGTGTTTCCAGCATGGTATTCCTGTAACAAAATTAATTTACATTCTCGTCTGTAGTTTGAAGAAAATACTCAAATAGGGTATTATTAATTGCAGTGTACGTATATGCACCTTGGCTAGTAAAGTCTGAGCTCCAACAAGCTTGTTATCCCAGCTGAACTCGGACATTGCCTGACTCCATCCTTGGTTGTTCACCACATAACTCAAATAGATGCTTTTTCCACTTGCCTTGTATAGCCAAGCCGCAGCCCATAACAGCTCATCCTTATGTACATATTGAGTTCAGAACCATAAGTTCTAGTAATTAATTAATTAACAAGAAATTCCTTGTAAAAATATTTAAAGCTAGTTTCAATTTTTGATTTTTACCTGGTAGCCAGAGTAGGAGCAGTAGAAAGGGCAAGAGACTTGGTAAGACCCTCTATACTTGTCAGCCAAGTCGAACAGCTTTTTATAGATCAGATCATCAGACATTGTATCATATAGAGCTTGGTTGAGAAAAATTAATGAGCTAAAAGTATAAATGATTCTTACAGATTGAGAATGGCTTAAGAGGGTTGCAGAGTAGGTGGAATCAACTGTTTTAAAGACAATCGAAGCTGCAGCGAGGGCAGCAGCAGCATCAGCTGCTGCCTCACTGCCTGGAGAACTTGAAGTGATCTTGTAGACCGTTCGTGATGTGTCCATGTCTTCGGGACGCTCCCAGCACTGATGATCCGCATTTCCATCTCCTACCTATGAATCAAAGCATTGTTAATATCCAAATGGAAATTACTAAGAATTCAAGCCATGCCACACCTATATGAAGCTTTCTTGTTCATTATTTACATGCATTAGTTCCTTTCTTTTTCTTATTTCTTTTTTATGTACGTAACGTTTATGTTCCATTGTTGTCACTAAAAGCAGTAAGTTATCAAGACTATTATCTTGAACCCCACGATAAAATTTCTGGCTGCACCACTGCTGCGGATCGATATCGAGCCATGTTCATTATATATACTATAAGGTCGTAAAGCTACTCAAATGGCGACAGTCACTCAATACTCCCCCTCCACGTACATGAATGTACGTTGGAGTCACAATCCCAACCGTTCCAACCATCTTGTACATACATGCATGCTCTGATACCATATCAGACAACTATAATTACCTGCGTATAGAAGGTGGTGGGAGAAGGGTGAGCCTTCAATATGAAGTCGGTGCCCCAGCGGATTGCGCTTTGGAGATATGCAAGCTGGTTTGCAGAAGATATCTGCTGCTGGAACTCGATGAGACTCCAACTCAACAAGCTCACACTATATGCCATTGGCCACACGAATTTCACGTTGTCACCTGCATCATAGTATCCTCCAGTCAAATTCACCTGCATACACAGTACACGTTATATATAGTAAATAACTAAATATCATCATAGTATTAATTTGAAAGTTCAGAATTAATATTAGTAAGACTGAGTTGATGAAGCATATATATATATGTTTACGTACTCCGTCAAGCTGGCCATCGGAAAGCGCAGAGTCTCCCCTCCATGTTACTCGCTGGGCGGTCGGCAACTTCCCAGAGCGTTGGCCTTCAAAGAACATTATGGATTTGCCAAGCGCATCTCCATAGTCAATGGCTTTGGCAACCCCAATCAAAACAAACCAAAACACCAAAACACAAGCAACAACTCTACCATGCCCCATAATATATGATTGATGTCAAGAACCCAAAGCACTCTTCACAGAAAACCAAATTCTTGCTCACCAAATGAAAGACTAATTAAAGAGATTGATGGAGCCAAGTATATTCTGATGTTCAACGGCTTAAGACACTAACTGTCTAACTTATATAGAGAGAGAACTAAGTCGAGGCATATGATGAGTCGTCTTTAAAGTGTTAGCCATGCATGCAATAACAATCAAATAACTGACTCGCATCCTTCACAAAGCAGTTGTTACATTTTATTATTAATTCTTATGCACATGAAGGGTACGTGACGCAAATGAATATATGGAGATTACTTCCGACCAAAAAAAAAATTATCGTGCAAATTAGGTCAATATACGACATGGTACCCATGCACTCCTCAACGTCATTAACTTCTATCCTTCTCATTCTATCTAGTTTATGTCGCATTTGTGACCTTAATTAAGCTTAATTTCGATTTTCTACTCTTCATTGTGCCCTTGATTTGTGTTGGAGAAATTTTTAGAGGAGAAGGAAATCAACAATGAAAGGCAACTGCCCATAGGTGAAAGGATGGTGGATATATTAATTAATTCTGGCTAATTAATGCAAGGCAACTGCCCATAGCGAGGTAAAAGGATGGCTGATAGATAAACGTGCATAATTTTTCCTTCATGAAACAATTTCGTGTACCCTTTTCCCTCTCGATCACCCATACCTGGCTAGTTTGAGTGGCAAAGCCGATTAGGTAACTAGGGTAAAAGATCGACCTAATAGAAGGAGATGAGAAAGAATTTATGGATCATCAATATTTTAGTGAACATGCGTACGTAGAAAGTAAGTTCTTGAGCTATGGGCTAAGCAAAAGAAAGAATTGTGGATCTTTCCCTTTCAAAATCAGATTAGATAGTTTCCTCCCATCCAACTCGTTCGGTTCATGAAAATGAAATCAATTCCTTACTTTTTTTTAGACATGCATGAGAAATTGAAATTCACATTAGTTTTCTTTTCAAATATTTGGTAATTTATGAATCGTCTGTTTCTAAAAATTAAATTAAAAAAAGTGTCAAGTAACATTGAAAAAATAGTCAGAAATTCCCTAAAATGTTGTAATAAATATAGGAAAGTAAGAGGAAAAATGATTCCCTTGGAGATTTGGAGTACGGAAGGAACCAATTTTCACCTTATTTTTCATTCCTTCAGAAAAGTAGTTACTTTCCTTTTACATACCAAACATAAAAAATGGTTGAGTATCCTTTTCCAAGTTCTCAATTTAGCGAGTCAAACAAGACTTAAATAAAGATAAAGAGGGGGTTCCCACTAAAAGTTTTTATAAAACCCCATACTGTTTTACACTTATACTCAAGTTAATTGCCAAAGAAGATCAAACACCATTTCATTGATTCGTTATTTTTTAATTAGATTTTCTGAGTTCTTTATTGAATTTCGATATATAATAAGTGCAGTGTTCCTTGTGTATGTACATAATATATATCCTTCAGCCCCTTTTTTTGGGGGGGGCCCTTTTTTTTTAAAAAAAAAAAATAATATATATCCTTCAACAGCTATATATATATATCCATGCCAAGATGGGTACCGTTGATATATATATATATATATATATATATATATCACTAAAAATAATTATCATGCACAAGAATTAATTACTAATGAAGTTCTAGCTAGGTACATGGATTGAATATTATCATGCTCAACCAAAAACAATTACCACTTAACTCTAATGTTTGCATTCTCAAAAAAAAAAAACATAAATAATCTTTACTCATAACGTGTAGAATAAAAATTGTAGGCTGTAGGCGGAAATTGGACTGGCTTATGGTGAGGGGAAAAAACAATCTCGAAGAATGAATATAGCATCCAATCTCATCTAGTAAAGTGTTTGTGATAATTGAGAAAAAGGCCAAATACAGTATACATAACATGTTGGCTATATGCACTACAACATTTATGAACTATAGACACCTACAAGATTAGTGGCAAAATGAGGCCAAAGGACACCAATATTGGTGTCCAACCCCTATAGCCACCGTGCAGCCACGTTTTCTGGGTGGGTGCCCTGTAGAGGCGTAGCTATTCTTATAATTGTCACGGTTAATTAAGTTGGTGACTTAATATGCACTTCTGACATTTGTGTGGACCACCACTAATATTATATTATTTTTCACCATTTTAAGACACAAATGGTAAACCGTGACTTCAACTTTCAAATATTAAAAAAAATAAAAAACAAAAAGTTTAATATTGCTTTTATAGCCATATTTTAAATTCTGCTTTAGGAATTCATATTAATTTCTTCATGGGATGCTTCGCATGTTCATAAATGTAAAGATATATATGTAGTTATCATACTAATATTAAGGATTAAAATTTTACATTGTTCAATACTGAATATTACATTAAGCTGCCAACCCAGCAAAAGTTTAGTACCTTTACAACAATACTAATGATCTATACAAAACACTAAACCTAATAGGATTCCTGTTAACACACTCTGCACTTGCCTCATGATCAAGAAGCTATCACCAAACAAACTGAAAAGATCACTGGTTAAATACAAAATACATGAGCGCATTAAGCATGAGTGATACATTGATACTAACTAAGAGGCATGAAGTGCAAACAAATAGCTAAATCTGAACATACGTTTTTTTTTTCCTTTTCCTAGCTACTTTCTGTAGCCATATATTATAAAGCATATCAAAGATACAAAGTAAAGTTCAAAAACAAAAATATATTGTCCAACATTATTATGCATCAAAGAACTAACCAGTTGAGCAAGCATGAGCAAAATTTCAGTATCGTACTTTCAAACTTTCAAGCCCTTAATATTAAATTTCTCTTATACATGTTCCCTGTACAATGACCAAAAATCCATTTATGAGATAAGCAAAAGATCCTGTAAAGAACAAAGTTAGGTTATAGGAACCAACATTGATCAACTTAAATTTCAAAGTACAAAGTACAAGGTTACTCATTATTATACCATAAACTGATGTCTAAAGCCAAACTAGGTCTAAGGCCTAATATTAGTACCTGGAATATAAGTACATGGAATCAAATTATTGGAACAATAGAGGAAAAACAGTAATGAACACTCCATTAAAAAAAGAGCGAGAAACAAAGTATTCGAAGAGCAAGTAGGGTTGAAGAATTCTTTTACCAGATTTTCAGCAAAACTGTAAAACTAGAAGTTATAACCAACATTTATCAACTCAAGCATGGAGCAAATCAATAATTTTATAACAAAAGTTTCACAGTATTGTGTATTGGAACTATGAATGATTTCAAGAGTTGTATGTCTAACAAAGGCATTCAAAAATCTAAGGTATCTAACAGAATTGCTGGCATGAAAAAATCTAAGAGAAATACGAAAAAGTCAAATCATGAATAGAACAAATCCAGGGCTTGGAGAGAACAAAAACCTTTATGAATACACAATTCTCCTGAGCTTTGCCTCTTAAGAGTTGACCTTCCGTTGGCTTCATTTAGTTATTTCTGCTTTTTTTTGTACTTTAAATAGCCTAAGCATAGCTGATGAAACCAGAAAACAAATAAGCTATAGGGATTGCATATGTGCTACACGCAATAACAATAACATAAGTAGCCTTGAAAGAGCTACTGAAACAAAGATTATGATAAGTGAAAAAATAATGGGATAAAATCTTGAAATAGAATCTCCACACACAAGTAGATCACAATAGGATGAATAAACTTCAGCACACTTACAAAAAAAATAAAGAAAAGAACATGGACCTGTTATTCACCGATGATTGATCCTTCTTCTTCTTTATGGGTCTGTCAGGTTAAGTGAGGATGCAATTAAGTAGTGATCCATTGGAAGATTTATGGTCAAAATCATGATATCAAAATTGAAACTCCAATACATAACAACCTCATCCTGGATATATTTAAGCAGAATAATCTCTTTCCTTTTGGCCGAAATGAAAACAATAATTCTAAATTGATTAAAAACTCGCAAATTACTCTAACCAAATTACCCTATGCAAACTAGAACCAATTCATTATAAAAACAATAATATTTAGAAGAAAAGGGGTACGTATTATCCAAAGAAAAAAAAATTAAAGGGAAGCAATTGATCAAATAGATGTTAAAAGGAAAGGAAGAAAAAAATTAAACTTTAATCAAACAGAGGACCAAGCACGACTAAAACCCTAAATCATAAGTTTACAAACAATTATTCAATCAGATGCCAAACGATAAGGGTAAATTAGGACCTGAACAAAAGAAGTTGCATACTTTTAAGCACCTGAATGCGATTTCTGAGAAATATAATAATGAAAAGGGTAAGAAAATATATAGATCGAGATGGTGACCCTGTTAAGAAGAAGAAGCTGCAGATCGAGAAGAGTTGTGGATTGACGGCTTTGGAGAAAAGTTAGCCAACACGGAGCCTCAAGGTGCGGATCGGAGCAACGACGTCGTTATGCCATCGCTGCAGATTTGAGAACAGAATTTGGGCTGCTACTCTTACCCTCGGTTCTCTATGTCCAGAACCCTTGGGTTTCCATGACTTTCTTTTTCCTTCCTTTGATTTTTCGGTTCGAGTCTTAGATTTGAAGACAAAGTAATCCACGCTCAGTAATTTTTTATTTAATATTTAATATTTAATATTTAGTGGGGAACTCTATATTTAATATTAAAATAATGGGATGAACATAATTGGCAGGTCAATTGGCAGAGTACAAATTAATAAAGAATTACTTTGCCACCATTATAATCAATAGTGGTAGAAGTAGTCACAATCAAACGTGGTTTCTAACAATAATAAGGAAGAGAAGGTGAAAGTTCCACGATTACTTAAATCGTGCCTAAAAAAAGGTGGCCATAGGCCATATATGTTGTAGTGATGCTAATATGCATGTACTATGAGCTTCGTAAATAAATTATGAAGTTCCTAAGCCGGCCTAAAGGCCAAGCCTTTATGGAAGATTAGGGAGATTTCATGACTGGGATTTGAGCAAGCCACAAAAAGAAATCTTTAATAATGAAAATATGAAATTCAAACCCAAGATTCAAAAAGAATGCAAAAAGGAAAGCAGAAAATAATGAAAACCCCAAACCTACTAAACCATTCTAATTAACTTTCAAGTTTCAGGCCTGCGTCTTTCTCTGAAACCCATACCAGAGTAGCTTTCCCATTGATCAGTTGACTTTATACAAAGTCAAAATATATAGATCAATAACTCTAGCAGCATTTGGCTTAATTTAATATTCCACATACTGTTGGCTTATGTGGATTAAAAAAAAATACTCTTTATCCAAAATCCCATATCTGTTGGCTTAATTTAATATTCCACTTACAAAAAAAGTTAGCTGGTCGTCATTTGAAATTGTTCAAGGACATATCTAGCTAGTAGTCATATATATATATTTATGCTTGAGCACAAATAATTGTTTTTTAGTTCTTTTAGATAAATTTAATTTATCATTCTTTCATTTGTCGTCTGCAGCTGGTTTTGTCAAATAATTGAAAGAAGGGAAGTTTTGATGCAATTACTTCAGTAGGTGCAAATGATGTTATGACAAAAGAACATCTTCCACACTCGTATACTCATTTGAAATTCAACTTGTTTGGGGAAATAATGTAATCTGTCACATTATTTTTATTTTGGTTTCGGCTCTTTTGGAGGATTATGATTTTAAAAATTCCACATAACTTCACACAATGTAACTTCAGAAGAGCCGGATTTTTTATTTCAGGTTGATTCTTTTGAAGTTTTGAATTATAACTGCATGAGTTTAGAATTTAGCTAACGAATCTAAGGAAAACCATAATTAAACAATGTAAATAATAAAATATATATATATGAATAACATGACCGATGATATTTCAACATCTATTTGAATAAATTAATTTTAGAAAGTAGCTAGATAAACTATATAAGTTGTTCCCGTACGTAGTCGTACCCTTTGTAACTATCGTATTACTTTCAAAAACCTGTGTATATGTATGTCACATTCAGCTGTTAACCGACCATCATCTTTTCTTCTTAATTATGTTAACTAATTGTGTACGTTTGACCGTTAATTAACTGCAATATCCTCATCCACTAGTAATTATTTAAATTTTGCAACTCGCTGGCTAGTTTTTCCAAATCATGCATAAAAAATACAAGATATCGATTTCAAAGTCAAAGAAGGAAAAGTCAATCGATCATTGCTTGCAATTAACTGCATATATATATATATATACGTCTAGCTAGCTAGTGTATATGATCCTCTCCTAGCTAGTTAGCTTATCCTCCTCGATCTCTTATAGGATAGCTAATTAGCTATATATTCATATACAGACAACCACGAAATCGATCTACCAGTGATGGCCGGAAGAATTAATATACAAAACAATTGGACAATTGGACAATTGGTGACGTTAAATGGAAGGAAGCTAGATAGCCAGAGCTGGTTTTTGGGTCCGCCGTGCATATGCGTCCCACGTCCCACGCCACCGGTCCACGTACCGCGATCAATATGATCGTATATATATCAATTTCACAAAATCTTCTTCGTTTGGCTTTTATTATACATCGATCATTTTCCTACTAAAGCAGTATATATATATAGAGAGATGGGCAGCTAGGGGCCAGGGCCAGGGCCAGTTTGAATACTTCAAAAGTTGAAAGCTATTGGTGGACTGAACCATGCACGCGGAATACTAATTAAGCAGCACTAATTGATTTGAGAAACCAAGATTTTTCGATTAGGTTTTTCTTTCTATAATGATTATTAATTGGAAAACGAAAACTTTTCCGAGCCAATTCAGAGAACTTCTATTTCGCAGCCGAAACCCCTTTTTGGCTCAGACGAAGATTCAGACTTCGATTTCACATTGTGGAGCCATCAACCACTTTAACAGCTATCTCTACTTTTGTTGGATAATTTTGTATTCTAAAAACCATACGTAATTACCAATTAAATTGTATGTGAGTACATTTATTATATACTCGATCGAAGACTAGACCTAGTAACATGAAGAATGAATGAAGGGATCGGAGAAGCAAGAATGAAATGCAGAGTTCAAAAGAGAGAGCTGAGGCGAACCCTAAACCCTAAAATTAGAATGTAATTATGAAACATTTTTCGAATTCTGGAATCCCATGGGATGAGTATGCCATCAATAATTCAGGAGCAGCAGCTAATTAACAAGAGAATTCTTACTTCTTAGAGCTACTAAACAATTAATGTTTTCTAATTTCTAACACCATATAGTGTACGTTTTTGGATTGTACCTACCAACAAACAAATCTGGCAAATTTGGACTTTAAATTAACGATACTTATCCCGTCTTAAATAAAGTATATTTTTAATTAGGTTTCATTTTTTTTTGCTTACAGCTAAAGGGTACCTCAATCAATGAAGTACACCAATTATATATTGAAAATGAGAGATGATGTCATCCTAATCCTGAATTATATTGATATTACAGAATACAGATAATAATGGAGACTATATATATTATATACAATTCATCCTTTTTACTACTTTCAGACCAAAAAAAAAGTTTGAATTGAACTTTCTCGATATGCAACTGGCACCGGCCCCTAGTCTCTCTCTGATTCCTTTCTTCTTCTTTTTTGAGCAATCTGATTCCTTAAAGCTGTATCTATCTAAATGTATGGCCTCTTGGCATGGGGAATCGTCAGCAAGCTCCGGTTACCGTACTTGAAGAGTGAACAGTGAACCATGAACTTGGAAAGTAACTATCCGAAAACGGATCCGAAAAGAAACCATCCGCCAGGACTGGTTCCGAGGCCATGAATTCACCCAATTCCTCCAACTTTTGATCCAAATCCTCGAAGCCTGGAACAACTTCATCTCCCAACATCATATCCATCACACTCTCTTGACTAACTTCATCCTCTTCCAGAAGTCTCTGCGCTTCCTCTTTTACAGGCACAACCTCCTTTGTGCGCTTTTCTTTTTTCTGAGATTTGGGGAACTTGGTTCTTGTGCTGCCAGCTAGAGAGTTTCGCCGAGTTGGATGAACATGGTTGTGTTCTGCAGTGTAAGTTATGATGAACAATTCTGGATTGGAACAGCTCCTTTCAACTTGCTTTCTTGCTGAACATCCTTTTGAGCTACTGCACCTGTAATAGCTCCTCGGATAGGGAGATCCCTTGATGGGTTTTTGCCCATATTTTCGCCACGCCCACACATCTGAGAACAGATCTTCTTCCTTAACCTCTTTCACCACCCTTTTGCTCTGATTCTTCCTGCTGAAATTAGCATTTAAAATATTAAAACAAAATCAAACAATTGGTCGAAACTAAAAGTATATATACTCTAGATCCTAAACTGATGATAATCTGACAACGTAACATATAAGTACTTTAATATTGGAAAACATAATAAAGAGGGAATCAAGTTTGAATAATAACCAACCTTTTTTTGCACATGGGTGATGATTCTTTCATGCTTTTCAGCTTCTTTGGTTCTTCTTCTTTTTCAGCGACTTCTTGAGGAACCGATACAGAGGGGGTAGGAATGGTTGGTGGGGAAATGGATTGCAAAAGTGGGTAGAAGGGCTTGTAAAGCTCCTCCAATTCATCGAAAGCTGTTGTGGCTTCAAACAGTTGAGGAAAAGCATGGAAAATATCATCATCTTCGATGGTTAAGGGAGCAAAGCCAAAATTACAAGGCTGAGAGTACTCCATGGTATTAGTAAGGGCTTCAAAATTGTTATTGCACCCTCTCACCACAGCTTGCAAATCCCAGTTCTCCATAGAATACAGAATCAGAGGGAGGGAAAGAGAGAGTAGGCTGACTTTTGATTGTAAAGAATATAATTAAGATGAGAGGAAATCTATAGCAAGGCTTTGCTTATAAATACATATATAATAGTATCCCTCTTGTGCTTTCTCATTGGGGTTGACATTTTAAAAAAGTCAAATGGCTTTATCTCAGTTTAACCATTGACAACTGTACACGCATCTTACGTGGCTTTGGTCACCACCAGCAGCCATTGAAGAACTCAATTCTCCACGCGCACAGTCTTTCGTATGTCGGCGCCAATGACTGACAAGTTGTGCATTTATTATCAAAAAAAAAAAGAGACAATTTGTGCATTTAGGGCACAAAGTTTTAATTTGTCGTCTTCTAATAATTTTGGCAAATTTTTCAACACCCAAATTTTTTCCTTATTTGCAACTTGCTGTTTGTTCGTTGCTATGTTCTTCATAATATGTCACAGTTGGACTTGAAAATTTGTATTAATTTATGGATGGGGACTTAAATAAAAAGGATAATTATAATTTTAGTCCCTGAATTATAACTCGTTTGACATTTTCGTCCCTAAAGTTTGAAATATATCACTTTCGTCCCTGAACTTCAACACCAACTATCACTTTCGTCCCTGACCGGAACAAAATGGTGCAAAACCTATGCCAAAATGTTCGCAAGGATGATAGGAGTAACTTTTATAACTGGGGCTAAGCTCGATTCGGCCTAGAATTGGTCGAATTTAGCTCGAAAGCTTATGGTGGCCGGAACTTTAATCGTAAAATTCTCCGCCGTCCGACGACGGTTTGAGGCGAGGTTGGTGGCGTTGAACTCGCCTCAAGGAGGGCTTCAAAGCCCAATAGTTTTTGTCCTCCGATTTGGCCGGAATCGGAGGTGTATTCGATGAAAACCCTCGGTAGGGACGAAAATGATATAGAATGTTAAAGTTCAGGAACTAAAGTGATATATTTCAAACTTCAGGGATGAAAGTGTCGAATGAATCATAGTTTAGGGACTAAAGGTGACTTTTTCCCTAAATAAAAATTTGAACTTTTTGTAATAAATGGCGAGAGATCGACTAGTTTATGTTGTGCGATCACATTCATCTTCATATATGGGGCATTTATATATTTAATTATTAGGTATATATATATATAGATGTAACCATTGTCTCGGATGGAGGAGATTGAATTGGTTGGTCCCCCTCCTTCCTCCCTCCCCCCCTCCCCGGACCAAGACATCTATGAGCTACATTCGATCTCTTACCCCGTTCCGTTTTTCATGCATCCCCACTTTCAAACTCTCGAGTATTGACCTTGAATAGCTCGGTACAAATCAATTATCGGTGTGAAAATAGTTCATTTCAATCAACAATTAATTACGAATACAGTTAGGTATCTAGTATCTACTAATAATAAACAAGTTGATGTCTTTTCAAACAAGACTTCAATTGTATCTTAAATTTATTATGAGTGCAACATTCTTGATGAAGAATTTCTATATATATATATATATATAAACACAATATCAATACAAACTACGATAATTGAGAGCATCTTTAGCAGAGTTTCTATCTTAACTCCTTAGCTATTTTAGAAAACATGTTTAGCTTTTCAGCTATTTTAGCAGCTGCACCAGCCTCCTATCTGACTCTTTATTTTAGTTTTTAGCTATATGGCTCATAAATATAGAAAACGAGATGAAGCTCTCTATTATTTTTGTTAATTTAAATTATTTATTTTTAGTTGTTTTGTGTAAGTATTAAATACACTTAACTTATTTTTATTCATTGAAAAATAATTTAAATACAATACTAGCTAAAGTAAAGAGCATTGATGCAGACATATTTTCAAACTAATTAGTCAAAATAACTTTTTAGTAATTTAACTAAAATTTAGTTAAATAATATGTAACATTACTAAAGATGCTCTGACGCTACTAAAAAGATTTTAAACTCTACAGTTAAAGTTTCTACCTTATTTTTATATATCTATGACCTATATGCTTTTAACCCTTTAATTTTCATCCATGGCCACTCTCTACTCGGTACAAACCATTCGTGTAGGAAGGATTAATCTCAACAATTAATCATAAACTTGAACACTATTTTGCATATATAATGTAAGCGTTGCAAACACGAGATTCCCAATTAAAGTCAATATCAAAGAAGGAAAATTGAGTCAGTGGTTGCAACTTGCATTCCTACCCATGCCATTCCATATATATGGCAACTTCTTGGCATGGGCAATGGAGTTGCAAGACACTGACATCGATCTCTAACAGTGACTATTATTTATTTAATTAATTAGTTACATAGAAAAAAAGAAAAAAGAAGCCGTAATATGTGACTTTTTCTTCCTTCCCATGAATACAATAGGTACCTAAAATGAAGGGAAGCTCAAGAATATTAGCCATTAGGTCCACATGTGACGGTGGTGACCACCACTATATGATATCACTGTTAGATTTTCTTCTTGCTTTTTTGGTATATTATATATATATATATATCCTTTTCCTACTAAGCCTAGGGATTAAAATTGATAGTTTGGAGAAGTTGTAAGTTTAAGCTACTCGTTTAGGTTAATTTGGGGTACTTACGTAAAGTTGCAAGTTTAAGTTACTAGTCATCGGTAAATGTTTTTCTATAATTTTTTAAATTTCTTGCTAAATTTATCAAAACAATTCCATATGAGAGTATTGATCAATTGCCTTGTCTTAAATGAGGTGTAAAAAATAAATAAAAAAAATAGAGAAATTAAAAGGAGTTCCTTTCTTTTTTACACCTTTAATACTTTGTGGAGATATAAATTAAATGAACTACAAAAAAATAAATAAATAAAGGGGCATGACTTTTACTGACGAACAAAAAATTAGAAAAAAAAAGCATGACTTGTAGCGATGAACGAGTCGTCTGCAAAATGACCATTTTTTTTTCAATTCCTTTGTTAATTTTATCAAAAGAGTTCCGTTCCGAATTATTTGTTTCTTCACTCTTAGTCAATTGACTCAATTCTCTTGCATTCCGAATTTATTTTATTTTTTCTTTTGTACCTCGAAACGACGTCGTGTATGTCATATATCTCAGTCTCTGGCGCGCCTCACAGTTTTAAAATGTTCTCATCTCACTCCGAGTCCCAAATCCAGAATCCCCAAAAATGGAAGATGCCTGCAAAGCCGGGCTGAATTTCTTCTCCGATCAACAGCTCTGCTACGCCGACATCCTCACTCCTCCGGAGGTCATAGCTCGAATCCAAGTCGCAGTCCTCAACTTCCTCAGAATCTTGACCTCACCGGATCCCGCAATCTCCGACCTCCCTCTCGTAAGTACTCTATTGATTTCGTCTCTACAACTTCCTCATCCAAACTTGACTGAAATGAACAGGTTGCTAGAAATTCAAGCAATACTCGACTGAGCCAAGGCCTGCTCACTCAGACTCCATGGATTTTCCTGACGCACTCGTTCTGCAGTAGATCTCTTATGCGACCCAATGCCGCCAAAGCCTTTATTAGAGGTCAATTAGTTGTACATTTGGATCGATTTGAACGGTTTTTTTGTTTCGATTTATTTGATTAAACTCTGCAATTTATGTAACAGTGTGGAAGGTGATGGCCATGTGCTCTCAGATTTTGGGGCAAGGAAAGAAAGTCACGCAGAGGGAGCTCTTCTACAAGTTGCTTTGCGATTCATCGGACTATTTCTCGTCGCAATCGCAGGTCAATCGGACTATCCAAGGTCACTTTCTTCAGTACCGACTCAAATTAATCCCAATCTTCTGAGGTCTCTTTAAATTTCAATTTTTTGGTGTGTGTCAATTTATGAAATTGGCTAAAAATTGATTGTATGTGCGCAGATGTAGTGGCATTGCTTCGCTGCAGCCGTTACAGCCTCGGAGTAATGGCCTCTAGCCGAGGACTCGTCGCTGGCCGTTTGCTGTTGCAGGTAATCTGTCCTTGTAACTCTTGACATGAATTTCATTTTCTTCTGTAAATGTTCACATGTTTGTCAAGCAATTGGTTACTTAATCAGTAGATTATGAATAGTGTAAATTTGTCATAGGAGCCAAACCAAGAGGTGGTGGATTGTGCTGCCTGTGGATTTTCGGGGCATGCTATCACTGGTGACTTGAATTCGATAGATAAGTTGATGATGAAAACAGATGCGCGGTACATCATAGTAGTGGAGAAGGTATTTGTGTGCTAAGCTCATGGTCATGACTAAGATTATGATTTGATGCCTTTAAGCTTTTCATTTTGTAGCAATGTTAATTTTGTTTGGATATGATTAGCATGCAATATACCAGCGGCTGGTTGAAGACCATGTGTTCAACCAAATTCCCAGCATTCTTATCACTGCTAAGGGGTACCCAGATATTGCCACAAGGTAACTTCTCTAGGAGCCGACTTCAATTGAATCCCACAACAAATTCCTCAAGTTGTTTACCATATAGACTCTTTTTTTGAATGATGCAGGTTGCTTCTTCACCGGATGAGCCGCGCATTTCCTGATTTGCCGATTTTAGCACTAGTTGACTGGTATGGATGCCCTTTTCTTCTTGTGTACTCTGCAATAGTTTCTTGCTAGTTCTTATCTCTTTGACTGAAGAATATTTTTGAAGGAACCCAGCTGGTTTAGCTATTTTATGCACTTTTAAGTTTGGAAGTATAGGGATGGGCCTGGAAGCTTATAAATATGGTAATTTTCTGTTTAATGCGATATTAAATTAACCTCACAACAGTAGTGCAGAATGAAGCCTACAAAATTTTAACTGGGTTTACTTTATGTTTTAGCTTGCAATGTCAAGTGGTTGGGAATGCGAGGTGATGACATAGAGCTCATACCTGAACAAGCTTTAGTTCCATTGAAGCCCAAGGATATCCAGATTGCTAAAAGCTTGATGTCGTCGGACATGTTGCAGGTTAACTTTATATCCTGCAAATGACCGTTTTATATCTGACAAAATTAAAATCTTGAACTGAGTTCAAGTTGTGTTGCAGGAGAGTTACAGAGAAGAGCTGACATTGATGGTTGAGAGTGGTCAGAGAGCAGAAATTGAAGCACTGTATTGCCATGGATATGATTACGTGGGGAAGTTCATAGCAAAGAAAATTGTACAAGCCAATTACATCTAGCAATGGCCACTATTTCAAGTTGGATCATCAAATATCACAGAATGGATAGAGATATTGTTTGAGCCCCTCATCAGCTCATCGTATATATATGTGATTCAAATTGTATGCTGGTTCCAAAGTAACAATTGAGCCATGAAAAGACGAGAGAATGAAAAACCACAACGAATTAATTGCACTTTTATCTTATTTTACCATTACGGTTATTAGAAAACACCAACTTCCAAAATACTGTTTACAACAGAACAAATGACGCTTTGGATTGACTACTACAACAAATATAGCAAGGGAATACTTGTATAAATTAATTATGAACTAGGCTCGGCTACGTTGTGCAGATCCCGCTGCAAAAGTCCCAAAATTGGCAAACGAAAAATAATATCACCTCTATTTCTACCAAAATCTTCAGGCTGTCTGCGATCTGAGACTCACTTTTTTCCCTTCCACAATAAACTTCGTGCTGCCTTCCAGCTGCAGTCACAACCAACAAAGTCATGGCTTTGCAGAGGCAAGAAAAATGAAAACTAATCTGAGGAAAATAGCGATATGTTCTTTGTGAAGGGAAATCAATTTGCACTAGCATGAGAATATTGCTCATAGTTTCTGGTGCCCATACCTTTTGTCTCAAGTAATGCAAGGGCATCTCTTTTTGAAGAAAAGTTAGAGAAAACAGAAGATGAATGTTCATCGATCAAAGCTTTCAATGCTTTCAGTTTCAATGACTCTCCAGGTGCCTGGAAAAGGCTATCAATTAGAACCAGAGAGATTTTGAAAGTCCAAATTCAGATGAACAATTTTTCAGGACTCACCTGACGAAGAAGCTGCTTACAAAGCTTTTTCAGCTTTACTTTTGGTTCATTGCCACTTCCCATTTCTAATGAGTCATATTGTTTGACTTCCTCGGGAGAGCCAAGATCAGCAGAACCTTCATCATCACTATCATCAAATGACGTCTTTTTCCCCTGAAAGTAGCAACCAGCTACTTTCTTTTTCCGGTCCTTAATGCCTAGTCCTTGCTTTCCAGTTGTGGATTTATCCTGAAATCATAAGGCAAACCACATAAATTGTCTTACTGATAACACAACTCCAAATATGCCCCATTTTTGTTGAATAACTTTCTTATCTTGCTTTCCAGTTGTGGATTTATCCTGAAATCATAAGGCAAACCACATAAATTGTCTTACTGATAACACAACTCCAAATATGCCCCATTTCTGTTGAATAACTTTCTTATAGCA
Source organism: Rubus idaeus (assembly GCA_030142095.1). Lineage (NCBI taxonomy): Eukaryota > Viridiplantae > Streptophyta > Magnoliopsida > Rosales > Rosaceae > Rubus > Rubus idaeus. The sequence goes on from CM057969.1 coordinate 6,637,988, forward strand.
GTTTAGTCACCTATCCACCAATACGTAAATTCACATTAGTATATGCATGTGTTTGTCTAAACATTCCTTAAGCTGCCCAAGCTACTGCAGTCCCCTTCTCATATCTACTAATACATAAATTCACATTAGTATATGCAAGTGTTTGTCTAAACATTACTTATGCTGCCACAGCTATTGTCCATTCTCAGATGCTATAAGCATCAGGCAACAAGAGTAATGATCACATTGAGATACAAGCATAAAACCGTTTACAGCAAGTACAAAGATCCAACCAGAACCAGACAGTACATACCTGAACGAGATTGTACAGATTTACTTGATCATCCTCATAAAACATGGTTCTCTCATTCGAATTTTGAGACTTTTCTAACTTCCTTCTTTTTAACTCTGCTCCAAGCAAACCCCCAGGGACGAACCCATATTTATGGCCCCACCAATTTGGAGGAATCACTTTACATGTGGTTTCTGTAACAATGATAAGATTACTACTAGGAGAAAAAAAAAGAAGGTAAGAAGGTAAAAAGGTTCTATTGCAACTAAATAGTAAAACCATCAAGAGTCTTAATTTCCTCAATTTTGCACAGGAAAAAATTATTGCAAAACCACGTATCCATTGAACTAATTATTGTAATAATAATACCTCATTGTAACATCAATTTTAAATGCCCAACTTCTGTACAAGGAAAATCTATTTAGAATTTTGGATATATGTTGAGTAGGCATTGGTCAAATTGTATGGCAAAACATTCATCATAAGTAACACTTTGATGAGCACTCTCAAGTCTAACAAAGGTTAGGAAGATACATCTGGTCTTGATTACTGGCAACATAAATATGAATAGCTAAAAAGAAAAGTGCAGAAAAAATTATCAGGCAACCTAGATAGGCATGACTAAATGTGAAGAAGGAAAGGGAACATGTATTCATGCGCTAGATCCTTAACTGAAGTCTACTCATATTTTGAAATACAAAGGGGTAACTTCCTCCCATGTACATCTATTCCAGGTTATAGTTTACCTTCAGGACAGATAACTTGAATCTCAGATGCCTTCTCTGACTCATCATCTACATAATTAATCTCTGGAGACGCCGCCCTTTTGACCTGTAGTATGCAGGCATACCACAGTCAGCAATGACAAAATGCATGCCAAGAAAAAAGTCAGGACCTTGCATTCAAGTTTCATTACCCCCATTTTATTTATTCACTTTTTATTTCCATCCACAATATAACAGCCAACTACCCTTCAAAGGAAAAAGAAGTTATGTACTCGTTTTGCAAGAGAAATATTTTCCATGAGTTATAACTTACAAGGATTCCTTCAAGATCCTTGGAAGAATAAGCATTGACAAGCTTTCCTCTTTCTCTTCTCTTATATCTGATAATCATAGCCAAAATACAGACAAGAATTAGTGAAACAGCTGGTAATGAAAACACTAGAATGTCAATAAGAATTACACCAACCTTCCCTGTGGTCGAGTAGCCTTGACAACTGGTTCCTTAACATCACCAGACAATTCATCATCGCTTTCCGCTTCAGTGCTCTTCTTCTCAACAACTAAAAAATACAAAGACAATTAGACAATAGTCATCAAACACCATATGTTAACAACATTCATTGAAGTTAATATACACCTTCATTACTGGGTTGTGCTGCTTGCTGCCAATAAAAAAAAACAAATGAACCAAATCAGTTCCATGTTAGGAAAGTTTGGATATGTTTGAACCTGGGATTTGAATAACAATACAAAAGCATAAAAAGTATACCACTTTCAATCTTTTGAGGATGCTATCGAATTGGGTTGTATCAAATGCCCATTGGTTAGGCTTCTCTACCCCAACACCTATTAAACAAGCACAAAAATGAACACATTCATATACAAATAACCGAACCTCCTGTTCTCATTTATCGAAAATCTGTGTTTTTTGGGGGGCTATTTCCAAATTTTGATTGCTATTGAACAAAGCAACTAAACAAGCTCAGCTAAAACGAAGAAGCAAGCACAACATTGAAAACAAAAAGGCACAAACCAGCAGTGTCCTGCTTGTTTTTGACTCTAACATAGCCTTTAATCCCCTGCTTGTCTTTCCCAAGCCCTTCTCCTTCTTCCCAGCCCTGAAATAAAATCACACGAAACTGAATTAAAAAAATTATTACCCAACCATAGAAAATTGAAGCTTGTGAAAGAGAGAGGGAGTACCATTTGTTTCATGAGGCGGAAAGCAGCAGACTTTTTGGCCACACCGACATAGTTGATAGGGGCTTCAGGTGCGGCCATGGTTTGGTTGTTGCTTCGGTGACTCCGACCCACCGGCTACGATTTGCAGCCGTCTCTCTCTGAGTCTCCGGAGGTCGAGGAGTAAAGAAAACGTTGTACAGCTCCAATGGTACAACCTAATACAGGTCCGAGGGTTGGTGCGGTCTTCCACTACAATCTAAGCGACGTCGTCTTGCTTTTCCAACTTCATAAACCCCCCCAATTAGTAATTTTTTTTTTTTTTTGCAAAAAGGTTTGATTTTTTAATTACCAAAGTGAAAAATAAGGCTTGAAACAGGACTATTCCCTTTGTAATTAGGCACAGGGCAGCGAGGAGGTGGGACAAAGAATTACGATCGTGGCCTATATAAAATGGCACACATGGATTCATGAAATTACCATATACAACTCTGCGTTCTAGAATCAGGGCATTGTGTCCGGTCTCTCTCTGTCTCTGTCTCTCTCTCTAGATTTTCATGGGGTCTTTGTTCGGAAACTGGCCGTCATATGACCCCCACAACTTCAGCCAGCTCCGACCCTCCGATCCTACAACTCCTTCTGTGAGTCTGAAGCTCTGATTTGTTTCCTCGTCAAGTTTTTTACTTCAATTATCTTGTGTATCTTTTACAGTAATTGTTGCCAAGTTCTGATATTTCTGAACCAAGTTGTGAAAAGAATACTGCTTTTTGTTGTACTCTTGTTCAGTTCAAGATAAGAGCATCTGGGTATGTGCATTAAGAACTTTTGAGACCCAGTTTGAATTTTATGGGAATTACGATTTCTGTTAGTAACTCTAAATAGATAGATTTTTTTTTTTTTTTTTGCAGACTTTGCTTTCTTCTTTATGGTAAGTGTGGCTATTTGCAGCAATGTGATTTTAATGATAATTTTTGTTTTTGTAATGAAACATAGAGTCTCCAGATTAGCTTAATCCTGTGAGTGTTTTGAGTTGGAGAATCGTCTTCATTTGCTCTTCTATGTCTGATATGTTTTTTGTTTGATCTTTTGATTAATGAACAATGTGCTGATCATAGTTATGTTTTGCTGTAGCTGTTAACAAACATCTCATTCTTTGTGTTATGATCTTAATTATATATCATTTCTATTACTCACTTCCCAGATGTCCATAAAGTTTCATTCTTTTCATTATGTTGATATGATGAACAATATTTTTAGCAAATTGATGCTTTGTCCTTCAGTTAACATATACTCTATGATTAAAATATTTTAGAGAGTTCACAAGAAAATTGAACGCAGAGGCATTACTTACAACTACGCCTGATTTCTGATATTTGGCATTTTGAACCTGTCCTACACTGGAATGATAAGTAGTTAATAGCTTGTACATGATGAATGTACCATATGCATGAAGCTCATTTAGTATGTTGCTAACATGCGGTAGGAGGACTAGTATTTAAGAAGCATAAGAATTAGGTTTCGCCTTCCTAAATATGGCTGTTATAGAAAATATCTTCATAAATTCCTGCCAGATAGAATACCGTTTAATATGGTTTTGTCTTATGTTTGGTAAGAGATTTAGGATTTTTATATGGTGGGATGCAAGGTTAGAATACATGACGTAGGATTTTTGCGTTCTTCACGCACTTCCTTATTTGAGCCGTACATGAATAACTTGTATTGGGCAGTGTAGAGGACGTGTAGCCAATTTGTCCGTTATTGTAGCATCTTATAGTTAGAGCATTACTCAAAACCAATTAGTTATGGTGAGAGGCTTAATAGTGTTTATAATAGTTTGGCATGTGCTAGCTTGCTTAGATCTGTTTCAGAACAACTAAGCTCTCATCATGGGATAGAACACATTCATTGACACGTGTTATGAGGATTACCATCATAGAGATAGTGAGGAACTGAAAGACAGATATATGTGTTCTCCACCCCTCAACAAATTCTTTAAGCTGTTAATCTGTTATTGCCTTTCCAAATACCTAAAAGATTATTTAGCAGCTTTTATAGTTAAGGTGAATGTTCTGTTTCCTGTATGACTGAGTGCTAACAAATGAACCAAAGGGAAACTGCAAAGAGTTTACCTACCTTGTAAGGTGAAGCAGGATTGTCGGTAAATAGCTAGGTTGCTTAGCAATACTCTGAAACATATGTTCTTATGGGTATCAACCATCATTTAGCTTGGCTTAGTGTTGATGCGGTGAAAAAGGCATATCTGATAGACAATTTGTCTCAGTTCCAACCACCAGAATATGTATTATACAGTTGAGCTCATATTCTGCTAATAGTTACAGCTGCAGAGTGTTGGCTACTTAATGTTGGACAATGTTCTGATCACCAATCTAGACTAGAATGGAAAGTTTATGGCTGAAGTAATAATTATAGCCTGTAGTAGGTATCTAATCAAAAAATTGAAACTGATGTGAATTAATGCTCGCATGTCATGATTTATGTTTATGATGCAAAGTGATAGGAAGTAAATGCTCTTTCTTTCTTTCTTAAAATGATGTCTCCATTTGTCTGTAGAAAATGACACCTACAACCTATCATGCTACCCACAACCGGACCCTTCCGCCACCTGATCAAGGTAATGAAGAAATATTTCTATCCCTATTGTTTCATTTTAGCGCCTGTTGTTTGACTTCACATTTGCTGTTGATTAGCCATTTTTGTATCATGTGTGATTGTTTGGTTCCTGTATCATTATTCGGGATCTTTAAGAGAGATCCCATTAGGGTTGTTGTTTTGACTTGTAAAGGTTGATTTGGTGTTTTCTAATTGTGTTGTTTTATCGTTTGAAACTGACCCGATTGGAACTCTATTGCAGTGATAACTACTGAAACCAAAAATATTCTTCTGAGGCACATCTATCAGCAGCATGCTGAAGAGAAGGTCAGTAATGAGTCTCACATGCGCACTTTATGCCTCCTTTTTCCGACTGCTTACATATGATATGCACATGACTGAGAATAAGTGAGAGAGAAGCTTTATTCTAGTTTTTTATGGACTTTTTGTTGCAGTTGAGACAAAAGCGAGCTGCATCAGAAAATCTTTTACCAGAGCATGGAGGCAAGCAACTTAGGGCTTCCGTCGCAGATAAGTCCTAATAAGCAAAACTGCCTCTGTCACTTCCAACTGGCCCAATTTGTTGTTGCATGGATATTGGAAGTTCAGCATACCCATCAGTGTGAATATTAGTGTCACAAGTCAAAGATGTGTTAAGTTTACCTTGTCGTAGATTGAAGTATTTGCTTGAGCATCGTTGTAAAAGCTGCTTCACCAGACATGTAGATTTTATGTGTACAAATTAGATATACAGCTTAAAACGAATGAAATGAGTAGGTACATGCTTTGCTTTGCTTTGTGTTCTGGTTCTATATGCCTTTCCAAATGCTAGTTCTATGTTTCATTCATATTGAGAGAGGAACATGCTTCACACTCCGAAGAAGGTGATTACAAGTTTGGAAGGTGCATGCAGGACAACATACGCATACAACAGAGCAATGCACATATTGTTTTGATTGATTAATTTACTTTGCAGTTTAGGTGCATGGGATTAATATTCTGTTCACACTTCACAGATGCTTAACGTAACCTTAGGCCTTAGCAGTTTGCAGGCTAACAGTTGTAGGAACTGTGCTACGAGCTACGGCCACATTATATGGGAAGGACATCTTACCTTGTATTCCACCCTTTCTATTTCTATCAATACCCAACAATAGAGAAGAGTTGAACAATGAGAACCCAATACAAAATATGGGGTTGCCGTCACGGGCAGATACAAAAAAAGAGACTTCATAAAACGGCGAATGAGTTCAGATAATAATATGTCAAGCGTACGATCCCCTCCAATGTCATTATAAAAAAAAAACGACTTTTCTTTTACGTATTAGGTTATTAAAAACTATTACAAAATCATGTTTCTAAAATAGGTACATATACGTATCCGGTATTGACCTTTGATTCCAACCATTTTTCAGTCTCTCAGACCAAAAATGCCATTTCCAGACTCGGACAACGGAAATTGGGGAATATGCGAGGGAGCACTTGGATAGTTGGATATCACTCGGTACCAGGTGGGTCCCATTCCAATTGGGACAAGTGTACCAACTGGGTCCCATTCCAATTAGAACTGCATCATCATCTTGTATCTTCTTAGGCCGAAAAAAAGAGAGTCCGACTGAGCCAACACACTCAACAAAAGCCACAAAACGCCGTCGCTTCAGTTCTTTCGATGGCCATGGCAGCCGCATCCGTTTCGGCCTCTTCAATCGCCATCTCTCACTCTCTTGTTCGCTCCCACCTCCCCGCCCCTAATTACTTCAATTTCCAACCCTCGTCTGCTTTCTCTCTCCGATTAACCGCAACCAGGCCCAGAACGAAACCCGTGGTTTGGGCGTCGGCGAGCGCGGCCTTCGAGGTGGTCGACCAAGCCCCAGCCTCCGCCACTCCCTCCAAGACCTTGCCTTTCCGGGTCGGGCACGGGTTCGACCTCCACCGATTGGAGCCCGGCTACCCTTTGATCATCGGAGGCATCAACATACCTCACGACAGAGGCTGCGAGGCTCACTCCGATGGTAATCTAATTTCTCAACAATTTTCATCAAAAAAGTTTTTGAATTTTTTATTTTTGTGATTTTCGATTTTATGATTTTGTTTAGGGGATGTGTTGCTTCACTGTGTGGTGGATGCTATATTGGGGGCATTGGGCCTCCCGGATATCGGGCAGATATTTCCGGATTCGGATCCTAAGTGGAGCGGTGCAGCTTCCTCTGTCTTCATCAAAGAAGCTGTAAGTAGTCATCCTCCTTGTTCTTATTGGTTTAGGGTTTAATTAAAGCCTTTTTCATTGATTTGGTGGTGTCATAAACCAATATTTAGTGTTCATTTTGTATAAAGTTTGTGTCTTTCTTATCAATTTGGGATGAAAGAAAGTATTTGATTGTTGTTAGCTGGGTATGGTACTAGTTGGACTAAGCAATTTAGTTGAATGAATGATTGATCACAAAAGGGGATTTTGGCAAGTACTAGGGATGAAGAAAACCAAGATGGTTTGTGAATTTGAACTTCATGGACAAATCTACAATGAGGCCCTCATGTGCAGGTTTACAGTTTTCACAAGCAAAAAAGGATAGGAAGGAATATGAGAACTGAAGTAGTGATAAACTGATAATTGCTTTTGGGACTCTTACAAAAGAGAAGGCAGAAAGAAAGAAAAAATTGAGTTTCTTCAATATCCTTTCTTATGATGTGTGGGTCTGTGTTGTCTTTCTGTGTGTGGCACACATTTCAATTTTAAGCAAGCTTATTATCTGCAATATGGTTATTTCAGGTGAGGTTGATGCATGAGGCTGGTTATGAGATTGGAAACTTAGATGCAACTTTGATTCTTCAAAGACCGAAATTGAGCCCACATAAGGAGGTTATGAGGGCCAACTTGGCTACGCTGCTCGGAGCAGACCCATCTGTTGTGAATCTCAAAGCTAAAACTCATGAAAAGGTCGATAGCCTCGGAGAAAATCGAAGCATTGCCGCTCACACAGTGGTTCTTCTTATGAGGAAATAGAGAAGGGCTTGAATTCCAGTTACATTTGTATTTTATCACAGTTCTTTTCTTGTATACTGCTGCTTATAGGTAACCAATTGCTCATTGCATTTGGCTGGAACTAGATACATGTAACCAATTGAGAAACGTAATCTATGACAGTGGATTCTGGACAAGATGATGTCACCATTGAAAGTTTGAAACCTATAGGTAGGTTGTTTCATGCGAACCGTTACGTTCTTCATGTTGAATTTTTGATTGACCATGGAAAATGCTGGACACGTAGCACATGCACAATCTGCAAAGACCAACCAGATTGCCAAATTTGAATACGTCTTGCTGAGTCCTAAAGTTTATTCCTTATGAATTTATAATGCGATATGCCTTGTTCACGTTTCCTAGTCATTAGTATAAGCCTGCGTTGATTATTTTTGATATTTTGAGTTGATGTTTTTCCCATAAATATATTTCATGGGAGGTTTAGGTGTTCTAAATGGTCCATGAATTGAAATTTCCCCGAATAAATTGTTCCAAAACCCCCAGCAAGTCACTTAAACTGGGCTCGACTTGTTCAAAGCCACGATGGTCTGCATGCTCTTCATTATATTCGCAAGTTTTCAAATCCTCACGTGGAGGTCTAATGTATGACTTTTGACTAAAGACGGTAAATAACTAAATAATTTCCACTGCAAATGGAAGAGAACCAAACAAAGCAAAGCAAAGCCGGTTCAACGACACACAGTGCACTTAACAGTCTTGATCTTGAACAATTGTAGCTGACCAAGAAAGTCTGCCTCCACGACCCCATGTTATATGTTATAGCCATCCATATGGTTGACAAAAAGTCCCAAAGATTAATCATACCAAGGCCATGATAGTAAGAAAGTATTCCGTACGATGGTTATATTTTAAGATTTATATCACGTGACTTATCCGATTCATCAATTATATTCCCCCCCCCCCCCCCCCCCCCCCCCCCCCCCCCCCCCCCCCCCCCCCCCCCCCCCCCCCCCCCCCCCCCCCCCCCCCCCCCCCCCCCCCCCGGCCCCCCCCCCCCCCCCCCACCCCCCCCCCAATTTTTGTAAATTAAAAATTAATATTCAACATATCTTCTCCACTATAAATGTCATTTTTTAAGGTGCGGAGTTTTGATCTCAGCCGTCAGATTATATCATTTAAACGAATCTAATAACTGAAATCAAAGTTCCCCACTTTTTTTAGTAAGGAAATCTGCATCTGACAATCATTTCAATATTTAATACACAATTACACATACTACATTTGTTAGTCATATTAAATACTAAAAATATCATTCTCTACCTTATTAAAATGTAATTGATGGAACGATCATGTCACGAATAATTTCTGTATGGTTCACAAAATAACGTTCTCTACAAAGGCTACAAAGATATGCTACTGGCCTATTGCCCCAATTCTTTAAGACGTTGGCTGATTTTATTAAATCTCTACTACTATAAATGGAAGCAAAAGGTTTTAGTGTCAAAGGTTTCACCAAAATATAATTTCCATAAAATCCCATTGAACAAAATAAATTAACTGAAATAAAAAATAGTTTAAAAGGTTATTATAGTAAATTAACAAAATTAGATAAAAGAAAAATTAAAAAAAAATAAAAAAAAGTAAGTAGTGGGGCACAATTCCACTTTGCAAAAAAACAACAACAACATATATCAACATAAAAGTAAAACCTAGAAAAATTGAAAAAGTTGGTGGCAAGAAAACTTTTACATTCATCCGCTCTTCACCGATAACACGTGCACGGTGCATCGTACATGTATGAGGCTAGTATATATAAACTCAACTAAACCTCATGAAAAAAAATAGTTGACCAAATGAAAATTAAGAAATAAAAGTCCAAGCCACCCTCATTTTCCCCTCTCGCTCTCACTATCAAAAGCTTCTTTTTTTTTTTGAGAAACTCTCTTTGAGAATCCAAGTAAAATTGGTAATTTTCTACACTAAATTTTTCATTATACTTTCAAAAGAATTTATATATACTCTTAATATGTGTACCTCATTTTTTTATGTACACTAACAAAGATTATTTTAATTATTAATTTAAATCAGACAGTTGGATAATATAACATGACAATTTAATTAAAAAAACATATTTCTTATTCCGATTTCATGATGATATTTTTGGCCATTCGATATTAGTTTATTTTGAAGAGATAAAAACAAGAAAAATATCACTAAGGGTTAGTTTGGGATTGCTGTGACTTTAAAAAAACCGCTTTTAGAAAAATCAATTGTGAATTAAAGCAACTTTTAGAAGTAACATTTGGGTTGCTTCTATAATCTGCTACCATTGACCCGTAATTTTTAATTAAAACTGATTTTTATTAATTTACCAAATATTTTAAGACCTTAAATTTTACAAAAAAAAACTGATTTTTATAAAAGTGAAGCAATACCAAACTGGCCCTAAGAGCATCTCCAACAGCTTCCTTATAATTTGTTTTTTCTCTAATTTAGGGAAAATTGAGTTTTTTTTTGCTCCAACAGTTTCTCTATACCTATCTCTATTTTAGAGATAGTGATGAAATAGAATAAAAATCTCTATATTTACAGCAAACTCTAAAATTATAGGGAAACATATTTTTGGAAATTTTTACCCTCTTCTCTTTCCTCTTTCCAAATATATTCATTTTCATCATTAATTATTTGATTATACTTTTTAAATTTAAAAATAATACCATATTTAATTGTAAATAATAAATTATAGAGAATATGATAGAGAAACTGTTGGAACTACGAAAGAAAATTATAGAGATTTTAACTTTTGAGTCCCTATAATAAAGATTTTTTAGAGAAGTTGTTGGAGATGTTCGAAAGAGGCTCTTAGTTGGAGGAAATTCACCAACACTCTCTCCACTCCAAACCTAGCTACAGGGCTTGCACCAAGAAGCGCCATAAATGGTGGAGAGTGGGACAATTGCAGTCAAAGACTATTGTTTTTCCTATTACCAGACCAAACAATCACTTGAACAATAATGATCCGGTGCAAATGCAATTCCATTCTCCTGTGTATTTAATATATGGGACCAGAAGTTGAAAATTCTAGATGGACACCGAGTAGATTTAGAACTCTCTTATTGAATATAGTATAGGTGTTTTTTCTGTGTGATCTATAAAGGGAAAGTGATACCATTGAAGGTAAGGTTTCTTCTACAACAGTCAACTTTAATCGATCATCAAGCACAACACCTTGAACATGATGTAGGTGTTTTTTTTCTTTCTTTTCTGTATATTCTATGAAAAGGGCTACCGTGGATTAAAAAGCACAACACCTTGAACAGCAGCCAGGTTTAATCAATCGTGAAGCCAAGTTTTAAATTTGAATAATGGCATTGGCTCATACATGCCCCTTGCAAGAACTAAGCTTTATGAGTGACATGTTGTACGATCGACAGTTCAGATGAGACCATGTTGTAAGTAGTTTCGTTACTTTATAAGATTATATTATATAATCATATAACAATAACGGAGTCAGAAATTTGTCATTATAAGATGCTTAGAAATCGAATATGGACAAATGTATTTTAGTATTTTTTTAACCAATAAAATGACTCTTTGAGACATTTTGTTGACCCCATTGTGGCTCCATGGCCTCCACCACAGACACAAAGTCTTGATTTGGTGAGACTAATCACTCAATACAGTGATTTCTAAATTGAAGTAGAAGTTGAAATTATATTTTGCACTGCAATAAAAGTATGATCGACTTTAGTTTGAAAGTAGTAAAGTTCTTTCAGTTTTAACATTTAAGACATACAACATTAATCTTCAAAAATCGATAATTATCTAACATGGTATTAAAATCTTGTTGGCGGTACCATATAAGATATTTGGTTCGAATTCCTCAAGCACTCTATTCCGCATTTTTCATACCATGCACATTAGAGAATATGATCTCCACGTAATGTTTGGTGACCGCGTACATAACTTGTTTTGGTACAAACTTCACAATGATGGTTTGACTGAATTTAGACCTCTCCAGGATGTGGAACACTACTAGACTAGCTTATTGATGATGGGTATCTTGAATAATGATGGCTTCTCTTGCATAAAGGAAGTAATCATGAAACAGCTTTTCCCCAGCTGGCTTCGAATTTAAACCCCAGGAAACTCAAACACAAACCAACTTCGACCAATTAAGATTTTCAAAGCTAGGAAGCAACCATTGCTCCTTCACAGGAAACTTCCCCCAAATATTCTAAGTTCCCGAGAACAAAAAGTCCAACTTAATTTAGTTTGCATAGTCATCTCAGACCAAGAGACTCTTCCTATAAATACCCCCTTCAGGAAGTTGTATTCTTCATTCAACTTCATAACTGTCTCTCGCTGTAAGGCAAAACCATTTAGTACATTTTACGACTGCCCAAAAAGACTCGACCTTAATTTTAGCTAGCTCCTCTCTTCTCTCTTTTTGCTAGATTAATTTCTCCTTGCATTCAAGGTATCGATCTTTAAGGCATTACAAAGCAATGGGATTCACTTTGAGCAACCAACAGCAACTATTGTCTAAGATAGCAACCGGCGATGGACATGGCGAAAACTCTCCATATTTTGATGGCTGGAAGGCCTTTGATAGTAATCCTTACCATCCCACCAAGAACCCTCAAGGGGTTATCCAGATGGGTCTTGCAGAAAATCAAGTAAGAATTCCATAAACAGAAGCCTTTTTTAAGTTAAATGGCATGGTCACTTTTTCAGAAGCATATGCTCAACTCTTTGGTCATTTACTAACTGGTTTCTTCTGTATATATGCAGCTATCTTTTGATTTGATTCAAGAGTGGGTTCTGAACCACCCTGAAGCCTCCATTTGCACAGAAGAAGGAGCAAAAGAATTCAAGGACATAGCCATCTTTCAAGACTATCATGGCTTGCCAGAGTTCAGAAATGTATGCATTGATCAAAATCTATAAGACTTCCTTAATTAGCATCGATCACTATTGATTGCTTCATTACACAATCTTAACCAAGTTTCATCAAATACTAACAAAGTTATTGTTGTGAAACTCCACAGGCTGTTGCAAATTTCATGGAAAAAGTGAGAGGAAATCGAGTCACATTCGACCCTGACCGCATTGTCATGAGCGGTGGAGCAACCGGAGCTCATGAGATGATTGCCTTTTGCTTGGCTGATCCTGGAGAGGCACTTCTGGTGCCTGTACCTTATTATCCAGGGTAAGCTTTAATTTTTACCTCTCTTAATTTGATAGTTTGACTTTGATTTAACCAAGACAGGAATTTATTAACTGATTTGGGCAAGCGAGTTGCCTAATAATATATGCGAGATTAGCAATGAAAGAGACTGAGTTGACCCTTATTTTAATGCAACCCCTATCTGTTCTAGGACCAGCTTCAATTATTGGTGGGGGCATGAAAACGATCAGTTACAAATTGCCTTACAGAAACCATTCAAACTATACCCCATTTTGACAAACATGAAAAAGATTCTTTGGGAAAATGAGGACCATCTTCCTTCTAAAAGGACACAACTCTTATGAACTTTCTTATACTCTTAATCTCTTATAGTAGTTAGGTGCACTATACACGTACGTTACCAATTTTAACCCTTTTACGGTGACCTGACACGTGAATAGTCCGCTCTGATATTTATGTATTCTTATGCAAGTCTTAGAATTCTCGGATTCCATTTTACATCAGGGATCCACGATAATGCTTTACTATATTTTTTTTCACAATAATTCTCTATGAGTTGCTTGCTAATAAATTTTATGTACTGTTGCAGATTTGATAGAGATTTGAGATGGCGAACGGGGGTACAACTTCTTCCGGTTGCTTGTGAAAGCTACAACAATTTCAAGATCACCAGAGCAGCCTTGGAAGATGCCTATGAGAAAGCCCAAAAGGCCAACATCAGAGTTAAAGGCTTGCTCATTACCAACCCTTCAAACCCATTAGGCACAGTCCTAGATAGAGAGACCCTTAAAAGCCTAGTGACTTTCATCAATGAAAAGAACATCCACCTAGTCTGTGATGAGATCTATGCTGCTACTGTGTTCACTCAGCCTAGTTTCATAAGCATTGCTGAGATACTCGAGGAAGAAGAAGTCAAATGCAACCGTGACCTCGTTCACATTGTCTACAGTCTTTCAAAGGACATGGGGTTCCCTGGCTTTAGGGTTGGGATTGTGTACTCATACAATGATGCGGTAGTAAATTGCGCAAGAAAGATGTCGAGTTTCGGATTGGTTTCTACACAAACTCAGCGTCTAATTGCATCAATGCTATCAGACAATGAGTTTGTGGATAGATTCATTGTAGAAAGTGCTAGGAGGTTGAAAGCAAGGCATGCAAAATTCACTGTGGGACTTGAGGAAGAAGGCACAAGTTGTTTGAAGAGCAGTGGTGGTTTGTTTGTGTGGATGGATTTACATAAACACTTAAAAGAGCAAACTTTCGATGCAGAAATGGCATTGTGGAGAACCATAATCCATGAAGTTAAGCTCAATGTTTCACCTGGTTCTTCTTTCCATTGCCCCGAACCGGGTTGGTTCAGGGTTTGCTTTGCCAACATGGATGACCAGACCATGGAAGTTGCGTTGGAAAGAATCAGAAACTTCGTGCTTCAAGATAAGGAGGCAGCTGTGGTGGCAATGAAGAAGAAGAAGAGATGCTTGCAAAGTAGCAAAAACCTCAGTCTGAGCTTCAATCTTCGAAATAGATTCGATGAGGTCATGATGTCACCCCATTCTCCTATTCCTCAGTCACCTCTTGTTCGAGCCACTTAACTAAGAAAATAACTTAGAATAGGTATTTCACCTAAGAAGCTAGTCAATACAATTGTTTTCTTACCTGCTGACTGCAGCTAGGTTTTTTTTTTTTTTTTTTCTGATTACAAGGTTTTTCTTTTTCACTTCATATAAGTGGAAAAGGTTTGCATGGTAGTTTTGTAATAATTTCCCTTCAAAGAGATTTCAGTGAATTCACTTCACTGTTAATTGTTTAACTTCGATCAATATGTGAAGAAACTAGATACTTCTTGAAAGAACTTACATGATACAAAGAAATTCATTCATTTGCCGCAATCAAAGTTCTTTGTTGGCTGCTCTTTGAGATGGTCAAGACTATGAACACAATTGTTAGACTTGCTCCTTTGTTAATAAAATAAAACAAGCTAGAAGAACGTTGACTACCCATGAGAAGTTTGTTCCCTTTCCATCATCTTAATTAAGCATCTATTCGACCACAAGTGATTCCATGAGAAATATCAAACTGTTGCTAGCTTAATTTGTTCACTGTCCTGAAACGGGTTATATGTAGACTTGTAGAGTAGAGTTTTCATGAGAAATATGAAACTTGTTCTGAAATGGTTTCGCCACAATGTTTGATGATGTCTAAAGTTTAAAATAATTTTTTTTATTCAAAATCATCAAAAACCTTACGACAATTCTTAAGTTCACACTAATTGTAGTTGATTTAATGGAACGGTTCTAATTGTCCTTCAAAAATCAATCAAATTGAACATCATTTAGTCATTCAGCTATATTAAATAAATATATAATTTTAGTACCAATTAAAATCTCATAATTGCATTCATTGATACATATGGATGACCAAATAATATCAAATTTTTTAACAGTAATGATACCTAAATGATTGAGAAATTAACGAGAATTCAGGGGGATATATCCAAAATCACTTGACAATGACCAGCCCTTATGGACTTCAGAGCCCATCAAGAAAAGGTGAACCTATTTAGCTTGTTGATACTGCAGAGCCCACCATACATCTCTCATGGACTTCATTCTTAGTCTTCACAATGCCAAAAAAATTTGAATGATGATTGTCCTTTCACAAACACCTATTGGGGAGCTAGACATATTTATCTATACAAAACCTTTGTTTTCCACCACTAAGAAACACATTCTTATTGTGAATTGAGAAATAAACACATTCTTATTGGCTTTATGCATTGAGAAGGTTATTGGTTGATACCATCCATCCACTTTTTTTTAGTGACCAAAAGCGCAAGATACCATAATGGGGAAGTTTGAGAAAAAAAGACTTGCTTGTATAAGCAAATAGTGATGAATTAGCCACACAACAACAACGAAAAAAAAATGCAAATAGTGATGAACAATATACATAATATATAGGCTGTGATCAATAAGTACCAACCCTTTCTATTTGTGCTTGATACAATGTCACCATCTGTTTGCATTACTTAATAATCGGTCAATATCCTTGGTGTTCCATCAAAGGTTTAAACAATGATTGAGTTGGGATGAGGGTTTGCTTAAACAACCAAAAGATTAGTTACATTATTGGTAAACAAAATGCCATGAAACATGACCTCATCTTGCACACTTTTAAGTCCAATGCATGCCATGTATTTAAGTAATATAACATTTTATGAAATAAGTCACATAAATGGTTTCTTTATTTTTATGTTCTATGCAAACTTCGATTATTCGAGAAAAATGATTAAAAATTTAGACGGCAAATATAAAGAACCTAACTCTTGAGAGAGAAGTTGAACAAAACAAAAAGAACAAGATCAATATAATGTATAATTTAGAGATCTCTGACAGGTGAAGGGTGTTTTGTTCCAATTTTTCGAATAGTTTCTTGTGTTCAATTCAAGTTTATTTATCTCTTTTGCCTTAGCGACACAAGAAATTTGACTAGCTTAGCCGTAGATTTTGATTTGCAATATGTTTCTGAGCTAAGCATGAAAATAGAACGTACATTTGGAACGTATCAGTCATTAAAACGTATTGAAAAGGATAACCACACTTTGAGTTGTCTTCTTCCTATTAATGTTCCTATCAATTAATAGACAAAACATTGGAGATTAGAACTCCAAGGGTGTATTGTTGTTCTCTGATAAAACTTGATATAAACCTATCAATAGATACAATAAACTTTGAAGTTTCAAAAGCTTAGTGGTATTATCAGATAAAAATGCACCTAACTTACTTGTTTGTTTTGGCCTTTTGGACCAGAGGGTTCGCCTAACTAATTGAACCATCGACTTCAAAAGTATTGGGCACAAGATTAGCAACAAAAATATTCACAAGCAATCCTAAACCCTCGACTATCAATGTGTTGGAAGTCCAATTCTAGTGTTACTTTGTTGATTTAAACAGATCACTTGGTATAATTTTAGATATGAGAGTTTATCTCAAAATATCCTTACTCTGCTTACAACTTAATTAAATAGATTTCTTCTTAGCTTACAGTAATTATTTCTTCCACAATTCTTAAACAGTATGCATACTCACCAGCAAAATTTTTACAAAAAGCGGTATGTAAATTAGAAACCAACACACAAGATGAGGAAGTTTGCCTGAGAATTTGGTCTAAGTTTGTTTGCTATTTTTCTGACAGCTTTGTTACTTCTGTTCATATAATTTTTCAAGCTGGTTATGAAATTTCCCATCAGAAAAAGCATCCCTTTCAAGTTAATTGCTTGCTTACAAGATTCATCTAGATGTTTCATACAGCAAATTTTGAATCCCTAACAATAGAAAATTATGAATAGCTAGGGTAGCAAATAGAAACTACTCCAGGAATTGAGCCACCCACATTGCTATCATATGAAATAAAAGGAAAAAAATAAAAATTGACATGGTCTAAAATTGACATGTAATTTTATGTGTATATAACCTCTCGTCATGTAATTTTATGTGTATATAACCTCTCGTCTCTTCTAGAAGTCAAATTCGTGTTCTTAAGATTTTCAAAAATTAGTCCAATATAAAACAACTCCCATCTTTTACGTAGAAGTCCTTCTCAAAAAGAACAAATAACAATAATTCCCCTCTTTTATTTAAAATTTTAAATGACCCAGATGATGAATAATAATATTCTTTTCTAATATACTCTAAATATTGTCCTCCACAAGCAATCATATTCAATAAGCATTATTATTGCCCCTGGAATTGCAAGAAGTTAAGACATCAAAACAACTCAAAACAAAACATAAATTTGATAGAGATTAGGTATGTGGACTTGTCAATAACATTATTCTGGAAAAAAATTAATTTTGATGTTGATTAGCTTAATCAATATCATTAACAGCAAAACTGAAACCCAGATCAATATCACTACCAAAATGCAGTAATTAACCTCAAACACTTATTTCAGCTAATTGTACTTGTACTGTGCACACCACCCACCATATATAAACTGTCTTGCTTATAAACTGCTCTCAAATCCCAAATGACACCACTAATTAATTAACAAATAGCACAAGCATTTGGGTTTTCTTCTGCACTTTGAACGTAGTAGTACTTGGTCATGTGAGGATTGTATGCTTGGTATGCTTTGACAAGCTCAGCAATCTGTTGATTTTGGTCTTTCTTCTTATCATCATCCTTCTTGCCATCATCTTTCTTATCTCCTCCATCTTTCTTGTCATCTTTCTTTTCTTCTTTCGCCGGTCCGACTGTCAAAATCTCTGTGTGCCAGTTACCTTTCCGCAACTTGTTTACCACATCAACCGGGTCTATATTTCCAGTCACTGTTAACTTCCTCTCCTTCATGTCCATACCAATTGAATCAATGCCTGCAAAACTCAAACAACAGAGGAGAAACAGAGACATTAAGTATATGCCATGTTAAATCTTCGATTTCTCTGTTTCTAATATATATCCAAACCCCATGTAAAATGAATTCTATTGCAAAATTGTGTGATAAACATAATTATGTTTGACTGTGGTTCACATTCATGAGACAAATTCAATGATCATAGTAATCAAATCAATACAAAAATTGAACAGGGGAAAAACAGAGTGTATGTATCGCAAAGTTATGGGGTTCAAAAAATGAAAAATTGAACACAAGTTTAGACCCATGAACCAAATTCAATTGTTCTGATTAGACATAACTAGATCATACCTGAAAGGCCAGAGACTGCTTTCAAGGCCTTCTGCTTTTCCTTGTCATCATGTAAATCCAGTTTGAGTACCACCTTCTGCAACAAATCAAAGAAAAAAATTGTCACTTAAAGCTTTCAGAGAAAGCATAAAAGGGCCAGTTTGTAAAAAATTTATAGAGCATTAAGAAAATAATAAAAACAAAGTCTTTGAAATCATGAGAGAAAAAGAAAGGTACGTCCAAACAAAATATACAAATGAAACTTAAGCATGAAGATTGGCTCAAGGAAACTACACCTTCATTTCTGTTGGGTCCGAAGGTGTGACAAAGAGTAGTAAAATATTGGGAAGAACTGATCAAAGACCAGATATAAACAAATTGAAGCAGAGGGTTTTTACAAGGAAGTTGCAGAAGAAGAAGAAGAAGAAGAAGAAGAAGAAACAGTGACTTTTCTATGGAAGACTAAGCTTTCGTGGAAGACGGAGTGACCTATGAGCCAAATGGGTTTAATATATAAAGCCAAACAACAAAAAGTCAAGTTCAAAATGTAAGATTGAAATCGAAGTCCTCGTAACTTGCTTGACAAGGCAGCAAGCACTGGTGATGTGAGATTATAACCTTTGATTGGACCAAGTCGTCGTCTATGTCCTTGCTGTGCTTCCTTTGCGCATGAAATGTTTGTACCTGTTTAATTACTTCCTGCGTTGTGTTGTACGTTTAAGTCTTTGAAGGGTAGGCCGGTGCCCGGTGGATAGGTCCCCGCATCCGGAAAGTTCCAGGAATGAGACAAGGACTTCATCGGCTTTGGCTTTTGTAATTATTGTCATCATTTTTTTCAAAGAAACCAGACTTTATTTTGTAATTTTGACCTGCTATATTTTGGTCTCAGTAACAATTAACAACACTATAGCTTTGTGAATTATTATTATTATTATAGGATGAGATCGGTTCTGGAACAGTGTCTAAATTATAAGTAAAATCTGCAAGTCCGCATTCTAATCTGAGCAGACTTGATTAGAATTTCTCATTACTATGGTTCGAGGAGCATGTCTATTTCGAAGGCAGGTTTTCTAATTTAAATCTTCATTTAATTGTGAGCCTACTGATTTTGTTTTTGTTAAGAGTTTTTTTTATGAGATGTCTGTCTCTTTTGCTTAAAATGTATGTAACATAGTAGAATTTCTTTCAGAGATAGAAAAGTAAGAAAACCACGAATTGAAAAACCAGGGGAAGAACTAGTCACTGGTTGACCCCAACAACAACTCTTTAAAAGGTTTCGGGCTTTCAGCAAAGAAATTTCCACTTGATTATGTCCCTATCCATGTACTTAAATATTGCCAACCCCGATAATAATGAATTTTATTGAGTCTGCAGTTGGGATTTCGATGGCTACAGTCATCTACTCCACATAAATTTTATATTTTCTTCACATATATCATAATCTAAACCAGTTGGGATAACCAGAACGCCATCAACGTTTCTACATCTATCATAAGCAAAGCACTGATGTCATCTGCTAAACCAGTTTTGTTATTTAAAAGAAGAAGTTCATATTAATCATAAAGACAAGAATATGATAATCATATAAAAGAGAAGTACTCATGAACCCAAATATTCAATCATTTCCAGTTGGTTTTTAGTTGTGTCCTCAAGCTCTGCAAGTGATCCTACTTGTGAAAACAAATGCGCATATATAATAATAGGTGATCAGCTAAATGCTTCAAGATCATCAAGGCGTATGAGACGAATGAATGGTCAGGTCAAGTTGATGATACAGCATTTGGCTGAAGCTATTTTTAACAGTTAAAGAGGCATCATGATTCATGGGCAAACAACTTGAGTCATATAGTGTTGCCTCAAAATGCTGTAGTAAAATTTATTATATAAAGGAACAAAGGCTGTTTACAACTATAGCTTCATAGCTCTTTTTATTCTTTGTCCGGTGCTCTATAACTAATCTCCCTTACAACATTAACAAAAATCAATGAACCTGTTAACGATTGCATTATACAATCTCTCTATCCGTACTTTCAATCCTGCACCAAGTAGCATAAATTCACCAAATAGCCGAGGCTTTGATAATGAAGCTCGCGAACATGGAAACAGGTATTATCCCCTACTGAAACATCGTTGTGCATAGATGCAAAATTCGGCGGGTTATGAATCTTGTGATGCACAATGCATAATTAAGCGGCACTTTTCCTTACTATACTGCAGCTTCAACTTGTAATGATGACCCAACAATGGCTAGTGCCTCCTCAACTGAAGATGCATTCTGAAGCTTGGCTTTATCAACAAGAGGCTGGCTCCTTGCAAGTTTTGGAAGCAGTTGAAATTCCTAACAAGAAAAATGAGGCGTCAGAACAATGCAGCACTATAAACACAAATTTCTATTTTACATGCAGACGAGATAGGTGTGTTATAAAGTGTTTCAAAGTTTCAACAGCCTAACTACTAATGCATGACGGTGCGTTCCCATATGTTGTCAACCTTTTTCCTTTTGGATACTCTTTGTCATTGTCTCTTTGGATAATGTACGAATTTCACCAAATTTTTGTCACATGCTCTTACACTAAAACTAATTCATGTATCTATTTTCCATCATCCCATCATCCCATCATCCTGACTCCTCTATCTTTACTGATATCCAAAAACACGACCTCCTCCAAGGACATTATCTGGGTTCGTTGGTTCTAGACCCAGCTATGTTCCTTGTTTGACCAAAGAAATAAAACATAATAAGAAAGTACCTCAGGGCTTCCGCTTTCAACGAGAACACCTTTCAGTTTGCCTGAAGTGCAGCAAGAATAAAATTAGCACATCAGCTGGAATTAAAAACACCAATACATATATGCACGCAGAAACTGTATATATTACCAGAATCTATCCAGAAAGTTGCAATCTTAGGATCAAAATTCCCAATTTCAACCGTCTCTCCAACTGTTGAATAAAAGGATAGTGGTGTGAAGTACGAAAAGGAGCCAACTGAGATCATCCAATAAAAAAACATAAATTAGATATAAAAAAATCAAACATCCAATATCTTACCATTGTCCCCATAAAACTGCCACCATATTTTCCTCGGGCTTCCTTCATACTCAAATACCCTCGAGTAGAAAGATGGAAGATAATCATATCTGGGCATTGTGCAGTAACTCAAATCATCAACAAAAGATGGCACAAAGCAATCTTGAAAGCTGAAATAATTCTAATATTCTAAATATTAGACTACAAATATGGAGTCCAACATACGTGTGAGTTTTTGCAGTCAGTAAAGATTGAATGCAATGTTGTGCAGATCGACGAGCATGATCTACATGTTCCACCCGTGCTATACGATTGTACATCTGTTCAGTGCAACATATTTTCTTTTAATATTGAAATTATGAAAGAAGTTTTGCGTTTAATTTAATAAAAAAATACCTTCAATGGGAATGCTGCAACATCTCCAACTGCAAAGATTCCAGGTACACTTGTCCGGAACTGACCATCAACCTTGGTTTTGAAAGTACAAATACATAAAATAGAATAAGCAAATAGACATTTTACTAATCCTGGCAATCAAATTTGAATCCATTGTTGAAATCTAAATTCCTAAGCCAGGATTTTAATCTCCTATGATTTTTAGCAGAAATAATAACTTTGCAGTTGGAATTTTGGACCTGTGACAACATAAAAGCTTATCCAGATATGATATACAATATTACACATACTTTGTATCCAAAGTTATAACAGTTAAATTGTGCACAATTCATAATTCAATATACATCTAAATGGATGTAAACATATAACATGCTCAGGAAACAGCTCTGGCAGCATAAGTTTAAATGGGTACCTGTATACCACCAACACTGGAATCCAAACCCGCCTTTTCAAAAGGACCAACAGCAGGTTTTGCTCCTATACCAACAATTACCTGCAAAAGAGAGAGAAATGGAGAGAAACTTATTACAACTTCTTTATTATTTTATATTTAATGTAGAACAGGTCTTGACACACTTCATTACATTATCCAAGATGTATGGTGAAAGGTGACACCCAAATTAAATAAATAAATAAGCATCCTAATATCAAGGATGTGTAGAATGTAGGAACACCAACTTACCGTGTCTGCTTCTATACTAGATCCATCTTCAAGCTTAACATGAGTTACACGTCCATTGGAACCAGCTTCTATATGCTTTAGTGAGGTACCCTGGTCCATAATTAAATATGCTTAGTCAGCCAGGTTCCATGGAAATTCTCACATGCACTATAGGTACCAGAGCGAGGGAGAGTACCTTTAAGAATTTAACACCATTATCTTTGTAGAATTCTTCATATCTCCGGGCAAGTGAAGGAGTAAACAGTCTTTGCATAAGATGGTTCTCTGGAAATATGATCTTCATAAAGAAAAAAAAAGTAAAAATCAGAGAAGGAAAGTGCAGGTGCAAAGTTACAAAATTTAGCACTTTTGCACTTCATGAAGGTTAGGTTATCCTTATCCCCAAACATAAAACGCAGCAAGTTGAACATAACACATACTGTTGTATCAAGTTTCCAACCACAAGCTGCTGCAGCAACCTCCATACCAATATAACCACCACCAACAATGACCACCTTCCGTGCTTTCTCCTACGAAATAAGATGTAAAATTTTACAGAAAGGAATTATAGTTCAAGAACAGAAGACATGCCCAGATACTTCTTAATAGAAGAGTCTTATACTCTTATTGTTCAAATTAAACCTTGTAAAAGCAATTTACTGGAGTTTGCATTGCATTAATGTTGGGCATTCCATCATATGTAGATAATTCAACATTGCAACACAAAAGTGATTATATGAAGCAGGATGTTGATAAGCGGTTCCAAAATTAGGAACAAAAGAAGGATCCATCTCCTTTGTGAATTAATAAATTGCAGGGAATTGCATTTTACACTCCTCAGATAAAATGCCAAAATATGCATGTACTATGCAAGCATATAGCAGGCAACTAGTAGAATAAAGCCTTTCACTCTAAATGATAATGCAGCATGAAAAAGCAAGCTAGTTTGCATTATGTCAATTAAGTTTCCTTTGAAGTGCCAAATGACGATCAAAGGCAGTACAGCTAATCCTCAAATAGTGTAATCACAGGCGGAGCCAGCCATGGGCTGACCTGGGCTGTAGCCCGGGTAGAATTCTGGCAGCAAAATTTTTTCATAGGTATAATTAAACTATAATATTTCATTTAAACATTTTAGCCCACTTATTTCTCTCTTTTTTTTAACAATAGCCCACCTATTTTTTAAATTTTTAGCCTACAAAAGAAATTTAAAGACAATAATCACTTAAAATAATGATTGTTTTTTCCCAAATACTTCTTTCAATTATTTTTTCCTTTTATTTTTTAAAACTATCTTTATATATGCTAAAGTTGTTGAAAATAAATGGTTAATTATATTTATTTTATTTATGATTTACAAAAAATTACCATGTTAATATAAGTAAGCAACACAAAAAAAAAATTAGCCCACCCTACTCAATATTCCTGGCTCCGCCATTGAGTGTAATGGTTGTGTGCATGATGTGGGACTCAGAATTAATCTCAGCCAATGTTCATGCGGTTGTTCAAAAGTTTAAACATTGAAGAGGTAGATACATCTTCATGTTTTCAAATGGGAAGTTAAGTTATCACTTGCAAGTTGCAACATAGAAAGCACCAATTGAAGTAAGAATGTGAGAAAGTAAATACAGTTAAACTTACCAACGATGATACTAGTGCATCAGCATCTGCAACATCCCGGATATAATGAACACCAGGTAGGTTTCCTCCTATTTTCTCCGGCAATCTGAAAAAAGAATAGTCGAGGAAGTCAGTTTGCTTCAATTTAAGCATGTATAATCTGGCTGCCAGTTCTCATACTAGATATATAAGAGATATATAAACAATTAAATAATTAATATAAATTATTTAAAATATAAAAGATATAGTATGTTTCAATTTTATAAAATGATGGCTCTGATATCAAATCTTAAACGGCTCTGTTGGCAGTTTGCTTCAATTTAAGCATGTATAATCTGGCAGCACTTAGTATACATATTAACTAATCATTAACTGACAAAGATTAATTAAGCGCACCTAGAGGCTGTGCATCCTGTAGCGATTATAAGTGATCCATACTTGAGCAGTTTGCCTGAATCTGTAGTCAGGGTCTGCTTTTCGATATCAATATTTGTAACCGGATCTTCATAGAACATCTATATAGAAAATTGAAAGGGCACAACAACACTTAATCATCACAATCGCACCAATGCAAAAAAAAAACTTACTAAGCAGTTACAAGAATTGAACATCAATGCAAACATTATAAAATAGAGGTTTACCTCTATCCCTTTTTCCTTGTACCAGTCAGGTGTTTGCCTCTCCCCACCAGAACCAACACAAGTATGAAACCCCTATATATTTCAAATTCTAAACTTGTAAACACTACGCTTCGATACCATCATTTCGTATTTACTTTGATTCGAAATTCATAAACTCGAGTCTGATTATGACAAGAACAGGAATACTCACAGGCAAGCGTGCTGGCTTCTTATCTAATGGGAACATATAGCCTTTTGTCAGAGCTGGACGCTCATAAGGCGCATAAGCCTGTTCAAGTGTTCATACAACACACAAGATTTTCACTTCCAACTTCACATTTTTGGTTTTGAGTCTGATACTTCAATTTCACATTGTGATAACAATAACCAAACAAACTGTGCAAAAAGCTCGAAAATTTCATTACCTCTTTGGATACAATTGCAAGGCGTCCATTGGCCATTCCTTGCTCGACGAAAGTCCGAGCGGCGTAGCCAGCCGCATTGCCACCGCCAACAATCACAAACCTGCAGAGAGAAAGAGTCAAAACAAAAATTTGGTGCCGGTTGCCAAATTCGAACTGAAAAGAGTGAATTTTTGGTTTACTGACTCCCGGTTTTCGTTGGCGAAAGCCGAGGACGAAACGACGTAGCTTCGGCGGAAGGTTCTGCATCCGATTGAAGCAGAGCTGTGAGGTGGGGAGTGATGGCGATACCAGAGAGGAACGCTGTGCTTGAAGGACGAAGAGTTCGCGATGCTCGCCATTCGTCTACGAACTACTGTAGCTTGAGAAACAAGAAAGAGAAGTGAAAATTAGGGCTTGTGATGACGATCGAGACTGAAGAAGACGAAATGAAAATTGCAGTGACAGAAGTGGGTTTGATTTTGTGAAGGTCGGACCTGAAGACATTGGGAAGCTGCTTTGAGATTTGGATGATTAAATTAATTAATTAATTAATTATTGAAAGCTGGGTGGCTATTGAAGAGGTCGAAAGGTCAGTGATAGAGTAGTGAGTCTGTGATTTGCTACACCATCTTCAGAGAGGTGGGTATTGGCCATTGGAGGCCGTTACAAAATGTCTGGGAAATCAAAACGACGTCGTTTCTTGCTTGCATAGACTGATAAAAGTGCTTCCGTTTATTTTCAAAGTGAAACTGAAAAAAAAAAATTGATTGTTTGTATTATAGTATTATATTAATGTACTGTAGACGAACTCAAACTTATAAGAGAGAATGATCACTTTAGTCACTGAACTTTCGAAAATATCACTTTAGTCACTGAACTATTACACCGTCTATCAGTTTAGTACCTCCGTTAGTTTTTTCCGTTAAAACAACTTTTTTCCATTAAATTCAGGGGTATTTTAGGAATGTAAGACCAAAAAATCATTTCTCTGACTTGATTATGTATTTTTGAACTTGCAATTATTGCAAACATCTTTTTAAACTTCATATGCAGTGGATTTGTTTACATTTGTTAAGAATTGTTTGCATTCAAGATAGTGAATGTTGATCTCAAAATGCCCTAAATGGGTGGGTAGACAAAAATGGGTGAAATCCTCTTTGAGATTTTTGATTGCGTAGACAAAAATGGATGAAATTCGAGGAAAATTTAGTCAAAAAATGTAGAGATATTTGGGTTGATAGAAAGTGAGACAAAAAAATTGATTTTTTGGTCGTATATCCCTAAAATACCCCTGAAATTAACGGAGAAATGTCATTTTAACGGAAAAAACTAACGGAAGTACTAAAGTGATAGACGGTGTAATAGTTCAGTGACTAAAATGATATTTTCGAAAGTTCAGTGACCAAAGTGTCAAATCTAGCAAAGTTCAATGACTAAAGTGACTATTCTCCCAACTTATAATTTTAGGCAATAATCAAGATAGAACCTACTTTTATGCAAAAGCTTTGTGACTTTTAGGTCAAACAAAAAAATAATTTGGTTATGTACAAAATTTCTATTTTTAGTCAAAAACATCATTATTTTTTATAAATGTTGAGGTCATAGCGACCTTTCTGACAATCACGTTTTACATCAACACATTAATGACAATTAATGTTGGTCTTAATGACAATTGTGTTGGTCTTGTGAAAGCCTCTAAGTTCTTATATCATGTGACTCGAATGGACAAAAGAGTTTCAAGTTGTAAAATTTCAAGACATAATATTTTCAGATACTTTTACATTACTTATCCAATTTCCAACATCTTTTTAGGAACAACCAGATAAGCAAATAAGGATATTTTATGGGATTTTTGAAATAGAGAGATAGATCAACTGAAGCATTTCATGACTTCAAAGATATTTCCCTTAGTTTCCAGGGACTTTCCACCCACATACTTCACTTGAATTAGTGAGATGTTTTGTAAATAGCATATAACAAATATTTAGAACATATTACATAATTAACTCACCTCGCACAATAAAAATCGCTACCGATAATACTGAGCCTTCTAATACAAGTCTCATACAAATAACTGTCTGATCTCTCAAAAGTTACGGAAGAAATGGGACTGGCTAGGTATTTATGGGGTAAGGACTATATGACAACCAACTAGAATCTGCCACATGTCCTTTTCCTTTCAAAAAATCGAACACGTGTTAGCTCATCATTTGTCCACCTACCACCTTATGCCACATGTCGAGCATAGGAGCAAGTTGTGTCACCATGCGACATATGTCCATTGGGTTAGCCACCTTGCTGCACCAACAACATGGTGCCCCCACCTGCACGCCATGTGTCGCCTTCGACCAATAAGAAACCGTCGACACACTGTAATTTTTAATTAAACTACAAAAACTAATTTTAAAAAAAACCTCGAAATCCCAAGAAACCCAAAAAATACTACGAACTTGACGTCTGCTTTCCTATCGTGACCTCAAAAGTAAAATTTTACCAACTCTAAAATTCAAGATCTCATACACCATGTGCTTTCCTTTATTTTTTTGTAACTGAGCACTGGTTTTTCCAGCCTCTGCAGCTTTTGCTTTGGGCTTGTCCCTTATTGAAATTTGCTTCCCAAAAAAAAAAAATATACACCATGTGACTGACCTCGTGTAGCTTATTTCATATAATGTCTTGCCCCCCAATTTGGGGTAAGTTTAGGTTATTTATTCCAAAAGTCATGCATGTAATATCCCTTTTTGCCCACTTTGAATATACCAGCTTGAGCTTCAAATCTCATATAATACTATACAATTCGAGTTGGATAAAGCTTAGGTTTAGCACCTGGTAGGTGAGTTGCTCCACTCCTTCAATCACACTGAAGCTATGCCCCAATTTGCGGTTATAACCTTTTCACTTTCGGTTGGTAGTTTTAAACTTTAACTTTATGCATCTTATCTTTAAGACTTTAACTATGAATAGGTCAAAGCCAATCAGAAGAATTGAAGCTGCTGCAGAACCCAAACAGTGTGGGATATATGGAACCCTAATGAACTTTCATATCATCGATCGAATACTGTACATGGCTGAGACTGAGAAGAAAGGGAAAAAGAAAATTGAAGAACAAGTGATTCTCTGATTTCAAATATACCCAACAGAAAAGGAGAAAACACCAACTTAATTGGGTATGTACATTTCCTCTTTCAGTTAGAGTTTCTGTAATCAGATAATTAACACCCAAAAAAACACAGAGTAGATAAGCAAAGCAGCATACTACTTCAGCACAATCTTCTTAATTAGTAGCTGAAGCTATTAGAGCTATATATACTCCTACCCAAACCAACACGTACCAACCCTTCGATCTTCTATAACTATACTAATGCACATTTAATTTGCAGCATCAAAAAACCAACCACCATGTCCATGGCTCACCATGAACAATACTAAGCATTACCATATATCTCCGGCCAGTAATTATATCATGGGTGGACTAGCTTTACCACCTTGGTCCAAAACCTCGAGCACCTCTGTCCTGCTCCTCACAGCCCTGTGAAACAACTCCCTTATCTGCAGCTGCAGAGGCACCAAACCCTCCTCCATCCTCCTGCAAGTCTCCGCGAGCTCCGCAACTTGCCCCGCCACCTCCTCCAGCCTCTCCGGCTCGGCCGGAAACTGAAAACTGTCGGCGAATTCGATCAGCGATTGGCCCAATTTCTCCATCTTCTGCATCTCCTCCAACAAGCCGGCGGAACACTTCTTCTCCTTCTTCTTCCACTCCTCGGCGATCTTGTCCTGCAGGCCGATCAAGGGTTGGGCCCAGACCAAGTTCCTCTGCACCGGAAAATGCGTCATCAGCCCGGTCCGCTCCTGGCATGGAACAGCAGTAACCAATATCCACATCACATACAGTATGATGGTGCTCATAATATAAACCGGTTGGGCCAAAGTGGACGTCTCATTGCCTTTGGGAGCTACCAGATTTGTGGACATAGCTTGAATCTGTTTCGCTGCGGACCAGCCCTTGGACATGCCCCAAGATAGAGCCCGAAACTGACCGGCGGCTCGGTCTTTATTCGGGGCCGAGACGCCGGTCCTGCGCCCAAATGACCACGTCCTCTCCGTGGCCTTGGTGGTCTGTCCTTCCTTGTCCTCGATCGCCATGGCCGTGACCAACGAATTCAAGGCCTTCTTGGCTCGCCGGACCTGGCCGTCCCCGATCGGCCTCTGCTCCAGAGCCGAAACCGCAATTTCCGCGAGCTTCTGGAAGTGTCGGACCGATTCAACCCCGCTGGAAACGGCATTGCAGATGTCCAAGGCTTTAACGACCCGGTCGAGAAACTCGGGCACGAGGCGGTCGAGAGGAGGCTTGGAAATTTGGGTGGGGTCGCGGCCCATTAGTACGACGGCCTTGAACTCGGCCTCGCAGCAGAGGAAAGTGTCGAGAAGCTTCCGAATCCAAGCAATCGACAAGAAGGGGTCGGAGGGATAGTCCTCGGGAGGAGACAAGAGGTCGAGGAAGCGATCGGAGACGTGCTTCTGGAAGTGTTCGAGGTCTTCCAGCTCCTGGTCGTGGTTGCCTTCCATGGACACCACTTGGTTTCTGCGGATGCTGATTCGGTTCAGGAACGAGCCCTGGTTATCTGTAACCATTATTTCCTACCTTGTTGTACGTGTGTGTTTCACTACTTTCTTGATCTCCTGAAATTGAAGAATTCGGAATGTGAAACGGCCGGAGTGGAAGAGAGACAACTTTGGAGGACAAGGGAGAAAATGAGAGGTCTGAAATAAAGAGTTGGTTGCTTGGCGGTTATATATATGAGAGCCAATTACATGGTCATGGCTTGTCGGGGACGAGACCGTTTCTTCTTCCTTTTTGTGGACGCTGACTAGGGGGATGGTTTTCCAGGACTGCCCTTCCGCACCCCCTATAATTACCAGCAACATAAACCATGCTGCAATTGCATGGGCATGCAAGTTTGAGCGGTTAATTTCCTTTTTTTTCTTTTTTTTTTCTTTGAACCATGTATTCGATCCAACACTTTCTTTGAATAAGCTGCATTCTCAACCAACCTTTACAATCTTTATTCTTGGTTTAGTTTGAAGTTATCAATAACGTTTTACTATTATTTTTATTCTTCTATTTTGGGAGTATAATTGAAGTCTTGAACTTCATTCAACGTGACAAATACCATAAACCATAATGATCGAGTTGATCATAGTTATCTTGCTATTGAATCACATTGTGAGATTAATTTACTATTATTTCCATGCTATATCAATACCCTCCATAAAAAAGAGTAGAGACATCGTCTTGAATAGGTTATGAAGCTCAATACACAATAACATGGAGCAGCACTGTGTAGCTAAGGGTTGGGTAGTGAGAATAAAACCGAAACACTTACTTCCGCCTAGAATGGCACTTTCGAGATTAACACCTCTAACCAAGGGCAACGATGGTACATTCATCTAAGAGAGAGTAGAGTGGCCAAGTCAGCAAACTAGGAGCCAATTCATCGCGGCTATGTACGCGTGTATCCTCGTGACAGATAAAGACAGTCACGGTCTGGTCCGACTGTCAAAACCCCAAAATACAAGCTTTACTCCAACAAAAAAAATACAAGCTTTACTTTGACTGGGTACTTATGCACGACCTAAATTTACTCCCTCCATCTTCCATCTTCCATCCTCGATCCATAGTTCATTTTTCTAAACATGGCGGTTTGGTTAGAAGTTATATATGCATGCTTTATATATAATTTTCAACAATTTAGCTAGTTAGCCTTGAATTCTCGTAACAGAACACGACGTTTCCACTATACGATGCGTTGCGACTGTAATCAATTTAATGTACAATGTGTTATGCATATTATTAACGTTGATTAAGATTAAAAATAAATGTGATCCAAAGTATAACTATAGTCAAAAGACGAAAAACTAAATAGAATCTATTAAACTTATTGAATAGAAAAAATAAGAGATTATTTAAAGAAAACAATACCAGATTAGATGATGGAATATTTGTAAGGGGTTGCCCTATGTATTTTCTTCATCATGATGATGACGATGATCGATGATGATGATGGCAATGGCATTGAATCGATAATTCTAGTGCAGAATAAGATTGATACGATAACCAAAGAGAGCCTTAACAGATTAATTAACACACCAGGCAATGAGCCAAAAAAATTAAAAAATTAACACACCAGGCTTAATCAGTATAACAATCGAAGAACGACATGTAATTAAGGGGATGGTCATTGGTCAACAATTGACTCATGGATAAAATTAGGGGTTAACATATCAAATCAATTAATTAAGTCCTGATTAAGACTAGCTACCCCCACTTGTGTCACTACAATTAACCTGCATGCAGTTTCCCATAAAACCACATTAGCCGCCTTAAGTATTTTATTGTCTTGTTAATTAAATCTGAGGTAGTTTTGATTAATTGGATCGATGTTACTATTTTATAGTACGGTTTATATGGTTTTGAAATAGGATATTGCTACTGATTGATTGAATGAATTGCCAAGCATTTGACGATATTGCTCACTGATTGAAGGGCCGGGGGGGGGGGGGAAAAAAAGAAGGAAAAAACAAAAAACAAAAGCAGTGTCAAAAACCAAAACATCAGCAGGGCCTGAAGATTACAAGGAAACAAAATAAAAACTAGCTATGGAGCTACTGATTGATTGAATGAATTGCCAAGCATTTTACAGTTTTAATAACATAAATTTGTATAATCTAATCGATATACAGCATTAGCTATAAGTACGTACATAATGTTCACGTACACCGAGATATATATGAAAAGAATTTCGCAAACTTAATGAACCAGTTTTTTTCAATATATCCTAAAAGAAACTAATATTGTGACCAGTGGCGGAACTATGTCCTGGCTTTTGGGGCTTAAGCCCTACCAAGATTTTGGGTGAAAAAATATTAAGTATATATAGTAGCCCAAGATTAAGAGATGAGAAGAGCAAAAGAGAAAAAATTGCAGAAGAAGAAGAAGAAGTCGCGGGTGGTGGGTGAGAGGAAAGAGAGAGAAAAGGGAGTCACGTGGGTTGGTCAGAAAAGAAAAAAAAAAAAAAAGGGAGGAAGAAGAAAATAGGATGAATAAAAAAAGACACGCGTTGGTCAAAATATTCTTTTATTTGATTTTGGGGGTGTTAATTTTTTTTTTCTCCAATATTTGATTATTTGGTCTAAAAATCTAAAATTTAAGTTTATCAATGAGGTACTTTAAAAAATAATATTCTCGCCTCTCGGCGAGATTCATTACAAAAAATTACTTTGAAAATTAGCCCCTCCAGACTTTTCATCCTAGGTTCTGCCCCTGATTGTGACGGATGGTTTAGCTCATCTTGGAGCACAATTCTCTAGCATCTTCTTTAGGGTGGAATAATTCATTATCACTCTCAACTTAGATCAAGTTGGTGGAGGATGTAATCGGGGTTTTGCGTTCTAACTTCTAAGGAAAATTCACGAGTCAAATTTGGTTTAATAAATTTTCCTTCCTTTCTAATTATCTGAATTAACTCCTTCAATTTAATTGAAGGAAAATTGAAGGAAAATGATTATTGACCTCATTAAGGCCTAATATGTGGAGGCTTTAATCTTATGTGGCAATACATGTCATGTATACATCATTCACAATTTGCCAATTCAAAATATTTAAATTCCACGTCATTTGCATGAAATACTATACTACCCATCTCAATTTAACGACTCTAATTAATCATCTTATTTATTTTATCTTTTAGAAATAATATAAACATAAATATTATTAAAATTATATTTACAAATGTCGTCGTCATCTACAATTCTAGATCTTCACATACATGGTCATTGCTTTATCTTCCAGCCAAATGATCTACATATATTATATCAACATTGCCATGAAACCTCTCAACTGTACACCTTCGAAATTCCCCCCATATGCAGAAACATCAATTAAAAGATGATATATACATATATGTGTTGATATAATAATTAATCAATACCCTCCAAATCGTATATGCCATGTTGATGACCATATATTATCAAACCCTTATCACCACCCATTAGATCAAATTTGGTTGAACTAGCTTCTTGTTTCAAATATAACAGTAACTACCTATCATGCATGATGCGTCATTCACTCCTTAGAGAAAATTGAGAGCATGTTGCAGACTCTCTTCTATTTTTTGGTTTTGTCATTTCGTATATCTTTCACTTAGAAAATTAGGGTTTAATTATTTGGGGGTTTATAATAATTGTTTTGGTTAAATTTCCATAAACAAATGTATTGAAAATGTATACAAATTGAATGAAAGATATAAAGTTTTTTTTTGCAGGATATAAAAGGCTAGTATTGGTTATGTCAAATTTGACTGGACAAAATATATTGACAAAAATATAAAAATATTAATTAATTAATGTGACATGGAATGCCACGTAGGATTAAGACCTCCACATCTTAGGCCTTAATGAGGCCCCCTAGCATTACCCTTAATTGAAACCCTCATGATTTTTTTTTTATTATATTTCTTCCTTTTATTTTTTATCATATCACGAAAATAACTAAAAAGATAAATTCATTCCAATATCAGTTGATTACAGGGGGGTAGGATAAATAACTCCATCAATGCTCCATTCATTTACATTTTCATTCCAAGTAAGTAAACATCCATCAATTCTACCATGAACGGCAATCCATTAATAAATTGGAAATGGTTTTGAATGGTTAGCTAGGTAGGTTTCAGAAAGGCCAATGATAAACATAGCTCCACAAGTGTCCAAATTATTAAGAATATATATATATATATATATATATATATATATATATTGCCATTTGTGGAATTCATGTGTGAGTCAACTCTATGAATTAGTAGAAATTCAATACGACCCTTTCAAATATTCTTATGCCTTCACATGAACGATGAAGCTATCGCTCGCTCCGGCTTATCATCACTATGTCAACTAAGAATAGGGTGACTTGTGAGAGAGAGTGACATATGTAGTTGTTGAAACAATCTTTGAAAGCTCAAACTTGACTCGGCTCGGATGATTTCCTAAAGTGTCTTTCATTATTAAATAAAGATATGGCTGAAAGAATTAAATTAAACCCAAGCAGATCAATATACTGACTTTAAGTTCAATTCGTTGCTTTTAGAAACGTGCTCGAATGCACATCCTACGAGCTTTTACGAACCAAATATACAAAATATATATGAAGCACGGCTCATTTTCTCTAACAAGCTATATACTCTTGAGTTTAAGCTGAATTTTCTTTCAGAAGACATGCTTGAACGATCAAAATATGAGTTGAACTTGACGAAGTGGTGTTAACGTACTCAGTAGTTAGAATACCCACTACCTAAGATTCAGGTCATGGATTTGAGTCACTATAAAAGTATGAGTAAAATCATTTGATCATCTTTTATAAAAGAAAAAAAAATCAAAATATGAGTTGAATTTAAACTGTATCAAATTGATTTACTAGTCTTGCACTATTCTCACCATATTGTCCATTTGCATGGGTCATGTCTTTTGGGGTGATGGTCTCTTGCAGCTTAATGGGTTTTCGAATTGCTTAAGCCTTCCTAGAAATCAATGATGCACTAGCCTAAGTCAGTGACAAAAATAGTAGCAATTTATTTTCTTTCCCTTTTGGCTGTACTGGTCAGTCAAGTAATTTGAAAGTTCAATGAGAAAATTTTCTCCCGTACGATGTTAGTTGCAAAGCTCTCTCTTGAACTATCACTTGCTTAAATTCCAAAGATGATTAATGCATACTTTACTTTCAAAGTTTTGTCTTGCTCACCATCCAAGATTCCAAGCAAAAGTCCTTTATTATAGTTTCCAAACAAGTCGATTATATTTCAATTTTCATCGGGTAGAAGATAAATTGCATCATGATCACAGATCCCTTTCGCTCTCACTTGTTATATATAACTTGGATATCGATTTTTATAATATTATGCGTCTACGAATATAATTTCTCATATATATATATATATATATAGCAATCTCGTTACAAGTTGTTAATTCAAAACACCATACAAAGAAATGCTAGAGTTACGTTCTAACGATCCAATGTTGACTAGCATTGCATCACAATTAAGCCTTGTTTGAAATCCCTTCTTAATTCTATTCCAAGTTAAAAGTTAAAACCAAATGTTTCTGGACTTTCTAACTGCTATGAAGTAATTAGACTGCTAGAAGGAAGATAAAAACAAGAATTGCTAGTGAGAGCAGTCATCAGAATGCTTGGTAGTTTCAGGCAAATTATATTTGCAAGAAATACGGAGATCGAAAATCGAAAACCCTATCTCTAGGGGACTGATAATCAACCAGTCCAAATTGTCTAGTTATACATGATCGATCATCAGAATTCACTAATTACGTGATGCGAGGATCATACTAAAAAAGACAGAAATGACTCCAATTAAGGACTTGAACAGTTCTAGTTATAATTGAAACCAAATGTGTTAGAAGTGAGTACGTAAGACTAAGCTTAAAGCCTTGAATTTTTGTGTCCAAGAGTCAAGACCAAAGTAATGATAATCACAAGTCCAACTTTCTTCTTTTTCATTCCAACTAATTCATTCCTACCTCTCCCCCTGGGAATTTCGATTTTCGGGATTAGGATTCGTGTGTTACCTCAGTGACGCTTCCTTCATTCCCATTCCCATTTCAAGAAAAAAACCAAAAGACCGGGGGTCCCCGCGGTCTGCTGTTTCTGCGTGTGGTCAATTCCTCTCTGATCAACTGAACAAATTAAATAGTTTTTTATGTTAATAAAAATCTAAAATGTATTAATACATCATTTTTTTTTTGGACTGAAGTATTAATACAGTAGAACCTCTTTAAATTAATACTCGATAAATTAATATTTTCTTTTAAATAATAGAATTGTCCAGTCCCAACTCGGGACCAACGTGCTAAATTAATAATCTCGATAAAACTATAAGATAATACATTTTAAATATTTTCTTTGTATATTATAGGTCCCAAATATGTTATAAATTAATAATTAGCTAAAAAGTAAATAATAAATTGATTATGAAGTTTTCTCAAAATATGAATAAATAGTAGTTTGTTTGTTTTTTTAACTTCAAATCTAATTGAATCTCATCTTTAATTGTTTGCAACGCGCCCAAAAGTTTTGGGGTTGCTTTCTCGTATTGCAACAAGAAGTTTTGGAGTGTCATTGGTGCTTTGAGTGCTTCCTTGCATGACACCGGTACCAAAGGTTGTGTATCATCAACAACTTCAACTTCATCTTTAGAATGCTCTGCCATGTTGTCAACTTTGAATTTTAACTTGTCATTTGATGTGATGAATCGAATTCATTGAACTTGTTAAATGAATAAATATAATATGTTTAATTACTGTTAAGCTAAAAACTAAAAATATCTTTGTAAATTAATAATTATTAATTTATCGATAAATTGATATCTCGCTAAACTAATAGAATTTAGGTGGTCCCAACGCTATTAATTTAAAGAGGTTCGACTGTACATCATAGACTATCTTTATAGAGGTATCCGGCCACTACTATAGGGACCTAGTCTTATACTACATAATTAATTTACCAGTTTCAATTAAGTAAATTATATAATTAAGTTGTTACACAAATTAGGGTTAGAAATTTTGGTTTCCAAAGATTCCAAGAAGCTTCCACGTTAGAGTAGGACAAAGGAGAAGATGAAATCTAATACAAAAAAATATGGAGCAAGATGTTGTAAACAAATAGAAACTCAGATCAAATATGTCAAAGTGGATGGAAGGTCAATTTAGGGTTAGATGGAGCTTTGGAGAAGTCGACCCATTTGTACAGTCTCTCTAATTACTTTTAAAAGGGCAGTGAGAGAGGGACTCAATGCTCTTGCCAGAGCCATATCTGATATTAATTTTAGTTCTCATGCAAACTACTCGATTTGTATTCTGTAGTTTGAATGTTTGATACTCAGGCAACTAACAAATTTAAAAGAAGTAGAAGGGAGCAGTTAACAATGGGTCACCACTATTGCTGCCAACAACGAAAGGTTAAAAGAGGCCTTTGGTCCCCTGAGGAAGACGAAAAGCTGTTGACATACATCACCACCTACGGCTATGGCTGTTGGAGAAATGTTCCTGAGCAAGCTGGTCGATCACTCTTCTCTCTCTCTCTCTCTCTGACACGTACTAACGCACAATTACTACACATAAACACAAACCTTCTTGTGTATGTTTTTTTTTTTCTAATTATTAAGGGTTTGGTTGCGTGGTTTTTTTTTTTTTTTAGGGCTTCAAAGGTGTGGTAAGAGCTGTAGACTGAGATGGGTCAATTACTTGAGGCCTGATATCAAAAGAGGACGGTTTACACCAGATGAGGAGAAATTGATTATTAGACTTCATGGGGCTGTGGGGAACAGGTTCAGTAATTTCTAGTAACCTCACCTATTTGCATTATAGTTCTTTCACTAATTTGTGGCAATTGCATGCACCAAACTAGTTCTAGCTCATTAATTCGTAGTTTCAAAATTAAGGAGTTCTTTTTTAACATGTTATAATCCATGCTCTAATATGAAGGTAGAAATTAAATTGTAGATGGGCGCATATAGCAAAGTGCCTGCCAGGAAGAACTGACAATGAGATAAAGAACTACTGGAATTCATGGATAAAGAAGAAGCTAGAGAAGCCTTCTTCATCAATAACCACATCTGTTTATCATCATCAGCAGTATTCCCAAATTGTGTCTCTTAATCCAAACAATCAAGATCACTTTGTGAATCAAACTTTCATTGCAAGGCCTTCTCCATACCCCCCATTTATGTTTGAGGCTGCTTCAATAGATGAGAGCACTACTCATGCAAACAACATTAATATCAATGTGCAAGCAGATCATTGGCATTTCCCACTCTACGTGAACTCGAGCAATCTTAGGGCATGGATTTTGGATCAGCATAATGTTCAAGCCCTTCTTTCTACAGGACCATTTACAAACATGGATGCAAAGTTGTTAATGCCATCCCTCATAGGAAGTACTACTACTGCCATTAACGCAAATATGGTTCCAGTAGTGGAACCTTGTAGAAATGTTGATGAAGAAGGTGATATTTCAATGGAGTGCTTGCAGAGTCATCAGGATTTGAATGCATTGGTTCATTTCCGGCAGCAGCAACCATGTTCGACCTTCCATTTTTGCTGGGATAGTGTTGAGGGACAACATGGAGGGCATGAAATTTCTGTACCATCTTCGTCCAATATGGGAGCTAATATAATGTCTTCATCTTTTCCATCCTACCTATGAGCTTCAATGAAGGCTAATTTTCGCACATCAATCCCTACATCGAGGAAGGAACTTCGTCTTTCAAGCTTTAGGAAGTTACTATCTTTGCGTTTAACTTCATAGGAGATACCGTGGAACTAATACAGCTGGGAGCCTGGGACACAAAACATGCATGCAATGCTCATAAATATTTTTTATGTTTGCATACAACCTTATCAAGAATAAAGCTAATAGAACTTGTAAAACATGATTAGCATCTATCTGACAGTTCTCATTTTATTATACTTTAATTTTAGGGTCTCCTAAATCCTAACTAAGATGAGTACTACGTAAGTGATCAATATTTAAGAATTAATTTCATCATTAGCTTAACTTAGGAATAGCTTCTTATAAAATATTCTGAAATTTCTTCCATATCAACATAGAACGTACATAAGTCCAATAACAAATATATTAATGTTAGAATTGGCATAAACCTTGTTGGATGGTGTTGATATTTTATAGTTACAAATTGGAGAGAGGAAAATTTCTATCACGATAGGGTCGATAGCTTTATGAATGATTGCCGACAATTTCTATGTACAAAGCGAGTCGTGGAGTTTTTTTTTTGTTTTCGCAACTTCACCAAATTATAGTAATTAAGGATGTCGTCTCAAAGGGTATTGTAATAAAATAAAAAATAAAAAAATTAACAATGAAAATAACAAATGAAGAAGTGGGTGGGAATAGATTTCTTATATTTTTGTAAATTTGAGATCCGTACTTTAATCCAGATTTTTTCTTTTTGTAAGAAAACAAATCGGAACTCAAATTGCTAAAGAAGGAATTACCCTAAGTTTGTAGTCTTGGATCGAGTGTTCCGCACAAGCTAACAAGAGCATTAACTAAGAAACTCGATCGTCTCCCTGAAAATTTATGGGAAAGAGGTGGATGAATACTAAATGGTTGCTTGGACTATTGCATATTTTTTCCTCGCTTTTTTCCCTTTGTTTGTTGTTTTTCTTCAAAAAAAAAATCCAAAGGAGTACACAGTACGTGTACGTACACTAATGCAACCCTAGATAACAAAAAGTTACTTTTCTCATATTC
Source organism: Rubus idaeus (assembly GCA_030142095.1). Taxonomy (NCBI): domain Eukaryota; kingdom Viridiplantae; phylum Streptophyta; class Magnoliopsida; order Rosales; family Rosaceae; genus Rubus; species Rubus idaeus. Next base: position 6,677,689 of record CM057969.1, read on the forward strand.
TACGAGAAGCCACTTTTCCTGCTGATGCCCTTGCTGTTGTTGGTCATGTTGATGGTGCACAAGTTTGGGAGCATTTTCTTCCTTGTTCTACTTATCAAACTTTTAATATAGATTGTTCATATGTTGGACGCCCTCATGACTGTTTTTTGTAATTTTATTTTCCCCATCCAAAAAAAATCACAAACAACAAGAACATTTTATATCTTGCAATCACCGGGCAGGCTCATATTATATTTGATTATAAAGCCAACCAACCAAATTCAAAGGACTCTTAGAAGTTTAAACTTTTTCCCTCCATTGTTTTTTATTTTATTTTCAAGGGTTTCAATCTCAATTCATTTTACTAAATCCAATAGTAAACAATCACAAATATATTGAACGGTATCGTCGGACATGTTCACCTTCTCGTATGGTGACTAAGAAATTTCTAGTCACTTGCTATTAAATTTAATATCAGGAGTTGAGATTAAATGAACATATTTTAGGTGTTTAAAACTTGAAATCTCTTAACTCTTAATTTTAGATCCAATTGATCAAGAAATTCTTGGCCACCAGGCCTGAGAATAGGTGAATGCTATTGTATGAATAGTACAATCTGTAATTGGGCACACTAATGGTAACAGACTAATAGTTGATCAATTCTTCACCTGGCCGGACAAGGTTTTCAGTCAGTCTGCCTAACAAACGCCGTGGCACGACCAAGCAAGCAGGCATTGACACATAGATTTAAAAAAAAATCACATACTATAATGCCCCTGAATTTCAAGAATAAAAAATATCCATATTTATTTTTTCCACATGTCAACGCTTAATTAGCTAATTATGCCCCTTTGTTTGTCAAGTAACCTGACTGAATAGCTTCTCCTTCACAGGTTCATATATGTCACAACTTTTTCAGTAGAAAGAACCAATAGTCAAGAACAAATTTCCATTGTTGGCACTAGGCAAACAAAAGGGGTAAGATTGGCTAACATATAAGGAAAGGGAGGGCTCCATAGTCCATAGTCCATACCAAGAATCAAAATGTAGGTACCAAGTGTGTGTAAACTCATTACTATCTTGAATTATGTATATTAATAAAGAGAGAGGAGAACAGCCTGGACAATAATAACATTGATTAATAGAAAAAACTTATGCTAGAGACGTTTCATCCATGACTTAACGAGTTAACCAACCATGCTTATAGAGGCAAAGTCCCCCAATATATCGATCTCTCAATATCTTTTCTCTCAAAATCACTACTCGATCTAAAATCCCAATGGTAGGACCTAATGCTACTCCATTGCTCCTCCTTAAAGCTAAGAATAATAATCATTATTATCCTTCTCATTTCTACCCCAAAACCAATTATAAGTCTAGTACTCTTTCAAAAAAACAAAAAAAAATTATTAATTTTCACATTAATATTAGTTTCAAAGTTTTAGCTTGCTATCCATCCACGCAAAAGTCATTTCTTTGTATCTTCACATCAAATTTGGTAGATGATTTGCATCATCCCCTTCGCTTTCACTACTGCATCCATCCATCCATCCATCCATCACTGCATCCATGATCGGTCTCTAGTTTGATATATTTTTACGTATAAGAACGTTTAAAATGTCATATCAAATTAACTATATATACAAAGAAATAAATAACTAAAATACCCAGCGTGCTATATATATAGTACTACCTGGTTAACTGGTTTAGTGTCTTCCTCGTTCTAACTAATCGTTTAGATTCATATCACAGCCAAGACAAGTACCTTCTCTCCTAAACACGCTAGCTAGCTAGCTAGTTTCTGTTAAATATATATTTCTGCAAATATTTACTAGGATATTTTTCTGGTTTTGTTAATCATCCAATTCTATATATATTGGCAATTTCCTTTAGATATGCATGTTCAGCTTACTAACTTACTCGATCAATTGACGGTTCCTTCTTGCTTGTGATGAACCATGCATAATGGGTTTTGCCGATCAAGAAGTGTATTAATTCATGAGGGAAATTATAACTTTAGAGCTGAACCTAGCCTGGTTAGTCATGTGTACTTCAGTAGCGGAATGGAAACTTTGTCATATAAGTATGTGTTAAGATGGTTCATATTTGAAAGAAAACGTACCATAGTGCATGGGGGTCAAAATTAAATACAACCACATTAAGGTATTTAGTAGTCCTAAACATAGTATGTAAAATAATTATATACTTAATTAGTCTAATGAATGATAAACATGCGTGGTGTTCTATTGTCCAAAGAACAAAACGGATGCCCAAAGCAAAATTGACACGCGAATTTCTGATCTGACAAAAGATCGATCATAGACAGTAGGAGCTTATCTAAAAGCCCTAGCTTCCTATTGCCTCGTGGAAAATGATACATTTTGTGACGATCGAAGTTTGTAAGGCATGCAACCCCCTAAAAGTCAAAAATATATACATACTCGAATGGGACTAATCAAAGAGTAGTTGTAGAACAAATTAACAACCTTCTAATTGGGTGATTGATGTCAAACATGTTAATTAATTAATTATGTAGCATGGACGTTATTTTATATACTATATATATATATTTATATATCGAGCTTAATTCGGTTAATATATGTCTTGTTGACAAAGCAAACATGTTAATACAATAGTACTAATTAGTTCATGAATATTACATATACTAATTACTTGTCCTTCTCAATGTCCCAATGATTCCTTTAGAAGCCATATATGATGAGGGACTAATTAAACTCTCATGGATTACGTGATGCCATCGTCACCGACCAACATAATTATGGAATATTGATTTTGAAATGACATCATATGCATGCTTAATTTGTAGTCTAACTGAAGCTAGGCACTTTGTAATTTGTTTATAAGTAGGTAATTAATAAGGAAAAATCAGAGTTGAACGAGTACTCATGGTTTCATTTTCACTAATGTCCTAATGTCCCCCCTATATATAGCTCAACCAGAAAATCTGATGCTTGAAATTATGTTCAATTTACATTCAAAACTTCTAAATGATCGATTTGATGGAAACTTAATTGTCATCCTCTGTCTTTTGGTTTAACGTACATCGATCTCTAATGACATATATATACTGTATGCTTCTTGTTAATTAATATTAAACAATTTTTTTAATATACATGTTTGTAATTTTGTATGACATAATTTATCATAATTTATTGAAGAAATTTTACGATGTACTTTTTCTTAATTACCATAACGATAATCTATTGTTGTTGACGTAAAAATAACTTGTTTATTTTTGTTAAAAATAAAATAAAATAATTTCGGTCTAAGATTCAATGTCAAAAACAAGGCAATAATAACAAAAAGTAATTTGTACGTGAAATATGCATACCCAAAAAAGACGAAAATAATGTGTATAGAGTCTATATATATGCTCTCTAATATATGAATCAACAATAGATGATCATGATCGAGACTTGCAACGCATTTTCACGTTTTAGTATATTTATTGATATAATATTATGGGAAAGTATGTTACACGTTGTCATGTACGCACTACAGACACCCAACTTTGTTTTCTGTTTTGTCGTCGTTGAAAACTAATAATATCTTCATAAAGTCGGGAAAATACTTCAAACCTAAGTATTATTGTTTTCTTTGCCTAAACATTATAAGTTAGGTGTCAAATTAATGAGCAAGTGCAATCAACTAATAAAAGCAATTAACAGTCACAACCGGCCTACGAGGGATTAAATTTGTAAGACTACATCGTGATAAAATAATTTGGGCGTCATAATTAAAAATAATTGGGATTTTAGTTGTGACACTCATATTATTTTATCATGACATCAAAGCTTAATAATGATGTAAATGGTTTGAGAAATCGCCACATGTACTCCACACCACCCAATATAAATTGTTCACGTATATGACTTAAAAATTCATCACATCGTGAAGACGTGATGATGAGAAAGTGAATCCCGGCCACATTAAAAAAATATAACATTGCAAATGTGTTTATAAAGATTTGAGCATCTCCAACAATTGTCAAGTGATTTTGGTTGTGACGCTCATATTACTTTATCAACACCGTACATGTAATGAAGCTCCAAACCACTAAATGATTTTTTTGGCCATATATATATTGACAAACTTAATGCTGGAGAATACATTCCGGAAAACTTAAATTTTGCAAAATAACATGCATATAAATAAAATTTTAATTAGGCCTTTCTATCTATTGTCCATTGATTTTGAATAGGATGTTTAAATTTTTAAATGATCACTATTTATTCATTCACGTCACCATATGCTTTGTGAATTTGATGTGTGTTCGAATAACTTGTGTGCATCGTATGATCGACCTGACCTATTCATGATGCAGGAGCTGCTTATATGTGTGGTTGTACGTGAGGGGTTGTGTTTGAGAATATAATCTCACATCGAAAAATCTAGTCATAGGTTTTGGGTTGGATATGCCTGGATTTGTACACTTAGTTTATAAATCAAGTAACTAATATATATGGTGAGTTTTCCTACACAATTGACGATAAACCTAACAGGCAGACGATGAAAAAATTTGAAACTTAAACTAGCTAGCTAGCTAGTTTGAAGCTAAATATATATAGTAAAAACACGATAAGAAAAAACCGTTAATTACAAAACTACAGGGCTGCTGAAGCTAAACTACGTACAATTCATCCTTTTCCATACATGAATCCATTGCTTCTTGACCAACAAGTCACACAGAAGAGAACTAAATGCAGTGCCCTTCTTTCTCCCAATCATTTATGGTGCAGAATGCTTACGCAGGCAGCAGGCTGCTTGGCACAAAGTGACTGGTGAGGTTTTATAAGGGAATATCATATCATTGCTTCACAGTAGCAGACCAAAGAAGGAGAGCGAGGCGTGTGAAAGTGAAATCCTGCCGGCATGATCATATACAATTTGGAGTACGTGAATTGAAGTTGGTTACAAATACACAAATGTTTTGTACGTAGAAAATAGTAAAAAAAGTTTGATGAAATGTCATTGTAGGGCTTACATGGAAATCTGCCTTTCCTTTGTGTGACCCCATCCTCTTAATTAATGTCGGGGCCATTGGATGTACTTGTTAATTGTTATTACTTTTAAAGGGGAGAAGAGAGCTGGAGACCCAAGTCTCTCTTGCAAATTAAAACCCATATATTCCTAGCTTGAATCTCTCTCGATCAGTTTCAACTCTCATTGTTCATCAGAGGTTTGAGATATAAGAAGGCCGGGGAAGAAGAACGAAGAATAGTTGCTACAGTAGGCCAAGCCATAATGGGTCACCACTCTTGCTGCAACCAACAGAAGGTGAAGAGAGGGCTTTGGTCTCCTGAGGAAGATGAGAAGCTCATCAGATACATCACCACCCATGGCTATGGTTGTTGGAGTGAAGTCCCTGAGAAAGCTGGTATTCTTCATCTTCATCATCATCTCTCTCTCTCTCTCTCTTGCGCGCGCGCGCGCTCTCGAGCTTTCTCTCAATTGATAAATTAGGGTTAATAATCTCGTCCTAACGTGATTAATTTTCAGGGCTTCAAAGGTGTGGTAAGAGCTGCAGATTAAGGTGGATTAATTATTTGAGGCCTGATATTAGAAGAGGGAGATTCACTCCAGAAGAAGAGAAATTGATTATTAACCTCCATGGCGTTGTAGGCAACAGGTTGATTTACATCTTAAACATCTGCATTACAATCTACTTAATTAATTTCTTTTTGTAAATCTGATCAAGAAGTTAGTGCACACAATTCTTGATAGTAACTTCTTAATTAGTTAAAGGGTAACCTTCAATTGGCTTTTCTCAAACATGCTTAATTGGGTTTTGGGATTCATTAAAAAAATGAGTTTTGGGAATGGTCTGTTGTTGTTGTTTTCCTGTTTTATTAATAAGTGCTTTTGAAGCATGACCTAACAATATTGTTTTCAGTAAATTAATAATTAAAAATCATCTGGTCGATCACGTTTGTTGTTTCAATTAACAATAAATTAATTAATTAAGCAGGTGTGTTTGGAAACAACTCAAGTGAAATGGACCTCTAACTGAATACAAACAAGCTTCAAAATCAAGTTATTTGGCAAATATATGTCTCGGAAATTATGTTATATATATATATATAGCCAGTAGCGAGTCCACCGGTCACCTACATTTTGTACTAACAGACGTTAACAAGTCGACTTCGAAATAGGTTTGGCATATTTTTGACTATTTAGCACACGTACACGTACACATATACAATATACATAGTTACATACACATGCATATATATATATATACCTTTAATTAATTGAGATGTGGTCCTAAATACACTCTTAATGTCCTGCTTAATTATTAGATGGGCACATATAGCAAGTCACCTGCCTGGAAGAACAGACAACGAGATCAAGAACTACTGGAACTCATGGATCAAAAAGAAGATTCGAAAGCCTTCCACACCATCATCAACTACTTCACTAACAACGAGCACTGCACCTATTGTTCAAATGGCTTATAATGACTCGTCAACCTGCCAACAACTAGATTTTGTAAATCAAGATTACATCGCAACAAAGCCTCAAGTTCAAGATCAAACCCTATTCTCTTCGACATGCCCTATGTTCATGTTCGATACCACCGCAATCGATCAATTGGCTGTGGAAAATTACAATGCGCGTGTGGAGCTCTTCCAGGACGTGGTGTCGACTGTGGGTTTTGGTAACTCCGACGTGCCGTGGAATCTGAATCAGCATCAAGTCCAGGCTCTTCCTCCTCCTCCTCCTCCTCCGGCCATGGACATAAACTATTTACCGCCATTGATAGAAAACATGGACAACATGTTGCCTAATATGGATGATCATCATCAAGTACTCCAATCTAATAATTGTAATAACATGGACATTGAGGAGGGAGATCATCATCACCATCAGGATCAGATGGCAGAGTTGAATGAATGGGTTGCGTCCCAACAACAGTACTCGTCATCATGTTCTAACTTTCTATTCTGGGACGAGATGAATAGTGTGGTTGATGATCATCAAGGGACCGGATCAATAAATATTGTTGGAGAAGATCATCATAACGTTATTGTACCTGCAACTTCATCAACTACTGGAGCTAATGCAGTACTGCTGTCTTCTTTTCCTTCATCTCTATAAGATATTAATGGTGGTGATCCTACAGTACTGATGTCCCCTAACTCTCTCTCTCTCTCTCTCTCTCTCTCTCTCTCTAGGAAGAGCTTTTCAAAATGGTCCACGAGTTTGATCAAAACATGGAGTTTGTTTTTTTTGGTTTTTACTTTTGGGTGAGATATGATATTGGATTTGTGATTGATGATGTATAGGATACATAAGCAAATGCATGCGATGTTTATTTAATTTTGGTTTGTAATTCGAACAGAAGAGGAAGTCAAGAATAAGACAATGCAATGCAATCGACAAGAAGCAATTTGAATCAAGTATATATGCGTGTATTGGTGTTAACTCTAGATAACTAGCTCTCTAATATATGCATTGCTTTTCCATTTTTCATGCGTTTTTTATTCCAAGCTAATCGATATCTGCAAAAAGAAGATCGACAACTAATTAACCTCGTGAATGACTTAACACTTCAATCATATCAATCAATATTTTGAACGAAATTAAAATGACTTTTGTCGAGTGTGAATAACAACTTCCTAATTTAATAGATTATAGATAGAAAAAAATTAATAAATATAATTATCATAGTGAAGAGAAAGGATAATAGAGCCCAATCTCTCGGTTAGTCTCTTGTAAAAACATACATATATCTTATTCCAAGTTATCATCTTCTGTCGTATTTAGTTTTTTGAGTATGTTAATTAATTTAGGGCCTCGTTTCTTTATTTATTTCAGATGCACCCACACGTTAAGTTGTTTTATAAATGACTCATAAATTTTCAGATTTTTTCTATAGTTTTGTCCAGTTCCCTTGGATATGATGGGGCTGCTTTGATATTTTTTTTTGTCGTCCTTGAAATATATGAAGAAGCAACGTACCAATAATTCCTAAAGATTTTAATTTCCTTATTAATTAGATTTTGAAAATTGATGCATCTATGGAGTAATTGTGATTTGAAAAAATGGTCCAATTTAATATTATTGCTTCAAGCTGGATTGAGTTAATTATTGGAATCTCTAATTCTCTAGTACAGTGCATGAACTCCTAACAGCCTTGACATATAAGAGTACAAGACGTTCGACAATTATGAAACTAATGATGAATTATTGAGTCTTTCGTCAACCCTTCACATGATAGCTTTGGAAATTATTCATTGGCTTAAAAAGACGTTCTCTGTGATCGTCCAAAATATTGTACCAGATCATTATCAGCTCCATTGTTTCATCTCTTTCATGTCTATAGGCTATAGCTATAGCTCTCCTACCCCATTTCAGGTCATGGTTTTAATAGTTGATAGAGTTTGCGTGGGAACAATATCAACTACCATGTCTACTACTTCAACAATTTCATGCCTATATATCAAGAGTACAATAGCAGTGTCGGACGTCGACTTGATCAGTTAGAGATCGATAAAAACATAACTCTAGCTTAGGTTGAGGGAGCAGTTAATTAAACTCATGAATATATATATATATATATATATATATCTCGCTCGAGAAGATGTGAAAAAAAAAGTCTCACACCAGAAAAGGAAAAAAAATAAAAATCATGCATGTAATCGAGTGGTTTATTACAAGTAACATAGAGTGCTAACATTTCTTAATTTTCAACTCTTTTTCTTGTGATGGGGCGTAACTGTTATACAATGAGAAAGATAAATCTTATAAATAACAAAAGAAACTCAAATAATCAACACAACCATATAGAGTCTAACTTTTAATCTAAGCGAAAAGACGTTCTATCTATAAAGAGTCTAATTATGTTTTGTAATGATTTATATTTGCCTAAATAGAACGTCGGCCTGAGACACTACATTAATTTTTCTATTGCTATTTGGGTGTATGTATGGCTCTGGTGTTTGACTTTGATTCATAATGAATTAAACTAATTCTTAAAGAAAAAAAAAAGTCCCCGTAAAATCTCTCAAATAGATTTCATAACGGGCCAAGACCAAGAATTGGGCCTTTAGAATTAACAATCGCAAAACCGCATAAAGGGATAAAAAACCCATCGCAGCTTTAGGGTTTACATAAGAGCGCAGGCGATAAGAGTTTCAGAGCTGCTTGTATCTTTCGCCGCCAACTCTTCACCGCAACCATGGTATCTCTTCTCTTCAATCCTGCATCCTTGTCTGTTCCTTTACTCAGAATCCGACTCAATAGAGACGAACATGTCTACTCGTGTATAATGTATTTCGTCTGTTATTGCAGATCATTTCAGAGAAGAACCGCCGCGAGATCTCCAAGTACCTCTTCCAAGGTTCGCAAGTAAATCGATTTATACTTGCGTGTTCATGTAATTAAACTGGCTGTGTAATCGTTGAAATCTTTGATTGATTGTATCAGAGGGAGTGTGCTATGCGAAGAAAGACTACAACTTGCCGAAGCATCCCGAGATCGATGTGCCGAACCTGCAGGTGATTAAGCTGATGCAGAGCTTCAAGTCCAAGGAGTATGTGAGGGAGACCTTTGCTTGGATGCACTATTACTGGTACCTCACCAATGATGGCATTGAGTTCTTGAGGACCTACCTCAATCTGCCTTCTGAGATCGTCCCCAACACTTTGAAGAAGCAGCAAAAGCCTGCCGGCCGACCCTTCGGTGGCCCACCGGGCGACCGCCCTCGGTAATTCATTTGCTTTATACTCTCTTCGTTTTGTGAATTGGGTTTTGGTTTATAGACTGTTTGGTGCGATGTGATCATTCATGGTTGTGCTTGCGATTTTGTTGTCAACTGGTTCTCTAATTCCTGTAGGTCTGTTTTCAAGTGATATTGATTTTGAGGATTGTATTGTTGGTTTTGTTTTTTTGGGTTTGTTATTAGGTATGTTTAATATGATCTTGTGTAGATTAGTTCAACTACACTGAGACGAATACATTTTATCTTTGTTCTCTCTTTTGGATTTGTTCTCGATTGTTGCATGATTGAGCCTTTACTGTTCTAGGTTATTATTTTGAATGCTGGTTGATTGGAATATAATTTGGTTTTTGTGAATGATGTGAAACAGTGGCCCACCTCGCTTTGGTGATGGAGAGCGCAGATTTGGAGGCGACCGTGATGGATACCGTGGAGGACCTCGCGGTGGTGGTCCAGGAGGTGACTTCGGTGGTGACAAGGGAGGAGCCCCTGCTGATTACAGACCTTCTTTTGGGGTAATTTGCCGACTCGATTAGTTTGTTTCCTACTTCTCTGCTATGCTCTAATTATGATTACTAAGGTCTGTGAGATCAGTAATCTTTCAGGGTTATTTCACTGTACTGTTATTTACTTCTTGTGGACCTTTGTATTGACAACTGAAGAACTGACCACTAGGACTAGTTGCTTGATTAAAAGACACTTCTTTTGGAAAATTTGATTTATCTGTCAATATATTTAGCACATGATTAAGGAATAAGGAATGAGGACTTGGTAAACTGCATTCATCTTCCTTGTGGACTTGATGTGAAAATGATTTTTTTCCCCTCAATTGTTTAGGCATTGTTAAACTGCATTCATCTTCCTATCTTGATGTGGACACTCATCCCAACTCATGTTGTATTTTCTGAACTTGCAGGGTGCTCCTTCAAGACCTGCATTCGGTCGTGGAGCTGGAGGTTTCGGTGCTGGCCCAGCTAGCTCTAATCTCTCTTAAGAAAAGCTGCTTCAGTATTGCTTGGCTTCCTAGTTGTGGTTTCCAGAGTAGATGGCTTTCTGTATGAGACTAGCAGTTTTGTTTATCAAGTTGTCTGCAATAGCTGGGGGATTGTATTAGAGTTTTATTTTATTCTACTTGCTCTTTGAAACAAGCTATGGAACTTGATTGCCTTCCTGTCGTTTATATATCAATCAAAAATTTCTTCAGTACTTTCCATTATCATCATTTTGTGGCTTTGAAAACCTTATATCCTAAAATGAAACTGAAGGACCTAAACCCCCAGTCAATATGACGTCTATTTTACCTTGCTGGGTTTTTTGGTCTGATTTTATACACCAAAGTTAGTAGTAGTTTTTGAGAGGACTCTTACCATTTGGTCATTAGTTCCATGTTTCACTTGCAATTTTGCAACTACTATTGATGTTCCTGAATTTGGCGATGGCAAGCCTAACATAGTGTAAACCCTGACAGCAAGTGAAAACAGAACATCAGAATTCTACACACACAGTAGTTACATGATTCTAAACGAGCAAGTATATGAACAGAATCAACCCTCAACATCTAAACCACCCTTTAAACAAGGAAAGCGTTTTGTTCTTCTCAGTCCACTTCCTCCATCTGGGTTTCCTCAACCTTATTCTCCTCTGACGGAGCCATTTCAACATCATCAACTAGTTCAGGGTCATCCTCATCAATGCTGAGACCCAATTTCAGCATCCTGTGAATCCTCCCAGCAAACCTGTTGGGATCATCAAGGCTGAAACCAGAACTCAAGAGAGCGGTCTCATAGAGCAGCAACACAAGGTCCTTCACTGACTTGTCATTCTCATCGACCTCAACCCTCTTCCTCAGCTCCCCCACTATACCATTGTTGGGGTTAATCTCCATAGTCTTCTTGCTAGACATGTAAGCACCCATACTGTTGTCCCTCAAAGCCTGAGCTTTCATGATCCTCTCCATGTTGGCTGTCCACCCATATTCTCCAGTCACCAAGACACAAGGTGAATCCACAACTCTGTCAGAGACTACCACCTTCTCTACCCTGTCCCCAAGAACCTCCTTCATTACTTTGCACAGCTTCTCAAATGATTTCTTTTTCTCTTCTTTCTCCTTCTTCTCCTCCTCCGATTCATTCTCGAGCTGAAACCCTTCTTTGGTTACAGACACAAGCATTTTCCCATCATACTCCTTCAATTGTGCAACAGCGTACTCGTCAATCGGCTCAACCATAAACAGCACTTCATAGCCCTTCTTCTTAAGCCTCTCCAGAAATGGCGAGTTCTCGACAGCCTTCCTGCTCTCACCAGTTATGTAGTAGATGTATTTCTGGCCCTCCTTCATCCTTGTAACATAGTCCTTAAAGCTGGTCATCTCATCACCGCTTTTGGTGGAGTAGTACCTGAGCAAATCAGCCAGCTTGGCCCTGTTCTGGCTGTCTTCATGGATACCCAACTTGAGGTTCTTCGAGAAAGCCTCGTAGAACTTGGTATACTCCTCTTTATTCTCTGTAGTCTCGTTGAACATCTCGAGGCACTTCTTCACCAGATGCTTCCTAATAACCTTTAGAATCTTGTTCTGTTGCAGCATCTCACGAGAAATGTTGAGCGGCAGATCATCAGAATCCACTACACCCTTCACAAATCCAAGGTACTCTGGCATCAGCTCCTCACAATTGTCCATGATAAACACCCTGCGCACATAGAGCCTGATGTTGTTCGCCTTCTTCCTCGTGTCAAACAGATCAAAGGGCGCTCTTTTAGGCACGAAAAGGATGGATTTGAACTCAAGCTGGCCTTCAACAGCGAAGTGCTTCCAAGCAAGAGGGTCTTCCCAATCATTGGTAAGGCTCTTGTAGAAAGAGCAATACTCCTCCTTTGAAACCTCCTCGGGCTTCCTCAGCCAAATCGGTTTCTGCTTGTTGAGGAGCTCCCACTCATGTATCACCTCCTTAACCTTCTTCTTCTTCTTCTTCTTCGGCTTCCCTTCTTTGTCCTCATCAACTTCCTCAACATCACCCTCCTCTTCATCATCACTAATCTCTTTCTCGACGGTCTTCTCCACCCAGAGGTAAATCGGGTAGCTGATGAACTCGGAATGCTTCTTCACAAGCTCCTTGAGCTTCCTCTCTTCCAAGAAATCCAGCTGGTCTTCTTTGAGATATAAGATCACCTTGGTCCCTCTACCCATTGGCTCTCCATTAACATCTCTAGTAACAGTGAAGCACCCACCAGCCTGAGACTCCCACACATATTGTTCATCATCATTGTGCTTGGTCACAACCACCACCTTCTCAGCCACCAAATAAGCAGAGTAGAATCCCACACCGAACTGCCCAATCATGCTCACATCAGCCCCGGCCTGCAAAGCCTCCATAAACTCTTTGGTCCCGGACCTCGCAATCGTTCCCAAATTGTTCACCAAATCTATAACCCAAATATCAATTCAAATTCAAACTCTAACCTGATCATTTATTTCATCAAACAATATATATTAATATATATTAGTACGTACCTGATTTGGTCATGCCAGCGCCGGCGTCGATGATGGTGAGGGTCTTGTTGAACTTGTCGGGAATGATCCGAATGCAAAGTACGGGTTGAGATTGGAGCTTGGTTTTGTCTGTCAAGCTCTCGAATCGGATCTTGTCCAAGGCGTCGGAGGCATTGCTGATCAGCTCACGAAGGAAAATCTCTTTGTTGCTGTAGAAAGTGTTGATGATCAAACTCAGAAGCTGGTTAATCTCCGCCTGGAAAGCGAAGGTCTCAGAGTCGGCCGCCCCTTCTTCCACAATATCAACCATTTTCAGTGGGTTGTTTGTACGTACTACAACTCAGAATTTCAAAGCTCGCTCTGGTTTTATTCTCTGTGTTTTTGTCTTGTGAAGAATATTTATAATGGGAGAGAGCCAGGAGGTTTGGAGGAGCTTCTGGTCGGTTCCTTGCCGACCCAACTAGTCGGTTATGGATGAATCCATTTTGGCGCCACTAGTTCCAGAGTGTTCCTCTTCTTTCAGAACTTTCCCGCCAGCGCTCAGTTTTGCTACACCTGTGTTTTGCTGCTGTACGTGGCGTTTGACTGTTTTGGTTCTTGTTTTGGCCCAGAAACAATCAACAAAGGCCCATTCACCCACATGCTCTCACTTGAGACTTGAGAGAATGGTCTTCTATGTTTTTTTATTTATTTTTTATTATGTCATCTTATCTGTGATCATCGAGATAGATACATAATTGTATACAATAATCAAAATTCTCTTCACTTATAAGTTATAGCCATTATCGGATCTATATGACTTATAAGAAAGCAATCGCCCTTGTGATGGGTTAGTAAAAGATTAGTAGCTTCATGCGCTTTTCTCTTTTCCTTAAAGATGTGTGAGCATGTATTTCTCTTTCCCTAAATCCTAAAGTATGCTACTCGGCCATCAGTGAAAGTATATAATGGAGATAGATCTAAGGAAAAATATAAGGTATCAGACGAATTTTCTCAAAAAAATTAAAATATTCACAATTAAACAAGCAAAGGTGCTCATTGTTCATCTCGCCTAAATAAAAAAAAATCATAAATCCGTCACAGTGTGTAATGTGTTACTCACTAGCAGATGAATTGGAAAACTAATGGCCAAACATGAGTGTTGCTGCTGGCTAGCAAGTGGCTGCCCAGCAAAAGAAGCCTTGTTAAATCCTTGGGCCGAGTCTTTCACACCATACCATATATATGTAAAAAAGATGATTCAAAACCAAAAGCGCCAAACCCAATTCTGAACTGGTAATTGTCTTGGATTGATTTTAGGTTCAGGTGAACGGTTAAAAAAAAGAAAAAAGACTCTGATTCTGTCAAATGCACCTGAGCATTCTATCAGTACAACTCCACTTTTCTATTTTCCAGTTTAATTTAATTGATGAGCCCAAGGGCCTTTCATGTTAGAAACCCAAATATTCCATGTCAATAGAGAAAATTGTTTGTTCCCCCTAAACCTAAAAAGAAAAAGAAAAAGTATAGTGACACATGAATCAAAGAAACGAAAACACATTCAACGTACTGATGGTCATCTTTTCTAAGGGAGTTCAATGCAGTGGTAATGGTGACAATAACCTCTAGCATCATGAGTAGTAGCTGATTGCAATTAAAGTTTGAGAGAGACTACAAAACCTATCGACTTTAAAGTTTGTTGGGATCTTGGGGACTTGAGTTGGGAGCAATAAGCTATATGATACCTAAAATGTTACTTGGTTTCAGATAATAATTTATGTTTTTTTTAACTTATATTTTCAGCATAAAATGTATTTGATCGTAGAAAAATTAAAATATGATAACTTTGAAATATGATTTTTTTTTTAGATTAGACGGTCGTGTTACATGATACATATATCCAATTCTCTAAAAACATCTCACTTTTTCTAAACACAAACATCTCGCCTCACTTTATTTTATCTAGAATACCATTTATGTAGTATGGCGAACATATTTACCTCCTGCTAGCACTATATTTACTAATCAGAGAAATAACGCTACATGATATGATAGACGAGTTGCTTTGAAATGTCATATCTTCCAAATCCAAAAAAGTATAATAAAAAAGGTTTCATCAAGTAGATTAATGTAAAGAGTAATATTTTCAAACAGTACGTAAATTATTAGAAAATTTTAGTTTTAGACTTTTAGCATCTAAATTTTGATAAAGAGATTGCTTCAAAGTTGTGAAAGGGCCACTTTGAGCACATCAACGAGACAACTCTACGAGTCTACGGTCAACAAAACAAAAGTAAACAAGACTTGAGAAATGAGAATGCTTGGTTTGTTGGTCAAAGTAAAATAGACGCGTGTGCTCCATGATGTAACCTACCCTGATCAATTTTGTATTATTACTTTTTCCCGTTTTCGTGTTCACAAATTTTGAAACCCAGAAAAGTCAGTCACCTTCAAAGTCACGGATTTTGCGAACCATTACCAGACCGAAAGCTCTATGAAAGTTGAAGAAAGCTAGCTTTTTGTAGTGCATTGTATTCAGAGTTTCACAGAAAACCCATTTCTTGTTATCCAAAAATCACATATTCACCTACTAACCCCTGCTAAATTTGGTCGACAATCACGAGCACCATTAAAGCCCAGAACAACCCACTCGAGGGTTTTTGAACCCATCACAGAAAGGAGCTTCCTTTGGGTGGTTTGAGCTCTGAAGTTTGAATATGGCTGCCAAGGAATCAAGCTCTGCTGCTTCAACCGATTGTAAAATCAAAAGGGTGCTCACACATAATGGTAGATACGCGCAGTACAATGTGTTCGGGAACTTGTTTGAGGTCTCTAGCAAGTACGTTCCGCCAATTAGGCCAATTGGTAGAGGTGCTTATGGCATTGTCTGGTAAGCTTTTTACTTAAAAGTTTTGATCTTTTTAGCTTCTTTTGCTATCTGGGTTGCTGATTCTTTCTTAACATTGCTAAGCTTGATTTTAGAATTGATTTGGATGTTGGGTAATTTGAGTGCTATTCATATGGCTGAATGATATTCAGGAGCATCATGCAGAGTACATGTATGAAATAGAATTAGAAGAGACTATAATTTTTTGGACTGATATGATGTGTTATTCGAGCTTACTCTGTTGGAATTATTTGATAACTCAGCTTAGAGTTTTGTTTATTTGATAAGGGGTAATTTATTCTGATAAAAGTTTTCACATACCAAGGGATTTAATTTTCTCTTACTTTTATATTAATTTGGTGCTAATATAACATAGAGCTGCTGCCTTTAATATAGTTGATGCTTGTTGGTCACTAATAATTGGATTAGGCATCTATTGTTTGCAAATGTTTCTTTGCTGCTAAAAAAGATGGCACGCCTGGTTTCAGGGCTTCAGGCTCTGATTTAGCTTATCCTATGTTGTCAAGAGCAGATTTGTCTAAACTACCGTTACTGAGGAATGGTTTTCCTCATTGTTTCTTGTAACAGTATGATCTTTGATTAATATAGTGAAGCATTACACTTTTTTTTTTCAGTGCTGCTGTTAATTCAGACACACATGAGGAAGTTGCCATTAAGAAGATTGGTAATGCGTTTGACAATATAATAGATGCCAAGAGGACGTTAAGAGAGATCAAGCTTCTTCGCCATATGAACCATGAAAATGTAAGTTTACTTTGTAAGAGTTATTACTAAATTTAAAAGCAAGTCTAAGATAGGATTCATGCTGATATAGTGATGTGTGGCTATGAATTTTAAGGATACATTATGCCAAATTTACTTAAACCACTTTCAGTGCATAGTTTCAGAAATCCAAGTGGACAAGTACTAAATGACTTAAAAGTGTTCCTAAGCCTTTTGTTTAGCATCTGGCAAGTGCATGGACAATAGACAAGTGCCAAAAAGGTTTAGTCAAATGTTTTGACCAATTATCCCATATTTAAAACTCAGATAATGTAATTTCTGTGTATCAATAATGTGCACCTCCCTGGCCGTGAGGGAGGATAAACCATATTGTACAGCCTGTTTCAGTGTGCAATGGATTTGGCTTCTCATTCTCGTCCTTCTGGGTTGTTTAGGAATGTTCTTCAGCACTCTGCTTCTTTTCTTTTCCTCCTCCTCTCTTGTTGACCACATAAAAGAGGTGGTGGTCTATGCAGATCCCCAACAGCACCCCATGACACCACCAAAAAGAATTTACATAAATAGATGTGTTGGGAACTTGGGAGGAACCCTAAACAATTATTTGTGGGAAATAGTGTGCGCGCGAGTGTTTTTTTTTCCCAATGGCTATCTATTATAAAAGGAAAATGTGAATAATGGTTAAGCATATCAAAACATTTATAGCCATATCCCAGACCTGCTTATTTCACATGTACCCTTATAAGTTTATCTTCTGTTGGACTTCATATATCAGTCTTTCTGTTTGGGTCTGCTCATAATTACAGCTCAGCTGATTCTCTCCACAGGTTATTGGAATCAAGGACATTGTACGACCACCCAAAAAAGACACCTTCAATGATGTATACATTGTTTATGAATTAATGGACACTGATCTTCATCAGATCATTCGTTCTGACCAACAACTAACAGATGATCACTGTCAGGTTTGGGAACAAAAATGTCAATGAGGCTTCATGCATGTCTTCACAATTATACATTTCAATTCTCAACATATTTCTGGCTTGTTGCATTGTTTGTTACATACCCAGGGGGATATTCTATTATTATCTCCTTTTTCCCATGGGTTTCTAAGTAGAACTTTTCATAAATGATGCCTGATGAGTATGAAATTTTATTTTTACAAAAGGTTGATGGAATCTTATGACACAAACCCTGCAAGTAGTGATCCGATAGATGTTGATAGAAGAGAAATCATGTAATGTTATATATATATATATTTTTTTTGCAAAAACAAAAATTCAGGGAAAACAAAAACAAAGATCTCAGCTTCAAAATTATTGAACTGTTACAAATCAAAAAAAATTGTTTTCTAAGTTTTTCTCTAGTAATCAAGATGGGATTTTTTTTTTCTTCTGATTATGTTGCGACTTGCTTCGATTACCTGTGATGGTTGTGAAGTCATAGATGGAAATGGCCCTTTAGTATGATCCATTTGTCTGCTATTCTGGACTTTGTGATTGCTTCAATAGTTAAATAATTTATTATGTTTGCGTGTTTCTTAGCCTGATGCACTAATTCTTGTTTTTTATCCCATAAAAATGCAGTACTTTCTGTATCAGCTGTTAAGAGGACTAAAATATGTACACTCAGCCAATGTGCTGCACCGGGATCTGAAGCCAAGTAATTTGCTTCTAAATGCTAACTGTGACCTTAAAATCGGAGATTTTGGACTAGCAAGAACAACTTCTGAGACAGATTTCATGACTGAGTATGTTGTCACTCGTTGGTACCGAGCACCAGAGTTGCTACTTAATTGTTCAGAGTACACTGCTGCAATTGATATTTGGTCTGTTGGTTGCATACTGGGTGAAATCATGACCAGAGAACCTCTGTTTCCTGGGAAAGATTATGTTCATCAGTTGAGGCTTATCACTGAGGTACTACTTTCATAACTTGAAATGAACAAAAAAATTAAACAGGCATCCTTTCTAGTGGTTTGCTTGATCTATGATTGAAATTTAAAAGAAAAAAGGCCAACCTACTTTGATAGTTGTCTCCATTCTTCAATTCCCTTCTTTTTGAATTTTCTCATTCTCTTTGTATGGATATCAGTCCAATGATAGCATAAGCTAGGATTCACACTCACACATCATCCTTCCGGAGGTATACCACCTAGGTGGCCAGGAAGAAGAAAATACCTAGACAGAGTTGAGTTGAAATATTGGAAAGTGTAACATGAGGCTTGGCTCAAGTGGCATGGGATAGTTGGGGTAAGGGTAAATAACCTTAGTTCAAACCTCCTGGTAATCATTAAAGTAATTCCATAGTGAGAACTGACACATGTACCACCATAATAAATAATAATAAAAAAAAACACCCTAGTTTCTGTTGACTAACTTGATTTCTGGGGTACTTTATCATTTATCAAGTCTGATGACTAGGTGAGTTATTCTAGTCTCAGGAAATGGTACCTTCGTGCTTTGTGGTTTCTTCCCTGTTTCTAGTTTCAACAGGCTATCAATTTTTCTAAGATATCCTGGTAAAAGATAGGTTGTTGTTCTTATGTTATAAAGGTTATCATGCAAATTGTCAAACTGATTGTACCAATATAGTGACATGCTTTTGGTTCCTATCATCTCGCATGATGCTGGAATTCTTTAATTATTCTCCTTTATAATCTCCATTCTTATATCCTGCCATTTTCTTAGTCAGTAATATTTTGTTATTATGTATCATTTTCTTTTGTGGGAAGATCCTTACATTGTTTGTGGTAATAAGATGTACATGGAACATAATGTGTGTTTGTTCTTTTTGTTTAAAGTTAATAGGTTCACCTGATGATGCAAGCCTTGGCTTTCTTCGAAGTGATAACACCCGAAGATATGTAAAACAGCTTCCACAATTCCGGAGGCAACAGTTCTCTGCTAGATTCCCTAATATGTCTCCTGGGGCTTTGGATTTGCTTGAGAAAATGCTTGTTTTTGATCCCACTAGACGCATCACTGGTATACGAAATGGGTCCAAACTTTCAAGAGCATTGCAAAGTATTTGATCATATTGAGTCAATTTTTTCCCTGACTCCTGGTTTTATATCTGTTTGCAGTTGACGAGGCACTTTGTCACCCATACTTGTCGTCCCTTCACGACAACAATGATGAGCCTGTCTGCCCCAGGCCTTTCCATTTTGATTTTGAGCAACCATCATGCACTGAAGAGCACATCAAGGAGCTCATCTGGAGGGAAGCTGTGAAGTATAATCCCGAGCCAACTCATTAAAGAACATGCTTTTCTAGGTCTGTAGATACATATTATGAATGAGTTTACCCTGTAACAATGTATCATCAATCACATTCGGAATTATCTCTAAAGATTGTACTTGTAACTTGAGTTCAACTGATGTACAAGGAGCTGAAATACTTCAGAAGGCCCCAAGTGGATGGTTGTTATGTTCTTGCATGAGCTTTCAAGACTCTAAAGCAATATAGAAGTGCGGTTAGGGAAAATGATTTAGAGCTTGGCTCAAAGATTGTGGATGCTGTATTAATTTGGATATGCATTTTTAGTTTTTTACGTTTAACCACTTGTGTGTAATCAATAGATGTGAAGACCTACTTTCTAGTTTTGATTTGTCGTTTGAATATTCTTGCACATTTTAGGTTATTGATTGCTCCTTCAGTCCTTTGTTTATTATAATGATGGATTCGGTGGTTCCTTGTTTTGAGAATATTTTGGCAAAGCAAAATAATTGTCAACACCATGAGCGTATTCCAAATTCAGAGCAATGCCTATCGTACCTTCTTCAAATTCTACTAATTCACCTGCCATTACTTCATCAAGACCATAAATACGAGCAATGCCATCTCCTACTTGAAGTACAGTACCAGTATTTAAAATCTTTACCTCTCGGTTATATTGCTCAATACGTTCGCGGATAATATTACTAATTTCATCTGCTCGAATGGTTACCATGAGTATTTCTTATTTTTTTTTGAAGAAAAAAATAATGCCTGCAGTAGAAGGACTAATCCGTTATTTCTTTCACCGTTCCAAACATGCCAATATTAGTACTGATGGTACGTAAATGTAATTCGTTTTGAACGGTATTACTTTGATGGGAGAGTCTCTAGTGCCTGATACATTGTTGTTTTTGGGCTAGAAGTGATTCATCCATATTCTTTTAATGAAGTCTTTTGGCAATGTCTCACACATCTAGTTGATTTAACTTCTAAGATTGTTTTCCTCAATGACTTTAAATAAAATGTTGCAAGGATATTCAATCTGTCACGGGTGCTTTCTTGTGTAGGAGCACAGCTGAAGTTGCATATTATCAACTAGCAGGCTTTCTTCTGGAAAATTACATGCCGCAATCTTCTCCGGACCCTGGTCTGCCAGAAGCTCACACGGCTGAGGAACCACACCACTCGAAATCCCAGCAACATCAGTGCAGTTCCAAGGTACCTTCTTTGCCTTCTTTGCCATTGTAATTGTAACATTAGATATGCAAATCCCAGTAAATGGATCACCAGTTATTCCCCCCAGTTTGGCTGCCATTGTCACATTTTCAGCAACCATATCATGAAAATTTATGTTCTGGATCACCGGAAGCGCGTTGGGATCATAGCCATCATCTGCATGTGATCCATAGTCTCCTGCCATCCAAAATACATACTTCATGGTTTTCATAGTCATCCCTCTGACATATATGTCTTTCACAAAGCCTCCTCTTCCTACTGCAGTTTTGATTCTGACTCCTGATTCCGTGTTAATGGCGAGGATATCTTCAGCCCTGACATCTTGAATCCCACCGGACATTTCACTTCCGAGTGCAATCACAGCACTAAATGGAGAAATGCATGTCAAACGTCTGATCACAAGCGCTTTGGTTGGCATTCCAAATGCAATACCATACTCATCCCAACCACTCTTCACAGCTATACAATCATCCCCAGAGACAATGTAACAGTCCTCAATTCGAGTATTCGTGCAGGAGTCTACAAAATGGAAAACAAAATCAAATTAATTATTAGCAGCGCAATTCCCCATTGAAAACATAGTTGATTAGCAATTGAGGAGTAATTGTACTATTTTTGATGTTCAAATTTGCCTTAGATGTTGGATTGTTGGTGCTGATGAGCAAGAAATTAGTACACATGCTTACCAGGGTTGATCCCATCTGTGTTTGGAGATGTCACTGGTGCAAGGATTGTAAGGCCTTGAACTAGAACATTGCTGCATTTTTCATCTTTTGTTAGAACATATCTTAGAATTCAAAAGACCACTTTTTGAGTTTGGGATGTGTTTTATGAACAAGTTTGTTACTTTTTACTTTCCTCTTGCAGTTCTTACAGCATGAGACACAAAAACAAAGCAATTAGGAGAGCCAGGGAATGAAATTACCTGCTGTAAACAGGATGGACATTCCATGATGGAGAATTTACCAAAGTGAGATTCGAAATTTGGATATTCTCAGAGTACATGATCTCGATCAAGTAAGGTCGGGTGTACTTTAACTCTCCCTTGTGGAATTTCTGCCACCATAGTTCACCTTGACCATCAATTGTGCCATTCTCCCCTGATACAAAATTTACCTCATATACTCTAATTTTCTCAATAGTATTATTATTCATAATATATTGAAGCATTTTTCATGCTTGTTACCTGTTATCACAACATCAGTGAGATTGGTTCCAAATATCAGACTGATGAATCTTCCTCCAGCTGTATCCCTTCCTCGACCGTACGATGGAAGTGGATCAATCACTGGCCATTCACTCTCATCCTAGGACAATTTTGAAAGATAACATTCATACATTATCATAGTCATCAAATTCGCAGCCATTGGATCAAAAAACAAAAATGACAAGAGGTTATTGTCCAATTGCTTGAGAGGGTTTTATTGTCTAACCTGAGAAGCAAGAAGAACAGCATCCTTGTGGAGAAAGAGAGTGAAATGGCTGGTGAGGTTGAAGCTCCCGGTTAACCATTTCCCAGGAGGAACAAACAGTTGGGATCCACCTTCTGATGCATACTGACTCAGATGCTCAATTGCTGCCTGAAAAACCTTGGTGTTCGATGTGGTTCCATCACCAACTCCTCCAAAATCTGCCAATGATGCACTGTGGGCTCTGCAACTTATGGCTGAGTACTCAAAGCAGTCTGCATTCCGAGCCTTCCGGCTTTCAGCTCCTTTTGTGCACAATAAAACCAGAACCACTAGTACCACCATTGCCATCCTAGGTAACTGTCACATTGAAAACACGGATAGCACGGTATATAATGGGGTTTCAGTAACTGCCATTTGACAGAAAACAAGCAAAACCCAATATTGTAAATCACAATATGAGAGAAACCCACATAGCAAAAATTGTAAAAGACTAAAAGAGAAAACTTTATACATAAAGAATTTTTTTTTTTGTCCCAAAGAAAATGATGAACATCAAAGAGAAATGCCTTCGGTGATTTGGTCTATGAAACCAAAATTTGTTTGTATAGCTAAGAGGAGAGAAATATTGAATCGAATGGAAGAGAGGTTACCTGAGTTTTTGGGTGAGTCCTCCAAAGTCCCATTATACTGTGCAGTTTCTCAAGCCTGGTATTTTGGTTTGTTGCAGAACCAAAGTATATATAGAGTCATAGACTGTGCAGTTTGTGTTCTGTGTTTCATGAGTTACTTTCACGCCACAGCTTTTCCTATGACTTGTTTGAGAATGAAACCTAATTACATAAGCAATGCCTAAATTGCTGTAATCATAGAACCAATACCTAAATTCTAGGGTTTATTAGCCTTAAAACGTTAATTTCCTTCTTCTTCTTTTTCACCCCTAGATAAAGTTTGTATATATCTATGTCAAAGAATCATTCTCTGAGAATGTGTCACAAGTCACAACTCAAAGTTAAAAGAAACAAAGATATAAAAAAGAAAATTTGGATTTTAGTGGTGTGAGTTGAGATTTCTATGACATCGTAAATAGATTATGATAATGCTACCTTTAGAATCATCTCAATTCTATTTTCTTTTCTTTTTCAGTCCAAAAAAAATAAACTATTTACTTTTGGTTCTTGGTGCATTGCAGAGTAAGAGGGACTAAGAGCCAATATGATTCAAGCAAGATCTGAGGGCATCATCGTGAGTTCACATGGTCAGTTCTGAAATAGGCCAACAGTGCGTTCCAAACTTCCAATATGCCAATATGGGGTCAGAGAGATATATGATAATCTAATGATGGTGACCCTGTGGAACACACAATATGAACTGTGCGCACTATAGAAAGCATTCCCACTTTCCCCATTTCTATGCTTCTTTGAACTGATCATCACATTTGCTATTTCTGGATGGACTTGATTTCATCTTTTCCTCGCTTGAGAAAGTTACTTCAATCCTCCCAATACCCATGACTTTCTCCCCAACTTATTGTTTAAAGCCATGAGTTTGGAAACAACTCTAGAACAGTAGGCAGTCTTGTTATATCTGAACATGGCAAAAAGCAGTACCAAACTACCCAACTATGTGTACGCATTTCAGTTGTAATGGGGAGGTCATATGGATTAATGGGCTTCTTGAGTGCCTGGTGTAGTAGTAGTACCAAAAGGAATGAGTTTGTTATGAGTTTATGACGCGCGCTATGGAGAAACTGAGAAAATCTAAGGTGATGTAGTCACGATAGCTGGTACATCCGTCCATCAATCCAAACTTGCTATTTCAATTAAATATAGCGAAAAATACATGTTATAAAAAAAAAACAAAAAATACCCCTCACAACCTCCCCTTCACTATGGCTTAAACTAAAAAGAAAAGAGTTCATTTATCCCTTTTACCTTCTACATGTAAATATTTTTTTCATTGTATTCCCTGGTTCAAAAGTCTTGGTTTCCTTTTCAAAGAAATGGAAACAACATCACACTTTAATTGTGAAATGTAGCTGTAAACCTTTTGTACCAACATTTCAATTTGTGAAACAATAAGGTGCAACGTAAAAAATCGTTTGATGTTACTTATCGCAAAATATAATTTTTTTTACCGTCCATATGCTTAATTTTTTTTTTCTTATGAAAGAAAAAAATAATAAGCTGGCTGCTTATGAATGTATGATGTGATGATTGGGTCCACAAATTCACGGTGCCTTGTCACATTTGATTTGTATGATTGTGTAGCATATAATGTCACTATCTCCCCGTGACACTTTGAGCTAGTTAGGGCCATCTCTTCACGGGCACTACTAATTAGTGGAGACTAGACAAAGCCCGGCCTCTCTTTAGTAATCACAATTGATATTCTGCATTATATACGCACCAAGCCACCAACTTTTATCTGTTCCTAAACTTAAAAAGAGATTTTGAGAATCTTAATTATGACCAGAAAAAAAATATTATATATTATATGAAGAGCACAAATTGTTGATTAGAATATAGATGTGTATGTACGTGGGTTCATCTGATCGAACAACCCATTTTGAGAGAAAACCTAGTTATTTTAAATTGTTCATTAGCAATTTTAACACAAATATTATTAACCCTAAATATTTGATATCGCACCATAATAATGACATCACCAGCTACGTAGATTCGATATACAAATTTTCTTCTTTTATGTTATACGAGGAAAGTACTCGTATATATATTCTCATTGTACGTATTACAGTGATGATAGAAGAGATTATCACCGGCCTGCATTTCTCAAGCTATCAAAGTCTGCATGCAGATGTCTCCCATGCAAATGGAAACTATTTAGTATGAACTATGAATCATATTGAAGATGGGTGCGGTTTAATTAGCCGGAGCTATGAACCATAACTGAGAAGAAATTATTGAATCGTCTGGTGGATCCATGCATTAATATTTGTGTTAAGGTAATATATATATATATATATATATATATATATATATTTACTAGCAAATTCCAACTGCCAAACATCAATAGCTACTATGACCCCGACCCTCAAATGTTGTAACAGCTTACTTACTAGCTCTGACTATGGTTTATAGAAGTACTCTATTGTGTGTTCGGCTTCTTGCACCAAACGCTAATACAATCACGTAGAGATTCATTACATACAAAGTAAACTGTTGCAAATTGCTTGGACCAAAAAATTAGTGTTCACCCAAATGAACCAAATTAATATCAAAGTGGAAAAAATTGCAACCCAACCTTACCCAGTTAGTTCAGCCCAATAATGATGCAGCTGCATCAACACGAGTGGTGCTTTTGCACCCAAAAGTGTAAACTGTATAATCTTCACACCAGCTAGCACTTCAATTTTTAGAACTTTCTAATCTTGTATATCCTAGCCTTATCGTGGTATTTCTTAATTTTCTAAAGCCAAAAAAGCAAATAAAAAGACTTCATTCCAGATGGAGGTGATATATATATATATATATATATATACTGGATACCAGCACACACTGTACTAAGAGAGGAGCATATATGTATATATATACCTTTGTTACATAAATATAAACACCGCCACAATTCATATATGTTCATGCAAAACAGCAATTATATATAGTATTGAAGTTGTGCAAATGTACATTAATGTATAGACTAGGGTCTTCTTAATTGATCCAAGGCACACTACTACTGCTGCATGCATATGTATACATATGCAGCTAGCCAATTAACAACAACATCAAAGCTGATTTAAATTTCAATTATAGAATGTTTGATTAACTACTAGTACATGTTAGTCTTGATCACCCTCAAGCATATATATATATAGTCTATTCATTTGCTTAAAACTTCATTAAAATCTGTCCCAGTCTCCCAGATGACCCTTCATGGCCGGATTTCATCATCAACTATGAAGAATAGAACATATTTGGTCGGTTTGCGCTAGCAATAGCATCAAGTTTTATTTTAATGTGTTTGATTAACTTCAGCAACCAGTGATTACCAGGATTAATTAAGTACTAACTCAGAACCTGGATTCTGAGGGCTCAAAATGATAACTTCAACACAACCAAGGCGACCTAGCTAGTTGTTCAGAAAAGGCAAGAAGCCAAGCATGTAATCACATATATATATGTGTGTGTGTGTGTGTGTGTGTGTGGGGGGGGGGGGGTGTGTGTGTGTGTTGAGTCTTACTGAGGTGTGTGAGTATTTGTTGATTGGCAAAGTTAGCTAGCTCATACATATTAATTTGATAAACTTATTCAACTTAGTTTATATATATTTATTTGGCAGTGTATCATCTCCAATTTTTGTAGGGGGAGGGGTGAGAATTACATATAGAAAGAGAATTAACCCTAATATAATCTGTATGTGCAGACAATATGATTACAATTTAGAAAGTTGGTTACCATTAAAAAAAGGATATATCATGAGGAACTTCTTATCTTATCAGAATTGAAAAACATAGCTAGAGAGATCGAGTAGACCCAGATCATAATCGAATTCAACATTTCTATTGGTTATGAAGGAGTCCCCAAACAATTAATCAAACATCTCTAGCGATTACTTAAATCAGAGAAAACTAAAGTTTTTAGGGTTCGTCCTAATAAATAATTATACAGAAAGAAAAAGCACAGAAGGGTACCAATTCGATTTTAATAATAGTACTGGTCTACTGGTCGTAAAAGCGGTAATTAATCAATCCATTTCAAACCAAAACGGAAAATGTCGCTTTTGGGTTTCCAAATGTGGCCAAGAAGAATAGACAAACGTACAATTCTCAATTATATATAAGTATATAACCATATCAGAATTCAAACACCAAAAAAAAAACTTAATCGAGCAAAGCCAAATATATAATGGCCTAATTTTTGCATCATAAGGCAATTAATCCATCAACTTACATCTATATATGTGGATCCTGAACACATGCACTTACAAATCTTGGAGTTCATGATAGCTAGAGTAGTTGATTACATATATATCTCTCTACACCTCCACTCGATCTTCGTCCAACTCTCGAAGAAACACTTGCAAATACCACACTGATGGAGGCCAGGACTGATGAATCCCTTTTATTATAGCACAAATTCTTTTCCAATACCCATACAAACTATATATATGCGTATGTATGTGTGTAATATTACTAACTAACGGTTGTGAGCGAAGTAGGGAGAAATAATTAAAGAGCCAGAGGCATCACTTATCTCCAAACAAGTACCCAAGTGATGAATCTCCGCCAGGAACTGAATTAACTTTTGTTGTTGGACGATCCTGAATTATCAGGTGCAGATCCATGATTAAATTTCCAAATTATTTCATGTAAACAGTATGTACAACATATCTGGTAGTAAACTTACAGTTAAGAAGTTTCCAGAATTTTGGCCTTGAGCTCTTTGATAGTTATTGGAATTGGAAGGACTCGGATGATCTGAAGGCTTTTGATCATCAGTGGTGGTGGTATCAATGCCGTAGGGCGGCAATGCTGGCTTAGCAGCCGGAGGTGGAGTTTTTGGCTCCTCCGAGCCAAACAAGTAGCCCAATGAACTTTGTCCACCGCCATAGCTCCCGCCTCTACTCATGGCTTCTCAAGAATCGCTAGTGGGATCGATGAGAAGGAAAGAGCTAGAGCCCTAATTTATATATACTGAGGATGATGATGATGATGATGATGATGCAGGATACCTACTTTGTTATTAATTTCTTTATTAAATAGAAATATCAACTTTCATCAGAAGGTGCGTAGTAATTTACAATTAAGATGAAAAGGGGCATCCGATGTATATATGTATGGACGTGTCTTTGTACATGTCTCCATATAAATGCATTACAGATTTGTGGCAATTAGGGTTTTGTTTCGGTACGTGGACATGTGCAATTCGATCTCAACCCTTTAATATTACTACTATGAAATCCAGTAACATTATTTGTTAATTTGTGGGTAACTAATTAATTCTTCAGCATTTGTTTATTTTCAAGGTCAGAGAAAATGAGAAAATGCATATTAAGTAGAACGCATATACGTAATACGTACACTAATCGAAATTGATATATATCAATCTTTTTTATTTTTTGAAAATATGTTTTTATTTGATATGTGTAAATCTGTTTTTATTTGTAATTAAATTTCCTAGTTAGAATTATTAGACTAATTAGATAGATTCTATAACTGTTGCTTTG
Organism: Rubus idaeus; assembly: GCA_030142095.1. Lineage (NCBI taxonomy): Eukaryota > Viridiplantae > Streptophyta > Magnoliopsida > Rosales > Rosaceae > Rubus > Rubus idaeus. Next base: position 6,706,550 of record CM057969.1, read on the forward strand.
CAAGGTGGCTAGATAGTATATATTATAAGTTGGTTGAAGGTCAAAATCAACTTGAACTTTGATTAGCCTTTTAAAGCAATATTAACCTTGTTTAAGTTGGATCATTAGTGATATATGATTAATTGCAGAACTAGACACATGAAGGTAAGGACTTAATTCTTATTAATTAGTTGACCATTGTTTAAGTAAGAAATCCTTAGCCGACAGATTACGACGTACATTCTTTCTTCTTTCTCTAGATTAGTGGTATAATTAAAATCACTCAACATGAGAAATTAACTTATATCATCAACTAGGTAAGAGCATCTTTAGCAGACTCTCTATCTTAGCTCCTTAGCTATTTTAGAGAGCTTATTTAGTTTTTCATCTATTTTAGCAGCTGTACCAGCCTTCCAAGTGGCTCTCTACTTTAGCTTTTAGCTATTTGGCTCCCAAATATAGAGAGCGAGATGATGCTCTATATTATTTTTATTAATTTAATACATTCTTTTTTAGTAGTTTTGTATAATTATTAAATACGTTTAATATATTTTTTATTCATTAAAAAAATAATTTAAATTCAATACTAGCTAAAGTAGAGAGCATTAGTGTAGACATATTTTCAAATTGGCTAACCAAAATAGCTCATTAGAGCTATTTTAGCTTAAATTTGGTTAGAAAATAACTAGCATCGGTAATGATGCTCTAAATTAACTAATTAATCACCGTAAAACTAAGCATAACATAATCAATTGACTGTCTTCAACTCGACAGGGTCAGGTGGGTTGGTCCTAAACCACATTATTTAAAAAGCTAATAAAGCAATGCGTACTTAATTGGGGTTAAATCAAGAAAATTAATATATGGGGAGGATGAGTACTCACTGAGTCATCTAAATGTTTTTTTCTTTGGCCAAGAGTCATCTACCTGTCTAATTAACACTGTCTATAAAGTAATAAAGGTATATGGATGGGATGAAATATTAGAATAGAAAAGGCCAATATTAATTCATTTGATATATGAGTTGCATCTCTCTGCCTCATAGGGAAGTACTATATCAAGAAATTTATCAGTTCAGCTAAGATGAATACTATACAAAAATCAGATATCTATGCAGCTATCTAATATTGCTTGCATATATATATATATATATATAGTAGAATATATTTTCTCTATGATATTAAAGTGCTCCTAGTCTGGCCTTTTTGAGCTCTCTTAAGGACTTGCCGAGATATGAATGAAGTGGTGATTAACATGTTGAGGTCTTGTCAGCAATTGAGTACTGCTGTTTATTTGAACTACCTTTTACAGGTACTTGATGATCGATGGAGCAACATATGATGATACCTATGGCCCTCGATGTTGCATAATAATTGTACGTCAAACCACAATGTATCAGTGTTCGATCGATAAAATGGAGGCTTCTCATTGCTCCACATGGCTTCGACAAATAATATCTATTTCTCGATCTATCAATCTATCTTCCCTGCTGCTATATTGACCGATATGTGAGAATGTGGAGTGTTGTGCTATATTGAAAAAAAAATATAATCTTACAAATATGTGTATAATGATTTGAGCCTTTTTAACCATTGTCAATAAGTTTTGGTTGTGACGCCCAAATTACTTTATCATGATCATGTCCACTTTTTGCATCTATGTGTGTGTATTTCATGGAGAAGTTAGGTGTGTGGTGACAAATTGTTTTATTTCAAGTGTATAGCAATGTTATGCGAATCATGAAATGCAAACTCGATCGAGTGAAGAAAATATCCACATTGATAGTGCTTGGAATGACAGTGACCTAGCTAGGTTAGCTGCGTTAGCACAATATGGTAGAGTTTGCAACGCGAAAACAACTAGTACCACTTTTAGTTGGAGGAAGGACCACTAAAGAAGATAACCAAAAATGACTAAAGGAAATCATGGAATACTAAAGGAAGAGATAACCAAAAATGACTAAAGGAGATCATGGAGTAAAGCCAGTGATTTCCCAGGGAGGGGAGAGGGGCGGCCTTCATGGTCCAAATTAAAGAAGTCAGTAATTAACTTAGAAATTGGTGGTGTCGTTATCTTTGAGCTTTTGCTCATATCGATCTGGAGCTCGATCTATGCCTCTTGTTTTCGTTTTCTGGAAGGTATTATTTTTGCAATCCCCAAAAAGTAATCCCAAATTCTAATCATAAAACGATCATTCGATCGATATTAACTTTAAGTTAATTTTGTTAATATTGATATAACATGAGCGTTTACTCTAAAATAACGTCGAGTTCATCCTAGAATTCCTTACCCAATAATGGAGTCGGATTATTGGACGGATGCCCTAAGGCTTTAGCCTCCAACTTATGTTATCCGGGAATCCATGATCACCTTGTCCAATCGAAAATGAATTGTGGAACCTCATGCCAAAGATGATTAAGTTAATGGAATTAGGTGAAGTGTCATGAGATTGATAGAAATTTGGGGAGACCTAGGAATGAAGGGATAATATACACAACTGGAAAAAAGGGTGCAGAAGTTATAGGCATGGACCAATCTGTGAAACGAAAGTGTTGTACATGTACCCTCTTTGCTCAACATGAACGTACAAACATGCCAACAAAAGAAACTTGACGTGTAAAAGTATTTCAACCAAAAACAAAAAAAAGACATGCAAAATTATGAAACTAATGGGGTCCAAATTAACAAAAGATATGGAGGCCCTTGATAACCACATGATATAGATTGAGGGTCATATATAGATTACCACATATGAAAAAAATAAGACAAATTTCTGTTCTATTCATGGAAAAATAGATTATTATGGGAAAATGTGGCATCTTGTTAATTAGATTCAATATTATGGCCTAAGATGTTTTCCTGTCACATATATGGATAAATTAATTATTATTTTTTTGAGGAAGAAGAATAAATTATAGGATAATTTTTTGGTTAACTCCGTATAATAATAATTATTATTATTATGATGAACTGTCTATTTAACATATTTTTAATTTGGATAAATCTAAAAATTCATAGTGTAAAAATACGTTCATTATAATGAAATGAACCCAAAAATTATCCTCAGACAATTTATATGATTCCTCAATATCAAGCCCACTATATTGAGTATAAAGTATGAACAACTCTGGTCTCTGGATGTAATCAACCTTGTGTTATTGCTACTCAACAACTATGATGATTCATGATTGAATTCAATTCATTAGTCTCCATCATGAATTTTGCATAACAGGCTTTTCTCCATTATTGATAAAGGAAGAAAATTTCCATTTTGAGTTCGGCCCATATTAAATATAGCCTTCAACATAATTGGCCTTCGACTTGTTCGGCCCATATATACTGCTCCTACAGATTTCGGGAAAAAAAAAACCATTTAAGTGACTTTTACCCACAAATCATTCGTAGGCAAAACTGCAAAAGTATGTCTCTTACTTCCTTTTCATTTAATTTTTTTACGGAAAACTTTTGCCGACGAAACATTCGTCGGCAAAAGTGTGTCTCTCACTCAGTCACTCCCTTTTATTATTTTTACTTTTCCCAACGAAATAGTCGTTGACAAAAGTGTTAATTTTTTATGAAATGTTTTTACCGACGAACTATTCCTCCATAAAGGTGTTTTCCTTTTACACTTCCCTGGTTGTGGCGATCCTGTCCAGCCGCTTGGTGTCACTTTCGCTGCTGCCATGGCTGTTTATTCCAGATTTTGCTGGGAAACATAGGTGAATAAATGCCAGTTGTTTTGCAAATTGGATTTCTACTATTCGTAAATTCTTTTCTCTTGACATGATGGCTTATGTAATTTTTATATCAAACAGTTTGATGGATTGCATGTTCCTGAGATGTTGGGTACATTTGTTCTCTCTGTGGGCTCTGCTCTAAGTAATTAATATATGGAATAATAAAATCAAGCCTTATATGTTCTGTCATAGTCTCATGCATGGTTGAATATTGGTGTCAAGTTTAAATTTTCATGTAATTCACAGGTGGGAATTGAGTTTTGGGCAATATGGGCACACAGAGCTTTATGGCATGCTTCATTGTGGCAAATGCACGAAGTTTATCAGTTTTTATGTTATATAATTTGCGAGAGGAAATTTTATTATCTTATTCAACATTTATGTTAAATGTATTGAGAACCGTTAAATTAAAAGTTAATTAATTAAAAACTAAATCAATTTAAAACTAAATAGTAAAATTGGATCCGGCAGCCCATATATACATATAATGATTTTCAGGTAAAGAAATCCTTACTTTTTTAAGTTACAGAGTTTTGATCTCAGCCGTCAGATCATATCATCAACCGTTAAATCTGTTTTAAATGATCTGATCTAACGGCTGAGATAAAACTTCGTAACTTACAAAAGTAAGAACCTATTTAGCAGAGAAAGTCTATATGTATATATATAAAGCTTAATTTGGCTGGTGCTGGAAAGTTTGTCTGGGTATGTTTAAAATGGTGATCAAGATTAAGATTGGTGGTAATCTTAGATTTTTGGGCTATATTATGTAACTTGCCTTGTTGGTAAGTTGCCCAAAATTTCCTCGCATTTAATTGCTTTATTTTAAGTTTCAACAACATTACGAAGAGGAACTGCAACCCACCGAGTGAGTTGCACAAAGTTTCCTTGCATTTAATTGTCTTCTTTTAACAACATTACGAATAGTTACTGCAGCCCACCGAATGAGTTGCACCTATTTTCCTCACATTTAATTGTCTTCTTTTAACAACATTTTTGTTGTTGATCATATACTATTCTCATTAATCCTTTCTAACTTTTCATATGTCAATTTGAACATCAGTCGTACATATTGGATGGAGTACCATTGCAAATCCTTCCATTAAAAGAGTTTGGCCGGTGTTAAATAAGTCTTGAGCTTAATAGGCGTTTGGAATCACAAATTCAAAACTTCCTATTAAAAATTTAAAACCCACAAACCTCTTCATCTTTTTTCGACATGATTCAATCAAATATTACAATTCAAAAGGGGAAAGTTGCAGAGCAGCAACCACTCCCCTAATATAGAAGCTCAATGCTTACTGTATTTGGATCACTGAACAAGCTCAAGAAGCCCTCGCTCTTACTCTCATTCTCATAAGGTTGAATACATTTACAAAACTTCTATTTTGCTCTTCCGGTAAATTTGCCCAAGAATTGGAGCGGAGCAAGGCGTCAATGGCTAACTCAAGTGCTCTTTAAACCTCACAAAATGGGTCATCGATGATGATATGATCAATATTTTATTTTATTTTTGTATTAGAGTTAGCATTAATTAACTACGTTGTTTCTTCTGTCGTTGACGACACCAGCTACTAAGTATAAATATTCTAGCATTGCTCCTTACTAGATCCGCCACTCTTAGCAGCCAAAAAATTGACCTAAAATTCGATAAAAATCAAGAGACGATACGTCATGATGACATACGCACTAACTCAAGTGTCTCTTTAAAATCATGAAAGAAAGTTACATGTTTAGTGTTGCTTTGCTCGTCAACAACTATTCCTAACACCCCCAATGCTTCCTTTCATTAGTCTCATCTTCATCGCAATAATTTTTTTTTTTTTTTTTAAGGAGGGATAAATGGCTCCAAAGTTCGAAATTGTCCCCCACCCCCCCCCCCCCACCCCCACAAACCAAAAAAAAAAGAGAATTCGTCGTTCGTCGTTATCGACACCACAATTAATATCACATGTGTTACAATCAAGATTGTGCCATAATATTTATTTTTTATTTCTAAAATGCAGATGAAACAAAAAAATCAGCAAAACAAAAAATATGTTCTCAATTAAAAAATGGAATCAAATTGCTCTTAAAAAATTAAACCAAATTCTTTCCCTAAAAATAAAAAAATAAATCAAGAAACTCAGTTTTTATAAAGACTGCATTTAATTAGCTCAGCAGTACCAAGTTCAAAAATCACAACCACGATAATTCCTTAGTCCTTGCTAGAAGAAGCTGTCAATTAATCTGATGCTTATATGTATGTCCTTGTTCACCTAAACTTCCTTCTGGTCCATTCTACCTTTTCCTATCTGTCTTTCCCTACCAATTAAGACATTCTCTGAAAAGAATCAAGATTTGAGTCTTTTCTGATCTCTAGCGTGGAGCAGCTTATAGCTTTGATCCCATGGCACCCGGAGTTTCGGTTGCTACAGTTCCAATATGGTACTGTTTTGGCCGAAACAATCAACTTGCCCAAAAACCCATCTCCCAAAACATCCCCTGTTCGCTTTTAGCTTCAACAAAGAAGGGACGCTTGGTCATGGAAAAGAGAACAGAGCATGAGTTTATAGAGAAAAGCTTGAAACGAACAGAGAGATGGAGTGTTATAACTCCAAGAGTTACACAGAGATTGGCAAGAAAGAGATTAGAGAGAAATACTTACCTTGTTGCTGCAATCATGTCCAGCCTTGGAGTCACTTCAGCTGCTGCCATGGCTGTTTATTTCAGATTTTCTTGGCAAACAGAGGTAATAAATAGTACAGAGTAAATGGCACTTCTTCAAATTAGTGACTTCTTTATCTTGACATGGGTTTTGATCAAACAGGTTGGGGAATTTATTGTTCCTGAGATGATAGGCACATTTTTGCTCTCTGTGGGATCTGCTGTAAGTATTGGATTAAGATTCAAAAAGGGTTGGTTTGATTGGTGTTGAATTTGACTTTGATTTGTATAATACACAGGTGGGGATGGAGTTTTGGGCAAGATGGGCACACAGAGCTCTGTGGCATGCTTCATTGTGGCATATGCATGAGGTTAATTAGCCTTGCTCAATTCCTAATCATGTATCTATTCATTTTATAACCTTAATTTGGTGCTGAAAAGATTGTCCTTTTAATGACATGGTGATCAAAATTAAGATTGGTGGTGGTGATCTTGAATTTTGGGCTATATAATTTGCAGTCTCACCATCGACCTAGAGATGGTGCTTTCGAGCTCAACGATGTGTTTGCCATAATCAATGCTGGACCTGCTATTGCTCTTCTCGCCTATGGCTTCTCTACCAAGGGTCTTTTTCCAGGACTATGTTTTGGTGCTGTAAGTACCTAGTCTTTCAATTTTTGTTTTTTCCCGGTCAAAACCCTAAATTTGGGGTCGGTTATGAATTTTTACAAATTTACACACATCAAACATGTCGATATATATATATATATATATATATTTTCCATTTAGTCATTAATGTTGGATGTGGAAGTATAAACATAACTCTAAGTCACTTAATTATATTTAATTTTTTTTTTCGATGTAGGGGTTAGGGATCACAGTTTTCGGAATGGCATACATGATTGTGCACGATGGCCTCGTCCACCATCGATTTCCAGTTGGGCCAATTGCAGATGTTCCTTACTTACAAAGAGTTGTTGTCGCCCACCAAGTGAGTTACTCTGATTTTATCGACGCATTTTATATAATTTTTTATATATTTTTTGTTCGTCACATTCTCTCATTATTTTTGTCTTGTCAAAATGAATATATAGCTTCATCACTCGAACATATTGAATGGAGTGCCATATGGGTTGTTCTTGGGACCTAAGGTAAACACAAGGTTCTTAATTTGTGATAAATGTCAGTGAAATATGATTATTGGGTCTTAATTAAATCATGTGATTTGCAGGAAATAGAAGAACTTGGAGGCAAGGAAGAATTGGAAAAGGAGATCAAGCGCAGAAGCACTAAGAGTACTATACCCAAAAGTTGACATTATTTGAAGTGATTGCTTCATTTCTCAAAACTCATAAGAAAAAAGGATTAAAGGAAGAGTGGAAGACTCAAAGACTACTTCTCCAACCGTAGACGTGCAAGCAAGTGCTTATACATGAGGCTTTCGACTTCTTTAGAAAGCACTTGAGACAAGCAACAGCTTAAGACACCTAATGTGACTACTAATTTGTGATTTTATCAACCCAAAGTCTATAGCAGCCATCCTCAAAAACTGTACTCATGTGTTGAACCCTGCAACAAATCCATAAATAATACAGGTCCTATTCAAGATGTCAATTTCCATTTTTAGACGTTAAAAAATCAACATTAAATCTTATCTTAGTATCTTACCAAATACGACAATAACAGACAATGCTAAATTCACCAAATTTGTTATATCAAATGCATGATGTGCACTATAATTCGTTTATTTAACTTTGCACCCCCTCCGGGCCTCAATCATTTCTAACGGATCATATATATACATCATTTGTAAGAATAAAATTGGCCAGTCAAGTATTTTTATCAAATGATATGTACAATATTTCATTTCTTTAGCTTTATGCCCTCTAGACCTCAATCATTTCTAGTAGAACATGTGTATATATGGACCAACGGACACATCATTTACTAAGAATTAAAACTCAACGAATAAAATTAGTGAATTTCAAACTCAATCAGTAGATAAATATTTAAAATGTTAATTAATATTTAAAAAACTCGTTAAAAACTCCTCTAACTATTGAATTTGAAAATCCTCTAACATATTCTTTTTATAATGTACTCATTGGAGTCTTTTTCCCAAAAACACATTGGCATATTCCTTTCTGCCCTTTTTATTCAAAGGGAAAAAGACGCCCAACACAAATAAGAGTTCCACATATCTTTCTAAGAAATGACCTATCACTTGTTTGTGTCACATGAACTTGTTTGTACTTCTTTGCTGCTAAGTCGCTTTTTGATATTTTTTCTTCAAAGTTTCTGAGTTATGACAACCTTCATAATTACCATATAGACTTGGTTACTATGTGGCAAAATAGCTGAAGCAGGGTGTCAGATCACAGTATTTCTTAGCTCTAAAAAGGAAATTTTGGAGCCCTAATTAGGTGATCTCCTTCTTTTTTTGACTTCTTGTGTATATAATATGACAGTTGCAGTGAACCTTAATTCCAGTTAAGGAAGAGATCCTAATAAACAGCTGGTTCTAGCTAGGGTTAATGTACATGGTCATATAACCTTCTCTACATGACCAAAGCCCACAGGCTGATCACTAAAACAATTTGCATGCTCTCATCATTGATCTATTCATTTTGCTGAGCTAGCGATGACTCGATCAAGATCAAGATTATACACAACTTTCTTTCTCCTTCCGAAGCTTGGTGCTCGAGAGTTTGAATGTGAGAAAAGGATTGTAAGCGACCCTTTTTTTTTCGATAGGACAAAGAATTTCAGTTTATTACGACTAAACGACCCTTTTTACTTTTCCTAAAAACAAAAAGACCAAAATAATATTAGTGTACACGCGTCGACGTTTGAGCAGCGGGTCAAAAGGCCAAGACCGTACAAGAACGTAGCTGCAAAAGCTTCCCCCCGAAACTTGAAAGTTCCTGAAGCTTCGTTTTTGGCCTTCACATCACATCACATCACATCACAAACACAGCGCTACCATACTTGTTCTTCTTCTCTTCTCTCCTCTTCTCTTCGTTTGTTGCATATCACAGCCGCAGGTATGGACTAATCGATCTCTAATTATATCTCTTAGTTTTATTTCTGGGTTTCATTCATTGAACTTCTTTCAACCTTTAGTGAATTCTAGTATATATTTCTCCCTAGGATTTGCTTTTGGTTATAATGATTTCAGACTTTCAGTTTGGACTTGAATTGTAGCAGTTTCTATTATAAATTTTACTACTTTCTACTGGTAATTTGCACTTTGCAGTCAAATAATTGGAAGGCCTGGCCTCCTCTTTATGGAACATGTTTGATTGTTGGGCTTTGTTTTTTTTTAATATGTTGTCAAAATAATGAAATATTAAGCCTTGTAGGGGCTCTTACCTCTTAGAGGAGATATTGGGGAAGATTGAAGCTTTTTTACATTGATGGTTTAGAGAATTTAAGGTATAAATTCCAAGGTATAATGGGAAATTAATTTCTCTGTGACCATGTGGATTAGTAATTGTAGTGTGGTTTATCCATGGCTAAATTTACTGTTTTGCTTCATTCGTTAGGGATTCTGAAATGCATTGTCTTGTTCTGTGATCTTACAAAATGCTTGTGATGTGGAGTATTACTAGTCGAGGAATTCGATATGTACTACTACTATGTAGCTGCAATATGAATGATGATTGTTGATTTCATTTGGCTCCAGGAATTTTGGTTTCTTGGTTTCAACTACAGCATTGTGAAGAGAAGAAAATTAGAGCTAAAATGCGCGGAGTAGCTGCATTATCGCTTGTTAAGAACAGATTCAAACAGATGTACCCAATTAAAGGATCATGGGGTAAGCTAGATATATATATCCTCTTTCTGGTGGTACCATTTATGTTATAATTGTATGGTATAACACTGAAGAACTTGTTTATCTGACTACCGTAAATTATTGTGATTAGGTACTGTGGCCACTTCGACACCAAACAAACAAGGGAACAACGACTATGGGGAAGCAGCACTTGTTGCAAAGGAGAAAACTGATCCAATTGTGGCCTTCAGTAGGCCTCCACCCCCTCCACCAGTTCTTGGACCGCTGATGGTTCTTTCACTATTAGAAGCATTGTGGAGTCGCAACAACGATGATGACTGACAGGTGATCTCCTTCTAATGCTTGACTTAATGGAAAAACAAGTTCTCTACTTGAAGAAAATATTTGCAATGTAAAGCAAAATGTTGTATACAAAGCTGAGCAATCGAATTGCAGTGTTAAAAAGTCCTATGTAGCCTTGTATAATTGGTGCAAAAAGCATCATGTATATTTTCCATATCCATTGGAAAACAATATGAGGACTTTTTAGGAACCCTGCAGGAGACAGTGTAATGATATGTCATGTTGAAGCTGTGCTGTAAAAGGTATCTGAGGTTTGAGATTTTGGTTAAATTTCACTTACATTCGGTAGCTCTGGGGAAACCATCAAATAGAGTGGTCACTGCCTTCAACAGAGACTGAAATGCCCACCAGAAAAATTATACGATCAATAAAACTTTCTATAATGCAGTGAAATTTGACACTATTATGATAGTAGTTGACAGAATTACCAGTACTAGGTGTCCTGGTTTGATCGGTGATTCAATAACTATCTGTGCTTTCCTGTAGACAATTAGAACCAGTTAGGCTTTGTTCATATTTAATCAAATTCAAAGTACTGAATTTGTTTTTCTGTACTTGATAATTAGTTTTTCTCCTTCTTTCGAGCATTCAAAGAAGCTGCAGCCTCTGGTGAATGGGATCTGTTTGTCTTTCCATTCTGTGAAAGAAATATGAACCAACTTAGGAAACAATTTGAGGACACGAGATAACTAGTGGAGCTAGATTTATGTTTATTTGAGTGTGACAATGAAATAGAGAGATACACATACCCATGTGCCAGTTTGCTGCTGCTATAAGCTGATCATCTCCTTCACACACATGTTGTATGCTGAACTTTACATTTTTGCCCATGGCCGCAGTCAGCTGTTCAAAAAAGTTCATTACCTCCTGAGAAGGATTAGGCTTTGTTAGTAGCAAGGAAATCTGTGACTATTGTTGTTGAGAAGGATAAAGGGTATTGATAATGATGATGATGACCTTTTTGCCTTGTAATGGTGTGCTAAAGGAGCATTCCTCAATGTAACAATCTCTTGAGATGTAATGACCTAGTTGCTTCAAGTTTTTGTGATTGATGCAATCGTAGAATTCATGGATTGTGTCGGATGGGGAATGAGAACCTGGAGAAAAAGTTGAACTTGTAGCTGCAGCCATGATAGGAAAGAGCCCGCGGACATTGGTGGACAGTTTATCTTCTCCCTTCCTTTTCACATAGATGATATGTTGCTTTGTATCTGTTCTGTTCTGCTGAACAAACTTGCATGTTCTTTTGATCGTTAAGGAATCAATGGCCGGTCCGGCCATAGGTTTGAGGCACATTCTCTGACTCGGTGCAACGCTTGAGAAATTGACAACGGTAGCCATTTCCTTGCGACAAAGTTGAAACCAAGCGAGATAGAGACAATGGTGGTGTTGGTGTTGAAACAAACATGTAACATGTAGAATTCATACAAGCTAGGCACTAATGCGAAGGAATAGAGGAAAGAATAAAGGGCCATTTGTGCTATTGCTTTAACCAAGGAAAGAATCTCCACCCATCTGGTTTTAGCCAGATTTCGTTAGTCACGTTTGTGCCTTTGTATGAAATCTAAGAATCAGAAGTCCAGTTAAACCTAGGAATTCCCCTTACATATCAGGCATCAGTGTCTTTCTTGTAGGGTTTGTCAGTCTTTATCAACCATGACGTTAGCTGAGCTTGTTTATGGTTCATGCAATTCGGTGTTTTCATGGACACCAGCACCAACTTGTAACTTCTCATTTAGGCAGAGCAGCTGGCCAGTTTCATACTGTAATCTTTTCGTACAAAGTACCAACAGCAAGTTTTGCAAGTTCCTATATCTCAATGTATTTGTATTTTATACGGAAATCCCTTTTTTTTGTTTTTGTTTTTAGGATATATTGGGGGAGCCTAATTGCAATTGTAACCCAATTTTCTATCCAACCTCATTACTTGGGCTAATCCGAATGACTAATCAAAATTGTTGTTTCTACTGACCATATCCTTTTTTTTTAAGGTAAAATTTATTAAAAGAAAAGAGAAAAATGATTGGAGGATATACCCTTGCCCCACCGATAAAACCAATGTAGGAGAAAGACGGACAAACTATAACCCGTCAATCTCAATACAAATAAAATACATGCAGAGTAACCCGATAACACGAGATTTTACCGAGCGAAAATCTAAGTGCCCTCAATTTTTAGTATGTACTATTTTTTTTCTTCGTAATGTTTTCGTATGTACTAAATTCTAAATCAAAAATCTAAGTTGGGCCTTCAATTTGTTGAGCTCCAGACATATATTTAGGCATTGTTTACTGATTTATTCTAACAAAATAATTATAAAAATATTATCTTAATAAATTTGATCATTGATCAAACCTAACATAATCACACAAAGTTTATATGCAGAAAAATAATTAAACAAACTAACAATTAAATTAATAATTGTTGATTTGTTGTGTCTATAAAATTTATTGAGCATAGGGAAAATGAAAAATTATTTAAATTGATAACAAAATGAATAGAGGAATAAAGGAGCTAACAATATTAATAAAAATATTTGATCATAAACGCCAAAGAGCCAAAGCAGTCAGACAAACAAAGAAAGGCAAAGTTCACTTGGGTTTTTTTTTTTTTTTGGACAATAGGGGCACTTGGGTTTAGGGTTAAACAATTAACAAAACAATCCTCTTAACCCCCAAAACTTTTGCAGTTTTATGTTAATTAATAACAGCAAGTGGGGAAATGACTCAATTGGGTATATATATATATATATTTTTTTTTTTTACTGGATTAACTATGTATAAATTATAGACTACATTTTTTTCCCCAAAATTTCCGAGTCGCCGACCTCCCGACCGCCGCGATGACAAAACTAAAAATCATCGAAAACGAAAATAGGAAGACCCAATTTATCTCTAATACAAAAATGACTAATAAACTTGAGAGACCCACCAGGTGAAATCGTGACGAAGAACAAAAATCCAAACACCCATTTGTCCCTTCTCCAAAGATATGAGAAAACGAAAATCATCATTGAAATTCGATGCATACAATTCTTCCATCAACTTGTAATTCCAACACTATATGAGGAGAATTGGGGAAATGGAGAACTAGAGAGGAGGACCGACCAAATGCTTCCAATCACGAACCCAAGCAAGCTCATGCCTTAATCACCCCATCACTTCCCAATAGAACTAGGAATATCTAGAGAAGATGAAAAACACCAACAACCTCCCCATGAAAATCCGAAAACTCCCCCATAACTTGAATGATCATCACCTCGCTTCCAACACCACGTATTAACTTTGAACCAGCCAATAACAGGGTGACAATTAACCTCCAAAATTTTTGTCACGTTCCGCAAGCAACACCAAACCTCTTCAACACACAAATCTTGTGTGTTATTATACATGTGTCCAGAAGCTATGCGACTAGAAGCGTTGACATGCCCATCAATTAACCTGCAAGCTTTAGCAACATTTGGGATAGCGCCATCATATCTCACCTTATTTCTTGTTTGCCAAATAAACCAAAGAGTGGTACAGAAGCAAGCAACCCATAGTTCCTTCAATTGAGGGCTACGACCATCCCTTAGGCCCAATAAAAACCATATCCTTTTGAGGATGTGGGATGTGGAAATTTTGTGACGTGCGGCATGGATCTTGAGAGGGTCTTCAATCAGAAACAAGCTTGTCCAACCAACTAATCACACTATCGCGTGGACAATTTAATTTGAGGAGTGGATATTTAATTCGCATGCAAATTTGGAGGTAATTTTAGTATTAAATCTTATTTATTTGAGTTGTGTGGATCGGAAGTGCTACAACCACGTCTCATTGAAGACTTTCTCCATAGCAGTATAGCAGTAGTAATAACTAATAACCCTTAAAATGACATGACCAAGTTGCAACATGATTTCATGAAGTCATGAACTGTGACCTCAATGTAAAATGCATATCACATAGAGCAACTTCTGTGAAACAGTGGATCACTACTATTTTCCATCTTAGCTGCTTGGCAAAAAGTTCCATATCTCTCCTCTTTGACTTTTGCCTTGGGAATCAATCTACTAGACCATGTGATTCACCATCATATACACAAGAACAAGAAGGCTTTACCTGTTGGTAGCAGCATGGCCATTTGACATTACCAAGGAAGCCACCCTGAAAACAAGGCCATTCATATAAATATAAAACTGGATTATGTTCTGCTCCCTCTTATCCGCACAGCTTGCATTTAGACTAATAATAATAATAACCAATCACTAATTGCTTACCCCTGTATAAATATCTAGAGGTGTCCTCCCCTAGGTCCTGTTTGCCAAACCACCAAACAAAACCGGGAACCAGCCTCAATCCGGTTGAGTGCTGCTAGATAACCCGCACGTACGTGCTCACTGTAAGACAAAGCCTAAACCAATAATTTGCATTAAACAATGGTTAATCATATTTTGAACCAATCAGTCACCAAATGATCACCTTGTCTCCAGTTGAGCTGATAGGAATCTTGGGCAGCCACTCAGCCAGACAAACAAGCTGGCATTGCCTCCTAACCTACACCAGTTAGAGAGATCGATGGTTCCCAGCTTCCTCTGATCTTTGTGAATGAACCGAGCCGGGGTTTGCTATATAAACTCCCAGCCATTGCCATTATCTCCACAACTCTCAAACAAGAAAGACCTACAGCAAGTGAAGAAAAAAGGGTTTAAATTAAAATTCAGTTGGTTGCAAAATGAATAGCAAGATATCTGATGTTCCTTCTGCGGAAGGCGTCTCCGCCGAAAGCTTGAGAAGCAGATCAAGGCCTCTTCCAAAGAGGGGACAGATCAAAACAAGAATAGCTAAAAATGCTCTGCATTCCATAGCCTCTGTGCTATCTAAAGCCTCTTCTGATCGCAAACATCCCAGCAGAAAGTCCTATTTTGAGTGAGAGCCAGAGCATTAGAAATTTTCGTATCATAAATTCATAATGTACAATGTATGATCAGTACTTCTTAATGTATTAATTTAGCACTTCTTCTATCTTTTTGTTTTCTTCTTCTAAGCACATATAACAGTTTATTATGCGATAAAAAAAAAAGAAAAAAAAAAGACGAGAGAACATCAGCTATATAAATATATAGCAAGGAAATGGCTAAAGCTGGTTCTCACTTCTCATGACTCGCAAATCATTCAAGAGTAACCAACATTCAAACATTTTATTGTGCTAAGCGTCTTTCAGATACTACAGTCCTAGCTTCAATTTTTAAACACTTCCAAGGTCATAAATTAGTTGGCCCAGAAAATGATTCTCTAAAGATTCACCATTGATTATTATGCCTGCATAACTGTTGAACACATCGAGATATTTTTTCCGAAGCAGATAAATTAATCCACGACCAAAAAGGCAAAAATAGACCAATGTAGAGGGTTAAAAAACAAAACAGAGAGGTGCCTAAATTTGGAGGTGCCATTTGATCAGGTTGGATTTTCAAATTATTGTCTTGTCATTTATGCTATTGCACACTATGATGAAGTTTTACCATCATATTGGGGCTGCAATTCATTCTCCCCAGGTCAATGTTCTTAAGGATATTGTTACATGTGGATTGAAGAATCTTGTGTATATATATATATATATATATATATATATTATGAGCATCAGGGACAATGGATATTTGATCAAAGGTCCTCCAGTCCTCCTTGCTTTGGTCTAGGAGTAAAAATCAACTAAGTAGGAAAACCACACAGGCACAGTGTTCTACATAGAGGCATTAGCTCATGAAGCTCAAACATTGAGTACTTAAGTAACTAAAAGCTTCTTTGACAATATCTGCATGGCAAGATCACTATGAAGTAAGAAACCCAAGAAAAGCCATCTGATCTGGTTTTATTTCAAATTTAGACATCAACAAATATACTAATACTAAAACTGGCTTCACCTAGCATGGCCAATTGACATTTCCAAGAAGGTCCCCTGAAATCAAGGACATTTATTAAATGTAGGTATTAGAAAATATACAGATGGATTTTTTCCTGCTCCCTATTTACCTACACAAGTTGCATTTTAGCTAGCAAAAATGATAAACATTGATGAAAATAAACATAACAAATGACTAAATCCTTACCATTGTCTGTCCTCCTCTCCTACCTGTCCGCCAATCCACACAGAAAACCAGGGACCAGCCACAATCCACCGGAGAGCCTAGATTAACCCGTACGTGTTCATAATCAGACAAGCTCAAAATAATCATTTGCATTAAACTATGGACATTATTTAAATCAATCTGCCACCAAAATCATCAGACAACTATTCAAATTGTCTCGAGTTGAGCTGAAAGGAATCTTGTACAGCTAGACAAGCAAGCTGGCCTGACCCCCAACAGACACCAGTTGAAAATTATTTTTTCTAGCTTTCTCTGATCTTGGTGGATCAATTCATTGAGCTGCAAGTGCTATATAAACTCCACACCAATATAACAAAATTACAGCAAGAAAACAAGTTTGAAATCGACTCAGGTTGCAAAATGAATAGCAAGGTCTCTGATGTTGGTGCTGCTGAAAGCTTGAGAAGCAGATCAAGGCCTCTTCCAAAGAGGGGGCATATAAAATCAAGAATAGCTGCAAAGGCTCTCCATTCCATAGTCTCTGTGCTATCCAAAGCCTCTTCAGGTCGCAAACATCCCAGCAGGAAACCTATTTGAGTGAGAGCTAGACGAGCATATATTAGAAATTATAGATTCATATCCTTATTCACTACAATGTACGATCAGTTGATCACAACCTTCTTAATGCATTTGGCTCTTCTTCTCTCATTTTATTTATCTTCTTCCGTTTAAGCTCAAAATGATAGTTTCTAGAAGGATATATATATATACAGCTAACTGGGGAAAATAAGGAAAGAAGAAAAACAGAACTTAAAACATGAAAAATAAAATGGCAAGCAAATGGCTGAATCTGGTCTAGCTCTTTTGGCAAGGAAATGGCCCAGTTATTTTCTTTTGGTCTGTTCCCAAAGACCAAAGTACAAAGCGCCCCAAAAAAAAAGAGCTTCTCTTTTGTAAGAAATCTAACAGGTAGAGTGCAAAATCGAAAATTCTGGCATTCACCTGAATTGAACACAACCAGATGCGATCATGACCGTCCATTCAATCCAGCCGTCCATCAGATGTGACTCAATAACGGTCAACCCGTTTGACTGTGAAATCAGGTGGGACAAAAAAAGAGGTTAATGAAGAGGTAAAAAAAAACAAAACTGAAAGAGCTGGGTAGATTCAGAAGACAAAGCTTGGAGCTGCTGCACTTGCTCGTCTGAAGGCTTATGATAAGATTAAGAGGATGGTAATGCCCGATGCTCTCAAGTGAGATTTCTCACAATGGCTTTCATTTGCGAGTAATCAGTTTTGATAAGTTTGTATATGTTTTCTTTGCCTTAAGTTAATGGTTATTGCTTGTGTGTTTTGAAAATCAACAGGGTTTTGAGGCTTCAAGCAGGGCACAAATACTGTTTGTTGGGCAACCTTTCATCAGAGATTAAGAGGTTGGATGGAACCACTATGACACTATCAGGGTGAGAATTGAGAATTGACTCATTTTCTGGTTTGCTTCTGCTCTAGTCTTTAGCATCTCTAATTTAAGTTCATTGTATCTTGAAATTTATATGGTCATTAATATTATTTCAGAGTAATTTCTCATTTTTCTTGATTGAATCATATTGTTTGAAATTGCATGTAATTTGGTTAGCATTATTGTGTAGTTTTCATGGTATTATGTGTGTGATTCTTCTTTTAAAATGCATCATGATGAGGTTTCGGTTGCGTTGATTCTTTGTACAATACTCTCAATATGCTTCAATCTGCATTTGGAGTGGTGGAGACCATTATTATTTCATTGTTATTAACTAAGTAATTTTAAAACTTTTGTTTGCTTTCCTAATCATTTGCCTCTGTTTGGTTTCATTTGGAGTGCTAATGCTTAAATCTAATTTATTGAATCTCCCTAGACTTTACTCTCCATCTGTATCAATTTTGTCCATGTTATAATCGTTGACACTTGTATTTTTTTTAAATGAGCCTTCTTCTTTATATGGGTTTTTGGTTGAGTGGATTGTGAATGGGTAGGTATCGCCTACATATATATTTATACCTCTATGTACGTTCTATGTAATATTCTTGGAGCTTGCATTGTTGCATTCTTTGTATTTGCTTAAATACAACATAGTGATGAGTTCCAAACAAAACAAAAGATGTTAAAGACCAAATTTCTTATCCCTGTAAGACTTTAGGGACTGATTTTTCAAAGTGTCCATTGCACTCTTAGAATGGTGTTATTGCACAATTGGTATGATAGAATAATGATTAAGAACTGCCCCCCAACTCGTCAGATACTGTTTCTGACCATTATTAACCTGTTTTAGTTTGTTGGTGTTGATTTGTTAACTTTTTTTCCTTCCTGCTTTATTCCTGACCCTTGTGTGTTCACACTATTGAGGTCCTTTGATAACAACTTCATCGGTGCCCTCCCATGTCCTGTTAACAACCTCGCCTTCCAAGTTATGCCTTAAGTTTTTGCCTGTGAATTATGAAGCTGCCGAATCCTATTTGCCTATGTGCAAATATCAATTATATTTTTCAATTGTATCAATCTGCCTAAATTGTGCTAGATTGTTTCTTGGATCATATTGTTTGTTGGTGAAGAATCGATAGTTTGACGTGTTACTATTTCATTTGTTTAGTTGCCTCATTCTTGTCTTCAGTAGTTTCTTGTGCTCACTGTGTGCAGGAGCTTGAGAAGAAGAGGAAGGAGAGGTCTCAGATTGTATGAGAGGAAAAAACAGCTGAACAAACTGAGAGTCAAAGCAGAAAAGGCTACTGAGGAGAAACTAGGTCCTCATCTAAAGATCATTGCTCCTATCAAATATTGAGCAGTAGCCATTTGTCTTTTAAGATAAACACGTTCTGCAATTATTTACAACCATTGGTGCCAAATTTGTTTGATTCAATTGATTGCCAGCATATGAACTCAGTACGTAGTACTCAGTACTACATAATGTCTGCACATCGATGTCGTAATAAGGTACAGTTGCTTAACTAAGAATAGCCATAGCATCTTATGTTAATATGATCCTGGACTGTGAAAATATGACATCAATGAATTGCAATTAATCAATTTATATAATTGCTATACCACACAGGGAAGTAGTTATGTCTAGTATATTAATTGGAATAAAATGGTGTTCTGGGCATTAAGATAGAAAATTTCTCTACCCACAGGAATGAAGTTTTTGGTTTTTAGCGCTTATGTTCACTAGTTTTATTGATAAAGTACGTTAAGTAAATTCATTAGTTCATCACTATGCTTCCGCCTTCAGAAGTCAGAGCACATGAGGCTGTAGAAGCAGGTCTTCTTGATTTGTTAATGGTGTTTTTACCTATCTTTCACAATGCTTCACAATTGGTTTGTCATGTATAGTACTGGAGCTGATATGATTTTGTATTATGGCAGCAACATAATAAAATAGTTAAGGAACAAACACATGCAGTTGAACAAGGTGATATTTCACCATCCAAGGATGATGCAGAAAAGTGCGAAAAAGAAAATGTGAAGCAGAAGTCTGAAAGTTCAGAGAGTTCGATCACGAATTCTTAAACACCAGTGGTCAACCAGGCCCAGCCTCCTGTTGTTGAGGCTGAGAAGGCTGATCATGTTCCAGTGCAAAATGTCGAAGCAGATCATGAGAGTCGAGCAGTTGAAGCGGTTGATAGGGAGACACCATCAGTTGAAGCAGTTGAAAACTTGAAAACTTGAAAACGAACCAGATATGGAGAAAATAGCAATTGAAGCAGTTGAGAAAGAGCCAGAAAACACAAAAGCTATTGAAGCAGTAGCTGAGAATGATCCAGAGAAGACACAACCTATTGAAGATGATGATAATAAACCAGTGGAGGAAAAGGAGTTAATTCTTATCATTGCAAGTAGTTTGGTAGTATTTTTCAAGAACCATTTAGATGGTAGCTCTGTTTGTATTTGAATTATATATACTAGCATTTTGGACACATGCTATGCATGTGTGACAGTTTTTTTTTTTTAAAAAGTAGTGGGTCATTTTTTTATTTTTAATTATTTTGTTTCAGTTTTTTTTTTTTTGTGAAAAACCGTTTTTTTCTTCTGAAAAGTAGCTGGTATAATTTTTTTATTTTTTTTTTATCTTTTACCTTTTTGTCCCTATCAGTTGACTTTTATCAAAGATTATTTAATACTTTAGGGTTATTTTAGTACAAAAATTCAGTTTTGGTTGACAAGAGGTGTTCTCTTAATATATAGTATAGATATATATATATATATATATATATATATATATAATAAACAGTCCCTTCACATGCGCACGTCCGCACGTAAAGTAAAATGTGAACATCCTCATTGCGAGTGCAAACTAATGATCAAAACCGTCTATATTTTAGGTCATCCTTCAAGGATCATTTTGATAACCAAACAATTATTTAGCCATTTGATTACCACATTCATCGTTTCAACCTTATCGAATGGACTGTATTTGTCTGTAAACTATAGAACAAACAGATAACCAAACAATTTCCAATTCGGCTGATTTTTTGCAAGGATAATTCTTGAAAATAAATATAAACGATGAACGGTTCCGATGATTGAGTTATGTTGTCAATTAGTCGGTATGAGGATGTTCGCATTTTACTTTACATGCGGACGTGTGCATGTGAAGGAGATTATATATATATATATATGAAGGGACAGGCAGTATATGAATCTCTTTTGTATTTAATGACTACTGTTGTTTATAATGTAAAGTATATTTTTTTATTTTAAATTTTTATTCAACTCTTTATAATTCACCTCACGTGCATAGCACATGCCGGTAGAAAATTGGTGTAATTAATAAGAGAAAAATCTCACTAGCGTAAAAGTGTAACTTGGTTATTAATAATTTAAGTCAATTAATTATTAATAACACAATCATTTGGCATGATCTCCTAAGGGCATCTCCAACAACCCTTTCCAAAACCCATACTCATACTCAAATTTTGACTCACCCAAACTCATAAGATTCCATTTGAGTTTTTCCTCTCCAACAAGGGTGAGTCAAAACCCATACCCATTTTATATTTTATTCATTTTATATAATTATTTAACAACAACATGAATTTATATATCATATATAATATATTGTTAAATTATTTTTTGTATTTTTTTCTTATATTTTCGAGTTATTTGGCAGCATCCTCCCACTAGGAGGCAGCATCCAATTCGCTAAATCCGTACCAATCGAAGTCCCCATGCGTTCTTTGGCAATTGTCTTTCCAGTTAGTGACTGCTTTTTCAAAGCAGTAGATGTAGGCAGTTGTGCTCTACGTCATGCTAGTATGTGCGTATTTGTGTACGTGGATGTATCAAAAACTTCTTTTTGGTTGTTCTCTTTTATTTTTAAGGGGTTCAGGTTTTATGTCCCCCCCATGTACTTCATCACAGTTCTTAATTAAAATAGTCATTCATTTGCTTCAAAAAATTAAAGACAGAAAAAAAGGAGGAGCCTTTTTATAGCCTTCTTGGACAGCAATGGCCAAAGCTATAAGAAAGGACCAAATCTCTCCTCCTTCCTTACAAAACTCTAAAGCATTTTGTTCTTTCTATTTGTCATTTGTATTATTGGGTTTTATTAAATACAGGGGTGAGAACCATTTTTTTTGCATTCAGCTATACATTACAGCATGGCAGCAAGCTCTTCATCAGGGACGAGAATCAGTGCTTAGTGATTCTATATGTCTCTTGGAATAGTTATATATATATACATATATTTTTCACAAGCTGATGTTTCGTTTATATTTGTATTATTATGCTATAGATCCGCCTCAACCCAGGGGCAGCAGCTTTCAAACCAAAGCTACTCAAGGTAAAGTAACTTCCATGTGTTGTGATGTTATTCTTGTAAGGTTTCAGTTCTTAGGTGTGTGTTATTGAGTCATGATATTTCTTTAGTGTCTTTAACTTGTTCACAAGACCTCTATTTATTTTAAGTTCTCTACACATTGATCATATTTTCGTTACTGAAGTTGCCCCTGTCTCAATTGATAATGTGTCCTCACCCTTCTTCACCCAATTCTTTCTAAGTTCTCACTCTGTCTTCTTCCTTAACTACCTCCATAACCCATCACCACCACCTTTGTTAAGTTCTATAGCCACCACCAAAAGCAACAAGACTACTACTTGAAAATGTACCAATAATTTCTCTTTTTAAATTTTAAATTAGGGTGTGGGGATTGCACTCCCCTTTTTAAATTTTATTCATCTGCAGTATTGTATTGTTTGTTTGAACTATGAACTTATAAAAACGAACTAAGATTATATATACTAAATTATTCAAATAAGTTTTTGTAATATTGTGATCTTTGGCTACAAGAATGGTATAACATGAAGGAGATCATGAAACAAATAAGTCAAAGAAAACTACTCCCCTAAAATCAAGTAATGATTGCACTCCCCTTTTTAAATTTTATTCATCTGCAACATTGTATTGTTTGTTTGAACTATGGACTTATAAAAACGAACTAAGATTATATATACTAAATTATTCAAATAAGTTGATATTGTGATCTTTGGCTACAAGAATGGTATAACACTATAACATAAAGGAGATCATGCAACAAATAAAGTCAAAGAAAACTACTGGGATATAATATGATATATTGATGGCACATAGATTATTGGACAGACACGAAGAATTCACCGTCTTAAATATAATGCTTACAAATAAGGTAAAAATAGAGAAAACCACTAATGCTGAAATCTAAATAACGATTTTTTTTATTACAACTCTTTTTATAGGAGGATGTTAAAAAAAACATATAGGCGCATGAAGAAAAAGAAACATGGAAAACTATGACTTGATGCTATACTAGTGCATGATTGAGACACAATTTTTTCACTACCCACGTCCACCAGTAACTATATGTTGGAGATGCATAAATTCTTGACTGATATATTCACCTATACCACAGAGTCCACCCTAGAGTCAATTGACTTTCTCACCAAGGTCTCAAGTCTAAGAACAGTGTAAGTTTATTAATACATTTTCATTTGAAAAAGAAAAAATTCAATTTGTGTGGACTATTTTAGCTAGTTATTTTTGTTTTAATTGTGGTGGGGGATTTCAAACTCCTATACTTTCACCTTTTATTAGTAGAATAATTTTTTTTAATGAGTTAATTTCTCTCAAAGATGTGAAGATTTGGAATATGTATGTGCCCAATATTGGACTAACTAACTAGATCCTCGATTGTATGTTTCCCTTTAACCCTTTATCTATTGTAAGAAGTTAGAACTATGTCAAATATGCTTTCCACATCTAGGACCCGACTAATTGTTAACTAACAAAGTATCACAGAAACGTATTAATAATAAGTGATGTGTTGTTTGCCTTGTTTTTGTGAGGTAGCAATGAGAGAGATTCTTCGACCTTAACAATCGTGTATTATTTGTTGCATACAATTCAAACCAATGAACAGCAGAACTTGTCGTGGATGTTAAAATTTTCTCTCATTTTTAAATTTTATTGCACTCCCCTAAAATCAAGTAATGATTGCACTCCCCTTTTTAAATTTTATTCATCTGCAGCATTGTACTGTTTGTTTGAACTATGGACTTATAAAAACGAACTCAGATTATATATACTAAATTATCCATAAGTTTTTGTAATATTGTGATCTTTGGCTACAGGAATGGTATAACATGAAGGAGATAATGCAACAAATAAGTCAAAGAAAACTACTCCCCTAAAATCAAGTAATGATTGCACTCCCCTTTTTAAATTTTATTCATTTGCAGCATTATATTGTTTGTTTGAACTATGGACTTATAAAATGAACTAAGATTATATATACTAAATTATTCAAATAAGTTTTTATAATATTGTGATCTTTGGTTACAGGAATGGCATAACATGAAGGAAATCATACAACAAATAAATCAAAGAAAACTACTAGGATATTATATGATATGATATGATATGATGATGGGACATAGATTATTGGACAGACACGAAGAATTCACCGTCTTAAATATAATGCTTACAAATAAGGTAAAAATAGAGAAAACTACTAATGCTGAAACCTAAATAACGATTTTTTTATTACAACTCTTTTTATAGAGGAGGATTTAAAAAAAGCATATAGGTGCATGAAGAAAAATAAACATGGAAAACTATGACTTGATGCTATATTAGTGCGTGATTGGGACACAATTTTTTCACTACCCAATTCCAACAATAACTATATGTTGGAGATGCATAAATTCTTGAATGATATATTCACCTATACCATAGTGTCCACCCTAGAGTCGATTGACTTTCTCAACAAAGTCTCAAGTCTAAGAACAGTGTAAGTTTATTAATACATTTTCATTTGAAAAAAAAATTTCAATTTGTGTGGACTACTTTAGCTAGTTTTTTTTGTTTTAATTGTGCCGGAGGATTTCAAACTCTTATACTTTCACTTTTTATTAGCAGAATAATTTTAGTTTAATGAGTTGATTTTCCTCAAAGATGTGAAGATTTGGAATATGTATGTGCCCAATATTGGACTAACTAACTTGATCCTCGATTGTATGTTTCCCTTTAACCCTTTGTCTGTCGTAAGAAATTAGAACTATGGCAAATATGCTTTCCACATCTAGGACCCGACTAATTATTAACTAACAAAGTATCACATAAACGTATTAATAATAAGTGATGTGTTGTTTGCCTTGTTTTTGTGAGGTAGCAATGAGAGAGATTCTTCAACCTTAACAATCGTGTATTATTTGTTGCATACAATTCAAACCAATAGACAACCGAACTTGTTGTGGATGTTAAAAAATTTTCTCATTTTTAAATTTTATTGCACTCCCCTAAATCAAGTAATAATTGCACTCCCCTTTTTAAATTTTATTCATCTGCGGCATTGTATTGTTTGTTTGAATTATAAAGTTATAAAAACGAACTAAGATTATATATACTAAATTATTCAAATAAGTTTTTGTAATATTGTGATCTTTGGCTACAAGAATGGTATAACATGAAAGAGATCATACAACAAATAAGTCAAACAAAACCACTGGGATATTATATGATATGATGATGGGACATAGATTATTGGACATACATGAAGAATTCACCGTCTTAAATTTGATGCTTACAAATAAGGTAAAAATAGAGAAAACTACTAATGCCAAAATCTAAATAATGATTTTTTATAGCCTTCTTGGACAGCAATGGCCAAAGCTATAAAAAAGGACCAAATCTCTCCTCTTTCCTTACAAAACTCTAAAGCATTTTGTTCTTTCTATTTCTCATTTGTCTTATTGGGTTTTATTAAATGCAGGGGTGAGAACCAATTTTTTTCCATTCAGCTACATTATAGCATGGCAGCAAGCTCTTCATCAGGGACGAGAATCAGTGCTTAGTGATTCTATATGTCTCTTGGAATAGTTGTATATATACATATATTTTTCACAAGCTGATGTTTCATTTATATTTGTATTATTATGCTATAGATCCGCCTCAACTCAGGGGCAGCGCCTTTCATACCGAAGCTACTCAAGGTAAAGTAACTTCTATGTGTTGTGATGTTATTCTTATAAGGTTTCAATTCTTAGGTGTGTGTTATTAAGTCAAGATATTTCTTTAGTGTCTATAACTTGTTCACAAGACCTCTATTATTTTAAGTTCTCTACACATTGATCATATTTTCGTTATTGAAGTTGCCCCTGTCTCAATTGATAATGCGTCCTCACCCTTCTTCACCCAATTCTTTCTGAGTTCTCACTATGTCTTCTTCCTTCACTACCTCCAGAACCCATCACCACCACCTTTGTTAAGTTCTATAGCCACCACCAAAAGCAACAAGACTACCACTGAAAATGTACTAATAATTTCTGTTTTTAAATTTTAAATTATGGTGTGGGGATTGCACTCCCCTTTTTAAATTTTATTCATCTGCAACATTGTATTGTTTGTTTGAACTATGGACTTATAAAAACGAACTAAGATTATATATACTAAATTATTCAAATAAGTTTTTGTAATATTGTGATCTTTGGCTACAAGAGTGGTATAACATGAAGGAGATCATGAAACAAATAAGTCAACGAAAACTACTGGGATATGATATGATATGATGATGGGACATAGATTATTGGACAGACACGAAAAATTCACCATCTTAAATATAATGCTTACAAATAAGGTAAAAATAGAGAAAACTACTAATGCTGAAATCTAAATAACGATTTTTTTATTACAACTCTTTTTATAGGAGGATGTTAAAAAAACTATATAGGCACATGAAGAAAAATAAACATGGAAAACTATGACTTGATGCTATACTAGTGCATGATTGAGACACAATTTTTTCACTACCCACGTCCACCAGTAACTATATGTTGGAGATGCATAAATTCTTGACTGATATATTCACCTATACCACAGAGTCCACCCTAGAGTCAATTGACTTTCTCACCAAGGTCTCAAGTCTAAGAACAGTGTAAGTTTATTAATACATTTTCATTTGAAAAAGAAAAAATTCAATTTGTGTGGACTATTTTAGCTAGTTATTTTTGTTTTAATTGTGGTGGGGGATTTCAAACTCCTATACTTTCACCTTTTATTAGTAGAATAATTTTTTTTAATGAGTTAATTTCTCTCAAAGATGTGAAGATTTGGAATATGTATGTGCCCAATATTGGACTAACTAACTAGATCCTCGATTGTATGTTTCCCTTTAACCCTTTGTCTATCGTAAGAAGTTAGAACTATGCCAAATATGCTTTCCACATCTAGGACCCGACTAATTGTTAACTAACAAAGTATCACAGAAACGTATTAATAATAAGTGATGTGTTGTTTGCCTTGTTTTTGTGAGGTAGCAATGAGAGAGATTCTTCGACCTTAACAATCGTGTATTATTTGTTGCATACAATTCAAACCAATGAACAGCAGAACTTGTCGTGGATGTTAAAATTTTCTCTCATTTTTAAATTTTATTGCACTCCCCTTGTTAAATTTTATTCATCTGCAACATTGTATTGTTTGTTTGAACTATGAAGTTATAAAAACGAACTAAGATTATATATACTAAATTATTCAAATAAGTTTTTATAATATTGTGATCTTTGGTTACAGGAATGGCATAACATGAAGGAAATCATACAACAAATAAGTCAAAGAAAACTACTGGGATATTATATGATATAATATGATATGATGATGGGACATAGATTATTGGACATACACGAAGAATTCACCGTCTTAAATCTAATGCTTACAAATAAGGTAAAAATAGAGAAAACTACTAATGCTGAAATCTAAATAATGATTTTTTTATTACAACTCTTTTTATAGGATGATCTTAAAAAAAGCATCTAGGCGCATGTAGAAAAATAAACATGAAAAACTATGACTTGATGCTATACTAGTGCGTGATTGGGACACAATTCTTTCACTACCCAACTCCACCGATAACTATATGTTGGAGATGCATAAATTCTTGACTGATATATTCACTTATACCACAGAGTCCACCCTAGAGTCGATTGACTTTCTCGCCAAGGTCTCGAGTCTAAGAACAGTGTAAGTTTATTAATACATTTTCATTTGAAAAAAAAATCAATTTGTGTGGACTACTTTAGCTAGTTTTTTTTTTGTTTTAATTGTTCCGGAGGATTTCAAAATCTTATACTTCCACCTTTTGTTAGCAGAATAATTTTAGATTAATGAGTTGATTTATCTCAAAGATGTGGAGATTTGGAATATGTATGTGCCCAATATTGGACTAACTAAGTAGAATCTCGATTGTATGTTTTCCTTTAACCCTTTGTCTATAGTAAGCAGTTAGAACTATGCCAAATATGTTTTCCACATCTAGGACTCGACTAATTGTTAACTAACAAAGTATCACATAAATGTATTAATAATAAGTGATGTGTTGTTTGCCTTCTTTTTGTGAGGTAGCAATGAGAGAGATTCTTCAACCTTAACAATCGTGTATTATTTGTTGCATACAATTCAAACCAATGGACAGCAGGACTTGTTGTCCATGTTAAAATTTTCTTTAAATGGGAGCGTGAAACACAAAGAGGATGAATATAATAAAATAATATAAATATATTGGGCACATACATATTCTAAATCTCCACATCTTTGTGAGAAATTAACTCATTAATCTGTAATTATTCTGCTAACAAAGGGTGGAAGTATATGAGTTTGAAATCTCCCGGTACAATTAGAACAAAAAAAACTAGCTAAAGTAGTCCACTCAAATTGAAATTCTTTTCAAATAAAAATGGATTAATAAACTTACATTGTTCTTTGACTTGAGGCATTGGCGAGAAAGTCAATCGACTATATGGTGGACTCTGTGGTAGAGGTTAATATGTCAGTCAAGAATTGATGCATCTCCAACATATAGTTACTGGTGGAGTTGGGTAGTGGAAAGATTGTGTCCCAATCACGCACCTGTGTAGTATCAAGTCATAGCTTTCCATGTTTATTTTTCTTCATGCACCTATATGCTTTTTTTAAGGTCCTATAAAAAGAATTGTAATAAAAAAATCTTCATTCAGATTTCAGCAATAGTGATTTTCTCTCTTTTTACCTTATTTGTAAGCATTAAATTTAAGACGCCTAAATTATTCTGCTAGCTTAACGCCTAAATTCAACGTATAATCGCGACATGAAATTGTGTTTTGTTTTAGACATTTAGTTGTGTTATTGTTGCTATAGTACTGAATGTAAATAATTGCTCTTTGGCTTCACATGTGATAGTCACCATAATATTGTCTTAACTCTAGGGTTTATGTGCACATTTATGTGATGTATAGTTCGAGTTCAATTTATATCAAAAACTGGATGGCGCTGCAACTATATATATTAGTTAAAAATATAATTTTCTACGTGAAACATAACAATGCTTGAATGTACAAGCTCTAGATCTATGCGCTTGTTTGTCTTGGGGATGTCAATCTTTCTTCTAGTCCCCCATTTCGCAAGCATCTGCTCTGATGTTTCTTCTTCTAGTTTCTCTTTTGTATTGGTCTTATGGACTATAGTGAGTCTCTACTCTGTGACAACTGACAAGGATTCAAGAAAGATGGAGAAAACCGAGTTTTTGTTTCTTCGTCTCATGGAATCATATTTACATTGGCAAACAACAATTAAGAGTCTGCGTCAATATGAATATATGATAAATAGATCATGATGGAAGTGAAATTATAAACTTTATTATATGATATCTACCATTTTTTGATATAATAAAGGAGCACCCCAAAATTCCAATATACATGTAGTGGGAAAGTAGATATAGCTAGAGTTATCATCCATTACAAAATTGTTCAGCAGAGTCCATTAAACTGCCTTATGATCCAAACAGGGTAGTGTTGTGTAATGGTTGTGTCCTCTAAATTGAAGATGCCCATGTCACACTTCTAGCCTTCATAATCGCTAAAGTCTTCCGTATAGTAAATTGAGTTTGGTTGACACCCTAAAAAGCTTGAAGCCAAAACAGATAGAGATTGTCATCACTCACCAACAAAGCAAGCCTCATGTCCAATGTTGTTTACCTCAACGTACTCCACAACGCATTGAACACCAACTTATAAACCCGGAAACTCTTGGTTTCTCCGTCCTGGATTATCTTCGGACAAGTAGATCTCCCTTGGTTGGTTCCACAAGACATGCTCCCTGAGACTCGGGTCTATAGAATGCCTTGCTAGCTGTTCTAGTTTGCGAGTATACTTGCTGCTTGCTATCAAAATCAAACAACATATACAATGGTTTCCCAGATAATAATCTGCAATGACCCCTAAAACGTACAAGAATAAGTAAGTTTTTGGTCTGCCCGTTTTCATTGTCAATGGCTCTGTCCAAACTATCCCCGCGATTTGCACTGCAGGAAAACATGTCATCAGACAAAGGCTCTAAATCATAATAGATTTGGCATGGAGCATGGGAGAGTAAAGGCAATTATTCCCTTCTCATTCTCCATATTTTTCAAAGCGCGAAGTACCTACAGAAATTAACGTGCAAGCTTTAAAACCCTCCAAAAGTCATAACTTTCATTGTGCTTACTATAACTAACACATCTGGAAAATAACATTTCACAACATTCCACATGATCCATCATCATTCAAGAATTTATATTCATTAAACTCCAGATTAGTAAATTTGGGTTGGAACCATAGATTAATACCTAAACTTGGGATCACAGAACTCAATCACAAATCTTGAATTAAATCAGAGACAAATGACTGCACCTTACCTGCAAGCTATGATTTCTAATGTGTCATCCACTGATATGACAGATCCCCCTTAAAACAACAAAAAAAGATATGAATCAGTTTCCACTGGTCAACTTAATTGGTCCTGAGTAATTCACTTATCTATGAAATTATACATCCGAGTGTAAGTATGACAAATAAATAGTTCTGTATCCAACACCCACCATAAACTCTGAGGTGAGCAGCAACCCCATTCTGAAAATGTACCAAAACCATTAATTATATATTACGAAACAAAGCATATGTTATTGAACTAATTAGAGATAATTATGCTTGGCTAAATGTGAAAAAAGATTATTATTATTATTTTTTATTGCACAAAAGAGCTTAAATCCACCCCAAATACAAAACCACGAAATGCCCACCTGCCCTGATCCGATCAAGCTCTTTAATCAATATTTAAACCCGCGTCTCCAAATACTGCCACAACCTGCATCCAATCCCAGAATTCAAATTGGCAAAAAATCAAATCGGAAAATTGAGAGAGAAAAGAGAACGAACCGGCCAGCCACATAGATTGAGATTGAGGCCAAGGTGGTGAACATGGAGACAAGGAGAGACGGAATTCGGGACTGGAGAGACGAGCATTGCTCTGCATTCTCTCCACCATTTCTGAACTTGAATGTCTCTGAGAAATCTGACTCCAATGGGGCCAAAGATCAATATTGCAAAAAATGGTCCGAACTAGATGTACGATTTTGACTGAATTCTTTGATTTCAATATCAGAAGGACAGAGTGAGACTGAGAGGGGCAGAGACGTTGCTTCTGTACGAATTCGTTAAAGGATGATGAGTTGGTGAATTTTTTTTTCTTCTTTTTTAGGGGAACAAACTTAAAATTTGTTCGGATTTCAGTGCAACTGGCCTGAATTTTCCGGCCATTTGTTTTCCCGGCAGGGTTCATTAACCACTTAATCGGAGATATCACATTTCGGTTGACCCCCAACAGACACCAGTTGAAAATATATTTTTTCTAGCTTTCTCTGATCTTGGTGGATCAATTCATTGAGCTGCAAGTGCTATATAAACTCCACAGTCCACACCAATATATACCAAAATTACAGCAAGAAAACAAGTTTGAAATCGACTCAGGTTGCAAAATGAATAGCAAGGTCTCTGATGTTGGTGCTGCTGAAAGCTTGAGAAGCAGATCAAGGCCTCTTCCAAAGAGGGGGCATATAAAATCAAGAATAGCTGCAAAGGCTCTCCATTCCATAGTCTCTGTGCTATCCAAAGCCTCTTCAGGTCGCAAACATCCCAGCAGGAAACCTATTTGAGTGAGAGCTAGAGCATATATTAGAAAATTATAGATTCATATCATTATTCACTACAATGTATGATCAGTTGATCACAACCTTCTTGATGTATTTGGCTCTTCTTCTCTCATTTTATTTCTCTTCTTCCGTTTAAGCTCAAAATGATAGTTTCTAGAAGGATATATACATATATATATATAGCAGCTAACTGCGGAAAATAAGGAAAGAAGAAAAAAAGAACTTAAAACATGAAAAATAAAATGGTGTTTAAGGGAAACGTAAATAACAAGAGAATAGTAGAGAATGCTCAGAATAGGATCAACTTTATTAATGAATAAGGGCCTCTATATATAGAGGAATACAAGATACAATCCGTATTGATGTAGGAAATATCTAATCCATATTCTAGAAGGATAACCTATACTAAGAGTCCTAGTTTGACAAGGCACACAATAATGTTTTCCTTAACACCCCCTTTCTCACAACTAGTTCTTTCTATTTTCTCTTAAAAACCTTGCCAAGAAACAATAAAACCCGTGGGAAAAAATAAACTTGTCGAAGAAAAAATCAACCACCCTTCACATTTGAAAGTGAATTATTCGACCCTTCACCTCCCCGATTCCTAATCATACCGATAACTTAACATACAATCTTTTAACATTTTTTCAAACTACTTACAAAACTTAGTAAATAAATTGCCACATTCTCCTCGAACTAACTTTTCCTTGAATCTTGAGGAAGTTGTTGTTCGATTATAAAAGAACTTAGTGATATAGCTTGGTATTGTCCCCTTTAATGAAACCTTCTTATTCGTTTCTCTAAAGATGTAGGTTTCTTTACTTAATGTTTCGAATATGTGCAATGACGGACCTTAACCATACATTCACGACGTTATGGTTATCTGAGATTCGAGAAAGCACTAAAGTTGCTTGGTGCCTTATGCGTACCTGGTAAAGACATAACCAGTTGGGAACGGCCTTTTGCTCAGAGTACCGCATCCAAACCAACCAAAACATACAAGGATTTTGTAGGTAAAAACTTTTGTTCGTCTGCACCTCGATTTGCTTTTTATACTTGGCTGTAGTAAAATAAGCCCATCAATCGTACCTTTAAGGAACGAAATATTGTCTTTAGCCCTTGGCGCGTGGGATAAATCTAACAAGTTCACGGCAAAAGAGATGTCAGGTCTAGTGCATTGGCTAAGTACAATAATGGCCTATGCCTTTGGCCTTGCCCTAGTTTCTTGTTCACCTTTGGAGATGTCCTTCTTTGGCAGGGCCTGGGATGTAACGGTGTACTTTTTTAAATCTTCTCACTCTTGGTGCGATTGGTGGTCAATACTCTTTTTCTGCTAGCTGGTAGCGTCTTACTCACGTTTCAAATGCTGCTTCGAGTTAATAGTATCAACTAGACGCAATAATGAAGGACTTCTTAATAAACATTAAATCTTATTTATATACCCTAATCGTAGTCACTAGACGTTATACCGTTTTTTAATCCTGTGATTTAACTTATGAATGGTTTAGGTCCTGATGGTAATAATATGGGCACCTTCATATAATCTGACAGCCTAGGTAGCGTAACATCCATGTGTCTTTTCGAAACTAGGTAGCGACGTAATAACGTCTTACGGAGAATACTCGAGCATTCCGGGCTTGTGAGAAACTTGGCACGAGGCGAGCCTTATACCTTAAGACTTATTTTTCATTACGCTTTCTAACAAAGACCCATTTATCCTACGCTTTACACTTGAGTGTTAATACTACGCCCAATACTCCTTTGTTAGTGAATCTAGTTCCTTGGATTGTTCTTTCATTTAGGCCATCGCTCTTTTTGACATTCTTAACGCTGTTCATGTCATCATGCTTATAATCTCTTGAGCAACGAATATGCAAATACATCATCAATGATAATGGAATTTCTTTCCAACTCTCACATATGCATAATTCATTGAGATTTCTTTTTTTGAAATTGATTCAATCATTGAGCTCCCCCAATATTGATTCATGGACATAACTATAATCAGAGATAATCTCATGAGACGGGTTTCGTATTGATGATGAATGGATTAGGCTGGCCAAACTCGCTTCTTCCTTGGGCGAGAATCCATCGAACCAAGTGGTCTCCCCTTTTTCTTTGGGGAACCACGCCTCAACTACTCCTCCACTGTATTGGCCATTAATGGCGCCATGTCC
Source organism: Rubus idaeus (assembly GCA_030142095.1). Taxonomy (NCBI): domain Eukaryota; kingdom Viridiplantae; phylum Streptophyta; class Magnoliopsida; order Rosales; family Rosaceae; genus Rubus; species Rubus idaeus. Next base: position 6,740,792 of record CM057969.1, read on the forward strand.
GTTGTAGGGATTTCCAACCTTGAGCCTTTGTGTATGTGTGATCTCGTCACTTTAGCTATCGAAACCATCCTCGAATGCTACGTTCGAAGATTGAGAATTCTTGCACTCTTATCACTGTGCGTTCGGGGATCAAGATGAGACGAGTGGGGACAGACCACGACATCTGTTTCTGTGAACATCTTTTTATCTCCCCTAACGACGGAAGATCTCTCAAAGTGACAATCCCAAATCTAGCTAAAGAGATCTGTCAAGGGTTCCAAATAGCGGACAATTGTTGGAGATTCATAACCAACATAGACACCTAAACGTCTCTGAGGACCCATTTTGGTGCGCTGTGGAGGCGCAATTGGCACATAAACCGCACAACCAAAGATGCGTAGATGTGAGACATCCGGCTCATATCCAGTTACCAACTGGTACGCAGAAAAAGGTTGGGTAGTAGTGGGTCTGAAACGAATAAGTAAAGCTGCATGCAATATTGCATAACCCCAAGCAGATAATGGGAGATTGGTGCGCATAACCAATGCCCGAGCGACCATTTGAAGTCTCTTAATGGTGGCTTCTGCGAGACCATTTTGTGTATGCACATGGGGTACGGGATGCTCAACATCAATCCCAACAGACATGCAATAATCATCAAAAGTTTGTGATGTAAACTCCCCAGCATTGTCAAGACGAATTGACTTAATAGGATGATCAGGGTGGTGAGCCCTTAAGCGTATAATTTGTGCTAGGAGCTTTGCATAAGCAGCATTGCGTGTGGACAATAAAGCGACATGTGACCAGCGTGTCGAGGCATCCACCAAAACCATAAAATATCTGAAAGGTCCGCAATATGGATGGATGGGTCCACAAATATCTCCTTGGATACGATGTAAGAATGGAATATTTTCTTTTGTGTCCTTAGCATAGGATGGTCTCGATCCTAATTTGCTTAAGGAACAGGCTTTGCGAATGAGCCATTGGCCATGAGGCATAGAAGCATAAGAGGCATCCGATGAATGTTCGAATCTGGTTCACATCGGGGAAAAACGGCCCGAAAAGACGAGGCTCACCGGTCGACGGGTGACCGTTCAGAAACTCCTGGACGGTGTCGACGGTCGAGATTTTAACGAACTCACGACGCACGAGGATCGAGTAGTTTCACCTGGAGGGGGTCGACCGTTCGACGTGGGGTCACCGGTCGACGTCGTCGGACGTACATCTTTCTTGTTTTCTGTCTCTCTCTTTGAATCACTTTTATTCTTTTTATGAGCTCGATAAAAGGGATTCTGTAGGTTTTCAATATACGGATCATCATATCACGACTGGATGTCCCAAGCGGTCGTGCCAAACCTATATGTGTCGAATCCAAGAGATCTTCTCTAAAAACTTTGATTCAATAATACGAAAGGGTTAAATATAACCCATAGAACACACTAAGTCTTTTAATCTTTCTTATTAGAATAATACATAAGTATTCTTTATTCTACAGGTTTGAAACTTTCTTTAATTATTCGAGAATTCAAGGGAAACAAATATAAGGAAAACAAAAACCGACATACCTACAAACATAGGGTATGACAATAAATATATGTCCATGACATAACAAAATTTCGAAAATAGCTTGCAATTCTTTGAAGGAAATTCGAAATTTATTGATAATCTTGCCAACGATTACATCGAGGTCTTGTCCAGAAAATTCTAATCCAAAATAACTATGACAAATGTCAATTAAAATAAGGCATCAAAAGCCTTTACATAATAAACTTGGAAATAAAACAATTGCAATTTAATCGAAGTCTGGAACTTCTAAAGTCTTCTCATTGCTTTGGTCGACTTTGAAATCTGCAATTGTGAGATTGACATCTTTCTCATCTCCGGTATCTTCTCCATAATGGGCTTCTTGCTCTCTGGATTCACGGTACTTCTTGTAATCCGCAGCCAATTTGTTGCTTGCCTTGCATTGTCTAAACCAATGATCATGTGATCCACATCGGTGGCATTGCTCGTTGGCACCACCTGCCTCATTGTTGCGTCTAACGACTTGTGCCCTTGGAGGATGATTCTGTGTACGGTTGTACACCTTATTGTTGCGCCATCCATGGCCGACGTTGGCATGGCCACCACGGCCCATGCCATGTCCTCCAATCCCTCTTCCACGTGGTACATAGTTCCCACGATTTGGTGCAACGTTGTTGCGGTTACCTTCCTTATTTGGACGATTATATGGACCGGTGCGTCCATTAGCATTACCCTTAGCATTAGGGTTTCGTCCTCTCTTGGCCAATTTTCCATAATGTGTTTCTGGAACTCTCTTTGTTCCGACAGGCCGCGAGTTATTGTTCAACATGATCGTGTCATGCTTCTCAGCTACTTGCAGAAGATTAATTAGCTGATTGAACGTAGTAATCCGCTTGGCATTATACTCCATCCTATATTGCTTTGAGAGGATGAGTGCCGATGCGGGGAAGGTAGAGAGGGTCTTCTTATCAAGTCTGTTCGGTAAGAGTCACCTTACAAAATTGAAGCTAGCCGTAGACGTGCACTCGAATTAAATTTGCTACGGTTTTGAAGTCAAGAAGCGAATATCTTCCATTGACTTCAAATCGGAAGTAGTGTACCTGGATGTTTCGAACTTCTGAGGCTGTCCATATCATATGGACCTTAACTTGCATATATCCCTCTTAGGGAAGGGGCCATATGGCGCCTTAGAAACATCGTGCTTGGGCTTGGGCGACCGTGTTTCGTGTTCGCATCGGAGCACGATTGTGGAATAAGTTCTTTTCCAATGAATGTAGTTTCAACATCGTCACCCTCGGTGATACTGGTTCCATTGGATCAGGATGTCGATTCGAGCTTTTGGTTTCGGGCACGAAATAGACAAATAAGAAGAACATTAGTTTCGCGCATAAAAGAATCACGAAACTAAATAAAATTTCCAATATTTTTCGGATTAGAACAAGACCAAGATGGATAACATAGCTTAAAGTTCGAAGCTCGGGCGGATAGAAAGGAAGCGGGGGCCCTCAAACCGATCCAACCCTACTAAATCACACTCGTGGTGGTCTGTAATGAATAAGCCGACCAGGTCGAGAGTTTGGACTTCTTTATCACAATTTCTTGGATGTCATGAATTACTTTATCATAGCATATATTATGACCCCGAATTAAAGCTCTTTAACTTTACTAAAGAATGATAACATTAGGGGTGCGACTTACATATATCGCAAGCGATATAAGCGACACTTAAACTTTAACTTTCGAAGTAGGTAGCTTGTTGTCTTTTGCCATATTTCACCGAAAGCCACGCCATAGGGGGCGGGATGTAGAGAAGGGAGTTAAACCCGAGAAAAGCACAGACAAGGACTTTAGAAAAACTTACTTGGTTTCTGTGGGGGCTGCGAGTTTGGGGCAACGGGACCGGGTTCACGGTACACGAAACTGTTTTGGTTTGGTTTGAGCTAGGGTTGGGCTGGAACGTGTTTAAGGGAACGTAAATACAGGAGTAGAGAAGCCGAATAGGACAACTTTATTAAGAATAAGGGCCAAGGGAAACAAACAGTAGGTGGAACACCAAAGAAGGACTAGGCCGTGACAGGAAATGGCTGAATCTGGTCTTTGCTCTTTTGGCAAGGAAATGGTCCAGTTATTTTCTTTTGGTCTGTTCCCAAAGTACAAAGCGCCAAAAAAAAAACTTCTCTTTTGTAAGAAATCTAACAGGTAGAGTAAAAAATTGGTGTAAATAATAAGAGAAAAATCTCACTAGCGTAAAAGTGTAACTTGGTTATTAATAATTTAACGAGAATCGAGAACTCAAAGATCAGCTCAATCAATCAAGGGAGCTGCAGTGCAGCTAATTTGGGAGAAGACAAACAAACTCTGGTCTCTCCAGAGCAGTCCTCTGTGGCAATAAGTTCTGAAAAAAACTTCAGTAAGAGGGCATTAGATGAAGGGTCTGAGTATGACAAAGGGGGTGAGAGAAAAAGGAAATTGGGAGACGATAACGAAAACCAAGTGATCGAGAAAAGAGGATGCTGCTCAATTTGATGACATTATTGCAGACATTTTTGAATGAAAAATTCATAATTTGTGGTGATAGTTGTATGTCATTACTGGCTGTATTCCATAGGTTACGTGCTAGTTGGTCTTGTAGTCTTGTCTTGGCTTTACATTAAGATGTACATGTAGGTGATGTAGCTGATAATCGGGGAGACGAAAAAATGTAGGAAGTTGGGCTTGGGCTTTTGCAGTTTGGTTTAAAATGAGTCCAAGTGTCCAACCCAATCTCCGTAGTGACTATTTTTTTTTTACTAATATCACACATAGATAGCATGACTCTACGCCTTATTATTTCCTCCAATTTCCAATTATTTTGAAAAAATTTTTGTATTTGTTTTAGAAATTAAATCAATTCTCCCCACCAAATGAGACCAAATACTTTTCAAACTGATTTTTCACCACATGAAAAACACGGAAGTTAATAAATTTATCAAACTACTGTTTTGTCCTCCAACTTTTCTAAAATGTACAACATTAATAATCTACTCACTCAACCTTCCGTCCTCCTCCTCCCCTCTCCCCTTCTCTAACACTCCTCTCTCTCACATTCCGTCGTACCCTGCCGGGAGTGATATGATGGTGAGCGGGCAATCGACCTGCTCATCACTGTTGCACACCCTCGGATTGGGATCAAGGGTCGATCACGTGCAAGAATTACACACGTCTATCGTACTGTGAGTTGGGCACAAATTCTTTGCGGCATAAGTTGGTGGTGGGAAGTGAGTAATGGTGTGGAGGATGACAGCTTTGGTGACTTGACCGCGATATTGGAAGCACGGTAGGCAAACGCGACTATGGGCGCGGATTACCCTGTGATATTGGGTTGCCGGGTGAAGGCGCGGGGCCTAACACGTGCTGGGTCGACGCGACCCGTGCACAACGTCGTGGGTATTGTGCGGCGTTGATGTTGATTGGTTTCCTGTGAATTGATTTGTTGCAAACTTGAAATTGAATTGCAGGGAGGATGGATGGTGGTGAGGCAGCTCCGTGTAGTTTGGCGCTACGAGATGAGGTGGTGATTGTGCGGTGTTGTTGTGGAGGTGATGGAGATGTGATGAATGGTGCGGTGGTAGAGTTTGAATTTGCGCAGAGGAGCTGTGGGTAGGTGAGGTTGATTGGGTGTAGAGAGGAGAAATGATGGGTGTGAGAGGAAAGAAAGAGGTGCGGAGAAGAGAAAGGGGAACGGGGAAGAAGAGAGGAGGAGAAAACAATTTCTCCTCCTATGCATATTTATTACATTCAACGATGAATGAATCATTATTCATAATTTTCTTATAAGTAAATTATATGAGAAAATTTCAATTTAACTTGGTTATACATAAATAAAATTTAAATATTATATTTATATCATTTTAGTATTCATTCTATTTTTAATTATACCGGTCAACCTTTTCATGATAGTTTCAAACACTCTTACGATTTTGACTCCCACTTTTAAAGTCGTTCAAACACCTGATTTTGCCCACCAATTTCAACATTCGCCCACATTTCAAACAATTCTTCCCACATCACACAAACCAAGCCAGTCAGCTGAGTGGAGCACAATCGGACACCCCCGTTTCTCACTTCCCTCACTAAACCCTAACCCCCCAAAACACAGAGGTCTCTTCGTCCTCCTACGTCTACCGCAGCAACATTGGTAGGCATTCGAATCAGAACCTCATCACCGGAAAGAAGATCAAACGTATGTAATTTCATCCCTACCCAGTTTGGTGAATTATACGTATGTAATTTTTTCACCATCGTATTCCCGTATGAATTTGTGGTTATTTTGTTGCTTACAAAGAATTGAACTCTGCAACAGGAAATACCCAGTTTTTCTCGTTGTCCTTCCCCAAAAGTTGCAGAATGGGAAATCATTTTCATTATGCACACAATGTGTGAGAAAGTTAGGCACGCACAGAGAGAGAGAGAGAGAGAAACAATGACAGTTCATAAAAAAACTCTTTTTATAGCATTTGATATAGTCAATTTCTCATTTGTATTATTGCCTTATTGGGTATTATTAAATGTGTGAGAACCAATTTTTTGCCATTCAGCCTCGATACAATATGGCACCACTCAACTCAGGGGCAGCCCCTTTCATACCGAAACCAAAGCTACTCAAGGTGAAGAACATTACTAGTGTATAACTTGTTTATTTGAAGTCATGATCATATTTTCTGAAGTTGCCCTGTCTCGTTAGTGTCCTCACCCTTTTATCGCTTCTGTATTCTCACAGGACTGGTATAATATGAAACAAATCATGGAAAAAATTCGTCAAAAAAATATGTTTTGGGTCACCAATCCTAACAAAACAAAAGGTTTGCTACCACAGATTCGCCGCATGATCAGGTAAGTCTTGATATCCTAATTCAAGACTTATAATTCATATTTGTAGCCAAATGGAATCCCCTGTTTCAAATAAGAAAAAGAGATGAAGTAGATTGAAAATGAAATAATATTATGCTTTAAATGAGGGCATGCCCCAAAACACCTAATTTCAACTTCATTGTACATAAGATGAAAATCATGCATGTTAATCATTTTTAGTAGCTAGAATAGATCTGATATGATGTGATGTGTTAATAATTTTTAGTAGCTAGAATAGATCTGATATGATGTGATGTGATGTATCGATGGGATATCTATGATTATTGGACAAATGCTTAATTTTTTTTTTTTTTAAATATATTAAAAAAAAAAATAAAACCAAAACACAAAACATAAACCATCAATAATTTCGAGAGAAATTAACCTTATATAAAAATTATTCCTAATTTCTAAGAATATATAATCATAATTCATCAAATATCTTAATCAATGAGGTTTAAAATATAAAATGGAGGAGAATATAGATAAACATATATCATTAAAAACACGAAAATTTTCAAAACACCAAACTCCAAAATACTTACAATTATTATGTAAAAATATCAAAATCATATTTAAAAATCAATCAAGAAATTAATAGTAATCAAAATCTTGTGGTTTAATTAAGGTGATGAGAATCTAAAAATTCAAACACATAATCATTTAATGAAAAAAAATAATTTTCAAATTAAAAAAAAATGTGTAAAAATATACACATAAATCCCCATACAACATCGAAGGAGAATTTTTCAATTTATATTCAAAAATCTTACAAATATCCTTTATTATCAAATCAAAAAACAATTTTTAAGAACTTTTTGGAAAATATTAAATAATTTCAAATAAAATTTATTTTAAATTTAATTTAACATATTAAAATAAGGTATAATAATTAACATTATAATTTTTAACCAAATAAATATCACTCTATATATTAAATCAAAAAAAGAATAGCAACTTTTAACCCATTAATCATCAAATTAAAACAAAAATCATAAACGAGGAATTCTTACAAATATTCACCACCATCCAATTTCCAAACTTTATATAAACCTTCCAAAAAAAACAGAAGAAGATTTACAAAATATTTATTAAATAATAAAATTTACCAAAAAATTTAAAACAATTTTTTTAAAATTATTCAAATTTCAAACTACCTCATTTCCAACCCAAGACTTCAATCAAAAACACAACCCCCAAAATTCTAAAATATATTTTCAAATAAAAAAAAAAATTACAACCTTAAAATTTAACTAATTTTTAAATAACCCTAATAACCAATCCCAAACATATAATTAATATTAAGTAAAATTATAAAAAAAACAAATATAGAAATAAATCAAAAAAACCACCAAATAATATATTTTAAAAAACATAAAATAAAAAAAAATAATATAACACAAACAATTTAGCAAACCAAACATATATTAAACAAATTAATTTTAAATTTAAAAATATTTTTTAAATTAACTTTTAAATTATTAAAAAATTAATAAAGTAAAATAAAAACCATAAACAAATCAAAGAAAAGTAATAGGATAAACAAAAAACACAAAAAAAAAACAAAATTCCAAATTTAAAAAAAAAACAAAACACCACCAAAACAAAAATAAAGAAAAAAAAATAAAAAATAAAATACCCAAAACAAAAAAAAAAAAAAAAAACCCCCACTTCAAAAAAACCCAATTTCAAAACCAAAAAAACCAACAAAAAAAAAAAAATAGAAGAAAAAGCCCCGGGGAAGAAAACCGAGGGGAGGAAGAAAAGAAAGGAAAAAAGGAATAGAGAAAAAAGGGGATATTAAAAAGGTGATATGAAAACTCTAAAAAAAATGATATCGGGAATCAGAAAAACCCTGGGGAAAAAAAAAAACACTTAGGGGACCCCCCAGAACTCATTTGAGGCAAGAACCAAAAAGAGAAAACGAAAACAAGAAAGAAGTATGTGGGCGGGGGGTAGAAAAAAAAAAAAGAGGGAAAAAGGAATAATAGGTGGTGGAGTATTGGATGTGGTGTGACTGGGATGAAAAGGAAAGGGGAGGAGTTATGATTTTGAGAAGAGGAGGATTGGGGTGAAGGGGAACTGGGTAGTGGTGAAAATTGTAGGGAAGGTAGTAAATGGTAGGGTAGAGTTTTGAGGGGGTGGTTTTTATTGGTTTGGAGGGTGGTTGGGTGGGGTGTGGGGTGGTTGAAGATGAGGGTGGTAATTTGATATGTGGGGGGGTAGAGGCGGTGGGGTGGTGGAAGTGCGGAAGGGAATATTGAGTAATGGACTAGGGGACTATTGCAGTGGGAAGGTGGTTAGGGGGCAACTGGGTTGATCTGTTGGGTTTTGTGGGAAGTAATCTGAAGGACAAATTTTATAGGGGAACCTTAAAAAAGGCATACAGGCGCCTGAAAAGAAATAAGCACGGACGGCTAGGACTTGAGGTTATTCTAGTGCGGGATTGGACTACAATACTCCCACTACCAAACAGCACCAGTGACACTGTTGGAAATGCACAATTTTTTGGCCAAAGGACTCCAATCATTGGCCAGAGGAGCTGTTCGCGTCTAACTTTTCTCCTATCATTCACCCAGCTATGGTGGTGGTAGGTCGATCTATCCATCAACTAAGGCGAATCTCCAACCAAGTCAAGCCGGAAAATGTTCGGTGACCGGTGTGGCCACTCTGGCAGCAGCCTTTTCATTCGATTACAGAAACAGCTAGCCTCAGCCTCGACGATGGTCTGTGGATCCATCACCTACCACAGTAATTCAAGTTGAGGTATACGGGAGATCCATCGAGCGACCAACAGATTCAATCAGAGACCTACCACCGAAGGAAGGAAGGAAGGAAGGAAGGAAATGGGGTAACTATGTTTCTGACTTTTAATTAGACCTGATCTATGTAGAATTGTTTCTTGCTTGTTAATTTCTTCTGTTATCAATTTTATCATATTAGATTAATCACTGATTTACAATCAACATATTATGTTGCTATGGAATTGAGGCAGATTCCGTCTTCTATATCTAATTTTTCATTGAAACATTTGGTATAGATTGTTAGAAAACTCAACTACATGGATCAGACACCATTCTTGTTTATCAGGGACCTTACTTAGATGATCCAGTCCGTTTTTAATTTACCGTGATTTAGCCCTTAAAAACCTATTCAACATGATCCCTAGACCACAAGAACAAGAATGCTTAGATTTTAGCACGGAATGTGAAGTAGTGAAAATGATTAGATGGGTTGCTGTGGGCTATGGCGGTACGGCCCCGTGTTTTGGAAAAACAAACCCTAAGTCTCATACGAAAATTACTTTGAAAATAAGGTGTCGATGCCTGCAAATTCATAATTGAAACTTACCATTGTTAATAAAACTCAATTGAGTCGAACTTATTGATTTGAATAGCTTAGCATGCTGTTGTTCTTTGTTTTTTACACACAGTATGTAGCCTTTTCATGATCATGATAAACTATTTAATGATATATTAAAGAATTTAGTATATCTATTTGTTTACATCAATCACACTTTGATAACTTAAAAACTGATGTATCTTTTTTTATTTGTTTTCTCATTTTGCAAGGATGATTTTTGAATGGATAGTAGAAAATAAACAGTTTAATTTGCATCATAGTCTGCTCGAAGCTTACATTTAATTAAGACCTTACATAATTTTCTTAAGGTAACGAAATACTTGGTAAAACTTTTAACAATCTCAAGAATTGGAAGAGGTGCAACTCTAAAACAGGTCCTCAACGAGGTCTGTAATCTCAAAATGACCCTCAAAGTCTATCTCTGTGCAAGTTTTCCAAAAAAACTGAAAGACGCTCAATGCTGCATTTGGAAACACAGTATCAAAAACCATTTCGATATCTTCAACATTGAGCTGCAAGTTTAAGCAATAATAGACCAGATTAGTATCATAAAACAGTTATACAAATTGGAACAAATAGTAATAGACCAGATTATATAAATGAATTAAACCAAAAGTTATATGAAAAGTTCAAATAGTTATAGTAACGTACCGTCTTTTTATAAAGCTTCTCCATTTTCTCATTGTAATGCGTCTTTGCATTTCTAAGGTATCGAAGCTCTTCTGCTGAATATATATGTCCAGATGTCTGAACAGAGTACTGTTTCGAATCCCAAATCCTGGCATTTGGACATATTTCGAGCAAAATAAAGATGGGCGGAATGCCCTGGGAAGACTTTTACAGCCAAAGGACGCCTAGATTCACAAGTAATCCGTTAGGAGTAGAAGGATCCATTCTGGTTTGGAACAGTATTCCAAGGACTATAACTTTCATGGATGGCTCTACAAAGTTGGTGGCAGGATTTAAAGAGTTGGAGATTATTAGGATCTGGGATTCGAAACAGTACTCTGTTCAGACATCTGGACATATATATTCAGCAGAAGAGCTTCGATACCTTAGAAATGCAAAGACGCATTACAATGAGAAAATGGAGAAGCTTTATAAAAAGACGGTACGTTACTATAACTATTTGAACTTTTCATATAACTTTTGGTTTAATTCATTTATATAATCTGGTCTATTACTATTTGTTCCAATTTGTATAACTGTTTTATGATACTAATCTGGTCTATTACTGCTTAAACTCGCAGCTCAATGTTGAAGATATCGAAATGGTTTTTGATACTGTGTTTCCAAATGCAGCATTGAGCGTCTTTCAGTTTTTTTGGAAAACTTGCACGGAGATAGACTTTGAGGGTCATTTTGAGATTACAGACCTCGTTGAGGACTTGTTTTAGAGTTGCACCTCTTCCAATTCTTGAGATTGTTAAAAGTTTTAGATTCATATTTGAGTGAGAGCTAGAGCATATATTAGAAATTATAGATTCATATCATTATTCACTACAATGTACGATCAGTTTATCACAACCTTCTTAATGCATTTGGCTCTTCTTCTCTCATTTTATTTATCTTCTTCCGTTTAAGCTCAAAATGATAGTTTCTACTTTCTAGAAGGATATATATATATACATCTATATGTGAAACAGCAAGGGGAAAAACAGAACTTAAAACATGAAAAATAAAATGGCAAGCAAATGGCTGAATCTGGTCCAGCTCTTTTGGCAAGGAAATGGCCCAGTTATTTTCTTTTGGTCTGTTCCCAAAGTACAAAGCGCCAAAAAAAGAGAGCTTCTCTTTTGTAAGAAATCTAACAGGTAGAGTGCAAAATCAGAAATTCTGCCATTCACCTGGGTTGAACTAACCAGATGCGATCATGACCGTCCATTCAATGCAGCCGTCCATCAGATGTGAGCAATAACGGTCAACCCGTTTGACTGTGAAATCAGGTGGGACAAAAAAAGAGGTTAATGAAGAGGTAAAAAAAAACAAAACTGAAATCAGAGGTGGGTAGATTCAGAAGACAAAGCGTGGAGCTGCTGCACTTGCTCGTCTGAAGGCTTATGATAAGATTAAGAGGATGGTAATGCCCGATGCTCTCAAGTGAGATTTCTCACAATGGCTTTCATTTGCGAGTAATCAGTTTTGATAAGTTTGTATATGTTTTGTTTGCCTTAAGTTAATGGTTATTGCTTGTGTGTTTTGAAAATCAACAGGGTTTTGAGGCTTCAAGCAGGGCACAAATACTGTTTGTTGGGCAACCTTTCATCAGAGGTTGGATGGAACCACTATGACACTATCAGGGTGAGAATTGAGAATTGACTCATTTTCTGGTTTGCTTCTGCTCTAGTCTTTAGCATCTCTAATTTAAGTTCATTGTATCTTGAAATTTATATGGTCATTAATATTATTTCAGAGTAATTTCTCATTTTTCTTGATTGAATCATATTGTTTGAAATTGCATGTAATTTGGTTAGCATTATTGTGTAGTTTTCATGGTATTATGTGTGTGATTCTTCCTTTAAAATGCATCATGATGAGGTTTCGGTTGCGTTGATTCTTTGTACAATACTCTCAATATGCTTCAATCTGCATTTGGAGTGGTGGAGACCATTATTATTTCATTGTTATTAACTAAGTAATTTTAAAACATTTGTTTTCTTTCCTAATCATTTGCCTCTGTTTGGTCTCATTTGGAGTGCTAATGCTTAAATCTAATTTATTGAATCTCCCTAGACTTTACTTTCCATCTGTATCAATTTTTTCCATGTTATAATCGTTGACACTTGTATTTTTTTATTTTTTTTAAATGAGCCTTCTTCTTTATATGGGTTTTTGGTTGAGTGGATTGTGAATGGGTAGGTATCGCCTACATATATATTTATACCTCTATGTACGTTCTATGTAATATTCTTGGAGCTTGCATTGTTGCATTCTTTGTATTTGCTTAAATACAACAAAGTGATGAGTTCCAAACAAAACAAAAGATGTTAAAGACCAAATTTCTTATCCCTGTAAGACTTTAGGGATTGATTTTTCAAAGTGTCCATTGCACTCTTAGAATGGTGTTATTGCACAATTGGTATGATAGAATAATGATTAAGAACTGCCCCCCAACTCGTCAGATACTGTTTCTGACCATTATTAACCTGTTTTAGTTTGTTGGTGTTGATTTGTTAACTTTTTTCCCTTCCTGCTTTATTCCTGACCCTTGTGTGTTCACACTATTGAGGTCCTTTGATAACAATTTCATCGGTGCCCTCCCATGTCCTGTTAACAACCTCGCCTTCCAAGTTATGCCTTAAGTTTTTGCCTGTGAATTATGAAGCTGCCGAATCCTATTTGCCGATGTGCAAATATCAATTATATTTTTCAATTGTATCAATCTGCCTAAATTGTGCTAGATTGTTTCTTGGATCATATGGTTTGTTGGTGAAGAATCGATAGTTTGATGTGTTACTATTTCATTTGTTTAGTTGCCTCATTCTTGTCTTCAGTAGTTTCTTGTGCTCACTGTGTGCAGGAGCTTGAGAAGAAGAGGAAGGAGAGGTCTCAGATTGTATGAGAGGAAAAAACAGCTGAACAAACTGAGAGTCAAAGCAGAAAAGGCTACTGAGGAGAAACTAGGTCCTCATCTAGAGATCATTGCTCCTATCAAATATTGAGCAGTAGCCATTTGTCTTTTAAGATAAACACGTTCTGCAATTATTTACAACCATTGGTGCCCAATTTGTTTGATTCAATTGATTGCCAGCATATGAACTCAGTACGTAGTACTCAGTACTACATAATGTCTGCACATCGATGTCGTAATAAGGTACAGTTGCTTAACTAAGAATAGCCATAGCATCTTATGTTAATATGATCTTGGACTGTGAAAATATGATATTAATGAATTGCAATTAATCAATTTATATAATTGCTATACCACGCAGGGAAGTAGTTATGTCTAGTATATTAATTGGAATAAAATGGTGTTCTGGGCATTAAGAAAGAAAATTTCTCTACCCACAGGAATGAAGTTTTTGGTTTTTAGCGCTTATGTTCACTAGTTTTATTGATAAAGTACGTTCATCACTATGCTTCAGCCTTCAGAAGTCAGAGCACATGAGGGTGTAGAAGCAGGTCTTCTTGCTTTGTTAATGGTGTTTTTACCTATCTTTCACACAATTGGTTTGTCATGTATAGTACTGGAGCTGATATGATTTTGTATTATGGCAGCAACATGATAAAATAGTGAAGGAACAAACACATGCAGTTGAACAAGGTAATATTTCACCATCCACGGATGATGCAGAAAAGTGCGAAAAAGAAAATGTGAAGCAGAAGTCTAAAAGTTCAGAGAGTTCGACCACGAATTCTTTTGTATATGAAGGGCCAGGGAGTATATGAAATCTCTTTTGTATTTAATGACTACTGTTGTTTATATGTGTAATTTTTTATATCAAATTTTTATTCAACTCTTTATATTGACTATTAAATATATAATTCTAATTAATTCACCCCACGTGCATAGCACATGCCGGTAGAAAATTGGTGTAATTAATAAGAGAAAAATTTCACTAGCGTAAAAGTGTAATTTGATTATTAATAATTCAAGTCAATTAATTACTAATATCACAATCATTGGGCATGATCTCCAAGGCACTCATTAATATCGCACTCATATATATAACATGACTCGACGCCAGCTGAGTGGAGCAGACTCGAAAACCCCCATTTCTCACTTCCTCACTAAACCCTAACCCCAAAAACCCAGAGGCCTCTTCCTCCTCCTTCGTCTATTGCAGCTACATTGGCACGCGTTCGAGTCAGAAGCTCATGGCCGGTCAGAAGCTCAACGCCAGTGGACCAATTTTTCTTCCGGTTTAGATTTTGCCACACCTTCAAAGACAGGTACTATTCTTTCATGTATTGGACAAAAAGGAGGAGCCTTTGCTATAACAAAGGCCCAAGTCTCTCCTCCTTTCTTACAGAACGCTGAAACATTTTGTTCTTTCTATTCCCACTTGTATTTAAACAAAAACGATATGATGAAGAATATTGTTCTTAGTATTCACTGAATTAGTCCACAGATTTTATACAGAGTACACAGCCATTAGATCCACATTCCTTAGATCAAGCTAAATCATATATGCAGCTAGCTAATAATAACAGATGGCCAAATCAATTAGCTAACTCTCTGGGATTCTTTCCTTTGCTGACTCTGTGGGATTCTCTTCCTCAATAGTATTATTGCCTTACTGGGTTTAATAAATACAGGGGTGAGATCGTGTTTTTTTTTTTTGCATTCAGCACAAAATGACAGCAAGTTCTTCATCCGGGGTGAGAAAGTGATTCTATATCTCTTGGAATAGTTATACATATACATATATTTGTCACAAGCTGATGTTTCATTTTTTTTTACTTTTAATGCTATAGAGCCACCTCAACCCAGGGGCAGCGACTTTCATACCGAAACCGAAGCTACTCAAGGTAAAGTCTATAACTTGTTCACATGCACTGCCTCTATTTATCCGATCGTGCTATAACTTTATAACTTTTATCCGATCGTGCTCCGCAGGTTCTCTCTCTTTAGGTTCTTTGCACATTTGATTCTTTGGAATTCCAATCTGATTTTAATAGTGTGAATGAAGTTTTGTATATTTAGTTTTTGGTTGGTTGAGATTTACGCAAGTAGTTTCAGTGAGAAAAGAAGGTGCTCATAACGTGAAATCTTAGGATATAATTGGAAATTTCTTTTATTGTTATGTGTGAAAGTTTGTAAGTATAAAAATGTTGACAATCCTTTATTTAACAAAACACATCCTTGTCTAGGAAGTCAAGTCAAATCAAGTGAAGTCTGAAGACCCAAGTCCAAGAGAAGACCCAACATGATCACATGGTACTCAGGTAAAATCATGCATATGCATCTCATTGTTTTTCACAGAGGATAGAAGAAATGCTTCCTATCCTGTTTCCCAGAATACAGTTGGGATGGTTGTACACTCTTCCATCACGTAACCTAGTTCTCTAGGGTTTTCATGGCTTAGTTGATACATGATGCATTAGCCGGCCTATGCTGCTGCTATGGCCGTGAAATATGCATTGGAAAAGCTGTTTTGCTATACACCTGTGATATCAACATGTTGTCTCTTATTTGGGAAAAGTTTTACTTTTTCCTTTTCTTGGTTTCATAAATTGTTTCAACTTGTTTCGTAGCTTTGTAAAAGGTGTTGAACGGCTTGATCTTATGGGCTCTCGTGCTGTCTCTGATATGAGCATTATCTAGCCTATAAATATGAAGCAAGGTGCTCCTTCCTTGGGTGGTTGTTTTGGTTGGTTGTTCTTGTGTGAAAATTGTCATAGACATTTTCTGAGTTTTCATTTATCTTGCATTGTTCATTGTGTTGCTCTAAGTCTTCCTTGTTGATTGTAAATCTTAGAGCTTGAACAAAAACTCTTTTCATAAAACTCATATTGCATTTGCATACCATGAGATTGTAATTGGTAGTGCAACAACCCGAGAAGTCTCCATGAAGAATTAGTTAGGTGATAGCTATATTCTGAGGTTGGAACTTATGGAAATTTTCATGTGTAAACACCTAGAGACAAGTGAGGTAGAACAAGGTCGTAGACTAGGAAGAGTCTAGGAATGATAGAAGCGCGGCTAACTATCCCAGGTTGCTACAACCTTGTAAGAGGTGTTGTATTACTTCTGGAAACTTTCATGTGTAAACACTTAGAGACAGGTGAGGTAGAACAAGGTCGTAGACTAGGAAGAGTCTAGGAAGGATAGAAGCGTGGCTAACTATCCCAGGTTGCTACAAACTTGTAAGAAGTGTTGAATTACATAGTGGAAAGTTTGTCCTTCAAGAGTTAGGGGCACGCAGTTTTTCTCCCTGGATGCAGGGTTTCTGCGAAAACAAAAACATCTTTGTGTTGTTTATATTTACTGCAACTTTACTTTATATAATCGTTTAATTGTGATTCAGGATAGACACAACCATTGCTATCCCTGAGAATAATTTAATACGAAAAAGTTGTAATTGTCCTATTCACCCCCCCTCTAGAACCTTCAAGTGGTATCAGAGCGGCCACCAGCCTTGCTGGTGAGATCCTTATAGAGGGGAAAATGGACAAAAGAGTATCATCCTCCGTGAACCATCCTCCCTACTTCGATGAGAAAGATTATTCACAAGGGAATGATAAATCTATTACCTTGAGTACTGTGAAGGAGGAAAAGGAACCTGAGTCTAGTGATTGTTGTATTGAAGATTTCGCCTACCTAACCAAACAGTTTGAGAAGTTTCTGAATAAAATGAAACCTTTTGGCTCATCTCGAAATTTCTCAAAAGATGCTTCCTTTACTTCTACGTATCCCAGAAATAGTGATCCTTCACCTGCTAGGAATCTCAGATCTACTCTCAATCTCAAATCCTTCCAAAAGGATGATAAATATTTTGAATTTGGCAGAGTAGGACATATGGCGGTTAAGTGTCCAACCCGGAAGAATAGGGAAATGAAATCTCTCAAAACCACCTGGAGTGATAATGATTCGGAACAATCCTCGAATCATGATGATGAAGGGGAAACTGTGGCTTTTGTAGCTTCTTTGTCCTTAGGAGATTTTCATGATGATAATGATACTGATGACAGTATTCATGAGAAGTATACCCAGTTGTGTACTGCCTCAAAGTCTATGCTTAGTCGGGTTGAGACTTTAACAAATGAGTTGCCCAAAAGTGAGGAGTCCATTAGTGGGATGCAAGACAAGTTGCAATCCCAGAAAGCCAAGTGGAGGGCTGAAAAGGCAAGTCTTGAGACCAATGTCAAAACTCTTCAAGAGAGTCTAGACACTCAAAAAGGACTTGTGGGCTCACTGACCTCTGAAAAACTAGGCCTTGAGAAAGAGCTTTTAGAATCCAAGAAACAATTCGATAAGTTCTTTATAGGGTCGGATAAGTTGAGTAAGATAGTTGGGATGGGAAAACCTGATAAAGATAAAACGAGAATTGGCTTTGTAAAAGGTCAGTGCTCAAATTCCAGTGTTCCAACTGTGTTTGTTAAGAGTAGAGAGCCTATTCTACTTGAGCCTCCCAAACAATTGAAAAATCCCAAGAGGTTTGTTCCCACATGTCATCATTGTGGTATTATTGGCCATATCCGACCTCGTTGTTGGAAATTGACCAGAAATCAGCCTAGGTCTAAGATGCCCCAAGGAAGTGAGTTGTTGAATTCTTTTCAAGCCTCCTTGGAAAAGTCTCTAAAGGAATTTTCGAGGATAGCACAGGTCTATCTCTCCCCAGATCCAGTGAGCAAGTAAGGAAACCAAGTTGGGTTAAGAAAAAAGGAGTCAAACCACATCATTCTAAGGTGTCCCATGCTGACACCAAACCTTTTGACATTTGTGGTCGTGATTCTGATGAAGATGAACTAGTATGTTTCTTGTCTAGAGTATGTGTTGAACCTGCGTCCAAGGATATAATGGTAACCTTGAGTAATGTGGCCATCAATGATGGTGTTATGTGTTCTCACGAATCTGGTTGTATGACTGAACAGGAACCAACTCCAAATGTTTCAAATGCTTCAACAGAAGGGATATCACCTGCTCCTGTCATCCCAGAAGAGGACTCCTCAGACAAGGATAGGAATCTTGCAGAAGGAAGGAGAGATCAGACCCTCGCCATCCCGTCACCACATAGGGCTGGGAACCATCAAGTGCAAAAAGATCATTTTCCCTCCGACATCATTGGTGAGGTACATGAGCCAAGGAAAACCAGGACCAAGCTCAAGCTGAGTACATTGCTGCAGGAAGCTGTTGTACCCAACCTGTGTGGATGAAGCACATGTTTGTTGACTATGGATTCAAGCAAGGTTTGTTATCCCCTTTCTGTGATAATACTTCTGCTATCAATATATCTAAAAATATTATGCTGCATTCTAGGACTAAGCATATAGAGTTTAGATATCACTTTATCAGAAACTTGGTTGTGGAATAGCTGCTTGAATTTGCTTTTATTTCCATTGAACAACGGCTAATGGACTTGTTTACTAACCACTTGACAACCTTCGTTTTACCAGCCTTAGAAAGGCTATTGGTGTGTGTGACATGGATTAAAAGTCTCCCCATAAGGATATGTCTGTATATAGTTCATAAGCATGTTTAAAGATCTTTTGAAAATAAAAAAAATTGTTTGGTTGCTTGTGCTCTCGGGAGTTCTGTGTTACATCCAGGATACAAGGGTAAGTTGATATCCTTGTACAGTCTTTGATCTTGACCTAAGTAAGTGTCCTTACATCTTTGGTCAGTTATACTCTGGGGTCTATATGTTTGTGTGCATCTGAATATCTTATGACATGTAATATGTGGTCTTAATCTCCTTACAAGTCAGAACAAATGTTTCACTTGAGAACTTTTGTGGGTAGCTTAAAGCTTTATGACTTATTTGAGATGAGGTTTGGAGATTGTTTTTGGCCAGACTATTCTTAAAGTATACATGCCTTGGTCGTAACAATGATATAAGGGTGGGAAGAAACGAGAATGGTTTGGTCACCCCAGTGGTTGATGAAATAAATTTGCAATAGGCCAAGCTATTTTCAAAGTACACATTCCTTGGTCGTAACAACGATATAAGGGTGGGCAGAAATGAGAATGGTTTGGTCTCCCCGGTGGTTGATTAATTAAGTTCACTTGAAATGTTAATCTGAACAATGTTGTTGTTTTTTTCTGAATCTAAATTGTTTGCCCTCTGGAGCATCCTTGTTATGCTTAATACCCTAAAGTCAACTGACTTGGGAGTCATTGGTGAACCTTTTGTTACATAGATCAGTGAAGATTCCTGGAATGTTATCTATCCTTCGATGGGGTCGAGGTTGTTATTGATGACCTCCTTAAAATATGATCCTATGAGGACGATTTTTTCAGAAGAGCTTAAAATAAGGAAAAGCATTGGCTCTGGGATTTGGCTCCCAACTGAACTGATGTTATAAGGATGAAATGCTCGAAGCTATAAGGATGGAAATAACATGTGCTCTCCTGAAATGTTGTGAAATCTCAGACTTCATCTTAATGGGTTACATTGCAAAGTCTCCTGAGTTGAATCACTTCACACACTCGCAATCTGATGACTTTGTCTTTGGGGTATGGATCATTATTGCTCCAACTCAGTCACACCTACATGTCTACTCTCAAGAGTGTTCTGAACTTTGAGTTTAAAGGTGTCTTACTTTGTGAGTCTATGTTTTGACTGTCTCAGGGATTAGAAAAGATGATTGTATCCCAGGTTGTGTGTCTTGTCAAATTTCTCCTTGGATTCATCTTTTTGTTCATGTTTCCATACAAAAGGATTTATTTTACCTATGCATGTTCTTAGGGGGAGAATTTGAAAGTCTGTCTATGACACACACATTAACTTTAATCCCTTAAAAATTAAGGTTGGAAAATGGTTTGCAAAAAGGTTACTTTTGGGTTCATTTGCAGGTATTTTTTGTACTTTAACTGTGTACTTTGTTGAGGTCTGTTCCTACTCTTAGTAGGACATAACTGTTGCAATAAGGAGTTCTGATGACTTTATAGCCAAGCTAGAGGACTTACTGTTTGGAGATCCACGTTTCATCCTCAGTTTTTGAGAAAGAAGGTTGTGAGTTTTTAATTAGCCGTTATTTTTTAATGGGTGTTTACGGTTATCAAGGCATGAATTCACTTGTGCATGCTTTAACTTCTTCGCTGCTGCTCCTTCTCTCAAATCAACTTCTTCCTCTGAAACCCCTTCCATCCCAGATTTGGATGTGTACTTAGGAGAGAGTGATACTTTGCCATCCCTAGATGAGTTTGATCCTTGGGCTGGAAAGAAACTTGTTGTTTCTTTGTCCGGATCTGAGTGGTCTGACCCAGAATTTAAGGTCGTACTGAGGTGACGCACTCGCTCTTTTGCTGCTACTTCCACCGTTGCTCCAAAGGCCATATGTGCTTATGGTGATGGTAATCAAAATGTTGAGGATGATCTAGATGATGGATGTTGATGACATCTGATCTTTGATGACACCCCTTTGTCATTCTGTGACAAAAAGGGGGAGAAATAGTTGTAGGGCATTATAGATGTTTTTCATGGATATTTTAGTTTTTACTTATGTGATGTGATGTATAATGCCTATGCTATCCTGGTTCTTAACTCATATGAATTCCTGTTATATTTCACTTGTTCTGGTGAGATTGATATTGCAGGTTGGTGCTTGAAGTCTGGAATACTAGATTAGGATAGCCAAGATGTGTTTTGTTCAGGAATGTCAAAGGGGGAGATTGTAAGTATAAAAATGTTGGCAATCCTTTATTTAACAAAACACATCCTTGTCTAGGAAGTCAAGTCAAATCAAGTGAAGTCTGAAGACCCAAGTCCAAGAGAAGACCCAACATGATCACATGGTACTCAGGTAAAATCATGCATATGCATCTCATTGTTTTTCACAGAGGATAGAAGAAATGCTTCCTATCCTGTTTCCCAGAATACAGTTGGGATGGTTGTACACTCTTCCATCACGTAACCCAGTTCTCTAGGGTTTTCATGGCTTAGTTGATACATGATGCATTAGCTGACCTATGCTGCTGCTATGGCCGTGAAATATGCATTGGAAAAGCTGTTTTGCTATACACCTGTGATATCAACATGTTGTCTCTTATTTGGGAAAAGTTTTACTTTTTCCTTTTCTTGGTTTCATAAATGGTTTCAACTTGTTTCTTAGCTTTGTAAAAGGTGTTGAACGGCTTGATCTTATGGGCTCTCGTGATGTCTCTGATATGAGCATTATCTAGCCTATAAATATGAAGCAAGGTGCTCCTTCCTTGGGTGGTTGTTTTGGTTGGTTGTTCTTGTGTGAAAATTGTCATAGACATTTTCTGAGTTTTCATTTATCTTGCATTGTTCATTGTGTTGCTCTAAGTCTTCCTTGTTGATTGTAAATCTTAGAGCTTGAACAAAAACTCTTTTCATAAAACTCATATTGCATTTACATACCATGAGATTGTAATTGGTAGTGCAACAACCCGAGAAGTCTCCATGAAGAATTAGTTGGGTGATAGCTATATTCTGAGGTTGGAACTTATGGAAATTTTCATGTGTAAACACCTAGAGACAAGTGAGGTAGAACAAGGTCGTCGACTAGGAAGAGTCTAGGAAGGATAGAAGCGCGGCTAACTATCCCAGGTTGCTACAAACTTGTAAGAGGTGTTGTATTACTTCTGGAAACTTTCATGTGTAAACACTTAGAGACAGGTGAGGTAGAACAAGGTCGTAGACTAGGAAGAGTCTAGGAAGGATAGAAGCGTGGCTAACTATCCCAGGTTGCTACAAACTTGTAAGAAGTGTTGAATTACATAGTGGAAAGTTTGCCCTTCAAGAGTTAGGGGCACGCAGTTTTTCTCCCTGGATGCAGGGTTTCTGCGAAAACAAAAACATCTTTGTGTTGTTTATATTTACTGCAACTTTACTTTATATAATCGTTTAATTGTGATTCAGGATAGACACAATCATTGTTATCCCTAAGAATAATTTAATACGAACAAGTTGTAATTGTCCTATTCATAAAACTCATATTGCATTTGCATACCATGAGATTGTAATTGGTAGTGCAACAACCCGAGAAGTCTCCATGAAGAATTAGTTGGGTGATAGCTATATTCTGAGGTTGGAACTTATGGAAATTTTCATGTGTAAACACCTAGAGACAAGTGAGGTAGAACAAGGTCGTCGACTAGGAAGAGTCTAGGAAGGATAGAAGCGCGGCTAACTATCCCAGGTTGCTACAAACTTGTAAGAGGTGTTGTATTACTTCTGGAAACTTTCATGTGTAAACACTTAGAGACAGGTGGGGTAGAACAAGGTCGTAGACTAGGAAGAGTCTAGGAAGGATAGAAGCGTGGCTAACTATCCCAGGTTGCTACAAACTTGTAAGAAGTGTTGAATTACATAGTGGAAAGTTTGCCCTTCAAGAGTTAGGGGCACGCAGTTTTTCTCCCCGGATGCGGGGTTTTGCGAAAACAAAAACATCTTTGTGTTGTTTATATTTACTGCAACTTTACTTTATATAATCGTTTAATTGTGATTCAGGATAGACACAATCATTGTTATCCCTAAGAATAATTTAATACGAACAAGTTGTAATTGTCCTATTCATAAAACTCATATTGCATTTGCATACCATGAGATTGTAATTGGTAGTGCAACAACCCGAGAAGTCTCCATGAAGAATTAGTTGGGTGATAGCTATATTCTGAGGTTGGAACTTATGGAAATTTTCATGTGTAAACACCTAGAGACAAGTGAGGTAGAACAAGGTCGTCGACTAGGAAGAGTCTAGGAAGGATAGAAGCGCGGCTAACTATCCCAGGTTGCTACAAACTTGTAAGAGGTGTTGTATTACTTCTGGAAACTTTCATGTGTAAACACTTAGAGACAGGTGGGGTAGAACAAGGTCGTAGACTAGGAAGAGTCTAGGAAGGATAGAAGCGTGGCTAACTATCCCAGGTTGCTACAAACTTGTAAGAAGTGTTGAATTACATAGTGGAAAGTTTGCCCTTCAAGAGTTAGGGGCACGCAGTTTTTCTCCCTGGATGCAGGGTTTCTGCGAAAACAAAAACATCTTTGTGTTGTTTATATTTACTGCAACTTTACTTTATATAATCGTTTAATTGTGATTCAGGATAGACACAATCATTGTTATCCCTAAGAATAATTTAATACGAACAAGTTGTAATTGTCCTATTCATAAAACTCATATTGCATTTGCATACCATGAGATTGTAATTGGTAGTGCAACAACCCGAGAAGTCTCCATGAAGAATTAGTTGGGTGATAGCTATATTCTGAGGTTGGAACTTATGGAAATTTTCATGTGTAAACACCTAGAGACAAGTGAGGTAGAACAAGGTCGTCGACTAGGAAGAGTCTAGGAAGGATAGAAGCGCGGCTAACTATCCCAGGTTGCTACAAACTTGTAAGAGGTGTTGTATTACTTCTGAAACTTTCATGTGTAAACACTTAGAGACGGTGGGGTAGAACAAGGTCGTAGACTAGGAAGAGTCTAGGAAGGATAGAAGCGTGGCTAACTATCCCGGGTTGCTACAAACTTGTAAGAAGTGTTGAATTACATAGTGGAAAGTTTGTCCTTCAAGAGTTAGGGGCACGCAGTTTTTCTCCCTGGATGCAGGGTTTCTGCGAAAACAAAAACATCTTTGTGTTGTTTATATTTACTGCAACTTTACTTTATATAATCGTTTAATTGTGATTCAGGATAGACACAATCATTGTTATCCCTAAGAATAATTTAATACGAACAAGTTGTAATTGTCCTATTCATAAAACTCATATTGCATTTGCATACCATGAGATTGTAATTGGTAGTGCAACAACCCGAGAAGTCTCCATGAAGAATTAGTTGGGTGATAGCTATATTCTGAGGTTGGAACTTATGGAAATTTTCATGTGTAAACACCTAGAGACAAGTGAGGTAGAACAAGGTCGTCGACTAGGAAGAGTCTAGGAAGGATAGAAGCGCGGCTAACTATCCCAGGTTGCTACAAACTTGTAAGAGGTGTTGTATTACTTCTGGAAACTTTCATGTGTAAACACTTAGAGACAGGTGAGGTAGAACAAGGTCGTAGACTAGGAAGAGTCTAGGAAGGATAGAAGCGTGGCTAACTATCCCGAGGTTGCTACAAACTTGTAAGAAGTGTTGAATTACATAGTGGAAAGTTTGCCCTTCAAGAGTTAGGGGCACGCAGTTTTTCTCCCTGGATGCGGGGTTTTGCGAAAACAAAAACATCTTTGTGTTGTTTATATTTACTGCAACTTTACTTTATATAATCGTTTAATTGTGATTCGGGATAGACACGATCATTGTTATCCCTAAGAATAATTTAATACGAACAAGTTGTAATTGTCCTATTCATAAAACTCATATTGCATTTGCATACCATGAGATTGTAATTGGTAGTGCAACAACCCGAGAAGTCTCCATGAAGAATTAGTTGGGTGATAGCTATATTCGAGGTTGGAACTTATGGAAATTTTCATGTGTAAACACCTAGAGACAAGTGAGGTAGAACAAGGTCGTCGACTAGGAAGAGTCTAGGAAGGATAGAAGCGCGGCTAACTATCCCGGGTTGCTACAAACTTGTAAGAGGTGTTGTATTACTTGGAAACTTTCATGTGTAAACACTTAGAGACAGGTGGGGTAGAACAAGGTCGTAGACTAGGAAGAGTCTAGGAAGGATAGAAGCGTGGCTAACTATCCCAGGTTGCTACAAACTTGTAAGAAGTGTTGAATTACATAGTGGAAAGTTTGCCCTTCAAGAGTTAGGGGCACGCGTTTTCTCCTGGATGCGGGGTTTCGCGAAAACAAAAACATCTTTGTGTTGTTTATATTTACTGCAACTTTACTTTATATAATCGTTTAATTGTGATTCGGGATAGACACAATCATTGTTATCCCTAAGAATAATTTAATACGAACAAGTTGTAATTGTCCTATTCATAAAACTCATATTGCATTTGCATACCATGAGATTGTAATTGGTAGTGCAACAACCCGAGAAGTCTCCATGAAGAATTAGTTGGGTGATAGCTATATTCTGAGGTTGGAACTTATGGAAATTTTCATGTGTAAACACCTAGAGACAAGTGAGGTAGAACAAGGTCGTCGACTAGGAAGAGTCTAGGAAGGATAAGCGCGCTAACTATCCCGTTGCTACAAACTTGTAAGAGGTGTTGTATTACTTCGGAAACTTTCATGTGTAAACACTTAGAGACAGGTGAGGTAGAACAAGGTCGTAGACTAGGAAGAGTCTAGGAAGGATAGAAGCGTGGCTAACTATCCCAGGTTGCTACAAACTTGTAATAAGTGTTGAATTACATAGTGGAAAGCTTGCCCTTCAAGAGTTAGGGGCACGCAGTTTTTCTCCCTGGATGCAGGGTTTCTGCGAAAACAAAAACATCTTTGTGTTGTTTATATTTACTGCAACTTTACTTTATATAATCGTTTAATTGTGATTCAGGATAGACACAACCATTGTTATCCCTGAGAATAATTTAATACGAAAAAGTTGTAATTGTCCTATTCACCCCCCCTCTAGGACCTTCAAGTGAAAGTTTGAAGGAAGTTAATGAAAAGAATGTCTATACACATTGATCTACAGGATAGTATTCATCTGCAGTATTGTTGTTTGACTCTCAGGACTGGTATAATATGAAGGAGCTAATGCAACAAATTCGTCAAAAACACATGTTTTGGGTCTCCAGTCCTAAGCAAACAAAACATTTGCTGCCACAGATTCGCCGCATGATCAGGTAAAATTTGTATTTGTAGCCAAATGGATTCTGAAATCTGAATGACAATACTTTGATTACAATTCTGTTTACAGGGTGTGAAGAGAAACAAACAAGGAAAATTAGGACTCGATACTATCTTGGTACGTGATTGGGAGGCCATACTCCCACTACCAAACACCACAAGCAATTATATGGTAGAGGTGCAACAATTTTTGGCTGAGATTTTCACCTACACCGAGGAGTCCACAACAGAGTCCACTGATTTTCTGACCAAGGCCGCAAATCTAAGGACAATGTGAGTTATCAATTCATTTACATTTGGAAAAAACTTCAATTTGCGTGGACCAGTTTTAACTAATTTTTTGTTTGTTCTAATTGTGCAGAGAGGATTTCAAACTCCTCTACTTCCACCCTTTGATGCAATCAACAACGGAGAAGTTTTACTTCCCAATCAAGGCTTATGAGCATCTTACGAGCCTCAACAAGATTGATGGACAGGACTGGAAACAGTACTACGCCAAATTAACGCCTAGAATCACTGCGAACCCTTATGGAGTATTTGGATCCATTGCGTCTTGCAGCAATCATCCGAGGTTTGAAACCTCCATCACTGGCAGTCACATGCTGTTAACTGGATTCCAAGAGTTGGAGGAGATTCGAATCCATGACTACAAACAATACTCTGTTCAGACAACACCTTACGTTGGATATGAATATGCAGCTGAGGAACTGCGTTACCTTCGTAATGCTAAGACGCATTACAATGAGCGTTTTCAGAAAATGCATTGCGAGTCGGTATGTTATTATAAATATTTGAACTTTTCATATAACTTTTAGGTTGCTTTATTTTATCATAGGTTTTTTTTTTCAATTTTTATTACTGTTTTATGATACTAATGTGGTCCTATTTACTTAAACCTGCAGCTCTATGAAGAAGACATGGAAATGGTCTTCTCTACTGTGTTTCCAGACGCAGCATTGAAGATTTTTACCTTCTTTTGGGAATCTGACGTAGAGATAGACTTTGAGGGTCACTTTGAGATTAAAGACCTCATTGAAGACTTGTTTTAGCATTGCACCTCTTCTTGAGATTGTTAAAAGTTTTACCAAGTATTTTGTTACCTTCAGAAGATTATGTAAGGTCTTAGTTAAATGTAACCTTTGAGCAGACTAATTATGCAAACTAAACTGTTTGTGATTGATGTGAACAAATAGATAAATACTAAATTCTCCAATAAATCATTAAATAGTTTATCATGATCATGAAAGGGCTGCACACACTGTAAAAAACAAAATACAACAGCGTGCTAAGCTATTCAAATCAATAAGTTCGACTTCATTGAATTTTTATTAATGATGATAAGTTTCAATTATGAATTTGCAGGCATCGACAACTTATTTTAAAGTAATTTTCATATGAGACCTAGGTTTTGTGTATCCTAAACACGGGACCCTACCGCCCTAGCCCACTGCAACCCATCTAATCATTTTTTTTGGTCTGGCCATCTAATCATTTTGACTACTTCACATTCCCCTCTAAAATCTAAGCATTCTTGTTCTTGTGGTCTAGGGATCATACTGATCAGGTTTTTAAGGGTTAAATCACGGTGAATCTCACCCATCCGGCAAAGTAAAAACGGATTGGATCATCTAACTAAGTAAAGTTCCTGATAAACAACAAAGAGTAGCTCGATGGATCTCCCTTATTCCTCAACTTGAATTACTATGGTAGGTTGTGGATCCACAGACCATCATCGAGGCTGAGGCTGGCTGTTTCTGTAATCAAATTAAAAGCCTGCTGCCCGAGTGGCCACGCCGGTCACGGACCATTTTCCGGCTTGATTTGGTTGGAGATGCGCCTTAGTTGATGGATAGAACGACCTACCACCACCCTAGCTGGGTAAATGCTAGGAGAAAAGTTAGATGGAAACAGCTCTTCTAAAGGAAAGGAAGGTATGTATAGTTTCATTCCATGATAAGGTCTCTCCCACGCATGTCGGCCACGTGGTAAAGGAGTAATATATTTATATTATTTTATTATATTCATCCCCTCTGTATTTCACGCTCCCATTTATAGAAACCATGACATTGACGATAAGCACTGCAGGACAACATGTCATCAGACAAAGGCTCTACATCATGGGTAAGTCTAATATACAGAGCTGCATCCTTGCAGCTCTTTTTTTTTTAAATGCAATTGCATTTTTGAAATGTAATTGCTGTTCAAAAAGGTAAAACTGATAATTTTGAAATGCAATTGCATTTTTAGAATGACAATTGCATTTTTTGGAATGGTAATTGCATTTTTGAAATGTATAGTTTCACATTTTTAAACGGCAATTGCATTTTGAAAAAAAAGCTGCATGCTATGCAGTGATGTATATTAGAATTTTCCCTACGTCATAATAGATTTGGCATGGAGCATGGGAGAGTATAGGCAATTATTCCCTTCTCATTCTCCATATTTTTCAAAGCAGTATCTACAGAAATTAACATGCAAACTTTATAAACCCTCCAAAAGTCATAACTTTCGATCAATGTGCTTACTATAACTAATTACACATCTGGAAAATAACATTTCACCACATTCCACATGATCAAGAATTTATATTTATTAAACTCCAGATTAGTAAATTACCAGTTCCCATCCACGCCTTATGAATTGCATCTCTATTGTTTTTTCGACCAAACATGTGAAAATTCCAATCACCACTAGTGGCCTGGTTCCGTATTTCAGTGTTGAGCGCTTTAAAGTAAAACGTACCCTCTTGTTTGGCTGCATCCAACTCCATTTGAACAGCTGATAACTTCTTATATTGTTCCCTAACAAAGAACTTTCCGGATTGGAACCATAGATTAATACCTAAACTTAGGATCACAGAACTCAATCACAAATATTGAATTAAATCAGAGACAAATGACTATACTTTACCTGCAAGCTATGATTTCTAATGTGTCATCCACTAATATGAGCAGAATGACAGATCCCCCTTAAAACAACAAAAGATATGAATCAATTTCCACTGGTCATTGCTCTGCATTCTCTCCACCATTTCTGAACTTGAATGTTTCTGAGAAATCTGACTCCAATGGGGCCAAAGATCAATATTATAATGCAAAAATGGTACGAACCAGATTTACGATTTTGACTCAATTATTTGATTTCAATATCAGAAGGAAGGAGTGAGACTGAGAGTGGCAGAGACGTTACTTCTGTACGAAGTCGTTAAAGG
Organism: Rubus idaeus; assembly: GCA_030142095.1. NCBI lineage: Eukaryota > Viridiplantae > Streptophyta > Magnoliopsida > Rosales > Rosaceae > Rubus > Rubus idaeus. The sequence goes on from CM057969.1 coordinate 6,770,082, forward strand.
ATAATGAGTTGGTGAATTTGTTTTTCTTCTTTTTTAGGGGAACGAACTTAAAGTTGCTCGGATTTCAGTGCAACTGGCCTGAATTTTCCGGCCATTTGTTTCCCGGCAGGGTTCATTAACCACTTAATCGGAGATATCACATTTCGGTTGAGAAAAATTCTATTCCCAATAGAATTGTCCAAGAATACTTGTTGTCAAGTAGGGATCGAGATGGAACTTTATAACTCAAGCACGAGAAGTACAAACCAGTTTTAAGGTTGATGATGCGTTCAATCCTAGTGATAATGATACAGCAAAAATCATGTGCAGTCAAATCCAGCTTCAACCCACGCAAGATAGTCTCTAACCCAAGCAGTTGATTAACCCATCTGAGGAATCCTCCTCCTCGCTTGTAGCTCGTTAAGGCAGAGCAAGGAAGTGAATAAAATTTAAAAGTCACATTGTTTGGAACTACAGAGTAATGGAACACCTCTTTTGTTTCTGAAAAGTTTAAATAAGAGGGAAGCTTCCCTACACTACCAGGGTCAGGGCAAACCCTACGACCTAGGCCCGAAAGCTTCGGATTTCCGACTGGGAAATTTCACCACGTTTATCGAGAGTAATGGAACACATCTGACATTAAAGTAAACAATTATTTGGAATTAAATAAATAAATAAAACACAATACATTTTTAAAAAATTGTTTTAATAAGGGAAAAAAAAACATGGGACTAGTTCTTATTATTTTTATTTTTTTGCCAAATAATTCTTATTATCCTGAATTACTAAAAGGAAAGAAAATAAAATATATAGATATATAATGTCAATACAATAATGTCAACATAAAGGCGAGTATCCCGCATAGTGAGAAAAGGCAAGGCCAATAGGGAACCAAGTTCAGTACACAGTAGACAATTTCAAGTTCACAATCATTATCAGTAGTCAGTCCTCGTATTGGTCGATTCCTCCTGCATGTAAGATGAATAACATAAATCACAAGCAGACTCGAAATCACTTCAAATACGTACATGTCCAATATTTGAGAGAATGCAAGGCCAATAGGGAACCAAGTTCAGTACACAGTAGACAATTTCAAGTTCACAATCATTATCAGTAGTCAGTCCTCGTATTGGTCGATTCCTCCTGCATGTAAGATGAATAACATAAATCACAAGCAGACTCGAAATCACTTCAAATACGTACATGTCCAATATTTGAGAGAATGCAAGGCCAATAGGGAACCAAGTTCAGTACACAGTAGACAATTTCAAGTTCACAATCATTATCAGTAGTCAGTCCTCGTATTGGTCGATTCCTCCTGCATGTAAGATGAATAACATAAATCACAAGCAGACTCGAAATCACTTCAAATACGTACATGTCCAATATTTGAGAGAATGCAAGGCCAATAGGGAACCAAGTTCAGTACACAGTAGACAATTTCAAGTTCACAATCATTATCAGTAGTCAGTCCTCGTATTGGTCGATTCCTCCTGCATGTAAGATGAATAACATAAATCACAAGCAGACTCGAAATCACTTCAAATACGTACATGTCCAATATTTGAGAGAATGCAAGGCCAATAGGGAACCAAGTTCAGTACACAGTAGACAATTTCAAGTTCACAATCATTATCAGTAGTCAGTCCTCGTATTGGTCGATTCCTCCTGCATGTAAGATGAATAACATAAATCACAAGCAGACTCGACATCACTTCAAATACGTACATGTCCAATATTTGAGAGAATGCCCACATAGTGAATCTTTTAGGGTCAGATGAGTGAGGGAGAGTTCCTCAAAATAGCAGAGGGAGAGTTCCTCAAAATAGTAAAGAAAAATGCATCCTGAGTTTGAAACTAACTCCCCTGAAAAGAGGTTGATATAAAGATGATTACTTACAGCTTGATAATTTGGATATAAATACCCCAGTCCAGTATTAGCAAGGTTCGGTACCCCGCTTTCCATGTGCCCAACCATCTACAGCCAATAAAAACAACCCAGAGATAGAGATCCTCCAAATAGTGAAAATGTATCATGACGTTGAAACTGACTCCCCTAAACAAGAGTACACATAAAGATGATTACTTACAGCTTGATTATTTGGATAAACACATCCCAGTCCAGCCTGAAAAAGTTTTGGTGCCCCGCTTACCCGCCATCCAACCATCTACAACCAACAAAAACAACCCAACACAAATCATAAATAGCACTAAAAACATGTGTCGGAGATATATATACATATATATATATATATATAATCAACGGATATACATATACACACAAAAATCATAAAGAGAAGCTTCACTTATTGTCATATAGCACCTAATTGAAAATTTATAGTTATCAAGTTATTGTACAGGACGCAATAAACAGGTACTGACATGAATAATATGGAAAAGGATTTGATCGAACTTCATGCCGAACAGCAGAAAAATACAGCAAATTCCAAGGGAAATAAGATGAATCAACTTCAGTCACATTAGTAAAGACTATGAGCTATTTACTATTTCTAGCCAAATACAAGTTGATGGTTATCTCAAAAATCATCCAACGACTTTAAGTTAAAGTCACGAAAAAAAAAAGAATATAAGACTGCTTCAATCATACAACCATGTCTTTTTATAAACTTATAGTACTGTAACTTACTTGAGAATTATGACATATACACAAAACAAACTGAAATAGATACTAACACCGCCAAAAGGAAGTTGACATAAAGGTGGCATATTATCCTTCAAATTAACTTACAGACTGAGTATCTGGATACATAGAGGCAGGTCCGGCCAGAACAGACTGTTGTGAATATTGAAAACTGCTGCCACCATTGCCAGTTGGGAAATTCATGTAGGGGAGAATACTATCAGGCCCAAATGAACATGATGGGAAAGGATTTTGCTGAAAGGCAGCAATAGGAACCAGGGAAGAGTGGTTTGGAATAAAACCCACGTTTGCCGCTGTTGCCACTGCAGAAGGGGTTGTCCTTTCAGAAAGAGAAGTGGATAGTTTTGCTCCTGGGTTTAGGTTAATGTCCTAAAAAAGGAATACAAACAAAAACAAGTTGTAAGGTAGGATAAGTAAATTAGGAAACGCACACCATTAATTATTTACTTCTGAAAAGAGCATCACCTTGCTTGCATTTGGGGATTTCACACCATGATCTGTAAAGCCATTGCCACCTTGTATTGGGTCCCTGCTTATATAGGCAAATGAATGATGAATAGTACTGAATGAATTGAATAATAATAACAAAGCAACAGATTTATACAGGAGTCTTCTGTCCCTATGAGAAAATCAGCAGTATGAAAAACTATTTGGCAGTGTAATCAGTTGCTATGATGAGCAATAACTGAATATACGACTATCTCAGTCCAAACAGCAAATCCAATACCTTATTTATCCTCCAAGACTTGGTTTTGACCATATTACCAATGAAATAGAATCGGAATTTATCAAACAAAACCAGGTGCATGTTTAACAACAAGTTCCTACATGTAGAACAAATAAAGGGATTCTGCGGACACGCTCCTTGGTCTCAAATTAAGAGGAGCAGCATATGAACAACAAAACAACCAAACCAACATTTCATTGGTTATGCGAATTAAGTTTCTACGGAGCTAACATATCATGGTAATGTCATTATCAGGTATATAGTTTAGTGTTGGTTCATATACAGATAAAAACAAAAACTTACCCCAGGAAAAAGGCACCAAGCAGACATCCACAGGTGCTACCTAATTCTCCATATTGATTGGTATCGAATTGTAAGAGGCGGGAATCCAGGATGGTGAAATCCATGGTCAAGGAGCTGGGTGACAGATAATATTCAAATATCACCACAAAGATGCTCATCTTCTCCTTTACATAAGCATAACAATTAGGACCAGCCATACAATACTGAATACCACAATCATGTGTTGATGGGATGAATTTGGCAAGAACAAGGCACACGATTCGACCTCCAAGATGGACAATACTGTACCTGTCTACTGGAAGAAATTCCGGAGGTAACTCAAGTTGAAGTTCAGGTGGCAGAACCACGAGAGATGCGATATGCCTCAAACAATAACCAGGAGAGGACATGAGATAGACTCCTAGAATTGAATCGAGAGACTTATGATAAGCAAACATAATGTAGTTGTCATCGCTGTGTTTCAACACTAATGCTCTGCCAAGGCTGCAGGGTAGCGGTGTTTCCGAGTGTCTTGTCCATCCTTTTGCCGGATTCTCCGCATCAAATCGGTACATGCGGGTGTTCGGAGTCGAGAGAAAGATGGTGTTCTCCACAGTCGCATAACACAATTCGAAATTACAAACCACAGATGTAAGCCCCTCAAATGGAGGCTGTGGCAGAGGTAACCATGTCTTCTTTGTAGAGTCGAATACCTCGAAAGCCGGCATATACACCTTCCTATAGTTTACATACTGCTTTTGGGGGAAACTTAGAGCATAAAGTTTACCGTCGGCAAGCGTCATCAGCATGGTTTGAGATTTCCCCGATATGAACTCGTTCTCGCTTCTCTTGATTTTGGGCTCACTTGCATCACTCTCAAACTCAAAAATCTCTTTAGAAGTCTCAATTCGCGGCGCACCGAAGCGGTCCTCCGGGAAGTACTGGCCGCCGCCGAAAACAATTTTGGACCCAAAGACCCCGCAACCTGGTAGGCTGGGGAGTTTAAGATCCGGGCCGGTATAAAGCACTTGGTTCAGTAATTTTTCAGGCGGCCAAGGCTTACGAGTAGAAAGATGGCTCAAATTGAGGGCTTGAATAATATACCGTGGCGATTTATCGACCTTCATCACGTGGAAACACATGTACACGCCGGACCTGATGCCTTGCTCGGCCGCAATCGGAATTTCACTCTCCGAATTGACGCCTTTCTTCTCCATATCTACAATACCTAGGTTTAGGCTAGGGCTCCCCAATAATTTCTCTTGCTGCTTCTCGTTTCGCTGGCGTTTTTACCCCAACCTTTTTTTTTTGGCTGTTACTTCTTGCAATGACGGAATGACATCCTTTATACCGAAAACATTAGGAGCTTGAATAATTTGGGCTGGACTCTTATTTTACTTTTTTGGGTTGGATTTTGGTTGTAGTGAAAAAAAATTATAAAAATGTGAACTATGCGAATTTTTCTTAATGGACTTTTTTGGTGAATTGTCCAAATTGTCTTTAATGATCAAATAAATTTTCATAACAAAATTGTGAACTCAGCAATCATTCCGCATTTGTATTTATTGATTGTTAGCAAGTGAATTTTACACTAAATAATTATGCTAAATTGAAATTAAAACACAACATATCTAGTCAAATTGTAGATAATTATCTTAACGGGATTTGGAATTTTGGATCACACTTTCGAATGAAAGAAGACTTATGTTTCTCTATGTATAAAAAGGCAGTTCTAAGAAGTTATGCCCAGTCAAAGCTTTTTTTTTTTTTTTTTGAGGAACCCAGTCAAAGCTTTGAACCCACTAGACTGATGATATAGGTTTGAGCTTTAATCCATGAAGATTGATAAACTATACACAGTTGAAAGAGAAATGCATGAAGGCCAAGTTTAAGAAGCTCAATCTGGGCTCTTTAGAGAGTAATCAGCAGATCAGGAAATGGCCCAGTTATGTTCTTTTAGTCTGTACACAAAGTACAAAGCGCCAAAAAGAAAAAAAGAAAAAAAAAAGCTTCTATTTTGTGAGAAAAAAAAAACAATATTCAGGGGTAAAAGTCCAAAACTATAAGCTTCTTCGATTACAAGGCTTTTACTTTTTTGATAATTTAATTACATTTGTCTAAACATTTACTTGTTCTAATCAAGAAGAAAAAAACTTTATAAAAAAATGCCATGAAACCGTTCAAGGCTTGCATTCCTCATCACTCTATCGATGCTATAGAATTAAGAGGAGTTCTCTAATAAGAGCCACTTAAATGAGTATCATTTTGATTAATGGTTGTGATATCTATTTTTTTATTACATATCGACAAATTAACCGTTTAGTGTTAAGATATTCATGAGTAGATCACTTCTACAAATTTTCAATAAAATTTGAAATCATTAAGATATCGAACTAGACCAAATAAATGGACGAACCAAATATGTCAATTTTGAACCATTCATATTCATAAATGGTAAATCACAATTATATATAACTTAACGATTTCCGATTTCATTGAAAAATTATAGAAGTGATCTACTCATAAATATTTAAATATTGAATGGTTGATTTGTCAAAATGTAATAAAAAAAGTAGGGCTCTTGACCAACAAGGACACACGTGGCCTTTTTTTCCCCATCAAGTTTTGCTACAGTAAAATTTTGCCCATCAAAAACAGAAATATTTGAAAATTCACTGTAGTATATGAACAGTGATATTTTTTTTATTGTGGCCAGTAAAAAACTGTCCATTCTGTTTTTATTGACCACAATAAAAATTTTAGGAACGTTCACCAAGTTTTTACGCACAAATTTTTTTATTGTGGTCAGTAAAAATATTGTTCACCCAGTTTTTATTGAAAAAGATAAAATTTGATATGTAGGTATAAAATTAAAAATGATTTTATAGTTCAAAAGATTTTTTGTAATTAATTCTTATATATAAGGCTGATACCCAAGAAGCCAAGTTCAATACAAAGTTGACGATTCCGAGTTCACAATCATCATCAGTAGTCAGTCCTCGTATGAGTCGTATTCCTCCTCCTGCATGTATGAAGTATAATGAGTAACATAAATCACAAGCAGAGAGAGAGAGAGAGAGAGAGAGAGTCAAACATGAAGAAGTTTCGGTACCCCGCTTTCCAAGTGCCCAACCATCTACAGCCAACAAAAACAACCCAGAGATAGAGGTCCTCAAAATAGTGATGAAAATGTATCATTTTGAAATAGACTCCCCTAAAAAAGAGTAGAAATAAAGATGATTACTTAGAGATCCACAATGACCAATTTCAAAACAAATCTTCTCACTGTCAATAAAATGGACATATATTTGCCGAGACTCAAATATAGTCCGTTTTAAACAAATATAGGCCAAGACTGGACCTATATTGTTTTGGACTCATTTGTGTGGTCCCCTCCATGTGCAAACCATAAAGAGATTTGGACTCAAATATGAGTCCAAATATGTGTCACAGTGGTGATGATTTATATTTTGAGACTCAAATATGAGTCTAAAATAAATGAGTCTTGCACCACTGCAGCACCCGATAAAATTAAGTCATTTTGTACACTATTCAGATAGACTCATATCACTATTCCGGCTAATTTGGACTCAAATTTGAGTCCAAAAAATGAGTCCCCACTGCTAATGCTCTTACAGCTTGATTATTTGGATAAACACATCCCAGTCCAACCTGAAAAAGTTTTGGTGCCCTGCTTTCCAGCCATCCAACCATCTACAACCAACAAAAACAACCCAACACAAATCATAAATAGCACCAAAAACATGTGTCGGAGTCTCGGAGATATACATAATCAACGCATATATATAAATATATACACAAATCATAAAGAGAAGCTTTACTTATTGTCATATAACTGAAAATTTCTAGTTATCAAGTTATTATACGGGACGAGATAAACAGGTACCAAGATGAATAATATGGAAAAGGATTTGATCGAACTTCATGCCGAACAGCAGCAAAATACAGCAAATTCCAAGGGAAATAAGATGAATCAACTTCAGTTACATTAGTGAAGACGATGAGCTATTTACTACTTCTAGCTAAATACAAGTTGGTTATCTCAAAAATCATCCAACAACTTTAAGTTGAAGTCACGAAAAAAAAAACTGAATATAAAGACTGCTTCAATCGTACAACCATGTCTTTTTAAAAACTTATAGTACTGTAACTTACTTAAGAATTATGACACATACACAAAACAAACTGAAATAGGATACTAACACTGCCGAAAAGAAGTTGACATCAAGGTAGCATTAATTATCCTTCAAATTAACTTACACGAGTATTTGGATACATATAGCCAGGTCCGGCCAGAACAGACTGTTGTGAATATTCAGAACTGCTGCCACCATTGCCAGTTAGGAAATTCATGTAGGGGAGAATTCTACCAGGCCCAAATGAACGTGATGGGAAAGGATTTTGCTGAAAGGCAGCAATAGGAACCATGGAGGAGTGGTTTAGAATCCAACCCACGTTTGTTGCCGCTGCAGAAGGGGTTGTCCTTTTAGAAAGAGAAGTGTATGGTTTTGCTCTTGGGTTTAGGTTCATGTCCTAAAAAAGTAGTACAAACAAAAACAAATTGTAAGGTACGTACTGGCATGGCATGAATATTATTAACTTCCGAAAAGAGTATCATGCACGTACCTTGCTTGCTTTGCCAATATTATTGCCTCCTTGTATTGGGTCCTCCAGGAAAAAGGCACCAAGCATACATCCTGAACCGCTTTCTAAGTCTCCATATTGATTGGTATCGAATCCTAGGAGGTGGGAATCCAGGATGTTGAAATCCATGGTCAAGGAGTCCGGTGACAGATAATATTCAAATGTCACCACAAAAATGCTCATCTTCTCCTTTACATAACCATAGCAATTACGACCAGCCATACAATAAGCAGGCCAAAAACCACAATCATGTGTTGATGGGATGAATTTGCCAAGAACAAGGCACAAGATTCGACCTCCAAGATGGACAATACTGTACCTGTCTACTGGAAAAAAGTTGGGAGGTAACTGAAGGTGAAGTTGAGGTGGCAGAATCACGAGAGATGCGATATGCCTCAGGACATAACCACGCGGAGAGGACATGAGATAGACTCCTAGAATTGAATCGAGAGAACTATGATAAGCAAACATAATGTAGTTGTCATCGCTGTGTTTCAACACTAATGGTCTGCCAAGGGTGCAGGGCAGCGGCGTTTCGGAGTGTTTTGTCCATCCTTTTACCGGATTGTCCGCATCAAATCGGTACATGCAGGTACCCGGAGACGAGAGAAAGATGGTGTTCTCCACAGTTGCATAACACAATTCGAAATTACAAACCCTAGATGTAAGCCCCTCAAATGGAGGCTGTGGCAGAGGTAACCATATCTTCTTTGTAGAGTCGAATACCTCGAAAGCCGGCATATACTCCTCCCTAAAGTCTACATACTGAACTTGGGGGAAACTTAGAGCATAAAGTTTACCGTCGGCAAGCGTCATCAGCATGGTTTGAAATTTCCCCGATAGGAACTCGTTCTCGCTTCTCTTGATTTGGGGCACACTTGCATCAGTGTCAAACTCAAAAATCTCTTTAGAAACCTCAACATACGGCCTACGGCAGCGGTCCTTTTCCTCCGGGAAGTACTGGCCGCCGCCGAAAACAATTTGGGACCCAAAGACACCGCAACCTGGTGTGTAGGGGAGTTTAAGATCCGAGCCGGTATAAAGCACTTGGCGTAGTAATGCATCACGCGGCCAAGGCTTAGGAGTAAAAACATGGCTCAAATTGAGGGCTTGAATAATCCACCGTGGCGATTTATCGGTCTTCACCACCTGGAAACACAGGTACACGTCGGACCCGCTGCTTTGCCCGGCCGCAATCGGAATCTCACTCTCCCAATTGCCTTTCTTCTCCATATCTACAATACCTAGGGTTTAGGGTGTCGCTCGCCTTTTTTTTTTGCTGTTCTTTTTCCGATGACCGACCTCCTTTGTTTTGGGGGCTCTTATTTTTCTTCTCGGGTTGGATTTTGGTTGTAGTGAAAAAAAAAATTATAAAAATGTGCACTATGCGAATTTTTAACAATAGACTTTTTTGTGAATTGTCCAAATTGTCTTTAATGATCAAATAAATTTTCGGCGAAAACGTGAACTCCGCAATCATTCCACGTTTCTATTTATTTATTGTTAGCAAGTGAATTTTGTACTAACTAATTACACTAAATCAAAATTAAAACACAACGTATTTAGTCAAATCGTAGATAATTATCTCGAGGGGATTTAGATCACACTTTTTATAAAAGTTATGCCCGATCAAGACTTTGAACCCACTAGACTGTGGTGATAGGTTTGGACTTTTATCCATGAAGATTCATAAACTATACTCAGTTTTTTTTTTCGGACAATATAAACTATACTCAGTTGAAAGAGAAATCAACAGATGAGGTATGCAGCCCCATGAACAAGGCCCCCAGGCTGGAGTGATTTGAAAATTCAGTTGAAAATGTCGTTACTTTATAGATGCCAGGGTTGGTTGTTGATGTGTGGATTGGGCTTGGGAAATATATGAAAAATACAGAGGCCCAAAGGTTGAAATATGCTTACGTGGCATCAATGTTATTAGAATGTGATCTGAATAATCTGAGATAAATAAAATTATTAGAATGTGATTTTGAATTTAGCAATCGATTTTTGGAAAATTTCTAAACTATAAACACCTTAAATATTGAATACTGGATGACAAACTTTTATCCAACCTCCATTATAGTTCTGTGAAATATTTCAGAATGAATTAATTGTAATCTAATAAAACCAAGATGTAATTATTATGTTGGTAACATTCAAGTATACTAAACCATTTATTATGTCACCAAAGACATTCCAGTCCACTTTAGCAAAGTAATGATCACTATTCACTACTAAGACACCACCTGTCTCTTAGCTAGTTACCCCTTTCCAATAAACAGAGATGAAGTTATAGATATGTTTTTTTATCCTACCTAGCTAGCTCTCCTTAATGACATGAAGCAGCAACGTTGTTGATGGTGAATATATCCAGATGTTTCCTCCATTAACATCAACTACTTTCCCACTCACCTCACCAACAATTCCGGCTCCCTATTTAATGAGAAACTGGTTTTGAGAAGGAAAAAAACACATAATTAAGCTTCAACGGGTCTTCACGTATGGGTACTGTTTTCAGAATAATCTGGAGCCAATCATAATCAGTGCACCAGATTTTAGCCTGTAACAGTTTTGTTCTTATTATTTTTCTGGGTACGTAGTTACAATGTTGGTTTATGTCCTAACATAGTTCATGACACTAACTACCAGCTGATGGTTTATATATGTCCTCGCATAGTCTGAATTAATTGGCTTCTTTGTCCCAACTGATAGATCATATATATACCATCTTTGCTGTTTTTAATTGTTTGAATTTGGCAGCCAAACTGCCAAAGCTGATTATGTGCTTAATAATATTATTCACAGAATCAATCACTGATCTAACTAGGGCCATTTCTAGCTCATTCTTTGTTTTGGATTGTGTTGTACTGGTTGAGGTTCTGGTCCTTGTGGGTGATCAAAAATCACTTCAGCGTATATATATGTTCTTCACCAGAATGAATCACTGCTATGTTTTTACCACCTGAATTTAATGAGGTAAAAAGTAAAATGTATGCAGTTGTTGGCTTGTTGCAGCTTATAGGCTAGGAAAATGAAGAAAATTTAAGGATTTGAATGCTGGGAATCAGGATTAAATTGTTTGAAGCTATGAGATATTATAAATGTGCAATGGTTTTGGGGGAAATGAACAATGTGGGCACTTTTGGGTTCAAACTTCAAACTCAGAATATATTCTATTTAAAAAATAAATAAAAAATTTGTTCTTTTGTATTCTTATAAAAAAAATTATTATATTAATCCTAACGGAACAGGCAGTATTTCAGTGAGATATGCAAGCGGTGCAACGTGCAAGTGTGCAACTGCTTATTAATCTCTATTTAATTATATTCTGTAATTGGCTAGTAGCTCACTAGCTCTGTCAATTATATACAATAAACTAATAAAGTCTTGATTAGACAACCTACCTTATACAGGTTTTAATGTTTTACAGTAAACTAATGACATTTTAATAATGTTCATGCTATTTAATTCTAATTACATTGGTGATTAGTCTTTCATAATGTGCTTCTGGTAATCAATATAACAAGCTAGCTAGCATGATCACTTAAGCTCGTGATCGAAGGGTAGGTTCAAAGTTGCCATCATTGAACAAAAAAAACCTACTCTGGTATTACAAATAACAAAATTAATTAGTATTCTCTAAGGGCATTATAGCCTCAATGTCCAAAGTAACTTGTTTCTTGATGATTTTCTCCAACATTAATTAAGCACAGTAAAAGTATTACATGAAAAGCTAGAGCTCCTTATAGAAAAAAAATAATGAAAATAACAACTCCAGTTTTGTTATCCTAATTATGTTGGAAAGCCCATAATTAATTCCGTTTTACCTTTTCTACATGGTCAAATACTCAAATTGTTTAGTGCAGGCCAAATAATACATTATTATTGCAAGTTGAATTTGTTGCAGGGACATTCTGTTTGACCATTTCTACAATGTCAAATTCTAATTTTACCTATCTGTCATATGAATACAAATGAATGATGTAGTTACAATAAATAAAATGGAAGACTAATCACCAATGAAACTAGTATAAATTGGTTAGTATAAAATTTACTTCTTCTTTTTTCTATGATATGATATCATAATTTACTGTAAAATTAGTTGAACTCTCAAATTTGATTACTAATTGTCTAATTACTAGTTGCTTTATCCTATAAAACAAAGGCTCATGCAATCAGGTAAGGACAATAACCCGTGCAATCTCACTCTTTCTTTTTCTTTCCCTCCATATCACGCCCACCCTAGTAGGACCTCACAGTGCCCAATGAGATCAACACTCCAAAACACTCACTCACACGATTCACAGATCCGAGCAATCACACCCATTAAAAACTCGGACACTGTAACTAGTAAAAAAAAAAAGAAAAAAAAAATATAAATAATATCGGGTGTCTCTCTATTTGGGCAGAGAGAGAGAGAGTCTGTAACCTGTCAGCAATGCAAGCTCTCGCCTTTACCTCACTGCAACCCCTTTCTTCGTCATCTTCTTCTTTCCCATTTCCTTGAATTCCATTTCTACAGCCCAGATTTCTCCTTATTACAAAAAAGACCCCAGATTTCTCTTCTTGGGTCTCCCCCATTCACATTCAAAAGAGATCTGGCCGGGCCTGTTCATCGTTCTTATCTATCTCGCAATCGGGCTCCAAAAGCGACAAAGATTCTCCGACATGTTGCGGAAGCTAGCTGTGAAAATTAAGGTTTGAGATAAAAGAGAGCTAGATAGAGTGTGAAAAAAAAAAAAACAGGGGTGTAGTGAGGTTTGAAAATGAAAGGGAAAGATTCAGGAGAGAGAAGTGATTTGGGATCAGATGCGGAGCTCCTCAGGGACCCCCTTACATGGACCTGGCTCTCAATCTCGAGCCACCCCTAAACTCCTAATCTGGCTCATCCTCTTCGTCTCCCTCACTTACATAGTCTACACGCTCAAGCTCGTCTCCCACTCACGCGCCGCCTGTTCCGACGGAGACGACATCTTCTCCACCCCACACCATCTCACCACCAAAACAACCTCATTACTCACAGATGACAACGTCACACAAGACACTGGCACCGCCTTGGTGGATCGAACGGCCCAGATTCTCCGTCTCAAATCGGAGCCGGAATTGGAGCAAACCGATGTGAAGCACATAGTTTTCGGCATTGCGGCCTCGGCCAAGCTGTGGGCCCAGAGGAAGAACTACATCAAGCTCTGGTACAAGCCCGACACCATGAGAGGCGTAGTCTGGCTGGACGGCGCCGTAGCCAATCAGACCCGCGATGGCCTCCCGCCCATCAAGATCTCCGGCGACACCTCCGGCTTCGGATACACCAACAAGCAGGGCCACCGCTCCGCCATTCGGATCTCGCGGATCGTCTCCGAAACGCTGCGTTTGGGCCTCAAGGACGTCAGGTGGTTCGTCATGGGCGACGACGACACCGTCTTCATCACGGACAACCTCGTACGGGTGTTGCGAAAATACGACCACACCCAGTACTACTACATTGGGTCGCTGTCGGAGAGTCACTTGCAAAACATCTTTTTCTCGTACGGCATGGCCTACGGCGGCGGCGGGTTCGCCATAAGCTACCCGTTGGCCAAGGCTCTGAGCAAAATGCAAGACAAGTGTATACAACGTTATCCGGGACTGTACGGCTCCGATGATCGAATGCAGGCTTGCATGGCCGAACTCGGTGTTCCACTCACTAAAGAACTCGGCTTTCACCAGGTCTGTCAAACCCACTCCGTCCAATTTAATTTCTTGTCGGTTGGTTATTACTTCAATTTGGCTTTTCTCTAATCTTCTGGGTTTCCTCGGTTCGATTAGTTTGATATATCGCGCCGAGATTTCGGCCGAAACGTATTAGATGTTGGTCATTTAGTTCTCAAAACTGTAAATTGATTGCGTTTTGTCATGAAGTTACTGAATTAATTGAAGCGGTTAATGCGAGTGTTATCCCATTACCCATTGCCTTCTGCGTTTCGGGTACTAGGCCCGATTTCCCGGTTCGGAAACTTCCAGGTTTTCGTTTCGGGTTTCTAGACAGTAATATTGGTCTAGTAGAGATCGAGGGAGATCTAAAGTGTGTAACATTGATATTGGTCTAAGAACATTAAGCGGGTGATCAGCTCAATGCGGTCCATAGTTGGGGTCGTAGTTGACGCAATGGGGTCCACGTGTAACATGGTTAGACCAGGTTTGTGTCCTACAGCTCAGTACACACGGACACAGAACTTTATGCCCACGAGCATTCATGATTCGTGGACGTCACGCTCCTTTACTGAACATCGTGTCATTGAATGAAAAACTACAATTTTACCACCCCAGGAAGTAATGAGGATAGCTTCTCTGTTTGTTTTCTTCTGGGTACTGGTATTTAACTATTTATCTTTTTAGATTAATTTTGTTGGGGTTAAAATTCTTGTTCATTGATTTTAGAAGCAGATTTTGGCATGGTATAATGGCAGGCACTTGTAAATTTGCTGCAAGTTTTAGATTGGCTCAGGCTTTATTTACTTTTGATAAACCTTGAAAACAGAATGCAGTCTTTAGTTTGGCAAGGCAGTTAACTATGAATGTAGCTTTTAGTTGTAGCTTGTTCCAAATTGTTATGCATTTGGCTTTGCGACGAAGATAGCTAAAAGGGACCCTCATTTTTTTGAGTCCCTTACTCAACCCTCTTACATAAATTGTCAAGCTAACCAATTTGTACAGAACAAGTTGTGAAACATTTATAGCATTGGGATTTAGTGGCCGTGGTAGTAGATTTTGGAGTAATTATCCAATTTCGTATCAATGTTTAGAGGTTGAGTGTGGATCTTTTATATTCCTCTCCTAGTGAGATTTCTATGGTTAAATTTTACAGTTATATCGACGTGGCCATTATAACTGATTCTTATTTTTACTTTCTTGTCAATGGTGCTGTCAGTATGATGTGTATGGGAACCTTTTTGGGCTCCTTGCAGCGCACCCAGTTGCACCCTTAGTGACAATGCATCACCTTGATGTGGTTGAGCCCATCTTCCCCAACACGACTCGAGTTCAAGCCCTTCAGCGGCTTATGGTCCCAGCGAAGTTGGACTCGGCAGGAATCATGCAGCAATCCATCTGCTATGACAAGTCAAAGAGCTGGACCATTTCTGTTTCATGGGGCTTTGCTGTCCAAATTTTCCGAGGAGTTTTTTCACCCCGAGAGATGGAAATGCCTTCCCGAACATTTTTGAACTGGTACAAAAGAGCAGATTACACAGCATACGCATTCAACACTCGTCCAGTTAGCCGAAACCCTTGCCAGAAACCTTTTGTATTTTACTTGTCAAAGGTACGATTCAATTCAACAATGAATACGACATTCAGCGAGTATGTCCAGCACCGCGTCCCTCATCCCTTGTGCAAGTGGAAAATGGCTGATCCTGCTAAATTTGAGAAAGTTGAGGTTTATAAGAAGCCTGACCCTCAGCTATGGAATAGAGTAAGTATTCTTCAAGAGCTTTGAACTTGTTATTACCACTATTCACTGCTCATTATACGTTCGAAACCAAAATGATTAACGTGTTTTTGTTTTGCTTTGTTTTTTTTAATGTGCATTACCAGTCTCCGAGGAGAAATTGCTGCAGGGTCAGGGACGCAAAGAAGAAAGGAACTATGGTGATAGATGTTGGATTATGTAAAGAGGGTGAGATCAGTGAAATATAGCAACAGCATTTGATCTATTTAGGAAATGGAAGCAGGCTTCTTTCACTTTCTTTTCATATTTCCTCTTGCTTCTTTCCCTTTCACTAATTGATTCTTAGGTCTCTTTATCTCTCCACATTCCAAATTTTGGGTCCTTTGGAGTCCACTGTGAAACAATCATTAGAAAAAACAAGAAAGTATGTTCATGTACAAAAGTTTTAGGCTAGTAGACATTTCATAGTTGTCTGAGGAGTTGAATTATTCATTTATATAATTTCCCTCACAACAAGCTTAAGATATCTTTGCTTTTGGTAAACACTATGATGATGGTAATATCTATGCCATTGTGCTTATGTCGTAACATGAGGCAAAAGTCACTCCTTCCATATATGGAACTTACTCTTATTGAAGTTTTGACCATGGTCGCTACTCTATTCAGTATAGATGACATATTCTTCTTCTGCATAAAGTTAAGCATTTCTAGCTACCTCAAATACTACTTTCCCTTTCAGGATAAGTTTAAATTTTACATGTCCCTTGGAATAACTACTTGTTCTTCGAGGCATTTTAATTAAGTTGCCCCATATGTACGAGTCATCACAAAATCTACGCACAAACCACTCCATATCGGTTAGATTGTAAGAAGTTCATGGCGCCCGAGTGACCTAGTATCAGAGCTATTTAAGTGTACATCTTATATCGAAAACCTAAAGTGTACAAGTGACAACACTTAATGTAATATCGAAAACCTTAATGTCCTGAATCTCTCTTTACCTCTGCACTGGGTTGTATAAACATCAAGAAATGTATGATCAAGTTCTTGCTGGTGGACCTTGAAGGGAGTATGAGTCTTAGAGACTGTACCAGTATTCTCAGAGTCTCAGATAGAGAGAGGTATTATTGGCTTCGACCTTGATTCTTCTATAATTCAATAGGAAGCAGAGTGGTCCTACTTTTCCATATATGCTTTTTCACAACCTTTATTCTTCACTTATATTTAACTTGTATCATATCCAAATTGACCCTGTTGTCTAGTGTCACTCACTCACTCACTCTCAGATTCTCAAGAATTTATAATTCAATCTTCGAAAGACTTGGTCACACCCTGATGCTTTTTCACAACCTTTATTCTTCACTTATATTTGTTTTTATTAATGTGTTTTTATAGGTTCCAAATGGGGCCTTTTGAATAGTCCTTTGTATTTCTATATTAGGGTTTATTGTTTAATTAATTAGCATGATACTAATAGGCTATGAGCAAACAGTGCTGCAATATCCCTTCAATATTCCATGGTTACAATTCCAGATTGCACTCCACGCTGTTTGTATATGCAAAATCACGTTCATTATTAACGATTAATTAATTATTCATAAATTAGAGGATCACGGTTAATATTGTATTTGTAGAGGTGACACTGTGATAGTACTTTAATTGAGAAAACAAATCATATGGGAAGGGTTTGGTTTGGTCTGGTGCAGGGAACATCCCCCATCTAGCGAAGTTGAAGTTGATTTGGGGTTTGAAGCTCCTAGACTCACATAATGGTGTGTTGCCCATTAGGTTTTGACTTCTTGTTTGCATTAGTGGTCCTATCTCATAAACGTACAGTTTGATCTGTCAACAGTACAAAACAAATAATGTGACTCATTTAAATTAGAATTCATTTTCCTACTTGATTCGTATTTTTTTGTTTTATCATTGTGAGAAAGTATGGATATTGAGTTTTCGATGATCCTTTTTAGAGTCATCACACCATCATTGAGAAATTAATATTGTCTAATTCGCACGTTTCATTTATTGTGTAGACAAATTATGTTCTTAACACAATAATATTTCGAGAAAAGTGATTAGAACTCGATTGCTTGTATATGATATATAAAAATTGCTCACCTCATAATTAATTGTCACGTGCCCACATCTATCGTTCTTAGGACTAACCATAGTTGGATATAGAGTATGTGTTCTTAACTTCTTATTACCAATTCCATGTTAAAAGAAACAAACTTTAACCAAGAAAAGATTAAGACTCAAATTATGCTAGCAGCCTAGCACACACTGGCAAGTACCATCCCTCCTTGGAAAGGGATTGAGATCCTCTCCTCACCCTCATCTATCTCTTGCACTTTTCCTAAACTTCATATCTCACCCCTTGAGAATAAGAAACCTGGGCACTGCACTCAGCAAATAACAACAAGGAAAAACCCCCCCCACCTACCACCGACGAACCAACAAAGGAGAAGAGCCCCGAACAAACCCCGGGGACAGGGACCACCTGGGGCCGAGGGCGGCACCCGGGAGGCCCCCCACCCCCTCCGGACCCCCCCGCCCCCCCCCCCCCCCGTTAAAAGTTCGATAGCCAATTGCAGTCTCCCTCCTTAGAAAGGGAAGGAAGAATGCACTAGCCGTAGAACCTAACCATATAGCAAGATTTCAAAGATATCGTTGTCCCCTACCTTTAAATTATTTATTTTTTTCTTCTGTGAACCACTGAACCCAAAGAAAGCAACCCTAGCCTTTTCGCCTATATATAGAAAAACAATAACCAAAAGCGAGAGGGAAAATATTTACTACCAAACTGTCGGTGACGGTTGATATAATTTTTTACATATTCATGTACTGAACTTGAACATTCTGGGGCACCACACTGTTTTTAGATACTGAAATTTCATTTAAATTTTGTGGCATGACAAGCAACCCTTCCCTTCATTCTTAGGGGCCATTGACCTCTCGATCTTGAGGCCAATATGTCTTTGATCTTGACGGTGGGGTGGGTGAGGGTGGGTGAGAGGGTGAGACTTGGCGGGATATGTCGGAGAAATTATGTACTTTCACTGGTGCATTGCATTAGCCGATTAGGGACCCATTTTCCCTAATCTACGAGGCCTGGCCCATCTCAATAACCACTTATGGCCCATCTCAATAACCACTTCCTTTTCTTTCTTTCTTTTTCTCTTTTTTCATTTTGTCTTCTTCTTTTTTTAATGTTCATAGCTTGTTCTTCTTTGGCAGTACTTGGAGGAGAGAACCACTCTATAGCTACTTGAGTAAGTCAATTTCAAAGTAAGTCTATACTCCATAAGATTCTCAAATAAAATTCGTTGAGTACTCAATCACTACCTAGCTTCCCCTACTTTTCAATTGTATGTTCATATTTATACTTACAAGTATGCTTGATCCTGATTTAATTTAAGGGTGATGGCGGGAAGTACATATGGTCTCTCCCTGTTCTCCACATTTGATCATGTTTGACTGCCGTCATATATAGCCGGTTGAATTTGGGCCACAACTCCTTCACGTAACCAAAATCAAATTATCCACTTTAATCGGTATGGTGAGATGAATCTGTGTAGTTTATTTTTGCGCATTAAATGATGACTTATTGGATCTTCTTTAATTTCGTTTTCGTTAGTGTTGTTCTTTGATGTTTGTTAGTTTCGGGAGGTTTCAGCTTAGTCCTCCTCTCTTGTACTCCTTCTATTTTAATTGATTTGGGTGTTAGGGAAGATTCTCCTCTCCTATCGCTCACCCAAAAAAAACTCAATGCTTGAGCGAAATGAATTGGCCAATTAGGTGCCGTAACATTTGTCCAAATCTAGCTGTACGGACGGACTTGTTAGAGAACAAATGCCCCTAGCTTTTGGTGACTGATGTGATGGTCGAATATGACTTGATTTTTTGGACTCGGTTCCAAGCATTCATAGTTTCCTACTTTCCTTCCCTTTGAAAACTCAAAATGTGGGCTCGTAGCTGAAATGTAAGATGGAAATAGCCCATGCATTCCAACCAGGCCGGGCAGCCCTTTTTTTTTCTTTTTTTTTTTTGGCTAATAGGGCAGCCCTTTTTTCTAAACGGTATGAAGGTGCACAGCATGAGCAGATCGATCATTGTGAGATAGGGTGGGAAAATAAGAGAATCAGGAAAAGCACTATCCTAGAATTGATGTTGATCTCTGCTAGTAGTAGTATATATTGGACATTGGCTTTAATATTTTGAGAGCTCGAGACGAACCAAAAAAAGAATGATGTACGTTCTTGACACCCTGTGTGTCTGTGTCTGTGTCTGTTTAGGTGTATTTATTTTTTTTTGGGGGGGGGGGGGGCCAAACATAGTAAGATTATATACCTAAGTGGGACGCACTGAAGCCGACGTCTGCAATGTGGACTTAGCAAAATTTCGCCGGACGTTGTGGTTTAATGATCGAGCTACGTCCACCCTAGAACGTACGGGTCTATATATATATATATACATAGGACGATCCACACCTAAATACAGAGACTCGATCAAAGACCATTTTTGGGTCGACCTCTTAATTAGCAATAGGGGGCCTAGTTAGGCGACTCCTAAGTGTTGCGAGCTAATAGAAAAACGGAATAGTTCAATGTTCTCTCTTTACTCTTTAGTATCGGTTGCTGTCAGTTTGGTGTGTAACAAACAAGAGCTGCTGCAAAACTGACGAAACAAATAGATCAGAGAGCTCCTGATCGCAGTCAATGGTGAGATGCAGAGAATTCAGACGCATCGATGACTTCTGTGGATCGAAGCGAGAGTTATCAAATTATATATAGGCTTTCAGAAGTAATTTTGTGAGGAAGAGCGATCGAGGTTAAGATGATTTAGGGTTGAGATCACAGACTCTTTACAATTACCATAAAGCTAGGGTTAGATATATATTAATTATGGTTAGTTTTGTATCTAAGTTTCCAAAAGTAATTAGCAGTGTTTCAATGCTACGCTAAGCATTAAGCAGATTTCCCTAAATTTAGCTGTAGCAATACCATTAGCTCTTAATAAACACCATTGATCTTTACGCTCTATAAATGGCATGAGCCATCATGATTCATTTGGATCATGGAAGAAATAACAGAAACCCTAAAAGAAAAGAAAGAGAAACTCCATATATTATATATATATATGTAATCCTTATTAATTACATATTGCAATTTGGGGCCATCCATCATCTTAATTAATTATTCAAGCACAAATTTATCACATGCACCATATTACATCATATTGATTAGTTTGTTGCATATATCAATAGTACAATTAATGAATTTGAACATATATGCTTTCTCCTCGAAGCCATATACTGTATATGAATTCAATATATATGATTTATTGCATAACCATTAATAAGTGAAAATTACCTATGATTGCATGAACTAATTAAACGCATTATTAGTCAAAAATCATCAAGGTACGTAATTAATTATATAACAAACATTAAAACATGGCCTGTACGTACGTTCTACTCTGCTGAGTGGTATTGATATCGTGCTTTATTTCACTCGTATTTCCAATCACGAATTAACTTGTCATTCTTTTTCGAACACACATATTTGGTAGACTACGAAAATTAATGACCCAAAAATAAAATAAAAATATATAAATCAATGTAATATTTCTAGTGAAGATTTTTTTTTCTTAACTCGTTTATGTGCATGCATGCATTAATTTTAATTAATGTTCATCATTCTATCCATTTTACATAGAAGTAAAGCATTAATAGAGTCCAACCAACTTGATTCATCAGACTTGGATTTTCTGCTTGCAGATTTTCGTCAAGCCTTGCACACAGCTTCTGCTGCTTTACTCCACCATGTTTGTCGTTTTGCTAACATGGTGGCTCATCTTCTAACTAATGAAGCTCGTTCTAACAAGCGGGTGGTTGATTTTTTTGTTGTAACTCCTTCGTGTGTGGAGGAAACTAGTGTTATCTCATAATAGTAATGATTCTTAATCAATAAATTTATTTATTTCCCTCGAAATAATTACATTAGCTAGGTCTATCTTGCATGCAAAAGAGAGAAGCTTTGATCATGAAGATATATATTGATCAATTTCTATCGGGTCCACGTCTTCAACCAACAAAGAAAACCCTAATGCCTTGCACACTACACCTAAAAAGGTAGCTAATAAAGGCCCCCTTTTCTATTTTGCAAAAAGCAGAAGCATATAAACCAATCCCAAAGTTGACAGCCCAAAAAAGCAGAATTCATCCCGATTCTCATTGGCATGATCGAAATACATACATATGTATATCATCTTCACGAGGGCTGGAAATCAGGGACCACCCAACTCACAAAAAAACGATCACGATATATTTGTAAATTTCCTCTAGGAATTGTCTTAATCCCCCAAACCCACAAGGACCCAACACCAAATTGTGCTGCTCAACTTAATTGTCCTCATAGAGAGAGCCACAAAAATATAAATTGCAACTGTTCAATTAAAGATGAGCCACAAATGGTTCAATCATAATCAGTTGCCAACAGAAAGATGTCTAACCACTTAGGTTAAAAATCCTGAGAAAAAAATAATAATAAAAGTGGAAACAAATATTGAATCATCTTTGCACCAGATCACTGGCAATTCCAAATTAGCCTAGTAATAATAAAACCATGTTCATACAAATTATAAATGAAAAAAAAACAACGGAGTACCCAAAATTAATTAATTAACTACCAGCAGCCACGAAAATGATGATCATATTAATCTCCTTGTTTAACCCAGTATAGCCCCTTATGTATGTATCCCAAGTATTTAGCCATATTAACTTTCATCTATTCCTACCGACTATTTATCTATTATCACTTCCAATTGAAACCATAGTAGTGATCGAATCGAACCTCTTGATCATCCATGAGCAATGTTGAACTTTTACGTACCTAACCAGCCAAGTCATGGAGCAACTGAGCACCCATCAAATTTCTGTAAGGCAAGTTGTTCTGACCTTCGCCATCTAATAGAGACGAGTACTGAACCGGCTGACACTCTTCAATGTGATCTCTAGGGTAAAATAGAGAGCTCTGCGAGGCAGGAGAGAATGCTAAGCTCACCCCATTAGTACCCCCATGCTGATTCAACCCTAATGTCAATGACACCCCATGCCCTCCACCATTGAAACTCTGATTTGGGTTTTCATTGCCATAAGAAACTGGACCTCCAGAGTTGTGATGATGATTGTAAGTTGAAAAATCCAGCTCCATCGATGATCCGAATGCATCCGTTACCCGCCCGAAATTGTGCTGTGGGTGTATTTGGAGGGTGCTTTTGCTGCTTCTTGAGTCATGGCCACTACTTTTCTCACCCGGGTTGTTTGTGATGATGGACGAGAGGCACTCGGAATCTATCCGGACGAGTTGGAGCTGGTCTTGGGTCGGTTTTTGATCTTCAGGTCGTGTCATATGCGTGCTCGGATCACCAAGATGATCGGTAGTGACACCATCTGAGGAGGATATGTTGTTGTGGTTATTTTCATGGTCCTTCGTTTCTTCCATGTACATTTCTTCAACCATTGGTTTCCAAAGCCTCACTCTTGCATTTATGAACCAATTTGATACCTGTTTTAAAACCCACACAATATGTAACAAACAAAATGTATCAAATTAATACATATTATAATCATTGATGACATAGATAATAATATACATTAATTACGGCATTATAATATGATTATGTAATTATATATTTAACTATGGATCCTAAGAAGATATGCCCCCATAATAATATAAACTAAATGGTGGGATCAAAATTTTAATTTTGTTATTTTGTAAATACTAATATTATAGAGAGGGAGAGATGTGGACGTGCCTGGCTTCTTGAGAGACCCGTTTGGCGGGCTAAGATATGTTTATCAACATCGCTTGGGTACCTGCAATAGTTTTCATCATGAAACATTCTTGCTACTTAAACAAATACTACTGTTGCTATGAATATATATGTAGAAATGAGAGACCCAGTAGTAGTACGTGACTGACCCACAAGAAAAAAGAATATATAAGGCAAAGAGAAAAGACTTAAATGATTGAAAATAATATGACAAAAATCGAAAATTGGATCAGAATCTGAATGGTGGTGGATAGAAACAACCAAAGGCGTTTGTGGGTATTGTTTTCACAACCGAAAAAAAATCGTTCACACCCATGTATACAAGATTTGAGAGATGAGAACCAATTAAGTCGCAAACTTTGCCTCACTAGCACATAACATTGATTCTCTGCAAAAAACTAATTTGTAGTTTACTCGAAAAGGTGGGATGGGACTTACGGGTGAAGAAAGTGTTCAAAGAGCCAAGCCCGAAGAACGGAGACGGATCTTTCGGGAAGGCCACGTTGGGGCCGCCATGGATGACTCTCCATCATGTTCATTTGCTGGAAAGCCCTCTGCTGCCGGAGAGTCTGGTCGAGAATCCGAAGCCGGGGTGTCTCACCTCGGCTTGCTCCGGGAGCCACCGGGTCTTTCTCCCCCATTGCTTTCCTAGTGGCCTGAATCTGAGCTACAATCCCGTCTTTCAAGCTCCGGAAATGTCTTGACATGGCTTTCGAAGCCAGCTTCGAGTACACCATGGCGGCTCCTGTCCCAGCCACGGTTTCGAAGGTTGAGACCACCGCCTTCATTTGATCACAGTAGTGCTTGTATCTCCTCTCCACCTAAAAAACCACATATGATCATGAAATGAAAATGAATAAATAAATGGAAAAATAAAGGGTCTTTGGGTATTAATTGAAAGGCCCCCAAATTTCGTTAGTTAGTTTAATCATGAGAGACCCCAATTCATCAACTACCAGTAAAAAAATTTATCTTTCCATTCTAGTACACTCTCAGAAACTGAAAGTTGGGTTTCAAGAAAAGGAAGGGATCTTTTGTATGGAGTGAGATAAAAAAAATTACTAGTCAAACAAAAGTACATAAATATATTTATAATTACTTTACCTCTTCTAGCATTTGAAGCAGTCTGGTTTTTCTCTTCTGCAATTCAACGAATTCGAGGGAGCACAGAGAAGACTGCTTTTTCGAAGACGAAGAAGTACTGCCATTATTGTTATCCTCTTCCCACTGCTTGTTTTTGTTTGACTTCAACTTTGGAACTCCAAGAGGATCAGTCTGCTTTGTTCCGAGGCTACAAAACTCATTTAAGAGTTGCTGCGCAGGGCCCAAGTACTTTGAGTTTCTGAGCTGGAAAAGCCCAGCAGCTGCAGCTTGATTATCATGAAGAAGAGACTGGTGGTGAAGATTTGAGCTTTTACCCAAATACCCATCTTGCAATATCATATGAGTAGTCTGATTATGGTCTTGCATAGTGGATGGTGATTTTCCGAAGATGCCCCCAAGATCTTGGTGATGATTTGTCTGCCTGAGTTCAAAGGACTGTAAGCCAATACTAGAGGGATTGGCGGAGCTAAGAGAGAGTGAAAGGCCTTGGCTTGGCCTCTCATTACCTTCACATGGAAACACACACCTCAATGAAGAATCATCCACAAGGAACCTATTGTTGTTATTCTCTTGGTGCCAAGCCCCGGCTGATTCCATTAGGTTCTGGTTTTCACTGCTCGTTTCGGACATGCCGGTTGTGTTGTACTCTTGCTGGTGCTGAGGATGGTAGAAATGATCGGCGGATTTCGAAGAGGAAGGGCCGTGTTTGGGGAAGAAGGCTCCTTTGGAGAAGCCTATCATCTCCATGCCTGTGGTTAAGTTGAAGATCTCTGCCGGGTTTGACTGATCAAAGCCTTGGATCTGATTTGTGAACTGGGATTGGTGGTGAAGGGTTGGATTGGCTGATGAAACATCTGAGTAGCAAAACCCAACTGAGGACTTATGATCTTCACTGCACAGTTCTCTAGCCATGGAAAAGAGACTCAGATTCTGTCTTCTTCTTCTTCTTCTTCTTCTTCTTCCCACAAAAAGAATAAACAATTAATTATAACCCATTAAAGAGAGCTGATGAAGAATATGAATCAATCAAATCAAGATCAAGAATCAGAATTGATGAAAAACCCAAAAGGGAGTTATATATAGTACTTACCAAGTGGAGGTGGAGGTTGAGGTTGAGTACGTATATATGTGGTGGTGATGGTGGTGGGCTTCCTTCTGTTTCTCAGACTTGTTCTGTTAATAAGCCAACAGGGTGAGCCATGAAAACCCAAACCTAGGAAGAGAAGATCAAATATATCTCCTCAGAAATAGAAGATCAGATAGGGCTGATGATGACCTCCTAACCATGTTCTTCATTTCATTTCATTTCAGTTTCATATAAGGCCTCTCTCGTTCTCTCTCTCTCTCTCTCTCTCTCTCTCTCTCTCTCCTCTCTATTCTCTCACTC
Organism: Rubus idaeus; assembly: GCA_030142095.1. Classification (NCBI taxonomy): domain Eukaryota; kingdom Viridiplantae; phylum Streptophyta; class Magnoliopsida; order Rosales; family Rosaceae; genus Rubus; species Rubus idaeus. The sequence continues at coordinate 6,796,150 of CM057969.1, forward strand.
TCTATATATCTCTCTCTCTAGTGGGTCAATGCTCCTTGATATTTTTTTTTTTTTTTTTTTATGAAACAATGCTCCATGATATAAATACCTCCAAAATAGACTTCCTAGAATGAGAATTCTAAATTTCTAATCCCCGGCCCCCTCAATTATTTCATACCCAACAATTATTTTAAAATTACTGTTAATTTAAAAAACACTTTCGTTGTTTAATGACTTAATCCATATAATAATCAAACGATTAGAAAATTGGATTAATTAATTAAACACCCTCCCTCCCCAAAAATAGTACTACAGGGAACAAACAGAGTACGTACTAATGAATCAATGATCATCCTTTGCCTTGGTAAACAAACTACAAGCCGCCACATGACTTGTTGCATCTCTACTTTAATCATTTCTTCTCAAACCCCCGACTTTATGATTAATTTCATGATCAAGGACCAAAACCCAGAAAAGAAATTACTTGTTAATTAAGAAAATAAATCTCTGTAGGGAGGAGGGAACGAATCCCAAGAAGTCTTTTCCCAAGTAGGATTTGTTTCCAGGCTTTTTCAGATGGACTTCAGTGAGCTAACCTTCTGTTCTTTTTTGGAAGGGGCTGTGGGGCCCTTCCCTGCCCTTCTACAGGTCTAAGCTCCAGTCCTAGGGCTCTGTACTATTTTACAAGAACCAAAATATACGGGGAGTTTTTTTCCAATAATATTTTTTCACGGTAAGAGAAAGAGTTGTGTGGGGAGTGAAATGTAAGAGAATAGATGCGCCTGGAGTTGTGGCAAAATGTTCCCAAAATAAGGGACTGTGGGACGAGATGAGGTGGTCCAATTGTTTTTGCCATCCATTTAATTCTTATTAATTGGTGTGTTAAAGTAGTCCACCCATATATATATTTATCTCTCTCTATACACATTGTATATATGGGACCGCATAGTCTTTTTGTTTTTTTTTCTTTCTTTCTGTTTATTTATGAATGGAGAATGAAAAATAAATATGCCCTACTCCACGCGCACCCTCAAATCACCATTGGCCCGTCGTTCATTTTAGTCTTCTTCCACAAGTACCCTATCATGATCACCAACATTTTTCAAGTTGGTTTCTCCTCCACATGTTCTTTAAGGAAAATTATTATTTCTTCCCCGATTGCAAGGTCATTGCCACAGTGTAAAGATGATTAGGCCGGTTTCTCTAATAGCTAGCTAGGGTTAAGATACACGGTTGTCGGTCAATCCATATTAACGCTGATTAATTTTCAATAACAATGTGGGATCAACATTTAAGAGCTTAAATTTTAGCTAGCTTTTTGAATTTTGCACTACAACTAAAAGGGTACGTGGGGATAGATTTATGTTCCTAATGCAAGTGTTCCTATTATTTTTTAAAACTAACTTTGGGCACACATAGAATATCTGTGGCTAATTAGTTTTCTTGTAGTGTTGGCTTACACCCTAAGTCTAAAAACTAAATCCAATTTTTTTAAGAAATAGGCGTCGATTGATTTTGGAAGTTCATTGAATGACCAACGAGGGTTGCCAATATATCGATCGACATAGGTAGCTATAGCTTGAGTGTTGGTATTCAAGACATTAGCCGGCCTGTTATTTAGTCTTAGCACAACCCTTTCATGATCACCATTTTCAAGTTAATTCTAACACACATTGATAAGGAAATTATAACTTCCCAAATGCTAGGTCATGACTCTCGTGTGTAACTTATATTGATCGACATGGTGAATTTTTCTGTTACCACAAACCTAATCCATACATAGTTAATTGAACGGTGCTTAATTAGGGTCAACCGATTCTCAATAAGATTAGTGAGGATTCTTGTTTGGGTCCCGAATTTGTCTATCCCTCTCTTATATATTTTGAGCTCTAACGCGCACCCTGAACTCTAAGCCATTAAAATGGGCGTAGAATAATTTGGAAGAATGTGTTCAATTGTTCTACAAAAGATGTTAAGCGATTGATGTACATTAAAATGATTTTGTACCATATTTACCAGTCACATACACTTTGAGCAAAGTCACATAATAGGTCCTATGTGTATGATATTTATACTAGAGATCGACGTGATCAATGATTCAATGGTATATGTAACATTACACAGCTGCTAACTTTATCATAGGACTATTAATAAGACTTTTGAAAAGCCAAGTTGTCATCTTCAGCGCAAGCAAGCCTTATGTTCATAAGGAGTCTATAGACCATAGGTTTGTCCTAATTTGATCTTTAGCGCCCTAACAAAAACCCTTATGTTCCTTCAAACCAACCACACACACCAAAATCTATTTTCAAAAGTAACACGAAAATCGAATTTCATTGCAAGTCACATTCAAATTAAATTTCTTAGGTCTGCAATTTCCATACCATAAAAATAAAAAGGTCATACCTAAAACGACTTCATTTTCAAGTAAGTAAAAAAAAGCCATGTTTTCCATGCATATTCACTTTTTTCATTTTCGAAAATGAAAAAGAAACAAAAATTCTATGTGTGAATATATATTACGTGAGGCACACGATCCAGGAGATGGATGGGATGAGAGTGGGACATTGCAAGAGGTCCTAGGCAGCTTTAATGGTTTGGTCTCTGTTGAAGAAAGCAGGTGGTCCAAAAATTAACAGACGCTTTCTCCGCCGCTTGCCATTTTTCCGTCTTCACCTCTTTACCCTAATTACCTAATAATATATCAACCCTACACCCGGCTGACGTACCTCAGTAAGTACACTGCGCACCCCTGCGCAACTTAGCAACTTCTAGTCCCAAAGAATCCTCGATCACTCTCTCCGAGTCCGACTCTGTACGTCTCAGACTCTCTGCCAGAAAACTCAGTTTAACTATCAGCCTTACGTAACTTTCACCCAGATTTGAAAAGCTCAGTTGCTTACATATATATATAACCAACCTATATAGCTACCTCCCTACCTCAGTCTGCCCTCAGAGCCGTACGGACACGCCCTACTTTCGAAGGGTATCGATCATTATATATGTTTTGTAATTTTGTTTAGTTTAAGGGGAAAGAGGGGTCGAACCAAAATGGCGTGGGACACCACCCAAACCCATGAAAGACGGGTGACCTTGCATTGAGATCAGCGAGTGGTACAGTTGTTTGTTTGCTTAGATTTCGAACTGGCCGGGCTTTATTTTTTCGGAACTTGCAGCTATCCAAGTTTAGGCCAATAGCTAGGGTGGTCCTTGAACCTTGGGGTTTTAATTTTTGCATGGACCATTCTAGATGAACCAGACTAGATGGGTAATAGCTGGTTAGGGTTTTCAGTCATCCCAGTGGCCTCTCTGCCATCGATGCAGCTTTTTAATCTGGAAACAACATGGGTTCTGTACGTAAGAGAGAGATGGAGTTTGTGATGATGATGACAATGATCCGAGTGGGAGGGTTGTGGAACTGTGGAAGAAGAGTAGAAGACAAAGTATGCAGATCTAAAGGGGGTTAATTTACTGTTTAGTTATTGTTTTGGGGCCTTTTGGACCAATGCATTGGTGGGTATGGTGTGTGGCTTTTATGGTTGTAGGGGCTGTTTTGTACTTTGGCTCTGCCAGCCACAGAAGATAGGTTAATTTTTTTTAAAATTTAATATACGATCGCTTTATCACTTTTAAAAAAAGCATTTCATTTTGAAACAATCGTTTAAAAATATGAAACTATACATTTAAAAAATACAATTGCGATTCAAAAATACAATTGTCATTCTAAAAATGCAATTGCCATTTTGAAATGGCAATTGCATTTCAAAATAATTAGTTTTACCTTTTTGAATAGCAATTGCATTTTAAATGCAATTGCATTTTTAAAAAAAAAGCTGCATAGTATGCAGATCTGTATATTAGACTTACCCAATTTTTTTACTATGTTTCATCCTCATCATTGATCGAGATATTTATTTTGCACAGCACAATCTAGCTTCAATTTAACCTCAAACTCTCGTGGATATGTTTGGTAAATTAAATGGTAATTAATTGATATTTGTTGACGATACTTCATAGTTCAACTTCACAATTAAATCTCATTAAATGGTTTGAATTACTAGGTTTTCATTTCTAATAGCACCATGCCAGCTATAGAGATCAAATTTCTTTCCCACATCCTTTTGTAATGGAACAAACTAATGATGTACTACATTAATTGGCTTCCGGAGACTATTAAATACGCCTCTTACGAAATAAATTTCAACAATTATGATCGTGACTAATTTTTAATACAACTTTATTTATCAAAAATTTGTTGACAGAAAAGAAAAAAAAAAACTAAACAATGGGTACTTTTTCTTCTTCTTCTTTTGCTTACACATAGAAAGTGAATATGTGATGAGTATTTATTCTCCAAAGAATCCAATACAATTCACAAGATTCTAGATGGCATTACATCTAAAGAAATCAATTCAACATGATAATGGTATTGCTAGACTGTTATAAACAAGCAGAGACTTGGAGTGTTTTTTCCAAAACCTAGCTAGCTTGCCCCGGATGGCATCAAGCTCACCCAGCTAAAACTTTGTAAGGGCTTATAATCCTTATATGATGAGCAATTCATTTGCCATTTTAGTGAAGGTGGTTTTCCTTTGTTTTCATATACCTCAGAATGTGAAACACATGAAAACCAAAGCCAAACGCAGCCCTATCGATTGTTAATTAGGATCTGTTTGTCACATTTCTCAATTTGTTATCCTAAAATGGTAGGAGGGTATTTCCAAATAATGATACTTCCTTCTCCTCGATCTGTGTCATTGTTTTTGCTTAATTGTCAACATGCATTGATTTTAATTTTCCACCATATATTGAAAATGCTTTGGTTTGAAGGAATAACATAGAATATATGTATGTGCCATAATCATTGGTGTAATTTAAACTAATTTTCATGGAATATTACCAAAATTATTTAATATTTAATGAGATTCATAAATTGGGATTGCACAATAGTTATTTCTCCTTTGTCCTATCAAAGTTCACACGTAGGAATTCATGATTAATTAATTTCCATAATACGGCATAATGACGGCTGCATTCCTTGTTTTACCCCTCATGACAGATCGAGGAGGCACCATTTAATTATAACAATCATTACTCTTTTGACAAATGATAACATTTATTGAGCATTTACTTAATTATCTTACATCCTAATTAACTACTTATTAAACCCTAAATCAAAATACGAACCCTAATTCAAAACGCCTATATATAAAGGTATGACATTAATTTTGAATCGTAACAAATTTCTCCTGCCTCCAAGTTAAAAAAATTCTTGGCTCAAAATGACGTTGTACACTAGCATAAATCTTACTTAATTACGTACCCGGCCATTAATTAACTTGTAGTAATCCGCACAAATATTAACTTTACCAATGGACGAAGTAGCTCAAGTCGGCATTTACCAGCAGTTGAAAGCACGTAGTGTCCATTCTTTCATATATAGCTTTTAAAATGAAGACGACCCCCATGGAAATTTGGCACTAAGCTCGCAGTGCATAATATCTCCACAAATGAAGACGACCCCCATGGAAATTCTTTAATTGTTCTTGTGGGCCAATTTACACAAACGTAACTAGCCAATAGCCATTGTATGGAAAAATAAAATTCCAAAGTGTAAGTTAAAAAGGGGCCCTTTCTGTTTCCATAGCCGTTAAAATTAGACATGAAAATCTTCACCCATTTTTGTTCTTGAATGATCGAATGGACTGTCAAGCTCGTTCTCTCTGCTGGTTATTTTGCATGCTTTCTGGAGTGGGGGTCTAGATCGATCAATTTCTTGAGATGGATAGCGTCAATTCCACAGTTAACAGACAAATAAATGAAAGTGAAAGAATGATAGAGATGGAATCATTATAAAGTACTACACATTATTTCTTGCTTCTTAATTTGGTTTTCCAGCTAATGAATGCAACTACTGTATTACCAGAGAAATTTCTCTCATCTTTTTCGTTTTATTCCAAAAGGATTCTTGTTTTTATATACAAGGCATGTGTACGTTGAAGTGTTGAACTTTCATATCACCATTAACTTTTGTGATATATCCAATATACAATATTATCTTTCCACTAACTAAATGAGCAGAAAAGTAATCTCAAAAAGAAAAAGAGGCTTTTCTAGCATTTAAAATGTTTAAATTCCTTAAACTTTGGTCTTGCACAGTTGCACTTGCTTAAAGATCTTATGACATGTAATATAGATAAGGGGAAAAGAGGGGAAAAGTTGGAGCTAGCTAGCTAGGACCAATTCAATAAAAAATGAAAAGGGTAGCTAGGAGTGTAGGACCAATTCAATAATACAAAGAAAACCTAAGCCAAAAAGAATATATAAAGGCAAAGGCAGGATTGACCTAAGGTGACAAAACTAGAATGACATTGGGCAAAGGAGACGAAGGGGATGACCTTTAGGCTAGGGCTAGTATATTCACACACGATCGATGGGTTCAATTAACTATTAAGTTGATCGAGGACTTAATTTGAACATCTGAATTTCATTTCATAGAAAATTGAGATATGAACAGTTGACTTATACGCAAAGGGGAATCCCAAAGGGGTGCATGCTAGTGGAAGGAGCCACGCTCATTCGATCAATCGAATATTAATTTGTATATCTATTAGCTCGATCAATCGAATATTAATTCGTATATCTTTTGCTGATGTTTGTAAAAAAAAAAAAAACTGACTCAAAACAACCAAGAAAGAGAGCGAGGCTTAAACAATTAACGACATGTATTTAGGAAATGAAAAAATTAAGTACAAAGTAATCAAGGCAAAATATCTCACAAATGGATTTAAAACAGATAAAGCAATAGGAGCAATAACATTTACATAAATAAAACAAATTAGCGTGTGAGTTTCTTCAGATTACCATCATAGAAAATTCATGAATTCTCCCTTGTGCACACATTATATATACGTTTAGCATTGACTATATCTATGACAATCCAATGATTGGATTCATTGCATAATAGATCGAAGCGAGTTTTGACTCATGAACTGTCAAGGCCTAGCTCATTGTGTTTTTGCCATGATAAAGAGTTCTCAAGGTTTTTTCTATCTAATACCATATATTGATATATATATATATATAATATTTCTGCAGAGCTTTCAGGTGATAAAGCCACTTGCAATTCGAAGGAATTGAAATTGTTATTCTACTTTTGTACAGGTCCAATTGAGATATATATATCTGTAGGATGAGGCATTCCTTCTACTGTCGTTCTCAATGAGATGACTCCAAACACGACCTTAATGTAACATCAATCATCTAGCTTGCTGCTCAGTGTGTACAGAAAATTATACGCACACATTCCATTTCTAGGATCGACAGAGCCTGATGAGGTACTAGTTTTTTTTCCCCTTTTTTCCATAATCCTTTGGGTTGTTAAACTTGTCGGCTAGATAATATATTGAAGTCCTTATACATTAATACAAACGAATACATAACTTTCAATATATAGAACATCAAAACGAGTGTGATATATAGTACTAGAATGACTAGGAATATAAATTGTTTTGGTTACAAATGTATTAGCAGATTTTGGAACTATTTATTTGGGTTCGATTTGATGGGATTTGGTTCCGCCTTTCATTCATAGTTTTTGTAATCGAGACTAAATGAGTCTTTCTAATTTTCGTTTTCCCTGATATTGTCGAGAATTTTGGTTTACTTTCCTTCTTTGTATTATATTTATTTTTTTTACTTTTGAATAAACGCTCCTAATTTCGCCAATGTTCATCAAGAAAACAAAAATATCTGGAAAGAAAAACACAATTAAACTCATTTCAATCCGTCTTATGTACGGTTTGAACAAGAAATTAAAATCCAGCCGTATAAGGCCATTACACAAAATTCATAATTCAAGTCAATACTTTGGTGTGTGGACACTACATGAAATCACTTGGCGTGAGTACTAAGCAACTCATGTAGAAACTCTTATCCTCACACACACATACACACACATATATAGATATTTTTTTCCAAAACCAACAGAAATTAAAGCAGTTAATGACAATTTATCAGCCTTACTTGCAAGTTTGATATATAACAACAAAAAAAAAGAAATTAGGAAGAAGGCAAGAATCATGCCATGCAAAGCTGTTTCTCAAGTCCAAGCTAGCCTTAACTATCTATACCAACTCTGTGACTTGCTAATTAAGTCTTCTCTGACCATTCATGTGTTAACAAAGACCAATACTGCCCTAGAGCACTAGGGCAAGCTTTAAACTTAAAGTTTACCATTTTGATTTGATTAGTAGGGAGATTCTCTAGTGAGGATCACTATAATGAGGACTTGGTGATGACTTTTTGATTAATAGTTGTTTTATCTATTTTTCGATTACATCTCGAGAAATCAACAGTTCAATGTTAAGATATTCATGAGTAAATCACTTCTACAAATTTTCAACAAAATTTGAAATCGTTAAGGTACCGAACTAGACCAAATAAATGGACGAACCAAATTTGTCAATTTTGAACCATTCATATTCATAAATGGTAAATCACAATTATAGATAACTTAATGATTTTAGATTTCATTGAAAATTTTGTAAAAGTGATCTACTCATAAATATCTAAATATTGAACGGTTGATTTGTCGAGATGTAATCAAAAAGTAGATCTAATCGAAAAGTCATCACCAAGTCTTCATTATAATGGTCCTCACTAGAGAAGCTCCCTTGATCAGTAATCCATTTTCTCAGTGGTTATTAGTGGTCATTGGTCAGTACTATACCCCATGTACGCGACTTGATCGAGCAAAGCTCTATAGAATAGTCATTGACTCATTGGCACGTGCTATCTACAAGGCTACAAGTATGAAGAGTTAGGTAATAACAAATCCACACTTCTAAGATATCATATCAAAGCATATATAAATTAGAAACAAGAAGATATCTTAACCCAACTAATTAATATATGTTTTTCTTGTTAATTGAGAGAGAGATGAGTCATCAACAAGACTAACGTCAATATAAGTGACAAAAGAAACCCAAAGGAAATTCAAAACACACCCTTTAGCTTCTTGTCTCAATATGCATCTGTCTCTTAACATTTCGACTTGTTTCGTTTTTCCTTTCCACACCACATAATAATATTGTTGATTAGTGTTGAGCTGAATCCCACTAATAAGTTAATTTTGCTTGCATGTACTGCTTTGGTAGAATAATCATTTTGTTGGCAATCACAAGATGGTTTCTTAAAAGACCTTGCTTCCATTCTCATTGGACGATTATCGATTATCTAGGCGTAGCTAAGCTAAGCTTTTGTCTAACAGACATATCTAGTGAAAGGTAATCGATCTTTCTTGACTATAAAATAATGCCTATTCTTTCTTTTCATTATGGATATAATAATGTGTATTATGTGTTCATATTTAACACAAGTGGGCTGCTTTGCATATTGACTTGAGGTCTTGGCTTTTAGGGTTGGGATTTTTTTGTTTGTAAGACTATATATATATATATATGCATGTACAAATTAATTAATATATATAGGAAGTAAAACAAACTACACCACTAATTTCCACTAGATTTTTCGCATGGATAAGGCTTTAATATACCTTGATTAAGTCTTGATCACACATGATATGATGAGAAGTGCATAACCAATGAGACTAGATATATGAGAATGGGAACTTTCTTAACCAATGCAAGTGGCCTAGTGTATATATCAACATCCAGGTTGAGAATTTCACTACTTGCCTTCGATTCAAGTGGCCTAGAGTTTATTTGTTCATTAAAAGAATATATTGTGGCTTTTAGTCATAATTGTAACGTAATCTCAAATTATAACTCGTCTCAGATCATAAAATTTAAAGCAATCTAAGAAATTTTATAATTGAATTTTAAGGTATCTTAAGTAAAACCGATTTAAAATATTATGAATTTCCTCATATCATTATTTTCTAATAAGTTTTTTACCTTATCATTGTTACTAGCAATTTGTCGATTTGAGAGTATTTTCTTTATGTTTTATGTAGATCATGCTGTATATATAAACATATATATATATATATATATATATTATATTTAGTTCATATGCAATGCATGCATATCTTACTGTGGTGAATATTGAATAAGCTATAAATCTCTGCTAAGAGTTTCTGGTTCATGGTAATATATATCTCAGTTAAATTAACACCACCTACTAATTAACCATTTCTTTTCCAAAGTTGGTAGAACCGAAATGTAAACTATGCATTGCTGTCTACATTAAGCATTTTGTCAAAAACCCCAAGGGTCAATTTTGTATTACTTTAATCTTTTAACTAAGATGGGATTGAAATAGAAAGATCTAATTTGTTAATTGTTACTCATACTCTTACATGCTAGTTCCTCTAAATAATCGAAAACATCTTTGTCAAATGACCATCACTCTTTAGCTTTTTCCAGAAGGGCTTTTTTTTTTCATACATATAGACAGTTGTGGATGATCCAGGAAGCTAGACTAAAAAAAAAAAAAGGGAAGAGTTAAGCTCGATCTTTGGTTTGTGACCATACACTAATTTGGAGCTAGGCTGCCATTGCAACTTCTCCAAAGCGCAAGAATGTACGTTTAGAAAACAAAGATATATATATCCAAAAAAGAAAAGAAAACAAAGATATATATATATATAGGGGTTTAATTATATAGCTAGCTTAGAAGACAGCTCCTTAATTATCCCTGTAAACCTGTTAGATGCAAAAACCTCCAAACCCTTTAAACAAAGAGAATAGGGACTATGCTCTTGTCTTTGACAAGGACAATAAACCAATTGGAACTTAATTTCTGAAAAAGGTCTAGGAATATATAGTATTGTAGTACTAATAGCTAGGATGATGTCCCATGTTGATAAATTATTGTACTGTGTACTATAGTTTCAATTAATTTACTTCCATGGATTGACCAGGTTTAGTAGTATAGTACTGGTCAAGGGCTGGTAAGAAGAAATTAGTAGTCTAGCACACCATGCATTTAATTTGGTAATGGCTTTCAGAAGAAATATTGGTGATTACAGTTAATAGGATGTTATGCTTGCTTAATTGACACCTAGTTTTAGATTTTTAGGGTTACAGAATAGGACCTCATACCTAACCCCATAAAGGTGTAAAATGTCTTTGCTGACTAAAGAATTGGGGTTTAGGGATTTAAAATTGCCAGCAACATATCATCGACTTGGGATGTTGAGAATCACTAAATTAAAGATAAATATAAATGATTGGTACGTACTTTACAGAACTTGCATCACAAACTCGACATTACCAACTTTCTTTTAAGATCAATTAAATGACTTTTTATTAATCAACATCAAGATGCAATGAGAGTTTCTGATGATGAATAAAATTAGAAAATTGGGCTACTTTCCCTTACCTTTTCATTCATATCAAATACGTGCTCAATCTGCAAAAGATAGTCTCAAGCTTGAGTCCAAATTCAAACCCAAAAAAAAATTCACAGATCCATATATACATCATCAGTCCAATCTTTTCTTAACATAAAAAAGCATCCAAATTAACTAGACTGATATCACTCTATTCCAATTTGATTCTCATCTAGTCACTTATAATTAATTTTCTTCACCCTGACTTTTCCAGGAATCAAATATGGCTAGACTGTTCTTTATACTCAGCTCCGGCCTTAAAAAACTCATCCCAGCCACAAGACACATCAATTGGGACCCAAAGGTATACTGTGCACATATTGATACCCTCTGTCCTCTAGTTAGGACAAAAAACGAAGAACCCAACTCTATTTCCACCATTCAGTTCATGCCCTTCTGTCCATACAATTGAACTAATCACAAGTTTTCTCGTACAATAGAAATTGAAAAAGGGTCACCACCCCCATTTACACCGCATGTAATAGTACCTGATTTGATTTGAATTGACATTCGATATCTGAGGAATCTTGCAGATGCATATATGTGACTTTTTTTTTGTGTGGCTAAAAATCAATATTTAGCTAGTGAAAGAAAAATGAGAACAAGGAATGCATATATGTGACTAGAACTAGTTCAATTTTAATAGTCTGTGCTACTCATGGCAATGACACATTTGTCTTCCTTGTTTTACATGTCCTGCTTCCCCAAAAATGCAACTCTTTCTTCACCTATCCAAGTTTCTCAGCAAAGGGTCTTTAGTTTTAATACAATCCAATGCTGTGTAAGCCCCAGGGATACTATTAAGCATTCTGGTTCTGGATTTGCTAGTTTTCCTGAAAAGCATTACTCTCATAGAGAATCAGGCGGTACTAGTACTGATAAAGCTCCACCTCCAAGGCCTCGCCGGATAATTTTGGTTCGGCACGGGCAGAGTGAAGGAAATGTGGATGAGAGCGTCTACACAAGAGTTTCTGATCCAAAGATTCGATTGACAGAGAAAGGTATGGCTGATGCTGAGGAATGCGGGAAGAGGATCAGGGAGATGATTGAGAAAGACAAAGCGCAGAATTGGAAGGTCTACTTCTATGTGTCTCCTTATAGAAGAACAGTTGACACACTCAAGGGCTTAGGGAAAGCATTTGAGCGCTCAAGAATTGCTGGCATGAGAGAAGAACCTCGCCTAAGAGAGCAAGATTTTGGTAAGTGCGCGCATGTCACTTAAGCCCACTGAAGCTTATTGTTCTCTTTCTTGCCCGATATTAATCGGACTTGTTGTGATCTTGTCACACTGTCAATCTCGCACTACATGTAAGGTTTTGGATTTGATTGTTTGACGACATAACATGTCAAATTGTCTCGCAAGAGAGAACAAGAGAAATTTAACTGATTTCGGTCACTTTTGTATTCAAAAGGGAATTTTCAGGATAGGGAGAAGATGAGACTTGAGAAAGCTATGCGTATGCTTTACGGTCGATTCTTTTTCCGGTTTCCTAATGGGGAATCTGCAGCTGATGTTTATGATAGGATTACAGGTATATAGAGTTTCTCTACAATATATTTGCCAATATTTGAATTCATTCAGTATATATGTATATATTCATGTTGTCAATTATTGCAGGGTTCAGAGAAACATTGAAATCGGATATCGATGTGGGACGGTTTCAGCCACCAGGGGAGAGAAACTCAAACATAAACTTGGTGATAGTTTCACATGGCCTAACCCTGAGAGTGTTTCTGATGAGATGGTACAAGTGGACAGTGGAGCAGTTTGAGGGCATCAATAACTTTGGTAATGCAAGCATGGTTGTTATGGAAAGAGGCTATGGTGGAAGGTACTAATCTTGCATCCTTATTGCCCTTTAAGTGTATAGTACTAGAAAATTAACCGAAAGGACTGTCAACTGAATCTGTGTAAAAAATTTGCAGGTACAGCTTGTCAAAACACCACACAGAAGAAGAGCTAAGAGAGTTTGGATTCTCAAATGAAATGATAATTGACCAGGAATGGTAAGCAAATCAGAACTATATATGTATGTTGATGATTGTTATTAACTTTACCTAGCTAGCCTTTGGTGATGAGTCTAACTAATTGTGTTTGTTTTGGGGTGTGACGAAATGAATTAGGCAAAAATATGCAAGACCTGGGGAGCTCAACTATGATTGCCCAACACTAAATTCCTTCTTCACCCACTTTGGTGAAGATGCTGGGGAGGAGAACTAGCTAGCTAGTTAAAAAACGTGTACATATAGCAGTTAGGTTTATATCATTCAGTACTGCACAAAAAGATATATGATTAAATAATTAATTGAATGACCGAATGTAATTCATAAAAATTCGATATGCATATTTTTGGAAATTTGATTTATTTTACATATTTTACCATGTAGTACAAAGTCACAAAGCCCGAAATTTGGTAAAAAATGAAGGACAAGTCACAAAGCAATATTATGAGAGGCTTCCTCTATTTGTCTCCGGTTCTCCACAGCCAAAAGCTCATGCACAAACGATCAAAGTGTCGCCCACAACGTTAATGGACACTACAAGAAAAACACTCTACAACAACATGAATTTAACAACAAGCCTTAAATGTGCGTTGTAAAATACATATTTTAACAACGTGCTTTGAAACCACGTCGTTATTTGAATGAATTGACAACATGCACAGTCTGACGCATGTCGTTGATTTTTAATAATAGCACAACGTGCTTGTGCGTTGTTGCAAAGGACTCGCCTAAAATGACTCAATTAATGACCTCCTCAGCCTTTAGATAAGTCGAGTGTCAAAACCCAAAAACAACTTCCTCCCTCTTTTTTCAGTCTTACTCTTCTTCTTCTTCTTGCTATTTCTCTGAGGCAAATTTCCATCCTTAATCGGCTCTCCCTTCCCCAATCAGGGAATCCACCAAGATCCCGCACTAGACCGACCTTTCCACAATGAAGCCTTCATCAATCCCAAATATGAATTCGCTCACAGATCCATGGGAAGTCTCAGATCCGCACCTAAAGAGCGTAATAGCGGCGAAAGAACCCGACGAGGTTCGCGCCCACCGGTCATCAATGGTCAGCTGAAGGACGACCACCTACCTGACAGAGAGCAACATCCACACACTCTCCGACTCTTCTCTGATGGCAAGCCAAGCTCGGAAAGGCGGAGTCTCCCTCCCGGAGAGGCGAAACCCTAAGAAGGACGACGATGGCGTCTTCGCTAGGATCTCCCAGCCCCAAATCGTCGCCCGCGGCAAGCAAGCCACCTCCGACGCCGCATTCGTTGCCAAGAAGCTGCTCAAGAGCACCGACAAGGCCGCCTGGATCTTCGGAACCTCCTTCCTCATCCTCGTCGTCCCTCTCATCATCAAGATGGACCGCAAGCAGCAGCTCAGCGATCTCGAGCTCCAGCAGGCCAACATCCTCGGCTCCTCCAGTCAAGTGAATCGGACCGGGCCGGGTCGGAGTATTCGGTAACTTCTCGTTTCATGACCATTCTGTATCGCTATGGTTTGAAATTGGTATACCTGTTGGGGATTTTGTATGATGCTTGCGTAATTTTCTAGTCGTAGTGAGATTCTATTCGGGATTGGAATAATTTGACATTAAGTTAACTCTGAAAGCTTAGACATCTGATTATGCAAGAAACAAATGCAGGAATGTACATAAACTATTTTTTTTTCTTGTGATTAAATGCAGTAGGAAGCAAGGCAATAGCTTATTTATTTTTCTGGTGATTGGCTTGCTTAACTTGAAGGCATCTTGGTGAATGTTTTCTTTGGTTAACTTGGTGAAGAAACAGGGCAGTAGCTTAGGTAAATCTCTTTGTATTTTTTTAGTACCTTATATATGGTTTCCTTTCTAAGCTTTTGTGAGTTTAGTAGTCTTTTCTTGCAGTACCAATCATAAATTACCTTTTTAACTGGGTTTTGAATTTCATTAATCAATTGCCTTGTGAATTCGATGTACTCTACTGGCAAGTATAACAAGCATGCAGCTGAAATCAATGCAAGTGCATATTAGTGCATGTGTTCATCTTACCTTTCTAAGCAGGAGTGCTTACTTATATGCATTATATCCTTTTCATAGAAATGTTGAACTTGGTACTGACTTTTAGTTTACTGATCATTCATTCTGTTTAGATATTTGAGGGAAGACATACTACATGGTTCAGCTGGTGGACTTTATAACTTCAGAGATCTGATCATGGAAGACAGCTTGGTTATTACTTTTTCCCTACTACTTCCTATTTGGGGTTATTGATTGATTGTTGTCTTTTTCTTTCGTTTCCTTCCTTCCTTTTATGGTACTCTATCCCTCACTTTGCTTTTCCTTCTCTGCGATGATGTATCTGTGCGTAGGTGTTTGGGCTCTTTGATATTTTGAGCACATACTTACCAGATATAATGGCTATTTATTATAAAGGATAGTGCTGATTTGATTCTTACTTTTGCATAAACGCACATTTTCTTGCTGAACTGTAAAGTTTTAGATGGTTTTCTGCTTCCAGAAATGCTTGGTAACTGTTTAATGAGTTGTCGATGTTTGAGAACTATTAACTTAAATTACTTGTTCATTGTTGTGGATTGCTGAAAGTTAATTAATGTTTTTTCATTTCTATCTACAGAGGCTCACAAAAAGTATTGTGGGATGGGAATTAAAAATCGTTGTGATCAAGTTTGGTCAACAGATGCACAAGTAGAACTTTGGCAAAGTAAAGTTTTCTGGTATTATGTATATGTGTTCTCAGTGTTTAGGTTGGCTAGTAGCTACGATCATAATTTGTTTCATTTGTTGGATTGAATGTATAAGGATTGAAGTCCATGAATTTTAACGTGGCCGTATATTGAATTATATGAAATGCAGTCATTGTTTTAAGAAGAATCAATTAAGTGAAGTTGTAGCCCATATTTTTTTTTTAATTTTTAAACAACATTCCACAACATGCAGATTATGTTGTAAAAACTTTCCACAACATGCTCTGCTTGTTGTCAATGACATTTCACGACGTTGCAATGCATGTTGTCAAAAACATTTCACAACATGCAAAGCAAGTTGTTGAATGTTTTTATTACAACGTGAACAGGATATCAACAACGTGTGCTAACCTGTTGTGAAATGTATAGACAACGTGCGACGCATGTTGTTGAAAGTCCCAAACTTTTCACGACATCGGATACAACAACATATGCATGTATGTCGTGAAATCCCTAGGGGTTTTTTCTTGTAGTGGGAGGTCAAAGACAAAAAATTTAGTAATACTTGTAGCGACGAAATATTCGTCGCTAAAAAATGTTCAAAATAAATATTTTTTAAATTATAATTTGAACAATTAAACCTTTACAACACTTGTTTTTTCTTTTTAAAATTTGTCTATGCCATAATTTCATCATTGGTAAAACTTATTTTTTAATAGGTGTTCTAATTAACGGAACAAGAAAATCACAAGCCTATTTTTATAGTTTTTTTTTTTGTATTCCAACTTTGGAAAATCGTAAAAAACAAAACAAAAAGTTCGAGATTTTGCATTTTGTCAGTTTGAGAAGTGCTTAAAATAATGATTTGAGAGTGAGAAGATTTTGGTAAGAAAATAAGATCATGCGATTTTGACCAAAAAATTATGTGCTAGAGTCCACAATTTTGGGTGATTTTCTTAGAAATATGCATCTTTGAAATTCTCAAGGCCGGTTTTTGCGAGTATTCAAAAGTATTTTAGAGTCTCAATGAAACTCAACATGAGACCTTACAAGCCTAGAAAGTGTTTTTTTTTTGTCTATTTGAAATTGAAAAATTAATTTAGAAAAACTTGTAGTGACGAACTGTTCACCGCTGCAAGTTATTCAAAATAATTTTTTATTAAAATAGAATTTGACAAATAAACCTTGTCAATACATTTTTTTAAATGAGCTTGTGCCATAAATTTTACCATTGGTAAAACTTGATTTTTAGAAGTTGTTTTAATTTACGGAACAAAAAAATCTTGAGAATTTTTTTTACAAATTTTCTTGTATTTCGACTTTGAATATTTTTTTTAAAGCAGGTCGAGATTTTTGTGTTCCGTTAGTTTGAGAAGTGCTTAAAATCATGTTTTGATGTTTGAATGATTTTAATGAGAAAATAAGAATATGCAATTTTGACCAAACGTTTGTTCGTTTGTTTGTAAGTCCACAGTTTTGGGTTTTGAGGTTTTGATTTTCTCATGTTTTGATGTTTGTAAGTCCACAGTCCAAGATGGATGATTTTCTCATTTTGATGATTTTAATGAGAAAATAAGAATATGCAATTCTCATGTTTTGATGTTTGTAAGTCCACAGTTTTGGGTGATTTTCCTAAAAATTTGCATCTTCGAAATTCTAGAGGCCGGTATACAAGATTGTTCAAAAGTATTATAGAATCTTAATAAAACCCAACGTGGGACCTTACAAGTTGCGGAAACTCTTATTTTTTATTTCGTCAAATAAAATCAAGAAAAAAATTTAAGAAAATTTGTAGCAATGAATTGTTTGTCACTCGAGTTTGGATTGTTCAAAATAAATTTTTTAATTAGAATTTCAACTTTGTTAGCACTTTTTTTTTTCTTGAAATTTTTCAGTGCCATAACATAGTTTGTAAATCTTTATTTTTATGAGGTGTTCCAATTGATGGAACAAGAAAATTTCTAGCCTTTAAAAAAAAATTTCTTGTATTCCGCCTTTGAAAAAGTCGTAAAAAAAATCAAGTTGAGATTTTTCTTTCCGTCAGTTTGAGAAGTACTTAATAATTATGATTTTAAGGTAAAAAGATTTTGGTGAGAAAATAAGATCATGTAATTTTAGCTAAAAAATAATATTAGCAAAAAAAAAGTATTTTAAAATCTTAATAAATTATAATACGAGATCTTACAAGCTCCAAAAGTAGTATGAATAAAATCAGAAATTGGGCTTGCTTTCCCTTGACTTCCATTCATATTAAATATTTGCTCAATGTGCAAACTAAAACATGAGTCAAAATTATTGCCGAAAAAAAAATTTGTCAAAATTGAAACCCAATAAAATACACAGATCCATTCATCATCAGTCCCAATCTTCTCTTACCATCAAAAGCAAACTGATATCACTGTTCCAATTTGATTCTAGTCTAGTCACTAAGACAAATTTCCTTCACCCTGACTTTTCCAAGAATCAAATGGGAAGACGCATCAATTGGGACCCAATCAATATGCACAATTGGTCCCCTCTAGAAAGGACAAAAACCTTGGCCTGGGAGGGAAGCACCTTACTCTATTTCCATCATTGAGTTAATGCCCTTCTGTCTAAACCAATGAACTAATCACAAGATTCACAACCCAACAAAAATTAGAAAAAGAGTCCCCAATCCCATTTTCACCACATAAAAATACCAATCAGACAAAGTTGATCAACCCCAACTCACACACCAAGAGCACATGATATTTGATTTGAATTGATATTTGATATATGATGGTGCATGTACCATATATGAAAGCTCCAACAAGAAAATTGGAACTGTGTTTCTCTATGAAACTAAGGCAGGGTCAAGTAATCAACTAGCCATCCATCTTGGACTTACAAACAAACGAACAAACATTTGAGCTCAGATCTTGCAGAGGCATATATATGAAGTAGTTCAATTTTAATGGTGAGTGCTACTCATGGCAATGACTCATCTATGCTTTTCTGCTTCCTTGTTTTACATTTCCTCCTTCCCCAAAAATTCAACTCTTTCTTCACCTATCCAATTTTCTCAACCAAGGGTCTTTAGTTTTAATACAATCCAGTGCTGTGCAATCCCCAGGGATACTATTGAACATTCTGGTAATGGGTTTGCTAGTTTTCCTGAAAAGCATTACTCTCATAGAGAACCAGGTACTAGTACTAGTACCAATAAAGCTCCACCTCCAAGGCCTCGCCGGATAATTCTGGTTCGACACGGGCAGAGTGAAGGAAATGTGGATGAGGGAGTTTATACAAGAGTTTCTGATCCAAAGATTGGATTGACAGAGAAAGGTGTGGCGGATGCTGAGGAATGTGGGAGGAGGATTAGGGAGATGATTGAGAAAGACAGAGTGCACAATTGGAAGGTCTACTTCTATGTGTCTCCTTATAAAAGAGCAGTCGACACATTGAAGGGTTTAGGGAAAGCATTTGAGCGCTCAAGAATTGCAGGCATGAGAGAAGAACCTCGCTTACGAGAGCAAGATTTCGGTAAGTGCATGTCATATATTTAAGCCCCAATGAAGCTTAGCAAGTTTAATGTTCCCTTTCTATATAGACATGATCTTACTAGATTATCAATGTAGCACTAAAAATGTGACGTTCTAGATTGATAGTTTGACAACATAAAATGTTAAGTTGTCTAGCAAGACTGCAAGAGAGAAAAACTCTGTTTTGTAATGTGCATTAAACGAGAAAACTTTAGCTGATTTTGGTTTTGCTCCACTTGTGTATTCAAAGGGAATTTTCAGGATAGGGAGAAGATGAGAGTTGAGAAAGCCATTCGTATGCTTTATGGTCGATTCTTTTATCGATTTCCTAATGGGGAATCTGCAGCTGATGTTTATGACAGGATTACAGGTATGGTTTCTCTACGATTTGTCAAATGTTGTGTTGATCACATTGAGTTCATTAAGACAAAGGGTTTTGAGAAAATGAAGCATTATATTCATGTTGTGAATTTCAGGATTCAGAGAAACATTGAAATCCGATATCGATGTGGGACGGTTTCAGCCACCAGGACAGAGAAACCCAAACATCAACTTGGTGATAGTCTCACATGGACTAACACTGAGAGTGTTTCTGATGAGATGGTACAAATGGACAGTGGAGCAGTTTGAGAGACTCAACAACTTTAGTAATGGAAGTATGGTTGTTATGGAAAGAGGCTATGGTGGGAGGTACTAATTAATCCTTCTAGTATCAGCATTCAGCATAGTGGCTGCTGCATTAGAATTTACAGAATTTTTTTTTTCAAATAAAAAACCCAAAAAATTTAGGGATGTTAATCAGGATTGAACCCGACGTGAATCGAACACGCAACCTTCTGATCTGGAGTCAGACGCGCTACCATTGCGCCACGGATCCCTTGATATTTGTTCTCTCTCGTACAGAGTATTTAATTGCAGTAGTATTAATTGGGAGGACTTTTAAAAAATTTGCAGGTATAGCTTGTCAGTACACCACAAAGAAGAAGAGCTAAGGCAGTTTGGATTGTCAAATGAAATGCTAATTGATCAGGAATGGTGGGTGATTCAGAACTATGTTGATTATTATTATTATAAATAGCTAGCTAATTAGCTCTGTTGCTCTCATTGATCTGTTCGTTGTTGGGTTGTGATGAAATGAATTAGGCAAAAATATGCAAGACCTGGGGAGCTCAACTATGATTGCCCAACACTAAATTCCTTCTTCACCCATTTTGGTGATGAAGATGATGATGATGATGCTGATGCTGATGAGGACTTGAGGAGTACTGAACAAATATTATAGAGATCGATAGCAGATTAGCAGTTAGGTTTATATATCTTTGACTACGTACACAAGCAGATATATATAATTATTTTATAATATATATATATATGTAATTCTTATTGAAGAAAACCAGAAACCACAGCACCAGAATCGATGTTCAATTTCTTGACTTCCTCATGAATGACTGAAAGTAATTCCTGCAACCTCGGTATGCATTGTGATTTATAGTTAAATATATATATATATGAAAAAAAAAAAAAAAGGAAAAATTATGCTGAAATGGAGATGCGGGGTATCGATCCCCGTACCTCTCGCATGCTAAGCGAGCGCTCTACCATCTGAGCTACATCCCCTCTAATGCTAATTGTACCTATTCACGAACTAGGAATCTAAGTTAGATTTCTTAGGCGTTGTTTACTTGTGAAATATGTTTTTTAAAAGGTGTTCTAATAGATAAAATATAAAAATCTCGAATCGTTTATTTTTTTTTATGAATTTTGAAATCTCGAATAGTTTTTCGATTTTGAAATTTTTTAGAAAATAAACGAGTTGATATTTTTGCATTCTGTCAACTTTAAAAGTCCTCAAAACCATGATCTGAATGTGAGAAGATTTTAGTATGAAAATAAGAGCATGCAATTTTTTGGTTCAAAAATCGTGTGTTTATTACCCACGATTTTGGGTGAAAGACCAAAGTTTCGGCAAATTTTCTTTCCAAAACTTCATCACTGGTAAAATATGTGTTTTGAAAGGTATTCCAATTGACAGGCTAAAAAATCTAGAATCGTTTATTTTTTATGAATTTTCTAGTTTTTCGACTTTGAAAAATCGTAGAAAATAAACGAGTTAATATTTTTGCATTCTGTCAACTTCAAAAGTCCTTAAAAATCATAATTAGAATGTGAAAAGAATTTGGTGCAAAAATAAAAATATATAATTTTGGTCCAAAAATTATGTGTAACCCACGATTTTGGGTGAAAAACCAAGGTTTCGGCAAAGAAAATAAAAAATTTCTCAAAACTTCAACACCGGTAAAATATATTTTTTAAAAGGTGTTCCAATCAACAGAACTCGAAAATGTCAAATCGTTTATTTTTTTATGAATTTTCTAGTTTTCTAACTTTGAAAAATCGAACGAGTTGACATTTTTACATTCTGTCAATTTGAAAAGTCGTTAAAAATTATGATTTGAGTGTGAGAAGATTTGGATGCGAAAATAAGAACGTGTAATTTTGGCAAAAAAATCGTGTATAACCCACGGTTTTGGATAAAAATGAAGGTTTCGAAAAAAAAAATTCAAAACTTCCTCACTGATAAAATATGTTTTTTTTTAAATAATAGAGAAAAACATATGTCTAATTAGTATTCTTGTAACTCTGGCTACTGCCCGCCAACTAAAAGTGAGGTTTAAATCGAACGACTCCACTTTAATCCACTGCTTAGTTACGAGTCTACACTATCACACCCCGCATATATGTATTGCTAGTTTTCTGTACGTGGAAACAGCTTCCTTCCAACTAATATAAGCTTATTATCAAATCCAATAAATATAAGCTATTCTTTGAATGAAGAAGGAGAAACGAAAGTATGGCTTTGGAATCAACTTGGAAACAAGGATATATAATCCTGGCGATGCTGTGAACCATGTTGGTAAACTCTAATTTAGATATTAGTGAGTGCTGAAATTCCATAAACTCACAGAACAGGATTTCCAAATCTATTAAAACCCAAACACCTCCTAAAGAGCGCAAGCACCATCATAACCAATATCCCCAATAGAATCAAGGTATATTAACTCCACAGAAAACCCACAATCAAGTTCTTCCTTACAATAACTAAATCATTAAAAAAAAAATTAATTACATTCCAACGACCAGCCCAAATCAAACACCATCAGGCAGTAAAAAAGTACAAAATCATCTCTTCAACACAGTATCAGATGCTCTAGAATCAAAAGTATAGACACCAGCCTTGAAGGCTTGATTACAAAAAGAGTTGGGTTGAGGCATACCAATAGTATTGTTCTTTGTCATCTTGACCTGCGACATGTTAAAACCATCCTGTAAGGCAGTTCTCGGACCTTGACATACCAAAGGTGGAAGTAGCAGAACTTTACTTTCATAACCTTTACCTGGACCTGATTTCAAATACACTCGATCAAAAATCCCAAGTTTTCCCAAGAAAGCTGCACAAAATTTAAAAAACAAAAAGGTTGAGATCTCAAACATTGCAAGCTGCAACCAATCAATACAAAAAGAGCCACTAACAAGACAAAACAAAAGGTAACTACAGTTCCATGAGGAAAATGTCATTATGCATGGATCTTCTTATTGTTGTATATAACTAAATTTCATGGTAAATGGCAAACCCTGGTGGTATTTTTTATAAGAATATAAATACATAGTGGACAAGCTGTTCTTTAGAATTGCAAAATGTCAAAACCAAACATAAGAAAAGCTCAAGAGGATGAAGAATGGCGCATCCCAAATACAGGTGAAACAAAGCCCACAGGGATGCTCAAAAAATCTGTATCCCACATACCAAAAAAAACACAGATCCTTCACTTCCCCATACAATTACATAATCCTCTTGTTTTATTCCATTGACACCACCAACAAAAAGAGGAATCACACAACTCCACACGAGTTTTTCTTTTTTCCTCCCTCCAAACGCACAAAAGTTCAACTCAGGAGACTAGTCCAGTGCTAACCAAATCAACCGTATTTTTTGCACTTTTGAACTACATATTAGTTCTAACATGGCGAGAATCGGTTACACAAACCAGGATCCAAACAACCATATACAAAGTAACCAACTCCATGTAGAACCACCAGTCCAAAAATCTCAGCTCATTCAACCAATAACCACTATACTGAAGTATTAATCAATTCAATATCACTAAAGTTCCATTCAACATGAACTGAGAAGATTAAATAAGAATCAGATAGAACTACACAAGCAATTCTCTGAATTTTATCCCATAATAACGTAAAAGTTGAACAAATATATCTTATGGCTCTATAGCCTCTTCCAACCTAAACCTGGGAACATTTAATCAAACTAACACTTCATCAGGGGATTCCCACCTTCGTTTAGATAATAAGAAGACCATAAAATTACTGAATAAGATTAAATGAGACTATAGTGATCAGGAGGTGGTAAAGAGAGAGAGAAAGACAGACCCATTAGAGCATCATTTCCCGCACTGTGGATACTATTAACTTTTATTACTTCTCAATGGTTGCAGTTGTAATTCGTAATGGCCGTGGTCTTTCCTGCTCACCATTCCGCCTCCAAAAGGCCCTCCTCCACCAAACTTCAAATCCTCTTTGTATATTTGGGCAATCTTCACCAGAGTTCAAGAACCGATTAAACCAAGCGAGCAAAATTTCCTGTTGCCATGCTAAAGGCAGGGTAAGAATTGTGTTGCTCAGACCATCCTCAATTACGTGCCTATCAAGGCCTTTTGATGCCCTCCTCATCCATCCAAAATCATCATAAAATGGCACTAACCATGTACGTAAAAGCAAGAACCTCACATCCTTGGAAGCCAATATCTGCCCCTTTCCAATCCCAACAAAGAGACGAGCTGTAACCCTGCTAACCTCATATCTATGAACTGCAGCCACTGTAGAATGTGCATCGGATAATTCAGTTTGAGATGCCCATGTTTTCAAGAAATCCTCAGCCATCTGTCTGTCAATCAAAATATCCAAAATCCAATGCAAATTATCTGCTTGCCTTGCAATCTGTCCCACATCTTTCAAGTCTGACTCTGCTGCCCGAGTAAAATGGAGGCAAAGCAATTGCAAACACCCATTACAAGACGAGTACAAAGACTCTTTCCGGAGTTCATTATGAGATGAATTCTCACGAAGCATCTTTGTCACCAATCCTTTCATCTCACGCCTTGCCTTCTCATCTTTTCCTTCGAGAACTACATGGATAAGCTTTACTAGAACTTCTTCATTGTCATTGCCCTCCTCAGTCCCATTAGCAACTTCCAACGAGACCCTCTTCAATACTTCACCGGCTCCAACACCTTCGAGGCGGAGCTCGGACAACAGTGATGCCACCTTCTCCTCTTCATCCTCATCCCATGGTGCAGCTTCTAAGTACTCCAAACAAGACAAAACACCAGCGTCGAATCCAATTGCAGCTGAAACCTGAAAGCACACACAGAAACAACACCCACAATCTCATCATTCCCTGAATCAGCAATTCAGCATTTCCTTTTTTGCTTTGCCATACATAATTCAAAGATAGACTTTAAGAAAAAATTGCAACAACTGGGTCTCACTCTAATAACTCCTACACATTACCTACTTACCTAAAACAGCTACATTAGCCAATATAGTGGTTGGATTGGTCTAAGCTTTTTCATAACTTTGAAACAGTTCAAATCTCAAATATTCTAGTTCATCAAATTATCAACCTAACCACTCTTTCTTCCAAACCAATTAAACACAAGCTGTAACTTAACCAGCAAACTACAAATAAGCAAAACGAAGTTTACCTTCAAAATACCAAGGACTTTAGGAACGTCCTCCTTCATTAGCCTCTTCCTCACATCCTTACAATACATCAACCTCAACGCTTCAATGTAAACCTCCACGTCGTCACAGTCAGCAATCTCTACATTGTACGGCGAAGAAGACGACGTCGTTCTCTGCTGCTTGACCCACCTATCCGAGAGCTTCACGGCGAAGAACCGACTGTGCGCGGCGAGAATCGGACGGTGCACATTCATCGACACGCTGAAGCCGTCTTTGGAACTCAGCGTCAGCTTGATGTCACTGTTCGACGGGTCATTGAACTGATTTCCGGGGCTCCGAGACCCCAAGAGGTCCGAAATCCTCTGCATCATCAATGCCTGCTTGTCCTGGACCAAACCCATGTGCGTCTTCTGCGTGCTCGCCAAAGCGACGCCGTTGTGATGGATCTGAGTGGCTTTTGGGTGCCCCATTTCGGGCTCGCTAGCCATCATTTCGAAAAGGGTCGGGCTGGACCGGGTCGTCTTCTCGGACGGAGGCGGCGGCGACATTGGGTTCAACAGCCCCGCCGTGAGCATACTATTGAACCTACTGAAGCTCGAATTAAACGAGTCGTTTTGACCCGAGTGGCCATTTGTCAAAGCGGGAGTGAAGTCCATGACTGGGGATAAGCTCCCCGGAGAAAACCGGATCCTGAACGAGGACGGCGAAGAATTAGGAGATGGGTACTTGTGAACCGGGTCGAGCTCGTGGTTCGGGTTAATGGGTAGTCCGCCGCGGCGGGAATGGGTCGGCGGGGAGGGTGGCGGAGGCGGTGGGGTTTGGGTCGGACAGCACCAGGAGTTCTCGGGCGAGACAATCGTCGGCGGGTCGAGCTTCCGGGTCGGATTGTTGTTGACGGAGGAGGAGGAGGAGGATAAGGTGGTGGTGTCACGGCACTTGCGGCGTCTGGGCTTGGTGGGCTGTTGTTGGGTATGAGCTTTGAGAGTAGTAGTAGTAGTAGTACTAGTACTAGTAGATGTGGCAGCTGCCATGAAATTGAATAAAAATGAAATGGAATTGTAGCTTATATTGTCCTCTAGTTTACAGAGATTAGTCAAGTGCGGGTAATGCTTTGACAGGAAAATGAATTAAAAATGGCGGTGTAAACGAGATATGATCATTGTAAAAAAATAAAAAATTAATGAAATTAATGCCCAGAAGAAACAGAGACTCTCAGACTCGGATATAATCCGGCTTTGTTTGTTTGTATTAGAGAGAAGGGAAAGGGAAAAGGCAGAGGTGTTTGAGGGTTTTTGATCAAGTTTGTAATCTTTTTCTTGAGGACTCCGCTGGGAAAAAGCTCAAAGCTTTGGAAGTGTCAGAATAGAAAAGGTGAGGAAGAGAGGGAGAGGATACAGCAGTAGTCCCCACAACAATGTCTTTGGCTTTGGCTATGGGTTTGGTTTTGGTTTCTTTCTTTTTATGCTGGAGATGCTGATGTTGATGCATGCAGAAGAATCAGTAATGGGAATAGTGTCTTTTGTGTGATTCATTTCTTGAATTGGTGGAATTGTGGTGTGCCAGTTGTGTGTTTTGGGTTTGTGACTTGGTTTCGGCTTCAGGGATTGGGGCACTCCCTTATTGATTCTTCGGGCATTACGATCCATGGGTGCTTCCAATTCCAATTGTGTAGGGCATGAATTTTGTTATGATTTCGGAGATGGGTTCTGTGATCTCATATTGACTCATTGACGAAGTCTGTCGGTCTCCAATTTCAATAGGTCATGATTGTGATAAATACTTATAACTCGTAATAATCAATGTTGGACTCACAATAGTATAACTTGAAATTACAAATGTTGATACTTAATTGTAAATTAAAGGACGCATTGTAAAACTACCATGTGTCATTAGTCCACCTAAATCACTCGAAGTGTGAACAATTATCGTTCTAACTTATCGGTTAATTGCTTATCATCAATTGCAATAGACCATGTCGTATTCAAATGCCAAATGTAAAATCACCAAAGTACATTGAGATTGCTAATGATAGTTGGTAACGTGCCTACAATCTCTAGTTGTTGGTGTGTAAAGGATTCACATTAAAATCTGCATATTATTAAGAGTTGTGTCATAGATCATGTCATAATCAAATGCATGCTAAATGCAATTAATATTGGTCACGAAAGTAGTAACTTATTGCTGAGATTGCAGTTCTGCAACCAATTCCAATTGCAATTTAGGTTCCTGTGCTTATTAATTATCCATGTTCAATAATAAAAACTGAAAATGATTGAGAGTGACAAGGCAGGCTAGCAACTTCCACTAAACTGCAAAAGAAGGCTAAAGCATATATGGATACGAGAATTTTTTTCATGATACCATCACTTCATATGATATATGTGACGGTGTCATGTGATTGGTTCATTGAATATTTTATATTTTTTGTATTTTATATTTTATATTTTCACTAACTATTTAATTCATATTTTATATATATTAATCAATCATAATAATCCGTCACATATGTCACGTGGAGTGACGGACTTAGTGAAAACAATTTCATATGGATACTTGAGCATGGGGCCATACCATCCTCTACTAATTGAAAAGGGTTCATCAAACAATAATCTTCTCTGCCATAAGAGTGACATTGACCCTACTGTTAATGATCTAGCTCTGCCCCCAATGGCTTTTTTGATCGTGATTAAATCAATGGGCATTAAACACTCTTCAATGAACATGAAAAACAAAAATCAAAAAACAAATGGCAGATGTATTCATGTTTGGGTACTCATTCACAATTATTGACACATGCCAAATATTTGATGTTATTATAAATATGATGTTTTAAATTTAGATGAAATCCCCACAAAATAATGAACTGTAATTAAGTTAAAAAATAAGTACTGAAAACATAATTTCTAATAACTTAGAACGAAAGTCAAAATAAACATAAATTCTTACCAACTTGTAAATAAACTTAAAGTTTATCTAGATGAAATCATAAACAACTTCTCATTAGCATGGAATCAAGATAAGCTTGATTTTCGATAAAAAAGAAAGAAAAAAGAGATAAGCTTGATTTGTTTCTAAGCTACATTTCATGAAAGTTTGGGTTTATTTTAATGCTTTGGACTTTAGTTGTGTGCATCACGTAGGAGTAAGTTATAGGGGGTGCTCAGATCACAAGGCAATTCGATTTTTCTTTTATCTAGTTTATGATTTAGAATGAAAGACAAAATGGTTGTTTGATTATTCCCTATTATCATACAGATATACTAAAAAAAAACTAATTGTGTTTGTTTATCTCTGCCTTTTCTGCTTTATTTGATACCTTTATCATTTTGGGTTTCATGTGATGTGCCCCCTACTCTCCTCTCACTCAAACTCATATAAAATTTTTGGCTGAGGATCTGTCATTGGGCACATCAGCCAAATTCTGTGTCAGGCTTTTGATTTGTTAAGCTGTAGTTACAGAAAGAAAGCACTGTTCTTCTCCTACTTGCTCACCGAAAACACAACTAGTTAAGTGGAGGAGAAAGAAAGAAAACCCAACTGGTTTTTTGGGTCAAGTTATGCTCACTTTGTTGAAAGAGATTGGCCTTTTCCAGATGTACTGAAAAAACACCCCCACTCACTTTCACTTGTATAGGATCCGGCCATTTGGTCCGCACTAATCTTGTTACCCATTAATCAAACCGTTTTGTTTCTTGCTTCCTATTAAGAATTTGCACTACATTGGAATTTTCTCGGCTATAGCCGAAACCCCGGAATCTAACTACATAATTTTGTATTGTATATATCCTAGAGCAAATGATACGACCGATTTGGAGCAAAGCTATAAACAATGACAGGTTCAACATCAAAACAATGATGATAACGACATAAGCTAGAGCACACAAATTGAGTTGGAAACAAAAAAAAATCATACTTAATTTTAAGGCATAGTTGCTTGGATGATGAAAAATAAAAATTAAAGAATCTTCAATCCAAATTAGCCCTCCTCCTTCTGTGGCCCATATTCTATCTTTGAAGATGCTTGTAAGAGTTCTAGTATCTCAGTAGTTTTTGTTTGTTTTGAGTTTCGGCCCACACTAGCAACAAGGCCAATAAACCCATTTAGGGTTTAGGGTTTGGGAGAGAATTTGGTTGTGGCTTTTAGAATGAGTTTGTATTCTAGTCGGGATACAACTTTTAGTTGAATTTGATTTGGATTTAGAAGCAAATAGACTACTTGCATGTCCTGCTCGTATATATGCATATATATGAAGCAGCTAGGTAGGAAGTGTGGTCTAATTCCGAAAAGGAAGACGACCAACACAAGCTCGATCATGTCCCAATCGATTAGCTCTCTCGAGCTAACTGCTGCTTTAACAACGAAAGAAATAAGGTTGACGATAGATGATGATGAGGATCATCGGTGCAGCATCTGTTGCCAAGGGTTCAAGTACTCCAAGGTTTGCATGGTGAAGGAGATGATGGCTTGTAGGCATAGAGGGTTTCGCATGGCTTGTATTGAATCCTGGATACATTACTGCCTTGAGATTGCTATGTTATGGGTATCATTACTTTGGGATGTTCTTTTACGTCTTGTTTGCCATGTTCTGGCTCGGGCAGATAGTTTATGTTGCTTGCTATTAGGTTTCCAAAATTTTTTGATCTCAACCCCATTTTTATTTGCTTCCCAAATGCTCTTGCTGGTGCTTATCGATCGAAGGTGTAGAAATTGTCAATTTTTTTATTACTAAAGTTAGTCAAGAGAAAATTACACAAGTCGGTCATTCCAAATTCATCCTCGCCTCTCGAAAGAGGAAGTGACATTGAGACATTCCATCAGAAGGTGCTCACCCCATTCCCCTATTTTGTTGACAAACGAAGAGAAGTAGCTACGCAAATGTATTAATTGCTTTAAATTTGGGCTTTTTTTGGATTGCTTTCTTCTTCTCTTATTTAGGCCGGGCCTCTCCTAGCTTGTCGAGGAACTTATTTGATAGAATAATTTTGCTTCCTCTTGTAGCGAGGAGTGCAATGATGGGATATAGCTAGACAATATTATCTCTGATGAATTAATTTTCAAGATCCATGCACATGAGCTAGATTAGCCTTAAAGAAACTTCAATATGATGAGTGAAGTTATTTAGGCTCCATGATAACCTTGTTACAATGATCAGTAGAAAACAATTATCTATGTGCTCTATCAAGCACTTGAAACTAAATAGACAAAATTAAACTCCTATATAAATTCGAATACACCTCTCAATATTTTTCGGAATATATACATTGCCTTTTCGAAATAGCAATACATTCTTTAATCTCCCTTTCTATTATTAGCTGTGATATGATAGCAAGTTAGGCTGAGAGCCATGCCTTTCAATTCTTTACACAGTTAGTGGAAGCTAGGAAAGTGAGTAAGTAAGTTAATAATTAAGGTAGGCTCTAATGACTGTTAAAAGAATTGATTGATTGCTATTGATCGAGTGCTTGGCTTTGTCGACCATGCAGGCCTGCTCTTGTTTCTTTAAGTAAGAAGAAAGTAAACCCTAGCTTGCTAGAGGCCGGTGAAAAGAAAATGTACAGTTCACATTGGGGGATCGGATCGGATCGGATTGAGTTAGGGTTAGGTAGAAGAGATGAAAGGTACCAGACATGTTCACATGCCATAGATGACCCACCATTAAAGAAGTTAATCCGACTTCTATTGTCTCTGTCTATCTCTATCTCTCTGCAAATATCGTTATCTTTTTATTCAGTCCGATCGATCAGTCTGGAAATCTCTCTTGGCCGGTCTTATTCCATATTTTGTTCATTCATTTGTAGCTTTAATTTCCTCAAGTAGTGCAGGTTCCACGCACCTGAGTTCCCATCCAAGTCCCAACAAATTAAGAACGTAGCTAGCAACTAGCCCTAGAAGGCTACAAGCAGAGTGCGTACTTAATTGTCGAGATCATGCTAGCAACTGATTAGTTAGCTTTGCCGATCGGAAAGATTATCTATGAGCTTAAAATACAATCAGGCCAGGTATATATTAATTAAATTCTCTCTACTGCCAGTTTATCATGTTTTGCGTTCTTTTTGTATGGCTATTTTTCTTTTTGTACGACTATTTAAAAGTTTAAAACAACAAAACTATGAATATTTTGAAATGAATGGTAGTTTTCTTCGTCTTTCAACATTCCTATGAAAGTACTATATCTTTCTCTTTGTCATCCTTGCTTTCTAAAAGTGTATTTTCATGATAGGAATTACCATTCTTTTCTTTTTTGTAGTAACACGTGTCGACCGGTGTAAATGTAAAAAAAAAGGCATGTGTGTGTGGATTCACAAAGGGATTATTTTAATGAAATTACAAGTTCATAAATTGAAATGGTTAAACTCTTAAAGTACATGATATTAACAAAAATTTAATACTAGATTATATATCTAAAGAAAATTAGAAAATTCGTTTTGTCATTATACTAGATTATGAGAAGAAAACAATTATGTGGCTAGCATTCCTCTAATCCCATATGCTAATAGTCTACTAACTTTACCCAATATTTTTCATAAATGGATGAACCACACATGATTTCATCATCCCAACAAAAGGATTTTTTGTTATATAAGAACAACGACAATTTCATTGATAAAATGATTTATTCTTTTTAAAAAACAAAGTATTTTTCAATTGATTGGAGCAGCTCTGAAAACAGGACTTGCAACAATGTGTTCAACAAGAAAATGTATGGCAAAGACAATCTTTTTAATCTTTGAACAAACAAGTGAATTAGCAGGTGAAAAACAGCATGATGATTGCAGACAACATAAAATTATTGAGGAAAAAAGCAACGTTGAGTGAGAAAAGTATACCTTTAAATAGTAAATTAGTAACAAATTGGCTTAAGGCAGAAAGAAGGTAATTAAGGACAACAAAGTGTAGGCAATTAAAAAAAACACATTCAATCACACACTTGACACTGTCATTTGGATTAGTTATAGCTAGCTAGCCTCCTATGCTACGTTCCCTTCCCCAAGAAATTCCTCTAAATTTTAGTGGTTTGATTTGTTCCTCAAAAACAAAACGTGGGTATACAGTAAAGCTCTGACATAATAAACGAATATGATACAACCTGTCCATTTTAACTACATTTAATTAGTGCATGCCAAGTAGGTTTAAGCTTAGCTGGAAGCAAAGTTAAACGGATTATCAAAATCAAAATTAGAGTATAGTCACAAGAATAATCCTAGTCATCACTCATCAGTCCATATATAAAATCATCATCAATCTCATGCGCTCTCAAGACCATTCTGCATAATTATTCTAACCAATGCAAAGTTGGTGCTAATTGTCCCATTAATCAACACACAATTAATAATCAAGTTTCTCATGGCCTTGTTGTGAATCTCAGATACATAATCTGACAAGCAAGGTTGGATATATGGAATTAATCTGAGCTTTTAGTACTCAACAGTAGACAAGTTGTGATGCTTGGTTAGACCTTGTGGCAGGCAATTCCTGCACAAGATCAAATCAGTTTAGATGTTTATAATAGAGCAAAGGATTTGTACTAACCCCGTACAACTCATGTTTTATGTAGAAGCTAATTAAAGCTGGTGAGAAAGAGAACACAAACATGCTCACTGACTCAATAAACTAAAGAAAATGCTGAACGGTAGTCTTTACTTGAAGTATAAGATGCTTAATTAGAGAGAACATAAATTAATTAAGAGGATCATATATGGTTTCATTAGCTGGACTATATCTAGCTGCATTTTAATCTGATCCTAATAGGGCCAAATTAATCCCAGTAAGCCTAGCTCAACCATGAAGTTGGGATTGTTTAAGATTAAACATGCTGATAATTAATTACCTGAAGTATACATTCAAGAGTTGAAAAGTGTTTCACCAAATTCATATCAATAATTGGCTTCAATTCTTTAAAGCCCTTTAATTTCCATCATATATGAAGTTGAAATTAAAAGCATACCCTGCCCAGCACCTACATTTAGATAGATAGTCAATGAGGGTAGTTATAGCCTTTGGGTGAATAAAAGGGCAATGATATCAAACGTGACAGGACCGCATAGCCTTTGGGGCCTCTCCACTTTTCCATAGTGGGGAAATGCCTTTGTTCCACACTTATGCTACGTTTTCTCCAAGTTCCATGCACCTTGAATCACCTGAGCATCCAAATCGTGCTTAATTATTTGTCATCAAATGAAATTTGAGCGGTAAGTCCACCTTTAAGTCGGGTTAGACGGTAAATATTTTACTTATTATTTAACTAGATAGAAAATGGTGGAAAAATAAAATTATTGGCCTATTGGGGACAACGTACTATATTAGCTTCGTCACTAATTGTCATAAGATACAACTTGCAATCTTGCATGAATAGTTCATTAATACAAGATATGAAATGATGAGTAAACTTACAAATCATAGGTCCAACTTAGGGTAAATTAAGACATTTAAGATTTACTAATAAGTGATCATGTGTTGAGATTCGCTTTAAAAGTCTTGTATCGAATAATGAGTTTGTGTTCGAAAGGGAAAAGCCCTAATTATATAGCAATCCTTAGACTGAATTTTCACTTTTTCAGTGTACTGAAAAAGTAACAAAAAGGAGAAACACAGGTGAATTAGTTAGTTTTTGTTTCACTAGAGCTTTAACCTATATAATATATTTGTATGAAGACAATGAAGGAGGGCTGCAAATTGCCAAAAGCAAAAAAAAAGCCACGGATGTTCCATGTAATATCACAATCAGAGGTCACAAGCAATTATAAGGCCGGCCAGTTAATTTAGGGTATAATATATATAACAGAGACATGCATGATTACATGAAGCAATAAAGTGAGGTCGAGGG
Organism: Rubus idaeus; assembly: GCA_030142095.1. Classification (NCBI taxonomy): domain Eukaryota; kingdom Viridiplantae; phylum Streptophyta; class Magnoliopsida; order Rosales; family Rosaceae; genus Rubus; species Rubus idaeus. The sequence continues at coordinate 6,830,256 of CM057969.1, forward strand.
TGAGAGTGAAATGTCCTGGGACTAAAAGGATCGAAGGAGCTAGCAGCTAGCTAGGCATATATATATATATGCAATGTAAACAAAGACTGAAAAACACAGAATGAGACAAAGAGGTAGTGACTTGGTGTCGGGGAGAGAGATTGTGAGACTCGCTTGGCCCCTACCCGAGCTTTGGTTCTAGCTCTCTATCTATATGATATGTATGTATATGGTGTCCGAGTGTCTATGTCGATACCTCACAGTCACTGTGTGTGCGTTATCGGATGGCCAGCCATGTCTCGGCTTCATCAGACACATTTCAGAGCCACTTTGGCGCGTACAAGAGCTCTCTCTCTCTCTCTCTCTCTCTCTCTCTCTCTGCATGTAGCTAGTGTGCGCAACCTCACCCCCACCCATCCCATGCCACTAGGGTTGAGATGTCGCCACGCTCTTCGTTTCGTATATATAATTTTCCAGCAAGCTTAGATGGGCTGGCCGGGCGTCGACCCATCCTGGTTTGCCTGGTTGGACAATGGCAGGGATCACCACACCTTGTCAGACCCCTTTGTCCTCTCTCTCATTCTCTTCCACACATGAACATGTATAAATTCATCAATCACTTCATAAATGATTGGCCCTCTAACAGTCTAACTCGATCTGAGTCTCACCAGTAGTATTGTTAATGTATATATGGCCGAGTACGTCTGACATGTAATGATGATGTAATCAGATCAGGGTAAATACCATGGACTCTCAGTATTTACTACACAGTAACATTACAAGTTTATCATGGTGTGTGATGCGAAAATTCTACAAAACTCCCAAGTATCAAAACTCCCCCACTCCCCACCCTTGGATTAGATGACTCCAAACCCAAAATCCCCCCCCCCCTAATTGTGGACCATTGGATTTGGGGAGTATCAAAACTCCCAAGTATCGTAGAAATTTCCGTGTGTGATGTGTCGATGATATACAAATTGAATTGAGGGGAATTTCTACAATACTGAAATGTATGTCATATCTTCATTTACAAATATAACAAAAAAATGTGTTGTCATTGTGGTAACAAGAGTCTTTTTTTGTGTAATCTTTGTTATATTAGAGGTAATTACTCCATTTATAACTTTGCTACAAGTTTGTGAACAATTTGTTATCAAAGTTGTAATTTTTGTTCAATTATATGTAAATAATATGGATAACTTTGTTGTCAATATAGTAATTTTTGTTCAAAAAAATAATAAATGAAGGTATAACATACATCATCGTCCAAAGTCTACCCCTTCAATTGATCATAATGAAATATCATTGATTTCTTGTAAATATTTACAGCAAATTAAAAAGTTACAAACAAACATATTTTTTGAATTTCTTACACTATTTTTTCTCTTCAAATTATATTCATTTGAACGAATCATAAATTATTTGGTTTTATTTTCAAATTTAAAAAATAATACCATATTTAATTGTGGGTAATAAATTATAGAGAATATGATAATAAACTGTTGGAGCTATGAAATAATATTTTTAGGAATTTTAACTTTTAATTTCCTGTAATATGATTTTTTTAAGAAAAAATGTTGGAGTAGAATGACAATGAGAATGAAGATGATTTTTTATCATTAATGAGTTTTTACTAACTTCAAAGAATTGGAATAACAAACAATTCAAGTACTAAGAGGGAAAATTCTAGTGTATGTTAACGTATCTTATACGTACAATTGCCACTTTCAAGACTTAATTACTCAAACAAGAACGTGTTTACTCTAATGAGGACCTTATTTACCTTAATGAATATTTTTTTGTAGTTACCACATGAGTTGTCGAAGTGGTAATATGTGTCCTCAAGTCGTAAACTATTACAATTACCAGTTTTATGACTTAATTATTCAAATGAGAATCTAATTTACTCTAATGAGGATCTTATTTAATTAAACAAATATTTTTTCTCTTTATTATGTATGAAAAATGTTAACATATCATATCATTACTCGTACTAAGAGTGTCTTTAACAAAACTAGTTATTTTTTAACCAAATTTAACATATCCTTTATACAAGTAATTTGTAATTAATGGGCGTGTGTTTGTGGCAATCAGTCAAGGTGATCATCATCTTCATTCTAATCATTTATGTTCACTCAATAAAATACGAAATTAATTGATATATATTATATAGCTCGCTTTTAAAAAGTAAACTTCGTAAATGATCTTTCACTCTGTATTATATATATATATATATATATATATTGAGAGAGAGAGAGAGAGAGAGAGAGAGAGAGAGAGGGGAGAGAGAGGGGGGGGAGAGAGAGAGAGAGAGAGAGAGAGAGAGAGAGAGAGAGAGAGGTCGAAAATGCATGGTGGATTGCCTCAAACATTGTCTCAAATCAAAGGCATAAGGCCATTTGATATGTTAGTAGTGCCCCATTAGCATACCATTTAAGATGAGACAGTGACATTCACCATGATGTGAAAGACACCAAATTTCACCACTAGTCATCACTACTACTATAAACATGCAGCTACCTCTTGTACATATATGTCTTCTGATTCTGCCTTAATTCATTGAATTTACGTACATTTCTTCGTTTCTTTTACATGTCCTCCATAATTTGGGGCTAGCTTCCAAAGGAATGGAACCACTAACTATCATTATCCCTCCCACACTTCTTGTCTAGCATATGACATTTCAGTCATTGATTTGCCGCCATCTCTTTGTTCCACTCTAAGAAAATTCACCACCCATCAAATAAACCATTCATGTTAATCTATAAACTTAACTTAATTTAATTAAGCAAAGCAAGGGAAAAATGATTTTAATTATCGTCACAAGGTACCTAGCTAGCTAGCTAACTTCATTTTCAAGGGATGAGCCATATCTATAATGGCAAAACTACATGCATGTCGATTCAAACGATAACTTTGATACTTATTGCTTAGTTTTTTCATAAACCATCAACATTGTTTGTTAAACTTCCAATAGGAATCAACAATTATCATACGAACTATGGGACCCCATAAATGTTAGAGCCAGGGAATATATGCCTCATTCAAATCGCACAATTTTTTGTGTAATCATAAAAGCTACGTAGTGCTTAATTTGTAGTCCTTGTTCTTTCCTTGTATCTAAACTCCTAAAGGCTAGGCTCTCCAATCATATATGTTCATTTTAATTTTCTAATACCACCTTACGATTTCTCGATGTGACTCTCAAAATCTTGTACTTAAATAACCCATTTTTCTAATGAAAAGTATTTCCTAGCTAGCACTAAATAAATCTGTTGGCTCCTGCTATGTTGGGGGGTCTGAGACAAAACAAAACAAAGTGGAGGAGGATGATTCTAGCTTAAGCATTATTGCAAAGGTCCTTTTCTAATTTCTGTGTACGCACGTAGTTAACAATTAAAAGTGATTAATACAGATGATTATATAATAACTTAAAATTATATTCGTTCCCTTTAATATAATTTCTCCCCCCCCAATTAAAACATCCCTTCCCCAACGAGTACAATTAAAGTGATACTTTGACTTTACGATTTTTTACAATTTGAAAATAGACGTTAATGTATTGGGCGTGCACGTAACGAGAGAAGTAAGAACATAAAAAAATCAATTAAATTAAATAAAAAAACAAAGAAATATGTTCTAAACGGAAACGTTCAGAAACAAAGAACAAACGAAGAGTGTGGATGATGGAGTAGCCCATGAGTTAGAGATAACAAATAAATTAATTAACACGTATAAAAGTTCGTGCTTATATTGCTAGACAATGCAATGGAGTAGCCCGTAAGTTAGGTAATTGTACGTAGAAAGAAAATAGTGTGGATGATGGATCTAGTCATCCTCTGTCCTGGTTCAATAATGGAAACAAAAGGAGAAAGCAATTTTAACATATACGTATAGGAAATTAAATACAGAAAAAAATGATTTGGCTGTCATTCTCCACAAAGCTGGAGGCCATTAGAGTCATTCAAACACAGTGTCACCTCCTCAATCCTCATCCATGGCTATATAAGCTCCCTTCTTTCACACTCCACAATCTCTTTCTATCTCCTCTCTCAAATCTAATAGTCTATCTCCCTTAGCTCTCCATAAAACACAAAGAAACAAACCACTCCAAATCTCCATATATAAATTAAGTCCTTATATATATAACAAAAGCTCAAAGCTCCAAACATGGGGTTCCCAGCTGGCTACTCAGAGCTTCTGTTCCCAAAGCTCTTCCTCAGCACACTTTCCGTTCTGGGTCTCATCCGAAAGCTCATCACCACCCTCTTCTCGTTACTGGGCCTCCAAGACTTCATCGAACCCGACAATGCCTGGTCCGACCCGCCCCACCCGGCCCGGATCCCCGAATTCCAGTCCGTCTCCGCCTTGCTGATCCGCGAAATCCTCCCCGTGGTGAAGTTCTCGGACCTTGTCGACCCCCCCCGAGTCGTGCGCCGTCTGCCTGTACGAGTTCGAGGGCGAGGACGAGGTGCGGCGGTTGACCAACTGCCGTCACATCTTCCACAAAGGGTGCGTGGACCGGTGGGTCGGCTACGACCAGAAGACCTGCCCGCTTTGCCGGACGCCGTTCATTCCCGAAGATATGCAGGGGGCTTTCAACGAGCGCCTTTGGGAAGCTTCCGGCATCCCAGATTTTTACGGCGATTTCCCACATGCTATTGGTTATGACTTCTGAGTTGTAGCACCACAATATATTCCAAATTCTTTGTTTTTTTTTTGTTGGTTTAGAAAGAGAGGCTTCTGAGTCTTCCAAATTTAGAAACAAGGACGAGAATCAAAATCTCGATAATTTCATCGTACATAGTATGAGCTCAAACTTAGCCCGGAATGTGAGGATGAGTGTTCTACCCACCGGAGTTCAAAGAAGACTAGAAGATGAAGTTATGTGTAAATAGGGTTTAGGACAAAGAAGAAGAAAAATGAGATTGTTCTGTGCAGTTTGTTTTTCGGAAATTGAATTTTACGGTTTATAGGATGATCTTTTTCACCTTTGGATCCGACGGTTTCACTTTTGAACTTCAAAATAAATAGTTTTACAACTTAACTGTATGTTTGACTCTTGGAATCACATAATTAAATCTCTGAGGAATTTCATTGTTTTTTTTGGTAAGGTGCCAGTGCAACTCAGATTTCCAAAGGTTAAGATTTGATTTTGATGTGCCTAATTATTTAGAGTGATGGGTGAGTTGTTCATTGTTCTTGGCGTATTGGTGAAGTTGAATATGTGTAACGCGTGAAAGGAAATCGGTGGGTTCGTGGTTCTTTTGGCTTTTGGGTATATTGGTTGGGTCATTGTTTTTACTATTATGAAATGGGAGCGTGACAATGTCAGTTGGTGGCTTAGCATTCGACAAAATTCTGGTCATGGAAGAAATACATGTCTTTGCAGCTGTCCAAACATTTTTCATATTCATGTGGAAGCTATATCAAATGGGATCTACCAACTTCAAAAAATTAAAAAAGGACCTAGAGGTGGAACAGTTTCGGCACAAATTTTGATCTAGATTTATTTCATCACACTCGTTGAGTCGAAGTTTACTCTTATTTGCATGTATTATGCATCGTAGTTTCTTAATCAAAACCGTTACTTTAGTAATAGGAAACATTCTTACAAGTTACAACTAATTAAATCATCTTTGAACTTATTGATTTTTCGGAGCATATAAACAGTTCTCATTCGTCAAGATATTACACTATGTAATGATCGAAAAATATAGAGTAGAGTTTGGACGGACGTGTTCAAACTAATTGGGTATTTTCTATATGTTCATCCAGAACACCGGCCAAGAGGATTTAAAGTAGTGTTCCAGGTTTCCAGGAATCATCTTTCTTTTTGTTTCCTGGGAATCTCTTCCCTTTTCTTTTTCCGTTGTTCTTTTTTGGTTAAAGATGAAAAGAAAAAGTCTGGACCAATGTCCACCCCAAAAATTAAGTTTATACATAAAATATTTGGCCTGGAATAGTTCTTTCATGTATTCTGGTAATGAAATAGTTGTTTATATAATGGTCTGGACTCTGGAATGAACGTACTCTGCCGGCATCTGTATATATATGATTTATCCATATATAGTTTTCAATTGAATTCTACATATTGCAAAATGTAGTTTATAATTGGGTAAACGACACTCCACGTACATTTGACATTGAATTTGCTAGGTGATTGAAAGTTTGATTTTATGAGAGTGATTAGTGATCATCAAAGTTATTAAATTGCAAGACTTGTGAGTGATGTGGAGTCCCATTCTGTGGAGAGATTGTTGCTGGTGCCATGAAAGAGCTACAGACATGGAGAACCAATTGTTGTGCTTAATTTTCAATACAGTGGAGCCACCACATCACATCACATCACAACACAACACAACACATTTTAAAATGATATTGAATTTAAATTTGAATTTGAATTCATACTCTTATCTGTGTTACAAGATGAGCATGAAATGAATTGTAAATTCAATCATCTATTTATTGATAAGATATAAAAATGTATTAGAGAAATTAAAGGTTTTGATCAAGCGACCAAATCTAAATGAATACATTCTCAATTACGGTGTTTAAAATGCCTACCCTTGTAAGTTGATCATCGGTTTAGTAAAACATGGAAACCGTCCGACCAAATTCCAACCCTAGCTAATTGTACCTATGTAAGGTTTTAATTATAGCTAATATACGTAATGCTTCTAGATGTACAATTTCTAATTTCTTCTATAGATCTTCGATTTGGCTTTTGCTTTCTATGAAACCCCACAAAGATGGATACAATTCTTAGTGCAACGTCACTCTCGAATTCTCGATCATATCGTCTAGTAATTACAAAGCAGGCACCATTTTTCAAATCCCATATTCTAGAACTAAAAAAACTGAGAATTATTCTCTCATATATTGTGTCTTTTGACTACACCAACCTCCATAAAACATATAAATTGTGTCGACTTGCAGCAATGGACATACAAATTGTGTCATTCACTATTCAATAAATTACTAGTCATTGACCCATTGCTATGCTCTTCAAATGGTCGTTATCAGAATACGGTGTCGTTCTCAGAGGCTCAGGATCAAGTTGAAGAATTGAAATCTGCCAGCAAAACGGTTAGAGAGAGACTAGGGCAAGAAGACGATGGCATTCTTCTTCTGTTTTTTTGTTTGTTTGATTGTATTCTCATGTTTAATTATTTCTTCTTTACAAAAAGAAAGTTTGATCTAATTATATTTTTTCCCATTGGAAAGATAAATGAAATTTCATGTTATTTACATGTCACTTGGTGATATGTTGACATCATTCCCTAAACAACAAATCGTTGGAGTACTAATTGACCGTTTAAAATCGATACGCAAGTAGATTTGAAAAAATAGCAGTAAAAAAAGCCAATACATGCATATAAACAAAAAGATATACATATATTTCTCACAAAATTCTTGAAGTTCACCGTACTATGCATTCAACTGCATGTATGCTTTGAATTAATTAATTATCTACGTACAATTATTCTTGGTAGATGGAGTTGCGTCCCAAACTACAATTCTGCAAAAGGAAAAGTACTTCAAGGAATTCGAACTAGCACGTACAGCATGATCGAGCTTGGCCCTATAAAATTGTGAGAAATTTTTCAGTGAACCTGTAACTCCATAATTTGGTCGGACGATTCCCTTATTTTACGAAATCGATGATCAACTTACAAAGGTAGGTAACAGATTAGGTTACACGTAATTCCTAAATGGATAGGCATGGCTTCTTGTTTGGTAGCATATTATATAGCTGCCTCATCAATACGATTTATATATGCTTAAGTTAGTAAATTAGTTGGGGGTGTGAATGTGATGGAGATTGAGTCACCTTCCTGGGTAGGTATGAAAATTCAGATGGGTTTTTTTCTTTGATAAGAAAAGAAAGAAAATTCAGATGGGTTGGTGGGTACGTTAGTTGGATTTTAGGGTTTCTCTTTGACATTTCACCTTGTAGTTTCAGTCATTAATTAGTTAGGGGAATTAATTTGACTTTTGTACGTAGAGTCATTAGTTAGGGGAATTAATTTGACTTTTTTTCTTTTTTCTTTTTAGAACTTTGATGTATGTGGATGAAAAAGATCGAGACATATATAAGAAAAAGATATACGATTTTTGTAGCAAATCAACAATTTTCATTAGACAAACTGTAACGGATATATATCGATCTCTAGACAGTAAAGACATTAAACTCAATAAAACTACAAAATTGCCCAAAAGAACAAAATTAAACCGGGCAAAAGTCACTCTAACAACTACGAAGCCCTAGCCTAGCTACATCACTAAAACTATGCATGAATATATCCTAGCCAACATTACTAAATTTCTTTGAATTAGAAATTTCTGCAATTCCATCTAGTATATATCACTTGTTGCTTAGCTTGCTTCGCCGCAACCCTACATTCCTGAAGTCCTACGTACATACTACCAAGAAACAAGTTAAAAGCAAAGAAATCACATGATCTCTAATTAAGTGCGGCCACATCTGATCCAGATATATAGAAACAAATTATGTACATACCATGGCCTGCAGCGATCGAGCAATCCAATGTGGCAACTTATAGGGATCGGATCGAATTAGCCGGCTTCGGAATCAAAGTTAAGGTGTGTTGCTAGCTCTATAAGTACACTCTAAGTGTTTAGGGAAATTGGAGTACACTCAAAGTGTTGCTAGCTCTCTGAGTGTACGTACAACCGAAAGATTCGAAACAAACAGGGTTTTTTTGCTCTCGGGAAATTGAAGGAGAAAATGATGATGACCAAGTCCAAGTGTAACAACAAAATGGCAATAGCTCTTAACTGGATTCTGGTGCTCTCTCTTCTTCTCATGGTTTCCATCTCTGAGAGTAGTAAACAAACTGGAGGAGGCAAGACTAATTAATTCATTTTCATCCTGCATATATAATTTAATAAATATTCATTGATTAACACATAGAAATCTGATGCATGCATGCAGTTGGAGTGGATGCTATTGATGCAGAATGCAATACTGTTTACGGTGCAGAGGTCGGTGATTCCTGCCAAAGTGTCATCGACAAGTTCGGCTTGAGTTTAGACGACTTCCTAGCCATCAATGTTAGTTGCAACTTCTTCGAGGGTCAATGGCTTTGTGTTGATGGCAGTCCAAATTAATCGATCCAGTTGCAGCATATATATGGTTCATCATTTCAATCCATAGCTGTATGAGTTAATAACGAGGATGAGCTAGCTTTGATGTCGCCCCGCGGCCTCCTCAAACCATTAATTGTTAATTTCCTAATTTTGTAATTTCTTCGACTAATTTTGTCATTAGTCATTTGTGCTTGGTGGAATACAAGGCTGCTGGCCTGCTGCAACTGTTATTATCTATATTTTGTTTTTTTTGTGACAATTAAACTGTTCCCTGTTTTATAACAGAACAAAATAAACCATTAGTTATATGATTGTTAAACTTCAACCATTAGGATCTAATGATATATAGCAGCTCTTTAAGAATATAAATGAATAAGGCAAAAATACACACGGGCGGCTAAGCCTGCCCAAATAACAATCTGATGTTTACAGAGATTTCTTAAACAAATTAGGACAAGTCGATGAATGGCAGACTAAACTAAAGTATGGTTCTACTTGTGCACGTACTATCTTCAAACCATCACCAAGCTAGCTAGTATAGATCGACTAAACTAAACAGAGTTGATTTTACAGAATACTGAGATTTGCATATAAAGCAAAAATGGCTATCCATGGCAGCTATCAACAGACTAAGTGGGCTAGCTATGGCAACAATGTGGCTATTCTGCTCTATCTTTATCTCATCATCATCTCCTCCGCTGAGAGCAGACAACTAAGAAGTAAAGCCAGTAAGTGATTATAAAACCAGAACAAGCTTAGCTAGCTGATGGATAATCAAAATCTGGGCCCTGTTCAAAACAGCTTAATACCATCAACAAGTAGAACAACGTAAAAATGTATAATATAGTATTAAAGTATAATGTACCTATAAAGTAGTTTTAAACGCATATCGGTAATTTACCCCCAGCATCGCCCGGCCTTTGTACCTAGTACCATCAATTTGAGGATCGAGTTACCCTTGTTTAAAAGGGCCCTTCATTTCTGCCTCAAGTTGAGGAGTTCCCCTGTTCAACCCAGTGTTAATTACCAATAAGGCCTCATTTGCATCATCCAACTAGAACGCCACGTGTCAAGGCACTATAGGTTGTTCCGTAGTGTTGATCAAAGATTTCCTGTATGAGGCAGCTGAAAGGAATTAGTAGTCTCAAGTCCAGTTATTTTCATGCAACGTTTTCACTCCAAAAAGATAAATGGAGTTTCATTGCTGGTTTTTGTGTAGTTCAACCTGAAATCAACGCTTTTTACTCGACAGAGTTCAACATCCTTTTTATTTATATTATCATAGTTCATCGGAAGAAATCTTAATTTTTGTGTCGTTTAGGTTTAGGATTTGAATTTTAGGGCTTTGTTAGCTTGGGATTCGAATGGAAACCCCAAAAAGAAAAAGAAAATGGTTGAGCGAACCTGTCTTTGGAGAACAGAAGCCTATTTTACTACATATGGGAATATTAGTCCCTTATTAATTCGATTCCATATGTTGTCACCAATAAATTGTATCAAGTACTTGTACAAATCCATTCAAATAATCGTACAATCCATTCAAATAATCACTAATGTAAGAGAAAAAAAACAATGAAAAATGATCATGAAGATATATTTAGTTTTAAGTTTTTGCGTGTTTTCAAACACTTTTTGCAAGTAAAATTTTAGAAAAGTGCCAAGGTTGCAACATACACAAGGTGGTACTTAACGGTAACAATACTTGCAAACCAACATCTAACTCAATTCATAATACTCCGCAAAGATTGCAAATGGATGAGTAACACAGCCAATCACCTAGAAGGTGGATAACCAGGTGGAGGATATCCTGCTGGTGGATAGCCTTGATCTTGCGGAGGATACCCTGCTGGTGGATAGCCTTGAGCTTGTGGAGGAGGATAGCCTTGAGCCTGAGGAGGTGGATAGCTAAAGGGTTGCCCGTATGCTGGTTGAGGCTGATACCCGACATTGGGAGGAACTTGCTGATCAATGCGAGACATCTGCTGAAACTGAGGCACTGCCATTGGTTGCGGTCCAAACTGACCATCGCGCTTGTCCATTTCGATCTTGTGTTGTGTCTGCATACATGCACAGACACTACAAAAGAAAGCAAATGCAAGATCACTAACTTCCGGTCCACCTAGGCAGAGAATGATAAATGACAAATAGAGAACAACTTACGTGCAATACACCAAGTCAGCCAAACAATTCAGTAATTGAGATGCCTCTGAGATTTCCTCACTTCCAACAAGCATCGCCACTATGGAGAAAATACAAGCAATTTGTTGTAGGCAGAACATGAAACCCTGATAACAAGAGGAAACATGACTAACAGTTGATAGCAGCAATACTTTAGATCAACTCCCAAAAATAATGGATATCTGCCAACTGAGACTCTGAGAGTTGCTCTGTGTGTGAGTATGACTGACCCTGTGTATGTGAGTGTGTGCACGCGGGTGCTTGTGTGTGTGTGTGTGTGTGTGTGTGTGTGTGTGTGTGTGTGAGAGAGAGAGAGAGAGAGAGAGAGAGAGAGAGAGAGAGAGAGAGAGAGAGAAGTACAATGATGCAATTATCACACTGCGTTGTCTGTATATTAAATTCATCTTGCAACAGAAAGCGAGTTGAAGCAACTGAATTCCCAAAGCACAAGAAGACCTGGAACGTCAAACATAGTAAGGAAATTAAAAACTAAAGGCTGAGAAGCTCTCTGCAGCTGCAACTTCAAGTTAACAATTCTGAACATCCAAAAAAAAAAAAAGACCCAACTAATGCCATTTAGAGTGTCCATCAAGTTGACCCTTTTTATGGAAGAAGCTTTTACTAATCACAATCTCAACTATTACAGTAGATAAATAGTCCACTAGTTTAGTTCAGTACAGGGCAAAACAAAACACACAACATAATTAAGAAAAAGAAGACCACAAGTGTATTTGTCTCCAAACTGGTATATTGTGTGCAGAGTAAAAGGGGAGGGTGCTTATCATGTTTTGCTTCATTGCCAATGACTGCAAATGTGTTGTTAAAAGCTGATGCCAGCGGGTTGTCGTTCTCTGCTAAGTGAACATAGGCTTTGGTGGAGGGAAAAGGCTGAGCAGGGGTCTTAGTTATCATATGAGTTAACTGGATGAAGAGAAATGGGAGATTTTTTTTTAGAATTAAAGGGGGCAGAGGTGGAGGAGCAGTGGGATAAAGATTTGTCCTGGTCATCTCTTTGGGCTTCTGTCTCAATGGTCTTTAGGAGAGTTGGTCTATCTGCCATATTGTTAGGCAGCTGTCAGAAAGCTTATTAATCCATCAAATTCACCTTACTAAAGCAAATTGGACCCTCAATTACTCTTATGAACTGATATGATTGCTTATTGGAACTCCATGAAACAAAATCCCTACTAAAAAGGGGCATAAATCAAATTGATATGCAACCAAATCTAGCAATTTTATGATAGTTGTGACCGGTGGCATTATAGCTTGTGTATTGGTTTGTTCCTAACGCATTTAACAAATGCACCCATATTCTGCTAATTAGAAACAACAGATCTCCTTTCCCCCTTGTTATGTTACTGCTCTCAGCACTAGTTGCTATCCTCAGTGCTTGAAGAAACTGTAAGATATACAATAGAGGTACTATCCTACGGGAATCATGTGCATCAAGAGATTCAAACCCGTGATGCAATAACAACAGCTTTCTTAGAAAGGATATCTCAACTTTAATTATCAACCGAGTTGGTCTGATTTGAGATGTCATTAACAGTTGGTTTAAAGTAAATGGCAAGAGTTATATGGCTTCTAGGAAAAAATCTATATGTCTTTAATTTTTATTTTTTTAATAAGTCATTTACTAATTAACGAGTCCTTCAGTCTCTTCCTACTATTTAACAAGTCTTTGAGTACTTTTCTACTGTTTAATGAGTCTTTTAGTACTTTTCTACTGTTTAATGAGTCTTCTTTTATTTTTGTAAGTCCTAGGGGCATCAATTTGAAGCTTAAAAATACGTTTTCTCTTGTAGAAAAAAGTAACATTTAATCATGAAAGAAAATTGAGTTTTCTTGAAGGATCAGTTTTTTTTATATCTCCTTCTACACTTCCTCTTCTCCTTCCTTATTCTTCTTTTCCTTCTAAATTCTCTTCAATAAAGCAAACATGAATCCTCTGATTCTATAAAATTCTTCGGATCACAAAAAATCTCTGCCATCTAAAAGCCCACATACATGTATTATCCTAAATAACTGAAGTTGCTTCATTTTTTTATGCACATGATTCATCCAAATGCATATATTTAAGCTAATCAAGTCCCCTGAGGATTTAGGAGTTCTCTCGCTTATTTTCACTCATTGGCTCATCGACCTATCGGAATCTAGGGACCTTCAGGAATACTAGACTCATCCATAGTTGATATATGACTATATGGCAATCTGTTCTCTCTCTATCAAAGGCATGAACCTAAAATCTATTAGATAAAATGAAAAGTATAATGACAAAAACACATAATTAAATCCAATATTTGAAGAGACTACATACTAAAATAAAACCATCTTAAATCAAATTGAAAAAATTCTGTACCTCGGTGGCCAGGCAAAATTCAGGACATTTACTTTCCCCACATCTACCACTGCAGGGCATATAACCAGCACAGCATACATATCTACGACAAACAAATACACAATAATCAGAACAAAGGTGACATTAGTTCATAATAGAGTTCCAAAGAAAGTGAAAAGTACATATTACCTTGACATGTCATTGTAAAGAGCCCTTTTCCGGAGCAAGTATGATGCGCATGGGGCACTACAGGGAAAGAAAAAGTGCAAGGCAATATAATTGCATGAAAAAATCAACACATGATGAAATGATTTCCACATCATAAATGGTGAGAAACAAAATCCCAATTTGACAATTAATCAAAATCAATAAAAAAAAAGAGATTGCTAAGGTTGATGAACAAATAAAAGGTGCTCAGAAGACAATGCATAGGTAGAAAATAAAACCTCTTTTTATTTCATGTGATGATGGAAAAAAAAATATTCTGCTCACATGACAAGCATTGTAATATACTTCACAAGACAAGACCAGCATTTACATTAAGCCAAAAGGTACAAGATAAAATTTCCTTTCATTCCATATGACAGTAAAATAGTGTAATTGAGTAATCTATCAAGTGAAAATCAATAAGCAAGGGACCTGAAACAATCCAGAATTCAAAGAAAAAAGTGACAGAGTGAGCAGGCAAAAGTCAATTTCAGTTTGAGAACTGAAACTGCTCTCTTCATTCACCAAATCTCCAATTACTCAACGAGTTTTACATCCTAGAGCCTGGTAAGGTTGCACTATATTTCCAAGGAGTTAAGTCCGCGATTTTCAGGCCAAGCTGAAATTCTTATAGCTATCAACACGAAATCGTTAGTTATTTAGAACTTAAGCACTCAAATTCTACAGATTCTAATAGAGGGAGGAAAGTAACGAGAAACAATCTCCAAGTCAACCAATGTACGATTAAGTCAACGAAGGTAAAGCGAAGACGATAAACAGAACAAAATACGAAGAGGAATTGTGAAATCGAAAGCTAAAATTCAGATCTAAGAGCGAGCGAAGCAAAAAATTGAATAAACAACAAGTAATCGAAGCAGATCAGAAGCACGCACCAAAAAACCGCGAAGCAGCAATCTGCAACAAACGTTCACAGCCTATCAGATACAGAGAAGATCTCAGATGTAAAATGCGAGGGAGAAAGAGAGAGAGAGAGAGAGTTACAGCGAGTATCGGCCTGCATCGTTCCCATGAGGTCGGAGTGCCAGAGATTGCGGTAGTTCTGGCGGACCTGCATCTTCTCCATGTTCGCCTGAGATGACGCCATGGCCTTAGGGAGAGAGAGAAAGCAATCGGAGGTAGACGAAGCGCCAATAGAAAAAGGGAAAACCACTCATAAGTATTCGAGTGGGTTTTGCCTTTTATCGTTTTTGGCCGAGGCATTTTCAAAATCTTCTAAGGGAAGACTTACTCGATTGGTATTGTAATAATTTCAAAGCAAAGTTCCAAGGAAACTAGGCTGGCTTTTCCGCGTAATAATTTTCTCTTCCGCGTCTTAAGAATAAAAAAAATCCCATGTTTTTTCGATGAAGCCAATGAGCCATCAGCAATTTTCTAGTCGAATCGTATTTGCCACGCTGGCAGGTCTTTTCCTTACGGGTCGGGGCGGGGTTAGTGTCTTCTCGGTGTTAGGACTTGCAGCCTGTGGGCTTAAGTGTAATGGATCAAGGGCTTTTTCGTATATGGGCTTAGGTTTGAGAGTTGGGCTTTGTGTGTTTGATCTGCCCATATTGCTTAGTAAAAACTAAAAACTATGTAAACATGTAATAAATAAACTAGCTAACCCAAAAGGGTGGGTGGGTTGGTAACTGGATTTGGCTGCAATTGTGACCATCCAAGTTCGATTCTTATTGACTCCAAAACGGCCAACCTCGTGGCGCTAGTGGAGTTTGGTTGGTAGACCAATCGTGAGGCGAGTTGTAACCTCAGACAACCAGTTGAATTCTTGCCCATTGCACAAGTTGTGTTTGCAAAATTAGAGTAAAGTAAAACATGTCAATCCAAGGTTGAGCTCATCAGTGTCTTTTGCCTTTTTTCAATATAAATATTGATGATATTCCTTTTATATTGGAAAGCTAAAATCATCGTATCAGTTTACAAGTCTAACTATAACATTATAACGCCTTAGTTAGACGTTCTCTAAGTGGGACATCAAAAAGATTCTTTTGTACTCGTCTGGGCGAGAATGAGAATGACAAATTGACTCTAAACGGTCAATATTATTATTCCAAAAGATTTATGTATCGTTATGCACTCATTCATTTGATACATTTTAACAATATATAGGATCAGAAAGTTTGTGGGTCCGATTTATTAAAAATTAAAATGAAAGATCAACGACAAAAATGAACTTTTTAACGTCTTTTCACTTTTTATATTGGAAATTTGATATTAATGATATTCTCTTTCAAACCGAAAGATCATACATCATTTTATCAGTCTAAACGCCTCAATTGGAATATCTTAATAGTCAATGGTACTCGAAGAGATTCTTATTTACTCGTACGTGCAAGAATGAGATTGACAAACATGATCTAGACTACTCATATTGCTATTCCTAGTTTTCATACACATTTTAAGACTGAATTGATCATTTCTTCTCCATGATCGATCACTTCTTTAATCTCATAACTATCCCAAGAATGAATTGATCATTTCTTCCCATGATTCCCTAATTACAGGGTTAACTTAACTCATTAACGCTTCACCATGGCCTTGAATCTTTCACGCAATCATATATACCCATGTTAATTTCCAATTAATTCTTCTTGGACACAAATCATGGTTGATTTATCTTATAATTAGCGTATTTTTCAACTAAATTCAGAGTACCTGAAACAAAGTTTCATAGAATTAAAGATTGATTTATGTGTTCAATATCTCCTAATCAAATTGACATTGACTTTCTTAAAAAGTCTAGCAATAAAGAAGTCCATTTGCAAAGATATACAATGAAGAGGGTAAGAAGCTAGGGGTAGAGTTGTTCAAATTAATTGATAGAAAGAACAAGTTACGTGGAGAATTTGAAATTATATCAAAATGTGGGGGCAGATGTGCAAAGTGCAACCCTTTTTATAGCATAGCAAGACTACACAAGTGGACTGGTCTCTTCCTGTGTAGTTTGAAAAATCTCTTTTGGAGAGAGAGAGAGAGTGAGAGAGAGACGAGAAATGGCTTCTCTTTGTCTTGTTGTTCAGTAATTCCAGAGCCCTTTAATAAAACCAGTCCAAATTTGTCAGTCTAGTTTGTCCGTTTACACAACAGAAAACACACGCAAACAAAAGCAAAACACCTTCTCTCCAGCTATAACTTCCTAACTTTCCTGGTCTGTTTCCTTTTGGGGTTCAATTTCAGATCACAGAAGCAATTTGGGTCTGCAATGTCCTCTGATCTCTTTGTTGACGATGGCTCTTTCTACCGCCATTCTTATGAAGCAGACCTCCAGCTCTTCTCTGAGCCATTCTCTCCGTTCTCAGACTCAGCCATTGATATCCTCCAAGCAATCTCAGACCACGAAAGCCAGCAAAACCCACAAAAACCAGTTGATGATCAGCCTCACTCATTTGAGCAAACCTCCCCACTTCTCATTTCTTCTTCACCCCCAAGTTACCAATTGGAAAGTTTGAGCCTTTACCAAGCAACCCATCTTGGCCCTCTTCAAAATGGTCCAAATTTGGGAAATTTCTCAGCTCTGGACCCTTTGGAGGTGAAAACTGAGCAATGCCATGTGGGTTTTGACCAGAATGCTTATAATTACAACAACCAACAAGCTTTTGCTCCTCATAGTTATAAAGGTGGTGCTGAAAATGTGGCCAAATATATGCAGAGGAGCTATAGCAGCAACTCCTTTGATGGTAAGCCTGGTTTTCTCTTCCAACCTCGGTTTGATTCTGTCATGGAGACTCCAAATTTTCAGAACCAAGCAGCTTCCCTGAGCTCACCTGAAAGCAGCTTTTTGACGAGTCACATGAGGAGGGTTTCCAGCACTGGAGATTTGCAAGTCAGTCTAAAAGTTCACACTTTTCTAATGAAATCCCCTGTTTTTTTTTTCTCTGTTTCGTTTTACCAAATACTTAACAAAATCCCGTGTCTGCTCTGTTTCGTTTTTTCTTTCCAGAATTTGAGAACAGCTCGTACTCCTCGAGAGAGCTCAGTCATGGAGGAAGCTGGGAACTTCAAGATGGGGAAGTACAGTGCAGAAGAGAGGAAAGAGAGGATTTCAAAGTACAGAGCCAAGAGATCACAGAGAAACTTCAACAAGACTATTAAGGTAGACACCATAGTCATATATTTCAAGAACTTATTTTTCTCTGTAACCAAACCACCAATTTTTTATTTTTTTAAAAAGGTTTATTACGTGTTGGATTCTGAATGTGAGTGGTGTTTTTCTGTGTAGTATGCATGCCGCAAGACACTTGCAGACAACCGTCCACGCATACGTGGCAGATTTGCACGCAATGATGAAACTGGTGAGATTCTCAAACCTGCATGTTCCACCAGAGAAGAAGACGAAGATGATCTCTGGGTAATTTGTTTTTTTTTTCTTTTTCAAATTTCATTACTTCTTTTGTGCTATTCTAATTTCAATAGTAAACACTGAAATGTAACCTAAACAGCTTATTTGTGGTTGCGTATGTAGAAACAGTTACCTTGCAAAACTGTCGATTTGACCATAAAAACAAGATTTCACATAATAAATAGTTTGAATTGACAGTTTCGTGACATAACATATTTGACTGTCCGATAATATGACATTTTTTTATAATTTTTTTTCGTAATAACGTGGATTTTGATGTGGCTTTTTGCAGATTGAAGGGTTGAATGTAGAAGAGGAATTAGAGGATGGGACCTTAAGAGGAGGACAGCAGTTTATGAACAATTTTGGACCTACGCAGTTCCAGTACTATGGCTTTTATCATTGAACAATTGCAAAAAGCTTTTTCTGGAGGAGCTTCTTTTTTGAATATTATTAGGTCCGGACAACAACATGACTAGAAAGCCTTTCTGAATTCTGAGGAAAGCAGAGAGAATCAAAGGGTTTCCTTTTGTTTTCCTTTTTTGTTTAATGTAATAAGGCACCAATTGTTGAGCTTAAAGTTGCAGTTGGGTGGTTGTAGGTTGTAGAAGTTAGTCACTAATAGGGTTTTCTTTTCTTTTAACTATTTCTGACTTCCTCTGTAAGTCTGTATATATAGTCAATAATAAGAAGGAATTTCTATTCTCAAATTCAGAATTGTTGTTTCTTGATCAAAGCATCAGCAACTATATATATTAGCTTCACAATAAGTATAAGAAATTACTATTTGTAGTAAAAAAATATTTTTCTACACTAAATAGAATGCTTTAAAACTTGTGATATTATTATTCTAAATTCATATTTAATAGATAATAGTTACTTGTTACTTTCCATTTTTCCAATTAAATACCATCTTTAGGATGTTGGTGGAGACAATTTTTATGAATCTTATAATCCAAATGACCCAAAATTGCATACCAATAGGCTAGCATATAGATGCCTTTTGCCTTCATCATCAAAATGAAAATTGTTTAAAACAGTTCAGGAAAGAGCCTAAATGGCTCTAAAGGTGAAAACTTTTTTCTTCTTTTCAGATTTCAACTCAATTTCACTTGACAAATTGCTCTAACTTTAGAAGGATAGATCAAGTTCTGCAAAGTGATTGGTAACCATGAAATTGATCCTGTCAAGTTTGAATTAACATTGTACATCATACTCAACATGTTTCAATAAAAGATAGTGGACTTCTAGTTCATGTATACATTAAACCCTAGAAAGTTATTCCTTGATAAAGTGGCTTTTAGTAACATTATGTAAACCCTAGATGACAATTAATATGATTGCATGCTTGGAAGCAATAGGTTTCTTTTTCCTAACTTAAGTTCATAATCAAATGGACAACTTGGTCCATGAAGGAATAAGAAATATGCCTATATATTCATACATAATGTTCTTAACCCCTACCCCATGCTAATTTACAATTGTCTATCTGTTAGTAGACTAGTAGAGCAAATTATTAAGCTCATATATAGGGTCATAGAAATATATTTACCTTAGTAGCCCACCTCAAATGGTCCAATTAACAATGATGTTGCACTGAGTTAATGGTAAAGTTGGACTTTTCCCCAATACTATTATTAATTTGCATCGCTAATCAAATTTGATTTGATAACAATCCCCTATTGTGTTTATAATCAGAACGACATATTTTTAATCTTTTATTTAATTCTCTCTAAAATAATCTCTAATGTGTAATGTATGAGCCTTACACGTTATATCATAAACTCTAAAACAATTTCGTTTTGATGTAACCATTGTATGATCTTATAAAATGTAATTAGATGAGGATATTAATTCCTAACTTTTGTTCTGGTAATCAAGTAATAGGTAATTAGAGTGGGACTTTCATTTTCCAATCAAAGATCCAGTCAGAAGAATTTCCTAGTCTATACTAATTAATATGTAAATTCTTAGTGTAGTCAAGTCATTAACCACTGAGACAGTTGCAAAAATTACTTTCAAGTGTTTAGTAGAATGAGGCAGGCACATCCCTTCTCCAGAGTCCAGCATATCATCACCCACAAACTAATTTTTATACAATATAATATTCTCCCCTAAAAGTAGGAAGATAATAAAATGAGGTTGGAATTAACCTCCCTGCTAGTAGTAAAATTAATATATATATATTATATATGCAATCTTATACAGTGGTAAAAAATCAATTGGAAGAATCAGTGTGAGTGGTACTAGCAGTCAAACTTAGGATTGACAAATATAAATATAAAAGCAAAGCTTGTAAATGAAACAGCCTGAACTACTGAATATACATTTGGAACATATTCTGCTGATCATGAACATAATAGCACTATCACCTTATAAATTATATATGCAGCTTTTCTGTTTATTCCCAAACATGAAAAAAAGAAAATAGATCCTTTTGACTTTGAATCTGCCAGGTATAAAATGCATGCACTAATTCCATAATGTCATATATAATGCAGTATATCTCATATATATATATATATATATATATATAGATGAAGACACATGTAAAAGCAATTGTAAGTGTCAAGCTGCGCGCAGATGGCATTAGCTAGCTTGGTAGCATTGCAAGCCCACAGAGGGAACCTAATATTTAAGTCTGTCTATTCCTGAGAGAACCCATATCTGCTAATAACTTCAAATTGAAAATGTGTAATGAATAATCTTGAAGATTTAGCACTAAATAGAAGGAAGATTTCATCTGGAGCAGTGTATTACATATATGCATGGAATCATATATCCTGGCATCGAGTGTATTATATAATTAGCAACAGAAAGAGATGCTTAATTTGGTCATAAAGGATTAAAGGGCAAATCAAAATTAGAATGATTTTTACAAAGTCATAGCTTGCCTCATCAAGCTTGGCATCTTCTTCAGTCTTCTACTACTATAACGTACACCTTTCTTTATAGAAAAAAGATGAACATTATACCAGTGAGAGCACCTGAGAAAGATCAAAGACCCTAGTTTTTCAATTTCAAGTACTACGCAGATTGACAGCCTATATATAATAGATCACTAATCAGAAATGCTAATTGAAACCAGAAAATTAAGAAACTTAATGAGCATCAAAGAGTCGATCACAAGGGAGATACAAAGACCGAATCTTCATCTACAAAGTACTCTATCATTGTGCAATAGTAGTTGGCTTTATAGTTGATGATCATTCTGCAAAACCCATTTTCCTTATGTGTTAAATATGTGCATGAGAGAGAGAGTGAGACAACTCGCTCACTTAATGAGTTAATGGGAAGAGCAGTAAAGAAAAGAATGCTTTTTAAAATTGATCATAATTAAGCACAACTAATGATTCCAAACACTCACTTTTTGACCATCACAATATAACAAGAATTCATATTTTAAGCTACTACTTCAGCTCAATATCCTATCATTACAGTACTACTATAGATCATAGAGTGATCAATTAGTCTGTTTAATACCTCATTTGCTCGTTTTAGTTAACAATATTGTAAGCTTTGGGGATTTAATTAGGAGTTTGTGACCTGGGGACGTAGTGAAGAAGCTTATGAAATCTAACATTGACACTGGTGCCTCAACCTTCTCTTAAAACTCTAGTTACAGAATATCGTGTGTTAACAACACATGATCATGCCTCTCTAGTTCGAAACAAATGATCTTGAATGTCTCTTAGATTCTACGTGCAAAATGGTCGAGGTCACACATGAGTGTGTTAACTTAATATAATGTTGAGTCTAGTTATTGCCTATTATTCTAAAAAATATTCTAGAAACGAACTTCTCGGGAAAGATGGGAAGATGTCGACAGAGTGATGATCGGAAAAGGTGCTGATCCCTCTTGGTGGTCCAAGAAAGGTTCCTTGCTGGTACATCGAAAATTCCATGTTCAGGGAAACTTTACTAGCGATTTCTCTTGCAATGATTGAACAGAAAACCATAAAATAGTAAGTATGTGCACGAATGGTATATCATCATTATTGGACCGATTTTATTTAAAAACTACTGCCCATCTAGCAGACAAGAAAGAACAGCCTTAATTTGTCACTACTGGTGAATCTTTTGGTTATGAAAAAAAACATACCTAAAGAAAAAGAGTACGTGTTATACCATTAGTCCCTCAATTTTTATCGATCCAATTCTCAAACTAGCTCTCTTCGATTCGTTTTTTTTTATTTTATTTTGTCCCAACTTCTATCAGATTTCGAAGTGGATCATTGTGGATCATTTTTTTCAAGTATGTAGTTTTTAACAAAATTTCCCACATCAGTAAGTTAGTATCATTAAAATACTTAAAAACTACATCAGTAAGCAAGGCTACATACTTGAAAACCAAGTTAATACTGATATTGATTAAGCAAGTTAATTCAAAACCAAGTTAATTCAAAACCAAGTTTTTAACAAAATTTCCCACATCAGTAATTTCCCACTGCAGTCGATAGACTTGCCTTGATAGTTAACTCAAAACCAAGTTAATATCATTAAGCAAGGCTAATATTGATTCCCAGTGTGGACTGGGAAGACCTCTAGACCAGAATAGTTAACTACTGCAGTGTGATATATATGTAAGTTCAGTATCTACAATAGTCAGAGACCTTTCAAACCCCAAATCCATATATTACAAAATGACTGATGTCTGAGTCATTTGACTAAACAACAGAAGGTTTTCTTATCATATATTATTCTGTGCATTAAATTATCCATTTTTATTCAGAACTTTCTTATGAATTGTGCACTCAAGTAGTCCTCCTTTACTGCACATAATTGTTATATTCTCCTTGTCTCCAACTCTCCACTACTTGAGATTAGGAGTGATGTCCATTTCAAGCCAAGTTAAAAAAATATAGGAATTGGCTTTGTCCAAGTAGTTTAGTTTAATCTTTGTGTACCCATTAGCACTCTCTGGAGAAGGAACATGAACTCGATCATTGTGAGAGCAATGATGAGCTGTAGTGTTGGGCATTTTGATTGTGTCTTGGAGAAGTGAATCTTTTACCCTGCTAGTGCTGGGAGAGTGTGGCTCTTCCTTTGCTTCTTTAAGTAAGCAAGTGTCAACTTGTACACGCAAAAGGTAATAAGCTAGTGAAGAATGTCCCAAAAAGCAGTCAAAAACCTAGCCTAGCCTCTTAGCTAGGTCTTTGGAGAACAGAAAAGAAATTCCTCCAACGTGTGTGTGTGTGAAGAATCCATAAAGGCATCAATCAACTCTTAACTGGTCTCTCACCAACTTCGTGATGTTGACACACACTTAGTTTATGTTTAACATAAATAAAAAATGAGTCGATAATGCATATCAAGCTAACTCAACACCCTCGTTCACCGGAGTGCTATTTTGCTTATGGAGAGGCACACTTGTATAGACTATAGAAACAGGCTACCAGCAACACGATACATAAGCGGGAATGGGGGGATGAGGGTTTTCCACTCCGAATCTAGTACTACTAATACTCTGATACCATGTTGAACAATTAAGGAGAGTGGGTTACATTATCCCACGTCAAAAGTTCAAACATCTTGCGTTCTTGACATCGTGGACTACATTAGCGAAAATTCCACCATACGCAGAAAAACTACTATATGAACTTTTGGGCAAGTCGATTTTGCAACAAAAAGTTCATGGGTTCCACTAGAGCAATTATAATAAATCTGCGGCTCAGTTTCATGCGTTTTGCAGCTGGGAAAGAAATCAAAGAACATACAAACTACTCTGGAAGCTCGTAAGGCCTCATGAAAAAGTCAAAACTATACCAGTAAGCGTAGATGGTTCTTGTACATTTGGCACAAAATATTCACTGTCAACACTCACAGATTGAGATGACAAAACTGGCCCGACTTATCCATTCCTATACAGTCTCGAAAGAAGGCCTCAAACAAGTGCAGGCAAGGAGAACAAAAAATTTGGAATCATAGAAACATTTTAATACCATAAAGAGATTTGATTTCAGCAAAACCCTTGAATGGGATGCAAAATGTGCAAGTGTGTTGATAGAGCTTGATAATCCACCTCGGCAGGAACCTCCACATCAAGCCACAGTACTGGGACATGCACTTGGATCACTCGGGTGAGTTTTCTTCATCAATAAAATATCTCAGGAGGCACAATCTGCCAATTAGTGCAGAATTTGAAAGATATGAACCACGGGGAATTCATATCCAAACATCAAGTATATACAAGTACAGAACACCTTAATATGTGCAAAGCTGCAAATCTGAATTTTTGCGGCAAATTTGTATTTTTGGATAAGAAACTGGGCTATCTGAGAAATATACAGAAAGCTTGCTCATTTTATAAGTCAAAACGGAGCATCAACCTCACATTTTCGGAATTGTTATTTTTTTCATCCTTCATGATCTCAGGCAAAGCGCTTTTTAAACAAATGATGTCTCTTGGCCGGATCCTTGGGCTTGCTCTTCATCTGTCCTTTGCCATGTTTGTTTTTCCCAGTACTGCAAAGTAGATATGATTTATGATAAAGATAGATATACTTCTTTTATGTCTTCTACAAGTAAAGCAACAAAGGTGGAAAAACTGGATAAGCATACCTATATTCCATGTAAACCATCCCATTCGCACCCGACATAGCACTCATGGATCCTGAATAACGACGTGCTTTAAGAAGGGCAATGTCATCCACATCTTCGTCTAGTTGCTCTAACCCAACAGCATCGTCACCAGCAGTCAACACCTGGAAGCATTAAACAGGTCAGAAAATCTCAAATACAAAGAGGAGGAATGCTGGTCTCTGATAGGAAAGAATCCAAGACTGCTTTCTCTACTATTCTCAAACCTCTATTGGAAATTTGCTTTACTAACTTTCTCCCTCCATTTCTTTACTCTTTCCAACCAAGGAAAAGGAAGATAGAAAGAGATGTGGTTATACACAAGGGAAGTGAACCGTAAACCCTAAATTAGATTGGAACAAATGTAGAAGAAGAAAGTGCTCTTTTCAATGTATTAAAAACTTGCGACCTGTTTGGGAGTGGTGCTTCCTGAAGAGGATTTTTACTGGTAGCACTTGGAGTTTAAATATTATTTTTTTAAGATCGAACTTCAAAAATGGCTCTTACAGAAGCAATCCCCCAAAGACGATTGAAAAAAGCTTACTACCATAACTCAACAATGAATGAGCTTAAAGTGAAAACTTAGAAGAGGAAAACAACAATGACCTTTGAGAGTAGTGCCAGTTGATCATCGAGACGGTGGTAGCTCAAATCAGCTCCTGAATCAGGTGGAGGCAAGCTTGTAATAACCTGTCAATAGTGAATATAGAGTTTTATTGATAGCAATTAGATAACTGTAGAGATCAGAGATGGGTATAGTGCTTTAAAGCTACAACAAACAAACTTAGGGGGCAAATAGAAAAATTGAACTGATGTACCTTAAAACTATACCCTTGATCAATCAAAAACTGTTGTCGTTTAGTTGAATAGTACATCTCCTGTATTCAGATGGATGACTACATGAATATCAAAACTGAAAAATGCTTAATATAAACAAACTAAGAAGAGAATAAATGCATACCTGTGTATCAGTTGACACGAGAGAATAAAAGAATGCATTATACTCCTCTTTACCTCCTGCCATCCGATCACGAAGTTTACCCTGTTGATCCAATTAAAATGTTAAACAACACATGAAATTACAACATCTAATGATTATACCCACTACATTAATCTGATTTCCAAATGTATTAATAATGTAAATATCTATGTCAGGTCATTCACTAAAATGTACGCCGGGATGTACGTCATATCAACTTTGAAGAAAATAGACAGTACAAAACCCTAGCAATAGCCACTACTAGTTTTTATAACAAATTCCCACATCAACCCCATATCAGAAGAAAGCTAGGAATGCATATTTCAAAAATAAACATGAATACAAGCCTGCCCTAAGAATATGACATGCTAATTGCAATATTGGTCAATAAAAATTGTAATTAAAGCAAGGATTACATCCATATGAAGATAAGCATGATAACAAACCTTAGCTCTCAGAATACGACCAAGACGCTGTGCTTCTTGACGTCTTGAACCAGCATGTGATGATATCTGAATAATCACATTTGCCTCAGGAATGTCAATAGAATTATCTCCCACCTGCAATTAACATAACATGAATCATACATCATTATGAGATTAAGTTTTCAGCTTCACATACTAAAATAATTTCAAAATATAAGAGCATAAAAGGTTTCCACTTGTTAATGATATCAATGATAAATGATAAATTCCAGTTATTCAAAGTAGACTGTCAAATCATTTCAAAGACGATGCGAATAATGTGCAACGATTTAAAGTTTTGACGATTTCCAGATAAGTAACAGAATAAATTACTAATTTCCCTCCAAAGAAAAAAAAAACAGAATAGTGTTTGCATCAAGTAAAACTTAAAATAAAATGGGATCCATTTCATTTGTCAAAATTACCAAAGAACAAAACAAAAGGACAAGGATGACAACATCAACAAAGTACCTTTGACAAGAACACAGTATTTACATCCCGACTTGTTTTGAAGGCTTCTAAGATCTTTGTCCTCTCAACATGGCTGAAATTACAAAACCAATGGGTATTAGATTGACACAGCAGAAGCAAAAGCTGTTAATAGATACCAAATATGTCCATGAACAACCTGGTAGCTCCATAGATCATAGGTTTCCGAAGTTTCATTGCATACTCCGTGAGTGCAAAGAGATTGTCAGCGAAGACAATAATTTTATCACCACGTTGCTGTTCATGAAATCGTATAAGAAACTCGCAAGCCCTAAACTTATTCGGATTCATCACATAAAGTGCCTGAAAATGAAAGAGGTAAAAATAGGTAAAGTGGACAAGGTAAAACATATAGATGTTATCTACATAGAGAGTAATTAAGAAAAGAAAGATGAAAGCATTAGGCAACATCAACAAAAGATCCTCTACAGTCTATACAAACAAGAGTTTTGAACCACAGGGTGCACAGAAAAAGATTAGCATGTACAAATGTTACCCCAAACCATAAGGTATTAAACTATTAACTAGTAAGCTATAATTAAACCATTAGAATAAAGATAGTACTTATCTCCTTACAAGTGAGGAGCTGCTGCTGCTTACACACTGACATGGCTCTCCTCAATCAACCCATGCCACGTAGTGGGTTAAAATTCAAAGTGTGCCTTTCCTTATTTCAACCAAAAGATTCCTTCTTAAATTATACTGTTTTGACATGATAGTCTTACTGCCTCTATAGACAATGCCCAAAATTGAGAATTGCAAGGTTCTTTTGCTCCAGCTCTTATTAAGAAGTCTTCAAACCCTAAAGCTTCAACTCTTTATTGGGTGACCCACTTTTGATGGTGTTGATGGATCATAAATGGTAGGATGATCTTGTTGATTTGACTAGTGATAACCATTAATGTTTTAGGGTGAATGGGTTCCACTTTTCCTCATCAATCAATTCCTTTCTTAAAATTTATGACTAAAAAGGGATAATGTAACTAGGATTATGCCAATAAGGATCTGAGTTGAACTTGAAGTCTGGCTTATAAGAATGAAGACACACATTACGGTAACTTTCAATTTTAGGTGCAGTCTATAAAAATGGTTCCTCCATACCACAACCGTAAAAAATTTAAGAAGGAAACATTCATTTGGTTGAAAGAAGGGAAGGCAGCATAGTGGTTTTGGTTGAAAGAAAGCAAGGCAGCACCTTTGAATTTTATCTCACAGGAAATTCTTTTTTCACTTAATGAACTCAGTTTCCTATTTAAAAAATAAAAAGAGGGAATCACATAAGCATGTAAGCA
Source organism: Rubus idaeus (assembly GCA_030142095.1). Lineage (NCBI taxonomy): Eukaryota > Viridiplantae > Streptophyta > Magnoliopsida > Rosales > Rosaceae > Rubus > Rubus idaeus. Next base: position 6,858,229 of record CM057969.1, read on the forward strand.
GCTCCTCACTCATACACAGATAATACTATCAAGATGAGTACACTTTCAGAATGGACACACCTGCTTTTTCTTGGAGTTCTCTTTTTTCAAATATTCTGCAAAGAACTCCTTCGTCATTGGACACCATACTTCAGCACACTGTACATTTGCAATAAATCCACCTTTTACCAAATCCAGCCAGTTTGCTTCATACAATTTGGGACCAATAAGGAAGTTCAGATCTGTGATCCTCTCATCCTCTCTCACAAGAGTGGCTGCAAGTGTATTGATCAATAATTTAGGACTTACAAACACTAAAAGATCAAGGTAAATGTAGGCAATGGCTCAAAGCGTATATCATCAGACTCACCAGTCAGTCCAAGCTTGCAGTGTGATTTGGTAATGGCGATAACTTTTCGAAACATTTGAGCAGGAACAACGTGCACCTAATAAAAAGGAGAACATGATCAATATTCTGTAATGCATATCAGCATATGAGATGTACACAATCTTACTAGTAAAGAATCCAGTTCACAAAATTATATAATTACCTCATCCATAAGAAGCAATCCCCATTCTCTATTTCTTATTTCTTCAATAATCTTTTCAGATTCTTCGGACCTCTTGCCACCGAACGCAACCATGTTATATGTTGTCACAACCACCCCGGCATTTCCACGGAATCTTTCTTTGCTATCAGATGTGAAACGACAAATGTGTTCATCTCGAATGGTTGACCACAACTTAAACTGAAAAGCCCATTGATCAACAGAAACAGCATTTGTTGCCAGACAAAGGCAGCTCTTTTTTATTCGGGAAGCTGCAGAAACACCAACTAGAGATTTTCCAGCACCACAAGGTAGCACAATAATGCCAGATCGTGCTCTCCCTGCATTATCAAATAATAAAATTGAAAAAAAGAATCCAATTAAAGCCAAAAGGTTTGTGAAAATAAAGCAATGAAAAGAGCAGAAAAGCTATTTTAACTAATTAGGAAATTATGGTAGAACTTCATACAGCCTATGCACACTTCTTAAAATTAAAATTAAAATTAAGTTCGTCAAAATGGAACAGGCAGGTTAAAGTTATTAATTATGGAATCTTCCAACAAATCCCACCAAAAATTGAAAACTCAATTTGAAAGAGTTTAGAAATTGTCCAGATTAATCATGTGGTTGAGTAAAATTCTTCAACAAAAGATGCCAATGTAACAAAGGAATAAATACCATTTCCAAACATTTTACTCAAGCTCTTCTCTTGATATGGTCGTGGTTGCGCTTGAGGCTTTAGTTCCATATCAAGATCAGGGTTAACCTGAAATGTCAAAAGAGCAATTTTAATATTTTATGATTAATTTAGACGGCCAAAAAGAGAGAGAGAAACTCCTAGATGATGATTGCTTTCTTAACACTGATTAATGATTTTAGAGAGAAGGTAACTAACCGTATCATTTCTGAAGTCATACTCCTCCAACATGGGATAGTTCAAAGCATTTGGCAAGCAACGTTCCTTTACTTTCTCAACCTGACAATCATCGAAATAATATGCATCATTAAGAACATACGGATACAAATCCACAGAGGGTCACATAAAAAACATTGATTTATTAAACTGATGATTTATAGTCGCATAGGATCATGGAGTATGCATAATCAAGAGGTTCAGAATTCAGGAAGACAGAATTGGGGGGAAGGTCTATACTGTGATAGTGTGATTCGAGTACCAAGCATGATCTAGGGATACTTAAGCTAATAATGGGAAACCGGGAGATTTAATTTTCATGTTAATAACAACTACCTGTGCAGGATCAATTTCAAATGCGTGAGTCTCTTTTTCTTCAGCTGCAGCTGCCAATTCTGCTTCATTTAGCAAATCACTGGGACCGGCTCCAATGTCACCCAAGGTTTTACTAATTGTAAATCCACCATTTCCATGAGCACCCTATAAAAGAACTCAGGTTTACATGAATGTCAAAACAAGTGTCCGTGTGGAGGAAACATAGAGAAATACAATGTTAGTAAAACTAAATGGTTATCTGACCTAAAATAGAATGAATCAACCTACAGACGTGCAAGTAAACAAATTACATATACTATCTAAGCATACTTGGGGGGAACAATACATGTTGGTAATAACACATGCACTCTACCGATCTTATGGACATAGGATATAGGAACAACTCAAATCCAAAAATAAAAAATGCTACCTCACCAAGCATTAAGAATAAGAAGCATGCAGCCTTGATGGGATACAACATGCCTAAACCCCCAATAAATTCTTTTCATGAAAAACAGTACAAACACACAATTTCAACTACATATTCTAAGCAGATCAAGGGACAGACCTCAGAAATAATCCTTGCTTTAGATATAACATCGTCCCTAAGCAATTTCTTCAATACCTGAAAACCATTAAAAACACCAATTTAATAATCCAAAAATCTGTATCCATAGCCAATAACTGAAAAAAGGTAAAAGGCTTGCCTCTGGGAATGGGGATTCGACATAGTACCGGTTCTTCTTTAGCACCAGCTTCACTTTGCCGTAATTAGCAGTAGAACCATGTATGAAATCAATCATTTCTTTGGGGAGCTTGGTCTTTGACAGCTTATCCAAAACAGAAATGATGGTTTGAGTTTCGAGGCCAACCGACACAGCCGCATACAAGGAATGCGGGGTCAAGTTGTACTCGTGCATCGACTCTGGCCTATTAATCAAATTCCAATACATTGCAAAGTTCAACATAAATTGTAACAGGTGAGAACAATAGAATTGCATTCAGACTCATAATGTAGCTACCTGCAAACCGGTTCCGCAATGGCGATGAGGAAATCATAAGCTTGTTTGTACAAAGCTGAGAAAGTTTCGAGGAATATTCTGCCATCGGCGCAAGCCCACAACGGCCTATTTGGATGGTCTGGTTTCAGTTCTAGTTTGGTGAAATCCCTCTTTTTCACTTCACCTTGAACAATCAATCAATAAGACATTCACAATTCAGCCACATTGATTCAAACCCTAAATTCCAAAACACTGCGCTAATAGTCTAATACCATCGCCGCGAACATCGTCGTCGATTTCTTCACCGCCCACGTAGGCTTCGTAATCTTCCACAGGGATGCTTTCCTGCATTAAATGCTTGATAATGTAAAAACTATATCACACAAATTGTAGAAGAAACTGGAAGATCATTCTTATCCAAACCTTGGCAGAAGATTTGTGCTTTTTACTGGGTCGGTGGGATTTCTCACCTGAAAGATTGAAACTTATGATTAGCTTAGCACCACTAATTTTGAAAGGGGGAGATGAAAACTGAGAGGTGGGTGCAGAGAAAATAAAAGAGGGGAGCTTGGTGGATACCATGTCCCATTGTTCTAGCAAAATTGATTTCTGTCTTCCTTCTCCGGTAATCGTTGGGGTTTTTCCGAGATTTTATTCGCTTTCAATTTTCTCTGGTTCGATTTCGAGGGAGCGATGTTCAATATATAGGGTAATATGCCATGTGCGAGGCACGTGTTCGAAATTAGATATTGTGTCCGAGACTCGTTACCCGATTCGGACCCCGAGTCCAGCACTCGTTCCTCCACCTTGCCATTTTATTTTGTGGGGGTTATTTATTTATTTATTTCGTGGGAGTTGGTCCATTTTCAGTTCTTATAATTAAAAATTAATTCTCTTGAACTACCTATTAAAGTGTTAAATATTGGTGCATGTATATCAATTTTATGGATCCATGTACAATTTCATTTTATACATCTTGATCAAAGTATTTATATTAATTTATAGGCAGAAAACTATAAGATTGAGTGTTAAAAATATTATGATTCATTAGAGTTCAACTTTTCTCTACTAGATTGGTTCTCACGAAACTTAGGTCAATGATCATACCGATCTATATAACAAATTGATTGAAGCTCATTGTTATACATTAACTAAAAATTCGTAGTATTGAGATTTATCGGCTTTTTTGGGCCCATACATGGGTTTTTCGTGAAAAAATTGTGTTGTTTATTTTATGTGAAAGCGCAATAAAGCTTTACTTCCTTCACTTACTGCTCACACATATTTACGCCCTAAAGACTTGTGTCACCACCCTCTCAAACGGCCTCCGTGTAGTCACTTAGTTCAACCTAGTAGCGACGACCACAACGGTCAAGAGCAACAAAAATGATGAAAATTTTAATTATTTTTTTGAGTTAATTAAATGAAGATTAGTTTAATAAATGTTTAACAAATTAAGAAAATAACATGTGTTTACGTTATATTGGCTCAACTAATGTAGTAGTTGATTAAATGTTTTTCTTGACAATTTTCACCCTTACTTCTAACGGAATATTAAACGAATGTACTAAAAGTGATTACGGAATAAGAGTTCATATATCATGAGATTTTATAAAAAAATAAAAAAATGAAAGTACGTCCAAAATGTGCAATCCATGATAGTTCACGTACCATTTGAGAATTTTACTCTAATTTGAATGAGTTGATACGTGATTACGTGTTTTTGAGAAAAAGTTATGGAAAATACTCTCATTGTATTTTTGCTCATTACACATTATATTTTTATAATCCAACCATCTTTTAATTAAATCATCCTCAAAAGATTATCTATGCAAAAATTTAATCAAATTGGAGATCGTTTGATTATCCAATTATATTAAACAAATGAACGGTTGTAATGAGAATGTTAACTTTCACTTAAACTCTCAATTTTTATTCATATAATTGGATGATCAAACGATCTCCAATTTGATTAATTTTTTTCATAGATGATCTTTATAAAGTGATTTAGAAGATGAATGGTTAGATTATAAAAATACGAACCTGAATATACACAAAAATGGATAGTTTGGAAGAGCTCATCCAAACTCATATGGATGAGAGTACTTTTTTCGCTAGATACGGTACATTAATGTACCGATACATAGTACTAATTTGATATAGAGGTAAAATGACTCCATTAACATAACTAAGCTTGATATCGAACTAGTCTACATCTGTATTAAGCTAGTCTAGTTAATATATTGGTACATTAATATATAGCTTCGTATGATCTCGAACTAGTCTACATGTGTGTTTAGTTGCACACCTATGAGATTGATTTTGCAAGTAAAACCCAAACCGGTCCGGTCCGGTCCAATAGCCAATTCTTCCACCGGTTCAGGATTAAGACAGTCAATTTAGTAATTTACACGATCGGTTTTTATTTTTCGTCTTCTGCTTCTTCTGCAGTCTGTTTTAGACGAAGCATCTGGTCTCTGGCATTTGTATTCTATACTGAGAGAGGAGACGACTCGAGCAGGAAGAGATGAGCGGGCACGACTCCAAGTACTTCTCCACCACCAAGAAGGGTGAAATTCCTGAGCTCAAAGAAGAGCTCAATTCTCAATACAAGGTCTGCTTTTCTGTTTCTCTATCTCTTTCTGTGTGTGTGTGTGTGCAAATTGATCTCTGATCTACATCTATTAGGAATTCGATTGTTCGTTCTGGATTTATGTTACCTTTTGAGGATTCTGCGGGCAGATCTGTTAGTTGAAGCATTGAACTGTTGCTTAGATTGCTCTTCTCTCTCGTTGAATGCTGTTAGTTGCGAACCTAGGGCTTCAGAATTGTGCGGATCCGATACGGAATTCGTATTTCATTTCTAACGAGCTTTGTATTTGTATTCCGCTGGGTGCTAGAGAAACCGAAGGAATTGCAAAACAAAATCTGCTATTTGATTACAACTGGAATGTAGTTTCCTTACAAATCGGAGCATTGTCCATAGCTCATAGTGTATTGAATTGTAGTTTTTCATGATCAATATTTAACAACATAAGCACTTTTCTAATATATAAGCTTTGCTTTATTGTTTTGTCTGATTGAGATCACATGAATATGAACACTCATTTTGCTGTTAAATTTTGCAGTTAATTTTTGCATCATTTTTTGTGTGTGTTTAGGGTTGTCTTTGTTTCGGCAAAATTTTGATTATATGCTTGCGTCTTTCTTTTAATTCAGAATTACCTTCTTATGTACTTTATCAGAAGTTCTGTGAACATAATCTTTGTTTTGAGTGTGGTGCAGGATAAGAGGAAGGATGCTGTTAAGAAGGTTATTGCTGCTATGACAGTTGGGAAGGATGTTTCATCGCTTTTCACAGATGTAGTGAATTGCATGCAAACAGAAAATTTGGAGCTGAAGAAGCTAGTTTATTTGTATCTGATAAATTATGCTAAAAGCCAGCCTGACCTAGCAATACTTGCTGTGAATACTTTTGTCAAGGTAAAACTCCAATTACCCTTCAATTAACAGCTGATGCAGTTATTTTCTTAGTGTAGATACTGATTTTTGTAATTCGTATTTGCCTCACTTCTATTAAGCACTGCATTCCTGCGTGTGAATTGGTCAACTCAATTCAGACTCTTATATGCTGTTAAATAGGGAAAATAGAGGTGGAATCTAGCATTTGATCATAAGTAAATACTAAATAGGCAAACCATATGTGATAAAGGCTGGCATTTCAGCCTTTAAAGGTGTGTATTAAGTATTGACAAACCCCATCAAATAGGTTTTAGAAAAAAAGAAGGCTATCATGCTAAAGCAAATAGACATGGGATTCGTCATTCCTTGTTTAAATTTTGTAAGTCAATAACATCATTTTTCTTCTCACTCCTATCTACGTAATTTACCACCTTTACAATGGACAAAAGATATTCCAAGTATGATGGTCAGGACTGCCAATTTGGTCTTATGGCAGCTCCAAATGATATCCAGAACTTTTTTTTGTTTGAAAAATGGGGTTTAATTCCTCTTTTATCTTGAATTATTTTGAATTAAACATTTATCAAATATTGCTTGTATATGTCCTCTAATGAATTTGTGTTCCATAATCAATTATGCAGGATTCACAGGACCCAAATCCTTTGATTCGTGCTTTAGCAGTTCGGACAATGGGATGCATTCGTGTCGATAAGATTACAGAATATCTATGTGATCCCCTTCAGAGGTGTCTTAAGGTTGAACTTTAGTGCTAGTACATTTTGTTTTTCAGTATTCGTGGTTTTTGAAACTTATTGTTAAGTTTGTAATTGATTTGAAGTTTGTACTATTTATTTCTCAGCAACTTTAAAGTGCTTTATTCGAATTGCGTCTTGCTATTTGTTTTCTTAGTATTGTGTACTTCGTGACAGGATGACGATCCATATGTTCGCAAGACAGCAGCAATATGTGTTGCCAAACTTTATGACATAAATGCTGAGTTAGTCGAGGATAGGGGTTTTCTGGAATCTCTCAAGGATTTGATATCTGATAATAATCCTATGGTTGTAGCAAATGCTGTGGCTGCTCTTGCTGAAATTCAAGAGAATAGTAATAGACCCATCTTTGAGATGACCAGTCACACTCTATCAAAGCTCCTTACCGCGTTGAATGAATGCACCGAGTATGTGTACTCTTAGTATTACTCATCAACTGTATTTGTATTTTGAACACATTTACTTCTGATCATCAATTGAGATCACTGTAGATAAAGTTGTTCTGTTTATCTTTTATTGAAATCCTTTTCAGTTGTTTCTCTAACTTGATTGTGTATATGTTTCAGGTGGGGACAAGTATTTATATTGGACGCACTTTCTAGATACAAGGCAGCTGATGCCCGTGAAGCTGAAAATATAGTAGAGCGAGTTACCCCACGACTACAACATGCCAACTGTGCTGTTGTGCTTTCAGCTGTAAAGGTAACAATTCCTTTTTTTTTTTTATTGTTCTTCATTATATTGTTGTTGCTATTGCTCTCAGTTTTAATCATCTTGATTATTTCCACCATTTGTTTTATCTTTTTCCTACTATTTCACTTGCAGATGATCCTCCAACAAATGGAACTTATCACCAGTACTGATGTTGTCAGAAATCTTTGCAAAAAAATGGCTCCTCCACTTGTGACACTACTCTCTGCTGAGCCTGAGATTCAATATGTTGCATTGAGAAACATCAACCTTATAGTACAAAGACGGCCCACAATTCTTGCTCATGAAATTAAGGTAAATAAATATCAGTCTTGGCTGCTGTTGCCTGAAGCCAAGTTATCCACGCTCACATGCGGTTCAAAGAGTTCGTACTTGATGCAAATTCTCAATTATTTTGCAGGTGTTCTTTTGCAAGTACAATGATCCTATTTATGTAAAGATGGAAAAGTTAGAAATTATGATAAAGCTTGCTTCAGATCGAAACATAGACCAGGTATGTAAATTTTTCCAGAATTTACTGCTTCATATTAAACTTTAATGCTTAAAAGTTTGTTTCAGGTGGAGTATAATCACAATAATAACCTACTCGAACATTTCTGCAGGTTTTATTGGAGTTTAAAGAGTATGCTACAGAAGTAGATGTGGATTTTGTCCGAAAGGCTGTCCGTGCCATTGGTCGCTGTGCCATCAAATTAGAAAGAGCAGCTGAGCGGTGCATTACAGTATTACTTGAGTTGATTAAGATCAAAGTCAACTATGTGGTTCAAGAGGCCATTATTGTCATCAAAGATATCTTTAGAAGATATCCCAATACGTAAGCTATGGATTTTAATGCTTTCAAATATACATACATAGTTATTGTGCTCTGCTCTTACAAGGTTTTTCATGAATCTCTACCTTGATTACAGCTACGAATCCATCATTGCAACTCTATGTGAAAGCCTGGACACTTTAGATGAACCAGAAGCCAAGGTATTCAATGCTCCTGTTCATGTTAAAAATAGTTTTACTACCTAAGCTTTCTATTTTGTGGCCTCTTCCTGCTAAAAACAACTTTCACTTCTTAAACTTTGTATTGTTGCTTCTTGTTTCAATGCTCATGTTTCACACACTCTCTCTCTCTCTCTCTCAAAGGCATCGATGATCTGGATAATTGGTGAATATGCGGAAAGAATTGATAATGCTGATGAGCTCCTTGAAAGCTTTCTGGAAAGTTTCCCCGAAGAGCCTGCACATGTACAATTGCAGTTGCTGACTGCAACTGTCAAACTTTTCCTTAAAAAGCCAACCGAAGGACCACAACAAATGATACAGGTTCTGCTTTTGTATTATCCACATCTTTTATCCTTCCTGGGTTCTATTCTTCTTCATACGCCTTATAGCTTGTTAGAATTTGTATTATCATTTTCAAAGCAAATATTTTTTCAATTAGATTGTTGTAGTATAATGCAAAATCTAAGAGGCAAGAAACTGTCTTATTATTTTGAAATTATGGTGTATTTATTTATTTTTTAGGGTACTTCTTTAGATTTTCTCACCTTGTAGATCCATATTCCAGGTTGTTTTGAATAATGCTACTGTGGAGACAGACAATCCTGATCTGCGAGATCGTGCATACATATATTGGCGCCTTCTGTCAACTGATCCTGAGGTGGGTTTTGTCAAGATGAATTTCATTTTTGTGAATATAACATGGCCCTTTTCTTTTACTAGTACAAGTGCAAATCTATATTCATTTTCTTTGGAGGTGGGGCCATTGGGTGTGGATGTTGTAAGAGATTGCTTTTGAATTGCTGTGCATGTTCCAAATATATACAACATCTAGGTTGTCCCCCACATAAAATTAAAGCAACTGTATATATGAATTTATAAGATAATGCCGAAATCTTATCTGAATATTTGGATATGCCATACAACGACTTAACATACCATATCCTGTGGGGCTCTACCATTATGTTTTATGTCTCATGGGCATACTTTTTATCTCTCAGGCAGCCAAGGATGTTGTTTTAGCTGAGAAGCCAGTGATCAGTGATGATTCAAACCTGCTGGATTCATCACTTCTTGATGAGCTTCTTGCAAACATCGCTACGTTATCCTCTGTGTATCACAAGCCCCCTGAAGCGTTTGTTACCCGTGTGAAGACCTCAACTTCGAGACCTGAAGATGAGGACTATGGTAGTGAAACAGGAAATTCGGAATCGCCTGCTCATCTTGCTGATAGTGCTGCTGCTGGTGCATCCCCACCACCAACTAGTTCAGGTAGTGTCCCATATGCTGCAGCAAGACAACCAGCCCCTGCACCAGCTTCGCCTGCTGCTCCAGTGCCAGATTTACTTGGTGATCTGATTGGTCTGGATAATAGTGCCATTGTGCCTGTGGATCAGCCTGCCGCTCCAACTGGGTAAGTATGATGGAATCTAGTGTCTTACTTGTGTCATAGTTACATTGTAATGTTAAGTAGATTAGTAGCGGGTAATAAGTTTTCAATGTGTGTAGGAGATGGTATTTATTTTTCTATAATTAAATTATGGGATTTTGTTTGATATAATGAATGAAAGGTAAATTGTCATCGGTGACTAGGCCAGAAAGAATCATTTTCTGATGTAACGTGTATGCATACTTTGTAGTTTGGAGGCACTTACTGGATTTTCTGACCTTGATTGCAGACCTCCGTTGCCTGTCTTATTACCAGCATCCACTGGTCAAGGTTTACAAATCAGTGCTCAGTTGACACGTAGAGATGGTCAAATGTTTTACAGTTTATTGTTTGAGAACAACACACAGGTTCCATTAGATGGGTTCATGATTCAATTCAACAAAAATACTTTTGGTCTTGCAGCTGCTGGACCCCTTCAGGTAGTCATTAAACATATTACTGAGTGAAATTTCTGCCCAAATAAAATTTTGACTTGCTACATTTCTGTTATATAGGTTCCACAAATACAACCTGGAACGTCAGCAGGGACTCTCCTGCCTATGGTTACGTTCCAGAATATGTCTCAAGGTCCTCCAAGTTCATTATTGCAGGTTGCTGTGAAAAACAATCAGCAACCAGTCTGGTACTTTAACGATAAATTCTCATTGCATGTCTTCTTTTCCGAGGATGGCAGAATGGAGCGTGCAAACTTTCTTGAGGTGAATTATCTTGAATCTTATGTTTCCTGTTTGATCATATGCTGCTATTGAATGAAATTGATTGGACCTAGAGTGCTGATTGTTGCAATCAAAGCCTGATGCTTATTCTCATTGCAGACATGGAGGTCCCTTCCTGATTCAAACGAGATTACAAAAGACTTCCCTGGAATTGTGGTGAATAATGTCGAAGCAACTCTGGACCGCCTGGCTGCTACAAACATGTTCTTTATTGCAAAGCGAAAACACGCCAACCAGGATGTCTTCTATTTCTCTGCAAAAATACCTCGTGGAATACCCTTCTTAATTGAACTCACTACAGTAGTCAATACTCCTGGGGTGAAGTGCGCAATCAAGACTCCAAGCCCAGAGTCAGCGCCCATGTTCTTTGAAGCTGTGGAGACACTCCTCAAGGACTGATCACCACCACCTTTGAGACACTCCATGAGGAATATCACTACAGTAGTAAAACACCCCGGGGTCAAGTGTGCAATCAAGACTCCTAAGCCCAGAGCCGGCACCCATTTCCAGACACACTCCTCAAGGATTGATTCTGTTTTATATGTTTATAATTTTTTTTTGTATCTCTTATTTTTGGTTAGCATTTGTAATTCAGTCTTGGCTATTTGAGGCTTCGATTGCTCTTTTCTTGATCGTTCTGCTATTCTTTGTACTTAAATTTCATTGCCACTTGCATTAACCTCGAATTGTTCAAGCTTGAGGCTTTTTATGTTTCAATAGTTTTACATGTTGTCATGGCTTGATTGCAGTTGGTGTCTAATTTCTGTTCCTCCATGCTTGCAAAAATGTTGTTTCATTTTGTACTCGGTAATCTTTATGTTGAGAGCTCTTGTTGAGCACTTTCTGTCTATAATCTATTAACCCGTTGAGGTAGTTAACGAAGTAGCCCAGAGAATCAGGAAGGCAACGAAACACATCCCATTGGTTAAATTGATGAATTATTATGCGTAGCCCTAATCCTTAAAGACTTCCACCACTATGCATAAAACACTATTCAGTTTATTTCTAGTTCTCTTCTGAAAAAATAAAAAATAAAAACAAGCCATGTGTGCTATAGCAACAATTTCCATAATGTTTTCCATAATTATTTGGTTCCTTACATCATATTTGAAGCCCGAGAAGGTAGGAAGTTCTGCCATCACCTGAACATGCCACGTTCAGGCACACTCCACCGCTGGATGAGTGCACCCCACCATTGCAACCCCCCCTGCAAATATATCTCCCACTCTCCAAACACTCTACCCCAATTATTGAAGCAGCACTCACGAGAAGGTCGACTAAGGGTCGGTTTGTAGATATGATTCATTTAGTAAAAATTAATAATTACAACCATAAATGATTGAAAAATGAATGAAACACTTCTCTCTACGACTTTTTTACTTTGTTTGTACTTGAGAAAATAAATAGAGACGTACACCAAATTTTTCGAGATAGAGAGTAGAAAATTGATGCAATTGGTTTTCTTAGCTCTCTAATTCTAAAAAAACATTCGGAGGTCTCATTAATCCAATTAGATAAAAAATACGAAAAAAATTTTCCCAAGCAGGCGTAAAGCCGCGTACGTGTGAAGTGAGAAGCACTGAATCAGCGTAGAATTGCATTCGTCTTATATTTCTTACTTTTGGGGTTTCCAGCTTTCCTTCCTTCCATTATTATCTTTACAGCAAAGTTAACACCGCGCTTTCCTCTTACCGCGTTAGGGCGTCTGAGTTGACTCAAGATTCCACAGCCAAAGGTAAAGCTACCTCCAATCTTTGCTTTAATCTCAGTATCTAATCCATGAACAATAACATAGGGATTTGAAGCTCTTCAATCTTTTCTTGTTATTTCGACGACTTCTTTGATTTGAATTACTTAGATAGTTAACAGAGATGATGATATGGAGCTGGTATTTCGTCTTCTATGTAAAATTTTTTAAAAGGAGGTTTCAATTTGATTTTGTAATTTGCTTGATTGCTGAGAAAATGCAGGGCGAGTAAATGAGAAGTCAAATCTTTTTCTCAATGTCGATAATGGAGCTTGATTTGATCTCCCTGTAGCTGAATTACGTGTTCCTCGTGTGTTTACCTCCGCCTTTTTTTCATTTCTTTCTTTTTCTTTTTCAAAAAGTAAGCATATGAACACCAAATTCAAAGTAGATTACGGTAGCAGCTTTTAGATTTTGCTGGTTTTTCGTTTTATAGTTAGATTACATTTTCTCAGTTACATATATATATATATATATTTTATGTGTATGCTTGTTCGGTTGTATGAATGATAACACGCATTGCAGACAGCTATGTCAAACTATTGTCTACACTGAAAATTTCATGGGGATCTAATATATTTATTTTGTGTGTAGATGCCATACACAAGAGCAAAAAGGTAGAGTTCCCATTTGATGTCAGATTGAAATTACAGTTTTGTTTGCTGAATAATGATACGAGTCGTATAGCATCATATTTCCCCTTGTGACTTTTGGTGATTATTCCTCAGGTCTGCTTCACCACAGACCTCCCTCTCACCTGTCAAAGGCCGCCGATTGAGATCATTGTCGAGGTCTAGAAGAAGTCGTTCTAGGTACACTGGAAATCTCAATTTTTTAAATGTTCAGTGTCAATTACATCTGGGTTATAGTCTGGTATATACTGCACATGTTTTTTTTTAAGCTGGTTACATTTTGGAAATTTATGGTTTGTGAGATTTTCGCTTTATTCAAACCAAAATTTTTGGGTTCAAGCTCTGTTGAGTCAGTTGAATATGAATCTTGTTTTTCTTGCTCCAGGAGCCAGTCTGTGGATGCAACCAATCCTGGAAACAACTTGTATGTAACAGGCTTATCCACAAGGGTTACCTCCACTGATGTTGAGAAATTCTTTAACAAAGAAGGCAAGGTATGAGTTATTCCAAATTTAGTTTCTGAATAATATATGACACTCAGTTTACCCTGAGACAACTTCGTATAGATTGAATTTGTTGTGCTATAATGCTTTCAAATGACTGCAACTTTTTAAACACAAATATCTTAAGCATGGACCAAAAAAGTTATCTTAAACAACGGAAAGAAAGACCAACTCTTTTTTTACCAAAAAGTAAGTCTCAATGTGAAAAGATTGTTGGTAAATGTACTTTAGACACAGTAGGTAGCAGGTTTGTTATGTCTGCCATCAGCTTATCAGTAAATAGGTCCATTGTATTTCATTCAGCTATTATACTTGGATCTCCCTAGAAAGGAAAGGAAAATTATAAGTGCGGAAGAAGGGAGTAACTTCTTTGGTAACTTAACAGCTTTCCTTTCCATTTACTTTCTATTTTATGATAAATAATTTTTGTAGGTTGTAATATAGTGCTCGTCATTTTTTTGAAATATTTCATTTCTCTTTATGCACTGAGAAAATATGTTTTCCTTTCTTATACGGACTTTAACTAAACTAAGGTGAGTCAAGAGTAGTCACTCGTAGCTTCATGTTCATCTGGAAAGTGACAATCCGAGAGTACCTAATTGGAGATCTGATGTTGATACATTACAACTAAGCTTTGGTTTCAGGTGTTGGAGTGCCATCTTGTTACTGACCCTCGCTCCAGAGAATCTCGTGGATTTGCATTTGTCACAATGGAAACTGTGGAGGATGCAGAACGATGCATTAAGTACTTGAATCGTTCTGTGCTTGAAGGTCGACTAGTCACTGTGGAAAAGGTATTAGTTTCTGTCAAAGGATCGAGATAGTTACTGTGTAGTGCCGCTAAATTATTTTATAATGAAGATGTTCTTTCTTCAGAAATGTTGCCTGATAAGTTTTGGCAGCAGGTCTGGTGTGTGTAGCTTCATCGAATTCACAATCTAAGCTCTAAACAGTTGAAACTATCCCATTCACGACATGAGTTCTGCATCGACATTCAAAAATCATCAATACAAATTCAACTATTTTGCAGAGGGTTGTATGCCCTTTATTCCTCTTTCGTTGGCAACAGCATCTGATGGTTGTTTATTAACCTTAATACTTAAGATACACTAGAGACATGGTAATTTCTTCTTGTTGTATTTTCTTTTTGGGCTTATCATAATTAATCCTTAAGACATTTCTTTTATCATTTGTTAAAATAAAAAAAGTTGGACAGTAAATCTCCTTGCAGTCGGTATGGTTAGCCTTTGTCCTTGATGGTTACAGTTAAGCGGGAGACTTTAAAAACATGACAATATTTCCGCTTCCTGTCCTTGTTGTGTGGATCATAGTCATCCCCATGGAGGGCAGTTTCCAGTTATCTTCCAGTAATATAAAGTAGTTTCCAGCAGCGGCATGTGGAAAGCAGTGTTACTGATTTGAGTAAATTGTTGATTGGCTTATCTGTATTTCTCTCTCTTTGGTAAAATATTAACTTGTTTATCTGCCGTGATGTTCTCTTCATTTTCTGTATCTATGCAGGCGAAGAGGAAGCGAGGGAGGACACCAACTCCAGGAAGGTATCAAGGCTTGAGAGATAAACGAGGTACACACTAGGATCTGGGTTGTATTTTTCTTGCTTTTGTACTTCGTCACTAACCTTGGCCATCATTTGCCAAAGTTTGCCATGCCTGCCCTCATGCTTATTGCTTGTGATGACATGGGTGGGACAAAACTCAAATCTTAGTTGGAGCTTTTACCACTCTCTGGCAAAAGTAACCCTTGATCCACAGCCCCACACCATCGCAAGCAGTATATTGTGTTATTATGAGTCTAGCGTTTTGGCGTAAACAATCTTCACAATGGGTGTACTACTTGAAATTAAGTTTCATCATATCCAATTTTTTGTTGTGGCCTCCTCGTTATCAATGCTTTGTTTGGTTGTCCAGTCCACCTTGATTTGTTGACCATCGAAAACCTCTCTGGCCCCATCTCAGTTTTAATGCCCAAAAAATGCAGCAGAGTTTTAAAAATGGTCATCTTAAGTATCATAGTCTTCAGCCTTCTTGTCCTGTCTTTGTTATAACTCCCTTATGAGATTGGAAGGTACTAAATTTGAGAGAGCATCAAGACGCCAGCATTACTTTAAACTTATGTATTTACCCTGGTTAAAAAGATGCAGGACGTGATCGCGGTGATCGCGATCGTGGTGGTGACCGTGATCGTGGTGATCGTGATCGTGATCGTAGACGATCTCGTAGCTATTCACCGCGTCGGTGGCAAGACAGAGATCCTCCTTCCAGGGACCGCCGAGGAAGATCACGTTCTCCACCTGTTAGGGACAGGAGGGTGGATGAGCATTCAGACTCGTATCGGAAGCGCAGGGATCACTCCTAAATCAGCCGGCGGATATGGCTACTCTTGCCTCCAGGTCGAGAAACATTGACTTTTGTCTGTGATGTGGAATTTTGGGCACTTTTATTTTACCAACTGTTTCCCTAATGTTGTTGTACTTGTATGCGAACAATCTATTCTAAATAGACCTGTGTAGTTCAATGCTGTGATGCCACATTTGTTATTCTCCGATCTTGCTATAAAAATGCTGTGTCTGAATCTTGGTTTGCTGATCTCACCTTCCTATTGTGATTTATGAGGATGGTTTCCCTCTCTATTTCCTTTTCTGGAAAGAGAAATCAATGCATGCTGTGTTACTATTGTGAGTTAGGTGAAAGAGCTGTGCGAGGGGTCAGCAGATTACTCTCGGTCGTTGTCGATGTAAACTGTTTACATCGACGACGACTGTGAGACTTGGCCCCCCGGGGAACGTCGGTCTGACCGTCGTTTCTTTGACAATGTAGAAATGTAGATAGAGGATCATATTAGAAGTTTCGTAAGGTATACGATAGGACGTAGTGCACCGAATCCCAGCTCCTCTAAAAGAAAAAAGCGAGGGAAAAGAAGTACGAGATAGGTATGTGAGAGGGGGAAAGCATTAAGCATGTGCGAGGGAAGGAGACTGAAAGAGAGAGAGAGAGAGAGAAAGAGAGGGACCCACGCTTTGAATTCCCCGAAAAAATGAAAGCGGGCTTATTAGAGATAGAGAGAGAGAGTTTGATTGAGCGAGTGAGTGAGTGAGAGTGAGTGGAGTGCGCTCCAGCTGCAATGGCGGACTTGAAATCAAATTTCAAATTAACCCAAACTTTTCTTTACTTGTTTCTTTACACATATATACATTAGAGTACATTACAAGGGAGAACCAGAATAGTACGACTATATACTGTGCAGAGACTTACTTGCTAGGATAAGATCCGACAGCTGTATTCCTGACACGTGTACGTCATTTGCTCTCTTATTGTTCACAAGTGACCGGTCAGTTTTTCGCTGTCCTCCGGCTCGGCTTGCCTTGCCCTCCACGGCAGATCTTCAAGCCCGAGAACATGTAGGGAAAAGACTAAATTGTCCGTGCCAGACAACCAACCGTGGTGAGAGATGGAATAAGAGGGGGAATCGTGACTCTTCATATTTTGTTGTCGGAAAATGCCAAGCAGCCAAGCAGGTTACACTTTCTTTTTTCACAAGGTTGCAGATTGTTCTGTGGCGGCTCAAATATCAGTGTGCTCCCATAAATTTTGAAGCCATCGCCTACTTTTACATAGCTGTGTGTGTGTAGTAATCCAATGATAAGGGGTAAGTTCCTAAACTTTCGTGTCACAAATTAGAAATAAATTTTACCAAAATAATATTTCGGATCGTTACATTTTGCACATCAAAAAATAAACACCAATAATCTTAAGAAAAATTAAATAAGCCGTGGAATTGAATGGTTCTATCTAATACTATTCAATCATGCGAGCCATTGATCCACTTGGTGGCAACTCATGTTTCTGTTTTTAAGTGAAATCCTTTAATTATTTTTTCACCCCTTGGTAAAAAAATTTATCTATCAAATCACTCGGTGGAGCCCACAAGATCACGGAGCAGATGTTCACCCGTCCTTCAACCTCCCACAAGACGACAATACAATTCATCAACCTCAGCTCACGTAGCCGAGCCGAGCCAGAGAGTAACCGGTTTAGCCGGTCACAAAAGCTGTGACCGTACGGCATATGGCAGGTCGTTTCCCTGGCAGTTGGTAAGCATTTAGTGTGTGCTGCTCTCTCTCTCTCTCTCTCTCTCTCTCTCTCAGCAAATTCCAAATCCTTCTTCACTCTCTCTCTCTCTCTCAAAAGGGCCTCTGCATTTATCTTCCCAGATCACTCTGTTTTTGGTGCTACCCTTTTCATTTTCCCACAATCTCCAAATTCATTATTGCCATTTGAACAGGTATTTACTCTGTTTGCTTAAAATTTCTACCTTGCTGATTTCACCTCCAAACTTTAACTTCATAGTAGTGGTAGTGGTAGTAGTAGTAGTAGCTCACTGTTTTCAATTTCTTGGTTTCTATGGTTTCAAAGGAGCTCCAAGATAGTGCTAATTGGGTTTAACAAAGTAATTGCTTTTCTAATGTTCCCTGCTTAGAATGCCATGAATGAATTTTGAAGCAAAGCTGAGCTCTCTGTTTTCGTTTACAGTCGAAGCAAAATGATATTGTGCCTGATTTTCCTTTCGAACTTTTTGGGTCAGTCCAATTTTCCTTTTTTGTTTTTGTTTTTTTTTTTTCAATTCAGTTTCTAGATAGACTTTTGAATTTCAAATTTCAAATTTTTTATTTCTGAATTTCTGACACTTTTCTCAGCAGCCAAACGAAGTTTTGGGATTGCTTTGCTCGAGTGTGTTCATGTATTTTCACCATGAAAGTTTTCCCCTTTGAATAGTTTATGACTTGTACCAACTAATTTGTGTCTGCATATTTTGATTTTCAGTGTTGCTGATGTCACTGTAGGCGTACAAAAGCTCGAGTCTTGTATGATGTCACCACCAAAACCTTGGTGGTGATCTGAAGCAACAAACAGTGCTTCATTTAATGTGATCAATCGGAGCCCGTGACTCAGTGATTGGATTCTATATCTCCATTGCTACTAGCATTCAAAATTTCAGTACAAAGTTCGTGTCAGATCTCAACAGTTACTCACTTATTCAATAATAACAAAAGGGGTCTGCTCTCAATCTCTTTCTCTCTCTCTCTCTCATTAGTATTGATTCCAGGCACTGTATGCCTCTTGGTTTCTTCATGACACAGCCTCTGTTTGTTTTCTTCTACAGTGATCAAAGTAGGAGCTTTGGATTTTCTTCTTCTAAAATGGGTGCAGAAAATTTCTTTTATCTGTGCAAATTAGTAGGAGACTGAGACCGATTTAGCTGAAAGTTGTAGGAGAACAACTTAGAGTTGGGAATTTAGGCAAGACCCATTTGAGAAAGAGGTCCTTTTGATTGAAAGAAAAAATGGATCTTTTAGTTCTGAAACTGTCTAATTTAGAGTTGGGTATTGAGTAGTGGAGCTGACAAATACTTGTGTGCAGTGATTGTCTTTGTTTGCTGAACTGGGTACAGTACAATTCTGATTAAGATTGGAAAAAATGCTAGAGCCTGAGCTCTGTGCTTCTAGGGTGCTATCACCTTCTCATGAGGAAAGTGGGGATGACGAGCTTTCAGTTCTTCCCAGGCACACCAAGGTCATTGTAACTGGAAACAACAGAACAAAGTCTGTGTTGGTGGGTCTACAAGGTGTGGTCAAGAAAGCTGTTGGGCTTGGTGGTTGGCACTGGCTGGTATTCATTCCTTTTTTCCTTTTCTGAACTTTCTTTTCTTTTTCCCAAACTCCTAATCTACTTTTGTTTAATGGAGGTTTTGGCACTATTTGGCTTTGATGATTTCTTTGGTCATTGGGTTTTGTTCTAATATTATTTATTTAGCATCCTCTGTGCTCGTATTGTAGTTGACTTGTTGTGTTCGTTTCGTGTCAAATAAGTATCACTTAATCTCAACATGACATTTCACTTGATGCCCATTAGAAAATATTGAATTCTGGTTCGCATGTACAATTAGTAGACCAAAATAAGTTGTGTATTTTTTAGTATACAAAAGTTGGTTGTGTTGAGAAATAAAATAGAGGGTTTTCCACGGCCAGCAAATTAAAGGGTTTAGGCTTTTGGTTGTGACGAGAGAGTCAAAACTAGATAATTAATTATATTGGGCTATCAATCTGTAATATTTCCTTTATAAGCATCCATGTCTGACAAAGTACGTTGTTATCTACTGTAAGCTAACTTGAACATATTTGGATGCAAAAATCAAGTACAATTTAACTAAAATGCCTTGGATATCTGTTCTGTTTATTTGTAACTCAGATCTTAAGTTAAGGCTAGAAAAGGGTAAATCTTGGGTATGATCTCTTTTTCTTTCAAGATTTTGTAATTTTTGTTCACCGCTTTAAACTTGGAAGAAAAGAGTAGAACTTATATGCAAAATTATAATAAGAATAGTAAAGTCCTATTCTTATTCCTTTCTTAACACTTCAATCAATCACAGTTAAAATTTAGAAAAATGGGTCTGGCATTGATCTTGCTGTTACTTTTCTTTTTATCTCTGTTTCCTGATTCTTGTTTTTTTTTATATATATTTTTTCATTTGGGTTGAAAGTATGGTGTACGTACTGTTGTTATACCTATTTGTTTTTGCCTTCAGTTTCCTCCTGTCTATTGTGAGATGCATATTTGAAACCATTGATTTTGCCATACAAGGTTCTGAAAAATGGGGTTGAAGTTAAGCTGCAAAGGAATGCATTGAGTGTGCTGGAACATCCTACAGGGAATGAGGAAGATTTTGATCATGATTACGATAACTCTAGCAGTGGCTCTGACCTCGGTGTCAAGGAGAATGATTTCGGTAAGTTTTATTATACCATATACCTGATGAAACCTCAATTCCGCTCTTACTATTATATAACTTTGGCATTTATTTAGAAGTTGAAAGCCATTTATTGGTGGTTTTCTTGGCGCAGCTAGGAGTCTTGAGTTCCACAAACATAGCAAACCAAGATTTCGGTATCCAAAACCATATGTTCCATCCACAGCAACCAAGTCAATTTATCGTGGCAGTTATCGAGAATTTCAATCCCTCCACACACCTCAACTGGTAAGAAATTTGGAAAGAGGTCTCATGTGTGTCCATGCTGATAAACTTTTTTGTCAGTAAGCTTTTATCCTTTGAGGCACGTATGTTTCCTGAAGAGAAAAAAAAATTAAATATGTTCACATATAAATTTTGAAGGATAAAAATGATATTGAATTTGAAATTTGCTGCTTTAACATATTTGGACTAGTACTATGGCATTATTGATTGAATACCCAGTGGGTAATCCAGTGGTTCCAGTGAATGACACCACCTTTACAGACCAAGTTAGATCTTCATGATCCGATATGCTGTTACTCATGTTGTGTAATGATGTATAGATATCCAAATTTTTCATGGATATAATAACTATCCAGATTTCTATTTGAGTGGCATGTGTTTGCTACATTTTTGTAATGCCTAATCCTTTGCATGGATGATCAGAGAGTAAACATGGCAAAACTAGGAACAAGCACATTGAGGAGGTACTGCCGGCACTTCAACCTTGTGGGTATCACTGATTTCAGCACCTTGTTTGTTTGTTCTCTTACCTGGTTCCTTTATGTTGTAACTAAATCCTGCTCATTGCTATTTCAAACTGTAGGTAAGCAGCTATGCTAATCCAACAAGGGAGCAATTGATTAATGTTGTGCAACGACATTTTACATCACAGCTGGTCTCTCTCTCTCTCTCTCTCTCTCTCACTCACGTACTCACTCTCATGTGTTTACACATAAAAGTGCATGCTCGCTTGCATTATTCTATTCTGATTAATCCTGTTTCATTCGGGTTACAGATGCGTTTGGATGAGGTATCAGTGATCACGGAATTCGTCGATGCTGCAAGGAGTCGCAAGTCTGCCGAGCTGGCTAGGAAACGTACAGAACGAGAAATGTGAATGTTGAATGCATGCTTGTATATCTACCCTAACCTTTAGATCAGATCTAATCATAGAGTGATGTGGAGTGTTTGGCCTTGCTATATTCTCACTCCCTCAAATCGTAACTTTGTAATACAATGGCTCATACCTCCTTAGCTATATGCTATATATCATTAATCTTTAGGTATCTCATCATCATTCTATCATCTCATCTGTCTCTCACTAGTATGTGATCGATTCGGTCGGTTTCCGAAAGTGATAGTATTGGCACATTGTGCAGGCTGCAGAGGCTAGAAGCTATTGATACTTGTAAATAAATGTTGATGCTCATCTTTCTTCTGGGTTTCGCTTCATTTCAATTCTCAGAGTTTGGTAGTGAATGCTTCATATCTTGTTAACTTGTTTTAGATTAGATGATGAAAGAGAGTAATTATGATAGTGGGCCTAAACCCAATGGCCCAACCCAATTTGCTTTCCCAAAGCAGCCACCAGAATCAGGTACAACAACGCTGAACAAACTCAAACCAAAAATTCAACAAATTTATATTTGAATTTGATTTGAACAAATTTATATTTAATTTTTTTTTTTTTTATATTTTTAGTAAATAAGTATTTTTCCCACTGAAAGTTGTTTGTTGTCACACAAACGCAGCCATCTCCTGTAAACTCGAAACAAGTCCACCCTCCTCCTCTCACCTCCGCTCTTCGAATTCCCGATTCCCGATTCCGATTCCGATTTCAATTCCGATCAAGGCCTTCTGAATCACCAGGTACGTAATATCCCGGACTTACCGATTCGAAAACCGTCGCTGAAATCGTCCTGATGATGATTTACAAGCTTCTTATAAAGATTTTTGTGCAAACCAATTCGAATTTTGTGTTAGCTTTAGCTTAGAGAGGTTCTGTAGCTGATTATATGTCGTCTCTAAGTATTGGTATCTACTGCTTTTGTTTGAACGCTTAAGCCTTAGAGCGTTCGCTCAACAATATTTTGATGCTGTTTGTTTTGGTTATGTATTTATGTGATTGCTCTTTTGCTTTGATTGCCTCGCGATTTCTGTAGGGTTTCTGCTTTCGTTCCTTAAACTTTATCGTTTTTCATGTGCATGGTGCGTTAAATGCTTGGAAAATTGGGTTTCACTTTTCTGTAAAAGACTCGGGTTAATCAGTTTGCTGCTTTGCTGATGATTTGCGGAGGAGGTATTGTAGTTCTAAGTGTATTGACCTGGAATGAGCGGTGGTATTGGAGATGGAATTGTCTTGGAGAATTTTGGTTTTTTTAATTTCTTTCTAAGCTACATGAATCATTATTTTATGCAGCTAATGTCAGTATTAGTGTATTTTACTCTAGGAACATGTTGGGTTTTGGCTAATTGGTATGGTGGAGTTGTCTAAGAATTGGGTGCTTTATGTAATATGGTGCTGCTCTACATGATTTTCTTTGGACTAGTTTCATTGAAATTTTAAGAAGGTGGTCGTCCTTTTAGGGGAACGGCTGGTTTAAGCTGGGGGTGTTGAAAGTTGAAACATGGAAATCGGTGTATTAGGTTTGGAGCCGCAGGTTCTTTGATAAATGTTCGACATGAAAACGTATTGCTGTTATTGTTTTTGCTGAGTGCTTGCTTAATCTAACAGAATCATTTTGTGTTGAAGAAGGGGATATGTGGTACCAAGTGCCGATAATTTCCAGTCCGGAGCAGAGATAAGTAAACGAGAATGGGAGGCTGCTGTTGTTGTTCTTCCAAAGCAACCGAGCTGAGGGCTGCACCTACATACTACTATGTGGTATGATGCTTTCTCTCACCTTTGGTGCTTCTTTTCTCTTTTGTAGTGTTGCGCTCAATTTTTTCTACTAGAAGAATTTTTGGCATTATTTGTTTCATGTAAATGTTTGCAAGTAGATTTTTCCTGTGATAATTAAGTAGATTAATCAAATTTCATATATCAGAGTATGGGTTGGAGGTGAATTTTTATTTTATTATATATATATATATATATCTACATATATTTATGAATTCAACTGTTTCTGCAGTATCCAAGAACATCGGAAGAGCATGTGCCCCTGTCATCTCGCCAAGGTGCCTCTGCACTCTCCACAGGCCTCCTCGTCGATACAAACTTGGATACATCAATACCTGACACTTATAGACCACCTCCTGCCCCTATTCCATATGATGTGTCTGTAGGGCGACCTCATACTCCACCATTGGCCCAAGAAATTTCTGGCAACAAGAGTGATGCAACGTTGCAGACAACAACAACTTCTGATTCTGTTCAAGAAGCAGCCGGTGACAATCATCGAGAAACTACAGCTAAGTGTGAAGATCTGAAGGATTCGGACTGCAAAGCTGAAACCAGGTTAGAGCTTGATTCGATTAAGAAGTCAGAAGTTGAACTTTCGAAGTCAGTGGAATCTGTTGATACAGCAACAGACGAAGAGGATGTTTGCCCCACCTGCTTGGAAGGTAAAGTCCTTTGAATAACTGCTTGTGGGAAATTCATTTTATCATTACTTTACTGTGGGAAAAAAAAAAAAACCATTCATTGTGAACTGCATTGTTACTGCAAGTTGCCTATTCTAGCCACATTCTTTGTTTTCCCTTGGCAGTAAACATATCATATTCAGTAAGATGTCTTTTCTTCTGTGCAGAGTATGATGAAGAGAATCCAAAGATTACCACGAAATGCGACCACCATTTTCACCTTGCTTGCATTCTCGAATGGATGGAAAGAAGTGACACATGTCCCGTGTGTGATAAGGTTTACCTTGTTTAATAGTGTTGTGATTTAATGAGACACGTCCATTATAGCATATAATATTCAGAGGTTTTCTTCACTTATGATGCAGGAAATGATATTTGATCCTCCAATTGATTAGTGGCAATCAGCAATTCAAGTCAAGTTCTTTCCTTTTTGAAGTATGGTTTGAGAAGCAGAGGTTGCAAATGCATGAGGTTTTTCTTTTTTTCTTCCTTTTTTTTTTATGGGTTCACTGTTCAGTGACAGTCACTGATTGGCTGTTTTCTAGTTTTGTTTCTGGAGTCATGCTCATTTAGATGCAGTACCTTGTGCATTTGCTTCCTTTCAACTCAATCTCAATGATAATGAAAAGGAAGAGGGGGAGATTGACACTGGCATGAAAATATCGTGGTCGATTTCCTGTATGTAATGCATTTCATCCTTAGATCTTAGAGCATCACATTACGAATGATTATAATGGTTATATAAATACTGCAGTTACTGTGATAGTAGTCTTCAGATTCATTAGTTACCAAACAAAAAAAAAGCGAACCTATGGTTCTCTCGCTCCAAGTATAGATTTTATTTTTCTTTGGTCTGGTGAGTATCTTTGCTTTCTGTTTGAAATGGTATGTAAACGGCAGAAATTTACTTTCGTTGCTGGTGGTGCAGTTGGTTAGTGTAATGGAAGATGGAAGGTTCAAGTGAAAGGGCATCTTTGTTTTTCAGTTGATTCATGTATATATCTCTGATTTTTATGATAATTTTTTTTTATTTACATTTTTATAATAATTTTGTTTGGCTGGATACATTTTTTTCCTTGATGGATTGAGGTTGATCATTTATTAAAACCTTGTCATTCCATCACTTTGAGCATCTCCAAGTGACTTTTGGAAACTCCATAAAATAACTTGATGAGTCACATCTTTCTTTCCAAGAGCCTCTTCAAACTCACTTGTCAAGCCTAAAACTTGGAGCCTCTTCAAACTCACTTGTCAAACCTAAAACTTGGCCAAGAAAAAAAAGAAAAAAAATGAGAACTTGGGAACTTATTTCTCGCTCTTCAACCAATTTTTAGTAGATATTTGTATTGGTTCAATCTCTACTCCATATTATCTATTTTTTTAAAACTTGATATCGAGGTATGAAAATTAGTCATTTGTATACTTCACATCACATCCATTTGATGATTTCATACTCTTGTTCGTAACATTGCCAAGGGCGGAGCTAGGAACAAAAAATTTTAGAGGAGCTAAAAATTCCGAAGTGAAATGTATACATATATTTTATTACAGTAAAGTAAAAATATTGGGGTAGTTAGAATGGAAAACACTGCCTAGCACGACCAGTTTTTTTTGGCTTTGGTATGGAAAAGGGCTAGCCGAGCTTTGCTTTAGGTCCGCCCCTAATTATTAGTGGTTGAGACTTGAGGTACGAAATTGTCTAGCAAACGTAAGGTGGTAGCTAACAATAAATTTGTATAATGACATTGACATTTCCAACATCCCTTATTGGAAAATTCCAATAATTGGGTCTGAACTTAATGTGACATAACATATCAAACATTCCTTATTCATCATTTGCTACGTTATTTGTCGAAAATTCTAAAAATTCACATACGTAGAGAATGTTGTTACTAAAAATCAAATTCAAGTGCCAAATGCTTAAAAGTAAGATCCTTTGATGTCTAACACAGTGCCCATGGTTAGAATTAAAAGTACTAGGTAGCTTAGAAATGATTTTGCAATACAAATTGTGATAATATATCAATAGTATAAAAAAAGCAATGAGTAGCTTAGTTTTGGAGCAAGATCAGAATTAGTGATTTTTAAGTTGTGGAGCTCGAAGCAACAAAACCAATTTAGGAGCAAAAAGGGCAAAAGATATAGGACAATCAATTTGTTTTCTATATTATGCTAAAATGAATTTTGTAAAATAAGGAATAAAAATCAATAGACCTAAATCAATAAAATATC
This sequence comes from Rubus idaeus, assembly GCA_030142095.1. NCBI lineage: Eukaryota > Viridiplantae > Streptophyta > Magnoliopsida > Rosales > Rosaceae > Rubus > Rubus idaeus. Next base: position 6,884,593 of record CM057969.1, read on the forward strand.
TTGAACTAAATCTAGTAACAACTACAAATTTAAATCTCGAATCTAAATCCCCTCATCAGAATTAAATAATATCGGACAATTTGTTTAGAAGAAAACAAATATCAAGTAAATTACTGAAAAGATGTAGAAACAGTTATTTCCGCTTTCGAAATTTTTCTCGCACTATAGTGTGAGAACGCATGTGCTCTCGAAAGCCAGAGTATGAAACAATATAAATACGAAAATACACGAGATTGTGGAACTTCTATGAGAAGCGAAAATGACATTTTACATTACATATTTACATCAATTTACTGATTAACCTAAAATACAAAAATGAATATAATTATAGAGGGAGTCTTCTAGTGAGTGCAGGAAGCTAAAATGGGAACGCGGACCCAAAAAAAATCCACATTTTGTTGTGGCCATATATAAAAAAATATCAACCTTCATTTCCACTAAATTTAATTAAAAATCACTAAAAAGATGCATTGAATTGAGCAGATTTCATTTTCTCAGTTTTTTTTCATAAACACTGGTTTCCTCTCTCTGCTCATTTTTGATTGCTGTCTAAAAAAAATTAGAGGCACCTTGTACTAGTACCACCAGCTAATCAATCAATCAATCATTTTCAACAATCCGTCAGCTTTGGCTTGTCTTCTACTCTTCTTTGTAGACTCTGCAGCTCTGTAAAATTAGCATTCGGTGGCTTTTGCAGAGCAATACCGGAAAAAAAAGCCGAGGACCCAAAAATGTTCAGGTAATAAACAACATTCCTCAACCATTCTACAAAGAAAACAGGGCAAAGGGTCTCATACCCTCTGCCCAAAATATCATTTTTCGTCTTTGATCTTTGAAAAGACAGTCTTTTTTGGGTTTTTCAAGAGTCAAATCCGAGTTAATGGCAGGATGGTCGTCTTTAACAAATGGGTCTGTCTTAGATTTGGCTGAAATTACTGATGCTAATCCAATTAGCTTTGGTACTGGTATTGATTCTGTAAAAGATGATGTAGAATGTGATGATGATGATGATGATGATCATAAGGGTAGGCTAATATGTGCCAGCCTTGGTGCTGATATTGATTCTGTAAAAGATGTTGCAGAAAGTGTTGATGATGATGATGATTATAAGGATAGGCTAAGATGTACATTTGATCAGGTTCTATGTGTTTTTCTTAAGGAAATTGGTGATAGAGGTGTTGTTAGGCCTATCCCTGCAGTTTTTGGTGATAGGCAACATGTGGATTTGTTCAAATTGTTCTGTGTTGTGAGAGATATAGGTGGGTATGATTCAGTTTCGAAGAAGAGGCTGTGGTCTTTTGTGTCCAAAGAATTGGGCTCGGATAGTGGAGCAACGGCGTCTGTAAAATTGATTTACTTTAAGTATTTGAATGAGTTGGAGAAATGGTTTAGGGAGAGTTGTAAGAGTAGGAGCTTGGGAGATGGGCAGTCTGGAATGTATGGGACTTTTCATTTGTTGTCTTTGGAGTTAGAGAGAGAGTTTACAGGTTTGCTGTTGGATGGACCAGAGCAGAAAGGCAATGGTGATGGACTGGTTCATTTGGAATCTGACCAAAATGGGAAGATTGAATATAATTTATCAGATACCAAAGATGCATATATAATGCACTCGGGTACCGGGAAAAGCAATGGTGATGAAGACGAAAAAGTTTGTAATGGTAATCAAAATGGTACTTGGATGTTACCCTCTAGTGTTGATAATAAAGAAAATGATCGTAAAAGAAAGCGAGAATCCTTATCAGGAATGCTGAATTGGGTAATCCAGGCAGCAACACAACTAGGTGATCCTTCAATTGGACTGATACCAGGGCCAGCTAAGTGGAAGAAGCATGAGGGCAATGAGTTCTGGTTCCAGGCAATTAAAGCAAGGGAGGCATTGCTGCTAAGAAGGAATATTAATCCAAAGACTGAAGAGTTCCTCCTGCAGGTACATTTGTTTATATTTCGTGTTTCTTCGAAGTTTTTTTTGTTTTTTGTTTTTCTCTTCTGGATGACAGCGAATTGCCATTTTTCATGCATAGCACAGTTAATCGTTTAAGTGTGTCTAGGTACTCTCCTTTCTCTGTACCTTTTTATCAATGAAGTGAAGAATTGTTGCTTTTATTCTATTTTTGTAAGTTATGAATGTTATGATAAAATAACCCCCCTCCCCAAAAAATAATAATAATAATAATAAGATGCTATCATTTCTGGCATACTAGGATATCTTGAGTAAAGTTAACCTCCGCTGTATGTCGGAAATAGACCAATTTTATATCACCCTTCAATTCAAATTAGCAATCATCACCCATCTAAATGCAGCTAGATCACTTGGTTTCAACATTAGTAGGGCATTGTACTTGTATGTGATTTGGACTCTTCTAAGATAATTTTTCTGGATTGCATGGTACGAGAATAGCTACAAACCTCAAGAGGTTCCAGATTCCATCTCTTTTTTGATTGACCTCCTATTTCCTTTTATCCAAGGGAGATCTTCTAGTTCAGAGCTCAACGCAACTTGATTTAGCCATATTCAGATCCTTTGGTCCTACGCATTTGTTACTTTCCCTTTTTCCTTTTATGCTTATGGTTCATCTTGTACCTGGTCATTTACTACAATTTTTCTTTTTTGTTCTATACTTTGCATCTAGCTATATTTTTAACTGTTTTTAGAATCTTGGATATATGAGGACTCCCAACATATTGGTACTAAATTACTAATAGAGCCCAGTATTAGATATGAGACATGAGATATTTGATTTGGCCTGTGTATCTTCTTTCTCACCTCCTTTAGTAAACTTCTCCTCATCATTTTTTCCCGCAAAGGAAAGGTATCAGCCAAAAGAGAGGAAAGCTCTAAGGTACTTGGTATCTCCAATGTGTCACATCCTTGGTCATAAGTTTCACAGGAACTGTACTATATGGTTGTTGCATGACGACTAGACGACAGCAGATACTGGTGATTGATGATTAAAGATAGAGTTGGAGTATTTGAAGTCTCTAACATTTTTTCATGGTTATCAAGAGAGGTTTCTATGATGTAGTTTTCTCTGGAACTGTAAATCTTGATATATGACAATAAATTAGATTACAATTTTATAATCAGTACGTGGTCTAAACTTGCAGAAGAAGCTAAAGACACATCCATTGATGTATGAAGATAATATTGCTGCTGGTCACCATTTCTCAGAGAGGTTAAGATGCAGAGGAAGGCTTCCTCATTCTCCTAAATCTCGCTTGTGCCCTTGTTGCAATTCATGTCCGCCCACTCAGAGCAATTTGATAAGTTCTAATATAGTGTTGCATAACGATTCTAAGGAGCAAGAACGTATGAAAGTTGATTTATCCGCCCCACATACATCTGTTATCCCATCTGACGATGAATCCCGCGAAAAGTACGTTTCTATAGGCCCTCTCTCTCAAGCTCATGTTCCTAAATGGACTGGTGTGGCGTCTGAAAGTGATAGTAAATGGCTAGGCACAAGGGTATGGCCCTTGCAATGTGAAGAAGACATTTCCCTTGTTGAAACAGATCTCATTGGCCGAGGAAGACCAGATTTGTGTGGCTGTCGGCTTCCAGGTTCTGTTGCATGTCTCAGATTTCACATTGCTGAGGCTAGGATGAAATTGAAGAAAGAACTTGGTTCCTTGTTCTATCATTGGAGATTTGATCGTATGGGTGAGGAAATTTCTCTTCAGTGGACAGCTGAAGAGGAAAAGAGATTCAAGGCTTTGGTACTGTCAAAGGATCCTTTCTTTTGGAATAGTGCATCCCAGTGGTTTCCCAGAAAAACAAGGGAAAACTTGGTGAGTTATTACTTCAATGTGTTTCTTGTTAAGCGCAGAAGTTATCAGAATCGTGTAACTCCAAAACATATAGATAGCGATGATGACGAAACAGATTTTGGGTCTTTAAGTGAGGGTTTTGGGCATGAGGCAGTCAAAGTTTCCAATTTTCTGGCTTGTTCCCAGAATAAGCAGTGTGACGACTTGGACTAGATTAAAATGCTGTATAGTAGTTAGAAAATCGGACCAGTGGTTTACACCACTGCATGATTTATACAACGTTGCAAAGGGTGGTGCAATGGTAGCGGAAGCAGACCTGGTGGGATTTGTGATGTGGCCAGAAGGTAGAATTTGTGGAATGCGCTGAAGCTGTTGGAGCTTCTGAAGTGTCTTCAGTTCTCCTTTTAGAAAACCATGCTACTGTTTTGAATGGCTGCATCTTGAATACTTTTTCAATACCAGGTTTTATGACTTTAGATAAAACTTTTTATAGGGAAAATGAGGGGAGACCATACAGTGGTTTAAGTTGTAGTTTTTTTTTTGTTTTTTTTCCTAAGGATAACTCATGTTGTGATCCTTTGCATTTCATATTTCAGATATGTGAGTTTGTCTTTGCCATTCTCATTTTGGTTCTCTGTGTCCCAGTCTTGTAGACGTTAGACTGGCCTCGATGAATTTACAGAGTCAGTGTTGCAAGACCTGATGAAAATGGCACTACTGGCTGCATGCTGAGCTAAGTTGCTTGGTTATATTCCTAGAGGCCCCAACTATGGGAATTTCATTATCATCTACACGGTCTACACCACTTCATGGTGTGCAGTCGATCCAAGTTTATTATGTTGGGAAATACATTGAATCAGCTTTTTTCTGCGAAAAATCAAAGGGTTGCCAAATGCTCGAGACTAGTGATGGGTGTTGCTACAATGCACGATTTATTCATCAAGTATTGTGCTATCAATTTAGGAATTTTTCTTCTTGATAGTAACCAATGCCTCAACTAGAATATGAACCTCTAAGTGCTATGTTGGTAGTTTTGTTTGGTAACTTCATTTTCGCCTTAGCCTCAACTTATTCCAACTAGAATATAACGGCCAATGCCTACAACCATTTGGTCGAGTGACATAAATCTTTCATTTGTAAGTGGGAGGTGTTGAGTTCGGCTCAAGAACGATAAGTGTTGAGGAAATGCTTGAGCAAGCCTTGGACCGAGGAAATGAGGCTTGCGGAGGGGTGTAAATTGGGACAAGTCGACTCGTACACGGAACAACCCAGCCCGTTTCAGGTCGGCAGAGCACGATTAAGGACTGGTTCGGTCTGGCTGGGCCTGAGATTATCAGCCCATTAGGTCAGACCAGATTTGGGGCTGACAGAAGTATTGCAGATGATGTAAATATGTGACGCCGGGATTAATTTTATATGACATTATTATGCATGGAGTATGTGTATTAAAAGTGATGTAATAATATGATAATGTACTGTATGTATGCTATCAGGGCCGGCCCTTAAAAATTGGGGGCTCAAGCTAAGTAAAAAGTTAAGGTCAGTGGGGAAAAAAACACAAACCAATATTCCAAATTTTATCTATGAGCCAACATATTTCTTATTAAAATCACAAACCTTGCTATGCTTGTTAGAAAGCAGAACAGAGTTGGTGAGTCTGTTGTTTGAGAGATTGAGCTTCTTGTTTTGTGTTTAAAAACCTTAATGACAGATTAGAAAGTCGTTTCGTTTCATAATTTCAGTCGTTTCATCATGATTCAATGCAGGTAAAAAATTGAGAACTTATGGACCCAACAGTCTCACAAAGTTAGGACAATCTATCCCAAGAAATTGGTTGGTCTTTGAAGATAGGGTATCTAATCCCTACTATGCACACAAATGGGTGGCTTGGATTATATGCCAAGATTGCGTTCAGTTTAGTGTTACACCTATTTAAACTTTTTGAAAGTGATGAGTACCTATAGAGAATTACCTCAAGTTGAAACAAGTATTGATGTACATGTAAAAAGGGACTTCTATTGTGCCAATCCAGGTGTACATTTACTCTTTAGAGGACTAATGCCAATACGTTTATAACTATGCTTCAGATATCATTTTTTTGATGTTTTTGATTAAAAATAATAAGATGTATTCGAAAAAGTAAATATGAGGACAAATTTTCATTTCATAAAAATGTAACATATGGTATTAAGTTAAATAAAACATTGTTGACACTGTGTATCGATTCACATCCAAGTTCACGTAATAATTTTTTGTGTTTCGCTACATAATTTTTTCATGTTTTACTATTTTATGTTGTTACCTCATATTCTTTACATGCACATGTAAATTTTCTACTTTTTACATCAAGCATACAAATTATTATCAAAAATCATAATCATAGAGAGCCCCACTCACAAAAAGTAATCAAATAAATACATCAAAATCAGACTGTTATTCTAAATTCAAATGGGTCATCTATACTAATTTTTGGCATCTTTATAGTGGCTACCAATTCATGTCATTATTCCGTGAAAGGTGCAAAATCTTCTTTTTGTTTAGGGTTTAATGACTCCTAAACGAATTTGCCAAAAAAAAAAAGACTCCTAAATGATGATAAACCCCAAAAAAAGGTTTAGAAACAAAATCTAATGAAAGATTCAATGAATCTGGAAAGGGTAAATTAAAATGTAGTCAATGACAACAAGATGTACTCATGTAGTCATTTCATATATATATATATATTTCTAAAAAAAGATGTAGTCATCTTAATTACCATTTAACCACATGGTAAATTACCATAACATTTGGTATTTTAATTCCTTTAGGAAATCTAGCAGTAACTTCAGATATTTACTGGGCCATTATTTACTGAATAGTTGCCGTCTTCTGTGAGCACGTATATATAGTGCTTCGTATTTCTCTCATTTCTGTCCGAATCCATTTGTAAACAAAAGGCTCTCTCTGCTCATCTCTCAGCCTCTCGCAACCCAAAAACCGACGGAAAAATGTCTTCGCCGAGCAAACGCCGTGAGATGGATTTGATGAAACTGTATGTTTTCTCAAAAAGCTTTATCTTTATCTTCTTCTTCTTCTTTTTTTCTTGTATAATTGCAATATTGGTTTTTTTGGTGTTGTTTTCTTACTGGTTTTGGTGGGTGTGGACTAGGATGATGAGTGATTACAAGGTGGAGATGATCAACGACGGCATGCAAGAGTTTTTTGTGGATTTCAATGGACCCAAAGAGAGTAATTCATCTGAACCCATTTATATGATTGATTTTTTGCTCACTCTCTACTGAGCTATGCGTGTCCTTGATTGAATTTTATCTAATTTTGATGTTTCTGTAGTGGGTTCTATCCATTTTTTGCTTGGAATCTGTGTTCTTGTATGTTGACCCTTTGAAGTTGCTTTGGGTCTTGGATTTACCTTTGTTTCACATATCTAGTCTCTGAGTTATTTCGATTAGCTATTGGTTTTGATTGAACTCCCACTCCGAAGTATGCAATTTTTAGTTGTGGGAATTTCATTAAGTTTTTGAATTAACTAGTTTGACTATTGATGTTTGTTCACATAGCTGAAACTCTTATCTGGAATAGGATTTGATTTCTGAATTTTACGTTGGATTCTGTCCACTACTTGTGCATAAATGGGCTGCAAGTTTTTTGTTTACTGGTTTTACAGGCTGAAGTTTTATTGGTACTTTTGCTTCTGGGTATTTTGGAAATTGAATAAAAGGTGGGCATTTTTCTTTTCTTTTCTTTTTTCCCTTTTCTTCGATGCAATGTGGCAGGTCCTTATCAGGGAGGTGTGTGGAGGATACGGGTGGAGCTACCAGATGCTTATCCTTATAAATCTCCATCTATTGGCTTTGTCAACAAAATCTACCACCCAAATGTTGATGAAATGTGAGTTCGCAGATGCTGAAAATTATCTACTTTGGCTTTGGTTGAATACTATTTCGCTGTGTTAAATGTGAGCATAGAACAAAATTTGTACTTAAGTCTGCCTAATGATGCTTTTTTGAGTTCCAGGTCTGGATCAGTTTGTTTAGATGTTATCAACCAGACTTGGAGTCCCATGTTTGGTAGGCCTATAATGTTTCCTTGTAAATGTAGAATTGACATGGTTTATGTGGAGACCTAAGATATTTTAGTTCAATTTGTACTTTGTAGTTTTTCTTACTTTATTACTAATGCAACCTTGGGAGACAAGGATTTACTTCTTTTCTTTCTTGACCTTTTATCAGACCTCGTTAATGTGTTTGAAGTATTTCTTCCACAACTTCTTTTATATCCCAACCCATCGGATCCATTGAATGGAGAGGCTGCTGCTTTAATGATGCGTGATCGGACTGCTTATGAACAAAGAGTAAAAGGTAATATCCAGGTGCAGCTTTGCAATTTAAGTATATATTAAACTTGTTTTATATGGTTTTCTGGGCATGCTCTGCTCTTCTTTTTACTTCCTTATAAGTCCTTAATTGGAGTAGTAGGATTTTTGAAATCTGAACTGGACAGTTGTTTCATGGTAGTGCTTGAAAGTCATGAATCTTGTGAGTTTAAACATATAATTCTTGTTGTAACTAGGGGAACACGTAAGTTGGTTTGAAAGCGTTATAAAATGACACTTATAGCATTCTCTTTGAAGCTTTTTCAATTCCTTTGCAAATTAACTCGTATAAGTAAGTCTGTAAGTAGTGTATTCTATGTGCTTTTGAAACTTCTATACCTCACGTATATTTCAAACTTTTGAAACCACAACGTAAAGTATGGAACTTCTCACAGTATACTACCAGTTATTGCATGTAGCAGGAAAATGGTATATAATGTATCTGTTCTGAAATATGGATCTGGTTGAGGATTAAAGCTGGTGGCTGTTTTCAGCACAACTTTTGTTAAAGGTTTTCTTCAGAGATTTCTTCTCTGAAGCTTGACTTGTAAAATAACAGAGAGGTGGAAACATATCCTGTTTGAATCTAGTCATGGCCCATGGGATGATGATGAACAGGTGATGAGAATATTTCCCCTAATAGAATGCCTGAAGTCCATGTGGCTGAGGTATTGGAAGTCACATTTTGGTTTTAGGAATATTATATGAGCTTCAAATTTCATGTTATGTTTTGTTGGTCTTATTGAAGTTGCAGCAAATCAGAGATCTATAGTTTCAGCAGTTGATCAGATATGAGGATAAATAGCTAGTAGTAGACTTACACTTTCAACTTAATGTGTTATACAACTCCTTTTGTTCATCTGTAATTCTATAGTAGTCGTTTATAGGTTTATGAACTTGCAGCACCAAATAATAGGCCATAACATCACTGCTTTTAACATTCCTACTTAAATTGGTCCGATGACCTGACACTCTATTTCACTGTATTGCCTTCTGCTTTATGTTCTTTTGTAGATATTTTGCTGATTGTTCTTGTGAATTGAAATTTGCAGAGTTCTGTGAGAAATATGCAAAGCCAGAAGATATAGGGGCTGGCCAAGAGGAGAAATCTAGTGATGAAGAGCTGAGTGAAGATGAATATGCGTCCAGTGATGATGAGGGAGTTGCAGGCCAAGCTGATCCTTAGCTGCATAAGATATTTCTGGCCTAATTGATTCGCTGTTGTACTTGTACATTATAATTCTGCTCATGCATGGAAATTAGACCAGGCTTATGGACAAATTCCTGTCCTTCTGTTATTGTGTAAATTAATCTTTACTGTTTTAATATTTAATACAATGTTGGGAAATGAAGCAGGTCATTTTCTCATCTGCATATATGCATGACACAAATGAAAATGCCTTTGCCTACACTTCTATTATTTTCCATCACTGGTGAGCACACGACATCTTATACTGATACATGTGGTGAGCTTTGTTTGTATATGGATTGGAACATGAGCTATTCAAATAAACTCGAACATGTGAATTTTGGAAAAGGTTGGGGCAACTGTGCCTGCTCATTAAGGTTGAGAAGAGCTACTTCTAGTTGATTGCAGCTCTAAAGGTAAAAATATTCATCTCTACACCTTCTTAGCAAAAATAATATTCAATCAGACGCAAGTACATGGGTATCAAATAACATCTACAATCTTGAACAGATCTTGTCAAAGCTTGAGTGCGGCTGGGGTCAAGTTTGGGCTCAAACGAAACACGATTCATTCATCTAAAAAGAAATTATAAGTTTGTCTTGACTTTTACAAACAGAATGTATCAAAGCTCAAGTTTGACTCTACAAACCAAGTCCGAACGAACCAAACAAGAGTCTAACTCTAACTACATCAGCCAAAGAAGAAGCATTACGTTTTGTAACAAATATTAAACAATACACACGATACATTAAATAAAATAGCCGAGAGAAACCTTGCAAGTGAGCCCTTATAGCTCAGTGGTAGAGCGTCAGTCTTGTAAACTGAAGGTCCGTAGTTCGATCCTGCGTGAGGGCAAATATTATTTTGGTGTTTACTTCCTCTTCTACATTTTTTTTTTTTACCCTTTTTACTTTTTCAGTCTTCCAACTTTTTTACCCAACTGGCCAACTTTCCTTCCTGCGCTTTACCCTTTTAGTGTTCCAACTTTGATGAAAAGAAAAGAAGCAAAATAAATAAACTTGTCACATCATACAGTTAAACTGAGAACAAGTACACTTTATTTTCTCTCTGGTCTTCTTCTGAGTACAAGTACACACAGCTACTGTGGGCCCATTATAGAAACCAATCAATCCATCAATCAATCTTGGTACTAAAAGGTGATAGATTTGTTTCAATTTGACAACTAAAACATTACTGGTACAATGTCAGTGACTGGACCAATTGTTCATCTTGCCATATTCAATGTATTGCACTGTTTGTTGCCCCAAAAAAAAAATTGTATTGCACTGTTTGTTGCCCCAAAAAAAAAATTGTATTGCATCGTTGAAAACAGAACCTAATGCAAAGTTAAAAAATAAAATTAATTCCCATACAGAACCTAATGGCTTCTATATTATTATTAGCAGTTAATATGTCCAATTAACTTAATGACTATATTTTGACCCCAAGTAGCAGAAAAATGTGATGAACATAACAAGAACGGAATGGAATCTGTTTCAGAATTTTGGTATAGAAAGAAAATCTCTCTGTGGATGGTATACAAGTGTTTTATTTCAGAGTTTGTATAAATTCTAGAGTAAATTTGCTTACAGAAAAAATATGGGGGAATTTATGGAGAAGTATGAATTTGAACATTTGCAAGAAGCCTGGTGATTTTGGTAAGAGTTTCGGAAGCAGCAACGGTGTCTGGGTGGTCTTCACCAGAAATCGAGCTTCTAATAAAAATAGCCTTCCTAATTAGATCGTCGCCTATGTCGAATTGTCCCCCTCTTAGCATTAGCTTTGCCCTGGTTTCTAGCACTGTGGCTCTTGACAGAGCAACCTCATGCCAAAGGTAAGGGTTTAACTGAGCACTGGTCTGGATAGGCCGCCAACAAAGTGATTTCACCAGCCACTTCTCAACCGGGGCTTGCAATGCTTCCCCTGCTGCTTCGAGGGCATTCGTGCATAGGCGGAGGAGTTCTAGAGCAGCCTTGCAACGAGAGAATGTGATGAATGTTCGGATTGCAAGAGGCAAAACAACTTCCTTGACAAGGAACAATAGATCCGACACCTTGAGGTCAACAACTTTAAGGTCATGACTAAATCCAAATATCAAGAAACATGCTGCCCAGATATGTTCCGAGTGTTGAGATATGGATCCGCGACTGATGACAGCTTGGACCATGGCTTGTGGGACTCCAGTCATTCCTCTCTTCTGAGCATAAAGCTTGACGAGTTCATGGATATGGATACGGTCCTGTTTGGTACTGCTTCTGGCAATATTGAACCTTAGCAACATGGAAGTTGCTTCTGCTTCTGATCTTTTGGTGTATGATGAAGTAAAACCGCAAGTTAAAGATTGTAATAACTGTCTCCATAACCAGGTGGCTTGATGCTTTTCTGGTATCTTGTGAGCAGCTAGAGCCAATAACGAAACTGGAATAGAGGACGGTGCAAACCAACTACTTGCCTGGACCATTCTGGTTGTCAAGCTCCTTGGTCCATCTGCATGATCAAAAATCGAGAAACACACCTCAAAGAGTTGATTAAGGAAAGTGTTTCGTCTCATTGAATTAGTTTCCCTGCCACTCCATGACAAATCTTTCAAGGGCATTCTACTAGTTGTCTCCAGTAGTTTACATGGAGTTATGGGCAGCTCAGACATTATTGATCCGACAATTGCAAGTCCTAAAGTTGACCGTCCCAATTTCTCCTCAATAGCCCGTAAATCATCTTCTTCAGTATTTGTGTATTCTCTTACACTTCCCTTCATTAGTGACATTGCCTCAGCCCCAGATAAGTATGGAAGTTTCAAGGGCTCCAAATTCATCAAAGAAGGAAGGCGTGTGGATATTATTATGTGCGTCTCTCCACCAAAACGGGGAAGAAGATCCATAACAAGTTTGTGATCCCACCAGTCCTTTTCACTTTCCAAGTTATCAATCACTACCAGAAAGGGTATGTTTCTCATGAGCTCTCTGCGTACTCTCGATATGGCTGCCTCTTCCTGCTCTTCAAAGCTTTTAATCCTGTTTTTGTCTGTATAATTTTCAACCCCTACGTCAACTTCAAGAAACGACCAGAGATTCAGATAGTTCTGCCTAATATATCTGCTTTCCCCTCCTATCCACAAAACCATTTTGTACCTCTGGTGATACCTGTAAGCAAATTCAAGAAGAAGCTCTGTCTTGCCAATTCCCGAGTCACCAGATACACATGCAATCCCCTTCCCATACACAACCTTTGTTGATCTTTTTCTTCTAGCATTTCTTCCACCACCTTTGTGCTTCGATTGGTGTTGTCTTTGAGGAAGCTCAGTGCTTTGCATCTCGATTTCTTTTTCCGACTCCTTCCATACAATCGGTTCTTTTCCTTTTCTGCTACTAATTTCCAATTTCCGTTCCCTCCGCCTATCCTCATACAAACTGCTCTTACCCCACCCAATTGTCACGTTCTTTCGCCTAGGTCTAGCCTTAAGCTCAAAATAATCTCTTTCTGCATCTCCAGAGACATCACCAAAAAGTATGAATTCCAGCTCTGACAGCTCCTTCTTCCTACCAACAAAATTCTCATTTCGAGGGAAAGGGAACTCATCTTTCTCCACCTGCTCTCTCCACTTGGTCAACCTATCTACCACACTTCTCCTTCCTAATCTAATTGCTAATAATGTCACAGCCCTTAATATACAATCTCTCCAGTTACCATCCTGAGCTTCCAATTTCCACTCATCAACCCGAGAGAGGCTATGAACTGCTTCTTTCCACTCCTTCTCCAGCCCTCCATACAAAACCCATAACTCTCCCCCATGTTTTTCCCATAGCTCTCCTCTCCTCTCAACTACATCCCTGACGAGGCAATCACCTGGATTCAAGTCAAAGAATATGGGGACCAAGTTCTTCTTGCTTGAAAAATATCTCAGTTCCTCAATGGTGTATGGATTTCTGAATGACTTCTTTGTTAGGATAACAATCCCAAAAGAAGAAACATCCATGGCCCTCTCAACAATTCCATGTTTGCGAGAGTTCCTACATCGAGATCTGTCGGATACAAAGCAACTCATCCCTTGAACTTCTAACTCAACTCGGAGCCAATTAACAAATCTAAGCAAAGAAGGTTTACGGCCATGCAAACCTATGAAGACATCACAGCTCCTTAGTCTGTTAGACGTAACTGAAAATGGACCTGGTGTATAGGAGGATCCATAGCTTCTACCATGCCTTTTCAGCCTCTCTCTTTGCCCCGAATAATCATGGTCCCGGACATGGCTGTGACTAGATAGGATGCTGTTAGAAATGCCAGTTGAGGAAGATGGGTGGTCAAACTTCTGAAAATCGCCTGAAACAGAAGCAACTGGTGCCGGTGACATGTTTGACAATGCATATCTAACATTTGCAAGAGATTCAAGGTCTGGAATTCCAGAGCTGGAACTAAGGGGATCTGTACTTAAACCAATGCTGTCACATCGAGCCTCAGACCTCGTTGATTCAGATAGTGCTTGACAAGATGGTGATCTTGGGGAGAAGAAGGGCGACTGATTTGCCGAAAAGAAAGCTGAAGATGAAGATGACATAGTCCTTAAAGCCGTGGCTCGTAATGAACAGGACCTGGAGCTATCCTCTCCATTATCCATATCTACAAAATCTCCCACTTCCCAAATAAATCAAATCCAGTGCATCCGCACAAGCTATCAAAAGCCACTCTGAAATGGAATACATGACATCAATCAGTTCCGGAATTCCAAACCTCATCGAAAGAACTCTAAAATGCCAATAAAATTGACTACCCTTTTTCCATATATCGGTTCAAATTGGACTATAACACTGGGAAAAACAGTCTATATTTGACAGAAAATATAGAGTGGAACTATAGAAGTTCACGCCACACAAAGCAACACAACAAGGAGAGCTAGATAACAGTATATGCCTAACTAAACAGATTCACAAACTAAATAATAAACTCCTCTCCATATTCCGAACTCTAAAGTGAAGTACATACAGTAGCAGCCAAAGTAAGTATCTACTTAGAAGCCAAAAATACATCAATAACAGAAAGTCAATACCCAAAATAGGCAGAAAACTCTACTGGCAGCCAAAACTTCCAGAAATCTATGCTTCTGCGGTCCATATACCATAAACCAAACTGAAACATATTATTCATCTACATACAGAGAAACCCAGTTCCTAAAATCGAAGTAACAAAGTACAAGAACATTGGCAGAGCCTGGTTCCTGAGGCACTGTAGATCCAATGCAACTCTTTAATACAGAAAAGAGGTTCCAAAAGAGCCCCTCTTCAAAAAAAACAATAGGGAATGGAATAGAAAAAGATTTCCTTTATGAATTCAGATCTGAATACTTACCGGGATTTCAAATCTAAGACATGGAGCCAAAGAATCCATCTTTTGGGTTCAAATCAAACAACCCAGTTTCTTGAAGGAGAATCCCAGAGAATTCAAATTTGGGCAACACAAATCTCTGTAATGAAGTAACCAAGCCTACAGAAAGAGAGACTATATATGAATTTTTAAAGGCGATACCCAAAAGGCAAAAACAGGGAAAGAAAGTATCTTTTTTTAAGCCAAAGGTCAAGTTTTTCCATTTGGAGGTGAAAGTTTTGACACAGAGCAATCGAAAATATTGGCATTCATGACCATTACCATTTTGAGGGCAGACGATTTTTTTTAGCAGAGGTAAAAAAGAAAGCGAAGATTTTTGGTGAAAGTAAAGTAAATGAATGCTGAATACAGTGAGTTACCTTTTGAGGGCCAGAAAGAAAAGGAAAAAAAAAGAAAATGAAAAATCCGAGTGGTGGTGACTCTGACTCTCTCTGTGAAAGCCACACTCTTTTCAAAGCTTAACTAAACGAAATGAAATGAAATGAAACTGCTGCTGCTGCTCCACCTTTGTTGTTTCTCTCTCTCTCTCTCTCTCCTCTCTCTCTCTCTCTAAAAGTCACTGTGTGTCTGAGGAAGTGGTCTGAAGGGAAAGGAACACCGTTGGAGTGAGGAAAATAGATGGGTCCCAAAGAAGAGATCTGACGAGGTATGACCGGTAGGCTCCATGTTCCCCTTTTATTGCTCTCTGTGAACATTTTTCGGACTGTCTTTTGGGGTTTTGGTTCACATTTTTAACTCTTGGATTGGATTTTGCTAACACTGTTCATGTTGGTGTTTTCAAACTTAAGAAGGATTTTGTTTTGTTTAGACAACATTGTGAAAATCATTGCTTAGAACTTGTGCCGAGGATTTTTTTCATTTTTTGGTATCATATGGCATTACTAATGAAGAGTTGTGAAAATAAATTCATAGTTTTGTAAGATGTTTTTTTCAATTTTATGACCATAAACCCTAAAGTCACCAAATTAAATGAAGTTTGATGAACTCTAAATAGTAAATACTCAAAGCACCAAATGAACGAGCTTTCATTTAATTTGTACGTTTTTTAGCATTTGTTGACATGTTATATTAATTTATATCTTACATGGCAAAATTTGTGTTTTGATAGTTGATTGAATTCAATTGGAATTGAGAGGGTTTCAAGTGTTGACTAAACTCGTAATTTTGCAAGATTGCTTTTCGCGGTTTCACATATTTGAAGTCTTGAACCCTAAACTATTTGGGCGCCAAATTGAATGAGTTTTACTTTTATCCGTTATTTTTTAAATTATAGTTAGTTGATGTAATCACTCATTTTATTTACCAAAAAATGAAACACATGATGGAATTTTGACAATGGCTAAAGAAACAATATACTATGTTGAGTGTCTTTTAATAAAATTAATTAACCCTCGATATCATTACTAAAAATGTCATTATCATTAAAAAGAAATCAAAAATAATCATATATAGACTAATTTTAATCCTATTACCAATTGTATACCAATAATTTATCTATTTCTTTTAATTATCACATAATAAAATCTTTCTAAACGTTCATAAAATGGGGCAAAATTATGCTTTTGAGAATCCATGGATGCAACAATGCATAGGACCCTTTTGGCTGTCGCAAAAAAAAAAAAGTATAGAACTCCTTGATGTAAAAAATATTAGGTTCATTGCTGATTTGATACAAATAAAAATCTATCCATCTCATTATCAATGTCGGGCATAGCATGGTACAAGTGCACACACATAGTTCCAAAATACGCATGCCCTTTGATGTGCAGTGCTAGATTTGCCAGCTTCGGCAATTTGGCTACCTGATATGATATGACCAACATTCTTACAGATACTCCAAATTCTAGTGAGATCGATTAATGGTAATTTGTTTTTGTTCAAAAGAAACAAATAAAAGGGTAATTTTTTTTTATGTATTGTGCATGATTGCTGTTTTTCTTTTACTCCGAAAACCCTTTTTAATAAAAAAAATAATCCAATTTTTAACCGAGGAAAACATCTATTTTATCGAACATAACAAACGATAGCAACATGAGCTATAATATTTCCTGATTGTGGTGAACCTAGTCCAAACTAGGTGAAACCTTTTGATCGTTTGATAATGAAGCATTCGTAATCTTTTTACTCCCAAGTAACCCAAGTAAAGTAGTGCCTAAATTGGATAGACAATGAAAGATTTGATCAAATTGAAAAAACGTGCGCACCACTATTTCCATGTATGTATCTTACAGGTTATAATACCTCTGCTCTGAATCACATTAATGGAGTAAGATAACATCTCTCGCTATCCACCAAAGGACTATTCAGTTGACTTAAAATCAAATTGGATTTGGCTCTTTCAACATCAGTCCAAAACACTCTTTTGGTACTTGTTGCGATCACATGCTTCCATGTGATGATATCACACACGAATGGAGAGCTCTGATCTGTTCAAGCTCATCATTTTCCATTCAACCAATGGCTTAGATTGCAACACCTCCATTAGTTTGAGAATATAAATGAAAGGATGGGAGTTTAAACAAAAAAGTTTGAAATGGGGTTGAACACAAATCCACGACTACCCCATCCACATTGCCCCCTACTGACTGTAGACAGCTTGTGTTTACATAGCACAAGTATGTAGACATGAGTATTTGTATACTATTTAATGCTTGGTATCCATAAAACATGACAAGGCTTTTCGAATAAAATATCATCGATTCAAATTGTTTGATATGTTATGTTATGTTATGTTATGTTATGATATTATAAATATAAATTAAACTATAAATATTTTCGGGTTATCTAGCAACCGGAAAAATACTGTCATTCACCCTTAGATTTTAATTCTAAGATAAGTGACTGAATTACTTAGACAACCGATAACCAAAAGATCATTACTTGGATTTCTATCGTTATTAGTCTACATATATTTGACAAAAGAATATTACCATCTTTCTAGTTTTATGAATTTAGCTTAGTACTTCATAATAAATTATTTGAAAGCTTATTTAATTCATGGATCATTTCCTATGTAATTTGCAAATTTTATCGTTGTGATGCGAGAATTTAGTTTATAAATCTTTAATTATTTAATTATAAATTTTGAATTCGACTTTCATAGACGTCTACAAAATATTGTATAATAATAATAATATTAATTTCAAAAGTGGGCCTTGGGTGAATTCAATTGTCACCAATCACCATCCTAAGTTTTGTCCTATCAACTCCCAACTAATAAACGCCTGTCCACTTTTGAGCAACATATAGATAGAATGATAGATACATTGCCAACTAATTAGATATCAACTATGAAAAATATCAAAATATGACGTCAAAATGACGAAATCTATTCAAATAATGTGCAGACCCTGATCGATCTGATTGCCAAAGTGACACGAGAAGATATAGTCCGGAGCTTGGTAGATAAATTTAAAGTTCTATAGATAATTTTGTGTTTTTTTTTTTGGATTAGTCTACGTGATAAAAGATAAAGGAAAAACGAGTTAGAATTAGGTTAAATTAAATTATTGATGAGTAAAAATAGTTATTTTGCCTGCTTATGAGCATATGAACATCAAATTAATAAGCGTGCACCGGAACACATGCACAATATTAATTTACTAATAATGACTCTCACAATAAGGAAGCTGCCTAGCTGTGTTCCTCTTTAGTGTAGGTAGCCATATATTACTAAACAAATTGAGGCATGAGAATTTCAAAGAAAAATGAAAAGATATATTTAAAGAATAGTGGCTTTAGGTTTAAATTTTATTTTTGTAGGATTATGAAATCACACTTCAATTTTGTTGTAGTGCAAATTATGATTGAGTACAAGTAGATGATAGATTGATGATGGAGATTAAGTTACATGGATGAGACAATCGTAGTCTCTCTACCGTTACTTTATTGCCAAGTCAAACTATGTAGGCACAAATTCTCACTTTGAATTATAAGACACTTCTTCCACTCTTAGTTTTGTTTTTGAATAAAATTAGATTTAAATTGAAGATCTCTTTATAGAAAAAAAAATATATCATTAGGTCAATAGTTAGTTGATGACACTCTTTAACTCACTAAGACAAAAAAAAATTGAAAAAATGTATAAAATTTTCTAAAGCAATGGTCTTATCACTTCCAACATTAATTAATTCACATACCCTCAACAAACCCCTATAATAGACTTTGATATGAGAACTGCTCACTAATTAAGATGGAAAAAAAAAACATATAGGTTCAAAGCCTCAAAGTAGGAACAATAGGATCCCTAAAAAACAAACAAGAGGATCCCTCAAAAGGAACACCTAGGAGCTTTTGGGTCAAATAATTCACTTTGAGTTGATAATTATCTGGACAAAAAGGGGTGCAATGAGTGTATATTATAATGCAAGCAGTCAAGAAAAAGAGAAGAAAGAAGGTATTTAATAATCATATCCCCTAAACTTTAGGCATGTATTTAGATAATTAGATGCAGGTGACAATTGCAAAACTTTTTTCCTATTTTGACCCTTTTTGGATTGAGCACTTATGAGAATATGAAATTTGGTATAGTCCCTTAAGATCTTGTGAGTTGTGACTTTGTGAGTATGAGTCGATTTGACTACAAACTTTAGAAAATAGTGTAAGGGACTAGGACTTTGGGATGTGGCTGCATTTAGACCTGCACCCAAAATTCAGTGTGTTTGCCGCTATCAATGAATTGACTACTCAAATGAAGACAAGCAAATCTATGCAAAGATCTTGAAAAGCAAAGGCTAGCTAAGCTTCCATAGTGCAGAAACTTTAAGACAGTTGGCTATAGGGTGGTTTTAGGAGTAGGAGATAAAGAGGCAGATAATTCAAAGGGGGTCTTTTTCCAGCACAAAACTTTGCTGCAATATTGCCTAAATTTCTAGCACATATAAACCCTCCCAAGTAGGACTGTAAAACTTTAAAGTGCCTGGCCAATGCTTGAGACTTTGAGGGTCCTCGAATTTGGCTCGATTTTATTCTCTTGAGCTCGGGTTTGGCTTGAATACTAAGAAGTGCCCATTCACATTCTTCATATTGCACATCCTTGCATGTACTCAATTGTAGACCAATTTCTTTGGAGTGGGGTGTTTTGATCAAATTTTGGGGTTCATATTGAATCCATCCCACAACCTTAAAAAGGTTTCGGCCCATCTCACGCCTGGCTAGTGAAAGAGAGGCACACAGATGAATGAAGCATAGATAATGTTACAAAATTACTAACCCAGACCCAGCCCAGCATTGGCCAATAGGATATCATAGATTCATAATCATTTGTTAGCCAAAAAAAAAGAGAAAGGATTATCATTAAATTAAATTTCTTATAAAAGAAATAGCTTTTGTGGGGCATGGGCACCAATTATTATTGATTCTATCCCAGGTTGTTTAAAACCCAGGTTTTCTTTGCAGTTTGATCACATCAAATCAAAGGAGGTAATACGAATGGAACGATCCAATTTCTTTTCTCAAAATCTTCTGCATATTTTATTGAACCCATTTTTATTTTTTTTAATTCTGTTTAGTATTTCACTGAATTTTGGTGTCCATAATTTGTGTTATCCATATATTCTTATAAGTAGCAGCAATGGGGTCTGTTTTTCTATCTGGGTCCTTTTGATCTAGGTTTTAAGGCTCTTTGCACCATCTTGTGGACTCTACTGAGTGTTGGGCATCTGGGTATTCATCTCCAAGTTAAAGTTCGAATCTTTTTTGGGATTGTAGAGCTTGTTTAGGATTTTGAATTGAAATGGCTCGGTTGGTTCTGCCATGCAAGAGTTCGGCTTTTGTGAGGACGAGTCTCCTGGGTTTGATCTCATCTGTTCCTGTGATTACTCTTATCTCATTTTTTGTTCATTAATTAATAGTATCTGTCTTTGTGTGTGAATCTGTGAAAGGTTATTAGCAGTGTCACTGATATGTCTGAGATGCTCTATTGAATAAGACTGATGCATATTTCAAACTAGGAATCTGTTAAAGGGTTGCAAGTGGTGCCACTATTTTGCGGTAGCATCGATTCTTCTTGTTCTCTTCAGATTTATATACTTTCAAAAGTCTCTTCGTGGCTATGTCTTATCAGCCTTTTGTTCTCTGTAGGATATGGAATGACATATTTATCTGTTATTTGGTTCTGTATAAAAAGCATGCATATATGATTGTATAGATACATTCTTTGTGCATATGTGGCTGCATTGTTTATCTTCTTTACTCTTTCCACTTGCATAAATTTATTTTTGTTTTGATTTTGAAGCTTCACAGCCGTGTTAGTTTCTTGCGGAATTCAGCAAAACAAGTTTCCAGATATCGCTTTCTTACTTCAGAGGTTTGTGCATTTTTCTTTCCTATATTTGCTTGGTTAGTTTTAAAGTATTGCTTTTCAGTGTTGACTATATTAGATCAAAATTTGAATTGAGCAGAAAAGGTTTCTTAGATCTTAATAATTGATGTTTTCAGGCTGCGTGTCGAAGGAATTGTCGCTTTCCATATACTTCAGTACCCGTGAGTTTTTGCTTTTACTGGAAACTGGTTGTGTGTTCTTGTAGTTTATGTATGTACACACATATTTTTATGGATGCAGTGTTCATTTATCTGCTTGTTGTACCAGTATAAATTTCCGTATGTTTCACACAAATGTTTTAGTTGTTTCTTTCATATGATTTTGTTAGTCATATGCAACTCTTGAACTCGTTTCAGAGAGATAAGCAACGAAGCAGGAGGTTAATCTGTTCAGTTGCCACAGAAACAGTGCCAGAGCAAGTCGAAGAGTCTAAAATGGGTACACCAAAGGAAATCTTTTTGAAGGACTATAAAATGCCTGATTACTACTTTGATACGGTATGTTAGACTTATACCCAATCAAGTCTTTATCTTTGGTTAGGTCTCTGATGTTTTATATGCGGGTACTTATGGAGCTACCACTACAGGTGGATTTGAAATTTTTTCTTGGGGAGGAGAAAACAATTGTAAGTTCAAAAATAGCTGTGTTCCCCAGAGTTGAAGGTAGTCCTGTCACCACTCTTCCCATTTAATACTTGATTGGTTGAAAATATCTCTATCTGTGTCATCATGGGAACTCCCTGTTCAAACGAACAAGTCTATTTTGTTTGTCAGAAAATTCTATCACTTGTCTGGAGCAATCTCCATTGCTCATCTTTTTCAATGATGTTAAATGTGACTTTGTAGAAAATAGAAATTATAGTTAGTTTATTATTATGATTCTGTATGACAGGCTCTTCTTCTCCATTGGTCTTGGATGGGCGAGATCTTAAGTTGCTCTCTATTCGCATCAACAGCAAGGATCTAAAGGCATGTAATTTCTATAGTTCTATTCTCATTTCCAGCTTATCTGCGTGACTTCTTCTGCTAAATATAAGCAGTGGCTGAAGCTTGTAGTTAATGCAATGCATAGAAGGGTTGTTTAAGTTGCCATCTTTTAATTGATATTTTACCTAGATCAAGACCATACTTTTCCTGTTTTATACATGTCATGTATTAATTTCTATTTTCTAAGGTTCCTTTTTTTATTTTTCCCTTTCCCATCTTTTAGAAAGGGTATAATTTGTAGCATACTTATTGTTTTCCCCTCTTATAGGAGGACGATTACCACTTGGATTCGCGCCACCTTACGATAACATCACTACCTAGTGGTACATTTACTTTAGAAATTGAAACAGAGACGTATCCTCAGAAGAACACATCATTAGAGGTGCATGTCTTCATATCTACAATTTCCTCCTAATAATGGGTTATTTTCTACTCTGACCTGAGATGAGTTTTACTGTAGGGTCTTTACAAGTCATCTGGGAATTTCTGTACTCAGTGTGAAGCTGAAGGTTTTCGTAAAATTACATTCTATCAGGTTTGAAAAGTTCAATTGATTGTATATTGCAGTCGCAGTTGTAAAATGTTGATCAACTTCTGCTGTAGTGATTGTTTTTCATTTGAAACAGGACCGACCTGATATAATGGCAAAATATACATGCCGCATAGAAGCTGATAAATCATTATACCCAGTGTTGTTGTCTAATGGAAATCTCATAGAGCAGGGAGACCTGGAGGTGAACATCACTTACCAGTTACCAAAGAAGCAATTACATGGATTGTATCTGTACTGTTATTTATTGTAGTCGTGTGCTTTTGTTCAGGGTAACAAACATTATGCTCTCTGGGAGGATCCCTTCAAGAAACCCTGCTACTTGTTTGCTTTGGTTGCTGGACAGCTTGAGAGTAGAGATGACATATTTATTACTCGTTCGGGTCGAAAGGTGGACTTGAGGATCTGGACCCCAGCTCAAGACGTACCGAAGACTGCACATGCCATGTATTCACTAAAGGCGGCTATGAAATGGGATGAGGATGTGAGTATCTTCATGTTGAGAAAATTATTGGTTTTAATATCGAAGGTTTATTACTGATATTGATTATAAAGCTTATTGTGCTCTGCTCACATATGTTGTCTATTCTCTAACAGGTTTTTGGTCTTGAGTATGACCTGGATCTCTTCAACATTGTAGCTGTTCCAGATTTTAACATGTATGTGTTATTTTCTTGCTGGATAAAAGCTAATTATCTAATTATGCATGCATTTAAAAGTTGGGTTTTAAGGTGGAAAGTGACTAATTTTCATTTACTTTTTTTTGATCGTGTAATCACTGATACTTTGCTTTTGATTCTTATTTAATTATCAGGGGAGCTATGGAAAACAAGAGCTTGAATGTAAGTTTTCTTTTTATAATGTAGCTTGTCACAATGGATGAGTTCCATATATCCATTAAATTTATAATTATTGAATTGAATTTTTACAGCTCTTCAATTCCAAACTTGTCTTGGCATCTCCAGAAACTGCTTCTGATGGAGATTATGCTGCCATTTTGGGAGTCATTGGCCATGAGGTTTGTTTATTGTGAAGCTGCATTCTATGACAATTAAAGATTTGATGGCATGGAACAAAATTGATGCTGATATTTGTTTCTACCCTTTTCTATTTTGCAGTATTTTCATAACTGGACTGGCAACAGGTTGGTTTATATACAGCTGCAAGATTTGTTTTGGAGAATACGCATCCTGTCCTGTGTGCCTCATTCCATTTTTCTATTTACATCCATACACCCTTCCACCCTTCCACCCTGTCTGTTTGTGCATTCAATATCTGATTATCTTATTGAAGTCTGTAATCTGAATATCACTGCATCTGTTCAAAGTGGGTTCAACATGCATACATTAGTTGTCTTCATTTTATTTTATATTTTATTAATTGAAGAGTATGGTTATCTTTGAACTAAGTATTTCTCTTATATAACTGCAGAGTGACATGTCGTGACTGGTTTCAGCTCAGCCTGAAGGAGGGTCTTACTGTTTTCCGTGATCAGGTATAATTTTATAACTTTTTCCCTAAGGCAGTTTAGTGGAATTTATAACCTTATAGTTTGATCCTTTGACATGGGGATTATTGCTCATTCATGATCTTTATTTATATGTAGGAATTTTCATCTGATATGGGGAGTCGCACTGTGAAGCGGATCGGTGATGTTTCCAAACTCAGAACGTATCAGTTTCCACAGGTACTTTTTGCTTGTGTTTCTACAACTTCTAATTGACACTTTATCAGTTTATCATGCACATACTATTTTAATGAGTTTTCAAAAAGTTGTGAGCCCAGAGTTGGGTGTGCATTTGATGCTCTAATCGGATACCGTGCCAGTGCGCCACATTTAAGTGCTAATATATGTTTTCTGGTCTTTTAGGATGCTGGTCCCATGGCTCATCCTGTGCGGCCACATTCTTACATCAAGGTCAGATATCATATTTTATTTGGTGTCGCTCAATCTAAAGTTGGTAGACTATTCTAATACTTCTTTAACTACTGCCTTTCAATTGGTATTCACTTTCTTTTCTTTTCTTGCAGATGGATAACTTCTATACAGGCATGTTCTTTTGTCCAAAAAATTTGTATAGTCTATGGGCATGTGTTTGGATGCCATTATACTTGTGATCTCATTGTTGATATATTTGGTTTCTTGTGCAATCACGTTGGATATGATTCAAATTGTTGGCCTTTGCTGACTTCTTCATGCAGTCACGGTAAGGATTAGCAACTGTCTCTTTGTCGTTCATCTCCTTTTCTGTAATCCATGAACAAGATTTCTAATTATCCTTGTTTGTTCCATTTTTACCTTACAGGTGTATGAAAAGGTTTGACTCTCTCTCTCTCTCTCTCTGCATGTGTGCAGACAGACAAAATCTATTAGTTTTGTCAATGGTTTATTCTTATGATCCAACTTTACCAGGGAGCTGAAGTGGTCAGGATGTACAAAACCTTACTCGGGTCTGAAGGATTCCGAAAGGTAACATATAAAATATATCCAAGACTGGTTCTTGAATGATTAGGGTTCCCCATTTTGCATAGTCAGTTTTATGAGTTCTCCTTATTCAGGGTATGGATCTTTACTTCAAGAGACATGATGGACAAGCTGTAACCTGTGAAGATTTTTTTGCTGCCATGCGAGATGCCAACAATGCAGATTTTGCTAATTTCTTACAATGGTATACACCTCTCTCAGTTTTTTGAATTTCCTTCTGATGTATTTAGTACTTACATCCTAGTGTAACTAAACTGCAGGTACTCTCAGGCTGGGACCCCTGTTGTCAAAGTTGCTTCGTCCTACAATGCTGAAGCCCGTACTTTTTCTTTGAAGTTTAGGTATATAAATGCGGTATAATTTGCTGTGGATTTGTTGATCTTTCTCTATTTGTTTGGTGGAATTGATAAGTAGCTGTGTTGGAATGTGGACATGATCAGTCAAGAGGTACCATCAACTCCAGGGCAGCCTGTTAAAGAATCTATGTTCATTCCCGTGGCAGTAGGTTTGCTTGATTCAACTGGAAAGGAGATTTCCCTCTCCTCTGTGTATCATGATGGGACATTGCAATCCATCGCTAGCAATGGCCAGCCAGTCAACACAACAGTTCTTAGAGTAACGAAGGTCAGTTCAAAATTCCCATGTGAACCTATGCTTCCTTCATCTAATATTTCGGTTGATACTTTATTGTGTTGGTACTGATGTCACGCAGGGGTGTTGGTTGGTTTCTTCTCTCTCTCTCTCTCACACACACACACACACACACACATCCAGACACGTTGGGGGTTTGGTTTCTTTTGCCTTGGGAGGCTAAATAAATAAAACATATCTTTGATATGCAAATAATGTCTAATAGTAGCTGGACTGTATCTTACTTTGTTTTTGATTTTTGTGTCAACATGTTATTTTTTTTCTTAGCTCAAATTTAACATGTTAAATAGTAAATGATAAAAACATTTGTTGTTAGAGTATGTGAACACCATTTTTCCATATGGTATATGTTGTGGGGAAAGATTTGGGAATTGAAGTGTAAAATTTGGACTCTCATAGACGCTAACTTCACCAAGTGCTTGTAGTGCCTGTTTGAGATATAGCCAAGGGAAGTTCTTTCTGGTCGTTTTGCCCATCTTATTTAGTAGTTATATTTTGACTGTCGTATGCAGAAAGAAGAAGAGTTTGTCTTTTCTGATGTATCTGAGCGGCCAATTCCATCTCTACTACGTGGCTACAGTGCACCTATTCGTCTGGAAACTGATCTCACTGATGACGATCTCTATTTACTCCTTGCTTATGATTCAGATGGATTCAACCGGTTTGTCTTTTTAATGACTCAAAACTCTCTTATCAACAGTTGAACCCCTGAATGAGATTCTTTACACGTTTAAATTTGTACTGTAGCTGGGAGGCTGGACAAGTGCTGGCACGTAAGCTGATGCTAAGTTTGGTTGCTGACTTTCAACAAAACAAACCTTTGGTCTTGAATCCTAAGTTTCTGCATGGGCTCAGAAGCATACTATCAGACTCTAGCTTGGATAAAGTATGGAGGAACATTATTCTTTTTCTCTTTTAAAATGAATTTGGGATTTCAGGAGAATTAATAGATTAGTTAACTTCATATTGCTTTGGTTTACTAGGAATTTGTTGCAAAAGCAATAACTCTGCCTGGTGAAGGAGAAATAATGGACATTATGGAAGTTGCAGATCCTGATGCTGTCCATGCCGTTCGAACTTTTATCAGGAAGCAGCTTGCCCATGAACTGAAAGAAGAGCTTCTTAGCACAGTAAGCTAATATTTTCAGGATTTACGTTATCATTTATAGAACAATTACTGCTATCTGCTTTGTTTACTTTCAAATGTAGTCTTCAGAGAAATGAACTTGAACTACTTATGTTTCACAGGTTGAGAACAACAGGAGCTCAGAAGAGTATGTGTTTGACCACCCTAATCTGGCCAGACGTGCTCTGAAGAATATTGCTCTTGGTCTGTTATATTCTTTTGAAACATGATGTTTTCAGTATAGGTGAAGTTGAACTTTTGATGTTGAACTGATTGTGTTTATATTTTGTTTCATCTATAGCATATCTTGCATGTCTTGAAGATTCAAGATGTACTGAGCTTCTGCTGCATGAGTATAAGGCTGCCACAAACATGACCGATCAGTTTGCAGCTTTGGCAGCCATAGCCCAAAATCCTGGTAAAACTCGTGATGATGTTCTGGCCGACTTCTATAGCAAGTGGCAGGATGACTATCTGGTAAAGCTCCTTCCCCAATCAATAGTCCCTAAATTGCTAGAGTGAGCTCTTTTTGTTTGTTCTACAAAGAATCTAAGTGCTGCTAACACTACCCAAAATTGTTTTGTTGTTCAGTGTTTCTGCCTTCTTTTATTGTTTAGCATGTTTGTAGTTTTCAATCTTCTTTCCAATTGTCTCATTTATGCAAATAAAGCTTCTCCATTTCTTTTATTTTAAAATTTGTATTGCTCTCTCTAGGTTGTGAATAAATGGTTTGCACTTCAAGCCGTGTCTGACATTCCCGGTAATGTTGAGAATGTGCGGAAACTCTTGAGCCACCCAGCATTCGACTTGCGTAATCCAAACAAGGTGTACTCACTGATAGGGGGTTTCTGTGGTTCTCCTGTGAACTTCCATGCGAAGGATGGGTCAGGCTACAAGTTTTTGGGAGAAATTGTGGCTGAATTAGATAAATTAAATCCTCAGGTCCTTTCAGAGAAGTCTAATGAATCACACTTTCTTTACTATTTTTTTTTATCATTTATTGTTTGGTTGTTGGAATATAATATTCATTGCTAATAATGTTCTCGGTCATTGGATGCAGGTGGCCTCCCGCATGGTGTCAGCCTTCTCGAGGTGGAGGCGCTTTGATGTAACCCGGCAAAACCTTGCCAAGGTAACAACTTATCATTCTTATTGATTTTTCCACACCTATATCTGTTGTTGGGTATTGCTTTGTTTTTCACACCGCAACTCGTAGTGTTCATATTCTGTTCAAAAGGAAGCATTGTTCCTTTTCCATACTGGAGCAGCGTAGTAATAGAAATGTGGTGTCTTGTTTACAGGCACATCTGGAGAAAATATTGTCCACCAATGGACTATCAGAAAATGTGTTTGAGATTGCCTCGAAGAGCTTGGCTGCTTAAATTTGGATGAGAACCCGAATACATGTGTATCATTCTGTAGGATGAGAAATAATCACCCATAGACTTGTTATCATGGATGAGTGAGATGTTTTACTCTAATGTTTTTTTTTTTTTATCGGGGTTTTACTCTCCAATAGTAATAGTGCACAGAAATACTTGATATGCAGACCACTTTAGTGCGTTATAATTTTTTTTTATTACTTGCCCAAAATAATGTGGAAAAAGATTGCTCCAAGGAAAACGGCTGCAAGAGTTGTTACTGAAGGTCTGTTCACCGTTGATGGATGTGGGATTCATCCGTATAGAAACAGAACTTTCATGCATCAACGGCTGAGAGTCGTCCTCGATCCAAGAATGGTAGTATTCTTTCTGTATTAGGTTCCAAAAAAAAAAAAAAAAAACCATGGCATGGTCATAAGTCACTACAGATAAAAGTCAGAGCACCTTGCCGAAGTTAGGCTCGAGTCCTTTTCTGAATCAACAAATGGATAAGACATGATGCCCAACATTAACAAAGTAAAACGAAAACGAACAACTTTGCAAAAAGTATCACATAAACAAGGAGAAACACTATTAAGCTATGGATTGGGATCGAGATAGGGATTGAATGCATCATTTTTAAAAGGACCAAGAAAGGTCGATATCATAGGATTTAAGATTATAAGGGATCCAAAGTCACAACGAGGTTTCTACTCTGTTTTGACCAAGGCCAAAAGGCAAAGAGGGTTAACTAGTGAATGCAATAATTGTGAAAATGTTAATCACTTCATCATAATTAGTGTTCTTAACAGTCAAAAGTAAGCCCAGTGCTCTGGCTTTTGATACTTAAATGTTGGGTTTAGGTATCACAAAATAAACGAGTCCATATTTTTACATTATGTCAAATCGAGAAGTTCTTAAAAATTATGAATTGAGTGTGAAAATATTTTAGTACGAAAATAAGAACATGCAATTTTGGCTAAAAAATCGTGTGTTACCCATGGTTTTGGGTGAAAAACTATGGTTTCGGTAAAAAAAAAAAAAATCTCAAAACTTCAACAGTGATGAAACATGTTTTTTAAAAAGTTTTCCAATTAATAGAACTCGAAAATATCGAATCGTTTATTTTTTATGAATTTTCTAGTTTTCCAACTTTGGCAAATCGTGAAAAGTAAATAAATCAATATTTTTGCGTTCTGTCAATTCGAGAAGTCCTTAAAAATTATAAATTGACTTTGAAAATAGTTTGGTGTGAAAATATTAATAATAATATTAATACGCAATTTTGGCCCAAAAATTGTGTGTTATAAGCCACAGTTTTGGGTGAAAAATCACAGTTTCGACAAAAAAGAATTTTCTCAAAACTTCAACATTAGTAAAACATATTTTTTTAAAGGTGTTTCAATTGATAGAACTCAAAAATATCAAATTGTTTATTTTTTTATGAATTTTTTTATGACTTTGGAAAATTGCAGAAAATAAACACATCAATATTTTTGCATTTTGTGACTTTGTCAAATCGAGAAGTCCTTAAAAATTATGAATTGAGTGTGAAAATATTTTGGTGTGAACTACACTTTTTCTTTCAACTTTACCTATGTCAAAACTTCACTATATATAATATAATATTTTTAAATGTTGTAGTCTGACTTATTTGTGAGTTATGATTTTTTAAGTTTTCCGACTTTGAAAAATCATAACTCCCAAACGATTCAAGCTTTTTTAGCAAGGTCAGTTGATAAAAATTTAAAAATTATTTTTTAACATCGGTGAAGTTTTGCCAAGGACAAAGTTGCAGAGAACATGAGGTTGGCCTGATTTGGCACGTTAGAGGTGTCAAGCATGCCCTAGCATGCCAAACCTTGCCAATCTCATTTTCTCTTTAACTTGCTTGTGCCAAAACCTCATCATTGGTAAGACATGATTTTAAAAAATATATTACAATTGACTTTGCTTGAAAACCTCGAATCGTTTATTTTTTTTTTATGAATTTTCTAATTTTTTGATTTTGAAAAATCGTTAAAAAATAAACGAATCAATATTTTTGCGGTTTGTTAAATCGAGAAGTCCTAACTCATATATATACCAAAGGAAATCTAGCTAATGAGTAATGACATATATACAAAAAGCATAATAGATAGCCAATATGTTCACTTTTAGATACACACATGAATCGTTTTTCACAACCTATAGGACATGTGGTTGTGAACAACATGCCTTCTGAAAAAAGTATGAAGCATCCAGGTAGTGCATTATGGGTCCTCCAAGATAGCATCGGTGATTATGCTTTTCACACAATCACACACGGTGGCGTTGAAAAAGAAAGCTTTTAAGGAATTTTAGAACGTGAAAACTTTTTTCGTCTAGAAACTTTGCACCAAGTAGCTTAGTATAGAAACGAACAAAAAAAAAGGGTTCCTTTTTTCATTTATACGCTTCAAATATTTGTAGCTCGTAAACACTCACAGATTTAGCAAGTGTCGGTGAAGACAATCGTTTTTACTCTTTGTGTTTTCGGCATTAAAAAAAGGTCATCTTGAACGATCGTCTTCACATGCGGAACAAAAGAAAATGGGAAGAGAGTTGCATTAGAAGACGAAAAAGGGCATTGAAAGCTTATTGCTAGGTGAGGAAAGGGGAGGGTTTTAGGGTATCAAATTCAGAGAAGATTCGTTTTGGGAAGGAATTGAAAAAATGAGGAGGTAAGTGAGGGGGGTGCACCAACCGTGCAAGTTAGTTTAAAGTGGCGGGTAAAGGGGGAGAATTTTGGGAGGGACGTGGGCTCCACCACGGAAGCCATCGAGAAACTTTCGAATTGGATGGCCATCCCCACACGTGCACACTGCCACGTTTAGATAAAGACTCTTCCGTCTCTTAACAATAATAATTAATCTTCCAACTAACACTATCACTAATTGTCCTTGTTGTACGGCGAATTGACAAAACTACCCTCACTCCCTACCAAAGGAAACTAGAAGACATTTTTGTGAATCCAAAAGAAAAAGACACCCAAATCTCACAACACTGTCTTTTAAAGTTTATATAGTTATGCCGGTTCAATTCAAGTCTTCTATCGGTACGTAAATGATACACGGTCATTTTCATTACTGAAAAGCAACTAAGCGTTTCTTATTATCAATTATTATATATCGGATTTAGTAACAGAAATTAATTTTTATAATTATTATAAGTTACAGAAGTTAATTTGTTTAAAAATGTGATAATATTCAAGTCACTATCATTGTTTGAGAGAAATGAGAGAACATTTGATTTGGATCTAAAAAACCCACCTCCCTCCCCAACAGGGGTATTTCAGTAAACTTGGAGTTTACGAACCTTAAGCTAAAGTAGGGGGTGCTGAGAATTGCGTAGTCATTGCCGTGTTTGACCTCAAAAAGATAGTCATGCCAAAATAGTAAAATATAGATGGAGAATTCATTTATATTTTTGGTACATAAAACACACGCGGACCGCAAGAGAAATTAAATCTCAAACAAAGATTTCATTTTCGACTTCGTCTACAAATCTCCAAAGCTTTCAAATTTTTCTTTCTCTCTCTCTCGGAACCCGAAAAAAGATTGATTCTTTCGTTTTCTGTTGCTCCGCTCAATTTTCCCGGCAAAATTAGACGTTTTCCCGGCAAGATTCCGATGAAAAGCGACGACTTTCCGTGAAAAAGTGAAACGGAGATGATGATGATGAGAGGAGTGAACGGAGACTCGAGAACTGGGAGCAACGCTGTGGAGACTATAAACGCAGCTGCTTCTGCGATCGCGGCGGCTGAGCGCCGTGTTCCTCAAGCCACCGAGCAGGTGAATTTTCTCAAAGACTTGACCTTTTTGGTAATTATTGACTCGAATCATGTTAATTTTTGTGGGAGATTTGTGTTCTGTAAATATTTGTTTTTTTAATTTGATTTTTTCTGTTTCTTTTTTCTGAGTGAAGAATTGGAACTGGGTATGCTTTTATTCAATTGTAGCTTCATTTTAGTTAAATTTGGATTTGGAAAGTAATTGTAGTGCTTGTAAAAGTAAAACTTTGACAGTATTCTGGTGGGCTATCTGTGGAGTTGACTTGCTTTATGAAAATAGCTTTGATGAATTTCTAATTTCAGTTTGATGAACCCTTTTGATCCTCGCAAAGATAAGAGATTTTCAATGGGAGTATTGGAGTGATTTTCCTTTGGTCTTTTGTTGTCTTTCAAAAGAGAGAAAGAAAGTTAAGAACGAAAATTTGTCATCGTGGAGGAGGCAGGATCAATATGGATGGAATAATCTTTTGCGTTAACTCTGGAGGTCTCGGATTTAATTGATAATTAATCTTGTATCTTCGAAAAAGAAAAGCATTCAACGTTGACGGCCAGGGGGAAAAGGCTATGGTTGTCTGTAAAAAGTTGAATAAAAAGAGAAGAGGAAATGATGAATGGACGAGTTAAAGGTGAAAATGTGGACTTGCATTTTCACCTGTTGATAGTGTGGTTAAAAATGAAAAGGGGACCCCAAATGCTTAGTAATGCCCACTTATAAGTTCACTCAAGAAATTGTTCTTCTGTGACCAAACAACCATTTGTATCTGGCATCTTGAACTGATCTAAACCCTAAACTTCAACTTCTTTTTAAAACAGAATTTGTATTGTTTTTCTGGTATTAAAGGTTTGTTTTAATAATGATCTTTGGTTAAATGCAGAAGAGAAGATGGGCCAAAGGCTGGAGCGTATATTGGTGTTTTGGTTTTCAAAGACACAGGAAGAGAATTGGACATGCTGTCCTTCTCCCAGAAACAACTTCCTCCGGAGGCAATGACCCTAGAGCTGAAAATTCAACCCAAGCACCTTCCATTGTACTTCCCTTTACTGCTCCTCCGTCCTCTCCTGCTTCGTTTCTTCAGTCAGAACCTCCTTCTGCCATGCAATCACCAGCTGGTTTTAAATCTTCTATTTCTGCCAGTATGTACTCCCCAGGGCCTGCCTCAATTTTTTCCATTGGTCCTTATGCTCACGAAACCCAATTGGTCTCACCTCCCGTTTTCTCAACCTTTACTACTGAACCTTCAACTGCTCCATTCACTCCTCCTCCTGAGTCTGTTCATTTGACCACACCTTCGTCACCTGAGGTTCCCTTTGCTCAACTGCTTGATCCTAACTTCCGGAATGGTGAAGGTGGTCAGAGATTCCCATTATCTCACTATGAATTTCAGTCTTACCAACTTTACCCTGGAAGTCCAGTTGGTCAGCTTATATCACCGAGCTCAGGCATCTCAGGCTCTGGTACTTCTTCTCCTTTCCTTGACAATGAGTTTGCTTCTCGTGGTCATCACTTCCTGGAGTTCCGAACAGGTGAAGCTCCTAAACTCTTGAACCTTGATATTCTCTTCACCCGTGATTGGGGTTCAAGACTAGGTTCTGGTTCTGTGACTCCGGATGCTGCAAGGTCTACATCTTCGGATGGTTTTACTCTAAAGCCTCAAACCCCTGAAGTTGTATTAAATGCACGATCAAATAGTCGACACCGAAATGATGAAAATGGCATCAATCATAGAGTCTCATTTGAGTTAAGTGCTGAAGAAATTGTAAGATGTGTGGAAAAGAAGCCAATAGCATTAGCTGAAGCTGTATCAACATCTCTAGAAGGTACACAAAAGGCTGAAGGAGAAGAAGATCCTAGTCAAGAAGCGAGCAGTCATGAGATCGAGATATCCAATGATTCATCAGAAAAGGCTGTGGGAGATGGGGAGGAGGCATTCCCCCGGCATCAGAAGGAGCGATCCATCACACTTGGTTCTGCAAAGGAATTCAATTTCGATAATGCAGATGGAGGAGAATCTGGCACCTCTAATATTGGCTCTGACTGGTGGGCGAATGAGAAGGTTGTTTCGAAGGAGGAGAGTGGGCAATCGAAGAATTGGTCTTTCTTCCCTATGATACAGCCGAGTGTTAGTTAACGAGTATGCACACCGACTAATGCCACGACGGCTTCAAATTTTGGGTTCTTAGATCGGAAAGTACTTAGATGATGACTGAGCCAGGTCTAAGGCTGTTTTTGTACATGGTGACCTGGAATTGAAGCTCAGAAGCTGTGCAGTCAAGTATGGATAGTTAAAAATCAACAGATTGATGTCAACTTTTGGATGTTAATGTTAGTGTTTACTCGGTGAAATATAAATTACAACTAGACAGGAGTGATTGATAACATAAATAATGATAGTGGACTCCTAATTGATAATGTTTGTGGGCGTTTATATTTGACCCAGTTTTATGACTTATGTTTGTAATATATGAGGTTGCAGGACTTCCAATTGCAGACAGCAGATGTTTCTTTGATTATGGTCTGTTTGGGAAAAGTCTCAAACATCATTCTTTCTATTATATGATTCAATAACCCTGACAATTGTTGTCAACAAGAGTGAGGCCAACAAAGTTGTGTTTTAATTTTTCAACCGACCTCAGTTCTCATTAAACCACTACTTATTGGAAAAGAAGCATCTAAGATCTTCATTACTTGTTATAGAAATTTGATCTGCATAAACGCCGTGGTGAGGCTGCAGGTTTAGGGTCCTTGGAATTTGGTGTGAGACTACCTCAACTTCAATTAAAAATGCAAAACTCTCCCTCACTCGAAGTAGCCGTGATTTTAGAGATTGCGGCATGGTGAAGCTCTAGTTTTAGGAGGTGTAGGCTTCCACTACTGGGAGTCATTCTTTACCCCTGGTATAATAAAAGAGGCTGGCCGATACTTTGGAACTGAGAAACACCACTTACTGATGATGATGGTGGCACTAACTGATCCAGGGGTTGTAGTCCTTCTTCTCAATGAAAGGCCGCAACAGAGAAACTGAGAAACACTGAAACACCACTAATTCATTGTCATGAATCTCGAGGCACTTTCAAAGAAACTGATTTCACCTGCCAAATCTCAATGCAAATCTACAAAACCTAGGGCTTTTAAAACTGAGAATCCTATTTACACAGCGATATGATTAGTTTTTAAAACGAAGTTTAGGTGATTTAGACATGAAAGTCTCAGCTTGTGTAAACTCAAATGTTCTTCAGTTTCGCCATGAGAAAAGATTGTACTTTATAGTTTAAAACTATAAGAACTTAAGAGAGTGATCACCAAACCGATGAGAAGTTGCTACAAGCCAAGTAAGATCAATAGTGCTAAATAAACAATGAATAATGACTGATAACACGAAAGGAAGCCACAACGGTTTATATTAGAACTGACTAAAGCACATATCTGTATGGAGTGATAGAAGGAAAAAAGATCTGAAATACATGTTATAATGAAAACAGATTATGGTAACTAATCAGACCCTTAAACACATATCCGTACAAGGACTGAGAAAATGAACTGAGCGTCTTCAAGAGTTTGACCACTAAAATAGAATTCAACATTCTATAAAGCTCAGAGCAATTATTAAAGTGAAGAGCCAAGAAACTTGCATGCTTCAACATCCGTAGAAAGAACCTTTTATCCGCATATCTTGGCTTTATCAAGTTCTTGAGACTTTTGACGTTGTCCCTCTCTAGTCTCTACTGATACCTGGATGTGAGTGTAGGGTGATGTTTATCATCTTCAACTTGTTATTTTGAATGACAAAATTCTTTGGAAAATCGAGGCCTAAAGGAATAAATCTTGTCTTGTAGATATCCTGTGACCTTTATCTGTTCACTGCACAACAAGTTTACTTGTCAAGTTATTACATATATTTATTACTCATGTGTTTGAGAGAATAAAATAAACTTACCATGCAGTTTCCTTCCACCAATCTTCATTTCCTCAACTTCAATCATCCAATACACAGTGGAGCCTCTCATAGAACAATAATATAATTTTCTTTTGTGTATTATTGCCGAGGAAAATAGGTGTCAAAATACTTTGACGGCCGAGTTGGCTAGTTGCACCCTAAACACTCTTCGCTTCGCGCTTTTCAGATGTACGAAACTCAACAAAACTAGCTCTAGTTTGACCACTTTCCTAAGTCATGTTTTTGTCTATAATCTGTAATTTCATAACTGATAACATCTACCCCACGTACTCTTTTCTACAAAATAAAAAATAATAATCATCAATGACATATGTATGTTATTCCACATTTTCAAACTTGGCTGATAATGTGAAAAAGAAGATGCAACTATGTATAATAGCACGTTGAAATTCGAAAACATAAACATTGAGCGCACCTGATAGAGATTCCAAGGGAAAATGGCGCAGAGTTGGTTCTCGCGGGAGAGATGGAGTTGGTTCTCGCAGGAGAGATGAGCTAGTCTTCAAATTCAGAGGTGGCAGAACTGCAGAAGGGAAGGTCTGAAGGTCGGGAGTGTCGCTCGTCGTTTTCACCCTCACCTTGGGCTCAAATATTGGGCCATTTCTTTTAAGCCTCAGCTGTCCTTTACTTTCCAAAGGACCCAAGTTTTTGGTTACAACAGGAGCCCAGAGGCCCAAGTTTTGTGTTTGTTATTTATTTTTCTTTTCTTTTCTTTTTACTTTTTTTTTTGTTACAGAAAATTAAGAGGTATAACTTCAAAAACAATGCCTATTACCATTGCAGTATAACCTCAACATACGTTATACAATTAAGTTCTACATCATTTTAAAAATAAGTAGGAATATATACGGTAAGAGAAGGTCTTATGCGCATAGGGGAAGTCTGATGCAATAAACTTACAAAGTAATTAGTCATGCATGTTTACAATATCTACAAATCAAGCCAGAGATTACAACTCGAAACATATATAAGAGGGGTTTGCCAATAGCTGAATGAGAGTCGACGTTTTTGATGGACAGTAATCAACAAAAGTTACTCAATAGTCAATACTACACCAAAGGACTCAAAAACATCAGTCCTCCAACTCACTAACACCAGATTTGACCTCTTGTTATGATTTCAGTAAATACCATACTTTGGTTCTCGACAGGGTCTGAACATATTTCCCAACAAGGTTAACTTCCATGATCTAAACTTCATGGTCTTCCATCTCCGTTTCCGAATCTGCTTCTTCATCTTCTTGAGTGTAGCCTGTGAGATCAAATTTTAATATAAGACACTAGATAACATAGATCACAAACAAATTATTCTTTTGATTCATGGTGGATCTAACAATGCAAAGATTTCACATAAAAACGTGCATTACACCTTTTCAAGCACATCCAGTCGAGAATCATCATTTGGCTGCATCAAGCTGGGGGTACCGACAATCTCTTTTCCTTCCTCACATTCTCTGAAACAATCAAAGATCATATAAGCTGCACACAAAATGATAGAGGAGGTCCCTTTATTCTATCTATATGAGAATTAATGTATGAAAAAAAAAACCATTAAGAAATTAACTTACAGCGTGAAGCCTGATGCAAGTTTGAATCGACCAAGATCCCCAATAGCTACTTTACGCATAGTACTATCTAGAGTACGGATACGCCTTTTTCCTTCTTTGAAAACAATATCAAACGTGGTGATCCACACACGTTGACTACTAAAATATCTTATGACTGTTTGCAGAAGGCAAAAGTTCAAGCCCCCCAAATGAACCAAATACTCACTTCTTCTATAACAATCAGAATCCATGCGAAAGCAAGTACGCAAGCCATGCAGCCGACATGGTTTGTCCACAGAGTATTTAATACTACCGTCAGTCATTTCTTCCCTTATAAGAGAGAATGCTATAACCGTTTCTGCACCAGATGAGGCATAAATAGTATTGTCTACAACCACAGCTCTCCCTTCAAAAGGATAATAAATATCCGATTTGTCATCAGTAGGAATATTAACCTCTTTCCATTGATTCAAAGTCACCTGATATACCCACAACTCGCCTTTCTCATCGCCCCCTACAGAAACCAAAATACAGTCGTAACACACAGCATAACCACTTAGTTCACATTTACACCATTTCATCTGATAGCGAGGGAATGTAGAGCATCTCTTCCAGGAGCCGGCGTCCGGATCATACACCTCAAGGGATGGGTCTGGCATTCCATACTCCGTGTAGGCAGAGGGATGTGCAAGATGATAAAGCTTGCCATAAGCAGAAATTAATAGTGCAGCTCTCTTATTTTGTTTAGGGCGCTTGAATGGCATCAATTCCTTGGTCATTATGTCAAAAATGCATCCTTTATATAAGGCATAGCTGCGCGTGCTGGACCCCTTGATCCACCAGTTGCTATAACCCTCATGTTGCAATAAGTACAATTTGGAGCGGCTGCCGAACCTGGTAGCCCCCAAGTGATATTCCATGGGGACATCAGGATCACTTCTATCAAAGAACTTGGATACAGGATCAAGGAATTCACCAGCTTTTCCCATGATTTTTCCTCCTCGTATTTTTACTTCATATAGGGCATGTCCAGGTCCACAGCCCCCAAAATCCAACAGAAAATAAACACTTCTGCATTCGGCCAACGGGTGATAGCTAGTTGAAAAAGAACCGAATCACTTCAGTAATTGAACAAACCCCGATATGACAACTGATTAATCACCCGGCTAAAAAGTACTATGTAAGCCTTAACTCAATTCAACAGAATCATTATCTATACATTATAGATTTATAGTACTAGTTAGAAATTATATAAGCCCTAACTCAATTCAGCAGAATCATCATCTATACATTATGGACATAATCTGTATCTCCGCATAAACAAAACATGGTAAAAACAAAAGGCAATTCCAGCTTTAATTAACAGTCGAGGGTTTGAAATCAAATTACTCTACTGACCTCAAATCACGATCTGGGTCGCCGAGCTCCGAGGTATAGTTTATGTATGGCATGCTGCGTCGACTGACAAGTTTAGATTCTTTAGATTACAAAAGTGAATTCAACTTTAAATAAATAAATAAAACCTATTTTTATTTATACAGGAAACGGACGGAGAGTGTGACCGACCTGCTCCGAGATAGTAAATTCAACGCGCGGAGGAACTAAATACTCTTGAACATGCACCAGGTATTAGGGCAACCAGGTATTAGTCATGCATGCACGTTTACAATCTCTACAAGTCAAGCCAGAGATTACAACGCGAAACCATATAATATATAAGAGGAGTTGGCCAATAGCTGAACGTAAAAACATATATAAGAGAGATTTCAAGTAGAATTTTCTTGAAAAAGTAAAAGCCCTAAATCTGATAAGAAAAGGCAGATGTAACTATCTATAGTAGCACTTTGAAATTCGAAAACATAAACATTGAGCGCACCTTCCAAGGGAAAATGGCGCAGAGTTGGTTACTTGGTTCTCGCGGGAGAGATGAGTCTCCAAATTCAGAGGAGTCACAAGGGAAGGTCTCAGGAGCGTCACTCGTCCCATTTACCCTCACCTTGGGCTCAAATATTGGGTCAATTCTTTTAAGCATCGGTTGTTCCTTAATTACTAGCCTAAAAACCTAAGTTTTTGGTTACAAGAGGAGTCTAGCTAGATGCCCAAGTTTTTGTTGGATGTTTTGTTGGGCCTATGATGAGAATGATCTCTCAAGGGTTTAGTAACATGCAAGGTGTTTTTGACAAGTACTGAAATTACTAGCTGCAGTAGCAATAACTTGAAAAACAGAGTATGAATATTGAGTGGTCTTTGCTTGATATTCTTACAACTGAAATTACTCTATTCTAGGTTAACATATATTGAATCTTATATAGAGTAGATATTTTAGCAAATCCAACCAGCTAAGGAAAGGATCAGCAAACTAGATATTAGTTTACAAGTTGCATATAAGCATAAACTGAGACAAATATCTAGATACGTGAACAGTAAAGTCAGTGGAGTATTTTCCAGAAGGTTCACTCTTCATAATGCCTTCAACTCTTGCTTCACTCGTGACTCACTCATGCTTCAGTCTAAATGACCAAATGACAGACCTGTCTTTGGTCTGGTGCAGTATCAGTCAAATGACAGACCTGTCTTTGCTTTGCTGCAGTATCAGCTTCCAAATGACAGTCATGTCTTTGGTTAGCAATAGGAAAGTATTAATTCTAACAGTTTTGTGTTTGTTATTTATTTTTCTTTTCTTTTTAATTTTACAAGAGGAGCCCATAGGGCCAAGTTTTTAGTTACAAGAGGAGCCCAAGGACCCAAGTTTTTGGTTACAAAAGGAGCTCAAATCGCCCACGGGATCGCTGACAGTGGGGATCAAACTTAGGTTGGAGCTCAACCAACAACACATTCTTACCAACTGAACTAACCCTTGTTGGTTTTAATTTTACTTTCTGTTGAGTAAAAAAAATGCCATTTTGATTTTCCCGACCTATAGTTAATTACAGATTGCTGGACCCATATGAATTGTTTTGGAATGACAGATGATATGAAGTTTGATGAAGATTAACGTCACTTGATGTTCATTGGAGTTCCTTTTTCCCTTAGAGTTGACAAAATAGTGTAGACACAACAATTGGTTCAGTAGGGATGCAAAGACTACAAAATGTAAGAGATCACAATCTACTTGACCAATGTTGGAGTCTCGGGTTTGGTTCTTATATTTGAAATTTGGTACTGACTATATGAAAAATATGCCAAAAACTTTACCAATGTTGGAGTCTCGGCTTTGTTTGGAAGGTTGTATATATGTTGGTGTTATTCCTATAGAAAACAAAATACAGTCGTAATAATGTTTCTGATACGCGGATCTGCTAATCACCAATGGATTCTAACTCCATCCAAGCACGAAACTATCAGCCTAGCTAATATTACTAGGATGCAGGAAAAGAAAGCAAAGAATTAATATTACTAGGATGCATGCAGGAAGAGAAAACCGTACCTTGATCTCCTCCACGAGAATTAGCCAGAGGCGTAATGCGTAAGCATAATTCCTTGGGAGAAATTGGGAGAAATTTGATTATGCGCCAAGAATATATGCAGTGCATGAGAAGATCGAGTTTGTATTTTCTGTTTTCTTTCTTCGATTGGTTTGTTTTGTTTTGCGATGAGAGGGAGGGAAACTCATTAGATCGCTCTCTCTTGTACCCTATAACTTCAAGGATATATACGACAACTTTTAATTATATCGCTTTCTCTTGTACCCTATAACTTCAAAATCAATGCTATAAATAAATCCAAAATCCAGTTCCAAGCTTAATGTATGGCTAGATTTGCAATACCAGAAAGCAGCAAAACCGAAAATTAGAAAATGTAACTCGGCGGGTACACCAACCTGCTTCTGCATGGAGGGAAGTCCTTCACTTGTATGTCAAAAAATATAGAATCTTCAGATGCTTTACTTTTTACTATTGCAGTAAAACTTCAACATACGTTATACAAGTTTTTAAA
This sequence comes from Rubus idaeus, assembly GCA_030142095.1. Taxonomy (NCBI): domain Eukaryota; kingdom Viridiplantae; phylum Streptophyta; class Magnoliopsida; order Rosales; family Rosaceae; genus Rubus; species Rubus idaeus. The sequence continues at coordinate 6,926,025 of CM057969.1, forward strand.
ATAAAGTAGGAATATATACGGTAAGAGAAGGTCTTATGCCCATAGGGGAAGTCTGATGCAAAGTAATTAGTCATGCATGTTTACAATCTCTACAAGTCAAGCCAGAGAATACAACTCGAAACATATATAACAGCTAGGGGTTTGCCAATAGCTGAATGAGAGTCGACGCTTTTTGATTGACAGTAATAAACAAAAAGTTACTCAATACTACACCAAAGGACTCAAAAACATCAGTCCTACTAACACCAGATTTGACCTCTAGTTATGATTTCAGTAAATACCATACTTTGGTTCTCGACAGGGTCTGAACATATTTCCCAACAAGGTTAACTTCCATGATCTAAACTTCATGGTCTTCCATCTCCGTTTCCGAATCTGCTTCTTCATCTTCTTGAGTGTAGCCTGTGAGATCACATTTTATTATAAGACACTAGATAACATAGATCACAAACAAATTATTCTTTTGACTCACGGTGGGATCTAACAATACAAAGATTTCACATAGAAACGTGCATTACACCTTTTCAAGCACATCCAATCGAGAAGCATCATTTTGCTGCATCAAGCTGGGGGTACTCGCAATCTCTTTTCCTTCTTCACATTCCCTGAAACAATCAAAGATCATATAAGCTGCACACAAAATGATAAAGGGGGTCCCTTTATTCTATCGATTATATGTATCTATATATATAAGAATTAATGTATGAAAAAATATATTAAGAAATTAACGACTTACAGCGTGAAGCCTGATTCAAGATCGAATTGACCAAGACCCTCAATATCTACTTTACGCATAGTACTACCTAGAGTACGGATTCGCCTTTTTCCTTCTTTGAAAATAATATCAAACGTAGTGATCCACACACGTTGACTACTAAAATCTCTTATGACAGTTTGCAGAAGGCAAAAGTTCAAGCCCCCCAAATGAACCAAATACTCACTTCTTCTATAACAATCAGAATCCATGTGAAAGCAAGTACGCAAGCCATGCAACTTAGATGGTTTGTCCACGGAGTAGTCAATACTACCGTCAGCCATTTCTTCCCTTATAAGAGAAAATGCTATAACCGTTTCGGTACCAGATGAGGCATAAATAGTATTGTCTACAGCCACAGCTCTCCCTTGGAAAGGATAGTAAATATCAGATTTGTCATCAGTAGGGATCTTAACCTCTTTCCATTGATCCAAAGTCACCTGATATACCCATAACTCACCTTTCTCAAGGCCCCCTACACAAACCAAAATACAGTCGTAACATACAGCATAACCACTTAGTTCACAGTTACACCATTTCATCTGATAGCGAGGGAATGTAGAGCACCTCTTCCAGGAGCCGGCGTCCGGATCATGTACCTCAAAGGATGGGTCTGGCATTCCATACATGGACATGTAGGCAGAGGGATGTGCAAGGTGATAAAGCTTGCCATAAGCAGAAATTAATAGTGCAGCTTTCTTAATTTGATTAGGGCGCTTGAATGGTATCAATTCCTTGGTCGTTATGTCAAAAATGCATCCTTTATATGAGTCATAAGTGCGCGTGCTGGACCCCTTGATCCACCAGTTGCTATAACCCTCGTGTTGCAAGAGATACAATTTGGAGCGGCCGCCGAACCTGGTAGCCCCCAAGCGATATACCTTGGGGACGTCAGGATCACTTCTGTCAAAAAAATTTGATACAGGATCAAGGAATTCACCACTTTTGCCCAGGATTCTTCCTCCTTGTATTTTTACTTCATATAGGGCATGTCCAGGTCCACGGCCCCCAAACAGTTTCAACAGAAAATAAACACTTGAGCATTCCGCCTCCTCCAACGCCATCGGGAGATTCTTTCGATTACAAAAGTGAATTCAACTTTAAATAAATAAAACCTATTTTCATGTATTTATACAGGAAACCGACGGAGAGTGTGACCGACCTGAGTCCGAGATCGCGCGGAGGGACTAAATTCTTAGACGTGTATACTCTTTTCCTCAGTAATTCTAAGTTTCTAACTACTTTCTTGGGCCTCTGATAAGTAAATAAGAGAATGAGGCTTTTATTGGCCCAAGCCCAAGAGACAACTGGAGTTAGGCGGCCCGTAACTCAGCTCTACACATTTGATCCTTGAATTGAGGCACTTTCATGGAGGACTTGACAATGATTATTCAAAGCTCTTGGAGATCATCTTCTTTTCACACATAATTGCTTGCTTCGATCTGTTCGGACTAATCCCTCGTGGTTTCACACATAACTGTCTTTCTAGTGTTCTAGACTAGTGGAAGATTTTCATGTACGTGTTGGATGAATAACAAGATTTACACTCTGCTCTGTCAATGCAAGACTTGTTTTCTTATTTGACAAACTTGTTTTCTTCCACTATTGGGAGTCATTCTTTACCCCTGCTATAATAAAAGGGGCTGGCCGATACTTTGGAACCGAGAAACACCACTTATTCATTATCATGATTCTCGAGGCACTTTTAAAGCAACTGATCAAGGGATTGCAGGCCCATACAGCAACTGTACGTTAACAGACAAACACCACCACAGTCGATCACCAGTCATGACGACGATGATGATGCTTCAAAGCTTGTCAATAAACAGCATCGTGTCTGGTCAGCCACTTGATCAACACCTGCAAAGATTAAGCATCCTGTATCAAAGCTCTTGGATATCTTCTCGTCACACCTGTACGTGTTCCTAGCTGAAATGAAGCTTGATTGCTACTACTTTAGAACTGTGATAGTTTTCTGTTCTGATGCCTATCTGTGTTGTCAAGGTATGACGTTGTCTCAACTAATTAATATTGCTCTACCTTACTGCCAATTCTTAGATGAAATATTTAGCGTCTCTTCATTTCCATAAAGATTTTCAGATCACTGCTTAATGTGCATAAAAGCCACAAAACAAAGTAAAGAAAAATCCATTCCTAGTATTTTGCGTTTATCGGGAACTTATATCTTCAATACTTGATACTGTACTTTGATTCTTGTCAACTGCTACACGATATTTATATGGAATTAGAATTAAAGCAGGAAAAATCTCTCCTCTTTATGAGCACTCAATTGATTCTTTGGGACTGAATAAATATTTTGGATTAACCAAGTAAAACACATGTTTGCGTAGCAAAATATATCCAGAAGAACAACTAAACCATCTTTAGGTAACAAAAATATGCAATTCAGTAAAAACAAGAAAAGCTAGGAATGGTGTTTGATATCCGTGACTGAATATGAAACACGATTTTGGATAGCAAAATAAATCTAGAAGAACAATTAGCCAAGTGCAAGGTACAAAACGATGCATGCAATCCAACAAATGTAAGCCCTAAACTCAATGAAACTAGAAAATTCAGTAATACTTCGGGTCCAGTTGGACTTCCTTGTGGAGCAAGCTTAAGAACCCTGGGAATAGTTCTTGGACTTCTGCGTAGACTTCTATGCAGTGCTGGGCAATTGCTTCAGCTGTTTCATTTGTGTCTGTTCTTCAGTCGTTGCCTGGTCATTCTGTATATGCTTATGCTCACTGATATAACAAAGGACAACTAAACCATGTTTAGGCTACACAAATATGCAATTAAGTAAAAACAAGAAAAGCTAGGAATGCTACTCCACCCTTTCGATTTCCTCGTGCAGCATGCTCAACAACCCTGGGAAAAGTTTCTTTATTTCTTTGTAGACTGCTTTGAAGTAACCGTCAACGTCTTTCCTATCAGTCCCTCTATGCTCATTGATATTTCTTATGAAATAAACCAGCGTGTCTACGTCATCCTTTCTGTATTTTGCATTTGCTCCTTGTCCTGCTCCTTCTGGTAAAGCCTTTTTGAGATGTGTAGCGTTGCTACTCCTTTTTTACATGACTTGTTATCTGGCTTAGAGGAACTTTTAGGCGCTTTTGATCGTCCAACGAGTGAATTTTATGGAACTCCCACAGGCATTGTCTGTAATCTTTCACATATGGATGATTGATTAGCTTCTCAACAAACGTGTCGTAGCTGACGAGAATAATGAGGGGGAAAAAATTAGATAACAATAAAGAGGAAAAAAAAAAATTTAGATAACAAAGTGTACCACACTGACAACTTGGTACTCAAACTTAAACATCTATAACACATTACCAAATATGTGCCATTTCTGACTTGATTTCACCTGCCAAATCTCAATGCAAATCTACAAAACTTGAAAATCTCAGAAGTTTAGGTGAGAATCGTATTTGCACAGTGATATGATTAGTTTTTAAAACGAAGTTTAGGTGATTTAAACATGAAAATCTCAGCCTGTGTAAACTCAAATGCTCTTCACTTTCGCCATAAGAAAAGATTGTACTTTATAGTTCAAAACTTCAAGAACTTATGAGAGTGATCACCAAACCGATGAGAAATTGCTACAAGCCAAGTCAGATTAATAGTGCTAAATAAACTATGAATAATGACTGATAATGCGAAAAGGAAGCCACAACGGTTTATATTAAAATTGACTAAAGCACATATCTGTATGGAGTGACAGAAAGAAAAAAGATCTGAAATACAAGTTACAATAAAAACAGATTATACAAACTCTTAAACACACATATTGGTACTTCAAGAGTAGAGCAATTACTAGAAGTACGTGAAGTGTCAAGAAACTTGCCTGAGATCATCACGGTCGAATAACTTGAAAAAAGCTTCATCGTCCGTAGAAAGAGGCTTTTTTTTATCCGCATATCTAGGCATTATCAAGTCCTTGAGACTTTTGAAGTTGTTCCTCTTGATTTGCTCTGTACCGCTACGTGGATGTGTGTGTGGGTGCTCCAGGAGAGTCGAAGTGATGTTTAACATCTTCAACTTGTCATGTTGAATAGCGAAATTTTTTGGATCACTTGGGACTAAATGGATAAATCCTTTGTCCTATAGGTATCTTGTTTTTCTTATCAGATTTAAGGCTGAAAGAAGGAACATGAATAATAATAATGAGGTATGATTAGAAAGTTTTCAAAGATGAAGGGTGTGGTGGATGTATCAACACATTTGAACTTTTGAACTTGATTGATAACTGGAACAACATGCATGCCATTGATTATTTTTACTTTTTATTTTGCAGAAAAGATTATGTGGAATAGATGTTGTGGCTTATAAAATTATAGATGATCAACAAAAGCTTGCAGTCCTAGATTTAGGAAAGGGGTTAAACTCGAATCAAGTTTTGTTGAGTTCCATAGATCTCAAAGGCAGGAAGCGAATAGGTGTTTTACTGCAACTAGCAAACTCGGCCATGAAACTATTTTGACACCTATTTTCCTCACTTATAACACAGAAAAGAAGAGAATATTAATGTTTTAAGAGAGGTTTAGGGTTAATATTCTCTCATAAAACATTAATATCCTCTTCCTTTATGTGTTATAAGTGAGGAAAATAAGTGTCAAAATAGCTTCATGGCCGAGTTGGCTAGTTGCAGTAAAACACATATTCGCTTCTTGCTTTTGAGATCGATGAAACTCAACAAAACTTGTTTCAAGTTTAACTCTTTTCCTAAATTCTAGGACTGCAAGCTATTATTGATAATCTATAATTTCATAAGCCACAACATCTACTCCACATAATTTTTTCTGCAAAAATAAAATGTAGCAATAATCAATGACATACATGTTGTTCCAGTTATCAATCAAGTTCGAATGTGTTGATACATCCACCACACCCATCATCTTTGAAAACTTTCTAATCATACCTCATTATTATTATTCATGCTCATTTTTTCAGCCTTGAGATGTCTGGAGATGAAATTCCTCATCTTGGTGTCTTCTGCTCTTTTAACCATGTTGTTAAAAGCGTAATGTCATTGTTTCAGTTTGCAATGATGCATCATATAGGGTTGACAATTTTCTATTATTCAAGATTACAGATTTCAAGCAGAGAGGATTTTCAATTACTAACTGGGAGAGACTTTCAATTGCACAAATACAACACAACATGGAAATATAAAAGCAGATTCTTGAAAGAACTGCTCCAGAGTGAGAGATATTGAGAGGGTTATAGCGAATTCAAAAGAAATTTCTTCAAAAAGTAAAAGCCCTAATCTGATAAGAAAAACAAGACGCAACCATGTATGATGGCAAATTGAAATTCGAAGATGGTTTCTAACATAAACATTGAGTGATTGAGAGCACCTGATTGATATTCCAAGGGAAAATGGCGGAGAGGTGGACTTGGTTCTCGCGGGAGAGAATAGAGATGGGTCTCCAAATTCAGAGGAGGCACAAGAAGGTCTGAGGGACTGAGGGGGTGTCATCTTGTCCTTTTTACCCTGGCTCAAATATTGGGCCATTTCTATTAACCCTCAACTGTTCTTTACTACCCAATGGACTCAAGTAGAGGAGCCCAGTGGCCCAAGTTTTGTATTTGTTATTTATTTTTCTTTTATTTTTATTTTTACTTTTTGTTAAGTAAAAAAGTATGCGATTTTCTCTTGTACCCTAAAACTTCAAAATCAATGCCATAAATAAATCCAAAATCTAGTTCCAAGCTCAGTGTATGGCTAGATTTGCAATACCAGTAAGCAGCAAAACCACCGCAAATTAGAAAATGTAACTCGGCAGGAGGGAAGTCCTTCACTTGTATGTCAAAAAAATATAGAATCTTCAGAGATGCTTTACTTTTTACTATTTCAGTATAATTACCTCAACATACGTTATACAAGTTCGACATCATTTTTAAAATTAAGTTGGAATATCTACGGTAAGACAGGTCTTATGCCCATAGGGGAAGTCTGAATGTCTGATGCAATAAACTTACAACGTAACTAGTCAGCATGTTCACAATCTCTATAAATCAAGCCAGAGACTACAACTCGAAACACATATAAGAGGAGTTTGCCAATAGCTGAATGAGAGTCGACGCTTTTTGATTGACAGTAATAAACAAAAGCTACTCAATACTACACCAAAGGACTCAAAAACATCGGTCCTCCAACTCACTAACACCAGAGTTGACCTCTTGTTATGATTTCAGTATATACCATATATACTTTGGTTCTCGACAGGGTCTGAACATATTTCCCAACAAGGTTAACTTCCCTGATCTAAACTTCATGCTCTTCCACCTCCGTTTCCGAATCTGCTTCTTCATCTTCTTGTGTGTAGCCTGAGAGATCACATTTTATTATAAGACACTAGATAACATAGATCACAAACAAATTATTCTTTTCACTCATGGTGGGATCTAACAATATATACAAAGATTTCACATACAAACGTGCATTACGCCTCTTAAAGATAGCTGAATGAGAGTCTATGCTTTTTTATTGACATTAATAAACAAAATTTAGGGTTTCATTAAACACTTATACTTTGGTTTTTGACCGGGTCTGAACAGCTTTCGCAGCATGGCCAACCTCTTTGATCCCGACTTCAACATCTTCCGCTTCTGTTTGTAAATTTGCCTCTTTATCTTTTTGACTGTAGCCTGTGAAATAAGCATTTTATTATATATAACAAACAAGATAACTTAGATAGCAAACAAATTATTCTTTTGATTCATGGGATCTAAAAAGTACAAGGAGTTCATATTCAGACTTGCGCTAAACCTTTTCAAGCTTGTGCAATCGAGGAGCATCTGTTGGCTGCATCATACTGGTGGTGGTCACAATCTCCTTCCCTTTGGGTTCTAAATCTTCACATTCTCTGGGACATGAAAACAATCAGATCGAGATCCTATAAGCAGCATACAAAATCATAAAGAAGGTCATTTTATACTCTCTAAATGTATCACTGAGACCATAGTCACCATACAAAGAGGAGCATTAGGAAATTAAGAACTTACAGCGCGAATCCTGATTCAAGATAGAATCGACCAAGACCCTTATTATCCACTTTTCGCATAGTACTGCCTAGAGTACGGATACGCCTTCTTCCTCCACTGGAGATAATATCAAAAGTGGTGATCCACACACGTTGACAAGTTGCATCTCTCGTGATGGTTTGCAAAAAGCAAAAGTTCAAGCCCCCCAAATGAACCAAATACTGTGTTTTGGCTTTACTTTCAGAATCCATGTGAAAACAAGTATACAAGCCACGCAACAACAGTGGTTTCTCCACAGAGTACTTAATACTACCGTCAGCCATTTCTTCCATCATAAGAGAGAATGCTATAACCCCGCCGACACTAGAAAGGGCGTAAATAGTATTGTCTACAACCACAGCTCTCCCTTTGAAAGAATAATAATAACAACGTGAATCTCTGTCAGCAGGCATACTGACCTCTTTCCATTTATCCATAGTCACCTGATATACCCAGAATTTACTTCTCTCATGGCCCCCTAGAGAAATCAAAATACAGTCGTAACAAACAGCATAACCAATTATGTCAATGTCACACCATTTCATCTGATAGCGAGGGAACGTAGAGAGTCTACTCCAGAAGCCGGTGTCGGGATCATACACCTCAAAAGATGGGTCTGGCATTCCAGACATGGACCTGTAGGCAGAGGGATATGCAAGATGATAAAGCTTGCCATAAGCAGAAATTAATAGTGCAGCTTTCTTAATTTGATTAGGGCGCTTGAATGGCATCAACTCCTTGGTCATTGTGTCAAAAATGCATCCTTGATATGAGTCATGACTGCGCGTGCTGCTCTCCCTGAGCCACCAGTTGCTATGCCCCTCGTGTTGCAAGAGATACAATTTGGAGCGGCCGCCGAACCTGGTAGCCCCCAAGAGATATAACATGGGGACCTCAGGATTACTTCTATCAAAAAACTTGGATACAGGATCAAGTAATTCACCACTTTTTCCCACGACTCTTCCTCCTTCGATCTTTACTTCATATAGGGCATGTCCAGGTCCGCGACCCGCAAAGCTCCCCAGAAAATAAACACTTCTAGATTCCCACTTCTCCATCGGGTTATGGCTAGGTTAAAGACTTAAAGGTTATGGCTAGGTTAAAGATATGTATATGAGATGGTAAATTCAACACGCGGAGAAACTAAAATACTCTTGAATACCGGGAATTAGAGCAACGCTGTTTACCGAAACATCAGGGACGTACACGTGTATCCTCTTTTCTTCAGTAATTCTAATTACTTTCTTGGGCTTCTGATAACTACATAAGACACTGAATGAGGCTTTTATTGGCCCAAGTCCAGGAGAAAACTGGAGTTAGGCGGCCCGTAAATCTCTACTCTTTTTTTTTTTGAACGGAACTCTCTACTCATTTGAACCCTATTGTATAATGTGACATATCTTAAAAACGACCCTCCCCCATTCCTTATATCAAAAAATTAGTTGATCAGACATGTCACGTTGCACAATTGCTTTACCGAATATCCAAGATTCAATAACCTATGTTTTTGTGTGGATCATTTAAATTGGGGAAAGCGTATTTCGTTTCTTTTTTTGTGTGTCACCATTACTTTTGTTATCGAATTACCGGGACGATCAAAATTAAAATTCATTGTTGATATTCTAGTTTGCGTACTAACGTCATTCTATTTTTTGAATGATTCTTTTAACCATGACAAATGAAAATCGATTGTTTGAATGTACGTAGAACCAAAATATGTCCTTACCAATGAATACTCAAACCATTCATTAGTTGTTTGGTTATTTCTATCTTCTCTATCATAACAGATTAAATAGTGCTAGATTCGGCAGCCAAACATATTACACGTGTGTGAAGTTTTAGGCTCTCTCTTAATAAAATAGAAGTATAGATTAGCTAGAGTTTAACGGTCTATAAATAAATCCGATATCTAGTAAGATTGAAGTTATGGGGGCTTATTGATAAGGTACATGTCTCTTTCCCCAGAGGTCAATGGTTGTACAAGCCTGCCTACTAGATTAAATACTCTTGATTATCTCACAATTGTCAATTTATGTTCTAAGCATGTTTTACTTGCATAAAATGAGTACAAAGTAGCAACTCTAGAAAAGTTATTATAATTCATGCGTCTCATGTGCGCGCTTACTAACATAAATGAATTAGAACTTAAGTGGTCAATCATATCAAAAGTAATTAAGTTTCTCATTTTCTTCTAAAATTAAATGCCGCTCGAGCGTGTAATTTCATAACTATACATTTAAATCTTAATATGTGAGTAAAACAACAAATTTAAATTTACAAATATCAGCAAATATCTCACTCAAGTAAGATTGCCCGGCTTCTCTAACTACTAGCTACACTATGCTAATAATAGTGTTGTATAAGTTTTTTACCCAAAGGCATCTAGCTTTTCCTATTTCTAGAGGAAAACTATTTCCCTTGAGAACATTCTTTACTCCAACTGAAAGGAAAGCTCATAACAGCACATAATGGATTCTCAAATATTGGTGGCTTCAACTTTCCAACACCCTCTTCCAAGTCTTATTCGCTGTGCCCATTTATTTATTAAATTTTATACCAAATTTCCCACAAAACTTGGTCCACACTGTTTGGTCCAACATGGAGGGCTACAGAACCCAATTTTTAATTTGTTGATAAAAAAAATTTAAAAAAATAAACCAACCAACCGCTAAGATTTGTATTCCCACACATTTTTCTCATTGACCTCACTCTTAAAATCTACAAAAGTACAAAGGAAACTTCAATAGCTGAACAGAATTAACCTCCTTTAGTTGACCACAGAACACAAAGGGGTGTCTGCCTGACCTTCTAGAATTCAACAAGCTCATCCTAGTCCCATATATATATCACACACCATTCCCATTCCCACAAACTTCAACCTTCCACAGCTCTTTTCCCCATTGCTAAATTCTGATTCTGGGTCAGGGTTATTGAAATTTTAGGGTTTCAGCTCAATTCAGCAAATATGCTCAAAACCATGAAACCTTCGGCGTTGCCCAGAAATGGGTTCAAGCAAACCAAGCCTGAATCCAACATAGCCACCATAGATGTGGGTGGGCAGCTCTTCCAGACCACCAAGCAAACCCTAAACCTAGCCGGCCCGGACTCGCTTCTTTCCAGGATTTCCGACGCGGCCTCAGTTCACCTCGCTCCTCCGTTCATCGATCGAGACCCGGAGCTCTTCTCGATCCTCCTCTCGCTTCTCAGAACCGGTAATTTGCCATCAAAGGCCAAAGCTTTGGACCTCCAAGACCTAATTTTCGAATCCCAATTCTACGGCATCGAGACCCTTCTGATCGATTCGCTATCGAACCCATCTCATTTGGATGCGTTTAACCTGGAAAAGTCGCTGGTTTTGCCCCTGAATGGCCGAGACTCGCCGTCTGTGATCGCCACGACGCCGTTTGGCTCCGTACACGTAGCTCACGGCAGCAAAATCACGTCTTTTGATTGGTCGCTCAGGAAAAAGTCGACGATTTTGACCGAATTCACCGCCGTGGATTCGATGCTGGCGATTTCGACGACGGTGGCCGCCGCGGGGGCCACAGACTTCTCGGGGCTCCAAATTATTGATCTCGAAAACGGGTTTGTGAAGGAGACTCTGAATTGGGAGAACGTGACTCGGTCCGGCTCCACAGTGCAAGCAATTGGGTCGTCACAGGAGCTTCTCTTTGCTAGTTTCGAATCCGGTAGGCGAAACTCGAATTCGATTATGATTTATGATTTGAATACATTGAGCCCGGTTAATGAGATTGGTCATTATGAAATTTTTGGCGCTGAGATCAATTCAGCATTACCGGCCACAAAGTTGAATTGGGTTCCGGGTTACAATCTGTTAATGGCTTCTGGGTCTCACAGAGGACCCTCTGGAGTATATGGTAACATTAAATTCTGGGATATAAGGTCTGGAAATGTGGTTTGGGAAATACAAGAGAAAGTTGATTGCTTCTCGGATGTTACAGTTTCGGATAACTTGTCAGCAATGTTCAAGATTGGTGTGAATTCCGGCGAGATGTTCTTTGCTGATTTGAGAAATTTAGGTGTGGAGCAGCCTTGGGTTTGTCTTGGTGATGGGAGGAAAATGGTTAGTGGTAAGAAGGAAGGTGTTGGGTGCAAGATTGAAAGCCATGGCAGCCAAGTGTTTTGTAGTAAGGGAGGGGATTTGGAGTTGTGGTCAGAGGTAGCAGTAGGCTCTAAGAAGAGAAGTGAAGACGGGTCGGAAGCCAGGCACTTTCGGAAGAATGTAATGGGGAGAATGAAGGATATGGGAGGTTCTAGGATAACCAACTTGACTTTTGGAGGGAACAAGATGTTCATGACCAGGAAGGACCAGCAATATGTTGAGGTTTGGCAGAATTCAGCTAGAGGATATTGATCCCAAAAGGGTTTGTTGGAATTGGTAGATGGGAATGATATTAATCATATGGTTGGAAGAAAAAAATCATTCATTTTTTTTGTAAAATTGTGTTCTAGCTAGCTTGATTTGTTTGTAAATCATGTTATAGCTTAGCAAGTCATCATTCTTTTGTGTTCTGATATCAAGTTATCAATTGTTTATAAATGATTTATTGACTGAATTCAATGAGATAAAGTTGTATCATTTGTTCCCAACTGTTCTTTCTTGTGAACCTGAATTGACAAATTGCAGACATTTCTTTCTGTATTATTATGATTGCACCATGAGGAATTTGATATGGTACGTCTGTTAAAGATAGTTCTGATTATGTATTGCTTAGCACTCGAGATGATTCTGTTTCCTGGTCTCTAATGATTAGTTGCAAGGCTTTCTTTAGCTTTACTACAGTGTCTGAGGTAGAGGATGAGCTTGTTCTTATTGCCTTGGTTATTTGCAGATGTCTAATTTTCAGTTTTATTGATTTCCTCTTGTTTTTCTTTCTTTGTTAGCTGATAGTTCTAATGTCCACAAGAATATTCCTCAGCCTGACGATTGTAGTGCAATTTCTGATATTAAATTATAATTTCTTGAATAGACATGTCGCTGTCTGACAATATATATCAAACAAGTGGGATTTGAAAATAAAATGGGAATTTAAAAATTAGTTATGTAGTTTTAGTTCCAAATATTGTAGTTTGGATCTCTTAAATTGTGGATTAAAAATCTCAAGGAATTTGTTCTCTAGCTGTGCTCTGTTTGAATACTATGGAACGTAGACCACCTTAGTAGAGGATTGGCTACATGGTTTATCTGAAATTGAAAAAGAAGATTGGTGAAAGGAATCAATAAGGTTACCTGGCACCTACTTTTTCCTTTCAAGTTTTAGATTGCAATTTTGAATTTCCAGCTTTGATGAAATTGGAATTGTTTGAGGTGGGAACTGGAGATTTTGGAGGCATCACAATTGTGGCATAGTCAGGTACACTCTGCATTTGTGCTGATTCTGAAATTTTATGTTTTGGCTTTGTTTTGGATGTGCCACTGCCAGACTAAGAAGCAGAAGCACTTAAGTAGTTGCTTAGATGATAAATGCTTTTGATGTTATATTTGTGCATCTCGTTTGCCATTTAACAACTTGCTCTGTTAAGTTAAACTGCATTGTTATATGTATGATTGTTATTATTATTATGCATATATATATTATTAGTTTTTAATGGATGATAGGCCATCAAGTTTTTTCTCAGAAACTCTTGTCATGGTAGTTGTATTTGTGTCTCTGTTCTTCATTGTACTTTTTTAGTTTTTTTTTTTGAAAAAAAATCTTCATTATACTTTTTTAACATTGCGCATATACAAAGAAGTGCAATGTACAGATTAGATCTTTAACAGTTTCTTAAATAAAAAAGGACGAAATTGCAAGTTTGCGTCACTGTCTGCTTCATGTTAAGGCCCTACAAAAGTCGAGGTCTTATAAAATTGTGTAGGATTCTTAAGCGCTTTGACATGTGATATTGACTGATGTTGCTGCATATATAGAAGAGTAATTGCCAATTTCATTGTTAGCTTGGAAATTGGGAGGGTTTTAGGTGAAGATTAGTTGTGTAGCTGTTATGATTGAAATGTAGTGATAAGTCTACTCATTGACATCTTTATCAAAAGTCAGGCCAACGAGAGGAACTACTTATCCCCCGATAATTGCTGCCTGTATCAGCATGTTGTGGTTCTTCAAAATAATCGAGGTTATGATGAGTATGTCATGTGCTTTAGTTCATAAGAACTTTCCTATGCAGATTTATGTTTTCGCCAGGATTCTGATTTTATTTGAGTCAACCAAAAGAAAATAGAATTAACTCCTCTTTTTGAAACATCAGAATGGTGTCATATCCAAATGCTGTTTGTGGACCTGAAGGTTTTGTTTTGGAGATATGACTGGTTAATTACTAGGATGTGATGAAAAATTTATGCATACAGGAAGGCATGATTCAAATTTACAGTGGATCTCTTTGTTATGTAGATAATAGAGGTATGTTTGCAAGTGAATCTAGTGGGTGAGGCACATATGTTTGCTAGCTCATACTCTTTGGAATCATTCTCTCCAGGATTGTGTTGCTTAAACAATAGGCTTGTCATCTGTGGAAAAGAACATGGCAGCAAATGTGCCCAACTACCATACATGATTGGAACCATTCTTGATACTGGTTGTGGATGATGTTGATTAAGTTATCCAAAAATCACTAATTTCTATGACAAGCTAGAGCATGTGCAAGGAGTCAAAGGAGACCAGTTGATTAATTTTGAAGACTTTTGGATACTTCCATGACCTGTCAGATAATATGTGCAAGACCTTTGCCTTTGCCTTTATTTTTTTCTTTTTTTCCCCCTAATCAGTCATGACTCATGAGGATACTTTGAGAATCAAAACTTATCGACAGTTGTTTTTCCAACCTGGTTGACGATATTGCTTATTTGAAACCCAGATTTTTAATAGTTCAAGCGTGCTACTATCCACACTTATATATTGACTGCACTCATAAAGCTGCTTGTTCCAATTATACATGTGAGCTCTAAATCCTATTTCGATTATAATTTTCACAGATTGGTACTAGGCTACTAGCCAGTCGTTTCTCTGCTATAAAATCAATGATCCGATCCTAACCAGATATTTGTAGCACTAGCCAATATCAGTGGCTTTGCCGCAATGTAAGGCTTCTCGTGAGTTCATTTACTGTCCTCAGCTGCCTGAGTTCTGAGTTTGGTTGCACTGCGCACAGTTTCTCTTCTTAACTGACAGAATATGATGTCAAATTGTACGTTGCTAGGGAAACATCTAACCTGCCTGCTTCTTCAAGAAGCGCTTCCAAGTCAATATGCAGGGCCAAGCCTGCTTGATTTTTAATGTGTTTTTATGTGTCTAACAAAAGCGCTTACGAGCAAAAACGCATTCTATAGAAGCACTTCCAGGCATGCTCTACGTACAAGGTACATCTACAGCCGGGCAGCGGTAAATTGGATTAAGAGAGAGAATAAATGAGCTGCAGCAGTGACAAATCTAAGAGCTTTAAGGGAGTGATCATGTAACTAATCAATTAACCTGAAATAGCTTCTGCACTAAAATGTGTTACATTAATATGTTAGTATATACATTGGAAAAATAATTGAATACATGTATTTATGCACCGACAGAAATAATAAAAAAAGCTCCATGAACTGTAAAGTTCTTCTTTAAGTCGCAATAATACACATGCATGTGAATATGTGATGCAACAGTACTTCATTAACCCAAGAATATTAAATATGAAAGACTTCTCCAGTTATAAGGTCATTTTCAATTTAATACTTAAATATCAAATTTTGTCATTTTCATATATCATGTTTAATTTCAATGAATTAGTCGGAATCCGATTTCAACTAAACCGGTAATCTTACCAAGTCATATCACATTTCTCTATTCGATGTTTAAACTGCTCATCGAAAATAGTGTTTGTTGCTATCATTTCATATCTGTACCGGGATAGGCCCCGTGCAGGGCCCGAAGTAGCTCACTATCACCGGGAGCAGCCTGCCTATGAGCCCCGTCACATAGAATCGGTCTGCTGAGTCGGTAGGGATCCCCTACCGAGCATACTGCCCCGGCAATGCCCCAACGACAGAGTAAGCCCCAGGCCGCAGTCAAAGCCCTGGCAGTACCCCAGCAGTACCGGTAAGACCAGGCCGGGTGTACCGACAACAAGCTCTCCCTCCGGCTGCACATGGACGTCTCCTGACCAGGTACCGAGAGTGGCCAGCCCCACCGGTACCGGCACGGCCACCTGGCACACGTGCTTGTCCACTACCCCGCAGATCGCACTAGGTCGCATGCCCATACTGCACTAGGCACCGCCATCCCTCGATGCGCACATCGAGGTAGTGGACCAGAGAATATTCCTCGTGTCAGGGGATGTCCCCCACGCCAGGGAAGCTTGTTTCCGACCTCACCTCATATATAAGGAGTCATCACTCCTCATTCAGGTACGTTCTCTCCAAATCTCAAACACTCTGCTCTCAGAACTTACCGGTACTAACTTGAGCGTCGGAGGGCCTTCGGTCGGTACACACCGACCTCCCCTGACCAATCTCGTGCTTTCAGGTACCCAAGTGCGACACTACCGAGCAGTTGGGAAACGGCAGAAACAGTGTTCATTCACTAAGTCACTTGAACTACATTCTCATCTCGTCTTATTGTCATATACGTAATTATTTATTTCGTACTAATTTCTTCGAGGGATAATTCAATTTTTTCATTACTTTGTGGTTAAATCATGCACATGGGAGTCCCATGCAAGATTAAAGATCCATAAAACTGTACGTAATCAGTTATCATTGATGAGTTTGATGACTGACTAGCTAATTAACCTAGATAACTGATGAGTTCTCTCATTGCTATGATCAGATGCAGTGTTCTAAAAGGTGTCGCCTAGGCGTTAGGCTGAAGGAATTCGCCTAGATTTTAGGCTCGGTGTTTGCTTTATGCGAGAGGGTCCCTAGGCGGTCACCTAGGCGAGCTAGGCGGCGCCTAGGCGGTCTAGGCTGGAGTAGGCGAACTAGGCGATGGGCTTTACGGGCGATCTAGGCGATGGTTTTTTTTTTTTAACCCACATCTAAAATCGATCTCTCACTCGGACTCTCGGTCTCTCATCTCGAATCTCTCGAAGCCTTCTTAAGTCTTAACCAAGTCTCATCTCTCTCTCTGGAAGTCTGGGTTCTCGGCTCATCTCATCTCTCTCTCGCTCGATTTGGAATTCTGGATTATCGGCTCCTTCTCTCGAAGCCCGTATGTCACAAAAGACGTTGTTGCTGCCCCCCTGGTGACACTGAGACGAGGCCGAGGTCCAAAGCTGCCGCCGGTGAAACAAAACCCGAGCCCAAGTCGCCCGACATCCAAAGCCGCCCGCCGGTGACACCGGACCACTGACCGGACCGACTGACCGGTGAGTTTTTAATTTCAATATTTCATATTTTCATTGATTGTTAATTGTTGGATTATTGGTTTTGCTCTTTTCTATTGTTGGATACTTGGATTGTGATATTGATTATTTGATTGTTGAATTGTGAATTTGTGTTATTGATTGTTGGATTAATGGATTGTGATATTGATTGTTGGATTGCAGTTGTTTTGGCCGTGAAATTGGCAAATAGCTATTGATTTGGTGAAGTTAGGATTGTAAAATTGTTGGTCTGTTGGATTGCCAAATTGTGATGGTGCTATATTTCTCTCTCGGCCAGAAATTGGCAAATTGTTAGCTATTGTTTGCTGAATTACCCTTTTGTAATTATAGAAATGCTTGTTATTTGTTAGGAGTTAGGAAATGGCAGGCACTACATCTTCCGGAGCATCAACTGCAATGTCAGAGATAGATAAGTCTTTGAAGCGTGGTTCGGGTGATGTTGGTTGGGAATATGGAGAGTTGATTGATGCTTCAAATTTAGACAAGGTCAAGTGTAAGTTATGTGAGAAAATATTAAGCGGTGGAATATATCGGATTAAGCAACATATTGGCCATGTTAAGGGAAATGCAGCTTTTTGTAAGAGACTTTTGTTTGGGAGTAGTACATTTGAAGTACATTTGAACTATACTAATTAAGTAATTATTCATATTTGATTATTTTCAAGTATTAAAATATATTTTTATTAATTAAATATTATTTAAAAAAAAATCGCCTAGGCTGTCTAGGCTGTAGGCTGAGGGTCATCGCCCGCCTAGCGCCTTTTAGAACATTGATCAGATGTGTCAATAAGTTTTCCACAATGATGAAGGATAAATATTTCTCTTTAATACAACAATCATTAAACGTTTTCTAAAAGTAGAAGACGCCAAAATCATAAGTTGTCGTTCCAGAATTTGCTAGCAAGCAAACAGTTAAGGACCGGGAAGTCCTTATTATTCCTCATCTAAACATTATGGACTCATAATTGATGCCAACATTAATATAAAAGAGACGCCGCAAAAGCTGGTATCCTGCAAATAAATGCTGGTGGGTCGATCACCCAACTGAACCAGAATGGCTAATTAAAGGAAAGAAAAGGAGTTGGGCAAAAAAAAAAAACGAAAATCAAAATTCAAACCAAGAGAAAACAAAATAAAAATCAACTTTTTTCAATCACTCAACATAAGAATAATTTCCTAAGCAACAGAGCATTTTTGATATATTATGTTATGTCTTGATATATATATATATATATATATATATAAATAACACACACACACAGAGAGGAAATAATACCATACAAATGTTATTATGCCGGACTTATTGTACGTATGACAATACTGATCTAGATTTTCGTTGTTGTTTCAGCTGGAAAAAATGGATATTGGAGTGAAAAAATTAATGTGAAATATACTGTAATAGATGTATGTACGTAGGTGCTCGATCACTATTTGAAAACATCAAAACCATGCACGACATTTTTGTACGTACATATAAATATTGTATCAATGTTGATACTGAATAAGAATGTCAAGAATAATGTTAAGCATATATATTTGCGTTGCAATGTATGATGAACTACGGCTGATTGTCAATTGATCGGCTGTAGGTTCGGTTTATGCACTAATTAGCATGTTCATGGTACGTACGTATAAGATCACACACGTACGTATTCATGGGTGGATTCAAGAAGTGTATATATATATATATATATATATATGTCATTGTCTTTAACGGTCTATATCAATACATGTGTTTTGTAAAGTTATGAGGGCAAAAGGTTGACAAAATAATCTTAAAATTAATATGCAAGAATAAGAGAGGCATGATGCAAATAATGCAAGAATTTACCTATGAAAAAAAAAATCTAAATCCACCATATTGCATATATATAGTCTTTTTCTCGTGTGGATGTCCACACGTGAATTAAAATACGAACATCCACATTGTCAGTGAAAACTAATAATCAAAATCGTTCATATTTTATGTCATCATTCAATGATTATTTTGATAAAAAAATTTAAATTTAAATTTAAATTTAAATTGAAAATTATTTAATAATTTGATTACTATATATATATTTAGCTTAACTTTCGATATATTTGTATATGAAGGGGAGGGTTTAGAGGATCATTAATTTTTCCATGTGCATGCATGCAATGCATGTACATACAGCTAACTTTTTCAACTAATCTCATCAACCTTCACTAGTTCTTTTCAATGCTTGAATTTAAGTGAGAGCTGCACTTTCCTGCTAATTTAGGTGGGCAAATATAGATTTTATTCTAACCTGCTAGAGACAGAGATCGACATAAATGTAAAAGGTGTCTGTCTCCTGGAGAAATGGTTTAAATTTGTAGGGTTTCTGATTTGCGTCACTATAATGAATTAATATATATGGGAAAACCTAATAACCTTTGCCTTGCGATGTATATACCGTATAAATGCCCAACGACCTGTACGCCGTGGCATTAAATAATGGTGAAGTTTCATTAAGGTCCATGGAAATTAGAAATTGATATATAGGAAAACAGATTGAAAATTATGGAACAACCACCACGCCACCACCCAAGTCTCTATTTATTGCCCCCGATCTCTCTCCACTCCTCTCATATTATATCAGTCACATTTTTCCTTTACTTCAGTACTAGCTTCTTCTTCTTCTTCTTCGATCTTCACTAGCTAGCTTCTCTTCGTTTCTATCACTTTCCAAAACAAACCATTCTAATATCTAAATATCTGTGGGAGATCGAGCTCGCTAGAGACTCATTTTCCTCTCTAAATCTGATCTGGGTTTTGTTTCTCAGTCCATTTTGATCTGGGTTCTCTCTTTTTGAGTTTGCATATATGTTCTAAATTGGGTTAGGGTTAATTTCTGGAAAGTACGTTGTTCTTACTCAGTAATCTCACATGGATGCATCGACGGCTTTAATGATCTTAACGGCTCTGGCGGCGTATTTATGTTGGTTCAAGATCATCTCGCGGTCCATGAAAGGTCCACGTGTCTGGCCTCTATTCGGCAGCCTCCCGGGTCTCATCCAGAACGCGTTCCGCATGCACGACTGGATCGCAGACAACCTCCGCGCCTGTGGCGGCACGTACCAGACCTGCATCTGTGCCATCCCTTTCCTGGCTCGCAAGCAAGGGCTCGTGACCGTCACGTGCGACCCCAAGAACTTGGAGCACATTCTGAAGCTCCGGTTTGACAATTACCCCAAGGGTCCTACTTGGCAAGCCGCCTTCCATGATTTGCTCGGTGATGGGATCTTCAACTCCGATGGCGACACGTGGCTGTTCCAGCGTAAGACCGCCGCACTGGAATTCACCACCCGCACGCTCCGCCAAGCCATGGCTCGTTGGGTGAGCCGAGCCATTGAGCTGAGATTCTGCCCGATTCTCGAGGCGGCTCAGAACAAATCCGATCCGGTCGATCTCCAAGACCTATTGCTTCGGCTCACCTTCGACAACATATGCGGCTTGGCTTTTGGGAAGGACCCGGAAACATTGTCTCCAGGTCTTCCCGAAAACGACTTTGCCACAGCTTTCGACGGGGCCACCGAAGCCACGCTGCAACGATTAATTTTGCCCGAGGTTATTTGGAAGTTCAAGAAATGGCTCCGGCTCGGAATGGAAGTCAGCTTGAGCCACAACCTGCACCACGTGGACAAATACTTATCCAATATAATCAATACACGTAAGCTCGAGCTAGCGAGTCTGCAACAAGGTTTTGACCGAACCCCACACGATGACTTGTTATCGAGATTCATGAAGAAAAAAGAATCCTACTCGGACGCATTCCTCCAACATGTGGTACTCAACTTCATCCTAGCTGGACGTGACACGTCATCGGCTGCACTGAGTTGGTTTTTCTTTCTAATCACTCAAAACCCGCGAGTGGAAGAACAAATTCTTTTCGAAATCTGCACCGTTCTGATGGAGACACGTGGCAGTGACATTTCAGAGTGGGTGAAAGATCCCCTAGTGTTTGAGGAAGTTGACCGATTGACATACCTTAAGGCAGCACTGTCAGAGACCTTAAGGCTTTACCCATCTGTGCCACAAGACTTCAAGACCACAGTCAATGACGATGTTTTGCCCGATGGAACTTTCGTGCCCGCAGGCTCTTCGGTCACATATTCCATATACGCAATTGGGCGCATGAAGTTTATTTGGGGTGAAGATTGCTTGGAATTCAAGCCTGAAAGGTGGTTATCTTCCGATGGCAAAAAAATGGAGGTACAAGATTCGTACAAGTTTGTTGCCTTTAACGGCGGTCCAAGAATTTGTTTGGGCAAGGATTTGGCTTATTTGCAGATGAAGTCGATTGCAGCGGCAGTGTTGTTGAGGCATCGCCTCACGGTGGTTCCTGGCCACCGTGTGGAGCAAAAGATGTCGTTGACGTTGTTCATGAAGTATGGGCTCATGGTTAACGTGCACCCTAGAGATTTGAAGCCTGTTTTAGAGAAAATGTGCAAGGGTGACTGTGACTCGTGGGTTAAAGAATCTACAGAGCTTGCTATCTCCGATGGTAAATGTGATGGAGTGCTTTGAAATGGTGGCTGCTGTTGCTTAAGAGGGCTTGGTTGGTTTTCTGAAAATTTCCAAGCTAGCCTGTGACAGAATATGATGCTTTACTACGGTACGGTATTAATTAATAATGCATGATTAAGAGGTTAATCAGAGCAATTTATAATGTATGGTTCATATTATATACATGTACATGTGCAATATATACGTTATACTGTTGGAGGACAAGTGAAGAACTAAAATTAAGCTGTTTAATGATGAAGCACTCTGAGAATATATTGAAACTCGATATATCATACAATATCATGTACTTCAAACACTATGCAACTAGTTTGTGAAACTGATCGATGTGATTAAATGGTACTGATGATATCAACCAGGGAAATAGAAGGTGTATAGATGATGCATGTAAATGGTATGCCATTTTGGTATGGAGAGAGAAAATTAATGAATTGATCGAGTTAGGATTAGATTAGAAGAACGGAAGATCGAACCCCTCTAATGTATCAAAAAAATTGAAAATCGATATCATAATTTGATCACAGAAATGGGAAATGAAGTAAACCATAACTAAACCAAATCCATAATATATAGAGCACCATCGATCTGTAGTTCTTCTAAGAAATTAAAAAAGCACACGAGCTAGCTAGTTACAATTTGGATAGAGTACAGATCAAGAAATTTACTCATCATCATCATCACTTAGTTCAATGATATCAACCTGGCTAGCAAGGTTCAGTTGCGTGGACACCCCACGGCTGCTCTCTTCCAACAAGTCCTCATAGGTGTAGAATCTCAGCTTGGCAATCCGGGAAACCCTTTCTTGCTCAAGGTCTTCCGCTCTTCTCTTCCTCGAGGTCGAGGTCGAGATCGAGGTCGGAGATAGAGGGAACAAATTCAATGTTTTGGGAGGATGGTGTTCTAAGCCCGGAGTGCCGACGGTTAATTCTGTTAATTGTTCCTCTTCCCACTCCAAATAATGAGAGAGTACCTCTTGTTCAAAGCCTGTAGCTGAAAGAAATAAACAAGCTTACTTGATTATTTGGGGCCGTTTTGAGATTTTTTTTGGGGCTTGGCCGCTTGGGGTAATCAAGTGTTCATTGTACAACATGATTTGGGCCTTTGGGGTACAGGGAATAAAAAGATTTGTATTCTTTGTTGTAACAATCTATTTGAAGGGGAAAATTTTTGGCTCAAATTTTCTCTTTTTTGCACACATTCGACAATATAATTTTATAATCTGTTCTATTTGTCTTTTAAATAAATCTTTAAATATCATCTTTGCGAGAAAAAAAAACATCTAAATAGAAAATCGTTAAAACTCATTCAACTATATCAAACATTATGAATATATTCCCCCCCCCCCCCCTCCCCCCCGACCACCACAACTTTTTTTTTTTTTTTAATATATTAAAAGGTTTGGGTTTTTTTTTTTTTTTGGTGTTGTTTTTTTTTTTTTTGGTTTGGGGGTTTTTTTTTTAGGTTTGTAAAAGGGTTTGGCCCCTTTTACCCCTGTAAGGATTGTAACCTTTATTATTAATAAAGTTTAGATTCCCAAAAAAAAAACATTATGAATATATTATATATATATATATAAATGAATCTCAAATGAAGTAGCGCATAAATGTGACAATTGAGATATGAGGAATTATTGAAAATGTTAAGTTACAAATAATGACATGGCATAATGCCACATCATTTAATTTAGATACAAAATTGATAACAGTATTTAGGATCTAAAGTACTTTTGTTTACCGTCTCCTCCTTGCAGTTCTAGGAATGTGGTTTAGTTTAATCTCAGTTTCTGATTTGTTTTTCAGTTGTTTATTCATGCAGTTTTGGCTGCTTTTATAAAAAATTTAGTTGTTAAAAAAATAAGCACTTTTGTTTATTTTAATCTTTACATTATAAGCATTGAAGAAACCTAGGTGATTGATGTATGTGCAATTTTGGCTATGACTATTTAATGAAATCTATCTCTTTTTCTTAAAATAAATTGAGAAAATATGAAGGAAAGGTTTGGCCTACAAGTTCAACACTCAACAAGCTAGAGACTATATAGAGTGCCAAAAACATCCTAAGACAATTACAACGTTATACTTATCAGATTGGACAAGGCAATACATCCAATTGGGCATTCCAAAACCATAGTTGAAGCTTCTTCTTAGGAAACAGATGAGGTTGCAGGAGGAAATAAATGAGTTCTCTCTGATTCTTATTAATGTTTATTTCCATATATATAATTTTTTTTTCAGCCATGATACTGTTTTAAATTTAGTGGTTCACTATTGAAGTAAAATTGTGTTTATAAATGGTGGAGGAAGGGATTCTTCCCATGTTTATGAAGATAACTATATAATTTCTTTTCATGTTTTGGTTACTTTTATTTTGAGGTTCATTTGTGCATCTTGTTATGCTTTTCCTCTTATTGTTTGTTGCATCTTTGCATTGTAATTTTTTTAGAGATTTAATAAAGTTTTGCCTATTTCTAAATAAAAAATAATAAAATTTACACATTTTTTCGTCATTTCTTTTTCATATATAAATATATCTAAAAATTTATTAGGCTCTTCAATTTTTACTTTTCTTAAGTTATTTGTGTGTATCGTGCTTTTCTGATGCCTTTTTTGCATCTTACATTTATAATTTTCTTATCTTTAATATAGTCGGACCACTTTTTCATAAAAAAAATGTTGTGTGTGTATTATAACATCATAAAGATATAATACTACTTAAATTTAACTGATATTCATATGAATTTATAATGAAAATTAATAAAATTTGAAAATCAAATTAGATACCTGGTCCGTCGAGAAGGAAAATACGGTGGACAAGAGACATGATAGCAGCAAAAGGTGAAGTCGGATTTCGCCGCCGATGAATACTGTTAGAGAGGGGAGAAATCCCTAAGTTTCCTAATAAACTTTAGAAATTAATGGAGAAGACAAAGGGTAAAGATTATATAATAAGCCTGATTTTCCACAAACTTTAAGAACCAGAAAGGGTAGCACACTTGGTATGCTAATACAATGTAACACTTGGTAGACATGCTGATATTGTAATTATAAGACAATTTCATTGATAACAGAGGTTATTTTGGATGGATTGAAAATTCACTGAAAATCCTAATATGAGAAATTGACGTGTGTTCCACACATTTTTTTATATAAAAAAAATAGAAATATTTGTGACGTTATATTGCTAGATTCTTTTATTGAAATGAAATTTATTTGCATATATAGGTTAGTTTACGATAATGAATATGCGTGTAAGGTTAAGCCTCCCAACTTAACTGAATTTTAATTTTCAAACCTTATTTTGAAAAAAAATAAAAAATAGTGAAAACAGTTAACTGTTTATAATTTTGGTTTAGTTGTTTTGAGCTTTTATGGGCTTGGTGGTTTAGTACTTCAGTTTTTGTGTTGGCTAGTCTTTTGGGCTTGATGGAATTTGCTTCAACAAAAAACAAGAGTTATTTACTTATTTTCCATATATACTCCCTTATTTTCCATTATTTTTCACATTAGGGTACGTTTGTGGTTTGTTCTCCTCTCATGTAACTTTTTTTTTGTCTCGCAAGATTAAAATTCCATAGAAACAAAAGAAACATATTGAAAGTCAAACTTAAAACCACCAAAACAGCCCATCAAAATATAAACATATTAAAATTCTCCTCATCCAACAAAAGTCACTCGTGTTGTTGTTGTCATTGGCACCGCCTACTAGTCTCAAAATCCTAAAACTCCTACTAAGAAAGTCTCCTTTTCTCATCATATCAAATGATCGACATCCCTCTAGGCCTGATTTTGTCAAGCTCAACTTTGATGGCTTTGTTGCTTCAAACAATAATCCTACAAGCGGCTTTGTTATTCGAGATCGATGAACATGGCTCCCCTCTTTTAGCTGTTTCCAGGAATATTGGATCGTCTTATGTCCATGTGGCTGAAGCTAAGGACAAGAGAGAATCTATGTACTCGGCTCTGGAAAAGTATTTTTCAAAAATTAAAGTGGAAGATGACTCCAAGATATCAATTGCATCAATCACAAGTGTGCTACTCCTTGGTGCTTGAAATCAATTGTAAAGGGTATTAATTAAAACCATTGCTTCAAAGTTTGAAGGTATCTCTTTCCAGCAGGTCTTTCGGGAAGTTAACTTCACTGCGGATTGTGTTAGTTTTCTTGGCCACCGGATCCATGCCTCGTAGACGTGGATTATTAGGCTTCCCATCAATGCCCTCCCTGCTTTCAACCATGATTTTTTTTTCGGCCTAGGCTGTCCTAAAGACTTTAAGTTGTAGTATTTCTTTTTATTTTTTGTTCTTTCTTTTCCCTCATAAAAAAAAAACGTAATTTTTTAGAGAAAGACATTAGACTTTATTATTGAATCAATGGGTACAATGCGAAGTTACGAAACTCCTAATATCCGGAGGGACAAATCCACTTCATGATACATTAGTTCACCATAAGCTTGTATCGCGAGCTTTAGATCAACCGAATTAATCTCATATTTTTCAAGTATGAGAGAACAAATATGATCAAGTATTCTTCCAAGTATTTTTACCCACACTTGACACTTTAAATGAACATAATGAAAATTTTCATTATGTTTCTTTCTTGACTCCCTTGATAAAATCCAATAAAATGTTCACTAACCCTCAATAAAAACTTTATTAACACTCAATAAAACCCTATGAAACGTTTACTAACCCACAATAAAATTCATCCACCCCAATAAACCCTTTACTAACCCATAGTAAACCACTAATAAACTTCCCCAAATTCAGCAGTCCCCCAAACATTGACTTCTTGCCAAAAAAAAAACATTGACGACAACCGCTGACGTCATCAATGTCAAAACATGCAGTCAGAATCAAAGACACACGCTTATTATTCTACACCGCGACGCTCAAATTACACATTTTTCAATTTAATTATCAATTAATTAATCACTTTTAATTATTTTATTGCTCAATAATCACAGACACACACAGTGACAGAGTGACACAGAGACACACTAACGTTCTCCAGACCCAAAAACTGCTGAAAAAACTCGTTTTTGTTTTGTTTTGTCCTCATTTCTCGGTGTCTTTTCAGCTTCTTCTTCGCTGCGTCGGAGGACAGAGAGACTCACAGACACCGAGAGTTCTGAGCTGAGCTTTTCTCCGAAGCGGCGTCGTTTTGGGCTGTACATTCACTACCGCACTGTAAGTGATGTTTAGGGTTTTGGCTTTACTGGTTCGAGCTCCACTTAGCTGCACCAGAATCGAATGATTTGAAGAGAGATTTTAGTTTTACTGTTGTCAATTATGGGTCTCCTTCGGTTTTGAGCTGCTTGTTATGACTCTGGCCATTGTTTGAGAAGCTCTAGCTTTGTTGTAGTGCTAGTGAGTTTGTTATTGTAGGAAATTCAAGATTCGAATATTTTAATTTGTGCAGGTGAATTTGTTGAATGGGTGATTGAATTGCGTAGATCTGACGTTTGACTGTGTAATTGAGTAGTGAGACTGTGAGTGTATTGAACTTGATCAGTTATAAAGCTTTCGATTTTACATGTTATGTTGTGCAATTGGAAATTGAGAAGTGTGGGCAAAGTGAAGCAAATTTTCCAGATTTAGAAATGAAGCTTTCCCACATAGCAATTGTGGGTGTGTTTGAAAGTTTCCGAATTTGGTGCAGGCTGTTCATTTAAGATATCAGAGTATGTGTTATTCTTCGACTCAAAGTTTTGGCAAGTAAAAAGCCGGAATTTGTAATCAGGATTCAGAATTCTGAGTCTTGATTATTAGATTGTCAACCCTGAATGATGATTGTGTTTGCATGCTTGCCAGCTCAAATAATGAGTTCCCGAACGGCTGTTTAGTCAGTTTGATCTTGTTATGCTGCATACGTTTATGTTAAGTAGGTGTGTATTATGTGTGTTATTAGTAAGAGCTAATCCATATTCCTTCAAATGTCTGTACAGGTCCTTATTGAGTACAATTTTTATTGAGCTGCTTCTTCCAAAAGGAGTTATGGCTATCTGTGGGAGTTTTGTTTGTTGGAGATTTTATGGATACAACCATTGGATTACTTTTCATTGTAATGAATTTATGAGCGCCATACCTGGTCATTAATTTGGTGCAAATGTGACAGCTTATCTACAACCAAGGACAGTAGTTTGTCTCAACTCTGAGGATTTTCCTTTTTGGCTGTATATCGATTTCATTATACAATCATGCCTTCTTGGTGGAGAAAGTCTTCATCCAAAGAAGTAAAGAAGAAAGCAAATAAGGAGAGTTTCATCGATACCATAATGACTATACACCGAAAACTTAAGAGTTCATCTGAAGAAAAGTTTAACAGTAGATCAGGAGGTTCTCGGAGACGATGTAGTGACACCGTTTCAGAAATGGGTTCTCAATCCAGGGCGCTGTCACCATTAACCTCGACACAAGTATCACGCTGTCAAAGTTTTGCAGAGAGGCCTCATGCCCAACCACTACCCCTTCCTAGAGTGCAACTTTCTAACATTGGGCGTTCTGACTCTGCCATAACTGCATCATCAAAACCAGGGTCTGATAGAGAGCCCAAGCAATTGCTCTATTTACCCCTTCCAAGCCCTGGGCGTATCTTGAGCAGGGCAGATCCTACAGATGCTGAAGGTGATATAGCTACTGCTTCCATATCTAGTGATAGTTCTATTGATAGTGATGATCCGTCTGACTCACGTCTCCTTAGTCCCATGGCCTCTGACTGTGAATATGGCAACAGAACAACTCTGAACAGTCCTTCCAGGTAAGTTTCGATCCATGTCTTATTAGAGACTGATGTTAGATAAGATACATAATATCATTGTAAATGCTTTGTCTCCACGTTTGTGTGTATGCCTGTCCACCCCTGACAAATTGAACTCTATACTTGCTGAAGGGTTATGCAAAAGGACCAATTCCCTAATGTCAACCAAAAGAACACAAAAGAGACTTTGAAGCCAGCTAATCTTCTATTCAATAATCAGATTATGTCCACATCACCAAAACGGGGACCTTCAAGGACACATTTGCAGAACATTCAAATTCCCTACAATGGTGCTTTCTCTAGTGCTCCAGACAGCTCCAGGTCAAGTCCTTCTAGGAGTCCTATGAGAGTGTTTGGCTCTGATCAAGTTCTGAACTCCAATTTCTGGGCAGGAAAGCCATATCCAGATATAGCTTCTACCCACTGCTCTAGTCCTGGATCAGGTCATAATTCTGGGCATAATTCAGTTGGAGGGGATCTGTCAGCACAGCTTTTTTGGCAGCAGAACAGGTGTAGCCCAGAGTGTTCTCCAATACCTAGTCCCAGAATGACCAGTCCTGGCCCTAGTTCCAGAATGACCAGTCCTGGCCCCAGCTCCAGAATACAAAGCGGTGCGGTTACCCCTCTGCATCCACGAGCTGGAGGGCCAGCCATGGAGTCACCTACAAGCCGACCCGATGATGGGAAGCAGAAAAGCCACCGATTGCCACTTCCTCCCATAACAATAACTAAGACTTGTCCTTTTTCTCCTGCCTATTCACCTGCAACAACTCCCACAGTTCCTCGTAGCCCTGGTAGGGCAGAAAATCCACAAAGCCCTGGTTCACGCTGGAAGAAGGGGCGCCTGCTTGGGAGGGGCACATTCGGACATGTGTATCTTGGTTTTAACAGGTTGGTAGTTAGAGGAGTTTTTCACATGTTACAGTTGTATCTATTTCTTTCTATTGTATGCATGATATTAAACTGCAACTTTCAATCTCCTCCCCTGACTAAGAAAAAAAAAAGACACAATTTTTCCTTCACAACTTAGACCTGTAAGCTAAGCCATCTACACGTAATAGGTTGCACTTTTTAGTTAGAATTACAGTTTTCGTAAGCTATCAAATATTAAACAGAGTCCTTAGTGTAAAATTATGATTCGTTATTGTCCGTTTTTGATGTATTTTGAGTTATTTGTTTGTTATAATGCACAAGTTCTGTTTGGGAATTTTGAATGCCTGATTTGATTCACTTTTTGGCCTTCAGTGATAGTGGTGAGATGTGTGCAATGAAGGAGGTAACTCTATTTGCAGATGATGCCAAGTCAAAGGAAAGTGCACAGCAACTCGGGCAAGTAAGTTTACTTTGGTAGTTGGTAGATCGTTAGAAACTTCGATGGTGTAAAATGTGAAGAATAAAATATATTTTCACTATACTTTTCAATAACAGTTTTAACTTTTTGTGAGTTCCTTTTGACATCGAGGATGTTTTATACTAAGTGAGTTGTGGGTTGCAGGAAATTGCTTTGCTAAGTCGACTACGACATCCCAATATAGTGCAGTATTATGGATCTGAGACGGTAAGTTCCCTTTATTTCTGGCTTAGTTTTGTTGATATAATTTCTCATACTAAGACCTCTAGAATGTTGTGATGCTTATCAACAATGCCACACACAATTTGATAGTAACTATCCTTAAATGACTGGTATTCCTATTGTTGGTGTGTGGTGCTGTGTCTGCTTGCACAGGTAGACGATAAACTTTATATATACTTGGAGTATGTGTCTGGTGGATCCATCTATAAACTGCTTCAAGAGTATGGTCAGTTTGGTGAAATAGCAATTCGTAGTTATACTCAACAAATCTTGTCAGGGCTTGCATACTTGCATGTGAAAAACACTCTCCACAGGTTAGCAAAGTTATTGTTCAAACGTTTGATTTATCTTGCATGTATCATCTATTACTGAATTTTCTCAACCATGTTTTGGTCATTGACGAGTATCAGTTTTAATTGTTTGGGAATGTCATTTTAGCTAATGATGAGGTATTTACGTTCAGGGATATCAAAGGAGCAAATATATTAGTAGATCCCAGTGGTCGGGTAAAATTGGCAGATTTTGGGATGGCTAAGCATGTAAGACCATTCAGTCATTTCTTTTGATTCTGATAAGTAGTCAATGAAAGGAGAGATCTAATAAACTAGTGTCATATGATAATTAAATTATGATTGCCAAGCACTCAGTTCGTTAGGATGCCATCTTCTACCTTTTATTATAAAATAGAACACAAAACAACCACTGCAAGCCTATTGAAAATTGTGTTAAACGAGGCACTTGATAACCTGAACCAAGTATTCTTTTATCCGCTATATTTATCTCTTCTGAAATAATTTGCAGATCACTGGGCAGTCTTGTCCGTTATCCTTCAAGGGAAGCCCATATTGGATGGCACCAGAGGTATGCATGGTTCCTTTACTGTGCTCATGTATCACCATTTTCTGTATGGATTTGTGGTAATATTTTTACTCAAATATTTCAGGTTATCAAGAATTCAAATGGTTGCAATCTTGCAGTTGATATATGGAGCCTTGGTTGCACTGTTCTTGAGATGGCCACTACAAAACCACCTTGGAGCCAATATGAAGGGGTTAGTGAAATTTGAATCCAAAAGGCTGGAATATAATGAAATACTCAGATGTTATACATTTCCTAGTGACAGCACTTGCATGCCAGAATTTCCTAATGTTTGATCCTTTTCTATTATTGTGTGCTGCAAAGGTTGCTGCTATGTTTAAGATAGGAAACAGCAAGGAACTTCCTGGAATTCCTGGTCATCTGTCAGAGGATGGGAAGGACTTTGTTAGGCTGTGTTTGCAACGTAACCCACTGCATCGTCCTACAGCTGCTCAGCTTTTGGAGCATCCTTTTGTAAAGAATGTTGCTTCACTGGAAAGACCAATTTTGAGTTTGGAGCCTTCTGAAGGACCACCTGCCGTGAGATCTCAGGTAGACCCATTGTTGTTTAAAAAAAGAAAGAAAGAATTGTATGCCATCAGGTTGAATATATTTCAGATTTGTTGTCTCTATGGCAACCAAATATTAAGTTTTCAATATTGGTTGCATACCGACTTTGATCTAAAATACAAGAACTCATAGTGAAAGATCTAGTGGGCATCTATACCACACAGGATTTTATATCATGAAAATGTTATGGCGTTATGTGATTTCTGTTTTAATATGTAACTACAGAACTTCATTTGGACCTTGATTTACCAAATGATTTTATAAGTAGCAGGAAGTATCTGAACATTTTTATGTCATAGTATTCAGTAAATGCCTCCCATCCTTTCAAGTTACTGTTCTCTGGTTATAATTTGTGTCAATGGACGCATGCTTTACTAACACTGGACATGGTAAGGCTTTTAAGATCCCAAAATCTAGGCATGAGTTTTATGTCCATATTTTGGATATGCTATGGGAGACAGCTGTTATGGTTCAGCGGGTATATTTATTTATGTGAACAATTAGCTATGCTGTTTAGGACCTAGTAACTTAATGTGATGGAGTCTAATTAATGCTGGCGTTGAAATGCTTCATCATTTGTATGCTTCGTCATTGATTTTAATGCTTTTCCTCATTCATTCTTTTAGACCTTCGGAAATGGGAGAAATAATTTGCACTTGGACTCAGAAGGGATGGCTATCCACAAGTCCAGAGGCTCAAGAACTGGATCGGCATCAAGGTTCTCTCTCTCTCCAATTATTTATTATGTTTTCACGGGAAGTAGTCATATTTTTTCCTTTTTAAGGATAAACTAGAATTTATTTAAAAAGAAACAAAATCAAAGACCTCTAGAAGAAGATGCAGGACATAAAATCTTAGAGAAACACTCAAAACCTAAAAACTAGCATCAGTAGCTAGCATGTCCAACATAATAAAAGAAATGATCATGTTTTGGAACCTGGCCAGTATTTGATATTGCGTCCAACTCAGTTACACATCTATCAGCATTTAAGCCTAATAAACATAGGAACTTTATACCATGTTAGAGTGAAAAGTGTAAATACATATGCTTCAACAGTTCAACTCAAGAGGGTCAATTAGGACAATAGCATCATAGCCCCAGAGAGAAGTAACTGTGAGAAAAAAAAAATTTGTTGATAAAAATGCCACCATGGGCTATAAGGACCAATTTCTATACTAGTCATCTACTCCTCTATTCAAAAAAAAAATCTACTCCTCTATTCCATTTAAATATTAACCTTTCTCTTTTCTTCCTAATTCCCAGAGACGTCCATACACCAAGAAATGTATCTTGCCCAGTTTCTCCCATAGGAAGCCCGCTTCTCCATTCTAGATCACCTCAACATGTCAGCGGAAGGATGTCTCCCTCTCCCATATCTAGCCCCCGTATGACATCAGGTTCTTCTACACCTCTCACAGGTGGTGGTGGTGCAATCCCCTTTCAACACTTGAAGCAACCAACAAGCTACATACATGAAGGCACACAGATGACCCAGAGATCCCAGAGCAGTAGTTTCTATACAAATGGCAGCATGCAATATCATGAGCCAAAGCCTGATCTATTTCGAGGGATTCCGCAGGCCTCTCTTGACTTACGTGATATAGTTTCATCCGATAATGTTGCACTTGGCAACCAGTTTAGGAAACCTGTTCCTGGGGACCCAAGGGAGTTCAGTGATGTGCAGTCAGTTTTGGCTGACCGTGTGTCTCAGCAGCTCTTAATGGATCATATGAAGCTGAACCCATCCATAGACCTTAATCTTCACTAGCTTCACTACTGCTTGATCACAGCAATGGTATATAATGACTGTGATCCCTTGTCAGATTAGTGCTTATATACATAGAATTGCTATTGATGCTTTGCAGG
The DNA here is from genome assembly GCA_030142095.1 of Rubus idaeus. Classification (NCBI taxonomy): domain Eukaryota; kingdom Viridiplantae; phylum Streptophyta; class Magnoliopsida; order Rosales; family Rosaceae; genus Rubus; species Rubus idaeus. The sequence continues at coordinate 6,959,344 of CM057969.1, forward strand.
TCAGCATTGCAGAAAACTCTGAGTTGAAATTGGACCAAATCATCCAATAAGTTTGGATCTTTGGATAGCTTGAATAACAGTAGAGAAGCACGATATGAAAGGCCTCAATGTATTGTCCTCGTAGAGGGTTGAGGCCTTTCCCTTTGTAGAGATGGAGGTGGCCTTTGGAGTTCTAGCATTTGATAATTCCTTGATCTAAAGAATGTACATTTTATCACCGGTGACAACAAAATCTGTTAGAAGGCATATCACCCACCATTTGAACCTAGATCATTTTTTGTTTTTTGTTTTTTGTGGGAGGAAGGAGGGAGGTTGAGATGGCAAAAATTATTGTACAGAGGGTTGGGAATTAAATTAGAGGTGAAGATGGTAGTTCAGAGTTAGCCAGGGGCTGGTAGGTTTAGTCTCTTTTATCAGTTTATGGCAGCTCAGTCCGACTCTTAATATGGGCGGCTTTACTGTTGTATCTAAATTATACTTGCATCAAATAGAAGAAAAATCTAATTGCTCATGTATCTCTTTGTTTAGATATCATGTGATGATCTAATTTAAACTTTGATCCTTAGATTTAATGTTTTAGCTTGGATACCATATTATTTGGATATATGAGATGCAAAATGTTTAAAGTACTTGCAGGAATGAAGATATAACTTCATGCAGTCCAACTGGTTCTCCATTACAAATACAATACAAATGTGAACTACAGTCCTAGTGCAGCATGGAACTAAAATTTGGTTTCTGATTTCATAACAAGCAGTGCAGAAATCTGTATCTTTTGCATACGAGGACTAAAACCTCTAGTACTAGTTGGGATTGGCCAAACTCAAGCTAAAATCCCAAAGTCTGGTAGCCAAATCTGCATCTTTCGCATGAGAGCTCGGTTGCGCAACTTCACAGTCCACAAAGTATTCGCCGCTTACTCCCTTAACCTGTGGATGGAGTGCCACAAAGCATGTTGTAGCCGCTCCCTGCACCAACATGTTCAATGTTGAGATCATTTAAGCACAGCAGTAATGAAATGTGGACAGACACAGAAAGATTCTGCATTCACAATACCTGGGGAATTGTTTTACACGTAAATATACCCAGCACCTTAATCAGACCTGTGGCAAGCCAAATATAGAAGTGAATTGCTGGTGGAAACAAACAGAAAACTACTGCAGAATGGAGAGCTATGATTTTGAGCTAAGATGAAACATGATGTATCTTAGACTTAGTTCACTGCAGGGGATTTCCCTGAAGAGTTATTGACACTCGAAGCTTACAATTTGAAAGGCCGTCATAACGCGAAATATTGGTGACAATTCCTCCGGGATGAAGAGAGTTGGCAGTTATCTTCACCCCTTCTTCCTGTGTAGTTCACATTTTGAAAATAAGTTGCCAAGTTCAGAAATCAGAACATTTTCAAAACTTCAAAAATTCAATACCTTAAGACGCCTTGTAAGCTCCTTAGCATGCAATATGTTAGCAAGCTTGGACTGTCCATAAGCATAATACTTGTTGTACCTGTAAATTAGCTTGCAAGAACTTATGAAATCAGCACAGCCTAAAAGAGTACTGTTGATAGAAACACATCACTGCGTTACCTTGATTCGTCATTAACTTTATCGAAACGAATTCCTTCACGGTATCCATACTTATGGGCTAGTGATGATACATTGACAATTCTCCCCTCTTCGTTGCTTTCTTGCGACGTGCTTTTCATGGTGTCCAAAAGAAGATTTGTGAGAAGAAAATGACCTGCACAATGGAGGGTTGATGTAACAAATAGACTGATAAAAGCATCTTGTAGCAAACTAATCCATTTGCTCACAGATATAATTAAGGTAACAAACCTATTTGGTTAGTTGCAAACTGAAGTTCTATGTTGTCTTGAGAAAGTTTGAATGGAGTTGCCATGACTCCTGCATTGTTACTTCCAAGTTCCAACAAAGGAGAGTGCATTATTAATCCTTATGGTTCATAGTATAAAATAAACCAAGTGTAATGTATTGTAGTTCTGTTTATATGAGCTTTTCATTGCAATTCTTGCATGTACGAGGTGAGCTTAAGATTTGTGGTCTATTGATTGTCTAACATGCTATAAGAACTTCAGTTCGAGATCAAGAAAGTCTTGTGTTCGAAACCTCCCATCCTTATTCACAGTTATCAGTTTTGGGTTCGAAACACACACAACACACATGCAGTAGGAGGAAATTGAGGAAAATAATCATGAACTGGTAGGATACATAGCAGTAATAACAAGGATATATTTGCCTATCTCTTACATAAGGATGTTCAATGGAAGGCCTTTGGAATTATAGTCTGCTGCAAATTTTGTTACAGATGCCAAAGAGCTGAGGTCTAACTCCATGACATCAATTTTAGCACCCTGGATTTCTTTAAGTATTGCTTCTTTAACATTATTCCCAGCATCCATGTTCCTTACTGCCATTACTACATGGACACCACGCAATGCAAGAACGCGTGATGTCTCTTCGCCGATACCACTTGAGGCTCCTGAAATTAAACAAAAGTTTGCACACTGACATTTGTTCTAAACCTTACTTTTAGAAACAGATAAAGGAAGGCTCATTAACATGAAACCTTAGAAATTAACAAATATAAAACATCTTTAGTAAGTCCAAAAGCTGAAGAACAATTTAACTCCAGATTGGTATTGGTACACATGTTCTCAGTGCAGCAGAGAAAAGAATATTACATGTGTTCATTCAGATTCAGAATAATACATGATCTTCCAACAAAATTTACAGGACTCTTCAAATGAACCCATCAGAACTCACCATATACCACACAATGTATAAAAGTACTTAGGTAACCAACTTACTAAATTATATGAAATCCTATCATTCATTTTATTTGTTTTAATCCTTGTAATCTGTTAACCTTACACAAAGTTTTAAATAGAGATTAACCTGTAACAATGGCAGTAAGACCAGTGCCATCAATCCCATGAGTAACCTCCTCTGCTGTGGAAGAGGCAGAAATCCCAGATGGTCCTTTCCAGCTAAATATCCCCATAATTTTGCAGATGATATTAATGAGATTATAACACAGAGATTAAATGCTAACAAAATCAACATAACAATAGCATAGCTGTTCTTCTATTCTTAAACTATTGGCAATGAGAGTGACACCAATGTCCAGACAAATCTATGCATTATGAGGCTTTAAAATTATAGCTCACTGTTTTCTTGCTCTTGTTCTCTCATTTGTGAAAAAAAAATATTGCTATTGTAATAAGAAGACAAAAGGGTCATCATCACTGATGATAACAATGAAAATTAGCAGACTAATGTATATATTAGAAGTAGGTGTTGAATGAAATTGGGACTATTTAAAAACCCTCATTAGAAAGGGTTAAACACATTTTCAGTCCCTGTGTTTTGGTCGAATCTCAGTTTGTTCCTTGTGTCACTTGAGTATGAGCTTATTCTATGATTCACAACTAATTCTAGTGAACATATCATTGGACCATGTATAGAAAATTCCATGCCATTGCCTCTTTATGGAATGAAGATATTACTTCCTAGTACAGTTCTCGTTGTCTGTATACTCCAGTTTCTAGTACAACTCGTTTTGAATTACAAATACAATACAAAATGTCTACATGAACCATCAAAGACACTAAAACCTCTAATTAGTGCTTTTGATCGGTCAAACTGAATCTAAATTCCCAGAGTTTCTTAGACATATCTGCATCTTTTGCTTGAGAGCACGGTTTGGCAATGTTGCACCCTGAAAAGTATTCACCAGTTACTCCCTTTACTTGTGAATGAAGTGACACAAAGCATGTTGTTGCTGCTCCCTGCATGACCTTTTTCAATGAGATTCTGTTGTAACTGAACCACATTATAGATCACATCTCTACCAGAGGCGGGATCCAAGTGGATCCGACCTCTTTAGTGACAGTCTATAATTTAATCAACGAATATGGTTCATGTAACATCACTCGAAAAATAATCCTACGCTAGAACACAAGAAGTACCTGCTCAACAGTTTTAGACATAAACATACGTACCCAGCAGGGACAGCGCCTTGAAAATACCTGTGTCAAGCCCAAAAACTGAAGTGATCAACACTGGAGTGTTAAGAAATGTGAAATATGAAGCCCAAGAGGTACAGCAGATCGATGAAGCTTACACTGAAAAAAGCTATGAACATTGCGTAAAAGATTTGTGAAAATTTCTCCTGGATGAAGAGAATTAGCAGTTATCTTCACACCTTCTTCCTGTTTACGTACTCAAGAAGTAGTGCATATCATTTCTAAAAGTGTTATATATATATATGGACAAATGCAATATACTTTTACAGCATTCAATACCTTTAGACGCCTTGCAAGCTCATTAGAATGTAATATGTTAGAAAGCTTGGATTGGTTATATGCACGATATTTGTTATATCTGCAATTTAGAATAGGGCAGATTGCTGATTCAAAACAAAAACCTCAAACAGTTGAAACATATATATAGTAACTTAATAGGAAATGTTGTTTCATTAGACGGATTGTCAGGCTCAAATTGAGACTCTAGCAAGATAACATGTCAGCTATGTGAACGGTTTTGTAGCCAAAGATCGAGCCGAACTAATTGAATCAGCAGAGCCTAAAGACGATTCATAAAAAAAAATGCTGCCACATTTGTGCTATTTACCTTGATACATCATTAATTTCATCAAAACGAATTCCTTCACTATACCCATATTTATGGCCTAGTGATGATACATTAACAATTCTTCCCTCTATCTTGCTGCTCTCTTGCGATGTGCGCTTCATTGTTTCTAATAAAAGATTTGTCAGAAGAAATATGCAGATTGGATGGTTCAAGTAACACATGATAAAATAAACTTGTAGAAGATCATGACTAGGTGATTCATTGAAGGAAAGATTTGGTGAAAACAACTGCTTGGTTACGGACCTAAATGGTTCGTAGCAAATTGAAGTTCTATATTGTCTTGAGAAAGCTTGAATGGAGTTGCCATAACCCCTGCATTGTTACTTCCAAGTTCCAACAAAGATAAATGTGTCACTTCTTATTGTCACAGGAAAAATTATACAACTATATATTAAGTTCTGTTTATAGGTAAATCTACGAAAATATATAGAAACTGGCCGGATATATAGCTGCAGGTAATAACAATGACATAATTGCTTATCTCTTACACAAGGATGTTCAATGGAAGGCCTTTGGAATTATAGTCTGCAGCAAATTTTGTTACAGATGCCAAAGAGCTGAGGTCTAATTAACTCCATGACTTCAAGTTTAGCATTAGGTATTTCTTTAAGTATCGCTTCTTTAACATTCGTCCCAGAATCCATGTACGTTCCTTAATTAGCTTACTGCCATTACTACATGGACACCACGCAATGCAAGAACACGTGAAGTCTCTACACCGATACCACTTGAAGCTCCTGAAATTAAACAAAGTTTACACACCGAAACTTGTTTCCAACCTTACCTTTAGAAGCAGATAAAGGAAGGCTTTTTGACATGAAAATTTAGAAATCTAATAGAAGTACGTCCAAAAGTTGGAGAACAATTTAATTCCAGTTTATTGGTATTGTTATATTATATAGCACATTAAGAAATGTACGTGTAAAAGAAGGAACCATTTAAATTCTTTTAGATTCAAAGCAATACATGACCATCCAAGAAATATACAAAACTCTTCAAATGAAAAACCCATCAGAACTCACCATATGCCACACAATGAGTAAAAAGTACTTAAAATCACCAACTTCTAAATTAGATGAAATCTTAATTAATCAGTTTATTCATTTCAATCCTTGTAATTAAACTGTTAATCTTATACCTGTGACGATGGCAGTAAGACCGGCCAGTTCCATCAATCCCATAAGTAACCTCCTCTGCTGTTGAAAAGGCAAAAAATCCAGATGGTCCTTTCTTGCTAAATAATATTCCCATTAGTTTTGCAGTGGATACTGATGAGATTATAACGCAGAGATTGATCGAACGCTAACAAAACCAGCATAACAATATCACAGTTGTTTTTCTATTCTTAAAATATATATTGGAAATGAGCATTCAAATTATAGCTCGTTGTTTTCTTGCTTCTGGTTTTGTTGCAGTTGGTTATGTCATACGTGACAAAAAATTTTGGTATTGTAATATGCAATGACCTTCTTTGTAATTAATGTTGCTCTACTAGGCAGGGCCGGCCTGAAAGAATAAGACGCTTGACGCCTTGTGCAAAAACTACAAGTGCCTTTCTAGAAAATTCATATATATATATATTAGCACATATGAATATAGCGGAAACGTATATTTTAAGACATCTAGCCAATTGATCTGCAACAAGAACTAATTTTTTTACTACATGAATAAATGAGTGGAAGAGCTTCACTTCCATTAAGAAAGATTTCAAAACAATGGCTTGGTTATGCCATAAGTGGTTAGTGGCAAATTGAAGTTCTATACCATAAGTGACCACAGCAATATTGTTACTTCCAATAGAGATAGCGTATTATTTCTGAAATGAAAACATACATATAGCTTTTCAAAGTACTAAATGTCTGCTTTAAAGCATCTCCGATAGATTGCCACAAAAAAAAAAGAATATCTCCGATAAAACTTCTTAAATATAAATGTGGTACGTATGTACATGTACACACATACTATGCATGTGTAGTGCTTTTACTCTTTTAGGCTGTCGGAGTGGATTACATAATGTGGTACACATAGTTTTATCCATTGATTGATTGAAGGCACGGCGATAGCTAGTACTTACTACTTATTTAGATATCTTGATTCTGCTCGCAACCTAAATATGGAAGAGCAATGGCTTTAAGAGGGTATTTTCTATGTGTGGTTGCACCGGTAGATTCAGTCATGTCTAAGTCGATTGGTTTTGCTCCACCAGGCAATGCCCAATCAAACTTGTGCACCAAACTTGCTAAAGCAATCTCAGTAGCAGATATGGCAAAATTACTTCCCGGGCAGCCCCTCCTGCCAACACCAAATGGAATAAATTGGAAGTCATTCCCTTTATAATCAATCGGACTATTCAAGAATCTTTCTGGCTCAAACTCCTCGACTTTGTTGTATGCAATGGGATCTCTTCCGATTTGCCACATATTCAATATAACTCTCGTGTTGGCCTTAATGCTGTAACCTTTTATTTTCACATCTTCGGTTGCCATCCTGAATATTACAGAAAATGGAGGATGTAAGCGAAGAGTCTCCTTGATCACAGCCCTCAAATAGTTCATTCCAATCAGATCATCCTCTGTCATGTCTCTTTTGTTACCCACTATTCCCCTAATCTCATTCTGCAATTTATTCATGACCTTCGGATGCCTCAAAAGCTCAGTCATAGTCCACTCTAGGGCTGTATATGTGGTATCAATACCACCAGCAAACATATCCTACAAGATATATAATTAACAGATCAGTAGCTACTTGATTAAATTGATCTCTAGCATATGCCCTTAGGGCATCTCCAACAAGGTGTTCTAAAACCTATACCATACCCAAAACCCAAAAATTTCATCTCCAACAAACAAAACCTATAACCCATTATGGGTTCCTACTAAGAAGGTGAGTCATTTTGGGAGGAATTTTGGAGAGGAAACCCATTAATATTTGGGTGGGGCTCACGCGGGCCATAGTTATTTTTGATTAAAATAAGTATATAAAATGATTAAAATATAAAATGAGTATGAGTTTTGACTCACTCTTGTTGGAGATGAAAAACCTAAATGAATAGTAATGAGTTTGGGTGAGTCAAAATTTGAATTTGAGTATAAATTTTGAAGAGAATTGTTGGAGATGCCCTTACTTACACATTATTTTATACTAGCCTTTTGATGCACTTCCGTGCGTGTGCCAATTGATATTTTTTATTTTGTGTGGAGAGAAATAAAAAACATGAAAATAAAAAAAGAAATAAGAGAAGTGGAGTGCATGTGGGTGTGGGTGTGACGTAAAAAAAAAATTGTTGATTTTATGAGCAAGAGTATCATTGGACTATTCTTAATTGATCAGATTAACCTCTAAGTCTCTAACACATGGCCTCCGCTTTTAAAATAGAAGCCTGGACAAAATTTTAAATTAAATGGGAGATATCAGATACGTACCAAGATGAGAGCCTTTATGGTAACTTTATCAATAGGGAAACCAGCCAAATTGCCTTCTTGAATCTCAAGCAAAACGTCCACAAAATCCTTGTGGTCCTCCTCGGTCCGATCATCACCGCCGGTATGATTCACATGGCCGTGTCTCTTTGAACGACGATCCACATGGTCTTGCACCACTCTATCGAGAAAGTCATCAAACTGTTTAGCCACCTTGTCTATTTTAGCATTCAAACCACTGAAATGGCTCAACCAAGCAAGCCATGGGATCACATCCCCAATAATAGGATATGCCAAGTACACCATGAACTCTTTCAAAAGCTCCTCAAACATCTTTCCATCTTCATCTTCACTGCTGTACTTCCTCCCCAGAGCCACCGCGCAAAGGATATCGATAGTGAGCCTCGCAAACATTTTGGACAAATCCACAACTCCTCCTGAGGATGAGAAAGACTGCTTTATGTTTTTGATCATCGACTTGGTTTCCTCTTCTCTCACGCCGCGATACGAGCGAACCCTTTTGTTGCTCAAGAGATTCAAAACACATATGCTCTTCACCTGCCTCCAGTACTCACTATACGGCGCCGAGGCCACGTCCTTGTAGTTGTACAGAAGCTTGCCGTAGGCGGTCAACTTGGGTCTGGAAGAGAATGTGAGGTCATGAGTTTTGAACACCTGGGCGGCGGCCTCAGCAGACGAGACCACAATGACGGGGAAGCTTCCGAAATGGAGGAGCATGAGATCCGGGGCACCATGGCGTTGGGATAAGGCTTGGAGTGAGCGGTGAATGTAGGGGCCTTGTAGTTGGTGAAGGTTTCCAATGATAGGGAGCTTTGGTGGAGAAGGTGGTGAGTTTTTTGTAGTAGTAATTGTTAGTATTTAGAGGGTTAGGAACTGCAAGGATTGATAGTAGTTAGGACAAATGTTTAGAACTTATGTTTAGAAAGGAGTTTAGTACAAGGTTGATTTGGAATAGAAAAGAGGTTTATATTTTAGAAACAGAGGAGGGATTCAATTGCTTCAATTGATAGCTAGCTTACATTCATTAATGATTACAAGCCTACACACATATATATAAGGGCTCATCACCGACTAGTCTACCGACCTAGTCTGCCGACATAACAATTGTGGTTAATTATTAACCACATATTTACTGACATGTTTATCCAGACTTCTAGATCTTACTACATTTTCCATTACATGATTATTCTAGAACTAGACCATCTTCTAGACTAATCTAGGTTAATGTAGACTAATCTAATTATTTCAATGTGCATTACTTTTTAACAGTAATAGTGGAGGACCATCTGTATAGGAGGATGAGGAAAATGGCTACAAGTACTAGCGAGAAGGTTTCATTGATGATCAGGTCCACGAGAATCTGGATCATCATTTTCTTCTTCTCTAATTCAGGTGGTATAGAAACATGCATGCATATATATATATATTGATATTTCTGTCTGTTTTCTAGCTGTTGTATCTATAGAAATTATATATATATATATATATTGTCATTAAGGATGTGCATGCATCGAAGAAAAAGTTAAAAGAGCATCTAAACCTAGGAAGATAAGTTTGGAGAGGAGATTGGAGCATCTTAACTTCATAATGAAAATTAGAGGAGCATTTTGAGTTAAAAAATAGCGATGGAAGAAATAATAATTGAATATATATATAGAACAAATCATGAGCAAAAAAGTTAAAAGAGCATCTAAACCTAGGAAGACAAGTTTGGAGAGGAGATTGGAGCATCTTAACTTCATAATGAAGATTTAGAGGAGCATCTTGAGTTAAAAAATAACGATCGAAGAAATAATAATTGAATATATAGAACAAATCATGAGCATACAGGTTGGACTCCAAAGGCAAATGAATAATTAGCATTCATGAATAATTTTATAATAATTAGCATTTTTTATATAATTAGCATTCATGAATAATTATTATATATAATATATCTCAAAAAAATTAAAAATTTAGATTGTTTATGAAAAGAATTGTATAGCCGCATCATTTTTACACAAAACAGGTAATTAATAAATAACAAGTATAGTACGCATATGATTTTCCATGCAATTGATTTTCATAATAAATAGTGCAGAAAGTCAGAAACAGCTCCCTACAACTTGACCCAGCAAAGACATGAACCTCCACGTACGTACTACTCCCTGAGATTGGTCAAACCCAAACTCAAGCTAAAATCCCAGAGTCTCTTAGCCAAATCTGCATCCTTGGCCTGAGAGCTCGGTTTGGCAATGTTACAGTCCACAAAGTATTCGCCGCTTACGCCCTTGACTTGTGGATGGAGTGCCAAAAGGCATGTGGTCGCCGCTCCCTGCACAACCATGTTCAATGAGGAAATATATAAATTATTTCTGGAACCTATAATGTACGTGGTTTATAAATATATGTTGTGAAACCTGAATAAGTACCTGCTGAATAGTTTTGGTCATGAATATTAGACCCAGAACCTTAAGAAAACCTGTGTCCAGCCAAATAATAAGTAAGTTAATGAGTGAAAACCCACACAAATTTACACTACTGGTAAAGTACGTAGTAAAGTAAAGCAGATGATCGAATCTTACACTGTACATAGATATGATTGCGTATGATATTGGTGCGAATTATTCCAGGATGAAGCGAATTAGCAGTTATCTCAACCCTTTCTTCCTGTTTAATTAGTTAATCTTTCGAAATAAGTTACCGAAGACTCAACCAAGAAGTTCAGAAATCAGAACTTTATATTTCATAAAGATAAAGGCACTAACTCGATACCTTGAGGCGCCTTGTAAGCTCATTAGCATGCAATATGTTAGCCAACTTGGATTCTATATAAGCCATATTTTTGTTGTATCTGCAAATTAGCAATTAAGAAAAAACACATTTCACTAATTGATGCTCTTAAACCAGAAAAGCCTAAAGATAAACGACTTGATCATCAAAATGATGCTGCTATTAATTGATAGAGCTACCTAGATTTGTCATTAATACTATCAAAACGAACTCCTTCACGGGACGAATATTGATGGCACACTGATGATAAATTAACAATTCGGCCCTCTCTGTTGCTTTCTCGCGATGTGCGTTTCATGGTCTCCAACAAAAGATTTGTGAGAAGAAAATGACCTGCGCGCATATTGGATGGTTCAAGTATCAACTAATAGATTTACTATTAGTAATAAAACCTTGCAAACAATTAATTGTAGGTAACAGACCTAAATGGTTAGTCGCAAAATCGAGTTCTACGTTGTCTTGAGATAGCTTGAATGTATCTACCATAACCCCTGCATTGTTACTGCCAACATGGAAATAAGTGTATTTACATGTAAGTTTTTTCTATATGAGCTTTTCACTGCATTATATGAGTGCATATATATGAGACCATTACTTATTTCCATGTAAGTTTTTTCTAGATGAGCTTTTCACTGCATTATATGAGTGCATATATATATATATATATATATATATATATATATATACGAGACCAAATTAATGGAACTATCATTTTGTTTTATAAAATTAAAACGGATAATAAAAATGACATGATTGATGGATTGCTTATCTTAGCAAGTGTTATTCTGTGTATGTGTGCCTCTCACGGCAACGGTGCATACACAGTGTTTTACAAGTGTGTTGTCATCTCCTGACAGCTTAATTAAGCTTTTGGAGCCTAGTGGTTCATGACTAAAATAATATTAGTGCATTGCACGTATACTTACTGTCTAAATTTGTCTGGAAAAAAACACAAAAAAGGGGGAAATAGAGTAAAATAAACACAACCCCTGCATGCAGGATATGTAGCAATAATTATAACAATGATATTTGGTAAACCAAAGAAATAAAAAATAACAACAATGACATTTGCTTATCTTACACAAGGATGTTCAGTGGAAAGCCTTTGGAATCATACTCTGCTGCAAATTTTCTTACAGATGCCAAAGAGCTGAGATCTAACTCCAAAACATCAACTCTAGCATTTGGAATTTTTTCAAGGATTTCTTCTCTGACATTCTTACCTGCATTCATGTTCCTTGTTGCCATAACTACATGCACACCGCGCAATGCAAGAACACGCGATGTCTCTAAACCAATACCACTTGTGGCTCCTGAAATTAAACAAAAGTTCAGAAACTGACACGTTTGACAACCTGACTTTGAGAAAAAGTAATGAAGGCTCATTGGCATGAAATTTAGAAACAAGTGTGAGATATGTTTTAGATGCTCAAAAGCTGAGGAGCAATTATACACCAAATTGGCATTGGCATATGTGTTACATAAAAAAAAACAAAACAAAAACAAACCCAACCCCCCCCCCCAAATCCCCCCCCCCCCCCACCCACCAAAAAAAGAAACCACCCCCCCCCCCATTCCCACAACCCCCTACAACTTCTCAACCAAAAGTTATTTCTTTCACGGTGACAGTAATATATGTAAGAACTAATAAAAGTAAGAGTACTTTGATGAAAAACCCACAAGAGCTCACCATAGATATATATCACAGATCACAGATTTAGTAAAAAGTACTTCAACTTATTGATCTACTATATCTTTCTATTTCTAATTGGCAAATGCTCCAAGGCCATACTAAAATATATGGATTCTTATTCTCTTTTTCTGAATAGATGAGCTTTTTCATCTAAAGCAGTACGTGGAATCAAATTAATACACATCAAATTAAGCAATAATAATAGCATTTATCATATAAGCAAACAATTAATGGTATTATATCTAGGAAGCTTAACTAAAATATTGGAGCTTGAATGACCTGTAACAATGGCAGTAAGACCAGTTCCATCAATTCCTTGAGTAACTTCTTCTGCTGTGGAAGAGGCCGAGAACCCAGATGCTCCTTTCTTGCTGAATATCCCCATAATTTTATTGATGATCGGTAATGAGGTTACAGAACAGAGAATGTAAACAAAACCAACATGGGGTACGTACGTAGCTGTTTAATTAGGAATGCAACCCCCTAATATAATATTGGAAACGTGCCAAAGATTAAGGAAGTGATAGTCAATGCCAACCCGGCCCCTAATTATAATGTAGATAATTCAGTTTCAAATTCAGAAGTCTACAAATGTAACATATAATACTCCTTTTTCTTATACACGAGTAACATGACTAGAGTTTAGAAGCATACATATTTCTTGTTAAAAAAAAAAAAACTTGTTCAAACAAATCTTGTTCAAAAAGATAATACGTATTTGCTTGCTTTTAGTCCTCTTTTTGGTATTGCAACAAGCAATGACGTTTGTGGTTTTAATCTGCTAAGAAAAAAACAACTTATCATGAAAGATGAGGAAATCATCTTTATTAGCAGGACAATGACATTTTGTAAATTGACCACATTTGACATTTTATAATAAGCAATGAAATTTGTGATGTTGCTGTTATAGATGGAACAGTGTCATTGAGTAGGAGTTTAATAGGACACATTGTTTGGCGATTACAAGTATGGTACAAATGTGATTTGGCAATTTGATTTCATAAAATACAGAGCAGAAAAGAGCCAGCTACAACGTGACCTAGCAAAGATGAAAAACCTCCACTACTACTTGACATTGGTCAAGGTCAAGCTGAAATCCCAGAGTTTGGTAGCCAAATCTGCATCTTTTGCCTGAGCGCTCGGTTTGGCAATGTTACAGTCTGCAAAATATTCGCCGCTTACTCCCGTCACTTGTGGATGGAGTGCCACAAAGCATGTGGTTGCTGCACCCTGCACAACCATGTTCAATATTGATATAATTAAGCACGTACAGGTGCTACAAGAAAAAGTGAACACACACACACACAACACCCTCTTCTAAATGTATTATGGAACGTAAAGTAGGTACCTGCTGAATGGTTTTAATGAATGGAATGATAAATACACTAAGCACCTTCACAATATCTGTGTCAAGCCAAAAAAAAAAAAAAAGTTGGTCATCAATGGAAATTAAACCAGAAAAACACTTCAGTGTCAAGAACAACTATTAGGAGCTAATATGAGAAGTGATGTATGTCCAGCATGCCTTAGAAACTGATCGTGTAAAGCCTTTGCGGCAGAGAGTTTTACTAAGGAATTAATGACACGTAAAGTGGAGCAGATGAAGCTTACAATGTAAAATGCCATCGTCAAAACGCACAATGTTGGTTTGAATTGCTCCAGGATGAAGAGAATTAGCAGTTATCTGCACCCCTTCTTCCTGTTTAGTTACCAAGTCAACCGGAAGTTCAATAATCGCAACATTAATTTCTAAATGATAGAGCATTCAATACCTTCAGACGTCTTGTAAGCTCGTTAGCATGTAATATGTTAGAAAGCTTGGATTGTCCATAAGCCAAATGTTTGTAGTAGCTGCAAGAAAGTAAAAAGAAGATTGTTGACATATTTTTGTCCATTAATTATGAGAGCATAGCAGACTCCTTAAACAATTGAAACAGATACTAATTAGGAAAATGTTTTCATGAGACTATCAAATTTAGACCATTGAAAATGCGGTTTTAATTTTATGTGAAATGTATGCAGCAGATTGAGAGTCTATCCCCATACCATATCAAACACCGGGAAAGAGAGCATTACCCTAGCTAACTTATTAAATCAGCAAATTAAGCATAGTTTAGAGGCCAGGGGAATCATCAATGATGCTGTCACTGTGTTACCTTGATTCGTTGTTAATTTTATCAAAACGAATTCCTTCACGGTACGAATATTGATGGCACATAGATGATAAATTAACAATTCTGCCCTCTCTGTTGCTTTCTCTCGATGTGCGTTTCATGGTCTCCAACAAAAGATTTGTGAGAAGAAAATGACCTACATATTGGATGGTTCAAGTAACAAATCAGTTCATAAAAGAGACTATATTAATTGTTGAACATTGAATCATTTGCCTACTATAATGAATTCATAACAGTACATTGTAGGTAAACACACCTAAGTGATTAGTTGCGAACTGAAGTTCTATGTTGTCTTGAGAAAGCTTGAATGGTGTTATAACCCCTGCATTGTTACTTCCATCAAAGAAGAGATTCTGTTACATTTTATTGCCATAGTAATATAGTATGCAATAAGCAAGTGTTATTCTGTCTATGTGTGCTTTTCATGGCAACGGGCATACACGAGGGTGTTTTACAAGTGTGTTGTCATTTCCTAATTAACAACTTAAGCTTTTGGAGCTTAGTGTACGTTGTCTAACATAATATTTGTACGTTGCACGTATACGTACTGTCTAAATTTGTCTAACAAAACACAAAAAAGGGGGAAATATATAGAGTAAAATAAACACAATTCAACCTGCAGGATATGTAGCAATAATAGTAACAATGATATTTGGCAAACCAAAGAAATAAAAAATAACAATGACATTTGCTCATCTTACATAAGGATGTTCAGTGGAAAGCCATTGGAATCATACTCCGCTGCAAATTTTCTTACAGATGCTAAAGAGCTGAGATCTAACTCCATAACATCAACTCTAGCATTTGGAATTTCTTTAAGGATTGATTCTTTAACACTGTTCCCAGCATTCATGTTCCTTATTGCCATAACTACATGCACACCGCGCAATGCAAGAACACGCGATGTCTCTAAACCAATACCACTTGTGGCTCCTGAAATTAAACAAATTAAAGTTCATACACCAAAGCCTTTAACAACTAGACTTTGAGAAACAGTGATGAAGGCTCACTGGCATGAATTTTAAAACTACGGTGAGATATGGTTTAGATGCTCAAAGGCTGAGGAGCAATATATTACACTGCATATTGGTATTGCCATATGTGTTACATATAGTAAACATAAGTAAGCACTAATACTTTGATAAAAATAAATAAATAAATAAAAAATAATCCCATAAGAGCTCACCATATATCACAGAATTAGTAAAAAGTACTTTAAATCACTGATCTACTAAAATATATGGATTCTTATTCTCTTTTTCTAAATAGGTCGAGATAAGCTTTTTTATCAAGTACAATGGAATCAAATACACATCAAATTAAGCAACAATAGCATTTATCATACACACAAACAATGGTATTATGTCTAGGAAGCTAATTAACTAAAATATTGGAGCCTGAATGACCTGTAACAATGGCAGTGAGTCCAGTTCCATCAATCCCTTGAGTAACTTCCTCTGCTGTGGAAGAGGCAGAGAACCCAGATGGCCCTTTCCTGCTAAACAACCCCATAAATTTTGCTTATGATACTAATGAGATTGCAACCCACACAGCTAGAATACTAACAAAACAAACATATATATATAACATATAAAAGTATATAGTAGACTTGTATTATATTTTCGAGATTGAAAACTAATGTCAAGACAAGGCCGGGTATGCTCCGGCTGCCTCAATAATCAAAGATACCAAATGCAAACATCTAATTGGTGAAGTTTCTTGGGGTTGTAAACTTGTTATAATCATCAATCAGGCAATTAATGGCGTTTGCGATGTTGGTGTGCTTGTGAAGACGTAAGGGACCATCTTCAATGATGACAGTGATGTAAATTAGTAGAGTAATACTGATTAACCTTGTAATTAATTAACAAGATGCTGCCATTTGAGAAAGTAATAGTAACTCTGTAACTGAAGTTTATGAATTATGAACTTACTCTTATGTCTGCAACGGTGTGGTTGGCTGGTGAAGGTTATTAATTGACTACCGGCCAAGCTGGGAGAAGTACTTCTGTCAAAAGCATTGAGGTGCTTTGTCAGTTCTTGGAATTGTTTAATTAGCATGGGCCAAGTTTGTGACTTTGCTTGCTAATTTACAATACACGTACTCCATATATAGTCTCTAAATCAACGTCAGTCGAAATTAATTGAATTGAAATTAGACCAAAACAAGGAACATAAAACAATTAGGCAACTAGGTTTAAATGAATGTACGTACGTAACATATATAATCCTTTTTCCAACTGGTAATTAATAAATAACAAGTATGGTACACATGATTTGCCATGCAATTGATTTTCATAACAAATAGTGCAGAAACAGCTCCCTACAACTTGACCCGGCCAGCAAAGACTTGAACCTCCACTACTCCTTGAGATTGGTCAAACTCAAGCTAAAATCCCAGAGTCTCTAGGAAGCTTAATTCACTAAAATATTGGAGCTTGAATGACCTGTAACAATGGCAGAAAGACCAGTTCCATCAATTCCTTGAGTAACTTCTTCTGCTGTGGAAGAGGCCGAGAACCCAGATGATCCTTTCTTGCTGAATATCACCATTAATTTTGTTGATGATCGGTAATGAGGTTACAGAACAGAGAATGTAAACAAAACCAACATGCATGGGGTAGCTGTTTAATTAGGAATGCAACCCCCCTAATATATATAATATCGGAAACGTGCCAAAGATTGAGGAAGTGATAGTCAGTGCCAACCCGGCCCCTAATTATGAGAAATTTTTTCATGTGACGGTCACGCCCCGTCAACATGCTGAAATGGCGTGACTTTTCAATTAAAATCTGCCATGTGGATTTTTTTTTTTTACCAACTCAGCCTCGGAATCTCTCTCTCTATCAATCTCTCTGCGATGCTCGCTGGTGGAGGCTTGTAGGCAGAATTCTATATTCTTGAGATGTTTTTGTTTATTCCGTTTGATTGGGTCCTTCAAATCTAATATTTCAATATCATTAATTCATTTGTCGAATAATCTATGAACTCCCAATTCATATTATTGATTAATTAACTAGGTTCTGCCATTTCTCCATTGATTAATTTCATCTCAAGGAGAAAGGAGAAGGAAGAGAGAAGCCCAGAACAGTAGGAAAAAAATGAAGATGAAGAAACAAATGAGATGCAGGTAAACACATTGAAACCATCTACTTCAATTTTTTTCAAGTTCTACACGGCATTGAAACCCAGAACTCCAGAAGAGAAGAAAAAAATTGAAGTAGACCCACCTCATGAAACCCAGATGGATTCGAGAAGAAAAATTAATACCGTGTAGATCCAGATGGATTCGAGAGGTGGTTCCGACTGCACCTACTTCAATTTTTCGCGGTCTACACATTGAAACCCAGAACTCCAGAAGAGAAGAAAAAAATTGAAGTAGATGGATAGCTTGGCCAGCCCATAATTGAATGAAAATATCAAAATTGAGGAGGGATCGATTACAAAAAATATGTTGGCAAGAATATAAGATCCTTTGATCGCTGGCCACCGCCTCTACTAGCAAGCTAATCGCAAATAGATTTAGAGAGAGAGAGAGAGAGAGAGAGAGAGAGAGAGAGAGAGAGAGGGAGATCGATCAAAAAAAAAAAGAGGAGAGAGAGTCCAAGACTCCAAGGCTGAGTTGGTAAAAAAAATTTAAAAAAACTCCACGTGGCAGATTTTAATTAAGAAGTCACGCCATTTCAACATGTTGACGGCGGACCGTCACATGGAAAAATTTCTCCATGACTAGAGTCTAGAAGCATACATATTTCTTGTTTTTTTTTTAAAAAAAAACTTGTTAAAAAAGAAAGCATACATATTTGCTTGCTTTTGAAAGGATTTGAAGATTTGTAGAATTTGCATTCTCATTGACAGAAGTTGAAACTATATACAACTCTAAGGCTACAATTAAGAGCATCTCCAACAAGTTCTCTAAAAAATCTCTATTACAAATACTTAAAAGTTAAAATTTCTATAATTTTTCTGTCCTATCTCCAACAGCTTCTCTATCATATTCTTTACAATTTATTATTTACAATTGAATATGGTAATATTTTTATTAGAAATTGTATTCAAATAATTTATGGTGCAAATGAATATAAATTAAAGAGAGAGAAGAGAGGAGAGCATTAAAGATTCAAAGAATATGTTTATCTATAATTTTATAGTTTGCTATAAATATAGGAATTTTTGTTCTCTCTACTCACTATCTCTATTTTAGAGATAGGTATAGGAAAGCTGTTGGAGCAAAAAAAATGCTCATTTTTTCCTAAACTAGAGAAAAAACAAAACAAATTATAGGAAAACTCTTGAAGATGCTCTGAGGAGTCTAGATCCTATGTCTAAGCTGTACGTTCCAGCAATTTACAATTAATAGAAAAAGATATGTTATGTCTAATCTGTTACAACAATTTACAATTAATAGAAAAGATATGATCCTACAAATACGCAATCAACATAAATAGTGAATGTAGACATATGAATGAACCTATAACGAGAGATGACAATTGGAAATTAAGGAGGTGGTTTAATAGCTTTTATAGTTCTCTTTTTTGTATTGCAACAAGCAATGACGTTTGTGGTTTTAATCTGCTAAGAAAAAAACAACTTATCATGAAAGATGAGGAAATAATCTTTATTAGCAGGACAATGACATTTTGTAAATTGACCACATTTTTGATATTTTATAATAAGCAATGAAATTTGTGATGTTGCTCTTATATATGGAACAGTGTCATTGAGCACGTAGGACATATTGTTTGACGATTTCAAGTATGGTACAAATGTGATTTAGCAATTTGATTTCATAAAAATAACATACAGAGCAGAAAAGAGGCAGCTACAACATGACCCAGCAAAGATGAAAACCTCCACTACTACTTGACATTGGTCAAGGTCAAGCTGAAATCCCACAGTTTGGTAGCCAACTCTGCATCTTTTGCCTGAGAGCTCGGCTTGGCAACGTTACAGTCCACAAAGTATTCGCCGCTTACTCCCTTGACTTGCGGATGAAGTGCCACAAAGCAAGTGGTTGCCGCTCCCTGCACGGCCATGTTCAACATTAAGCACAAATTAATGAACGTGACACACACAGATGATTCTGTATACGTAACAATCCTCCGCTACGTATAATGTGGAACGTAAAAGAGTACCTGGGGAGTAGATTTAGTGATAAATGCACGCAGCACCTTCATAACATCTGTGTCAAGAAAAAGGGGAAAAAAGTGATTCGACATATCAGTGGAAAACCGGACAAATAATTAAATGTCCAGAACTATGATTATGAGGTAATATGAAAGGTAAAGAACTGATGACATTGACAAACTACAGAAGACGAAGCTTACAATGTAAGAAGTTATCATAGCGCATAAGATTGGTGAGAATTGCTCCAGGGTGAACAGCATTAGCGGTTATCGCCACTCCTTCTTCCTGTTTAGTTAGTGTTTTGGAAATAAGTTACCAAGTCAACCAAGAGGTTCATATATATCATTTCCATAGACATTAAACATGTTTGATCGATGACTTTAAACAATTGAATACCTTGAGACGCCTATTGAGCTCTTTAGCATGCAATATGTTAGCAAGCTTGGATTGTCCATAAGCATAGTATTTGCTGTATCTGTACATTACCAAGTAAAAAGGACATTTAATTCATTGACATATATTTGTCTACACGGACACCTCAATTTTAAAAAGCACATATAACCTACAGAGGATTTATCAAAACAATGCTGACAAAGTCTTACCTTGATTCATCATTAATTGCATCAAAGCGAATTCCTTCGCGGTAGCTGTATTGATGTCCCAGTGATGATAAGTTAACAATTCTCCCCTCAATGTTGCTTTCTCGTGAGGTGCTTTTCATGGTTTCCAACAGAAGATCCGTCAGAAGAAAATGACCTGCAGATTAGATGACTAATCAGAACCAATAAATATATTGATAAGAGAAACTTCAAGATGCATTGGCCTACAGGACATAATTCAAAGAAATTTGTAGGTAGCACACCTAAATGGTTAGTTGCAAACTGGAGTTCAATGTTGTCTTGAGAAAGCTTGAATGGGCTTGCCATAACCCCTGCATTGTTACTTCCAACAAGGAACACATCTTGTTACTTATTTTCATAGCATAAACTAACAAGTTTGAGTTCGTCTATATGAGCTTTCCACACCGAAAAACAGTTGAACGTAATACACATTGTTGATCCATTCCTTTAACAGTTTAAGCTTTTAGGGTCCAGCAGTTTTCATCAGGGTATCAGAACCTTTATCGCCACTTATCCCTTATCATACTGCAAAGTATATTCTCTACTATTGTCTAACGAAACACACAAAAGGTGGAAATGACAATGGCAATTGGTCAACTTACATAAGGATGTTCAATGGGAGACACAAGGCAATGTAATCTGCTGCAAATTTTCTTACAGATGCCAATGAACTGAGGTCTAACTCCATAACATCAATTTTAGCATCCGGAATTTCTTTAAGGATTGCTTCTTTGACAGTCGTCCCAGCATCCTTGTTCCTTACTGCCATGACCACATGAGCACCACGCAATGCAAGAACACGTGTTGTCTCCGTGCCAATACCACTAGAGGCACCTGAAATGTGTGAGTGGAAACAACGATGATACTCTTTTAGATGTCCAAAGGCTTCTAAACCATATTGGTATTGTTTTAAGATCATAATAATCGGTGATATAAAGCTGAAGCCTAAAGGGTATCCGGACCCAGAAGAGACATCTCAATCTAACACAGACAACTTGAAAATAGAAGGAACCATCTTACTTGTATATAGATTCAGAATGTAATATGAGTAAAACTACTTAAATGGAAGGACAAAAAAAAACCAGTAGAGCTAACCAAAAGCATTAGTAAAATTACTTGAAATAAGTGATCTTTTACATCTTTTTCCAACAGCATATTAAATTATATTGAATCCCATATACACCAATTTATACGTGTCAATCACCCTCAACATATATGGATTATGATTCTGTTTGCTTAGGTAAAATAGAAACTAACCTGTAACAATGACAGTAAGACCAGTTGCATCAATCCCTTGAGTAACTTCCTCTGCTGTGGAAGTTGAAGAAAACCCAGATGGTCCTTTCTTGCTAAATAGTCCCATTAGATTTATCAGATATTCAGATGATACTGAGGTTTCAACTTTCCACACACAGAAAGCTAGCAAAACCTACATAAACATATATATACTACTGTGACTTTCTGTTCTTAAAATATTGGCACAACAGCTAATGTTAAGACACCCTTATGCTCGAAGCCTCGAAGTGTCCCACTTAATATAAAGATATAGCAAAAAATATAATATTTAATTTAAACCTAAGCGTTCTTGTCCACCCTCCATGCCTCGTCAGTCACCGTTACAACCCACTTAAAAAAAAAAATTCATCATGAAAAATCAAGTTTAAATTTAAACAAAACTTATAAATATAAGTTATGAAGTCAAATTGAAATAATTCAAAACAGATACTAAATTTTTTTTCCAATTTTTTAAAATTATTATGTTGGTTTCCAGATGAGAGAGGAAGTAAAACCCCCAATAAGGAACGAAGTAAAGAGAAAAAAAATAGAAAAATCAGAAGAAGAAAAGAAGAGAGATGGGAAAAAAAATAGAAAGGAAGGAGAGAGAAAGAATGGTGGGGTGATTTGTGTTAATTAAATAATTTTATTTAATTTAGTATAACACAGCTAAGAGAGAATGAGATATATTTGAATCATAAAAAATATATACACTATAATTTTTTTTTAAAAATTGGTTTGGGCAAAAACAGAGAACAAAATTAATTACATATCTTCATAAAAAATAAATTACAATAATAATTTTTTTTAATAAATTAATTTACTAATAAAAAATTTATTTTATTTTGGAAGAATAAACGAATAATTTAATTAATTATTTATAATAAATATAAAATAAAATAATATTAAAAAAAAAAAGAAAACCGAAATATACCAAAATAAATTTTCAATATATTTCTGAAATATACATAATTTAAAAGACAAAATAAATACGACCTACCCTAACAAAATTATATGCTAACCACAACATTTATAAACAAAAATACAACATTTTAGGGAAACATATACTTTTATTATAATATAAGACCATAAAAATCTTTTAAGCCCAACAAAAAATTTCATATTTAAGACAACATATATAAAATAAAAATATTATATTTACATTATTTAATTGGCAATACAAAAAAAATCATTATGATGTGTTATTAATTTTATTTTATTTACATTAGTAGATCGATCCGACCACACGAGAAATAGACATAATATACAAGAAACAACAATATAACAAAAAAATATAATTTAGCATAAGAATATAACAAATAAACCAAAAAACGAAACCATAACAAAATAATTTTAAACAAAATTTACTTACAAAAACAACCAACTAACATATTTTTTACATACAACAAAAACAACAAATATGAACTAAAAAATTTTAAAAACTAAAATGAAAAAAATACAACTACCTTTATAATATATAAAATAAATAGTAAAAAAAAACATTTCAACTTCACATAGTAAATATTTACAAACTAAACTCTAATTAAAAACAATATTTCCAACCACAACCTAAAGTAGAAATAATATTTATATATATAACGAGAATTTATACTAAAAAAATAAGAGTTTAACAAATCAAATACCTGATAAATTTACTCAAAAATTTATTTTTTATCTTATTTTTTAAGAAAACCATCTTGACACATAGACTCATGTCAATGGTTTTACACGTGTCTAAAGGGTTTAAAAAGAAGTTGATTATTTTTTAAAAGTTTAGAAAATTAAAACTATGTGATTTTAATAAGTTCAAATGACATAACTGTTATTTTTTTATCAAAATGACATTAGATGTCACTATTACATACAAACGGAAAATTACTAAACTCATATCTCCCCCCACCCCACCACATTTGTCAAGTAATTATTTTTTTATTTTTTTTTAATATTTTTATTTCCAAAAAAAAAACTCTCCCCATTCTCTTTTCTCCCACCCCACCCACCCCTCCTCATTTTGTCACCCACAAAAAAAAAATAAAATAAAAGAAAAAAAAAATCATATCTACAAACAAACAAAATAAATTGTTGTTTTTTTATGAAGAGTAATATTAGTATAAAAAAATTGACTGACCATTCCTTAGTGAGACACTATCAGAGAACTCTGTAGTTTGGGCAGTGGAGACAAGACTTGATTTTGGACAGTGGAAGAGTTCGGGAGGTCAATAAAACAAAATAACGGCAAACTTCTTTTTCTCGACGACTTAATAGGGAGGGGAGGGAGGTGAAGAATCGATTTTGACTCTTGAGTAAATGACATGAACACTACTCTTCTGTGGTATGAGTGCGTGCTTAGGAAGTGGACATGATAACTTATTATTTTATCCTGTATTTTTTACATATTTTATTGTTGACCAACAGGATGACTAACTGATGAGCACAACGTTGCCAAAACTTAACGGGAGCTTGTCGCTCACCACTCACATGGGGTCAAGTATATATTTCTTCGGTGCAAAGACCCCGTCATTAAAAATTAAAA
The DNA here is from genome assembly GCA_030142095.1 of Rubus idaeus. Classification (NCBI taxonomy): domain Eukaryota; kingdom Viridiplantae; phylum Streptophyta; class Magnoliopsida; order Rosales; family Rosaceae; genus Rubus; species Rubus idaeus. Next base: position 6,983,651 of record CM057969.1, read on the forward strand.
AAATAACATTTATGTAATAATAGCAATAATAATTGGATTTTGAAATCTCCAGTCTTTTTTTCATGAATTGCAATCTTGTCCCTCATAACACCACTGCCTTGTTTCAAAACAACACATTGCTCATGTACCATCTTTTATTACAGCATTTAATTTACATGGTCATTCAACATTTTAGCAGCTACTGAAGCCAGTAAAAAGTACAGTGACTTACAATTTACAACAGAAATCTACTCAAACTAGTTGAAGCCTTGAACCCAATTACTTTGGCTGCGTCAGGCTCAAGCTGAAATCCCATAGCTTGTTTGCCAATTCTGTATCTTTAGCCTGTGCGGTCGGATTGGCTTTGTTGCTGTCCACAAAATACTCGCCGCTGACACCCTTAACTTGTGGATGCAATGCCACATAGCATTTAGTCGCTGCTCCCTGCAGTCATGTCGTATATATTAGAAGCAATCTAAAATGCCCTGAAGCTACTTGAGCAATAAGCTGTTAGAATTTGCAGATAAACAACCAAACTTATGGCCTTGCTGAGCCAATCCGATTAGTAACATACCTGGTGAACATTCTTAAGCATATATTTACCAACCATATTGGCAACAGCTGCAATAAGGCAAAACAAAGAATATCTTAGTATAAATCCAGACAAACACAGAAAATGATGAAAGGTGAAATGGAGTTGTAACATGTATAAATCCAAAAACACAGAAAATGATGAAAGGTGAAATGGAGTTGTAACATGGTTTTAAGCAAAGAAACCCATAATGAAAGTCATTTTCCATTGAAACAGTAAAATCTCTTTGATTGAGCGCTTGTATGGAAATATGTTCTATAACCAGTGTGACAACAAACCTAAAAAAGGTCTTCAATTATCCCTCCATCTTTAGCTTACATTGTAGATGCTACTCTTATATTTGTTTGTTATCTACTGGTCAATGGCATAATATGCAACCCCATACAACTAAGAGCCCTGACTAGATATACAATACTACTAATAATAAATTTGTACAAAAGCTTAGATTGCATGAAGGAATCACAGAAAACAAAGGAAATGAGCAACATTCTTATATGGGCCCAACAATAAAGCTACAATTTATAGCATGTCTTTTAGTGAATATTTTGTCAATGATTCAAAACTTTACCATTAATGTAACTGTGGTGCCGTAGAAGATTGGTAACAATTGATCCAGGATGAAGGGAATTAGCGGTTATGTCAATCCCTTCTGCCTGTTAAACAAGACAAGATTAGCATTGCATGATGGCATGGCTTGTTTGGACTCTGGAGTATGAACTGCTTATAAATGTTGAAAACACCAAATTGTATAGGCTAGACTTACTGCTCTTGCTTTCTATAAAAAATAAAAGATTCTGTTTTGAAAATAGGAAGAATAACCATCTGCAACGTTTTCCTCTGAACACGTGAGAGCGGAGGACCCTCAAATGGAAACTTAATTAAGAGTACAGATGTCTTGGGAGCAAGAAAATACTTGACACTGAAACTAGTCTATGACTCTTTTTTCTTCTATTGACCAAAAGAAGCGCGAACAATGCGCGTTCATATGCTTCAATATTTGATTTTAACACTTTTACGAACCAAAGTTCTTGTTAGACTATTATTACCACATACCAACCAGAACTGGTAAAATTAGTTTTTCAGAAAATTCACTTGTACCTTCAAGCGCCTTGCAAGCTCACTAGCATGCAATATGTTGGCTAGCTTTGATTGCCCATAAGCATACACACTGTTGTACCTGTATATTCACAAGTCAATACATGAAAATCTCAAACCATAATGAATTGTCATAGCGGCACTTAGCGAAAAATTTCATCCTATGAGACTGTTACCCTGATTCATCATTGATCATATCAAAGCGGATCCCTTCACTGTATGCAAATCGATGAGCCTCTGATGATACAATCACGATCCTTCCCTCTTTGTTGCTTTCACTTGCTGTCTTTTTCATAGTATCCAATAGAAGGTTTGTCAAAAGAAAATGACCTGTAAAATTGTGGAAAGAACTCTAAGATTCCAATTCATAAGGGATGATGGCAGGACATTTCACATCACTACAATTTTTCTAAAGAGAAACAGAAACCTTATGGAAGGTCAGAAACCAACGTATAAAGTTACTGTCTTTTCTCTGAAAATTGAGGCTATCAGATTCTAGTATGGAAATATAACTATTTCAGATTCTCAAAACAGGAACAGAAAAATTGAGAGATTTTTTATCTCCAATATTTCAACCTTACTCCCTCATGAAAACGTTCTTTGTATAGAAACATCAAATGAATTTAAGGCTTTGAATACCTAAATGGTTGGTCGCAAATTGCAGTTCAATGTTGTCATGCGAAAGCATGAATGGAGTTGCCATAACCCCTGCATTATTACTTCAAACAGAGGAGAAATTATATTATAAGTCCTTAATGTTAGCATGAAAAGAAGAGGAGAAACTATAACTCCTATATGGTAATATCGAAAAGAAACATTAAAAAATCCAAACTTTCATTTTCTTTTTCTTTCGTTCCTTTTCCTGCTCTAATTTGAAAACAAAGAGAGAGAAAAAAACAGCAATAATAACATGCGTACAAACACACACAACTGCAGCAAGCACTTGTCTTCACTAATGCGTTGACAAAGAGATTCAAATAACTATAAGACATGAATAATCTTAAGTATTTAATTTAGATTTCTTACATCAGGATATTCAATGGATGACCAGATGATTTATATTCTGATGCAAACTTTCTTACTGATGCCAATGAGCTGAGATCTAGTTCCATGACATCAATGATGGCAGTGGGGATTTCCTTAAGTATTGCTTCTTTGACATCCCTACCCGCATCTGTATTCCTTACTGCCATGATGACATGAACACCACGCAATGCTAGAACACGTGTTGTTTCCAAACCAAGACCACTTGAAGCTCCTGACATCAAATCTCAGTATAAGAACTTAAAAGGCCTAATGTGCAAATTTCTCAAATTCCAAGCCAAAAGCAAGGGAGTATATGAAATTTCCAAGGTAAAGAAATCAATATCAGGGTGTTCAGATGAATGACTTGTAATCTTCAGTATGTTCATTGGAAACATTTTTGAACTGGATTCGTAGCGGAACAATCCTACCAAATCCTTCAAAACACTAAAATTCAAAGATTTCAACTTGTCCAGAACTTTACAATAACTTATCAATCCTGAAAACCTTATCAAGCAATACATATTTGTATGTTTCATCAAATCTAAACCTCAACAAAAACACTCTTAGTTTGTATGAATATAATCATATATAATAGAGAAAGCATCAATACTATAGTCACCCCTAGTACTCACTCTCAGAACAACATCTTATCAAGCTTTGAATTATGTTTTATAATCAATACACAGTAACAATTACCAACTGGAAAAAGCACTCAACTTTACAATCCAAACTCTGAGATACTAAACAATAAACTATGAAAACAAAAGCAAAGAACTCTCTTTGATGTTTCCCTCATAGTATAAAAGAAACTAATAAAAATAAAAACTTTATTTCTTATTACCCTGTAATTCTCTCAACAATCAAACATATGATAGAAAAGTGAACTGAACAGAAAAGAAAAACTCAAACTTGGTCAGCAAAGAGAAAGACCTGTAACAATTGCAGTGAGCCCAGTTCCATCAATTCCTTGAGTAACTTCCTCAGCTGTAGAACGGGCTGAAAACCCAGATGGCCCTTTCCACCCAAATATCCACATTCTAGAAACAACTGCTACTATCTTCTCCTTCAATTGTTTCATAGATCATATGTTTCAGTCGGCTTTATAGAGACTTCGGTGGGCGGGTCCCACTTTCTCACTCTGATAGACCACCGCTAGCCTGATAGCCGTTGGATTATGACTGTGATTTGATGAGACGGTCATACGTTGGATCGATAACTCGTCCGAAGTAGACTGAAAAGGGTGAAAGTAATTTACACTTCAAGAAAGTCATTGTGGATTGTCCAAAAAAAAGAAAGTCATTGTGGGCTTCAATGTCTAAAATGGACTTTCAAGATAAGAAGGGGTAGAGAGATTAATTAGTCTAATAATAACAATTTTAATCTAATCACTCATTTCACAAGTTTTGTGGTGTTTGTCAAAGGGCTATCTTGGTTACTTGTGTTGGGTTGTACGTGTAGGATTTGAAATGAGTATGTGAACTTTTCATGCTCTCGAAGATCGTTAATGGTAGTGTCTAGTGTCTACTCATTATTGAATAGCTTTGGTTAACTCTTCATGAGCCATGACTCATGAGTGATGGGAGTTAATGAATATTGTCAAACAAAAACTTTATAGTTTGGCCAAGCCTAAATGTTAAAGCAACCATCCAAAAGCAGCAAAAGAGAGCAGCATAAAGCTAATCATACAAGTACTCCATTACATGTCTCAAACTTACCACATAATTTACACGCATAATCTCTTGGAATTAACACCAAATGTCCAAATGCACCTTAAGGGAGGAGAAATAAGGATACCAAAAATAAAATAAAAATTAAAAGACAGGTCTTGAAAGGTGGCTAACTAGAGTGAGTAGGAAGAAGAAGATTAGGCCCTGGTATGATGATGGAAAGGAATGGCCCTGATGACTATCTGGTGGTACATAGCAGCAAGAGCAGCACCAATGAATGGTCCAACCCAGAAGATCCACTGTGAACACGAAGAAACATATTATTATAAATCTGATCATAAACTCATTAAAAAGTCGAAAAGAACAAGTAATTATGTTCTGGCTTTAAGTCTTCAACTAAATTACCTGGTCATCCCAAGGCTGGTCCATGTCGTAGATGATGGCAGCTCCAAGGCTTCTGGCAGGGTTGATGCCAGTTCCTGTAATGGGGATGGTGGCCAAGTGAACCAGGAACACTGCAAACCCAATTGGAAGAGGAGCCAAAATCTGCATTCATACATACCAAGTTAAAACGCAGTCCAAATAATGACCTTAATCCTGATTCTTGAGCTCCCAACGAATTCAATATTTCTATGTTTAGGTGTTTACATTTTAGTTAAACGCAGACCAAAATAAATAAGTTCCTCATTGAGCTTCAAAAAAAGTGTTGAGGTTTACTTAAGTTGGGGAATAACAACTCTGATGAGTACTAAAGAGATCCCACCCAATTCAATATTGCTAAGTACAAATGGGTACATTCACAGGAGAAATTACACCCAATAATTTCTCCATTCACAGTTCAAACAATATCTTGTTAAATCTAACATGGTGGGTCATATTGCCATAAAGGAAGAGGTGCCTTTGTCCTGGGAGGCACTATTAACCTGTAACATTTATATTTTATACGTACATTGGCTTAAAAGGAAGAGGTACCTTTGTCCTGGGAGGTACTGTTAACCGTACCCTTAAACATGCATGTAAACCATCGGATGCGAGACCCTTTGGACAATATAATTTTCCACGTAAAATGCATCAACCAATGAAACTAACAAACAAAGCAAGAACATGCAAGTTTCATTATTTACCAGTACTAGCCAACTAGGACGAGATCTGAATTGTACAGTACAAATTAATGACTCAATCCACACCCATTTCAGCCTTTAGTATGGAAATAACTCAATAAGAATTCCCATTTTGAGAATACACAATATAAAAGCACCAAATTAAGCTATCAAAGAACGAAGAGTCTTGGGTGCCCCCAGGTGAATGTGTCCCCAATAACTTTTTAGCGCGTGTATCTCACGTAGAGGTTAGCTTTTTGGCTCCGTCTATGGTCTCCCGTTACGACTGTATACTACTGCATAAAAAAATAGAATTGACTCGGTCAGAATCTGCACGAGCAGCTTTCCCCGGTTCCCCCTGATTCGACACCGACGAACTCATCTCTCTCCTCCGGTCATTTCCCACCACCGCACCTGTACCAGAAGCTTCGCCTTGGAGAGGCGAACCCGATGGTGGCTTTGGCTTGTCGATTGGACAGCTGAAGACCAATAATCTATGGGAAGAAGATCTATGATTTATGGTGAGTTTTCGTCGAATTCCGGCGATTTTCGGGACGGTTTGGTTCGAACCAGGTAACAACTATGATCTCTTCTCCGAGCTCTTCAAGTTGCTGGACTTGGAATTCAGTTTTGTTTAGATTTTGGAGATTTGGTTTTTGGGTGTGTTTTGCCACCGCCAAACCGCCGTGAGTAGTGGCGATTCGAGCACACCTTAATCTTTCCGGCTTTATTAATGGTAATTCTGTTTGAATTTGAATAGGAATCTGGAAGGAGGCCTGGGATTGAGGTGTCTCGCTTAATTATTTGGCAGGTGGTTTTCAAACTTTGACGATTCGAGCTCTAGTTGTTTCTGTGCTTAAGTTCTACTTGGTTGTTTGATCTTCTTGTTTGGTCTCTGCAACTGCGTTCTAGATGTGGAGAACTAAAGAGATGAAGTGCAGATGTAGAAGAAGAAGGGGAGGGGCCGCATGGTTTAACTCCTCAAAAGTTCTTGGGAGCCGTCTAACAGACTAACACTATTCAGCCATTCTTTCCGTTTATGACAAAAACAATGGCTGAGATATAACCTTTTATTCTCTACGGTTCAGATGTGCCCATTTCATATAATTTATTCAAACTGTGGCCTACACGCCCATAGTAAAGTAGGGATATATACACTTAGGGGCACCCCAGATTTTTCCATCAAAGAATGGAAAAACTAAAAAAATAAACCAAAAAGATTCAGTAGCAGCTAGTCCATGAAAGATAGGCAACTTTAAAGCACTAGAAATTGCATTCAACAATAATAATCAACTTAATGGACACATAGGTCAAATTAACTAGCACAACTATTTTTTTTCGTTCGAACGGTGAACTAGCACAACTATTAAGAATTTAAGACTCCAGAAGCTGCAAAAGTGTTAAAAAAAATAAGATAAAGTTTGCAACTTGATTAAAATTACTTACAGGGACGTGAGAGTCTCTAGCCCTCCTCTTAGCATCAGTGGCAGAGAAGACGGTGTACACAAGCACGAAAGTGCCTACAATCTCAGCCCCAAGACCTGATCCCTTGGTGTAGCCATGGTTCACAACGTTGGCTCCACCGCCCAAAAGCTCATACTCGGTCTTCTGGAAGCCCTTCACAACACCAGCACCAGCAATAGCTCCAAGGCTCTGCATGATGATGTAGAACACAGCTCTGGTAAGGGAGAGTTTCCTTGCTAGGAACAGACCAAAGGTCACAGCTGGGTTAATGTGTCCACCTATTAACATACAAAAGAACACAGATCTGGTTACAAAAAGACCTCATATTTGATTATCAGAAAAAAAAAAAAAAAAAGCATTTATGCATCGTGGGTTGTACGCAGTGCAATCTAGGATTCAAAAATGGGGGGGGCTAATTTCTTTTGGGTCATTGTTTTTTTGTCGTGAGGCAAAAAAAAAAATTTTAAGCTATTGAGCAAACCTCACAAAATTCTTAAGGAATTGAACAATTAAATGATCTTGATGAGAGGATTGAAGGAGGAAGAAGTGAGGACTGAGAAGGAAGTGAGTTCATCTTTAATTATGAGCTGATAACTTAGTGCATCATGAATCCAAAATGACTTAATTAGCTGATTATTAATTAATTAACTAGGTGTGCATCTAGTGGGCTATTTGAGGGGCTGGAGGAGGAGTGAAGGACGGAGAAAGATTGAGAAAGTATCATACTAATCTTTCTTCTTCTTTTTTTGGGGGCTATTACACGTATAACCCTATAGCAATTAATAAATTACCAAATTTTGGAGGGGGCTACTAGGGACGGAGAATGATTGAGAAACTAATCAAACTATCATACTAATTTTTCTTCTTCTGTTTTTCTTTTGGGGAGGTGGGCTATTGGGGGGCTATTACACTAATAGCCCTACTCTAATTAATAAATTACAAAACTTGGGGGTAGAGAACTAGAGATTAGAGAGTGGGGGACTGAGGGACGGGAAAGAATGATCAAACCAACTTTTTTTTTCTGGGGGCTATTACACTAATAGCCCTACCCTAATTAATAAATTACAAAATTTGGGGGGGTAAGCCCATGGAGCCCCGTGAGTAGAATCGCCACTCGACTTGTACGTTACAGACTTTCACTTCGGAAGAAGCAAAAACAAGTTAGAAATTAAAAAGAAACAATTTTTGAAAGGCAAATTGAATGAAAACCCACAAAAATTAATCCAAAATAACAATCACTGAAAAGGGGTTGAACCGTTGAACTTTGAAGCACAGAAAAAAAAAAAAACTAATGAACCCAAAAAATAAATTACTCAGATGGTGAAGGTAAAGTTAACAAAGAAACAATCTTTAAGAGCTAAAATTGAAGATAACAATTAACAAAGAAGGCCTACATAAATAAAAAAGTTAAAACTCCCACAAAAATTAATTTACTCAACAACTTGGACACACACAGGAAGTTGGTTTCCTAAAAGTTGTCAACATTAAAAAAAAATTTTTTGGCAACTTTAATTAAAGACTGCAAAATTAAAGAGGTGCAAAGGGAGGAGAAGCTAAAATTACCTGAGATACCAGCAGTGCAGTAGACAAGTGCAAAGATCATACCACCAAAGGCCCAAGCAATTCCCTGAGTACCCACAGAGGCACACTTGTTTGGTTCCCTCTTGACACCCATCACAGTCAAGATTGTGATGTAGAGGAACAAGAATGTGGCCACAAACTCAGCAAACCCAGCTCTGTAGAAGGACCAAGAGGTGAGCTCACCAGGCTCAAACAATGGAGCTGGTGGTGGCTCCTTGTAGTCCTTGTGGTCTGTCTGGGCTGCTGTCCCCAAAGGTTGTCTCTCTGGAAACTTGTTAGCTCCAAGCTTAACATCCTCTTCCTTACCCTCCATTGTTGCTCACTCACTCTCTCACTAGGTTTTGCTTGCTTTCTCTCTCTAAATTGGAAAACTCAAAGCAGAGGAAAATTGTGTGAGTTGCTAGAAATGTGTAGATAATGGGTGAGCTTTATAGATGAGGTGTCTTGCTAATACTCTACTATTTGGCACATGGAAATTGTTGGGTTGTGCTTCTTTTTTTAATTTTTTTATTTTAATTTCCTGAAAGTTTGTGTGACATTGCCTTAAACTAATGTCAATATTAGCAAGTAATGTCTTTTTTTTTTTTTTTTTTGGCTAATAGCAAGTAATGTCTATTAATAATGTTGGGGAGAGTGCTAGGGTTTAGGGGATGGTTCTGGAAAGGGCAGAAATTTCAGAAGGAAGTTGACATGTTGTGCTTGGTTTGTTTTGTTGTTCTAGCTTATCCTTAATTTTCTGTGTGTCTAGGAATTTTTTGAATTTCTATAACTAATGCTTTTCTGATTATGAATTGCTGTGGTCCAGTTTGGTCATTATCACTTGGGTTTTGTGAAGGAGGAGAGTGGTTCTTCTTGGACATTCTTAATTTCATGAAAACCTAGCCAAGTTATGTTCATGTGATGATGGAGGGCACAGAAAACTACAGTACAACCGAGGATTGTATGGCCAAGATAAATTGGCGGTTTAATTTTCTTGTGACCGTTGGGAAAGAAAGTGACAGCACTTTTGGAAGCACGTGGACACCAAACGACAACATTTTTGTTTTTGGTCGAAACAAACGACAACATCAACCAACGGATATTTCTGTAGCTGTAGCCCAACATGGATCCAGGTCCAATGGGGCTATTTCAATGGTAAGAACCGTAAGCTAGGCAAATGGTATGGTCATTTTACAGAAGAAAAAAAAAAAATGAAACTTTTTCCCTAATCCCTAGTTCCATACTACTAAGTACGTACTAAAACTAAGGCATGAATATGAAAGCATTATGTACCCTCCTCAAAGTAATGAAGTTGTTTCAAAAATCTCGATTTGATTTTCAAATTCTTGGAGCGTGAAGTTTTTCTTCTTCTATTTAGATTGTCCATTAAGAAGCGATAAAGTACACACGTAGAAATATTGTCAAGTTCTCTCCACTATGTTTAAATTAGAGTCTTTACCATTATTGTTTGAATGCATGATTTACATGACAACTAGCATATCAAACTATTCAATAAGAAAATATCATCAACCTGTACCTAATTATCCATAATCTCACTCGATCAGTTCAAAGAATACCTTAACAAGATTTGCCAACAAGGGCATGCCCTTCATCCCTACCCCACCCCCTGTCCTCTTTTTGTGGACCCAACAGTTTATCAACTTTTATATAAGCAAAATGGGGGAGACTAGTTGGAGGAGCTTGGAGGAGCTAGGGCGGTATAGCCAGTCATGCTGGACAACTCATACTCATGGAATACCCTTCTTCTTCTTCTTCTTGGTCTTCTGCTGCCCCCAACTCAACTCATCACATGCAGTCCTCAACCCCACAAATCACAAATTCATGCAAGAGCCTTATTTTTATTTTTATTTTTATTTTTATTTTTATTTTTATTTTTATTTTGTAACAATGCAACAGTCTTATTTGGTCCCATTACAACCATCTTTTTGACTTTGCAAACACTAAAAAAAAAATGGAACAACACACAAAAGGTTGTATAGATCTTAAAAACCAATAAAGCAAATAAGGGAAATCAAGAAAAGATATCTGATAACATGGCAGTTGGTACCATCTTGATGTGTATCTTTTGTACTCGATCTGGTTTTAAGTTTTGTATTTGTATAGGGTTGGCAAGGTTTGGTATGTCATAGCACTTCTGACTTTGGAAAATAGTAAAGTTTTGGTAAGACATGATTTTAAAAAGGTGTGGATATATTGCTCGAAAATCTCGAATCATTATTTTTTTTTTAATTTTCTAGTTTTCTGACTTTGGAATATCATAAAAAAAAAATGAGTCGATATTTTTGTGTTCTGTCAACTCAAGAAGTCCTTCAAAATCATGATTTTAGTGTGGAAATATTTTGGTGTAAAAATAAAAACATGCGATTTTGGCCAAAAATCGTGTGTTATAACTCACTGTTTTAGGTGAAAAACTATGATTTTAGCAAAAAACATCAAAATTTCTCAAAAATTAACTATTGGTAAAACATATTTTTCAAAAGGTATTCCAATTGACAGGACTCAAAAATCTCGAATCATTTATTTTTTTATTAATTTTCTAATTTTTCGAATTTGGAAAATCGTAAAAAAGAAATGAGTCGATATTTTTGCATTTTCTCAACTCGAGAATTCCTTAAAAATCCTGATTTGAGTGTCGAAATATTTTGGTACGAAATTAGAACATGCGATTTTAGCCAAAATCAGGTATAACTCATAGTTTTGGCCTTTTGGGTAAAAAACCATGGTTTAGGCAAAAAAAAAATCAAAAAATCACCATTGGTAAAACATTTTTTTTAAAACGTGTTCCAATCGACATATCTCAAAAATCTCGAATCGTTTATTTCTTATGAATTTTCTAGTTTTATGACTTTGGAAAGTCGTAAAAAAGAACCGAGTTGATATTTTGTGTTCTGTCAACTCTAAAAGTCCTTAAAATCATGATTTCAATGTGAATAGATTTTGGTGTGAAAATCAGAACATGTAAATTTTGCCAAAAATCGTGTGTTACAACCCACCGTTTTGGGTGAAAAACCATAATTTCGGCAAAAAAAATAAAATTTTCTCAAAAATTCACCATTGGTAAAACATATTTTTCAAAAGGTGTTCCAATTGACAGGATTCAAAAATCTCGAATCGTTTATATTTTATGAATTTTTTAGTTTTTCAAATTTAGAAAATCGTAAAAAAGAAACGAGTTGGTATTTTTGTGTTTTGTCAACTCGAAAATTCCTTAAAAATCATGATTTGAGTGTGAAAAGACTTTGGTGTGAAAATGAGAACATGCGATTTTGGCCAAAAATCGTGTGTTACAACCTACGGTTTTGGATAAAAGACTATGGTTTCGTCAAAAAATAAAAAATAAAAATTCACCATTGGTAAAACTTCTCTTTTAAAATGTGTTCCAATTGAAAGAATTCAAAAATCTCAAATCGTTCATTTATTATGAATTTTCTAGTTTTACAACTTTTAAAAATCGCATAGGCATCGTGGGCATCCTTAGCATGAGTATTGTTGGAAGTGTCAGGGGCACCTCAGGATGTCTCATTATGAACTACACTTTTTTCTTCAACTTTATTAATTTCAAAACTTCACCATTGGCAAAACATGATTTTTAAAGATGTGTCAATTGACTTTGCTCGAAAAACCCGACTCGATTGTAATTTATGATTTTTAAAATTTTTACGACTTTGAAAAATCATAACTCATAACCGACTCGAGTCTTTCGAGTAAAGTCAGTTAGAAAAACTTTAAAACCCAGTTTTTAACATTGATAAAGTTTTATCGCGGACAAAGTTGCAAAGAAAAAGGAGTTGACATTATTTAGTACGTTAGGAGGTGCCACGACATGCAAAATCTTTCCAACTCATTTTGCTCTTTAACTTTGCCTTTGCTAAAAACTTCATCATTGGTAAGACATAATTTTTAAAAGGTATTCCAATTGACTTTGCTTGAATATCTCGAATCGTTTATTTTTTTTAATTAATTTTCTAGTTTTCCGAATTTGAAAAATTGTAGAAAAGAAACGAATCGATATTTTTGTTTTTTGTCAACTCGAGAAGTCCTTAAAAATCATGATTTGAGTGTGGGAAGATTTTGGTGCAAAATTTAAAACATGCCATTTTGGCCAAAAATCAGGTGTTATAACCCACGTTTTTGGGTGAAAAACCATGATTTCAGCAAAAAAATAAAAAAATTCACCATTGGTAAAACATATTTTTGAAAATGTATTCCAATTGAAAGGACTCAAAAATATCGAATCATTTATTGTTTTATGAATTTTCTAGTTTTTGAAATTTGGAAAATCATAAAAAAGAAACAAATTAGTATTTTTGTGTTTATCAACTCGAGAAGTTCTTAAAAATCATTACTTGATCCTGAGAAGCTTTCGGTGCAAAAATAAGGACATGCAATTTTGGCCAAAAATCGTGTGTTATAAGTTATAACCCACGGTTAAAATTATTATTTAAGTGTGGAAAAAATTTTGTGCGAAAATAAGAACATGCGATTTGGCCCAAAATTTTGTAAGATACGGTTTTGGAGTGAAAAACCATAGTTCGGCAAAAAAATCTCAAAATTCACCATTGTTAAAACACATTTTTTCATATGTATTTCAATTAACCGAAATGCAAATATCAAGACCCTTTTTTACAATTTTTCAAAGTCGAAACAAAAGAAAATTCCTTTAAAAAATCGAGTCGGGATTTTCAAGTTCCGTCAATTTGAACACTTTTTAAAATCTTGTTAACAACTTTTTTTCTTGAAACTCTCTAGTGCTATAAGCTCACCATTTTTAGAGTATGATTTTTAGAATGTGTTACAATCGGCAAAACTTGAATATCTTGATTCGATTTTTTTTAAAGGAATTTTCTTGTATTTTGACTTTGGAAAATCATAAATAAAAAAAATGGGGATATATTTTTGCATTTTATCAGTTCGTAAAGTGCTTAGAAATCATGATTTAATGGTCGAAAAATAAAAACACCGGATTTTGACAACAACAAAAAACTGTGCTATTGTCAACCTTTTTTTTTTTTAAAAAAAGGGTTTTCTATGAATATAGTCTTCTATATGTACTACATATTCTTGTTGTTCCATAAGATTAGATATGCATATGATATTCGGATTATATTCTTGTTGAGCTTACTCATCTTGATTTGCATTTCAATCATTAACATTTCATAATTGATAAGCTTATGAACATAATATTCTTATTAAGCTGTCCTATGGTCAGTCGTCCATATGAGACGTCAACTTCGAGCCGTAAACAGTTGGTATCTCATCCTTCACCTTATCCCACCCATGCCAGTCTCTCTGAAGTATTTGAGTTAATTTGACGTACTTCCATGGAGATTTGTTTCTCAGTGCATGGATGATGCGTTTGTGCTTGAAATGCATGGACCGAGTTCTGATGAGTACAGTAGAAAAACTGTGTTGCGAGCTACAGAGAAATGCAACACGAATTCTATCACTGGCAAAGTCATGTATTCCCTGTATTGCAGTGTTCAGGTTTCCATATGTTTCTTAATGACTACTCTTACCAACTTCATGATTTATTAACATAATTGGTTGATTATGTTAACGCTATCAAGTTTTATTATCGTGTGACAACCTGAGAATGCCAAATGAATTATATTTTAATTGATGGAGAGCCCCCTTGTTCATTTCAAAGGCTATATAAGCTTACATACAGCAAATTAGCAAAAGTGCAGTTCTTGCGCCACGTTTCTTTACTGGATTTCTACTGAATTATACAATGCCAACATTACATTATCATACAAAGAACAAGTTTTCTCACTATTTATTCTTCCCTCAGTTCTTGGCTGTGTTCAAGTCGAAAATGCGGGCACGGCCTTTCCGGCTCTCCTCTACTCCACAGAATCGGTAAATCGCCTCTCTTCTTCCCTAATGTCAGCAAAGTTCCTGCATTGAAGTGTACAATTACCATCAGTATAATTCAAGACTACACCATCTTGCATGCCAACCTTATATGAAAGGCAACACCTTCGGGTATCATTGCGCAGGCTAGTATTCATTTTTAAAACTTCAAAGGATAGGGTGAAGTCCATCTGGGTTGTACTGAACAAGCAAGAAATGGATTACCTAGGGTAAATGGAACAATGTAAAGCAGTGCTGGTTGGCCATGCCCATCCATCAAATTTAGTGCCACATATGTGATGAGAAGACCTGTGATAGAATTGGAAGAATCAAATGTATGTCTTTCTGGGAAAACACATCTCAGAAATCTGATATAGTATACCAGTATATCAAATTAAAATTGTCCATAAATATAAAGTTAGCAATATTTGATGATGATAAAGTTATTCTGTTTATAAGTTACCTAATCCATAAGCAATCATTGCCCACAAGAAGTATCCAGCTCGCAGACTTTTATTTGCCAACCAATCATACCTGCAAAAAAGAACAGTAGTACTTTGTTTACATGTCTTCCAGTTATATAAATAGCGCTCAAGATTTCTTTTACGGAGCAAATGTTGAGCACAAGTCTATTACGTAAATTAAGATATGCAGCAGAGCTTAAACCTGAGTGAGAACGCCACAAGCAGGCCTGGTAATAGGATGTCACCAAATCCTATAATACTGTAACCACCCCATGGGTCAAACATGCGGGGGATCTTGAGTAGCATTGGAATACCATCCTCTCCACTTCTGTCACCACGAGCTACCTGCAAAACAAATGGAAGGCGTTAAATAGCTCTCGAGCATTTTACTCGTAAATAGCCAACCCATCCATATGCATGCAAAGATTAATTATAGCAAGGAGAGAAAAGCATACAAGGATCACTTACCACAATCATCACACTTTCATGGAACACCTTCTTAGAAACAAACACCCAAAATATGTCATACAAGAAGGCACAACTGAGGAGGACCGTACCCACCTGATTAACAAAAGTGCCCCAAATCAATTTCCAGAAATGCATATATAATCAACATCTATTTCATTAAAGATTTTGACGCAAACAGCTACTGCCCAGTAATAAAGAATCATCAAGGTGGAATCATTACCTTGAGATTGGGTATACGAACAATTTGCAGAACTGTGATTATCAGTGCAATCCCCTGATCAAAAGAATCATTGAAAGTAAAGCCATGAATAGTCAAACTTCTTTTCTTCACAACATTTAAGGAAGTTGAACATGGGCTCCTCTTTGGAGGACATGTGTGGCTACTAACAGCACTATGCTACAGCCATGCAATAGCCACACTTTTAAGTGCAGAATGAAGTCTATGATTCCACAGAAAAGAATTTTTAGATGGATAAGTCTATCTTACAAGTATATCTTGGCCAATCCAGGCAAAGGAAACAGTGCGAAAAACTGCCCAGAGAACAGCAAATGCTATGCAGAATGGAGAAACAGCCAACGTTAGGTATGAGATCGCTCCCAGGATAGGTACTTTGATGTATGCCTCTCCGGTACGTTTAAACCACCTGCAGAAGTATAGAATTTGTTTAAAACAAGTTGTCAATGCATGAGAAGTATGCACCGCCAGTTTTCTCGTCTGCCTTGCCTTATGGACGTGATTCAGTTGCTCTCACTCAACTCTTATGGCAGCTTAAGAGTTGAGTGAGTGTAATACCCAAAACCGTTCATAATTCTTATGCACACGTTCAGAGAATCAGAAAATCAGAAAAATCACAATTTCCTCATTGACAGCAAATTCAAACAGTGAATAATAAACCATCCCCAGATAAACGGACATTTAAAGTATTACACAGATAAATTTATTAAGGCACATGCATGCAAACACACTGATGACACCCAATATAATCTTCCCAAGTAAACATAAAAGAACTGGAACCGACAGCAAGCAAGTGCACTGTGGCTAGCTGGGTTCTTAAAAGAGAATCTTTATAACATTCCAGCCATCATATCCCAATAAGGCAATAAGAAAGGAAACTAATCATACCTCGACAACAGAGACACCAAGCAAGTTTGCAAGCCCTGGATACAAAGAAACAATGAAGTAAGATTTACCACAAGCGGAATAAACTATTGGACAAAGCAATAAATTCAAGTTACATAATGCCAAATACGTTCAGATTACAAACCACAGCCTGCAGGACACCCACACTTTGGAGAATAACTTTTTAGTGTGCATATATATAAAATGGAAGTTATGATAAATTCCTTGTCCAAGTATATATATAAAATTCAATAACAATTTAGTATAGAGATGAATGATAAGTTGATAAACAGAATTGGGAGCACTCATACCTCTACACCACCTATGCAGAAAAGAACAACCAAAAGCTCAACGAACCAGGCTGACATAAGCTTGTACAGTATGACCAAGAAGCATGAAGCAATAACGACAAACAAGACTGCTGATGTTGTACTGATGTCTACTATACCGGCACCTAAAGGAGCTTTTGCAGTTGGAATTTCATCAGCAGCATCCTACAAGACAAAGATAAATTGTAATCAATACGTAATAACAAGCAGTCAACAGAACGCCACTATGCAAAAGGAAATAAAATATAAATATAAATCTGGACCTATTTAGCTAAGCTTGGCAAAAGGTAACCTTTAATAATTTTCCGTGTTCAATTGCTGCTTCTCTGGCACTCCACGCAGACCAATAAGATGCGCACAAGATGGTTCCGACTGCCATCAGCCATAAAAATACTTCCGCAATGTCAACTACTGGCCGTCGTGGAGAGTACAACTGCACAGACACTACAGAGAAAGTAAAATTAAAAAAACCTGTAAAGGTATAACATGCACATGGATACCCATAAAAATGGTAAAGAAACCATACTTCAAGTGAAAACAACAAGTACATAATTACCTTTCTGAAGCAACAAAAAGCTAAGACAAATGTCAATTCATTTCGAAGCACAAATTATGGCTTATAAATAATTTGACTACCAAAAAGCTAACCCAATAAATTGTTACAATTTGTGTGGCATATACATTATGAGAATATTGTAAAGCTTACCCACTGAATTGCTCATTAACATTCTTTCCAAGGTCACGCCAGCATCCTGTGGGAGCATGACAGCTGGTATGTGTATATCTAGAGCAGTTTCATCTGGCTCACAGACCATCTTGTAAAGTTCTGCAGTAAAAAGAAACTGAGTTTGATATGCAAATATGATTGCAACTTATATTTTATATTTCAATAATCACATACGAAAATGAAAGCTCTAATTTAGTCATTGAGAACTAAGATAATGATTTCAATTCTATGACTAGTACAGCAACAATAACCTAAATCTAGAATGGACGTTAGCAGAACTGTGTAAAAATGCACTGAGCATTCAAACACCCAAGACCGCATGTCTGAGCCTGAGTTGGAACTCTCAGTGAATCTTTGCACACAACCATTAAAAACATATTTGGATACTCAAGCTTCAAAGAACGAAAAGGTTTATTCTTTACCTTTCTGGTTATTTATAATAAGGATAGCCGAGGCATTAGCAGCTTGGGCATAATTTGCCTTGGTTGTGAATTTGCAGTGGCCTCGGTCGACCATAATGACATCTCGAGCAAACTAAACAAAATTTAAATGAAAACACATTGATATTCTGAAAACAAAAAAAACTTTATTTGTTTCATGTGTAACAACCTTAATGTCTGGAAAATATAGGTTAAACATAAAAACCTTATTCTTTGGTTTGCTGCAGCAATCGCGAGGGTTTGAAAGAATAAGACGAGTTTGATTTGCCTTCTTCTCTTTTGATTCAATAGTAGTTCCAAATCTAGCACCCACACCAACAAATTCACTAGCCTCAACACCATCAACCCAAGTTTGTACCTTTACCTGCAATACAGTTTGTGACATATCAGTGGAGAATTATAAAGATACCAATGACTTAAAGATCATGTGAATGAAATGACACATCCAGAAAAAAACTTACTAAACCTTATTGGAAAGGCATGTTTGATGGAAACATACGTAAATGCCCCCACCCAATCACAGAGGACTAGAAATCTATGAATGTCCATGTCAATTACAACAACCAATAGAGAAGTGGAAAAAAAAAATATACCATGATTCTGAACCAAAAGAGTTAAGAAGTTCAGGTATAGTTTCTCCGTTCTACTTCTCAAAAAATCCAAAACTACATGGCCTGGAATACTATAGCCATTACCAGTTCTAGATCTATAATCATTGTCCAGTACAACTAAAGTAGGACTTAAAAACATCACCAAAGTTAATAAGCGTGTTAAAGATGAAAACAACTAAAACTCAACCCCAAATTCCTCCATCAACCTAAAAGGGTAACAATTTGATGGCGAGGGAAAAATAGAAGGAAATACAAGTATGAGCAGGAGTCCTACACCAACATGGGGATAATATAGAAACTTACAGAAGTTGCTTAAATACAAGTCAATTTGAGTAAACCAAATTAATGAACCACAATCCAATTCCAATCCAAAAACAACAGAAACCAAATGCAAATTGATTACTTTCAACTTCAACCGGTGAACTAACAGCTCCAAATTAAACAAAAATCCATTCTTTACAATCAACCATATCATTTCTTCCACAAACAAACCCTTATTACACAAAACCCATGCACAAGAGCAAGACCCAGTAGCTAAAACACAAAACCAAGAAAAGGGTCTGTGTTAAAAAAAAAAACAGCATTAGATTACCAAAACGAAATTGTTCTCACAGCCTGGCTTCTTTGGAGCTGAATCGTCATCATGCACTATATCCCCAGCAGTTACAGAGCTGGAATTACAGACCAGTAGAATCAGAGCTGAAACAAAGACTAACCCACAAAGTCTCTGCAAATCCATGACTTGCTGAACTCTTCCACGATCCTTAAGAACCCTTCTGGGTCTTTTTTCTCTGCATCAAAGCTTGTAGCTTTGAGAGAGAGAGAGAGAGAGAGAGAGAGAGAGAGAGAGAGAGAGAGAGAGAGAGCTTTTGTGATGCTACTGTTAACAGAAAAAAAAAATTAGTCTTGGCCCAGACAAAATGGAAGAGATATGAAATTTTGCCAAAATGGAATAAAGAAGAAATAAAAATTGAGCATTGGATCTACTATTATGTGCCTACCCTGTGTTGCAGGGGGTGACGTTTTACCCAAAACAAAGAAGACCCAAACGCTGCGTTTTGGGGTTTAACTCGACAAACTGAGTTCGTTTTTGATTGATTAATGATTAGTTAAGTTTAGTTCATGATTGTTGTCAGCAAATGGTTATCCGTACATTCACGCAGTTCAAGACCGCGGGAACATACATTTAATTCAGGTTTGATTTTTGATTAATTATTTGTGACCTCTAATTCTTTGTATGCATATTGTGCTTCATGGTTTGAAATGATCCAGCAGATTAGGATTCATTCCATAATATTTTCGTTTTGGTTTATAAAGAGGATGAAGATCAAGAATGATGGATGTTTTTGCGTATTTCTATCGTTAGAGCTACAAATTTATGACTTTTTAATAATATTATATTAGATAGAGTATGCACATAATATGTATAATGTAATGACAAGATAAATTTAAGACTGTCGAGCGTTCTAAAAATAAAATGTATCACTATTGTATTACACTTTAGTGAGTTAGTCAATTAAAGTTTTTAAAGTGCCCTTTAAATTAATGGTACAATTGACATAATTATTGAGAAGTCATGTTCTCTTAATAATTGGTGTAATTTGTGAGCAGACAATTTTCAACAATTCACTTTCTTAATAGGGACATGATCTAAGGAAATTTTCACTGGTCTAATCCTAAGTTGTTCTAACTAAACAAAAATTAAAAAAATTATTTCATCTATGTATGTATATGTATATATATATATCAAAGAATTTATCTGTCTTTACTCCACATAAAAAGTTTCTTAAGAGAAATGACACATGAACAATTGTTGTTTATGGCTTTTTTCCTAGAAGTCCTCGACACATACATGTTTGGACTGGCCATTGTGTGTTTTGTTGTTGTTCAAATGGCATGTGGCAATGTCTATAGGAGTAATATACATTGCTAGTGAAACTCAAGAAAATAAAAATGTGTGATGCGATTGTTAAATGAATAATAAATAAATAAATGAGCATGACTTTTGCCGACGAATTAGTCGTTGGTAAAAGTTTTTCATCATTTTTTTTAATTTCTTGTTAATTTTACCAAAGAATTTCCATATCAGAGTCTTGTACGATTATCTTGCACCTCTAAATGAGAGATAGAAACTTTATATATATATAAAAAAATCAAAGGAGTTCCTTTTTTTTGATACCTTGTTTAATATTTTGTGAGTAAAGAAATTAAATGAATAATAAATAAACAAACAAAGGGGCATGACTTTTTCTTCGTCGGCAAAAGGTTTTCCATCATTTTTTTTTAAATTTCTTGTTAATTTTATCAAAGGAGTTCCACATTAAAGTCTTGAATGATTATCTTGCACCCCTAAATGAGGTATACAACTTAAATAAAAATATAAATTAAAAGGATTTCCATTTTATTTTGATACCTTGTTTTTGAGATCCGTCGACAATAAGTAGTTTTTTTTGTTATAGCACATGTTGTTCATTAGAAATGGGACCTTAAAATTTATAGAGACTCTGAATAACATGCAAGTTAATCACCGTACCTTTATAGTTTTGATCATTCCATATATTATATATGAAAAAAGAAATGAATATAAAAAAGGGGCATGACTTTTGGCAATCATTAGTCGTTGTCGTTGGCAATAGGTTTTTCATCATTTTTTTTTATTTCTTGCTAATTTTATCAAAGGAGTTCCATTTCAAAGTCTTGGTCAATCCTTTTGCAAATCTGAATGAGGTTTAGAAACTAAATTGGATGTAAAAAATTGAATGAAAGTCGGTTACGACTCGGTTTTTGTGATTCGACTGTAAGTTCCTTTGTTATAGCATACATTATTCATTAAAAGTTAAATTTTGAAATTTTTTTGATACTCCAAACACCAAACAAGGCAATCATCTTTATATTTTTGTCTATTAAATAGACAAAAATAGAAATTAAATGAACAAAAAAATAAATAAAAAAAGGGACATAACTACTCTCTCAACAAATATTTTGTCGACAAAAGGTGTTCTAACCTTATTTTCGGATTTCTTGCTATTTTTATCAAAAAGTTTCATTTCTGAGTCTTGGACTCTCCAAAATGAGGTGTCGGTCAAGGTTGACGACCAACATTGTTAATCCTAGAAGCTGGTCGTGATATCTAAACAAATATATTTGTCACTGTCCAAAAAATAAACAAATGTATTTGTTTTGTTCACATTTTCATTAGTGGCAGACAAATAAGTATATGAGAGATTTTGCTAGTCGATCAGATAGTGTTACAGAGAATTTTAAGATTCACAGAACAGACCAATAGTTTGACAAAGAAGTAACAGGAATATTGTCACTAACAAATCATATCTCCATCAAGAAAAAAAATTCACATCCCCACTATTCCATCATCTCAGATTCTCAGTAACACACTAACACATCAACTTCTACTTGTCAAAAAGATTTTTCCTACACTCAGATTGGGAAAGGTAATATATTCAAAGCATTTCATAGACAAAACCAAGGAAATTGGATTCGAAGTATCAAAATGATCAAAGACAACATAAAAAACAGCAGAAATAGAATTTGACTATTTCTTGCTTCGGAACAATTAATTAGAGAAAGCACCATTTGGTATTTTTTTTCTACAAAAGCATTCTGTAACAGAAGTTTGAATCCTGTCCATTGTTCAAACCTGTTAAAACTTGTACTACTTTGGGAACAAATGGCCTTCTTCAAGGTTTTGTCTTTTAAATGCCTGAACTGTAATAGAATGGCTGCAAAAATTGTTGGAAACATAGTCTTCTGGTATGGCATAGCTTCCTCCTGAGAACATATTAGCTCCTTCATTCATCTTCAAACCCATTATGTTCTTGTCATCTCGAGGAAGGTATTTGATACTTGCTTGGCTTGGAATGCTAACACCAATATCCATAGACTGATGAAGTTGAACCGGAAATCCAGTTCCAAAGCTTGAACTAGGGATGCTTTGTCTATCAAAATAACTCACATTTCGGGACCTTATTTGAGCAATGCTTCCATTTCTTTCCTGCTGCTTCATACCTGCAAATTTTCCACGATGAGCATTTACTTTGAGCATTGGGTTTGCTTTCTCGTAGTTCATACCTAATCCGCTTCCGGCAACTGTTGGTTGAATATAGTTGTATGAAGAAGTATCAAGCATATGGTCCTCACCATAGGGCCTAGTTAACACAGAGGGTAATGTCAAATACATGGAAGAGGCTACACGACTTGAAACATTAGAAAAATTTGAGTCAATAGGTAATACCAACCTCGCTCCTCTTTCTATTTCAGATGATGCAACGGGTCCAATATCTTGAACACAATCAACTTGATGTTCGATCAATGGATGGAAATTATTATTAGACAGAGCCCTCTCTTTGCCTTTTAAAGGACTCTCCACAGATCTGCAACTATAGTTTTGAGGTCTTATTCCTAATAGATAGTTTGTCTGGTGCTGCATCTGGACATTATTGTCTGTGGAACAGGATTGAAAATATGGCTTGACAAATGAACCCAACTTTTCTCTTGGTGTCAAGGCTCTAGTGGCTTGGCCATTATCAACTTCTTGTCCAATTACACCATAACAATTATCATAACCAGCTGCTTGATTGCTTCTAGCAGTAGCCTCCAATGATCTAACATTACATTTTTGAGCTCTCGTGCCAGATTCAAAGTTGTTTCGACATTGCACTTGAGCATTTGCTTCTTCAAAGTTGTTTTGATGCTGCACTTGGATCGTCTCCTTTAAGTTGTGATGACGTTGTGCACATACAGTATCCTCCAAGTTGGTTTCATGCCACACCAGAACATCTTTCCGAGAGTTGTTTTGATGCTGATTCAGAATGTTCTCTTCAAACTTTTTTTTGTTATTCACTTGTTTTTTCTCCTTAGAGTTGGTGTTCTCAATGTTTTCTCCATGTTGCACTAGGAGATGTTTCCCTCCGAAACTTCCTTCTCTCCGTTCAAGAGGTGGAAGAGTATCATCCGCAACCAATTTTTGCATTTCCTGCCTCATCCATGAAAACAAATTTTCTCTAGTCACTTTAAGATCCTCTAATAAGGACTCCATGAATTTCTTAACCTCATCCATAGCAGCAGGCTCGAAAACATTAGTTTTACTCTTTTTTCTACTGCCTTCTTCATGCGAATCCCTCTCCATGCCATCATCAGTCAAACTTTCCTTTTCCCTCCTTCTGGGGTGCACCTTTTTGCCTTTCCTGGACATGATTCCATGGCCTCAGTGCAAGGATTGCTCGTGCCATTCTGCCTGACTCCTCGAGTACCAATTTCTTCATCATTTTCAGTCGAAATCAAACTGGAAACCAGTTTATGCTTCTTGTGAGCTGCCTCCCTATTTGATTTAGATTCCTCACTTGAAGAATCATTGTCATTGTCCTTCCTCCTAAACTCCCACCTCAGCTCATCACCCATGTTAGAGCTGGGTGACAACAGATCAGCTTAATTTACTCGCTTGTTATCACTATAGACTGTGACTGTCTCACTGCTTTACGATGAATCCAACACCCTAAAAATATTGAAACAGAGACCACGAGGCCCGATTATCGATCCTCCAATCGGATCTTGAAGCACATCAAATCAGTTGTTTTGGACATACTGCTATCTGGAAGTCGAATTTGCCTTGCATCTTTCCTTGCTATACTTTCTCAAACCTGCAAGATGAGAAGCCAGTGAAAATTTGAGTGAATAACTGGTATAGAGATAGAGTACTCATCAGAAACATAGCTGAAAAAATCAGAATTAAACAATGCAAAAACAACCACATCACTGAAACTCAATATACTGATGAATTTCCTATTCTCCAAAGTATAAAAACTAGCAGAAATCTTTAATTACTTCGAGAAGTTTCATCCAGAAATGAATAATTAGATCCAGTATTTCAGATACCATCCGAACAAAACATATAGAGAAGAATTGAATTGCTGCAAACCTCAGTTTCGATTCGAGGGGCACAATTTATGAAATGATCAAAAACAACATTTTCAGATTAAGAACCAAGGAAGATATGCACAAAAAGCTACCTTTTTTATCAATATGTAAGCATCTTTAGCTCAAAAACTCTATTGGGTGTGTGGGTGGGGGTAGTAATCAATAATCGAATTACAAAACTAACATGCAAGTAGCAACTAAGGTGAATCAATCTCCAATAATAATCAAAGAAATGCAACAACAAACCATAAAAGAAAACACTGATATGCAGAGACAGCAGAGTCCCATAGTATCTCCAAAACCCAGAAACATGATCATAAAAGCTTGAAACTTTGGAATCAAAGAATGATGAAATCATCAACAATAGTAGTATGGAAAATAACAAAGACAAACCATGAAAGCATCAGTGGATGAAAAGTTGATGAAAGCATGAAAATCCTCTGCCCATCCTAATCCATAACTCCATGTTCAATAGTAGCTTTTTGGCTCAGAATATATCATGTCTCATTCTGGGTCTTTTCAGAAGGAAAGCAAAAAGACCTGTGGGCTGTGAGGATTATTAATTTGTGTGAGTCACTATTGTGTGCAGTGTGTGTTGCTCACTTGCTCAGTGAGTTGGGTGAGGAGTGACACAGAAAGTTATGGGGGTGTTTCTTATTGGGCATTTGATATATCCAATGAGTTTAATTGATGTAGGAATATGGAGGTGGGTAATTGCAAAGCATAATCTCTGGGTTTGGTAAGTGAATTGTAGTTTATTTAGCAACAAATAATGATTTTCTGCACTCAAATTCATAACCCCAACGCTTCCTATCTGTCTCCACCAAACCCCTCCTTTTCTTTTCATGATGGCAGGCAGCCAGGCAATGTTTGCATTACCAAGAATTTCTCCTCCTCTTTATTTTTTTTTCTTTTTTTTGGTCTGAAAAACATTATATATCCTTGATCACAAAAGGAAAAAAATTATTATATATTTTTTGGGTTTGTGAAATATTTGTTCAATTTCTCCAACGCCACAGTTCTAGATTTGAATTGCTAAACTGGAAATACTTTGTCATTTTAGGTAGGAAATATCCTCGTTTAGGAAAGAAGTGAAAAGAAATCTGAGCCAGGTTGACATAATTGGGAGTGTAATTGATGCTTTGGAAATTGATTAGTTATAATGAATGGAATTTTTTTTTAAAAAAGTAAAACTCAAGGAGAGAGCTAATTACCATCTTGTTTCATAAAGCCATTACATTATCAATCACAGGTTGGCACAGAACACATGTAATGCACATTCATAAACTCTCAAACTATAGTCTACATATTCACCAATTACACCTGTGCAAAAACTAAATTGTTTATAGAAACAGTAAAATTTTCATCTTTGGTAAAGATTTCACCACACATTATGTATAAGCCAATAACTAATCCAACCACAGGTGCATAGCTACTTGAGTGGTGGAACCTTTTAATAACACAAAATTAACAGGTCGATATCGACTATTACTTGGTACAAACCCGAAAATTAAGCGACATAACACTAATTTAAGTGGCTTGCTTGTGTTAAATAGACATAGTTAAGTCTCCTACGAAGGCATACGACAGAAAGCAACCATTACAGGATACTCGACTTTATGGGATCCTTCTGTCACCCCACCAACAAAGTTCTCATGACTACAAGCACTGCTCCATATTGATCTTTATACAGGAACTTACAAGACGTATATTTAAAAACTAACAGGACCAACCAATTGGACTAATTTAAAATTGTGACAATATTGGCAATCCAGGATATCAGTTTACATAGCAGTACAGTCTACAGATACATCTGCCTACAAAAATTGTACCTATATGAGCTTTCAAGGGTGAACTTTTTCAGCTTTCTCCAAAACTACACCCATTCACAGTGCAAAGGTTCACCAATCTACATACATAAATACAGAGAAAGTTAAGATAACATTCACACTACACCCCTTTGTCCATTTAAAAACCAACGTCAGGTAATAAGATTATGTCATAGAATTTATATACCGTTCCTAACTAAGAAGCCTCTATGGACCTGCTTTCACATATAATCCACACCATTCACTCCTCAAAACCCAGGTTGCAACACTTGGTTCATACTTCATATGCATTCTAGAGTGTTTCCAGAAATTAGAAGAATCTCCTAACTGCAACCAACAGCATGTGTGCTTATTGCTCCCTGGCACTTGCCTTTTACTCTCCGTACTCCTTTTGGAAGAGGTCAATGACTCTCAGGTAACCTGCGTTGGGTCAAGGACAAACAATGAGGAATCAGCACATTATTGTATAATTCCTCACTTGCAAAATATTGAAAAAGCTCACGTTAGTTTTTCTTTAAGATAGAGGCTCTTATAGAACATATAAATAATGAATAGAAGACAGCAATGCTGTATGTCAGATGGTTCAGATATGAGTACAGGTTAGAAAACCAAATCAATTTGAATACTACAACAATTATGAATATATCATTCTATATGATGTACAGTGCATGGTGCACCTTAGGATAAACTTATCTTTTACAAGACTGAAAGTCAAGCCTTATGCTTTCATTGACGAATATAATTCCCTAAAGGAATAGTTCAATCTTCTGGAAATGTTAAAAATCAGAGAAAAATCGTGCTTCAATAAATGCAATTGATAGACAATTAACCTACCTCCATGGGAATTCACTTGTGTCAATTCCAGCTTGGTGAAGCTCATCAACATACTGCAATGCCTCTCGACACTCTTCCCGGTCATCAAAGAACTCTTTTTTGTCACCTTCTATCTGATATGCTTCATGGCCTTTGCCGGCAACCACCTGAAGCAGGATAACATAATCTAAGAAAAAGTAACGAACCTTTTTTTTTTTTTTTGAAAGAAAACCACTAAAAAAAAAAAACCAATCCTTTTTTCTTTTTTGAAAAAAAAGAGGGGGTGGGTCAATTTAAAGATAAAATTGGTTGGAATGGAAAAAAAAAAAAACAATCCAGACACAATGTACTTGAGATGAGTCAACACAATATATGATATAGGATTTCAAATTACTAGATGCAGTGCATCCACTTGAAATTTTTGTACAAGTGATAATATAGAAGCCAGAAAAGAAAAAATATTTTTCCATTTAAATCCAAATGTTTCTGTTGTTAAAATTCCAATATTGCATTCACTTCTTCCAAGTATTAGAGTGGATATTTATTTGTTTCTAATGTGTATACATAAATCCTGCACGTGGAAGGAGATTGAGGCTTCAAGAACTTACAACCATATCACCTTCCTCACCCATGGCAACAGCACAACGTACAGCTACCCGTCTAATATCATGCAGGAAAAGCCTATGACCATTTGGAAGAGGTGGGTAGTAATCATGCTCGCCATGTTTCAAGTAATCCTGCATTGTCCATCCTACACCAGACAGCATATCATCCAAGATGTCCACTGATGAAGATGACAAGTGAGAGTTAGGATATTTAGCATTTGATCTTACAAGGCTAGATGTTGTAAACTAGCATTTTCAGAGACATGCACCCAAATAGGCCACATCTAAATGTATAGACATGCAATACTTATAAAAACTACACCATTTATCAAAAAGAACATCTATAAGAGTCAACAAATTTATTTCTCAATATCAATGGTAGCATGTACAAAATGCAGAAACAACTACATTTTATAATCTGGAGGTTTTGCAATACATACATGGATCTTCATTCTTTGGATTGTCAGACGTCAGTATTGTCACATCACTTTTATCTGTTGCAATCTTTGCCATCAAGGGTCTTTTCCCTCTGTCACTCTCCCCAGGACAACCGATTACTTCACATTGAGCACCACAAGTTGGTCAGTTTAGAAAGAAAAAAAAATTACATTATTTGCAAAGTTTATTATCATTGGTGGTCCACAATTATGCAGCATTTCAGATTAGTACTAAGAGACTACTAATAATCGCACTTTAATAACAAACTTAGGAAAAATTTGCTCAAGACGACTGTTTTACATAGAACATGCAATGATAATCATCATTTTAAATACAAAATGGTTTCAACCCCACTATGGCACTATTTACTCAGCCTAGACATTATTACTTTTTATTAGCAAAAATAAAGTTTTGAAAAGGGCAGAGAGTTTGGATACTTACTGCAATTATGCATTTAAACAGGAATTCTAGCTTTAGAACTGAAAATCTACAGTGAATTGTAAGAAGCATACCGGTAATAATCCTCCTTGAACCAAGCTCCCTTACAGAATCCAATAGCCTAGACAAGGCATCAGGAGTATGAGCATAATCCACAATCACTCCAAACGCCTGCTCCTCATCTATTAACTCACACCTCCCTGGAACTGCATCAACCTCTTCAATTCCTCTAACAATGTCCTCTAACGGTGCTCCAACTGCAATCCCGACTGCTACAGCAGCCAGTATGTTGTAAATGTTATGCCTTCCAAGCAACCCTGATGATATCTCCAATATACCATTGGGAGTATTGACTAAAACCTGTGTCTCAAACAAGGAAAGTTCAAACTTCAAGGGATAAACATCTGCATTCTTATTCTCCATTGCAAAGGTCACAACTGGCACATCTGGGCTCCCTTGTGAAATGAAGAAAGGTGCATTTGGGTCATCAATATTGACAACTTTCCTGTGTCGTTCCGGATCAACCATCCTTGAAAACAACTTAGCCTTTGCATCCCTATACTCCTCCTCAGTCACGTGAAAATCCAAATGGTCTCTCGTCAAATTTGTGAAAACTGCAATGTCAATATCAACTTCATCACACCTAGCTAGAGCTAGCCCATGAGAAGAAGCCTCCATGACAACCGCTTCAGCCCCATTATGGAGCATCTTGGCCATCATATTTTGAACCAAAACAGCATCTGGGGTTGTATTAGGTGAGTCCAACTTATTATCTCCATGTACATAATAAGCAACCGTACTCAACATACCCGTCCTCAATCCCATAGCTTCATACATCCCTTTTATCAAATATGCAGAGGTAGTCTTCCCATTTGTTCCCGTTATCCCAATCACCGACATATTCTTGGACGGATGCCTATAAAAGGACGCAGCCAATGCCGGTAAATCCACATTGGTATCTTCCACAATGACCAATGCCTTACACCCCAAACTTTCCTCCATGTATATCTCTTTACTAGCTACTACAGCTACTGCTCCTCTCTTAATAGCCTCACTCAAATACAAATGACCATCGGTTTTCCTCCCAACACAGCACACAAACAAATCACCAGCACTGACCACCCTCGAATCATGTTGAATTCCAGTAATTTCCACCTCTAAATCTCCATAAACCGATATAGGCACCACTTTACTCTCATCCAAAAGCTCAGCTAAAGTCATTTTAAACTTGGGTTCCACAATTCTAGCCCTAGTTTTACCATAATTATCAAAATCCATATCAAACAGAGAATTGGAAACGGAAACTCCATCTTTAACATCCAAAGCACTAACCTTTGAGTCAAATTTCTCAGACCCTTCTTCGTCCGAATCCTCACTAACAACCGCAAGCCCTTGAAGCTCGTCAATCTCTTCCAAGTCAACGACCTCCTCCGGCTCCAACTCTTCGACTCCCTCAACCTCCTTCTTAGGGTTGGGCTTCAAAAGCCCTTGCTTTACGAACTCCTTGCGTTTCAAGGCAATAGCTTGATCAATGTCGCCGAACAAATCGTCCCCGGAGTTCTGGTCAACTACGGAACCGGGATTCTCAGGCGGGTCTTCCACGTCAGCAATGGCGGAGAGCATGGTGTTCTGGTGCTTCTTGAAGTCCTCCTCCTGGAGCTTCTGGTGGCGCGAGGCTTGCCGCTGGATTTGCTGGAACTTGGAAACGCCGTGGCCCGCGTCTTCCGGGGCTTCGGGCGGGTCGTCGTCGGATGGGTCCGGGTAGTACTTGCCGTCCGGCCCGATTGCGTGGGCGGGCCGGATTGGGCGAGCTGGAAGAGGGAAAATGGAGGGTCTGAGAGAAGCGAATTGGGGTTTTAGAGAGAGAAAGTTGGGTTGAGGAGAGAGGAAGTGGGGGATTGAGAGGAAAGTGAACGCCATGACAGTAGTGAGTGAGAGAGTGAGAAAGAGGTTTTAGCTTCTGGGAGGGGATAGGGGTTTATTGCTGGCGGGTTTTTTTTTTTTTTTTTTTTGAGAAGGCGGGTTCTCGGTCGGGCTTGCCCATTTTGCTTTGGGTTTAAAGTTTTGGGCCTTCAAGCCCGGTTTTTCCGATATAAAATACACGTGGACTAATCCGCTTTAACAAATTTTAAATGTGATGCTCATATTACTTTATCGAAATATTTCATAAATTAATAATGTGAGTTTGATTGGTAAACCAAAATACCAATGAAATCTATTCCTAATTGGAAATGGGAAATAAAATTTTAAAGTGAACGAAAGTTTGACTTCTCCATCTTACGCTCACCAAACATGAAAAATAAAACATTTTTCCATTCCCAATCTTCTGATCATGAAACAAAGTATGCCTATAGAATGGATAGGTCATAGACTCATAGGTTAATTAAGGGTCTGATTACTTCGAGCCTGACCAAACAAGCCTAGATTATTAGTTCATACTCAATCTAGATTATTCTAAACTTCATTTCAAAACTTGTTACTAACACTACAAGCCACAAGGAGTACGTGTTGAGAATTTGAAATGTTATAGAATTCTATTACTCATTGCTTCAACTAGCAAAACATCTATCTATTAATTGGTTAACATGTATAATATAAGATATGATGGACAGATTTGCCGATTTGTTTCATCAAAATTTCCATTACCCTTTTTAAAGACCAACATTTGAAGGATAATATTACAGTTATATATCATCCTAGCTAGCTTGTTCTTTCTTTCTTACATACATGTAACTTCCAAAACTAATCTACATCATTTTTTTTCTCCTCAAATAATAGCTAGCTTTTGTATCATGTACAAAAATATGAGGCACATATATAAATCAACAATAAATGTGAGTTGATGCTGTTTCAATTATTGTACATCGAGGTTTGTTGCATGGCTAGCTATAGAGGGAGCAAGGTCCACTTTGATAAGAAACGATTATATTCAATTTCAGGAACAAGAAGACCCAGTGGCCTACAATGCCATTATGCAATAAGTGATAGATGGATATCATATAGCTAGGTTGTCGATGAAATTCTTGGTCACTTGGTGATCAAAATGAACGCTACTCTACATATATCGACGTATTATTAAGGGTCATTCTCATCATCCATCCATGGCGTACATCAACAACCCGGCCCTATATATCATTATCTAACTAAGATTTGTTATAAATATAGAGCAAAGCATTGACCATGTAAATTAAGCTACAATAAGACTAGGCTCTTGTTTCTTGTGTGAACAATATACAATATTGCTGGATCATCCTCCATGTTGGTACCTGTCCCAATTTTGCCTTATTCCTAACCCTAAAGTAGCCGACGGATGCGAGGCAATCCGATAGTTGTTTCATACACATAGGCTGCATACATAATAAGATTAATCATGCATTATGGATCATAGATTCGTAGACTTTTTCTTAATTTCTTGATTATATGATTATAATCATTGACTCAATCATCTAGTTTTCATTATCTTTAGCTATATAATATATATAGGTTATGTAGGTATATATATATATATAGTCATATGATTACCATATTCATCGTTTCAACTTTATCCGAGAGACTGTATTTGTCTATAAACTATACAAAAAATATATGACCAAATAATCTTCAATTCGGCTGATTTTTTATAAAGGTAATTATTAAAAATAAATATAAACGATGAACGGTTCCGATGATTGAGTTATGCTGTCAATTAGTCATGATGAAGATATTAGGATGTATAAGTTATATAACCATCTTCAATTTATTGCTTTGATAAGTCCCCATATCTTCCATGATCAGTTCTAGTTTGAAATTTAAAAGCTATGAACGTAGGATTTATTGGAGCCATTAGTTTTTGATTGAGCCAAAAAGCATGTCTTTCCCTTTGCCTTTACTTTGAATAGTTCATAGTTTGTTTATGAATACGAACTTAGAGGGCAATTAATGTTGGGTTACATACATTCAAAGTTTTGGGACCATCCCATTGTGTGGTCGTGGCAACCATCGACAACTAGCTAGCTAGCTCATTTTGAACATCTTACTAGTATAGAGTGGGTACATGTGTTTTACTACTTTACTTAATATGTTTGAAAATAAGATGTTCGACGAATTATCTTAAATAAACTAAGATAAAAATAATTAATTTAAGAAAAATAAGTAAATAACCGATATGTAAATTTGTAGGTCTTAATTTTATTTATTGAAAAAAAAAGTATTTACCTAGCATAAAACAAAGGACGTCCAAATATATAGTTCACAAAATTTCAATATTGAGATTTGAGAGCCTTAACTATTTCTGACACCAAAATTGACTGGAAATGTGAGTTTTGTCTGTGTTTTTTGACAGAGCAATGCAAGATAGTCCAACCTGCCAACCCTGAATCCATAGTAAGATGAAATCAAGGGCGTCGAAATTTGAAAAAGGTAGTAAGACAAAAATTTCAAAGTTTGAAGAGTAAAGACAGCAAATTTAAATTTTCACATTATCATTAAAATGACAAGAACACAATCAGTGTGTTTTGTCACCTACGACGACAACACTTCCACAAAATACGAAAACGCACCCTATTTCATGAGAAATACAAGTCCCAGAAAAAAACTGCAGCTAGCTTTTCATATTCTGACCTGTTTATAAATCTGATTAACTTCTACTATTCGCAGGTAATATATATATATATATATATATTATTGGCCACAATTAGTCTCCCTAGAGGAGAAAAAACATATATAGCAAATTAAATTACATTCTAACCACACGTGAATCAAACACGATGTTGATTTGAATATAGGTATCACAAGTATTTACATTTGAGATTACAATTTTTTCGATTCATGAGAGAATGTCAAGCTCGAGTTTTGACAAAATATGTGTCGTGCTAAAAAGGTTAGAATCTCATGTCATCACATCATCAATTGATTTTGTATGGAATGTCTTAAGATAATACAATGTAGAATGTTCCATAATGCCTATAAAATTATTGTTCACAAGATTAACTAGTTATTGATTAGTAATATTTCTCATGGCAATGTTGCCTCGAGTCTTAATTTTTTGTTTTTTTTATCAGTACCTGTCTCATTTGAAAACCAGGGGATGAATGATACAAATTTTTCGACCTCATGAAAAATACCTCAAATATCTAAATAATCTATCCCTTCACATTATTATTTTCCTTTGCCGCATTGATCTTCTAAGCAATTCTTTATGCTAGACCAGAAAATCTTATGATAAAAAAAATCCACACACGTAACTGACATCTCTTTATCTTGGCTAACGTGAAGAGAGAGAGAGAGAGAGAGAGAGAGAGAGAGAGAGAGAGAGAGAGAGAGAGAGAGAGAGAGAGAGAGAGAGAGAGAGAGAGAGAGAGAGAGGGGGGGAGAGAGAGAGAGAGAGAGAGAGAGAGAGAGGGGTGATGGGTCTCTAATGACGGTTTGATTGGAAGGTTGGAAATGTAGAGAGAGAAACAAGTGAAAGAGAGAGAAGTGCGAAAGAAAGCAACTAAGCTTATTTTTGCTTCAGTTGAAAGCTTTTCCAGTTTCCTTCTCAATTCTCAACCCATCCTTGGTGTCATCATTGGCAATTGCAATATCATCAGTCATTGTCACCATAAAATCTCACCCTCCTATCTCCTTCTTCTTCCCCTTTTCACATTTCTCATCCCACATTAAATTTTTCCATTCTTCTTCTTCTTCTTCTTCTTCAAGACTCTTCAACCCAGCCAACACGAAATTTTCTGGGTTTCTCAGTATATATTCAGTTTCATCTGGGTTTCTTAGTTTATATTCAGTTTTATGAAATTGGAATAGTACTTCAACAAGTCCTTTAGCTAAAGGTTTGAGCTTTCTTTGCTCTTTGTCCAATCCAAGCAAAAAGCTTTCATATTTCTCTCGAGCATTGAGCAGTTCTTCTTCCTTACTCTTCAAGCTTCCATTCAACATTAATTTTTCTGGGCTTCTTCTTATAAATTCAGTTTGATGGTAAAAATTTGAAATTGGTATACTACCTCAAGTCTTCAACAAGTCCTCTAGCTAAAGGTTTAAGCTTTCTTTGCTCTCTGTCCTTTCCAAGCAAAAAAGCTTTCATTTTCTCTCGAACATTGAGCAGGAACTACAAGTTAATTGTTTCAGGTACCTCTCTCTCTGTTTGTTATGCTTTTCCTATGAGAAATTTGGGCAATTATGTTTGTGGGTTTTGATTCTTCTGACATTTGAAAGTGTGGGTAAGCTCATATATGTTAATTATTTGGTTGTTTGACAAATTTTCACTATGAGAAACTTTCCCCTGAAACATACAGAAATGCCTGTTCATGCTAAATTTTGGTGATTTATTTAGCTGCTAATCACACATCCACACTTATAGGGAGTTGGGGACAGATACAGCTACTAAAATTTGGGAACACACAGTAAAAGATATTCTGGCTTGACTTTCCCTTTTCCCCTTTTTTGTTCTTTAATTTCATTTATTGGGGAAGAGTTTCTTTGAAGTGTCTCATCTTTCTTGGGAAATGAATTCGTTCATTCATAGTCATGGCTTTTCTGTAACTTAAGTTATGTTTCATAACTTGACAATTATGTTCTATCATAAAAAAAGGTGGCTCCAGTTTTCTTTATTTTCTTTAAATAAACAAGTCTTATTAGGTATGAATTGTTGAAGAAAACACATGGTGGGTCACATAGACAAATACAATACACAAAAAGAGGACAAACTAAAACAAGACAAATTAGTTTTACAAAATGCAGAGAAGACCTTTCTTTCTTTCAGCACAGATCCACTTTTCTCTGTTACGCCTACATCATACTCTTTCTAATACATAATAATTAAAAGCTAAATTAGATATTTATAGTAGATGAAAGTCTATAATATTTTTCGACCCAAAAAAAAGAGTCTACAATATCTCATATAGAATGTTTTGTCCTTTATAGGACAAACCTTATGTATAAAGTTTTGTGCTTTAGATACCAAGGGAAGAACAAATATGCAGCTCCAAAAGAAATAAAAACAAGTAGATTGTTATTTGATTCATTGGATTTCAAACGAAAAAAATTTGTATGCTATGAAGTTTCTACTTATTCCCTAGTTTAATGCTGTAAATTTGGTGTTCTTTGTTATAGCCAAGCTCCCATAGTTCAGTCATCGATCATGGCAAGGATGACACCACCAAAGAGCCCTATGGTATGTGAGAAGTACCAGACAGGTTGTATGTGGCGTTTATATGGCTTCTTCGACTTTCGTCAAGGTCATTCTAATAAGAAGCTGCTTTCAGATAAGAGGCATTCAAACAGATTTGGTAAGAATTTTGAATCATTTTGCACAATCACAACTGCAAATCTCTATGAACTGCTTTTACTTCCCCAGGTGCCACATCTGAATAAATCATAATTGCTGAAAGTACTGTAAAAGATACACATAGAACTTAGTCTACTGTTTTATGATTTCCTATTTTATTCATGCATTTTTTATATATTCCATGGTTTCATATTCAATAAGATCAAACCTTTATGTATTTTTCCATTGGATGCAGATAAAAGAAATTCTAAGACCAAGCTTGAATTGCTTAACAATTTTGATGAGAAGTGCCAAAGCATGGATGTAAGTGGCACCAACCTCCTTTAATCATGAAACTTGGCGCATAATTGCAAATACCAGTGCTTGTTCAACATAATGTTGTCTGATTCATGATGCCTTTTAGCCTTTTTATTTTGATTTTGAGAGCTGGTTATAAGATTTTATATCAACTTTTTATGCAGGCTTGTCTCTTCTATATATATATTTCCCATATTTCTTCTTTCTCCTCTCACATAATTGACTGCTGGCATGATTAACTTGATCAGCTGATTCGCAATTTTAATTGTTCCAGGACAAAATGAAAAACAAAACTCAAACTGTTGATTCTGATATGGCAAGTAAAAGAAAGCTCAAAGGTGAAGAGTTGTCCACTGAGGTGCCCGTGAATACAAATATTGCCTCCGAGGAAGTGAAACATATGCAATCCAATTCAAAACTTGCTGGTCATTTACCTAAGAAGAATAGAAACGCTAGCAAAACTCGTCAGACATCTCTTCCCATACCTCTTCATGGTCTGAAAACTGAAGCTAAGAATCGGGTACCTTCTTATTCAGCTTCAGTAGAAAAGTCTTTAAACAAGCTCAACTCAGCAGCATTGGCAGAAGATGTGCATGTCAAAAAACGAAGAGGATGTGGTTGTAAAAGCATTAATTGTGAGATTACTCTTCCACAAGTACAGATGAATGCAGCTGAGGCAATCATAAATCAAAAATTCATTGATGGAAAGTACATCAGAAGAGATGGGGTGAACCAGCAGTCTAAACAACTATCAGATGCAATAGAGATTTTGAATTCTAATAAAGAGTTATTCATAAAACTCCTGCAAGACCCAAACACTGTGCTAGCAAAACACATCGAAGACCTCAGAGAATCTCAGGCAATACAACATCAGAGTAAATCTCTTTCTGGAGCTAGTCAATGTGATGGTCCTGCTGGTATTCACAAAACGAAATCCTGCGATATTTACCCTTCTGAGGAAAATGATGATTCTCAATTTTCAGACAGAATAGTAGTTTTGAAACCTGGTCCAACGAGCATGCAAGATTCTGAACACAGTATCAATGATTGTTCCTCTCTGCAATCTTCTTTCAGCTTGAGAAATAATGGGCAGAGTGAAATGCCTGCGAATTTTTCTTTTAGTCAGATAAAGAAGAAATTGAGACATGCTATAGGGGTAAGCAGAAAAGAGAAACTTTCCAAGTCAATGGTTGGTACACTACATAGCTCTCCCTGTGAAGACTCAAAAGAGGATTGTAAAGGAAAAGGTGTGGAGATCATTAGAATAAATTCACCTAGTGGAGTAATGATCAAGTCTTCTCTTGATGTCAAGAAAAGAGACAACATAGGCAAGGTGAGAGAATATGAATCACGCATTGGATGTGAAGCTGCATCAACCAGTGGAAGTGGACTTGGAAACTTAAACATTTCGGTTGTCCGCCATCCCAGGCGAAAGGAATCTGAAAGTTCTGTGGAGGCTAGGAATCAGCTGTTGGAATTATTAAATAGTGGAAACAAGGACAAGAACCACGGAAAGCAGGAACAGAAAACCCTGGAAAGGATGATATCATTTCCTGAGTATGACTTCTTGCCTACACGTAGTCCTGCAAGGGACTGGGAGAATAGGTTGGTTAATGAACAAATGAGATTTTCACCCCACAGAAATTGCCAACTGTTATATGAGAACAAGTGGAGGCTTCAGAAAGAAAAAACTAGCTGCTCAAGTCCTACAGGTTTGAAGTTACTAATTGTAGATTTTGCATTATTCTCTTATGTTCTCTTTTATTTAGCTGATAATCAATCATCTGCCCTGATTGCAGAGAAAAAGGATAGCATGCTCCGAGGAGAAACTAATAATTTAGAAGTGCCTTCTGAATCAGAAAGCGCATGTAGCAATGATACTGTGGAAACTAATGATAATGTCCACCCAGGAGAAACTAATTCTTCAGGAGGGCTAAGGACAGCCGATTGCATGGAGAAGACCAATACCACAGAAACTAATGATACTATATACCAAGCAGAATCTGATCCTGTAGAGACACTGCCTGACATAAATTGCAAAGACAAGGCTCTTGATTGGAGTACAGAAAAAACCAACATGTACGAGGAAGACGAATATTTTAAGAGCTCCAGACAGGTAAATCACTCCCTGATTTTCTCTCTCAAGTTATATACGAGGTATTCTACATACTACCTGTCGTCGGGTGTTTGTTTTTTTTTTTTTGCCAACTTATGTGCTTTTATTTCATTGTTTTGCTAATGATCCTTGTTCTCAGTTAACATTTCAGGAGCAGCCATCAACATCTTCACCTGATTTTTTTGAGTCACCTCCAAGAATTCAGAGAGTGGAAGATTCTGCTAGCACTGAAGATAAAGGAGAGCATCCAAGTCCAGTTTCTGTACTTGAGCAGTTTTTTGTAGATGCCATATCTGAACCTGGTAGGCCTTCATCCTGAACTACCATTTTCTCTTTTTCTCTGTTTTGTCTCTGTTCACTTCTCATAACTGAATTAAATCGAATATGTTTCTGCAGCTGAAGAGCACCATTCTGCTCCTCTTGTGAGGTCCACTATGGACCCTGAAATTAGTAGTACCTCTTCTTTGAATGAACATGGATTGATCTCTGAGTATGTTAGTGCAGTGCTGCAAGCTGCCAGCTTAAATTGGGAAGAAATCTCAATGATGTGCGACTCATCAGATCAACTGCTTGATCCATTCTTGTTTGACACAATAAAGTTGCAGACTAACCAATTCCGTGGTAATTGCATGCTCCTCTTTGACTGTATAGATGAAGTCCTTGCCAACGTATACCACAGTGATCTTCGATACTGCCCTTGGGTGTCATTTATCAAGCCAAATGTTCGACAACTCCCCATCGAGAAAACCGTGATTCATAAGGTGATGGAGTATGTTGATTGGCACCTCTTACCTCATTCATCACCCGGGACATTACAGCAGCATGTTGAAATGGATATAGCACGATCTGGAACATGGATAGATCTCCGGAAGGATGCTGAGGTTGTTGTTTTTCAGATGGTAGAAGATGTTTTAGAAGAATTGATAACAGAAACCATAATATAGCAGCTGGCCTTCAGAAGAATTGTATATTGCTATATAGATGCACTTTGGTGTGCAGTCTGCACTGGACAGAGGAAATTAGTTAGCTTCAGTTGTTTAGAACAAACAGGGTGTTAAGTTATATTTAAAATGTCTTCGGATTCCTTGAACACGACATCATGCAAGCACAAGTTTACAAGTTCACTAGAACATGGGGAGATGACCAAATGGGATTCTGAAGATACACCATTGAACACATCTTATGGCCAGATGTACATAAACGTCAGTCTGAATCTCTGCGGTATACCCTTCAATCCATTAGAAGGCTCAAGTTTCCTGTATATAGTGTATAGTTTATAACTTTATATTAAGCCTCTCACAGGTACTAATTTTTGCTTTACAGAAAGATCTTGCTGGGGTTGCTATCTCTTCTGTGTGTTTAGATAGTTTGCAGTACTCTGCTGTACATTTGTTTGTTGTTGGGCATCCGGTCCCCAAACCCCAATTTACAAAAAACGAAAAAAGGAATAATATGACAGGATGAATTGTTCATGCGTTCATACTTGGTTTAAATGAAGCTTTTATTTTTGAAATGATACTTTGTAGATGTTATTACTTGATAAGTGACTATCCATTGTTGATACTTGATAAACACATGCTTGTCTGGACATAAGTACAATGCTCCTTACTGAAAGCTAGAGTTTTCCAAAGCAGATCCTTTTCTTTTTGGTATATGAATCAGAACCCCTTTTTCTTTTGGTAAGCTAACATAGAGCCTTATTGTTTCGGTAATAAAAAATCAGAACTTATAATGTTTCAAAGTATAGGAAGCTTCTGGTGCATTTAATTTAGACAAGATTTTTATCTTTTATCTGAAGTGGCAGAATATAAATAGTTAGGGATCTATCATACAATTTCCTGATCTCATATTAATTTCTGACACTCAGAAGTCCATAAGCTGGTACTATGAGAATGGCTACAAAGTGATAATTATTTTGCTGGCAACATTTAATATCCGTTTTTGTGCAGATGCAGTACAAGCATGGGGAGGATATCAAAGGAAGACTTGGAGCTGGATACGCTTAAACTTATAAAGAACCTGCAGTGAAGAGTTTCCGGGTAAGCTTAGATGCTGAAAATGTAGTTGAGACAATATAACATATCGAATTCACTAGTTTGTAATCATCGTTGTCTATTTTTCTCTTTTCCCACCAACAGACTGAATATGGCGAAATTGTGGATTGCATTGATGTCTACAAACAACTTGCTTTCGATCATCCTGTGCTCAAGAACCATAAATTTCAGGTCGATATTCGGTCAGTTGATGATGCTAACAAAACTCTTTATCTGTTAAAGTTTATTGGTTCAGTGCTGGTAAAACCTACATCCATTCTTGTAGAGATGAGAAATGAAGAATTGACAACTGACTAACTGAGACATAAATATTCACACGTGTCTGTGGTCCTGGGACTCCTGGCATTGAAGGTAGAACGTTGGCTCACTCTTCATGTTCAAAACATATTGAATAATTTGTTAGACAACTATGTATTTAGAAGCCGAACTAGTGTTAGTAATAAAGTCGTAGTTAGATTTAGGAGAAGAAAAAAAAAGTCTCTCAAGTCTTATGGCCAGCACGTTGATTAATTCCAGGCATTTTATTGAACCATATATAAACTTATTCCGTATATGTCCAATGGAACATTACATACTTGCCATGAACAAGCTCAAATTGATACATATATAACTACTGGGGACTGGGAATGGGACTGGGACTTGGAGCTTTTAATGTGGCAGTTTGTTGTGCAGTGATGCATGCATCTTTCCATTTTCTTTTGATCTGCAATGAAAAATATACAGTTAAGAACATTTTTATCAGAGGAACAAAAATTAAAATGTTATAGAGAAAGGGAAGGAGGGTGTACCGTTGCCATGTTTGACACAGTGGTGTGAGCAACGATGTTTGCAATGGTGATGGTGACCCTTGGTTTTCTGAGCTAGACCCCCGGTGCTGCCGGAGCACTGGTTGCCACAATTTTTTAAGCACTCTCTTGTCATCGGTGTTGGGCAAGATGCTGTGCAGTTCACGTAACAATCATCTGCGATTGCATTTCCGGCGATTAATAAAATCACCATTATCAACACCAAAGAAACACCCTTCAACTCCATTTTCAAAATTTTCAACTTCTGATCAAACAACTATGCTTCTAAATTACACCTTGACGATACCAAGACTC
This sequence comes from Rubus idaeus, assembly GCA_030142095.1. Lineage (NCBI taxonomy): Eukaryota > Viridiplantae > Streptophyta > Magnoliopsida > Rosales > Rosaceae > Rubus > Rubus idaeus. Next base: position 7,025,046 of record CM057969.1, read on the forward strand.
AAGCACACGTTTTTATAGGTGTCATTGTCTAACCGTTATAAGGCAGGTGCATAAATGTGATCCTGACAGTTATAACTCAAAACTGGGAAGTAACTATTAGTTTTGATGGTCATCAATCCGCCATATGCTTAATATTTTCCTCATAATGAAGAATTAGAGTTTTGGAAGGTAGGTGCATAAATTATTAGTTTCCTTTACGTGCTTTTTATCCTTAAACAGTAATTAAAAATCCCAATTAAGTGCTTTTGACCAACAAACAAACAATAAAAAGCTAGATCGTGTTTCTTAATACAAATTTACAAGCCATTAAGGTATGATACGGTACAAAGCCAAAAAAAATAATTATTTTGAGTGAGTAATTATTATGTGATCCAAGACTACTAATGACATTGTCGGCTAATAGAATCATGACATCATCTCTGCGGAGCTCAATGCAGGAAAAAAAAATTATATCAAGGATTTTAATCTCGTTCACTTGGTAACCAGATGACTAAGGATTTTGTGATAACTCATCTTTGGATATATCAAGGATTGAGATTAAATAAGTAATTTTTAAGTGCTTTATTCTCAACCCTTAATATAAAATTCAAGAGTGACCAAAATATTACTGTTAACTTATTAGTACAATAACGTTATATTTAACTAGTCTCTTCGCACAGACGAGAAATTTTTCCAAGTGGCAATCAAACCACATGGGTTGTGTGACCATCCAATTATAAAGTTATTTTCATTAGAAGTGTTTAAACTTTCACGCACTGGACAAAAATATAACTAACTTTAAAAACGATTAATAAGGTACTTCAACTTTCAAAAACACATTATCTGAGAGCATATCAGTCATTTGACCTCTTGTGAGATTCTTAGTTAAATGAGACCACATGTGGGCCCATGTGAGATAATTTACAGAAATTTTATGGTATTTTCTCTCATGTTTAAAGGGGTTGGGGGAACCTTGGCATGCATCCTTGTGAAGTGCAGTTTTTTTTTTTAATTTTCTATGCCATAATTTAACCTTCTAAAAATCATTGGTAAAAATATGTCATGGAAAATTAGAACAAAAATGGGTCTTGACATGGTTTGACATGTTTAGAGGGGTCGGAGGGTACATTGGCATGCTTCCTTCTAAACTGCAGTTTTTTTTTAATTTTTCGTGTCATACTCTAACCAATTGTAGAACATGATTTTTAGAAGGTGTTTCAATTGACAGAACTCGAAAATCTAGAACTTATTATTTTTTATGAATTTTCTAGTTTTCCGACTTTGAAAAATTGTTATAAAAAAATGGTCGAGATTTTTTCATTCTGTTAGTATGAGAAGTGTTTAAAAATTATTATTTTAATGTGGAAAGATTTTGATAGGAAAATACAAACATGTGATTTCGGCCAAAAATTTTTGTCAAAAACCAAGGTCTTGGAAATGTTTTTTTCTAAGAAAAAAATTTTTTGGTTGGTCCGCCAAAATTGAAAATTGGAAACAGTTAGCATCGCTTGCATAAACATAGTTATGGGCACAATATGAAAATGACACTAATTAGGACACAATACTCATCAAAAACTAATGGACAAGAGCATTGGTATGTGCATCTGAATTTGCATCGGCTTTGCCACAAGAATGGGAATGGGCAAGGGCAAGGGCAAAGACTTGGCCACTAGAATGCAAGGGCTTTGCATTGGCTAACCGACATTTTTTGTTAGCCCTTGTAAGGTAGGCAATCTTCAAGATTCCTTGCTTACTAAAGATTAGCATATTGAACCCTCTTTTCCAGATTCGATTTGAACTTGGATTCTCTGAGGACGAGTTTGATGAATCAGGTTCTAGTTTGCTGGATGTAGTATAGAATTCAATTTGTTGGTTGCTCCAACTAAACATGTTGAATAATTGTCAGGCATTTTATTGAACCATAAATTTATTCCGTATGTGAAATCATATAAATGTCCCATGGACAAAACATGGATACATATGTAACTACTGGAGACTGGGACTAGGGCTAGGAGCTTTGATATTGCAGTTTGTTTCGCAGTGATGCATGCATCTTCCCATTTTCTTTTCATCTGCCATGAAAAAGAACAAGTAAGAATATTTATAACAAAGGGGGGAGAAAAAGAAACAAGGGAGAATAAAATTAAAATGATATAGAGAGAGAGAGGGTACTGTCACGATATTTGGCACAGTCGTGTGAGCAACCAAGTTTGCAATGGTGATGGTGGTGACCCTTAGTTTTTTGAGCTAGACCTGGGGGAGGGGAGCCGCCGGAGCACAGGTCGTTACAATAGTCGATGCACCATTTTGCTATTGGTGTAGGGCAAGCCGCATAACAGGTCCGATAACATGGATCTTCAGTCTTTGCATTTCCGGTTACTAGTAGAATCAACAGCATCACCACCAAGGAGACACTCTTCAACTCCATTTTTGAAATTTTTTTAAGAGCAAATAAACTCAATCTCTAATTTTGTATTTAACGACACTAGCTACGACGCTATACCTTGTGATTGATTCAAGAACTAAAGCACGCCATTTATAATATATAGGTCTTATTGTCCACCTATTAGAGGCAAGTGCATTAAATCATAATCTTTTCAGAATTTCTTTATAATAACATACCAAGTAAAACGTTAGATATTATTCTTAACTGAGAAAATCTCAAATATTATCTTTAATTAGGATTTTCCAAGCAAATAAGTCAACAAACTTATAAAAATAAGTCAAATGAGATTTTTTATTACCATAAAAGCCAATGGCTACTAAAAACTCCTGGATACATGTCCTTTTTGTATAAATTTTTTTAACACTCAATTCCCTGTTTTGTGATTGTCATCATCTTAATTAACATAATTAATCTTTCAAAAAAATAACATAATTAATTAAGATCAAACAAGATTTCATAAAATAAACGAATTTATTATATTTTCTAAACATAATTTCCTAAATTTATTCTTTTTAATCAAAGTTAATTATTAGTGCATTAATTTTTATAAATTTCCTATATATTGGTTTGAACAACCTAATATCTCAATGTTTCCTTCTTCATATTGAATCATTTCTTTCTTCATTTTCTTCTTCTTCCATGACCATCTTTTTTCCAACACATTACATCTTCCTTTCTTTCTTGTTCCATGACCATGTTTTCTCTCATACTTAATTTTGATGTGACTTCTTCTCAATTACTTCCTTTAACATAGAATCAATTGTGACATTAGTCAACTTTTATCATAGTATTAATTGAAAATTTTTATTTCACATTTTTATGTCTTATTTGTTGGTAAGATTTTAATACCTGCTATAAAGATATTCAATGGATATTGTTTGAATTTGTTTTAATTCTTTCTACTTTGTAATGTAGGTATATTTATAAGTATAATCATAAATCATATCATGAATTTTAATTTTTTGACTTATTACAATGACACAATTCAAATTTAAAAGTTGGTCTCTTTACCAAGTTCAAAAAAGTTTAGATTTATAATGAATTTGTAAAATCTTATTCGATTTTTAATTTTTGTTTAAGAATAGCTGAAAATAAAGATAATAGAATGCTATGAAATCTAATGTATTTCATTGATGAAATAGGAATCAATAATGGAGTAGGAATCCTATTTTAAATACAATCCATATTCTAGAAAGATTTATCTTCCATAACCTATTCTAGAGTATCCTAGTTTAACAAAACACACAATAATGAATATCCTGAAACACTCCCCCTTATGCCGATCAGAACTACGTGGTGTGCGCTTTAGGAAAAAAAAGTACAATGCACCCTTCACATTTGAAAGTGGCATGTATGTACTAGACTCCCCCTAATGTCTGAACCTCCCCCTGATTCCTATAATCTTGGGAGCTCGGATAACTTAAACATGTCAATGCTTTTCACATATTTTTCAAATGTGGCATTGGAGATTCGTAGCCAACATAAATACATAAACGTCTCTAATGACCCATTTTAGTTGCCCTATGGGGGTGCAATTGGCATATAAACCGCACAACCAAATATGCGTAGGTGTGAGACATCTGGCATATATCCAGTTACCATCAGGTACGCAGAGAAAGGTTGATTGACAGTGGGTCTGAGACGAATAAGTAAAATTGCATGCAATATTGCATAACCCCAAACAGATAGTGCGAGATTGATGCGTATAACTAATGCCCGAGCGACTATTTGAAGTCTCGTAATGGTGGTTTATGCGAGACCATTATGTGTGTGTGTGTGTATGGAGTACATGATGCTCAACATCAATCTCAATGGACATGCAATAATTATCAAAAGTCTGTGAGGTAAACTCTCCAGCATTAATTGTCAAAACCTAATTATTTGGGTGGTGAGTCCGTAAGCGTATAATTTGAGCTATGAGTTTAGCATAAGCAATATTTTTTGCAAACAATAAATATGACTAGCATGTCGATGCATCAACTAAAACCATAAAATATATGAAAAGTCCGGAATATGGATGGATGGGTCCACAAATGTCTCCTTGGATTCGATGTAAGAATATAATATTTTCTTTAGTGTCATTAGCATAGGATGGTGTCGATCCTAATTTCTTAAAGGAACAAGTTTTACAAAACGAGCTCTTGGCCATAGAGGCTGCAGAAACATTAGAGGCATCTTGATTAAGATTTGAATTAGGGTTAGACCATGAGGATTTGGTCATGTCAGAGGGGGGGTCGAAAATCCGTGCATTTTATTGAACCATAAACTTATTCCGTATAGTGACATCATATAAATGTCCCATGGACAAACCCACATGGATACATATATAACTACTGGAGACTGGGACTAGGGCTAGGAGCTTTGATGTTGCAGTTTGTTTGGCAGTGATGCATGCATCTTCCCATTTTCTTTTCATCTGCCATGAAAAAGAACAAGTAAGAATGTTTATAACAAAGGGGGAAAAAAAAATAAGGGAGAATAAAATTAAAATGATATAGAGAGGGAGGCTGGGGAGGAGGGTACGTACCTTCGTGATAGTTGACGCAGTGGTGTGAGCAACCAAGTTTGCAATGGTGATGGTGGTGGCCCTTAGATTTTTGAGCTAGACCCGTGGGAGGGGATCCGACGAAGCACTTGTGCTTACAATAGTCGAGGCACCGTTTTGCTTCCGGTATAGGGCAAATCGCAATGCAGTCCGGATAACACCCATCTTCAGCCTTTGCATTTCCGGTGATTAGTAGAATCCCCAACATCACCACCAAGGAGACACCCTTCAACTCCATTTTTCAATTTTTTTTAAGAGCAAATAAACTCAGTCTCCAAATTTGTATTTGATGACACTAGCTACGACGCTATACCTTGTGATTGATTCAAGAACTCAAGCACGCCATTTATAGGTCTTATTGTCCAGCTATTTGAAGCAAGTGCATAAAATCATAATCTTTCAAAATTTTCTCAAGTAAAACGTTAGATATTATTCCTAACTGAGAAAATTTCAAATATTATCTTTTGGATTTTCCAAACAAATAAGTCAACAAACTTACAAAAATAAGTCAAATGAGATTTTTATTACCATAAAAGCCAATGGCTACCAAAAACTCCTGGATACATGTCCTTTTTGTTTAATTTTTTTAACACTCAATTGCCGGCTTTGTGATTGTCATCATTTTAATTAACATAATTAATTAAAATCAAACAAAATTTCATAAAATAAACGAATTTATTATATTTTTTAAACATAATTTCTTAAATTTATTCTTTTTAATCAATGTTAATTATTAGTGCATTAATTTTTATAAATTCCTTATATATATTGGTTTAAACAACCTAATATCTTAACGTTTCCTTCTTCGTATTGAATAATCTCTTTCTTCATTTTCATCTTCTTCTATAGCCATTTTTTTCCAACACATTATCTCTTCCTTTCTTTCTTGTTTCATGACCGTGTTTGTAGTCAACCTTTATCATACTATTAATTGAAAATTTTTATTTCACATTTATATGTCTTATTTGTAGATAAGATTCAGAAGTAGATTGATGATATGATCTATTTTTTTTTTGTTTCACATCTTAGGTAGAATAAAATATTATTTAATACCTACTATCAAAATATTCAGTGGATATTGTTTAATGGATAGGGGGCATGCGGCCTCTTCCTTTTATGGAGAGTTATCGCATGTTAGCACGTGGGTCTCATGTCTCTTTTACTTTGTTCGGGGTTTGCTAGTGTTTATCTGTATGAGCTTTATAGTTAGAAAATATTAGATTACTTTGGTAACAACTTTCTTGACAGCTCCACCGGAGCAGTTGTTATGTGTAATTTTGTTGAATTTTAATAGATTTTGACAGTTCCTCTAAAAAAAAAATATTTAGTGGATATTGTTTGAATTTTGTTTTTATCTTTTCCACCTTGTAATGTAGTTATATTTATAGATATAATTATGAATCATATCATGAATTTTAATTTTTTGACTTGTTACAATGACCAAGTTCAAAAAAGTTTCTATTTATCATGAATTAGTAAAATTCTATTCGATTTTTAATTTTTGTAATTTCATTTTTTTTTTGTAATTTATACAAATGCACATTATTACTGTACCTTGATTTTTTTTTTTAAAGGAAAATGTACATTATTCAATCTGAGTAGGATTGTACAAGGAAATAAAGAAAAATAAAACCAACCAATTAAAGTCCACTTCCCGCCAAACTTTCCAATACCTTAATTTCTCGATTCCTTAAACCCCGACTTCCAATATAAATTTCACAGCCACTCACTCCCATTGCGTCACCCTCAACTCTAAAACCCCCATAAACCCTAGCCACCGCCGCTGCCTCCATGGACCCAAAAGTCGTGAAATCCGACCTAGTCCTGATTCTTGACTATGGCTCCCAATACACCCACCTCATCACTCGCCGAATCCGATCCCTCTCCGTCTTCTCCCTCACCATCTCCGGCACCAGCCCCCTCAAGACCATCACCGACCTCAACCCCCGCGTCGTGATCCTCTCCGGCGGTCCCCACTCGGTCCACACCGAGGACTCGCCGAGCTTCCCCGACGGATTCATCGAGTGGGCCGAGGCCAACGGCGTGTTCGTGCTCGGAATCTGCTACGGGCTCCAATTGATAGTGCAGAGGCTTGGTGGGGAAGTTAGGGTTGGGGAGAAGCAGGAGTATGGGAAGATGGAGATTGTGGTGGAGAGAAACTCTGGACTTTTTGGGTCCAAGAGCGTTGGGGATAAGCAGGTGGTGTGGATGAGCCATGGCGATGAGGTGGCGAAGCTGCCCATTGGGTTTGAGGTGGCGGCGCAGAGCCAGCAGGGAGTGGTGGCTGCCCTCGAAAGCCGGTCGAGGAGGTTCTATGGGTTGCAGTACCACCCGGAGGTAATGTTGTTAGCTTTGGCTTTGTGTTTGATGGGTTTACTTGGTTTTTGGATACTTGGTACTGGGAAAGTTTGCTAATTTTGGTTGGCATATTATTTCATTGGAGTTCTTTAGTGTTCATCAATCATGTGCTTTCATTAAGTGTCAACATTTTTGTTGTTTCTAAACAGTTTTTCATGAGAAAATTGCTGTGGATCAGTTAGTTAGTTTTGGATAGAGAGTTTTTTTAATTCTGGTTATGTATGTTGTTGAATTGGATTTCGATGATTGTGGATTGCATCGACATTGCTATGTTTGTTTTGACTTGGAATAAACGTAAGTTGTTATCTTTTGGCATCCTCTTTTTATATGCTCTGATGCAATTTTCGGTTAGTTGCTTCAAAACTTCAAATGAAGGACTTCAAGGTGACAATTTTCAGTTTTTGGTTATTTCAAATCATGGGCATGTACAACTGCTTCAGTAACTGTTATTTGGAAATCCTGTGTAGGTGACACATTCTCCAGAAGGGATGGAGACACTTCGATACTTCCTCTTTGATGTTTGTGGAGTCAGTGCAGGATGGAAGATGGAAAACATAATGGAGGAAGAAATAAAAGTGATAAATAGCACAGTTGCGCCTGAAGATCACGTCATATGCGCATTATCAGGAGGTGTTGATTCCACAGTGGCCGCAACTCTTGTTCATAAGGCTATTGGTGATAGGCTTCATTGTATCTTTGTTGATAATGGTTTGTTGAGGTGAGAGAGGTAGCAGTTTAATTAACTTGGAAAGATTATTACTTTGTTTATGTTGTAGACTTCACTTGTGTTTCTTTGGCTTCCCTAATAGGAATTTCATCTCTCATGTAGATATAAGGAGAGGGAACGCGTGATGGAGACCTTTGAGAGAGATCTTCATTTGCCTGTCACTTGCGTGGATGCCACAGAACAATTTCTTAGTAAGCTTAAAGGTGTTGTTGATCCTGAGGTGAAAAGGAAAATTATAGGGAAAAGAGTTCATCTGCATTTTTGATGCCTTTGCGCATGAGCTGGAGCAAAAATTAGGGAGGAAACCCGCTTACTTGGTCCAAGGTACCCTGTATCCGGATGTGATTGAATCTTGTCCACCACCTGGAAGTGGAAGGACTCATTCCCACACAATCAAGAGCCATCATAATGTTGGTGGGCTTCCCAAGGACATGAAATTGAAGCTCATTGAGCCACTTAAACTTCTATTCAAGGATGAGGTTTCAGCTCTCAACTTCCTACTATCTTGCATGTACCATGCATTAATCTTCCTTTGGTAGTGTGCTGATTATTAACTTGCATCTTGTTAGGTTCGCCAATTGGGGAAGATCTTGAATGTTCCTCAGGGATTCCTAAAGCGCCATCCATTTCCTGGGCCTGGCCTTGCCGTAAGAGTCTTGGGTGATGTAACTACAGACAATGCTTTGGAAATCCTCCGCCAGGTATATATGTTTGTCCATGAAGATAAATCCATGACTATGTTGGTTTTGTTGGAATTGTTTTCACATATTTTTAAACCTATTTGTTTCCAGGTTGACGAGATATTCATACAATCAATCAAAGATGCTGGGCTATATGATGAAATTTGGCAAGCATTTGCAGTGTTTTTGCCTGTAAGATCAGTTGGAGTTCAAGGTGATCAAAGAACACATTCTCATGTTGTTAGTCTCAGAGCTGTAACAAGTCAAGATGGGATGACAGCCGAATGGTATGCCTTCATTTGTGGTACAATTTGTTATCGTTTATGTTTTATCACCTTTATGCTAATTACTTTCATGTTGCTTAACTAAGTAGACAAATGTTAACAATCATATTATTGTGTACGAAATTTTTAGGTACAACTTCAAACATGAGTTCCTTGATGATGTGTCACGAAAGATTTGCAATAGTGTCCGCGGTGTAAACAGAGTAACTTATGACATTACATCAAAGCCTCCTTCAACAATTGAGTGGGAATAGTGCCATTTTCAACCCAAATGCTTGAGCTCTGCCCCAGTAGTGAAGTTATCTTGTCTAGACAAAGGAATGATTTTTCAGATGGCAATTCCATATATGTCTATGGAAACATCTTAATTAGAAATTATATTGTACATTTCTTTCTGGTGATGGATTTGGAGTTGAATGTGTGAAGTATGCTTTAAGTCATTTGATGAGCTTCATGTTTTGCTTTCATTTATTGTCTCTACTTCATTGCATTCAGTGTCAGCCTTTTGTGCCCAGTATTTCTGAGGATTCGGAAATCCGACCAGAGCATGTGCACAAAACATCTCTGTCTGACGAGTATGGAGATGATATGAGTATTTCCAGCATAAAAAGTGTTCATAGGATCATGAAACTAAAGATTGTGGAAAGGAAATAGTGTAACGCGTTATTCTTGAGGACCACCAGTAATTACTTGGTACATGCTCAAATAACACTAGTTGGCTAACTCTGAAAAGCACATAGACAGAAGGCGAGGCTTTTGGCTTTTGAAACCACGAAGAAAAGCAAAGCCTCATTAGCCTTGTCTCAAAGGGTCAAATCTCTTCATTTTGCTTGCATGTTTAGTCTTTATCTCATCTTCACAAGAAAAATTTATGGGATCCATCCCTGACTACCGCTTCGTTTCTCATGTGTACGTTTTCTGGAAATGAGTTCTGATTATGAGTTTAGAAGGCAAATCCTAGTTTCTTTTTTTTATATTTTTGGGCAAACTAGAAAGTAAATCCTAGTTTAGAAGGTAAATTGCTAAATCCTAGTTAGTAAGTTCTTAATATTCGTTGCAAGACACTTTTCTTTCAAAGAAGAAGATACTGGGAATCTGGTTCACTGGTTGCACTCAAAAGGGAACTAATGTCTCAGCGGCAGCTGTCACTTTTATCAAGATTAGAGCCTCTCTTTCACCAAAAATATTTCCACCTTTATTTTACAAGCCATGTGATCAAAGCCCTTTGCTACAGAATGAGAGAGATATACTATACTATGATTTCATATAAAATTTGATGGCTAGCTGCTGAACTTTATAAAGCTTTTTACCAAAAACTACAATACCAACACACTTTTTCCCATTAGCAAAGTAGACATAGGGAAAAGACTAAAAGGACTAGGTTACTTAGGTTTAATTACTTCTGTATCCTTATGCTGATGTAAGTCTAAACAGTACCATGCAGTAGAAAATAGAAACAGAATTTTCAGAAGCTAGCCTTCAACATGCCAATTTCACCTAACGGCCAACTGCCTAATGGTTACTACGAGGGCGGAATCACTGCTGCCTCTTAGACTCTAGATCTAAAAACAAAGCTTAGTAAAGCAAAACTTAACATCAGTTCTTGATAAGAAGTTCCTTTTATGCAAATGAACTGTAAATGAACAGATATATTTGTACAGTACGTGGAGAGGAAGAACTCGAAGTGCAGGTGATCATAAAGATCGTCTCGAGGTACTCTTTATCCGATATACTGACAATAGATAAAAACATATATTTTTGCGACGGTGGTTCTGGGCACAAACTGAATTTATTTATTCAAACATAAATACAAACTAAGAACCCAGAGCCTCACTTTTAAACAGCTATAAGCTGTTTAGCTACTCATAATTAAATACAAACTTACTTGAAAATAAGAACTTTAGAAGCTAGACCAGGATGCTTCGACTCGCACACTTGGCTCTACTCTCAGATATCTTAGTGATAGTTCTGATTTTCGATGCCTTACAAACTGAATGAAAGGCTCCTTATATAGGGAGCGGAACTCAAAACGGAATTCAAAATACAGAATTAAGAGATAAGATCCAGCTCATGTGGACCAGCGAATTATTCCGTTCTTAGTGGAATTCTTGGTAGATGATGGAGACTTGTCTGCTGTCGGCAGAAAAAGCCAGATTCCTTCTTGATAAGGTTTGGTGCGCTTCAGCTTTCCATCATATTTTCAATGTTTGCTAGCGCCTCGTCATCAAAAGGATAATTAGGGGACCCTGGGGACCCGATTCCACTAGCTGTTCCTTTGTCGTAATCTTCGACATTGAAATCTTCTAGATCTGAGTCTGGGTAGATCTGATAAGGGTTATCTTTTCCCAAATTCTCTAGCCAGGTGTATGTGGCTTTTGTACAATCCACCTCGTCTCTCATTATTGAAGAGAAACAATCACATGCAGTTGGTGGGGGATGATCATAGCTGGTGATCATTATCTTTTCGCCACTTGCCAAAAGATTCGCCTCACTATCTTGAGGAATGAATTTTTTGATAAACTCAATAGTCATTGCCTTCATCCAGGAGATGCTTTGATTTGGTTTACCATTGATACCCGAAACTGCAGGTTTATCGTCCACTGTAGGACCGTTGATTAATCGAACATAATGATATGGCGCTATATATTCAATAGTGCCGTCTTTCTTTTCAATCCACTCTGGTGGAGTTGAGATGAATTTGATTCTCAGAATGCAACCATCTGGTCTGATGTTCTTGACCGTGTTGACTATGATTGCAGGGAGACCTCTCAGGTCATCATTGGTTTTCGACCAAAGGTTATGGACAAAACCATTTTCAACAAGCCATAGCTTGTGGTTCTGGTGGTGTTCTGCTTGAACATTTACCACGTATCTTCCACAGAAGGGACCAGGAACAGCAACAAGGGTGCCTGGTAAACTTCCGGTTGTTCCTAGAGCATTATGGAATTCGAACCATTCTTTTTCTGTTAGAGCTCTGAGAGGAACTTTCGCGCTTTCTGGTGAAGTGCTTATTTCTAATTTTGGTTCTCTTTGAACACTTCTTCCTCCATCATGGAGTTCTTCTGTTAAGGCATATAAAGATGAGAACATTTGCCTTGTATTTTTCTCCAGATAACTGTACAGGAGGTTATCCAGTAAGATCCTCTGATCTGTTGTCAGGCGTCTTCCAGTTCTGTAGACGTCTCTGTCAAAGGTTTGGAGTTGGTATCCATGAATAATTTTTGTTCCAGTAGGAACATGTTTGCTTTTTGGCAAAGCAACAGCCATTAACGGGTTTGATGAGCCTTTACCGCCTACCGTTTGAGACGGGCTAGCCAGTCCTTTTCCCTGGGACTGATCAGTTGTGAAGGTTTCTTTTGGAACCTTAGTATAGGATTCAAGAATATCCTTCATTGATGAATCTTCATCATTCATTCGGCCTTTGCCTTTGTCTGTTCTTCTGAACATTGCCATCTCTCTGGTGAGGGCGTCTGGAAGATAGTTCTTGTTACCTGCAATTAATTCAACATTATAATCATATTGGTTAAGAAATAATTGCCAATTAGCTAATCTTCCTCTATCAGCAGCTTTATCAAGTTTAAAGTTTTTGAAATTTTTTACTCTAGCACAATCAGTTCTAACCGTAAACGGTTTTCCTAAAAATGCAGGAGAGTTTAAAATAGTCTTTTTAACTGCTAAAATTTCTTTTTCCCCTGTGGGATAATTTTGTTCTGCAGGGTTGAATTTACCGCTGCAAAATTTGCAAATCTTTTCGATGTTAGTGCCTGAGGTTTTAGCTAAAACTATTCCCGACCAGTAATGATCACTAGCATCAGTTTGAAGAATGATTTCATCATTCTCTTCAGGTTGTTGTAGTGGGGGTAAGTTTTTACACAGATTTTTTATCTGTCCCACTATTTTCTCATCATCTTCTGAGAATTTCCAGGTTCTCTTAGAACTTGTTTTAGGAGATAACATTGCTGTTAACCCTAATATTTTGGGAATAAAATCTCTCCCATAGTTTATGACTCCTAAAAACCTCTGTAGGCTTTTAGCATCAGGAATCTTGTCTGGGAACTTCCAGATTTTTTCTAGGATGTGGGGCTGGAGTTTTATCTCTCCATTTTTAATATTGATTCCAAGAAAATCAACTTCATCTAAGATAAAGAAAATCTTCTTTTCTCCTAGTATTATTCCGTGCTGAACTATCAGCTTGACTACCTCGTGTAGGTGTTTCATATGTTCTTCTCTATTCTTAGAGAAAACAAGTATATCATCTATGTATACTACACAGAATTCTGCCACGTGTTTGAAGATATTATCCATCTTTCTTTGGAAGATTGATGGAGCTTGTTTCAAACCGAAAGGCATAACTAACCATTCGTAATGACCCTGTGGTGTTCCGAAGGCTGTTAAAGGGATACTATCAGGATGCATCTTGACTTGCCAAAATCCTGATTTAGCATCAAATTTTGAAAAAACCTTTGCTCCTTTGAGCTGGTTAATTAATACTCTTGCTTGAGCAATTTGATAACCGTCTTTAACGGTCTTCTTATTGACATCTCTATAGTCAATAACCATTCTAGCTTTTCCTCTTACTTCTTCTGCATGATTCCTGACATAGAATGCAGGAGCATGATGAGGGCTAGTGGATGGCCTTATTAATTTTTTCCCTAAGAGATCAGCAATATCTTTTCTGAACTCTTTTTGATCTTCTTCCTTATACTGAGGAATGGCTTTCACATGACATATGGCATTCATATCATGAAGCTTTAATTCACAGACTACTGGGTCTTTTTCCCAGAACTTCTGAGGATCTATATCGATGTTTTGCTTTAACATCTTTTTTATCTCTTCTAAGCTAACAACCTTCTGATTTTTTATTTTGTTTTGAAGGTGTTTTATATTATGTTCATGGATGAAGCTTGCTTCTTCATCATCTTCATTTTCTTCTTCTGAAGATTCTTCTATAAGCAATTCTTCTTGCTTTTTGTATTGCAACACTGTTTCGAATTTTGGTTTATAATCACCACGATTTTGCTGCAACTTTTGATATTGAGAGGTGAAATTTGGACCAACAACGCTTTTTGCGTTTTTGATTCTTTCTGTCCAAAACATTTTATCACCTTTCTCGAAGCCTAAAACTTCTTTGTTTTGTGTGACAGTTTGTTCTAATAGGAAATCATTTCCTAACAAAATGTCAGAGCCTTGGCCTTCTGATTGCCAGACTGCTTTTATTGTAAAGTTTCCACCACCTATGGTGATCTTTACATCTTTTGCTACCTTTTTCATGGATAACCTACTTCCATCCATTTGTATTCCAGTAGCTATTTTATTTTTATCTTCAATCCAGAGTTCTTCTGGAATAGCAAATCTTTTTGCTATAGTGAATCCTGATCCGCTATCTACAAAGGCATGTAGATGATATTTTTTATGATCAGGGAACTTCAATCCGATCTCTATGTAGTTGCTGAACCTACTAGTAGAGATTATTTTTGAATGTTGAAGTTCTGACTGTATTTCTTCAGTCAGTGGTTTGCATCCTTCTGTTGGACATTTCTCCATTTCTATTTCTTCGTCGATTTTTTCTTTTTCGACTTCTTCAACCTTTGGCTTTGGTTGGATTATTAGATTTGGTGCAACTAAGTTGACATAGTCTTCCTTGTTGTCAACAAACTTAGCTCTTTCCTTTTCTCTATCATATAATTCATTTCTTTCTGCTAGATCATCAAAGTACTCTTCGTACTCTTGTTCAACTAACTGGCTTATTGAGCCATTTTTGGTTTTTCTTATAGCTTCAGCTATGAAGCATTCCTTATGATAGGTAAATCCTGTGCTTTCACAGAACATTGGGAGGCCATTTATCTCTTGACATTGACAGTAGTCACAGATAAACGTACCAGGTTTAACACAATAAGAAGACATTATTTCTTCTGTTGTGCTTTCTTCCCAATTTTTTACTCTGAGAACATATATTTCTCTTTGGTATTCATCTTCTGATGTATCTGATTCTGAAGAACTTTCTTCTTCATAAGCTGAATAGATAGATTGATTATCTTCATCAGAATATGCTATTTCATATCCTTTGATATTAGCTTCTTCTATGATCTCTTCATATTCTTCTAGAAGAGCCTTTGAAGTTCTTTTGTCCTTTTCGGGACATTCATTTGCATAATGCCCTTCTGCCTTGCAGAGCCAGCATCTGCATTTCTTCTTCTCTGATTTTTCTGGAGAAGAGGATTTTTTCTTGAAGAATCTTTTCTTTTGTAGGTTTTTCTATCTTTAGAATCTTTATTTCTAAAGTTATTTTTAAAATTGGAACTCTTCTTGAATCTCCAATTTTTATTCTGGTTTTTCTTAAACCTATTTTTTGAAAAGAGTTTATCTTTTCTTTTCTTTTGGGGGTATTGAGAATTATGACATCCCCAATTTGTAGGAATATCGAGAATTTTATAGCAGAAATTCTCATTTCCTTTTAATTGTTTTCTTGCCATCTTGGACTTATTATTTTCTATACACTGTTTTCTTAACAGTTCTTGAATTCTTTCTGCAACTCCTCCGACTGTAAATCTTTCTAGAGGACGTTCAGCTATGCTTTCTGCCACAGCTATATTCCAAGGGGCTGGTAACTTCCTGTGAAGTAAATTTACTAGATTTGTATCATCTAGTTCTCCAATAGTACAGTAGTACTGTTGGAATTCATTCAGATATTCTTCGAAATATCCTATGTCACATATGGACAATTTTTCAATATTTATTCTAGCTACTTTCTTAGCTTGATCATCATGGCTAGTTACACTGCCACAGAATTGTTCATAGAACGGTACAGCAAATTCATATGGGTTTTTTGAATTTACTATCTGTTCTAACCAGTTTTTTCCTCTTTCTGTTTCTTTAAACATGAGGTAAAACTTCTTTGCAATTCCTGTAAGGGTTGCCTCATAAATCACTTGTATATCTTGGGGTTGTAGTTTTCCTAAGGTTAGGGCTCCCATTAGGAAGAGACTCTCAGCCCATTGATCTAAGGCTTTTCTTTTGTCTAGAGCTTTCTCTAGTTCTAACCAAGTTCCTTGGGTGGTAACTGGAACTCTTGGTATACTGTTTTCAGGAATATATCTCTCGGAGTTTCTTTCTCCTTTTTTACCTGTAGGACCTTCCCTTATTGGAAGTCTTATCTTTCCATCTCTAGTGATGGAAGCAGTATTTGTTCTTGAATTTTCTCCTATTTCCATATCTTGGAAAGGTTGAGTTTTTCGCTCTTTTTTCTTTATATTGAAGTTTTCTATTTCTTCAAGAAGCTGTTCTAACCTTTCTAGGTTTTCGCAATTTTCTGCTTCTTCATAAAGCTCATAAAGCTTATCAGACCTTAGCATTTTTGCTGGTCGATGGAGTTCTAGTTCGAACTCATCTTGTTCGTCTAGATAGGGTTTAGTCTCACTGCTAGACGTTTCTCTTACAGTGTTACTCCTTCTGAGATTTTGAAGTCTAAGGTTTGGTAGACTTCTATTTAATTCTTCAAGGTTCACATCACTCTTTCTGTGACCTTCGAATCTTAGACTGATATTACCAGTTTTCTTGTCTTGATAAGACTTTGCTTTTATGTTTTCTGGCTGTAACTTCGGACCAGAAAGTTTCCATTCTATTAGAAATGTTACTTCGTTCCAAGTAACTTTCTTTATCTGCTCTGAGCAGTTTCTTGGGTTTGTGATGAAACCAGTAGTAATACCAGGGATGTTTGAGATTTTTGTCCTTGGTTCTACAGTAGTACCCATTAATTTATAGTATACTCTGTACACTATTGCAAGTTCTTGCATGCCTTCTTTCATGGCAATGCCATCAGTTTTTACTCTTAATCTTAGAGCATGAGTAGCATCTTTTATGCTAGTTGTGAAGTTCGGAAAACAATTGAAGTATGCAATTTGATTGCATAGGGAAGCTTCAAGTGCTCCTAACAGACTTTTTTGGAAATCTGTTATTCTATTGTCTTGTAAGACACATAGAGCCGAACAATCTATGTCTTCTCTGGCTAGCAATTTTATGCCTACTTGGACTGCACCAATATGCATAAATTCGTATTTTCTTTCTCTTGCCTTAGCTACTTCGCTAGGCGTTATCATTAGGAGATCTGTTTCTCCGGAGTTTGCTGGAGTAGTGAACTCAAGCATTTTGAATTGATGGCTATCTAGCAATTCTAAACTTCCTCGTTTATATATTTGTCTGAATTCAAATTTCGGGATTGTAGAGTTTTTTACTCTATTCTCAATTTCATTGAATTCAAATTCTTCAGCATTTACTAGCTGTACTTCCTTCTTTTTCTTGAAGATGCTTAGCATCTTGATATTTCTTGTGGTTTCTTTAGTTCCTTTTAGAACTTTGGATTTTTCAAAAGATATTTTAGTCAAGCTTGTTGACTGTTCTATATCCGGCATACTGAACTTAGTATGTATAGGGTTTTCTAACGGTATGAAAGCGTTAGATTTTACAGATCTTTCTGTATTTTTGGGTAAGAGAACTTGTTTCTCTTTTTCTTTTGATAGAGTTTCTACTAACTCTTTTAGTTTTTCTACCTTCGTTTCTGGAAGGGTTTTGATATAATCAATTTTTTCTTCCAATTTAGTTAATTGGTTGATTATACTTTGAATAATTTCTA
Organism: Rubus idaeus; assembly: GCA_030142095.1. Classification (NCBI taxonomy): domain Eukaryota; kingdom Viridiplantae; phylum Streptophyta; class Magnoliopsida; order Rosales; family Rosaceae; genus Rubus; species Rubus idaeus. Next base: position 7,042,694 of record CM057969.1, read on the forward strand.
TGTTTTTAGAAATTTCTTCTATTACTTCTTGATGACTTTCATCAATTTTTGTGAGTAGAGAATTTAGTTTCTCTATTATTACATCAGATGTCGTTCCCATCTTGGGAAATCTTTGAGCTAAAACAAGCTCTGATACCAGTAAGACTGCGGATCTAACCGATGCTCATAAAGTCAAGCTGTTCTTTGTAAACAGCAAGAGATTCTTTTGCTTCTGACACTCTTTCTTGAGCGTTTATAATTCTGAGTAAGATAGATAGAAAGTTTGGGGAGCTAGGTGGTGTATTGTCACGAAGCCACTCTAGATCTTTTAATTTCTTTCTTTCGTACTGTAGTTCTTCTAGAAAATCTTTGCAGTATGCTAACAGATCTGCTCTTGTTAACAAAAGACCAACACGGTTCATTAAGTTAAGAACCTTTCTAAGAGGGACTTTATTTCCCTTTTCTCGAATAAGAGTTCTTCTACAAAGGTTTCTATTAGAAGAATTTCTTTTCTAAGGAACTCTTCCCTTATATCACGATTCGTTTGATTGCTTGTTCTTATATTTTCTATCATAAACTGTAAACTTTCAATATGCTTATGATGTTTTTCTAATAATTTTGGTATTTGGTACAATCTTTTTCTAAGATTTTGAGATTGAGTGCGATAATAAGCTATAATCTGAATGAGGGGAATAACTGTTTACCTTCGAGTATTGAGGATAGATCTTAGCAGTACCTGTTTATAACAAACAAATTCATAATATGGGCCCACAACGCTCCGCCAGTTTTTAATAGGGGTTTTTTTTTTTTTTTTTTTTTGAAAGGGGGTAAAGTTGGGATTTTGAAAAATCTAAATAGTGGAAATGCACCGCATGAAAAGGGAATTCATGCTTTTGTATGTATTGGTAATTTGCCCAACTTTATATAGCTGTAACTTTTTGTATTCTGTTGGTTACTTGTCAGCCTTTTCTATTTTATCACACTACCAAAGTTTTACCTCTTTGTCCCTTTTTGACCATCCAAATGATGCCAAGCTCACAAGTCACAACACTCACTTTTTTGTCACTAAAGAGAGATATATGTCCTACATGTCCTCAATCTGATTGCATGGATCCAATGCCATTGTGATTGTGTGAACAGAAACCAAGTTGCAGAACGTGCAGGTATTTATAAATCCCACCCATTATTCTGGACCCCAATTTATGGACTTGCAGAATCCCTTTATGAATGAGAACAGACACATTATTGGAGTATGGCCTCACCTCCAAAATGTGCGTGGACATTAAATGACACGAGACAATTGCAGATTACATTTTCTTTTTCTGCAACTTCATTTGTAATTTCAAACAGGGTCCAATTGGATTTCATGTCATGCTGCAATCATTCACTATATGTAAGAAACAGTGCTTGCTTTATTGAAAGGACGAAATGTTTCTGTCGCAAATTATTTCATTTCTTCTTGACTTGACAGATTTCTAGTTGTTCAATCGCATCTTTCCAAATATAATACTCTATCATAAGCTCGAAGTCATATATAATATTTTGTTAGGTGCAGAATCATATTTCAAATACTTGGAACAAAATTATGACATTTGACTGGAATTTTAGTTCCTGTTACTAGACTAGTGACTACTACCTGCAGCCAAAAAACCCTCAAAGAGACTCATGATTCGTACAGTGACAATCTACAGATACTTTGCACAATTGTACAATGACATACATTGAGAAATCAAATAACCCTCTATGGCATCACAAGAACACAAGCTTCAACAATTCCTGGCGATTCTCTGAAGTGCCTGCTCTATCGTCCCGGCTGATGCAATAGTCGACCCCTTGAACTGCAGATTTAGAAGCAATAAATTATCAAATGATCAATAACTAGTAATAGCATACCAAACTATACAATTTTGCTTAAAGCACTAAAAAAATGGGATTATATTGAGCATGCAACTATGAGTTCCTACCTTGGATTGAATAGTCAGGGAAAGAATCCCATCTGTGGTGGATGATTCAACTGAGTGAGTATCTAAATGGAGATTGCTTGTGACATCCATGACCTCTAGCAACACTCCCTCCCTCCAAGGAAACCTCATCTCAATTAGAGCACCCTTGTTGTTCATACTCACCTTTACATTATCACTCGAACCATTCTTCGATACAACATAGTTGGTTTCCGTTTCGGTTTCATCAATGTCACAGGCCTTCCTCTTATAAACTAATGGTTTCTTCCCATTACTCATTTTGCTGTTGCAACAGTTGTCAGATGTTCTCTCACTATTTTCTTGGGGTTTCCTCTTTGTTTTTGCTTCAAAATCTGTTGACTCCCGGGACGTTTCCAATTCTGCAACCCTTTTCTCAAGATCTTTCAAATACTCTATTGCATCATCAAGTATGGATACTTTGTCATCCTGTGCAAACAAAGAGGAAAAACAAATTATGTTGCAGTTAATGTCTGTAAGCAAATATCAGTTAATGGAGTTTTACTTACCTTTCGAATTGCAGGCACCATCGATTTCAAAATGGAAAACCTCTCATTTAGTTTTTCCCTTCTCTTCCTCTCGGATAATACATGGTTCATAAGACTTTCACCAGCCTCTGGTCTCCAAACTCCATTTCTATCACCATTATCGTCTGGGGACTCAAGTACGCAAACTACATGCATCCGAGGAACTTCAAACAAAATCTTCTTCAATAAGTATTGCGGGCTCCCACCTTGTTGTTTTTGGCATTTTACAGATCCTCTCTTCCAACTGACAAAGCTGGATTCCTGATGACCATTTTGAAAGTGTGGCCCCAAAATCAATTGGTGTGAGCTCTTTAAAAGGGAAGAAAGAACACTCTGGTAATGCAAGTCATTGCTTTGGGGTTCCATAGAGGTTTGTTTTGTGGAGTTGCACTCTTTATTGTCATGCAGAAAATGATCTAAGACAACCTTTTCACCCTTAGGACCAGAGACAACCTTTTCAGGATATACCAATGTTTGAGATATACAATCACTCGAATCCATGGAATGATGTACGTAGTTACTTAACTCATCATCCAAATACTGCCAGCTTTGCACTTGAGAAGCTCCCCCATTCATCCCTTCAACCATGAAAGAATCTTCAGCTGGTTGATCTGGCCCGAACCCATTTGAACTGTTATTGAGTGAAGCCACATCTATTTCTTCACATCTTATAACAGGAATGAATTTGGTGTCGATAACATCCTGATCTAGCGCAGAGCCGGCAAGAACTTTCTCATTTCTATAGATTCCTGCACCAGGATTGGTTTTCTTGGAAGATAGAGGGTATGGAACCTCCAAGAATGATGTTTTAACATGTTGAATGAGACCAGGGTCCTCCAGAACCTTCAAAAACAATGTGAAAAGTCTGAATGGGTAAATTATGACCTTCTAATCGAGTATACTGAAGTAACATTCTAAAACAAATATACCTACCAGTTCAGTCACACCCAGCTCTATCACACCTCTTAAATATGGAAAGCATACCACAGTCTGAAAGAAAAAACAAGAGAAAGCATGGTTAGCTTAAAGAGAGAGAAAATTAGTACATTGATCACTCCCATAATTGCAAATTAGAATTTGGATTAATATAAAAAGGTTAAGGGAGAACTTATATAACAAAACATCAGTAGTTTCATACTTCCCCAATCCACATCTTCATACAAAAGACTTTAAATTTAGTGTGGTTGATTTAGTAGTAATACCTGAATGGATGCGCTCTGAGGTTGACATTAGTTACAAATCCAAGGTGAGGAAAGAAAACCAAACAGAGAACAGAACCAGAATTCAGTCAAGGCAAGGATCCTTAAACAAACCAGAATTCACTCAATGATACTTATATAAACCAAATAGCAGTGAAGCTACCTTTGCTAGTAGAGAGCGACTAAACACTCTACTATCTGCATAATGAGCATTGCATAGCCAGATTGGTTGGCCATTCGCTAACGTTCTTCCTGGCAACCTGAAGAAGTTTGGGGAAAGAACTACTTAACGAAGTTATAAGAAGACATCTGCTGTCTTTTTACTGCCATGGACAATACACTATACTGCAATTTACAATATGGTTGATCAACTGATATAAGAATTTGAGGACAGAAATTACCCTTGGCCAATGTTGAAGACGAAAGACATGCAAACTAAGTAGTACCACTCTGTGTCGGCAAGATCTTCGGGAGATAATGCTGCTGAAGGCCTTCTAGCTTGTGGGCTTGCTTCACCAGCTGATAGGGACTCGTAAAGTTCTCTCAAGTGTTCACTCCTCTGCAAACCCATTTGATCAGCATTAAGTTCTATGGCTTGAACTGTTTTTCTTGTCTTAATATCTCCATTGTAGTACCCATCGCCCCACTCCAAGACCCTGTCAAGTAAAATAATGCAAACAAGGACAATGCCATAATTAAGATGATAGGAGAACTGTATAATCAAACAGTGATAAAGAATACTACTTTCTCCTCATCTGGTAGAACATCAGAGGTGTCAAACACCTCAAACTTTGTCATCATAATGTGAAGGGACTAGTTCAATTACTAGACAAATACAGGAGAAAAAAGAAGAGTTTTTTGAAGAGAGAGAGAGAGAGGATTGGGGAACAAAACTACCCTTTAAAACCCAGACACGTGCCCGAGTCCAGATGACCACTCATAATACAAGTTCTGGGAATGTCGAGTTGCAGAAAATTAAGAAAAACAAAGCACCATCACAGATAACAAAACATTTTATATGGATTTTGGTACAAAGATCTTGACCTTTTCTTCTCTTGAGACAAAGATACAGAGTTAATGAAAATTCAACTGACCCAAGTAGAGCAAAAGATGAAAGAATGAGTACCCCGGTTGTCTGGGTGAGATGGACCAGAAGATAGCATAGCTCCATTGGATGCTTCTCACAGCAAGAGCAAGCTGTTTCCTCAGATTCTCTGGCACCCTCTCCTGGTTCTGGAGCCTAGTACCCATTTTCAAGCATACAACTTTGACTTTGCAAAATTGAAACGAAAGGCTAAATCAATCAGAACAGATGCAGATAAACTCTTCCTTGATTCCTCATTTCCGAGCACCACAAACAAATCTTGGTTTCTATTCTTATGAAATGATTCCACTGAATAACCTAGAAAGTACTAGTCTTTCAGCTCAAATTGATGATACTTGGTATCTATGAACTACAACCCAGTTGGGTTTTTGACTCGGGACTGTTAAACAAGGAACTGGGACTAAGAACCAGCATGGTCTTCTTTACAGCCTCAAGATGAGCAACTTCTGTGAGAAATTGGGTGATTGGGAGAAGAAAGAAAAGCAGCTGATGCCTTTGATGAAAATTCAAAACCCAAAACTTGGTTCCTAAAGACTACTAGCGACCAATATAACTGGACCAATGGTAACTCAATCCCAGTTTTGTACAGAATCACAACACTCACTTTCAGGAAAAGAAAAAATAATAAAATAAAAGAACAATATTAGGAAAAGAAAACAATATCTATAGCTTCAATCTAATAAATGAGCTACTTGAATTTTTGCTCCAAAAGAGCTCATAAGCTATTTGTTACAACACCCAAGAAGGATAAGCTAGCACTTCAATTGTGGCAACAGGTGGGGGGAACACTAGCAATTTGGAGCCTTTTAACACATTCATATATAAAACACGAGTTAAAAAAAAAAACAATGAAAGATCTGGGTATTTCTGATAAACCCCAAAAATTGAAACACTTGGGCCCAACAAGAACCAAATACCAACTTTCCCAAATGGTTTTTTTTTTTCTTCACCTCAAATAACTCGAGGAAACTAGCTCAGAATACAGACTTGTGAAAGGGAAGCAAGTAGAAACAGTAAGAAAGGGACTTTAAACACAAAAGAGGCGTAATTCCAATGCACACATTTCTGGAATCTTTCCCAGTTTCACTGCATTAAAGCTTTTCATGGATTTTTGAGTGATCCAAGCAAGCACTGTGTGTACAGATGAATCACAGAATGGCAAGAGAAAGATTCTTATCGAATTTTTATATCAATTATTTTTTCCAAACTGCATGGAAATGCAGAGAGAAGAGGATAATAGAGACGTGGTACAGTGAAAATGGTCACAAGAACAAGGAGCAGTGGCTACTCTCAGTCGTCCGTATGTGCTTTAATGGTGATATTGGGTAAGAAATATTAATAAACAAGAAAACAAGACTAATTATTGCCCTCCTTTACTGTTTTGTATTTCTTCTGTTTACTTATTCTTCTTTCTCTTTCTTTTGGGTTGGCCAATCAAGTATGTTTTTCTGCTACATCCACACCGCTTCAAATTTGGGAGTGAGAATAGCTTAACGGTAAGATATATGTATTATTGTATTCTATAGTATTTTGGAGTATAAAACTTTAAAGATTTGAATTGTTAAATTAGTTCAAATTGTGGGTAGCCGTGCAAATAGTAACTAATCTGATAGCCGGAACGCACTACTACGAAGCACTATAGAACTTTCAGTAATTTATGCGTTAGTGTTTTTTAATTTATTTTGAGTTGCACAACAAAAATACACTATATTAGACCAAAAGATATTAAGGATAAGGGTAAAACCCAAAATGGTACATGAACTATAGTCAAAGGTACTTTTTGGTACCTACAATTTTTTTTTACCCAAAATGGTACCTGAACTATTGTGCATTTACCCAAAATGGTACCTCCGTAACCCAAAATGGTACCTATAAATTGTACAATTACCCAAAATGGTACATGAACTATTGCACTATTACCCAAAATAGTACATGAACTATTGATCATTACCCAAAATGTACTAACTTAACTATGAGATACCATTTTGTAATGGCACAATAGTTGTGAAGCATATAGACGAGGTTGTGCCCCCCGAAATTTTATATATAAGAAAATTAATACATGTATATATAGTTATATATTAATTTTGGTAATTTATATATGTATATATATTGAACTGATGGATGTAAATATGGTTTAATTAATGAACATATATTTACTTCTCCATAGTTTTTGTCTGCCACGTCTTCATGCCTTAATAATTAATGCATTCATATTTTATCAAATCCCTCATTGTTTTTGATGCTATGGCAAAGTATAGCTTGGTCTCCCCTCGCGGTTCTACTATGTTCTGTAGTCCTCCCTCTCAGGTTGTTGGTATAGTTTATGATGATATTGCCGGTGCTGATCGCTTCAGATCTTTTGGTTGATTTGGTTGTGTGGTTTGTTTTCTTGTTCCTTGCTTTTGGGCTTCCTTGTCACCAAAAAAAAATCCCTCTCTGTTTTCACTTTGTTTTTGTGAGAGCACCAAACTAGCGGACCAAATTCTCAATTAGTCTAATCATCTCCAAAGTTCAAAACAGAGGGTTTGATTAAGCCGGATTTAAACGTCGATTCTTGTTTAATTAGGAGGAGATGTTTGCTTCCTTTATATTCTGAGAAATTTTAAACTCAAACAGAAATAACCACACCAACAATAACAGCCCCATAAACAAGCCAAACGGCAGTAACTAAAGAAGGAAAAAAAAATTGCTATCGTTTCGTGCCCCTCCTGCCTACCATTCCTGGCTCCGCCACTGGTTCATGTACCATTTTGGGTAAAAAAAATTTGTAGATACCAAAAAAGACTTTTCACAATAGTTCAGGTACCATTTTAGGTTTTTACCCTTAAGATAATGTCTTACATCTTAATTTATGGGTTAGTGTTTCATTTTGTACTTCACTTACTATGAGTTCTACTTATTTGTTTCGCTTTATCAATAAATAAACTTTATTAAAACGTGAAAAAGTTTACAAAACTATCACCGTATAAGTAGCGACTTTCACCAAACCAATCGAAATACAAAAATACCACTTTCGCACAATACAAATTGAACAAGTTGGTGAACCATTGCACTGCCAAGTCTGAACATCCCAAGGATCTAAGTTTCTTCTACCAAATTATATTCAGGAAATGAGACTCAACTATCAAGGGAAGGAAAACAAGCATTACTTTATTACATATATATCACATAATTTGACGACTAAACCAATGTTAATTAATATTAATTTCTTCTTGTTCCTTAATGCATGTGCTCATTAGAACACAGGGGTGTGCCGGAAGCAGATGTTGGAGTGTTGGAAGGCGTAAATTGAGGTCTTGGGTGAAACTTGTTTCCAAATTTGCCCTTTGGATTTAAGCATGTGATGGAACACATTGTTGAGCCGGCACAACACGACGGCTAACTTCATGGTTTCACAATCAGCTTGGCTCCTCTTATAATGAAATAAAATCCAAAAATAAATAAATCAAATCAAGCTGCCAATTCTTTAAAATAAATCAAATAAATAACCTTGAAAATAACAAATACCATTTAAAGGAGGCCTGTTGGTCATATTTTGAAAATGGCAAAGACCATTTAAGGTTATTTTCGACAGAAAAATTACTAACAGACAAAAGAATAATTTTTTTTTGGCTGAAATATTTGTTTGTAGTTTGTCTTTTACTGGCCTGGTGTTTGTGTTTGTGTTCGTAAAGATGGAGGTGTGGTCCTCCCCTAAACTTTCTGTAACCAAAAAAAAAAAGATGGAGGTGGTGAAATTGGACGGGTCTGTCTGACCTGACCTCCTACACTTGAAGAGAGAACAATTTGTTTTTTTAGTTGAAGTTTAAGGAAAATTAGTTATGCTAAGACGCAATAAGATCATCGGTAGCTCTAATCTAATGCTTGCTTAGAAGAATGAATGGTTGCTCTAATCTAATGCTTGTTTTCTTGGCAAAAAATAAGAAATGGTTAGCCCTTACAAAACACCGAACTGTATTATGAAGGCGTCAAGTTTGAAGGATGTCTTGCAACTCTCTTGATATGGTTATGCTTCAAAAATGAACAATGATTTTGATTTAAACGAGGAGAGTTCCTCAATTGTGTTCACATAGAATCTTCAACAATTCAATTTATATGGTTTAAGATAATGATACGCCTAGATCTCTTATAATCGATCCGAACTAATTACAATGTTTTAAGTAGTATTACCAAATACTAATTAATGTCTCTTTCAATATTATATGTGGCTCACATATTTTGAGTTACAATAGTACTCCAAATATATATAATTTTTTTCTTTTTATGATACTTAATTTTATTTTTTTGAGAAAAAAGTCAGATATCATTTATATCAGAAAGCCAGAACGGCACATACATTAATCTTTTAGGCCTTGCACTCGGGACCTGACAGCCAAGAACCTAGAAAACTAACAAGTACAATTCATTAAGTCATGTTCGCTTGTTTATTCAAAACGAGCCTACAATGATGAAATACACCAAGCAAAACTACCCTAACTAGAGAGAATCCAACCGCCGAGCACGCATTTGTGGTACGATTCGAAACTCATAGACCAGTCTTCCTGACGATATACGTCATCAATATAGGCCAAACCCAAATTACTAAGTAATAGGTGAGGGTGGCAAAACACCCTCCATGAAAATCTCAGCCATCGAAAAGACCCACACCATAGACTCTCGATCGAGCCAAAAAGCCTCATTCAAAGCCCAACAAGAGCAAGCCCACACCAATGGCCCATACATGAACAGGAGGCGCACGAACCCTACGGATCGAAGAGTAGATCCGGCGGCCTTCGTCTCCAACAATCCATGGTAGCAACACCATCTCCAGGACCCAACCGCAAAACAGACGAGCGCCATAGAGTACTACAACCGATAACCATGGCAAGAGAAACAATTTCATCCCCACCATGATCAAACGCTTGTGTGCAAGGAACCTTGAAAGAGAGAAACTTGATCTGGAAAGTGCAAACAACAGCCCATAATAGAACAACGCCACACCTCCAAAACTTCATCCCTTCTCACACCCGTGAGGGAGGAGAAGACTAGATTGGGTCGGAACCCACTGGATCAGGACGTCGAGAAGCCGTCGTCGCCGCTAGGGTGCGAGGGTTTTGGGAGAAAACCCTAGCAGAGCTTGTTTTAGTTATTACTTTGTATGATACTTAATGTTTTAGTTATCTCTTTAAAGGGAAAAATATTATTTCGCTTAAATTAATTTAACAATTTAGTAATTCTTTCTCCAACATGCTTCACATGCAGATATCTACTATCACTTTTAAGGATATACCATCATTGCAATCGCAGGTTTCTTTTCTTTCCCTAATGATTATAAAACTCTCGTAAAGTCTGAAAGAAATTCATAAAGAAGCTCACTTAGGAAATTAAACAAATTAAATCCCCAGGAGAAAAAGGTAATAAAGTTATAAACACCATAATATCCTCACGTCCAATCTGTCAGATTCTGTTATATCAGATTTTGATTTTAATGACAATCAAACACAAAACCTAATATTTCAGAGCTTTGTTTCTCCTACGTACGTAATTAATACTTGTAATAGTGAAATTAATCTTCACGTGAAGTATATACTCGATCTGTCAGCGGTATATGTATATATATATATAATTAGTCTCTCGAGTCTCGACGTACATTTTGTTGATCGAAGTTCTAAGGTTTCTGAGAATTAGAGAAAGAACGAAAGAGAAAAGGCCGGGTTTTCTTGGAGAGGAAGAAGATAAGGTATTCATCAGTATATCAAATGGAGGCTTAAATACAGTTCGTTCACTTCTAAGTTCTAACTGATTAAATAGAAGGAAGATCATTTTTGCTCACACCTCCTAGTTAAGGTGTGAGCATCACATCCCTTTAATTTATTGACACCTATTAAAATTTTAATTAATATTAACTCATCACGGTTAACTTTTACGTTTATTTTATTTTTAAATATTATTATTTTATTTAAATAATTATTTCTTTCGATGAGTTCTCTCTTCCTAATTAAAATCAAATTCTTCATTCTTCCCTCTCGACATGGAGCCGAGCAAGAGATCTTGATTTGGTGTCTCGGAATCAATGTTATGGGATTTTGAAAGAGACCCATCTTCGGATGCTTTCTCCCTGAGTTTGTTTTCTGATCGAGCTTTTTGGGTTTGTGTGGATTTTTGAATTGGGTGTAATTGAATCTGATCGAGCAGGCTTTGAGTGGATGAGCAAGAGACAAGGTGGAATTGGCCACCAAATTTGGTTTCGGCTTTGATTAATTAAGATTTGGGAGTTGAAATCCAATCTGGGTTTTTCCCTGAGACTTCTTATCTCTTTTCAACGAAAAATCTACTTTAAGTCTCTTTCATTTTCTTTTTTCTTCTACTGTTCTCCCCCACCAAACTATTATCTGGGTTTAGCCTCAATCAAGCTCAAAGCATTCTCGGACGTAACTGAAAGTGAAATCTTTAGGCAACATTTCAATCATCATCTCCCCAAGTTTTTTTATTTTTGGAGAGATTAGTGGCTGCTAGCCAACACCATCCACGACCCACCTTGCGAAAACAATCAGATTCCAGAAAATCCAGCTTCTGCCCATAGTAATTAGTCAATCCAATGGTGCTTTGTCATACTCATACACCAAAATGATTTTGCAGCTTTGGAGGATAATCGGTCGCAATGATTTGCCCACAGTAATTTATCAATCCAATATGTTGCCAGTTTTTTGTGGTTCATTAGATGATTAAAAACTGGATTTTGGGTACAGTTCTAGAGATGAAGGCAAAATCGCAGAGAGAGAGAGAGATTAAAATAAAATCAATTCTCTCTCTTCTTAATTTGGAAGCTCATTCACATCGAAAGAAATAATTATTTAAATAAAATAATAATATTTAGAAATAAAATAAATGTAAAAGTTAACCCGGATGAATTAACATTAATTGAAATTTTAATAGGTGTCAATCAATTGCGAGCAAAAATGAACTCAATAGAAGGAGGTGATTAGCGCTCCTCAGATTTCTTAATGACCAATGAATACACGCCATCTGGCAGACTCAACAAGCTTCTATTTTGCGGACTTGGTGACCTTGACATGAGCTGACTTCCTTATTACCCTTACACATTTTGCAGAGCTATTATGAACTGAGCTGAATATGAATTATTGCATTCTTCTGTGGAATCTGGTAAGACTGAGACGTCTTATGCATGAGTGAATAGAGTGATGACCCAGATTTTGATCGTTTTGTTATGAAACAACTCTATCACCATGATCGTTTTGTACGTTTGTTTTTCAGATTCATGCTAGTTGTTTAATTTATTCATCTATGGGTGTACGTTCTTTTACGGTTTTACCCTACCCATGTTTATATTTTTTCTCACTCCATGCATGCCTTTCCGTGCTTTTCCCTTCATCCAGTCATCAGCATTGACTGTTAACTTGATCCCTCAAAGATAGGAAAAAAAATTCCCATGTATACAGCCAATTTAACCTATCTTAAATTTACTAAATATTATGAGGTGTTAAAACAAAAAGGCTATGAAAGTGAACTTGGTATCCGTTGTTCTCGATCGACCTTCTCATTATGAAATGCTTAGGGTTTCATCCAACATATTGTCTCAAAATGAGGAGGATTCTTCCGAGTGTGACCGGATTGTGGAATATTGTCGGATTTTTCGAATCGTATTTGATGCTTTACTCTACCCCGCATCTACTATTTCAAACGTATGCACACACATACATTTTGCTAGTATTGCATGTTCTAGATAACAAAGTTTAGTTAGAGGAAGATTGTCTACTTATTGAGAATTTCCTTTTATCATTAAGGACGTACTTCATGAGAATATTTGTATTCTTGAACAACATTTTGTATCATGTCTCCCCCATATATTTTGTTTACCAACTAATTACTAATGTGGGTGTGAGAACCAAACTGCTAAACTAGACCAGGGTTCAGCCCGATCAATTCAAAAAAACGAAAAAAAAAAAAAAAAATCATCACTGATCTAACATCTTTGGAAATATTCATCGTCCGACGAGTACTCGAATTATTTTTATTAGCCACATTTTCATTAACGTGACATGATTGGGTTAAAGAATCGAATAATATCAGAATAGTATCATGCATTTCCACCTACACCATATATTGCTTGTGTTGGTAATTAATTGATTAACATCATAAACTTTAAAATTAATAATTTTATTTTCCAACACGTTCTTTATATACTTCATATTCAAATGATGTACTCGATCCTCATGTTACTTGTTTTATTTCACTTATAAGCTTGTGATCAGTAATCAAAGTAGAATATTGTTAATGTAGCATAATTAAACAAACCCGAGTTTAATTGGTGGAATTTATGTAATATATTTGCTTCACTTTATCTCATGTGTATGATCAGGAATAACTTTTTCACCTTAATACCTGTTTTTTATCAGATTTTTTTTTTATCATATACTCTATCGTATTGTCAAACATGTAATGTAATCAGTTATTTAATTAAGTTTTTCCAGAAGTATTGTCATAGATCTTGCTAGCCATTCTGTAATAATATTTTTAATTTTTTGGTAATTGGATTAATATAGTTTATGTCGGTGTTGTTCAAATCTTCAAGACTTCAACCACTTTTCTGACGTCCTTGTTAAGAAAAACGTATACTAGCATAAGCCATGAGGTCCATATTCATTTTATTAATCAATCTTCTCAGGACGTGGATTAGTTATTATATCATATTTCCATCAAGTCCCAATATGACTTTGGTTTGAATATTGGAAGTCATTTTGTTAGGTAAAAGGAGGTCATGCTTTTGCTCACTAACTTTACACCTAATGAAACATTAAGTAATAGGCTAATAGCTAGGCAGGGATCGACGTTCTACAGTGTTGTGGATGGATACAAGAAAATAAATAGTAAGCACACATCCAAGAACACCCATAACTGCCCCGAACCGTACCAACGCTAATTTCGGTCCGGTTCGGTAACAGTTTGGGTTATAGCAACTGCCGTTGTAGTCGACATCACATAGCTATTCTATATGCTAGCTACTGTAAGAAATGGACCCAACATTTGGTGAAATGTTTTGTGTAGCAGTAGCCATTATTAATGAAATCCAGGTGCAAGGCTCACACACCATAATAAGAAAAGAATAGGATGATGGATGATTCCAAATTTCTGGCTTCCCATGTGCTCCTCCTCCTCCTCATCTTCCTCCTCCTAGGGTTGTGAGCAATCTGCATGATCCACATGTTTGCGCAAATCAATGGGAAATGTGTACAGGGTTTTGCACTTTATCCAGGGTCAAGGGTTTTACAATTTTGTACAAGTACGTGATTAATTAAGGGAAAAACAAAGGAGTTACCAAAAATAGGGGACAACCCAAGGTCTTGGGGTGGTGATAAGGGATGAGGTTGGTGGTTACACTGGAGTGCTTAGCTAGTTTTTTGTGCTAGGGTGTTGTTTGATGTCCAAAATTATTGGCATAACATCTCCTTTGAGATTGATTACTTGTTTCTAATTAGTATAATTAATAACTTGGATGAAGATGCTTCGGAGATAGATAGGCTTATCATGTTTTTATTTTTTTTAAGGGAAAACATTAGAATTATATTAAATAAAATTGTAGATAACAGCTTAGATGCAACATGTCATCAAACAATAAAAAGAAAAACATAACAAGATGCACAATTACATGTCTTCAAATAAACAAAGTGTTTCTGTTTCGTTTTTTTCTTTTTAATTTCATTTTTGACACTATTTTAAAATATATGTGCATGAATTTTAATTGATCGATGAAAATATTATTTTAATCTAAAAAAAGTTTGTTTCTAATTAAAATAACAAATTTATCCTTATGAATCACCTTCACATAAATTATTAAATTTTAAATGATGAATTTTTTTCTTCTTCTAAATAGCATTTTAGACCAATATTGATCAATATTGCAAATCACAAGAATGATATTAAACATTTTGAAACCACAAGATTAATGTTGAATATCACCCCAAAGCACAAGGATCGTTCATTTATAACTTTTATTACAACATTAAACATAGCAAGATACACACATAATCAATTGGCGAAACCAATTTTATTAAATTCACAGTGATGATAAAAATTCCAACACAAGAAAGAAGTCATTATTCCACCTAAATTATTTGGCTGAAGTCAAGGTTGTCAAAACATGGGTGTAGAACTCACCACTGTTGAAAAACAAGAACCGGAGACCCGGGTCCCATGTTCAAATGAGAGGCGACATGAAACTTAGATCCAGAGCCAAAAGACATGGATATCTTGTAATACACCCGAACTACGAGCATGCTAGGAGCATGCGTAGATCCTAGATCCTGAATCGAAAATGACCTTGGTCCCAAACTCATATTCAGAATTGACCCACCAAACTCCATTTTACATATCCAATCGGTCAAAGGTTGAATATGATCCTCAACCATACCTAGAACAACGAAGGAATTAAGAACCCTCGTGAAGCCATGAACTCAATTGGTACCGAATTCAGCGTGCTCGAAGAGTTAAATGCTACGTTGAAAGAAACTTCATCACATGCCTCGAAATGCTGCATATGTAATTCGATTCTTAATTAGGGTTCTCCGCGGTGAATGAGAGTGCTACAGACAAAACACTAGAGGCCACCAAAGCATGAGACGAGAAACTCTCCGCAAATGCAAATCTCATTTTTTCTTTGTGCCTTCATCTCGATTCAAAAGCAAATATAAATCAAAAACCAAAAATAGTTGGAAGAAAATTCAGTTCTTTGCTTGTTAAGAAAGGAAAAATGAAAATCTCTGAGGCTTATCACGGCTCACCAGCCGCTCAAGAACTTAAGCCGACTTGACCACACCAAGCAACATGAGATATCAGATTGTCAACTCATCAAAAGAAAAAAGGTTAAACTTGTGGGCCATACCATTATTAGCACAGACAATCTATTTGGGTTTGGGTTGTTAGCTACCTACCAGTCAAGCCATTCCCCGACGGCGGCTGACGAGTCCTATTCAAGGTGATTGTTCTCACGTGTACGGTAACGGCCGTTTGACCTAGTCGTTAATTGGCTAGGGTTGGGAATTTTCTCCTTTTTTTTTTTTTAACAATGGGAATTTTCTCATTTAAGGACATGTTTGTCAATTGGTTTTAAGCCCATTTACTTTTACTTTTTTGTGCTATTTGTATACGCATGAAAAAAAATATTCAAAAAAGGAATAATTATTTACAAGGAACATAATATTGTCAAAATGTTTTTCAAAATGAACTAGGGTGTTGTTATTAACACACCCATATGTGTTAATAACACACCCTATATTTCTATCTCTCTCTCTATCTCTCTTTCTTGGATGTGTTATTAATATATTTGGGTGTGTTAATAACAACACCTTAAAACTAATCTCATGATAATTCATAACAAATTTTTAGTTTACATTCTCATAATATGAATCCTTCATTTTATATAACATGCATTCCTATTATGAGATAATAGCATATCACAATGTTAAAGAACTTAATTTCTGTTTTTGGTTCAAGGATGAGTAATAACATGGACATAATGTTGAATCTCTTGGCTTGACTGAGTTATCTTTTTTTTTTTTTAAAGAGGATATCAATATAAACAAATGGTATAGAATTTAGTAGGGTTCAACATAAGTTTAACAGAGTTGAACCAATATGATCATAACTCTAGTTAGATTGGGCCTCAACTTAAAATGTTTTCGATAAGACCATCCCATTACCATAACTAGTTACAATATACATACCAAAAGTGTTTCGAAATCACTTACTATTAAAAGCAAAATGTCCTTAACAATCGAGATCAAAAGTAGAGGTAAGCATGAGACAGGTTGGGTCAAAAAGAACATCATCCATATTCCATCCCATGAAAATAATTTTGGGACAGGATGAGACGAGATGTCCAATTTTGAAAAATGATCTCATCCCCTCCCATTCCGTTTGGAATTGAGGCAGGATGCGATGATCCCGCTTATGAGTAAAGTACTAAATTTATTATTTTAACATAATCCATCATCATTAAATTTAAACTCCAACAACAAAAATGAACCTGGACACATCATTCCATGTTCATTATTTTTAGCATATCTTACTTAACTAATTGAAAGTATGAAATCTAACAATTGGCCCCTCCATAAGATTGCACTAGACATGAGAGAATGAGTGATTAGGACATCAAGATTAGGTTAATTGAGTGTAGAGAAATTATTGGCAGTGGTCAAGTTTATACCTATCTACATTGAGACACATAATAAAAATTTAATTTAAATTAAGTTAATTATTATTATAGGGACGTGATGAGATGAGAGTGAGATTTAATTTTTTTTTCCGAGTCAATCCCAATAATTTTAGGACGGGACGAGATCGTCCCAATTACTAAAAAATAAAAATCAATCTTGCACAGAACGGGACGGAATCAAAATGAAATTAGGATTGCAGAATTTAATGCCCATATGAAGTTCAAAGATACTTGGTTGTAAAAATTGACAGTTTTCCTAGTAGCGATTGAAAATAGCACACGATTCGTTACATAATTGAATAATTTGAATGTGAAATAGGATTTTGTTTTATTTCGTATAATGTCAATGGAAGTAGTTGAATCCTTTTGACTCTAGCTCATCAATTCAGCCAAATACATTCAATGCAAACTCTGTTCATAAAAAAAAAAACTCTGTTCGGTTCTTAGTACGTGGCTTTGGACTTTTGGCTTTGCTAATTGAGAGAGACAACCACGGTCCATAATACATTATTCAACAACAGTTCCCCGTCTATTTTTTACTTTGCATGATTAATTGTTATTGCATGCGGATCAGACATTTCAATTGGGAAATCATTTGGCCATTCTATTTTAAGTTTTATCATTTTAATTTTATCTGATGATGTATTTTTTTCTAATGTTTTATTATTATAGATAACTAAATGCGTCTAACGTGGCTGATATTTTGTAGATTTCATTAATAATGTGGAATACAAAAGAAGAACAGTTGAAATTATTAATTTTATTATGTGGTTGTCGAAATGACGATATCCACAATGCAAAAACTTTTATTGAAGAAGCTCTATATATATATTTGTTAGGACGTACTGCGGAACACACGAAAGAAAATATATGTTTTATCATTCAAACAATGTTGTTTTACCCTTCAAACGGATGTCTGTCATATTTGCAAAGTTCTCGTGTCCACAAATTTGTCTGAGAGAGAGAGAGAGAGAGAGAGTTTACTTCCAAAGAAGACATCATCTCTATAAGAAAAGTAAGACGCCTTCAGTCCAACCAATAAACCAACAATTAGAGCCATTCATATTTTTGTTCTTGCTTCAAGCTAGGATCATATTCTGACACAATTTATATCGGAGAATTTTTCGTAATGTAATTACCAACAATAATTTCAGTCTTATATATCTAACAGACTGCATGTACATGTTTGTGTAAAACTCTACATTAAAAATAATTGCGTCCATAGATATCCTCTCTGAAAGTGACTAAAATTTTCAAAAAACCATGTTCATCAACAAATTATATAGTAATTATTTTAAAACGTAAAATGATTTCATATTATTTCTTGCATAATTAAGCTTTTGTGGAAATCATGTATAAATGTAGTGCTCTTTGATTCTATACATACTCAAAAAGCGTACTCGATCAATCACAAAAAATAATAGATAATTTATGATAAGGAACAGCACTATGAATATAGCCAATTTATAGACAAAAATCAGAGATAAGTTTATAGGGTTTCATTGACTACCTATAGCTATCTGCATTATATTCGATCTGTAGCTCAATTGATTGGTTTTTTCTGCAGGTTCTCTACTTTCCTGGAACTGCCTCAATTATTTTTGCACATTTTCCTCTTAGACATATACATATATTGATATATATCCTTCTGGTTTGGTGCCGTCAATCATGTTGGGAATGATCAGAGTAAACATGCCAGAATAGTTTTTTGGACACAAGTACTCGTTTCATATACAGTGTGCCAGAAATTCATCAAACCAATTCGTATATAGGTTGATAACTATATATGCATCAGTTCACTTCGAATATTTTCTCACATAAATCTAATAATTAAGAAGCAGATCTAACGGTGAAACATACTACGTACGGAGAATGAATGTCGATCACTCTGCTACTAGTTCTGTTCTTAGAATCTTAGTGTACATTAATCTGGTGTGAGTTATGTCTAGGTCGTTGAGGGGTTTATACGTACGTACAGATCGAAAAGATGAGCACAAGCTTTAGATTCGAAAAACAAACACACAGGCCAGATAAAACAATCAGTACCAAACATGGAACACGACGTAGGGGCATTATAATTAAGGGCCACATTCCTCAAGTAGCTAGCAGCTAGTGCTCGCTTTTTCTTGTTCACTCTTCTTTTAGCTCAATTATTAAGACCCAGCTGATCATGATGTGCATGCATTCTGCAGTGAATATACAGTCGGCGTGTGCTCGAGTGTTTTGTTTTTGTTTTGCAAAATCAGTTCTGGATTCAGAGACATACTCAGCATGTTCCAGTTCTCTACTTTTATTCTCAATTGGTCTCAATTAACTGCTAGAAATCGTCATTGACATATACAAAAATATTTTCATGCTAAATAATCTTTATACATGTGCATGTGTGTATACTATAAATACATGACATTTCTTCAGTCATGGGACGTAGAAACTTTAGTGAATGTTAATTTAGGGCCGGCCTTAAGATTTTGAGGGTTTAAGGATAACAAAAAACTGAGGCTTGCAAGCCTCTGTGTACGACGCCCATAACATCACGAGACATAGGCGGCAGCCTATTTTGCCTATGCTGGTTTGTTAATAATGTTGGTTGCGCGTGCAAGCTAGCCCTGCAAAGAGATAAAAACCCTAGCTAGAATGAGATTTTAACATGTTCATACTTTATTATGTATCAGGCATGTTCTTATTCGGCATTTTGTATATGTGTATGCGTATATAATCCAGGTTAGTGTTGGTTGACCTCTAGCTTTAGTTGGTCCTCTATTTTAAGTTTTTAACCAGTCTTCCTTTGTTTATAGATACCTAATTTGTATATGTTCACACAAGTGAGAACTGACCTCCAACCAAACATGTTTCTATTCACAAATCCAGACCATAATCTCAGCAGCCAAATAGCCTTGGAGATTGATGATTAATATTGTATATTGTCATTCACTTTACATTATGACTTGGGAAGATTATTATGGCATATTATTCTCCCATACTTGCATAGTTAGTAAATACGTGTAGAATACACATATTATACGTACACAGGTACATAAAATATACCGAGTATTACAAGCCTAGAGTACAGAAAATATACCGAATATTATACTTACATAGGCTTCAAACTCTAATACTAATAGGACTACGAAACATAATTTTAATTACCTAATGACAAACAAAAACGCAGCTAGTCCGGAATACATACCCTGAAAACTTTCAAACACCAGTCACCAGACTTCTTTTTGTTCATCAAAAGTCTTTAAATTCAGAACAAAAATTCATATTTTGCATAAGGAAAAAGGAAGGAACAAAAGAAGCTGCTGTACAGAAGCCATAAGTTGATAAATTTTGGACTTGAACATGACAAAGTTACAACGAATGAAAGAAATTAACAAATTAAAGCAAGCAGATACATAAAACGTGCATGAAAAATGAATTTGTTTCCTTATTTACTTCCATGTCTTAAATTTGATCACTTGGTGACCAAGCTTCAAACCCTATGACTGCATTCAACCCACAAAAGGACAAAAAGAGAAGTTTCCTAATTGATTGCAGTAACCCTTCCCGGTCAGGACACTAAAATTAAAAAAGTACAGCAACCAAAATTGCAACTTCAGGAAAGCCAACAGCTAACATGTATGATTCCAAGCAGCAGCAAAAGAATATACAGGTAAATATCTGTAAACTACATAAACAATCCACAAATGTGGTCAACAATTTACACCTAGAAGATCATCTACTGATTTGCACCAATTTGGACAACTAATTCATCAGTACTCAAAATGATTTCATGAACATTCAAACATGACTTGACAATGACTATGATTTCCAAGAAAAAACAATCACAAATTAATAAATATGTTGGAAGAGAAGATCCCACATCCACAATTGAGGTAGTAACGAGTCAGCCAGGTCGACATCATGGAAGACGGAGGAGCCTGTTAACTCCCGAGTCTAGAGCATCAACATTTCTCCTCAAGATTTTTCTGGATGCATATTCATTAAGGAATCCAAAAACAATACCAACATCACAGAAACGAAGCATTCTACAATCTAGTAAATATATCATTCCAATGGAATTCCAAACTCTTAAATGTGTTTGCATCGAGGGGTTGGTAAGCAATTTTAATCAACTACCAGCAGTTTCCAACCCACAGAGCATCCAGCTGCCATCAAATTAGAAAACAGAGTAGGATGGATCCATGAGTCAAGCACAAATAATCAGTAAGGTGGAAGGCCAAAGAGTAAGCACATTTATAGGTATGCAAAATAACAAATGTTATGGATACAGCTGCAAGGCTAGACTATCAACGCCCTTCATTTCTTCATTTAATCTGCCAAAAAACAAATACATTTGTCTCAGAAAGGCCATAGTTTGGTTGAAAAACAGTAAAATTACCCTCCCATATCCAAACCCAAAAAATAGCAGTGACCTAAAACTTTAATTCCTCTCCATACTCAAACTAAGAATGCACCCAATATCCACCAAGACTTGATTTTACAGACACATCCTTTCATCTGTACATGGAATCAGCAGATATATGCTCAAGAAATTCAAAAACTTCCTCAAGAAAGTTTGTTGTGGCCAATTATCACAAGGATGTGTGTCCACACTGTTAATGGCAAACAGAGTTTGATAAATTTTACATATTCGAAAGTAACACATATCGACTGCAAAAGTTTACAGATGTTGACCAGATACATACTACCAGGAGATGAAGATGATAAAAAAAAAAAACACATAAAACACATTATAGATTCAAGGCAGGCACACGATGGCTAATGCATCAAACAACTGATACGAAGACAAAGTATAATTCTTGCAGATAGTCCTGGTTACTATTCACACTAGAAAACCTTTATCAAGCAGAAAAATTTCTGAGTGATCATAGCATTCAAAGCCATTTCAATTCTCCAACATCTATAAAATCACGGAAGAAGATGATCAAAGCGTTTCATAATACCTGAGACAGGAATTTATATAGCGGTTTCCCTTTGTAGCAGCATCAAGCACTGGAATTGAAATATCCAAGCACATGGATTATTATCATTCTTTACCTCAATTCGCAACTAATAACCAAAAATCATAAATCTTCAAAAACAGATACCGGATTCTTGAAGGCGGCCGGCGGAATCGCTAAAGCAATGCATGTGATCAACCGAGTTGCTAGTGACCTTCACAGTTACACAACAAAGTTTCGTCTTTATGAAAATTGCAATTTGTGCAGAGTGAGAAATTGAGAAATTGAAAACGAAAGCGACACAAACCTCGGAGAGGGCGAGGCGGAGGGAGGAGAAGAGAGAGTTGAAGCTGTCGGCGATGGCGAGAGAGTCCCTCTCGACCACTTCGAGAGCTCTGAATAGCTCGGTCTGGTTCAGCTGGGGTTTTGAGTCGGGGCGGTCGTCCAGAGTAGGATCGAGTGTGGTCTCGGGACACGAGGATGGTGGATCGAGGTTTGGCTCTGAGATTAGGGTTTCGGAGCTCGTCGGATGCGGCAGCTGAGCTTGTTCTCCTCCGTCTTCCTCCATTTTCCCGCGGTCTCTGTTGGTTTGTGTCCAACTACTAAGCCTTCAGCCTTTTGCAGTCTGGCCAACTAGACTATTTTTAACGAGAGATTCTTTCACTTTAACTAGGTGATCTCACCGTTTGTTGATTTAAATAAAAATTATGTTATTTTTATTTAAATCAATCAACGGCTGAGATCATTCTGCTTAGCTTCACCCCTGAATATTTTTTTTGATTTTTAACTACTCTACTATAGGAAAGTCGAATGCATCACGATAGAGAAGCTTGTGTCCAACTAGACTAAATTGAGTGTAATTTATAAAATAGATATAAACTAGTAAAAATAATCGAATGTATCAGGATTATGTGTCACACTAAACATATTCGAGACTGTATATTACGTGCACATAAATAACAACAAAGCCAAAAGTTACAGACGATACCAAATTGACTGACGTGCAGCAGGTCAGCCGAAAGACCAAACTTTCGGTCTTCATAACTCTTTAGTCAGGTGTCCGGTATGTTACGTACACAAAAAAAAGAGAGTAGGAACTAGGAAGTGTAACAACCATACTAAATTGACTAGCACGCAGTGAGGGTCGTTGAAAAATTCATCTTTAAATCTTCATAACTTTTTACTCATCCGTTTGATTCAGCCATATGCGACCACTTGCTAGTTGCTACACCTGTTTTTCATCCACTAATGTTGTAACCAAACACCCATTTAATTTTCTAATTCACTTAAAAAAGGAATGTCATTAAAGAAAAAAAGATTGCAATTATGAAGAAAACACAACCTAAACTCCGGGAGAAGATGGTAATTGATCATGATCTGATCGGTTAGTTATCTAATGATGCCGCGGGAGTAGCCATTGAGACCGTAGAGTAGCTTTCACCGGAACGAAGCAAATATAAGTTCAGATCCGATCAGATCAGAGTGAATAACTCTCGCTTTGGAGACGGAGCCGATCAGGAGTGAAAGGTGTTGGGTGCAGATGGCCGAACCAGAGATCAAGGTAAACTAGAACTGAAATTTTCCATTTAATTTTCTCTTAGCCCGTAAATTTCCCAGTTCATTCCGTTCTTAATTGCTCTGCTGAATGGTTAACGAATTGCATTTTCGTTTGGTTTGGTTGCTATTTTGAGTAATATATTCAGAAGAAACATCATATAATTTGGGCGGGGATTGCTATTTTGGTAATAATCTTAGGTTTCAATTCAATGATCCATAGGGTCGTTACAATTTGAGAAAGAGAAGGAAAATATATGCAAGCAACAATTTGGTGGACAGAATCAGTGTGTTGCCGGATGAGATTCTAGTGAGTGTACTGTCTCTGTTGCCTCTGAAGGAAGCACAAGCTACTTGTGTCCTTTCTAAGAGATGGCACTGTGTGTGGGCTTATCTCATGGCTCTGAACTTCGATACCAATAAAAGGTTGAGCTGCTTGAAGGGCCTCAAACCAAAAGCACGAGACTTGGAGCTTATACATAGGTATGTTGGCTGGGTAAATAGCGTGGTTGAACAGCATAAAGGTCCACGCATTGATCAATTCCGGGTTTCGTATTTTCTGAATGAGAAATTTTCAAGTTCTATTGATAAATGGATTGAATTTGCACTCAGAAAGGGAGTTCAAATGCTGGAGTTGAACTTATTAGAATATGCTTATTATTGCACGATCAGACCAGGCTATGCTTTTCCCCACAAGCTTTTAGGTCTCAACGTGGATGAGTCTACCTCTTCTCAGAAGGAAGAGTCTGCTTGGAAGCACTTGTGTCCTGATAGCCCAAGTCGTCAACCCTGTGTGTGCATTGGCTTGAAGTCCCTCAGAGTTCTTACTTTGGAATGTGTTGACATAAGTGGAGAAGTTCTCGAGTACTTCTTGCGCAGCTGTCCAGTTATGGAAAGAGTATCCGTGTATGGTTCCTCAAAGTTGGTTGATGTAAGAGTTGTCAGTCCATCAATTGCATTGAAGTACTTAGTGATACAGCGGTGTAGCAACATTGAAAGCATTGAGATTGTTGATGCACAAATTGTTTCATTTACTTATGATGGTGGAGAGAAAATACGTTTGCATCTTGAGAATGTACCGCTTCTTGTTGAGGTATCGATTCAAGAACACCGAGAATATTATTCTTTCTTAAGCATGGATGTTCTCTTCGGCAGCCTTTCCTCCTGTATTTCTCAGCTGGAGATTCTCAAAATGAATAACACCATACTGGTTAGTATATGTGATTGTTATTTTATGTTATTTTATGTTATTTTTGTTTATTGTATATCTTAGTTCCTTACTTCTTCTTTTTTCAGTACTGCCAGGAGTATTATGTGGTTCCTATGTTACCAAATCTCAAGTATTTAGGATTATCATTTAAAGATGATGAAGCACTTATGCAGTTAGCTTTATTCCTGAAGGCATCTCCTTACTTGCAAAGACTTGTGATGCATGTAAGTATACATTTTTACTTGGTAGATTACAATAAAACGTGTTACTTTTATGTGCCTTTGGGTGATTTTGTTTATGGGATTCATGATGGTTTGGAATGTTGTGAATGAAACGAGACAAAAGAATTTTATCATCCTAGAACCTAATTGAAATGACCAATGGAGATTTTTCCCAAATACGTACTAATTGTTTAGTTTTGATAATTTTGTTGAATTCTTGTTTCTTTGCCTATAGAATAATGTCCTTATGTAAATTGAATGCACCCTTGTATTGGGGGCCATTTCTTCCCTTATATAGACTCAATGAATTTTGTGGTTCTTGTTGCATGTTCGTACTAATTTGGTCTCTTGTTACAGTTGCATTACTCGGTATCAAACAGGAAAAAACGGCACTTTATGAATAAGAGAGCCGCTAGATGCTCCCATCATTACCTCAAGAAAGTGGAATTGGTAGGGTATGATTGTAGCACACGCGAGGATGAACTTGTGAAGTACTTAATAAAAACTGCTATTAATCTGGAACAAATTGTTATTGATCCTGCCCGAAGATGGCTTTATAGATTACCAAAGAGGCAGGACGCAGCGAGGAGGGAAGAACAAGCAAGAGCTCATTTTCGGCAGCTTAAAGTAGACTTGCCTTTAACTGCAGAATTTGTATGCTTGTAGTTAGTAGGCAAAGTTTGTAAATTACTTGGGGATTGTGTTGTGTTTGTAAAGGTTTGTTTCAACTAATGTAAATGAGTTGCTTTTTGTTTTTATGTTTCAAGGATTCAGAAATATGAACAAGAAATGGCATATTAGACAAGACCTGTTGGTATAATATCAATCAAGAATTTAGTTTCATCATATTTTTGTTAAGGACATTGAATATGAACAAGAACAAAAATAGAAATTATCAGCCATCTATGTTGAAAATATGTTTAATTGGTGTTCTAGAAGATCAAGAGTGCAAATTGATCAATACATTGTGTGAGTCACTTTCTTCACTCCTTTTGCTTTCGAAGCACTCCATACATCACTCCAACTCCACCCAAGAGAGTGAAGAGACCTTATTGACTACCTACAAATACAAACCTCGAAGCAAAACATCACATGTATCTATACAGCAAATGCTGAGTTTATGTTAACATGAGGTTGCTACCATCAACCATTTAGAGATTAATTAAAACCATTCACCATACCACTTTCTGCGCTAACGTCAATAATCAATACACTGAGTCCTTTCAAGTTCTTGAGTTTTAGCACCATTTTAGTTTCTGAAATCCTCCTTCCCCAAAATGCAGTTGCACGCCCTTGTATGAGGGTCCAAGCTCTAAGAAACTAGGCAGATTTTACAACAAGGACTTCAGCTTCGCTTGTTATACATACTTCCAGAGATTCATGGTGGTTCATGTTTTCAATAGAAGCACATAGAGCCTGTCCATCTTCCACTCTTCCAAGTTTTTTAAGGCCTAGAGGCTTATTCACCTTCACAAGAAGATGACCCGGGTAACCCGTAACCGTTATCACCTACTAAAATGAATTGTTGCATGCTTTGCCTTGAAAAAGGCTCGACTGCTTGAGCAGTCATCCAGAAAACGAACAAATGTGTAACGGAAATCAAACTCATCGATTGGCCTATTAGCTCAGCTGGTTAGAGCGTCGTGCTAATAACGCGAAGGTCGCAGGTTCGAGACCTGCATGGGCCATTGTTTTTTTTAAATATTTTGTTAATGTTTTCGGTTTTTGGCATTCTTTCCAAAAAAAGGGTTCATGCATATATCGATGATTAATACCCAAATAATTAGAAGCTTATAATTTTATAAAGATGTGGTATGTTTTATTTGTTCACATCGTCCATTTTGAAAAATTGTAACATGTAATTAAGATTTAATGTCCTATAATTGAAAAATTCCATTACTTTTAAGTGTTGAGGATTACAACATTTGAATTGCAGAATTTAGAGGGATTTCAAGGTTCAGGACCTTCAAAGTCCGGATTCTTAAAATTCCATGGAACTGCAACATGAAACCCGCTTCCACAATTTCAATGGTCAAAGAATTGAACACTGCGTTGATGTTAGATTTTCTCCATACACAATGGTCAGAGTTGGAGACTTGATCGAAATTTTGGGAGAAGAGAAGAAACGCCAAATGAAATTATGAACTGTAAAATTTTGATATATGTAAAATTCTCTCAATAGCATGACATTTGTTCGCTATATGAAAGGGGGATCTAATTGAAAAAATACTTGGTCACTTTAATTCCACAAAGGAATGAATTCCCGCTCCGAAGACACGCATCTTTAATTCCACCAGTCGCATGAGGAAGGGCAAAGGTGAGAAGTCCTCCGTTGGTGTCATTACTTGGTCACTTTGTATTTCTACAAAACCAGAGAATAGCTTGGTTGAGTTTTTCCTCCAATTAATAAACTAAACCCTAAATCAAGGCAACATCGAATTTCATGTTTAAAATTATGTGCAGCATAATATACTTTATCCAAAGGTAAAACCAGAACACACCTTGACACTTTGTAATAGCTGTTTGGCAGATTTATCATTCTTGAAGTGAGATCGAACAGGCTGTACATACAAAAAACAACATTAACCAACAATAATTGGCATTGGAACCTGAATGCAAATTAAAAGTACATGATACAAACATATGAGCCTACCTCCAGTATTTTGTTCAATGCTTTTGCCAATGATGGTTTGAGGTCTCCAGGATGCACCTCACCGCTTGCATAAGCAGCACTCAATTCTTCAAAGGTTGTGAAAGTCCTGTATTGGAGGAAAATGAAAAGGCACAAAACAGAACAATGTAACCAATGTTCCAGGAAAAGCCCACTAGGGAAGATGCCCAAGACAACAACTCTAGGATTTAGAAAATGGCACTCTCAGCAGAAATGGAGGGTCAAAACTCAAATTAGGTAGGTGACTTCAACCGGTTTAGAATAAATTAGAGTCTGTGACTTACCTATTTCCACCATTCTTTTCGCTACGCTCAACAGTGAACTCATGAAACCAAGGAAAAATGAGGTACTTTACGTATTCCAAACAGGGATTGCCTTCGACCATTTCTGGAGGGCAGTAAGCTTTCTTAATCTTTGTATTCACTTCCGCCTAAGATTCAGTCACAAATGTTAAAAAATGGAATTATTAAAACTAAATAAACTTCAAGTGACATACAAAAAGATAAACACCGAAGTTTAAAATTTCAATATATTTGCAAACTGTAGAGGTTAATTAACTCTGCCTGCCTAAAATTGCAAGTTTAGTTCAATTTAGTAGTAACCACCTCTTCATCTTCCATAAATATGGAGGAAGATAGATCACTTTTTGACATTTTCTCCTGCCCTTGCTGTAAACCAGGTAGCATATCTGCAAATCAACATTTGAGCAAAATAAACAAAAACCATGTAACCAATCTCATATATCAGCATAAAACATTAGCATTGCAATAGCTGCAATATAATTAGAATAATACGGTGTGACAAGATAATCGGCTTGTTCTTCTTCTTGATGTCATTACTATACTCTCGTGCAAGCATATTCACTTTACGCTGATCCATTCCCAGCTGGCAGATGTCAGCCTATTTAAGGAAAAACATTTCACATGTCATCAAGTGTGTGTCCAATTTCAATATAGATATGTTCCTCTTATTTTTATGTCAAACAAAACATCTATCTGTCAAGCTGATGAAGAATGTTGAAAATAGAAGTTGCTAAGACAGGAAAACCAAAGTTTTAAAATAAAGTGACAATCAGAGAGCCAGATGGCAGATCACAAAATAAGACAAATAACAGACAATGTTGAACCACATTTTGTCTGCAAGTGGCATAAACATGCAATGTTATTACTCATTCCTTCCTGTGGTTAGTGGGTGTAGTGATCTGAGCCTCTAGTGGGGACTAAATCAATAGAAGGTAATAGTACTCCAAGAAATGAGCAATATATGAGGGAATCTGAATAAGAAGTGTATGAGTGGAGATATCTCCCCTTTACTTTTATTAATAACAGTTCACCTATAAAATCAAGTCAGCAAACTGAAAGTTTGATACCTAACTGATTAATTTTTCAAGACATGTGGCCATGATTAACCCTAAGAATAGGCAAATCCTACCTTTAAAACTCTGAAAATCATATAATGGATTACATTCCCAATTTCCCAGCCATACAACAAAAACCAAGCAGTGTTCCTCATATAAGTGCTATGGTCAGAAGTCACATACAAAAAAATAACTAGCTGATATATAAGCAAGTACTATGTACAGACAGCCCTATTGTCTTCTCCCCTAACTGGCTTTATAAGTTTCTTGATCTTTGCACTTTTCGTTGATTAAGCTTTTTATGTTCATGTAAATTTTTCAAAATGAGTGCAGGAACTGAAGTAGCATATACTGAAATATCATGCAATAAGTGGATCTAATATATACTTAACTTCCTAAACCTAGCATGATTTCTTCACTAATCCATGCAATATTCAGAAAATGATGAAGCCAAACCTCCTTTCAATCTCAAATAGAAGGCAACATCAAAAGATATCTACTGATCAAAATTCAAAAGTAATATAGCAAGCACCTGCAGGAAGAATACATCTGCACATTGCATACATGGGTAGAGGATTTGAGCTACAGTTAAGTCGTCTTTCTCAGCTCGACCCATAATTTGACTACACCTGAACATTCAGGAGCAAAAGACATTAATATCAAAATTCACCAGATCTGATACAATAAGAATCATATATTTTAGGTACCTAGTTATTCTCGGAATGTTATTCCTTCGAGCAATATCCATTACAATAGGCCAGTACTCATGTGCTCTAGCATTAATCTCCTTGGAAGACCACAAAAACTCAACTTTTCCACTATCCAGATTCATCCCCACAGACCTCCATATCTCAATGAAGTAGCGCCCCACAGTCTCTATCTTCTTCAAATCACCGTCCATCTTATTGTTTAACTGTGCAAACCAATCTGCAATCCATATCTTCACTCTGCAGCCACCAGCGATCATCTTGTTCACATTAATTGCTTTCAGAACTCCCTGCACAACAACCCGTTTGAAAAACAATTCTCTAATCAAAACATGCCCTTTAGATTCTAACAAATCTTTCATTGTGCGCTGCAAGATTTCAATTTGGATCCCATTCCTATAACCGTAAGTATCATAAATCGTTCAGAATAAAATAGAACTAGAACCACAGGATAAAGAACCACTTCTGCTCCTAATTTGAAAGCACCAAAATTTCGAAACCACTAATTTAGAAAAGCAACCTGAGCAATGTGCATTCGACCGGAGGGTTCGAAGCCGTCATAGCAGATGGGTTCGGACTTGTGAACCAGCAAATTCCGAAGCTCGTCTTCTTGAATACACTCCTCTGCCACACCCCTAATCAGCTCGTACCTCTCATCCAAACTCATTCTTCACCACATCCATAAACACAGTTTCGAAATCAGTTCAAATTGACAAACACGACAAAGAAGATGAAAGACCATAAAAGAAATGGCAACGGAATCTTACGAGTCAGTTGGATTTGACGAGCTTGGAGCCTGGTCCTGAGCCTGAGAGTCGGAAATCGACATCGTTTTGATTTCATCGGCGGGAACTTGCTCTGGTGCTTCGGTTGCCATTGGAGACCTAAAACAGTGTGCGGGACTGCGTATGAAGTCTACGAGGGGTTCTAGGGTTTGCGGAATGCTTTCTTTTAAACGCTGCCGTTTTCTTTTATTACGTGGTGCCAAAGAAAAAACAAAAGGAAAAAAAAATATTTAAACTTTTTAGAATCTCCTTATCTTTTTACCAATTGTGCCCTTGGAGTTTGAGGCATCTGACTCATTACTAAGAGCATGAATTTGAGTCCAAATTAGCCGGAATAGTGATATGAGTCCATCTGAATAATGGACAACAAGACTTACTTTTATTGGGTTCTACAGTGGTGCAATACTTATTTTTGGACTCATATTACTGTTTAATTGTTTATACACAAACATTACCGTTGCATATTTTTTAATATTTACTGTTTACTACTTTCTGCATTGCTTGCAGACTTGGTCTCCTACTTTTTTTTTATGCATGTGCATCAATTAACCAAATCTCTCCCTTCTGCCCCATCTGGCACGTGATGGATGTCAATTAACCAATTCTCTCTCTTATGCCTCATCTTGCACGTGGTGGACAAGACATATGAGTCCAAACAAAATTTGAGTCCAGCCTTGGTCCATATTTGGCCATAACTGGACTTAAATATAGACCTCAGGCAGATTTGGGTCCAATATATTCCGACCCATTGTGGGTGATTCACATCATTTTGGACCCAAATTTGGATTTTTGACTCAAATATGAGTCTCCATTGTGGATGCTCTAACTTGCTTGGTTATAGACTTAGGGAGAGACTTTAGTGAGGACTAAACAATGAGGACTTGTTAAGAACTTTCAAACTCGACCGGTAGATGAGTATTTTTAATGTTAGTTTATATTTAAAAAACTCATTAAAAGCTCATCCAATGGTTGAATTTGAAAGTCCTCAACAAATCCTCATTGTTTGGTCCTCACTAGAGAATTTACCTATAGGCTTATAGTGTTGTAGTTGATGAGGGTGGATGTGGGAAAATCGAAAAAGTAATGCGTTATTTTCATTCTCATTGGGTTCTTGACCAACAAAGACAAAGATAAATAAATATTTCCTACTAAGGATGCTGCTACATTAAAAATTTGCTCATCAAAAACATAAATATCTCGAAATTCATTGTAGTAAAATGAACAGTTACCATATTTTTTTAATTGTAGTCAATAAAATTAACTGTTTACCCGTTTTTATTGACCACAATACATTTTTTTAGAAACAATCATTTTTATTGTGGTCAATAAAATTCATTGTTCACCCAAATTTTATTGTGGTCAATAAAATTTCGAGATATTTATGTCTTTGATGGGGAATTTTTACTGTAGCAAACTTAGTGGGCAAAAAGTTGCCACGTTTGAACTTATGGAGTATTTGCCTTACTTTATATATAGTTGAAGTTATTTGGTGATTATTCACAATTTGTTTATTTACACGCTAACTAATGGGTATTACGTACAGGCCCCAATATATTTAAGTAGACAACCGCATATATACACTAATATATCTGAAGTGGAGAAACATTTTTGTCGAATGAAATTACCTAGTATGTTGATACTTGAACTATAGTCCTAAAAATTGGGTAGTCGAGAGTTTTGGAGTTATATGTTGGATAGTGTTTTTTTTTTCGATGAAGAAAAAGAAATTACAGCGAAAAATTCCTACTACAACCACAACCTAACTTATCAAAGTGAAAAACATTAGCAGCACACAATGGCAGGCTATGCTCTCAAACCAATACATTTAACGAGTGACCAGCTTTAGCAATGACATCAGCGACAAAGTTTGCTTCCCTCCAAATGTGAACGAAGCGGATATGAGAATAATGTCTTGCAAGCCGACCAATATCTTGAACAAGGAATTTGATACGCCATGGGATTGGAATGGTTCCAGTGATACTATCAATGAGAATTTTAGAGTCACCTTCCACGATGATGTGAGAGTGACTAGCACAAATCGCTTGTCTTAAGCCTTCGCTTAGGGCCATGGCTTCAACAACAATGACAGAAGAGTGGCCAATATCTTTTGCAGATGCAATAATTGGAGAGCCCTGAGAATTGCAAAGAACAAAGCCAGTAGAAGTTTGATTGTTGTGAAGAATTGAGCCATCAAAGTTGAGCTTAACAAAATCAGTATCGGGAGGGTGCCATTTGATTAATTTCCTGGATTTTTGGATAGTGTTACTAACACCATATACCTTCTTTTTTGTTTTTGTTTTAATCAAGAATGCTATATACCCTTTTGTTTTGCTTAACTTTTGTGGGTAATTTTATGTGGATTTAAATTAAGATAGAAATAAATTTCTTTTAGAGTAGGGGAAGAAGAATTGGAAGCATATATGATTTTTGTTTTTGTTTTCCAATAAAAAATAATCATTGTCGTCTTGTGCTGAACAGTATGAGGAGCACGTCCAATCCACGCGCTGGCCGACCACAGTTGCCCTATTTAAAAAACTGAGATTTTGGTTGGCTAATATTTAAAAACTAATTAATGAGTTAATTATGTTTCGTTGGCCGGGAGGCTTAAATTGGAATATTGAATTCAAAATACGAACAAAGACAAAAATAACAAGGCGGGAACTATACTCCGAAAGCAGAGGAGGGACCAAACCGCAAATAACCAAAAGTTCAAGCCCCCAATTCTAAAACAAAAACCAACATCACATCTTTCTTTTCACTCCCTATTTTCCCACATTTCATTCCCATCTCTCTCTCATTTCGGACAATAAAACCGAACTTGAAAAAAAAAAAAATTTAATTTTTGTTTTCTGTTATTGTCAATTTTCTTAAACGGATCGGTTCTGAGAATACCGGCATTTGGTTCTCCTCTCTGGCATTCGCAATCTACGGAGGAATTTCGGTTCCTCCGGCCAACCCCGAAGCTCTGTGTGAATATTGATCTCCTTGTTTAAAAGCAGGTTCGTAATTCTTTGCCGCATTTGCTTGTGTATATTCTCTAAGAAAGTTAGGGTTTTTCTTAGCCGATCTGGTTGCGAATTTGCCTTGAGCCGTTTCGGCGTTTGTGAATTGTGCGAGCGAATTGACAATGCAGCTGAAATTTTGTAATTGGAAAAGGTTAGGATTTGAGCTGGTAGCCTGTTAGGATTTTGTATCAGTTTTTATTGGGGTTTTTGGATTTTCTGTTGGTCGATGATTTAGGGTCTGTTTGGTGGCTGCGAAAAAGTGAGGGTTGGATAAGGTATGATAAAGAGAGTGAAGGATTATTTGTAGTTTTTTTTTGAGTTTGTACGGGAAGAACAAGGCCAAGTCATGTGTGTGTGTTGCGTCGAGCGGAGTGTGAGTTTCTTGTCAGATGAAGTGTATCTGAAGAAAAAGATCAATGCACTTATGAGCTTTACCTTTTCTTTTTGGTAGTTTATTTAATTCATGAACCTTAGGAAGCTACAAATTGTCCATTTTGAGGCTGAGCTGAAGCCAATTACAGCAAGTTGTAGCCATAATTTCTTCATAAATGGAATCTAATAATGTTTCAGAGCAGAAGAATGCATGGATAATTGAATACTTACTGTATTCGCTGCCCGTGGCGGCAAGTAATTAATGGCTGAATTTGGTATACCCTTAGTTTCTATATGTCTTAAATGAGTTGATTACTTGGTTGGAATGCCAATGCTCCAATGCGTAAGGATGACATGAACTTATGAACTTATGAACTATGGCTTTTCAAGTGTGCATGGTGCTTTTCATGCTTACTTGTGATGCTTACATCATATAGGCATGCGGCAGACATGCACAACCGTGCTTTTCTTGTTTTTTTTTAAGGAACTTCCTTATCATGTTTTGTCTCCACTCTTGAGGTTTTGTTCCTTACCCAGTATGTAGACTAACATATAGTCTTTTTGGTGTATGTGCATTGTTTCCTTGTAGCTTTGTGTCCACAAACGATATCATGAGCATCCAGTCTGAGATACACGAAAATGGAAATGGGGGATTAGAGCTGCACAAAGATGAAAATGGGGGGTTAGAGTCACAGAAAGATGGAAATGGGAGATGTGAAATATCAAATGGGACTTGTTGGAAAGATGCTGAACTAGTGGAAAGCTCTGGCAGCACGATTGAAGGTAGTACACTTTCCTTCTCTCTGGAGTTGTGTGCTTGTAACTGGTTTCGTTTTGAGATCCCACTTCTCCATGATTTACCTTTGATCTTCATTTTGTTTAGGTAACCAGATATCGTCTCTGGTGGAATGGTTAAATTTTATCGTTCCTTATTTAAGATTGCCGATGGATGCTTCCGAGGAGGAAATCAGAGCCTGCTTAATTGATGGCACTGTTTTATGCAGAATTTTAAATAAGCTGTGTCCTGGTTCAGTTGAAATGGTATTATTACTATTAATTTCTTTTTTTTGCTTATATACATGCTGTAATATAATGTGTTACACTTTACGATTGTTTAAATAATTCATTCTCTTGATGTTCAACTGTATCAGTTTTGGTACATGGTTTTATATTGCTGTCTTCCTCATATGAACAATTATTTTCCTGCTTTAGGGAGGGAGTTCAGACCCTGGTTTTGCAAATGTCAAAAGGTTTCTGGTGGCTGTGGAGGAATTAGGATTCCCCCCCTTTGAGCTTTTAGACCTAGAGCAGGTATTGTATCTGAATTTCTTTGACTATTTTGGTTTTTAAATTTAAGTTGGGATTCCTGTCATTGGTTATTTCTATCTAAATATATGAAGCTAATGTAACCCGGTATATTGAAACTAAGCATCCCCTTCCCTTTGGTGACATCAGATATAATTGTAGCTAAGCATCCTGTGGCCAACTTGGCCTTGGTTTTGTTGCATGCCGAGTTATGAATGTCTGGGTTTAAACTAAGGGTGTATCTACCAACTTGGCCTTGGATTATAAACTGTTTTATACTGATCTTTCTGACCAGGTCACTGTTAAGTCCTGGGTTTATGGAGAATTATGCTGGCTGGAATGACCAGTAACAGTATTTGGTGTGGAAATATCAGCATTTGGTTCTTTACTACTTTTCTACCTCTTAACTTCTCTCATATCAATTGATGGTCTGAGATCATTTGCAGGGATCCTTGGTGCCAGTTATGCGGTGCCTCAGTGCACTTAAAGCTTCTTTTGATTTTGGCTTTTGGGGAGAGAATACTAAAAATCAAAGAAAGACAGGAGGGGATTTGTTGGAGGCAGAATATTTAAAGGGAATTGATCGTTCCCAATCATTCTCAAGACGCGGACAACAGTCTACTCAAAATAGAGAAGAGGCCCAAGGCAATTCAAATGATTCAACATTTCAAGTGACAGGTAGGAGATCATAGACTTGTATAAATCGACATATAGTGACAAATCTTACAAGTCTTATTTCGATATCTATTTTTACGATTGTGATCCTGTAACTGGTGTTCACAAGTCAAAGACAAGCATCAATTATTTGACCTCGATTTGGTCTTAGGATTGAGCTAGTTAAAGAGGCAATTTTGTCCCAGCTTTGCTAGAGAACCTGATACAAGAAGAGCATATGTAGGATAACTATATGGTAACTTGCATTGGAGTATTGTCCACGATGCTGAGTCTGTAGTCATATAATATACTAGACACATGAAATCTTGTATACCCTGTGCAATGCAGCTTAAGTGCCCAATTAGAGGAATTGAGGAGTTACAGGGATAGGCTGTTAAAGTTATTTACTAGCTAGAGGTTTGACTCTATTTCCTTGGTATATCAGTTCAATCAACTTTGTAAAGCTAGGCTGATGTAGGGAGTGAAAGCTTGATGAGTTGGAAGACTTAATATTATTCAGCATACCTAATTAAACTAAGTGAAGGAATACTTTATTTTGAGCATAAGAATTGAAAGCATAATTGAGTCAATTGGGGACCCAATTTTTTTTTTTTTTGAATTTCTATATTTGTCATGCTCTTTTAGCATAGAACTTGCTGATATTGTTAATACATTACCTTTTGTTTTCTTCCCCTCCCCCTCTCCCCGGTTCTTAGATCCATCAGCTATTTTAGAACAATTGAAGAAGGGGACTAATGTTGATCTCTCTGATGCCAAGATTTTGGAGTCGATCAAATCAACCAGTTTTGATGTAAGCTGTTGACTTATTATTATTATTATTTTTCGTTTTATAAGCTCTGGTAGGGGTACCTTAATATATTAAGTGTTCTTGCTTTACCTTTGTCAACATTAGTTTGATTAAGCAATTCTTTGCTGCAGAATGCATCTACGAGATCACTTTTCAGTGTTGGGAATAGGATTCTGGATGACAGTATTGATAGAAATAATGGGGATGTACCTTATGTATGGCAGTAAGAGGATACATGGATGCCATTGTGTTACAGCATTCATGAATCCATGTACAGTTATAGTTTAATTCTTTGTTCTCTACTGTACATTATATTTTGTCTTTTAACTTTCATTTTTAACAAATTTTCTCAGCACGTGGCGTATCTTCTGAGAAAAGTCATGCAAGTGATTGAGCAACGATTTGCAAATCAATCAGTGAACTTAAGAATTGTATATTCTTTAGCCATTTTCTTTTTCCTTGGAAAACGTTGTTTGCTTATAATCTACTCATAGTATTGAAGTGTTTTTACTGTTGGATGTTTGTAGCAAAACAATATATATAAGGCCCGTGAAGAGAAGTATCAAATGAAGATGAAAGTACTTGAAACTCTCACATCAGGGACCAGTGAAGAAATTCAGGTAACTCAGTAGTATGTTTGGTTATTCCTTTATTTATGAAGTTAAGTTCAAATTATGGATACTAAGCTAATTGATCTTCACTTGTTCGTGCTTTCCATCGTCCTATAGGTTGTTCTGAACCAGCTTAAGCAAATGAAGGTGAAATTTTGATCTTTTATTCCTATCTTCAGTTTACTAATAATAAAGCATTTCTTCTGTATGATTCTTGATTTTAATGACTGTTTTGGTTTCTTGCACTACATGGTCTTCATGCATGCCTTCTCTTTTACTCATCTCATTTTATTTAAATTTAATGTCACATGCATTCCAAAACAGTACATATCTTTTTCTTTGGTAGTTAACATGATATAGTTGCATGACTTTTGAACTTTGCATGTGTTTGTTATGTGGAATCAAGGTTAAGGGTCAAATATGCCATTTTCAGTAAGTACAAATTTGTGTGCATTTTGCTTTCCATGTGTATCCAAAACCCAAAAAATGAAGTTTCAAACCCTTGAAAGAAGTGGGTTTGATAAACCCAACATCTAATTTTGATTCCATGGTTAATCATAATGATGATAAGATGACCATGCCTATGCTTTGATGTAAAGGTAGCAGTAATGATAATACTTTCATTCCTTGTATTTTCAAATTTTGGAATGACCATTGCAAGATTCTGCTGATTCCTAAAGTCATATTTAGAGCAATGGGTGTAGGATTCCTATGACCTGATTTCGCAAAGAAAACCGGCTTTTTGAGTCTATTACTTTGTGTACTAACCTGTATAATATGACTTTCATTTACACAAATATATCCTGCTTTCTTAGTTGAAAGTCCATCAACATATCCTTTTGGAGGTAGCATGCACACACTGCTATTGTCTCCATGCACTAAATGAATGAATTTAAAGTGTGCAGTTGTTTTAATTACTTGGACAGAACTGTTGATGGAGAGTTATTTGTGTTTAGATCCTTGTAAGATGAATCTCTTTCACTTTACGAAGCATGGGTCTGCCTGATTTAATGAAATGTAGGATGGTTTTTTTGTTTTATTCACATTTGATCCGATTATAGTAACACAATCACAGAAAGCCTTGGATTGTTTTAATATATGCTTTCAAATGTAGAATTGGTTAAAACTCTACTTGCACTTTTAAATTATTGCTTAAATACAATCACTGTTTCTTGCAGATTGAGCAGTTCAATATAGAAGAGAAGCACAAACTCGAGGAGCAGGATGTACTGAGATTAAAGGAAGAGAAGGATCGCAGTGATTTGGAGATTTCGACATTAAAACAAGAAATAGAAACTGCTAAAAGTACACATGAAAGCCACTGCCTGCAGTTAGAGGCAAATGCAAAAGAAGCTAAACTTGAATTGGAAAGGAGGTTTAAAGAACTTGAGTCCATGTTAACAGGTGCAAAGAAGAACGAGAAAAAACTAGAGGCGTCTTTAGAATCTGAATCAGGGAAATGGAAACAGAAAGAAGGAACTTACCAAAGTTTTGTAAATTATCAATTTGGAGCTTTGAAGGTTTGCCTTAATTGTCTTTATCTTTGTTATAATCTCTCAGTGTGTTGGCGTTGATTCTATAGCATGATATTTTGATGCTCTATAGGAACTAAGTGCTGGTTTGGAGTCTACAAGATGTGAAATCATTAGTGCAAAACGAAGTTACTCTGAAGAATTCAATTGCATGGGTAAGAGTGGGTGTTAATAGCTTATTTTGCTGTTTACAACTTCACATGAGCATCTTTTCACAATCTATGCTTTTTTTTAACTCCAATAGGTTCGAAGCTTAGAGGATTAGCAGATGCAGCTGAAAAGTACCATGTAGTTCTTGCTGAGAATCGGAAGCTGTACAATGAGGTTCAGGATTTGAAAGGTATGTTGTCATATATAACTATGCTATTACCAATTTTTTAATCTAATGCACCTTAAGTGATTATGATACTTCTTTGTTCTCAAGGTAATATCAGAGTGTACTGTCGAATAAGGCCATTCCTACCTGGGCAAATCCAGAAGCAGACCACTGTAGAGTATATTGGTGAAAATGGTGACTTAGTGGTTGCAAATCCCTCTAAACAAAGAAAAGACAGCCGCAAGCTATTTAAATTTAATAAAGTATTTGGTCCTGCAGCTACACAAGGTATCTTTTACCTAATATTGTCGAATGAATTATGTTGTCATTGTTGATTTATGTTGTCTAACGAATTATTAATCTTGATATATGTAAACAGAGGAGGTGTTTCTAGACACCCAACCATTGATTCGTTCCGTCCTTGATGGATACAATGTTTGTATATTTGCTTATGGTCAAACTGGTTCAGGAAAGACCTATACGATGGTATGAAATTCCTGTACTTTTCTCAAATCAACCATGCACCACATCATGTTACTTGTGATTTACAATATTTCTTTTGTTACTTTTAGAGTGGGCCCAGTATTTCATCAACGGAGGAATGGGGTGTCAACTATCGTGCCCTAAACGATCTTTTCCAAATATCTCAGAGCAGGAAAAGCTCCATAGAATATGAAGTTGGTGTTCAAATGGTTGAGATATACAATGAACAAGTTCGTGATTTACTCTCAAGTGATAGTTCTCGAAAAAGATATCCTTTAATTCGTGGAGTTTTATTACATCTTAAGGTTACACTAATGGTTGAGTGTCAAGTCAGTTGTAGCAGTTTCATTGTTTGAGCTTTGTTTATCTGTATGCTTCCTTTCTGATGATATTGATCCTTGCTTTCTGTATGGTATCAAAAGAGATTCTGTTTCCTTAACTTGCACACACTTGGGATTTGGAATACTACCCAACCAAATGGGTTAGCTGTCCCTGATGCAAGCATGCATCTTGTTACCTCAACTGCAGATGTCCTAGAGTTGATGCATATTGGGTTGGCAAATAGGGCAGTCGGTGCTACTGCCCTGAATGAAAGAAGTAGCAGATCTCATAGGTTGTATTTTCAGTGCAAGTTCTGCTCATCAACTTTCTTTGTTAGTTGTTGTCTTCAGAGCTATGTTTCATAATCAATCATTGGTGCAGTGTTCTGACTGTTCATGTTCGTGGCGTGGACTTGAAGACTGACACTGCTATTCGTGGTAGTCT
The DNA here is from genome assembly GCA_030142095.1 of Rubus idaeus. Lineage (NCBI taxonomy): Eukaryota > Viridiplantae > Streptophyta > Magnoliopsida > Rosales > Rosaceae > Rubus > Rubus idaeus. The sequence continues at coordinate 7,082,996 of CM057969.1, forward strand.
ACATCTAGTGGATCTTGCTGGCAGTGAACGAGTGGATCGCTCTGAAGCTACCGGAGATAGGCTTAGGGAGGCACAACACATAAACAAATCATTGTCAGCCCTTGGAGATGTAATTTTTGCTCTTGCGCAAAAGAATGCACATGTGCCATATAGAAATAGCAAATTAACTCAAGTGCTCCAGAGTTCTTTAGGTACTTGTCCAATTATATACATTCTTGCTAACAAGGTTAAGGTCCAATGTTGATTCCGTCACTCTCTGTATCTTCATTGGATGAACGGTCTATTTATTTCTCGTCTCTACCTGTAGGGGGTCAAGCAAAAACGCTCATGTTTGTACAACTTAATCCCGATGTTCAATCATTCTCTGAAACTTTAAGTACACTGAAGTTTGCAGAGAGGGTTTCTGGTGTCGAATTAGGTGCTGCAAAAAGCAACAAGGAAGGAAGATATGTAAGAGAGCTTATGGAACAGGTACTGATATATCTTTTTTAACATGTCTACTATATAATTCCTTCCTGCCTTCGGAATATATTCTGATGATGTATAGATCTTCTTAAAAGTAGATTACACTCTTGTAAAACAAGTCAAGATCATGGAAAAATTGAATAGGACCCATTGATGTAAGGGCGGAGCCAAAGTGCTCTTGGCTGTGGCCCAGGTAACAAAAGAAAAAAGGATACTTACTGAGATCCGGAGGAGGTTTTATTAAGCTCTGTTGTCTCCTTGGAATAGATTTACTGTAATTAGCAATTAAACTGTATATAGGAAAAGGAGAGTAGTGTTTTTGGCTTTACACTTCAAATTATTGTGAGTAGACCACATTATTGTTATGCCTAGTGCACCTGGGGTCATGCAGGTTGGTGCCTCATTTAGCTTGGTAACTACTAGTAGAGAATGGTTACTTGCCTCATTTCAGCAGCATTCTTTTGCCTACATCAGAAGATAAAGCATGTTGACATATTAAGTTGGCATGATGAAATATTACACAGTAGAAACAGTGCAGAGGGAATAAAATTTGGCATTCAGAAGTTAGGAATGTTTTTATTTGTTTGTGTAATTATCTGTTAAATCTTGCAGGTGGCATCCTTCAGAGAGACAATTGCTAAAAAGGATGAGGAGATTGAGCGATTGCTGAAGGCCAACAGAAATGGGGTACAGCGTGGCATGAGTGCACTAAGATCTGCATCTTCTTCTCCAAGAAGATACTCGATTGGGACTCCTCAACAGAGAAAAGCCTTAAGCCTAGTCGATAAAGTGGCTCCATATAGGGACAGTTTCTCAGAGGCATATGATAAGCATTCTGAAGTTAGTTCTCAGCTGTCGATGGATGACTTTAGACATCATAAGCAATATTCACATCGGTCAAAACTTGGAGGTGATGCAAGTCAAAATTTTAATGAAGACTTTGAGCTCTTGGGCTTTGGCGATGAAGATGCTGGGGAGAGATTGAGCGACATATCTGATGGTGGTCTTTCAATGGGAACAGAAACCGATGGTTCAATGTCCAGTTCTGCTGTGGAGTTTACTCTTTTTCCTGAAGTTATGAAACCAACGGAAAGCACAAATACTGAAAGTCCAGGAGCCAAGAAAACTCAAGCTCAGAATGCTCAAAGCGAGAAGACACCATCCCATCCAAGTGTAAGGTGGGTTTCTCATTTTCATTAATGCTATTAATGGAATTTTATTGGACTTTTCTAGTAATTATACTCCTTTATTCCTATGAATCTAATGCTTTGTTTTTATTTATTCATTATTTGTTTCAAGGTTTGCACCAACGTCTAAACTTCCAAAGCCAACACCTAAGTTGCTGGATACAAAAGCTACCCGTGCATCGTTGATTAGAAGCTCGTCAAAGGTTTTGTCAAGTATGGACCCGAATTGAATCCTCTTCTTTGTTGTATTCAATCTTAGAGTAGCAGTTTTTGATTTACTTCTGCCGCTCTAATTCACTGAACGACATTCTTTCCTCATCTCGATGCTGCTCTCATTTCTGGTTTTTTCTTTGTATAATTCATGCCAGGTTCTAGGAAAGCTACTGCCGAAAGCAGCACCTCATCGTTGAAGTCTGGTAAACGATGGCATTAAGAAGACAATTTGGACAGCGATAGAGTTTATCACACCATTCCCTTATTGGCATTGTTGTTAGAAACTCACTGTATTGTACTATGTATTTATAATTGCTTCCTTCTAGCCTGTTAGTAGTTTCCAGTTGTATTTATATTGAAATGACAGTGGAGACTTGAAACATCAGCATCGCCATCGCCTTGTAATATATGTACTTTTAACATAGTAGAACTCTGATTTTAGTATTGAAACATCATGCTTCCTTCAGGTACCAATATGAAGGTTTTTCCCATACAAATAATGCCAATGTGTCATTCAAGTTCTTGGATCATTGAAACTGAGATATAAATGAGAATTAATAAGCAGAAGACTAATTGTATTTACAAAGAGTCGAATTATCTTCAAACCTCAGCTAGAGAAGTTTGTCATACATGTACTTCTAACTATCACACTACAACTTTGATTGATTTAGAGATTGTTCAACAAGTTTGGTTTGCACTCATCAAATCGAGCCTTGCAGACGAACGGGTGAGTCAAGAGTTGAGCCGGCCGTCCACCTCTTGGCAGCCTCCCTGTGCATGCAGCACTGGACAAATCACCGAAAATCTTTTGATGCAGCCTCCGGCAAGCATGGCGCCTCTCCAAAACAGATAGCACACATAAGAGCTGCCCTTTTTTTTTTTTTTTCATTTTCTTACTACTTAATTGGTTAAGAATTATGCAAAGGGTTTTTATAAGAAGTATACCAGCAATAAATTGTAGGTTTTCAAATATTCTGAAATGCAAGCTGGCACTACAAAATGAGGTTCCTAAAATTCGTTAATTGAAGAAATATAAAAGCACATGCATACTCTCGTTTTTATTTTTCAGAATTTTCTTAGGTATGAAGATTTGATTAGTTATGCAAAACTCCTCCGCTCTTTCAAAATTCAATTAAAAAAAGACAGTTGAGATTGGTTGCGTTAGTTAAGAAATTATATATAAAACGGATAGTGACTAACATAATTAAAGGGATGGTTAATTAATTATAGCAATATCGTTTTTTATATTAACTTAAAGGGATTGAATTCATATTTTAGTGTAATCTTAATGCAATTCTCAACCCTTTTGTACATAAGTTTTATGGCAAGGAAAGAATAGATATTTTGTGAGTTAGTCCATATTTGAATTTTTGCACCTGCCTTTAAACTTGGACAATGAGGCCGCCTATATTAGGTTAGGTGTTCTTGGACATGCTCACAGTCATATACCAAATCGGCCAATTTTTCAGACAATTTTCTATCCAAAATTAATTGACAACGGGTGAAAAGCAAGACCTATATATATATATATATTCCTAATACGATAAATTTTTAAAGGAATCTATGCGTGAGACTGCGAATGTGGAAACACAAATCCTATGCAATATTAAACTTAAATGGAATAATGACATAAATATGACGAGCTAATATGGACTTAAATTTCCACTTATTTTATTCTTTGTAAACGAAATCAGTCAGATTGCATTTAATAAAGAAAATCCCAAGGATATATATATATAGTAGTTGAGATTTTCTGAGATATGAATATCTGTTTTTATGCATGCACCTGCCTTTAGTTAATGGTGAGACTGAGACCTATAAAAGGTGCATCTCTTTTGGTTTCGTCAAGGTGTTTAGGAGTACTGGCCGGCCGGAGCGTTTACTGACTCTCAAAAAAATTTCAAAAATGAAGTTGAAGGCTGTCACTGTGGCGGTGATGGTGGTGGTAATTCTCCAAATCGCCGGAAATGCAATGGCAAAGAGTTGTTTCGAGGATTGCTCTCTGGAATGCAAAGGTGACACTAGGTGTCTCGGAATATGTTTGGGGAGCTGTACGGGTGATGGAGCTCAGAAGCCTCTGGATCACCATGACTTGTGTAAACTTGGGTGCACATTAGACCGGTGTCTCAAATATAGCAATGGTACTAGCTCTTCCTTCTACCCTTTCTCTATGTCAATATTCTTGATTGAATTCTCTCCCACTCATAACATATATGCTTCTGTTTTAATTTTTGCTGGCAGATAAAAATAAGATGGGAACTTGCATGCATCACTGCTCATACACAAACTGTGATATCAAAGCTCCTACTGCTCATATATATGGATCAGAAAATTAAGCAATGTGGGCTTTGTCCATAACATATTATATATGTCATTGTATGGAAATAAATTTATTGTTCAATAAAATGCCCAAATTCAAAATATATGTTTTAAAATTAAATGCATAATTAATCTTCAGGACCAATATAAGCTGAAGTCTGCCGTGTAAAAAAAGAGATCGACCATCTCAACTGTCTCTTATGCGGCGAGTTTTGGCGAGTTTAGAGCTCTTGAACCTACTAGCTAAAAAATGTCTAAACGTGAATAGTTTTTTGAACGATATAGAATAGTTGTGCTTAGTGAGGAGGGAGGACTAAATGAAGCTCATTTAAGCTTGTCCCCCACCTTACTAACGCTATATTGGACAATCCCTCCTATTACCAGAAAACAAATGAATCCTATCTATGTTTAAAATTTACAACATTGTAATTAAGGTTTTTATCACCGATATGACTTAAACTTTGGTGTACCGGACATAAATATACCTAATTTTCAAAAGTGATCAATAAGACATCTGAACTTTCAAAAACACATCATCAGAATACTTTCGTCTATTTTCCGTTACTTGATTGTTAATTATGAGGGTATATTAGTCATTTGACATAATCAAACTTTCAAAAGTAATCAATAAAATACCTGAACTTCCAAAAACATATTATTGGAATACCTCCGTCAATTTTATGACAAATAAAAATGACATGTTTCGACCCCTTATATGTGACACGTGTCATAAATTGACCTATTTGATAGGAATTAAGAGTGCATGGACTGAACTGATGAAATTAAAAGATCAAAGGCTAAACTGATTAGACTCCTAAAGTACAGGGTAATAACAAGAATTTAATCATATTTCATTTAACTGATATATGATAAAAAATGGACATAGGTATCTCGATGATGATATGTTTTTAAAAGTCCAAGTACCTTATGATGTGTTTTCAAAACATACGTATCCCGATGATATGTTTTTAATCCTATTGATCACTTTTGAAAGTTAAGATCAGTCAAATGACTGCTATGCCCTCATAATTAACGAACAAGTCACGAAAAATAGACGAAAGTATCCCGATGATGTGTTTTTGAAAGTCCAGGTACCTTATTAATGACTTTTGAAAGTTAAGCACATTTTTGTGTGGTGCATCAAAGTTTAGATTTTGTTGGTAATAAAATCCTTTGTAATTATATTAGTCTTGTTCATCCGATCCAAATTAAAACTTTGTGGTCACCCATCTTTGAACTTTGAACACCACAGTTAACTATATTGTACCAAAGTGGAACTTGAACCAAACTATTGAGACTAAAAGTCTAAAATAATAATTTGTAAAATTTGGCTAAAATTAGGGTTCAAGAGGATCACCTAGAAGGCTATAACCCGTAGAGCAACTAGCCAATCAATGCGCACCACCTATTCATGGACATAAACAGCCAATCACCAACGACCACGGAATGAGTTTTCCGCCCTGGCTTATGTTAGCAACAAGCTATTCAGAATAAGAACCATTTGGTATCGTGCGCACATTGATTTATATAAGGGGGCCCTATTTGAATTTATTCTGCGTACATAAAACCCTCACTCTTTAAACCCTAATTTTCCTTTCAATTTTTTTCTGGGCAAATGAAGCACAGCAAGACGGAGACTCTGCTTTTGGCTGGAAAGCAGCCACTTTCATCAAGGTTTCTATCCTCACAATTCTGAATCGATGCTTCAATTAGTTTCCGTAGAGACATTTTTTTTTTGTAGATTTGATTTTTCTGTTTTGGTTGCTGAGAAATCGATGATTTATTGATTTCTATGATTAACGCTGTTTATTTCATTGAAATGTATGTCAAACTTAGGAGGATAGTTAGTTAAATGGAATCTATAGTGGCCCTTGTATATGATGCTCTCTTTTTTGTGGTCCAAGAACATTTGATAATCTCATGCAATTGCATATATACTTTGAATTGCATGACATTGACCATTCAATTCTGTTCTATCTGGGTGTAGATGGTGAAAAAAGTGTTAGTTACCTTATGGGTTTTTATAGACCAAGTGTTTGATGATGTTAATTGGGATGTAATAAACTAATTAATGTCTCATTTAGGGTTCAGGTACTGTTATTCAGATCTGTAAATTTCTGTGGATCGGAGAAGGTGGAGTCAAGTGGCTTTTACATAATCTGCTTAAAATAAGAATGGGAAGAAAATTACTGGTAACTAACAATAGTATGCAAACCACTTAACCTTTTCTGTGTTGTTGTTCTTACTGAAATTGTTGGATAATTCATGCTATTGATTACATTGTGAAGTGAGAATACAAAATGGGGGAAAAAGAAAAACTGATGCTAAGTAATTTTGGGGTTGGGGGAGGGAGGGTTATAATGAGGTTAATATTTGTTATGTCGTTCTTAGCTTCACTCAATGATGCAATTTGCTAATTCCATTTTGCAGTAACTTTCATTTCAAGATTTACTATCTTCTCAAGGGGGCTTGAGAAAATGGCTAGGTGCAATAAGCCACAGAAGAATGATCAACCTTCGATCAAATACAGGTGGTACACAATTGGTCAGGCATCCTCTGGGCTTGCTGATTTTGTTCATGAAAAATCTGCCCCCACAACTTTTGGTAAAAGTAATGAGCAAGGGAGTAGAAAATCACAGCGCAAGTCTCCTGAGATATTGAGCACTAATGAGCTCATCACAGCAGTTGGCCAGATATGGGATTATGCAAGTCGCCCTCTTGGATTCTTTCAACCCAAGGAAAATTCAAATTACAATACCAGTAGCTATAGGGAAGGGGTTAGCTTATCTGGTCTGGATGGGGAAGCTCTTATTTCAGTGAATAGTGGTAATTTGTCTGTTGATTTGAGAAATTTTGGTCAGTTTCCAACCATACCGCAACCAAGTTTAGATTTAATGCAGGTAAGCCAAAAGATGTCAGTATTTGGACATTGTAGTAAAAGTTGTTATCATTCTTCATTTTGGAGGTTATTGTATGGTCGTGGTAATGTGTCTAAAGAATCTTGGAAGGGAAATGGGTTTGCAAGTTTAGAAGTCTCATGCCAACTGGGAAGTATATATGGATGGATGAATGATATGATTTCTTCTAGGTCAAAATGCCCAGTCAAAGTTATTGAGATTGAGAACAAAACTGGCCTATGTTGCATTCCAGTAGATACTATCTCTGTTGCAGGGAGCTCCATTTCAGAAGAAACAACTAGACTTGTAGATGACTTGGCCATAGATACTGTGTATAACCCTGCTCCAGTCTTATCTAACAACTTATGTAAGGATGACAATGAAAAATTGGAGATGAATACAAGAACCTCTCTGAATTCAGAGTATCACCTCGTAGTTGGTAAGGCAGATGGTATTATTTCAAGGACCCCATGTTCTAATCTTCATGCAGATTATCATATGAATTCGTTAACTTCCTGTGGTGTTGGATTTGAAGAATGTCACCAGAATATAGATGATCATGACCTACTTGACAACAAAAAGAAACAACCAGAAAAATTTGTCATCCGGGATGGATGCAAGATGGAGACTTGTGCATTAGCATGTGATAAGCCTGATACTTCTCGTGGTAAACAAGAGCATGCAGTTGCAGGTGCATTGTCTGGAATTTTTGTTAGCCTTTGTCTTCATCCTGTTGATACAATCAAGACAGTAATTCAATCTTGCCGGGCTGAGCAAAAATCTATATGGTACATTGGAAAATCAATTGTGTCCGACAGAGGTGAGTTTATACTTTATATATGAGAGTTGAAGAAAATATATGTTGTTAGAACTAATCTATCTTTAAGACTTTTGAAGGCTTTCTCCTATCATATTTCAGAAAACTGATGGTGATATTGATTTCAGGCTTAACTGGACTCTATCGTGGTATTTCTACCAATGTTGCATCTTCAGCTCCTATTTCTGCAGTTTACACTTTCACATATGAATCAGTTAAAGGAGCTTTGCTTCCTCTATTTCCTAAGGTACCTCTTTTGCTCTGTAACTCCCCCTACCATTTTTTTTTGCTCTCTCGAGCATTGCCAATATGCTTCTCCATTCCCCTCAGCTGATTTATGCATTTCTCTATTTATTTACAATTGTAATACTCATGTGGAGTCAGGGAAAGAAAGGGAATAACATTTTGGAATTGTAACTGGATTCCTCATTGGTTTCTAGTGCGAACAGAATATTCGTTCTTAGGCTTTCTGAGTCTCACTCAGTTCTTTTTGTGCAGGAGTATTGTTCTTTTTCCCATTGTGTGGCAGGCGGTTGTGCAAGCATTGCTACTTCCTTTATTTTTACTCCCAGTGAGCATATAAAGCAGCAGATGCAAGTTGGAACACAGTATCACAACTGCTGGTATATCCTTAAGATCCTGGTATTATCTATGCCAATACCACTACTCATATAGTATTGTTGCTAGTTCATTGAGAATCTTACTTAAATATTTGAAATTTGGAGTTTTATAGTTTGAAACTTTGAATTTAATCTTCTTACGAGGAGTCTTCTTCTTGTAGCTTTCACTCTGGTTCTGGCATGCCTCTGCATAGAACTTCTGTTTTGTCAATAGACTCAATAATCTAATTCACCTTTCATTTTCTTCAGGAATGCCTTGGTTGGAATCATTAGGAAGGGCGGTTTGCCTTCATTATATACTGGATGGGGTGCTGTACTCTGCAGGAATGTTCCACACTCGATTGTGAAGGTAGTCATTTCTACATACTGAGAAAGGAATTGTACCAAAAAGACATGTGGGCAATGGCTTTCTTTTTTGTATGTATAATGATTCTACATGGTCATTTTACTGAATGACGTTTGAATTCATACTACCATCTCCTTTGTATGTGGGCAATTGTACCATCTGATATTTGATATTTCTGTATTGCCTGCAGTTCTATACATATGAAAGCTTGAAGCAATTGATGTTGTCTTCACAACAATCTAGCATTCACCCCAACACATTACAAACAGTTTGTTTCCTCTACCCCCAATCCACTTCCATTTAACTATTGTCTACCTTCTTTGGAACTGGCTCTTAGCAAGGTTTTTTTGTTGTCTTGTTCATCCCAGCTACACTAACATCATTTTGCCATCCCTGCAGCTGGTTTGTGGAGGACTAGCTGGATCTACTGCTGCGTTATTCACTACTCCTTTTGATGTTGTGAAAACGAGAATGCAGACGCAGGTTTGTAATTTTAAGCATGTTTTTATTTTATTATTATTATTTTATATATATATATATTTTTTAAATTGTGCATGCTTTTATTTTGGTGCTATGTTGAACAAGTAGAGTCTGGGTAATTTTTGTTCAGAAATATATCCTGGCCATTAATTAATGAGGCATGCCAGCTACTTGTATATACTTGTTTCTGAAATAGCTCTCTTGGAGATTGGAAGTATAACGTAACATAGACCTTTGGGCATTATACCAGAACTTCACAAAGAATGTTGCAGCACAACTGCTTAAATTTAACGTCCATTGTCAATGCTTCTTATAAAGAGGGTGTTGTGCAGATTCCAGGGTCTGTGAGCCAGTATAATAGTGTGATTCATGCCCTTCAGGAAATAGGAAAGAATGAAGGTCTGAAAGGCCTATACAGGTATGGCTTAGTCCTTTTCTACCCACTATTGTGTTGTTCTCTTGTAACAGTTCCACGAGTCGCTTTCATCTTGTTGTCCTCCGAAACCATTGTAAAGTAACTGTTATTGCACTGAGCTGTATGCATGATTTGATGGTACAATGGAAAATCCATTACAATGATTCTTATTCTGATTGTCAGGGGATTGACTCCAAGATTGGTTATGTACATGTCTCAAGGAGCGCTATTCTTTGCATCATATGAATTTTTCAAGAGGTGTTTTTCTTTGGAGAAGCCACAAACTGATACTCAAAGAATCCAATACCAACAAAAGATGGAAGATGATCCTGTATCACCCTCATCATTCCCTTTACCATCATCACCAGCATCATCAACACCATCAAGACTGCATGGTCTACATTCATGAGATACAGAAACTGAATTTTGGTGTGAAATAGCAGAAGAAAATGAGAAGCAAATGTCTTAAGATTTGAGATTTGATTTGTTCAAAAGAGAGAGATGTATAGTCGATATAGGTGCTAGTGTGTACCATTCTGTATGAATGATGTTCTTGGATATTTAGCATTGAATACAAATGAGAAGAGGAAATTCGTGTTTTAGTCGTGTTGCCTATGCAAAAAGGACTTACTAACATAACTATACGTACAAAATTAGAAATTCGTGTCTGCAAATGTTGTGGTTCTTGTGAACTTGTTTTCACATAATGGTTAACAAGAGCTCTATTAAGTGATTAGTAAGAAAGTGTGACTTTTCTTAACAACAAGGTCGTTGTAGTATAGTGGTAAGTATTCCCGCCTGTCACGCGGGTGACCCGGGTTCGATCCCCGGCAACGGCGTGTTTTTTTAACTTTCTTCCTTCTTTTTGTAACATATAGAATACTTTAACATATGAGGAGAAAACGACACGCCGTTTCCTTAGATAATGAAGAGAAAAACCATAATTCACATCAAACTGCAGTGAGAGAAAAACCATATGAGGAGAAAACGACACGCCGTTTCACTATCACAGATCCCCCATAATTCACATCAAACTGCAGTGAGGGAATAACAATGCAATTGAAACTTTGGAAGTAGGTGTGCAATTCAAATTTATTCATACATTTTGGAGACAATTCATTGCTAACAAAGTGCTTGTCTTCTCGGTTCTCCATATACAACAATAGTGACAGCATTCTAAGATCTACTACCCCTTGTTCCTATCTAACAAAATACACAACAACAAAAAACGCAAAAGAGAGATCTGTCTCTCCCAATTCTCATATAACATAACTACCTTTTCCTTCCCTACAAGTTTCACTATGGACAGTGTTGTATTTTGTTGAAAATTTGATTATAGACCCCGACGGCGAACCAATTGAAAAATACATCCATTTTGATGTGAACCCTCTATGGCAATAAACCTCGGGCAATGGCAAGAATAAGCAGCTTCCAAAAGTCTGTTGCCATTCGATGCAGCGCTTTTTCGGTATGCTGAGCTGGACATTGTTCCATGCTACAGATAATTTTGATACCAAATGACCCCGAGTACCAGTTGCGACTGGCATTGTCTCAGCCATCTGTGATACCCTTCCATTTACTCGGAAAAGTTGGGGTCATCTCTGATCCTATTGTGGGTCTCTGAAGAAAAACAAGCACGCTGCTTGAAACCTATACTCGTGCAATAGGAGAGAAGGGTGGATCGAGCACATAAGATGGTTGGATCTTTTTCACCCTCTTAGCTACTTTCTTCTTCTCCCCTTCAGTGACTGCTTCAATTAAGAACTTCACTTCCTCTTTAAGCACTTTCAATGAATTGCACTGTGACAGCTGGTTGTTTCTCTCCTGTCCAGCGGCTGCTGCCGATGTTTCTGTACCATGCAGAATAGAAACACACATACAGAATGCTTGCAATGTCGATAACTGTGCGTGAAAATCAACTGCATACTGTCCATCTTCAACCATTGTCATGGACAATGCTGGTGTTTTCTCCTTTGATCCCTGCCAAAAAATAAAAGCCAAGTAATAGCTTATCAGATGCAATAGCAGCATGTCAACTAGGAACAGAATCTCAAGTTGTTGAGCTACAAATTAATCCTTTGAATCCAAAATGTAATAAAAGAACATTTATCCAAGACAGATCATGAAACTTACTCTAACATAAACGAAGTTTACCTGAACAAAAATTTCCAAAGGCTGCTGATTCTCCTCGAATAATTGATTATCAGCACATTGAATGTTCGGGTTGCTTAAGACAGTAAGAGGACAGGACATGTCCCAGCCCCCACAGTCACAGCCACCACCCAACCTCCATCGATCTAGTACTGATGAAGGACCCTTGCTTTTAGCACTCGGCAAACCATGGTTTCCAGATGGAATTATCACCTTCAAGTTTCCTGAGTATCGACTATCAGGGTCATCCTTCTTCAGTTCATTCATAGAGAGCTTAAGTAGGTTTCCAGGTACTTTATCACAAATCTTATCCCCTCTCTTGTATTTCAAGCTCTCTCTTTTTTCAAATGGAACTTGCATAACAATGGCTGCAATTTCAAGACTTGGATGCAAATCTGCCACTGGCCAGGCTGAAGAATCGGAATCACTACTCTTGTGTTGAGGTTTGACCTTCGTTGGACAAGACCCATCACCCAACTTTAAAGTTGCACCTTCCGTGCTCAGATTGGAACCTTTGTGATGTTTAGCATCATCAAGGGTACAGTTAGATTTCGCTTGTTCTGCTGCAATTTGCCTTGCATGAGAGATATCATACAAAACAAACTCTGTCACCATGGAATTGTCAAAAGCTCCATCTTTTAGTTCTGAACATAGATAACAAGAAACTTGCATCTGTCCCACCATCGAAGAATCTCTATCGCTACCATGCAATCCCACGCCGCTGGCATTGCTCTTCTTTCTACTGCCAATGGCGTGAAAGGTATACACCCAATTAAAACCATTATCTGCTTTCCATGTCCTGGCCACAAAGACATCTTCTGAGCACTTCAATGAGAACTCAAAATATGGCATTCCAAGTTTATTCTGTAACTTGAGATGGCCATGTAGGTGCACAGGTGAAGATGCAACACTAGACTGGTGGTTATCCTGGTTGATACACAGAGAATCACAACCTGAATGCTGTACTGTATTTGAAAAGACTGGCAACAAAGATTTTTGATAGGTCCTGCTTCTTGTCATGTCTGCCGTCCCAGTTGTTTTGGCTCCACCAGGTTCTACTACGTAACTTGAACTTCGCAATGACTTGGACTTCATGAATGGATCAAACATCTTTCTGATATTGTTGAACCGGACCTTTGAGCTCACGCTCGATGAGCGATCACTCTCTGATGGAGAAGGAGTATGAAGCATTTCCACCTTAGCAGAGAACGACTTGTGCAATGTCTGAACTTGGTCTCTTTCAAGAAGTTCATTGCCGTTGTTTAGAGGTCCAGCAACCGGATCACTTCTTAGATTTAGATGCATTGGATCCTCTCCTAAAGCTTCAGCTGAGTGCTCTTCCCTGTCATCTGGATCCACACAAATTTCAAGAATGCTATCCAATGAACATGGCTCTACGTGAGGCCGTCCAGCAGATGGTGTATTCAAGACTGATTTCAAAGATAGTACTGCAGACCTATTCTGTGCGCTTTCCTCATCTGAACTACGCAACGAATCGACGATTCTGTAAGAGAAAGAGGAGTCACTACTTCGTGACTTTTCAATCTTTTTCCTTCCCTCAACAGTTCCCATTTTCTTAATTTCCCTAACCTCCTTGGAGCTTTGATATATAGAACCTCGCTTAAGTTCTATGTTAACTTCCTGTCCAACAGGTCTAGATGGTACCTTACAAGAAGTGCTGCGATAGCGCTGAAAGCTGATTTCCACAAACCCCTCCTTGATGCTCAATAGATCATCTTTGCGTGGTGGTCTTCCTTTTCTGCTCCTCTTTTCAACACAAGAATGTCTATGAGTTGGAAGAACAGTGTTGGGACTCAGACCCACTCTACAATTTTTCTCGAACTCCATCTCTAGTCCCATTGACAGATCTGAAGTTCTGCAAGAATATGGAAACAGAAGATAGAGATCATGAACCGGCAGGAGAAATGGCTATGCACAAGCCATTGATTACATAAAACAAGAAAGTAACCCTCAAATTCAATTCCTACACTAAAATTCTTTCACCAAAAATATGCAGTAAATGAATAATACAAAATATACCAGAGTAAAAGCATTCAGCTTCAAATTTTCCGAGAAAAGTTGGAAATCGTTAATATCTAAACACAATGTGCACTATATGACAAACCACCTCCTTTGAGAAAAGTCAAATTTCATGCTCAGCTACAGACAATTGATAAGACTTGTGCTTGTCCATGTCTTGACAAGAACAGAAGAAATCACAAATAAGCATAAAACCATACTTCAAAGAGAAATCGACTTACAATAATACACTGATAGGGATGGCAATGCATTTTCTAATTGCAACAATCACAATCCCAATCTACAATAGCTATAAGCTCATATTCCAATCATGGGAGTCCAATTCCAAAACAAAATTATCATGAACCTTCCCAAATACCAAGTTTTGGAAAGGCATACAACCCATCAATGATTCCAAGCTTTGGAATCACATAAACCTCAAACCACCCGAATCCTGATCTCTGCAAAACTGGAAGAAAAAGCAGCCCCAACCTTCTTATTGACTCTAAAAGATCCCAAAAATGAGTAAAGTAATACAGCTAAAACTCCTAAAAGCACATATTCTCAGAATAAAAATTAACAAAAAAAGAAAACACAGACTGTACTTTCACTTGCATTCTAAGCCAAATAATAAAGAATAGTGCTTGTGGAAGAAATGGCCTTACCCCACCAGATCTCAGATAAGTGAAGCAAAAGGAAAACCCAACAAGCCACCACCAGCAGATGCAATCATGTTCTTCAATCTCTTGGAATCAAAGTCTTAATCTTTAGGAGAGAAAACTCAAACCCACCTTGTAAATGAACAGTCAAATTGTGACCCAAAAGAGAGCTGAAATTTTCCCAAGTGTCAGAAGAAAAAAAAAAGTAAAGGGCACCCTAAACCCAAAAAAACAATCAGAACAAGGAAAAGAGCAGTAAAGCAAAAGTGAGCTCTAGTGAGAGAAAAAGGCAAGATGATTGATGAAGTGCGACAATGCAAGAGAGAGAAAGCATGCTTGAGATGATAAAGAGTGAGACTGCACACACAAAACTCTCTCACTCAATCACACAAAGAGGATGAGGGAGGCCATGGTTGAATTGAGAGACAAGTGCTGCTCACTCTCTGCTCATGTCTACTAAAAGCCATGCCCCTTAGCTCATGATGCTCTCTTTTATTTATTTTTCTTTCTTTTAAAAAAAAAAACTTATGTGTACACTTAGACCAGTGATTTGGCAGCATTGGAGAGAGCACCCATGTATAGAAAGACTATAGTGCCCTTGTCAGACATCAATGATATCTAAATGTTCCGAGGGCAGGCAGGGAATTTCGATGGCATTTGATTAATAAGGAAGGAGCTACTGTACTAATTATAATGGAGCTGGTGTCGTTTATCGGTGCAAAGAAACTATTATCTTAAGCTACGGGAGATTGCTGATATCAAGGACTGGAATCCCACAGTTAATATCAAGGTTTTCCTATGATTAAATTTCAAACCATTATAGATCTTGCACTTGTAAAATTACTTTCACCTCCTCAAACTTGACCTAAGCACACCCTCATCAGATGTTCCAAAGAGTCCGGAAATAACGTCCTCGGAATTTTTTCACCGGAACAGTTGAATTTGCTTTAGTTTAGTTTGGAGTATGGACATGGATCATCAGTTAGAGTGGAAATGGCAAAAGCATGAAAAGGGTGCGGGCCTGCGGGGTATAATGGTAAATGTGTGTGCATGTGATGGGGTTTAGGCGGGAGGAAGCAAATCTGAAGCGGTCGGTCACATCGCACCCACGGAATCTTGGACTTGCTTACGTAATCCAATTTTTGGTTTTCTCCCTTTTTTATGCTGGGCATGGTGAAACTGTAATTGGAAATTTGTAATAGAAATAAATAAAAATAATTACTATCTAGGAGGATTTCGGATCTCTCTAATGATGGAGGATTTTGTTCTATTTATGAAAACTATTTATTTGGGGTAATTGTGTTTGAGAATTTAATGCTCCAAAATATAATCAATTAAAATTAAACAATCATCCAATGATATTTCTTTTCATAACAATGAATGAGATCCAAATTTAAATTTTCGTCTCTCACAATCTAATTTTAGAAACAAATACAACATTTAAAATATCGTCCGGCAAGCATCTTCCTTGCGTTTGAATGTGTTAGAAAGGACATTAACATTGTATCTGCACTTCTGCAGGGTTAGCCAAAGATTGGTGAAGAGGGGTGGTTGCACATTCAGAATTGCTAGTAATGAAGGTTTAGGGCCTTTAAGCATCTCATTACATCTTCAACTACAATAAGACATCCAATAAGTTCAGCACTTTATTGCAATCAAGTATCTATCCAAAATGCATTAGATTAGAACTCCACAGTCCACAGTTGCACACCCACCTCAACTAAATCCCCAAAGTATAATCTACAACCCAGAGTCTCTCTGTCAATACTAATTATCAGTCTCGCATAACAGTGAACTTATTTATGGCAGCTGCATAACCCAGTTCAAACTTAAAACTAATTATGTGAAATTACAACCCGGCGTGTCCCTTTCTGGATTGGGGGACCAAATCATAAGTTGCTATTAGCGTGAAGCAAAGCCCTAAGGTACAGATGCAGAATGGGAACAATAAAAAAGAAAACCGGTGGCTAGGCATCACCATTAACCTGTCTGAGAACTCATAACATATCAAACTCTCATACACAATCTGACATCTTGCAAATTAACTGCAGATGCAGAATATGGGGATCAGAGCATGTTCAAACTATCCATCCTAACCCTCACGATAGAGGGGGTACTAGTATCGTGAGTAAACAACTCTAATACGGTTAAGGCTACTGCAGGGTCAGAGAAAGAAACAACTGATGAACTTGCGCATGAGTATACTACTTTGTACAGAAGTCTACAAGGGACATCTTCTAGATAGATACACCTAAGTTTCTAAATCCATAGCACAATAAGGCCGCGACATTTTTACTCGGCATTCTTTGTAGATTCAGAATTCTCTTCCTTTTTAGACTTGTTAAATGATCTTTGTGCATCCAAGACGGGCATATATGCTTCAGTGGTCTTTTTCAAAGTATCATTTGCTGCTGCCTTGTCAGATTCACGGGGACTTACCAGCTTCTTCTCAACGTCTTCAAATTTGGCTGTGGCCAATGGAACCGTACCCACATTCTTGTTCGAACTCGGTGTGTCAATAGTGAGCATAGAAACTGCATCTCGAGCAGCATACCACCAATGACCACAGGCAGTACACTCCAACTGAAACCAATATGTCAGAGAATAAAAATCACAATTGACACAATATACATTACTCAACATTACAACCTTCATAATTTAAGTGTTCTTACCAAAAATGCATATATTGACAACAAATGAAAATACTGACAAGGATATGAAGCTACATGTAGCATGGCCATACTCATTTGACAGTGTAAAAAAAATGAAAAATCTAATTTAAATGTAGTCATTAACAAATATCTTAATAAAATTATTTCTCTTACATAATTACATTTGCCACCCCCGTTATGTGTTCTTAAAGTTGCAGCAGATCTTAAACTACTAACGCTATCTGCTGAACTAAAACTCAAATATCTTTAGGTGGTAATAATCACCCAATTCGTTAGAGAGTACAGATTACAGTTAAAATATCAAAAAGTTCAGGGACGAAAAAGGGGTTATTATTCAGAGCCAATCAAAAATTTGGAACAGCTACCTACAAAGCCGGTCAAGTTAGCCAAATGATGGAAGATAAGAGATAACAGTAGAAACCAAGCAGATCAACTAATGTACTGATCACCACTGTAACTAGGCTAACCATAGGTTCTAGTACACCTACTGACCTACAACACTCGAATATTATTATTTGAAGGGGAGAAGCAAGTTTCAGATGCCAAAGGGAAGAATTACATCAGGAGCTACAACACCCATAGACGATGCTTGACTGCAGACTTAGTCCGCAAACATTAGCCGCTATGAAGTGTTGCTCCCACCAGTGTACCAATCTCGATTTAAAAGGGAACTGTAGTGGCAAAACATTAACACTAATGAACAATTTAGAAATGAATTAACCTGATAGCGAGCACCATGTCCTGCTTGAATGATGTTTTTTACTCCTACTTTGAACTCCGAACATCTTGAGCAACGAGATTCGGTCATCTGTTTCACCAGTAAGAAGTCAACAATGTGCACATAACAAGACTCTAAACAAACCTGAGGTACCAAATGAAGTGACCTGCATGCGCTCCGACTCATCAGGCTCCTTCATTGCTCTCTCTTCAGCCGTTAAACCCTCCTGAAGTGTGTTGAAAAGTCAAATTTGAGTAGTCATGACAAATGAAAACCTTAAAGAAGGGGAATTATTCTATTTTCACTATTGCATACACCAAGTGTCGACTACTGCAACATCAACTTTGTCTACTTATGTTACATTGACCAACAAGACCAAAGATTCCAGGGTGGAGGAAAACACACAAGCATATATTTTATTCCAGTGCAATTGGAAACTTTTATAAAAATAAGCGAAGAAGTGAAGTAAACCTACTCCCCAGCTCCCAGCTGAAGTATAGATATCAAAAGAATTGCTCAAAGTAATCTTACCTCTATCTCTTCAAAATCAATGCCTATGGAATCTCAAGGATCCCCTTAATACTTGAACAATTGTAATAATAGTTCAGAAACTTAGAATGTCATGGCGATTTCATGCAATTCATTCTTATCCAACCCACCCCACTTTCTATCTAACTTCTATCACAGACCATCCAGTAATCACTTAAAGTATAGCAATCTCAACTACGTGGGGCCTTTGTTGCACCTGAACAAACCGTATCAAGCAATTGTCCCTTAAAAGTGCAGCACTGGTGACAAATATAGACCTCTTTAAATATTAAGGACAAATTGTTAAATAAGTATTCTAGTTTATGCTCCCACAATAAGATATTGAACGTACTTAATTTTATATATAAACAAATCCATATGAAGAAAAGCTACAACTTTTTTGTGGTTTCTGCACTGACCCTTTGCTACTCATTTTTTTTTGGGCAACACCCTTTGCTACTCATTGAATAGTGCGTTTATGCACTGTCATACTGACACTAACCCACTTTAACCCCAATATCCCAATATCAAACAGTCCATGGCCTTTCACCAGTCCCAATTCCTCTACCAATTCAACACCCTTGCCAAATTTTGTCCTAGATTACAAGGATGTAAGAGGAAAAAAAAAGAGACATCCAGAGATATCAGACTACTCCATTAAGAAAAGAGAGGAAGGTGATAAGTAAGATAAACTTCTAAAAGTTTCACAAACAATGGAATCAAATTGAAATAAATTTTAGGGTGACGTTAGTTGACCTATAAATAGTGCCTCAAAATCTCTTCATCCTTTAACGCAGAAGTTATGCACTTGCAAATCAAAGGAGAAAAAATTTGGAATTCTGATTGATGGAGAAATTAAAAAGAGGCTACCTACAGTAACCACAAGGCATTTTTTCCCTTTTCATGCTGCATCCATACTACACAATATTAAACCACCCATAAATCAAGCTAGACAAAGACCATACCCTTAACTCATCAGGTGACATGTTCAGTATTGTTGAAGGCTCCAACTCTCCATTTAGCAGACGCCGGGCTAGCACTGCTTGTTTCTGCCAAGAGAAGAAAGAAAAATGATAATTAAAGACACCGACACTATCAACATTGACTTCCACAGCTAAGCATGCAAATTTGAAATCTCGTGGACTTCAAACAAAGACAAATTGTTCTTTATTACAAGTTTGTATAATCTATGCCTCTATGAAAATGTGAATGCAAATTCATAAGCAAGGATACAGATTCTAACCGAGAGATTGTAGGACAGTGACCGCAACTTTTGGTTATACTTCTGGAAATCTGAGGAGAGGGAATCATGTGAGGCCCTCTCCAGAGAGGTTACTGCACGGACAGCATCATCTGGCCAGTGAAAAGGCTTGCCGCCCTGTCGAAAACAGAAAAGTTTAGATGTGAGTCATAACAATTCACTGATCCTGCAGTTTCACTTTTTACTAATAAATCATTATAGAAAGCAAAAAGGATGTTTACATGCAAGTCATAACATTTCACTGATCCTGCAGTTTCATTTTTTTCTAATAAATCGGGCTTGCACCCTCATTATAGAAAGCAAAAAGGATGTCTAGATGCCAAAATCAAGAAAGAAATCAAGAAAGAAAAAATCACTACCTACCTTGAGATTGGTATCCTGACGTCCATTTGCACCGTCTGGGGACTTACAGTCAGTTTCATCAGAACCAGATTTTCTTTTATCACCTCCGTTCATGCTGTCAGCAGAATTGCATATGAACTGTAGATCTTTTAGAAGTTTCTCCAACCATCTGTCACGATGTGTGTCTCCGGTTAATGCATTGAGCTCAACTAAAATACGATGGTACTCTGAGGCATTAGTCATACAGCTTCCAGGTGTTTCAGCTTTTTGATTTTTACCAGGCCTAGTTGTTGCTTCTTCCACTCTAGAAACATCAAGGGGTGCTATATTCTTTTTAATCAAATTTCTTTTGGTCTTCAATTGATCATCCTGATTAGTAATTGTATCTCCAGTCTCAATATCAGGAAGATCTACCAATCTTCGCATAGTTTTCTGAACTAGTAAGTCAATTTCATGCTGCTTATCTTCTTCATAGTCTCTATCCGTCAGCTTCCAAAGTTTCTTCCCATCAGTGTCATACACCTTTTGCACAATGAATCCAGGATGTTCTTTACGTTTTGGCAGCTGCTTGTGTAATGGAACAAAATGAACCACACATTTATGCATTACAGATTCTGCCGGACACTCATCACGATGGAAACTATAGAACAGCTCCCTTGTGTCTTGTGACTGCCAGTTTCCACCGCCTTTTTTCTCTGCCTCTTCAGGACGATAAAACCATTGCCCTAACACCATCATGTTCCCATCTTTGGGCTGAGTGATATCCTAATTAAACCCAGTTCCATCGGCAAGGAAATTAAAGATAATTTCATTATAAATATCAAGGAAAATGAGAACAAGTGAAAAACAAATCAGAAAGGATCTACGCGCCTAGAGGCCCACATGGTACATCTACTTGACACAAACCAGCATGCCAAAAATCCAAGTAGATAGTTAAGCAAAAGGAGTCTATGGTGAAGACTAAGTGAACCACAGGAAAAGAAATAAAGAACAATATATAGAGAGACTAAATTTAACACCAAAAGTCAGAAACTCCCCAATGGGTCTATGCACTCATCTGCGCTTATCTGAATCAATTTCATCGCTTGCCTAAACAACTTGTGGATCTATGCATGTATGCGTATGTGTGTGTGTGTGTGAATCATTATCCATACATATTTTTTGAGTTTTTAACAAACAAATGCAAATCTGCCAATGAAATAATTGTTTTCTCAGTATGATCTTAAACCAGCCCTCATAGAAGAGTAGTGGGGCCGCTCTCTCATAAATGACATGTGATAACTGATTCATAGCTCACTTCAACCTATCCATTGCATCTTTTCAACCAAAAAAAAAAAAAGGTTCGATGAAAACTTTTCGCCATGTTATATATTATAAACAGACATATTTCAAAATATCAGCAACTCATGAATAACGTAGACTTTCCCCCTGATCTGCTCCATAAATTTCGACCAAAAAAAAAAGATCTGCTCCATAATTAAAAACTAGGGCCAAAATAATCAAATGCAAACAATGAAGACTAAAGGAATTTGTTTAAGAAATCACACACTATATACCCATGTATTCTATAAAAAAGTTATAAGATGTTTTCCTAAACAAATTACCTTAATAATTGCCACATAAGGCTTCTCTCTTTTATCGGAGGGAGTTAGAAGAACCGGATCCTCCTGCAGAGTAATCACATGAAGAAAAAACATCACCACCAGAAGATTAATAAATAATCTAAAATTAATAATTCATTTCCACATATAGAGATACCTAGACGAACCTGCATCTGAATCAAATAAATAAAAAATATTTTTCAATATAACCTTTTAAAAAAGAATATATGCCCAAAAATATGCATATTACCACAACCTCGAAAAGAAAAGTTAGGAAAGTAGTGCACAAAAACAAATGGCTGTACAGACATTGAAGTGAAAATAACATTTGTCAAACAGTTCCAAGTCTGCAATTATTTCCCAATGTCACAGGCAAAATGTAAAACTTTGGAAAGCATATATTGTACCAAGAGCAAGAAACAGAAGGGAGGACAAGGAATGAAAAATCTAATCTACTTGAGTTTGCATCCATATGAGACTCGCATAATGTAAAAAGATTTCACTGAAAACCATAGATGAATCAGAGGAAATTGTCACAAGAAAACAGCGCATTAATCACGAGAAGGAAATGAGGGGAGTTTGTCTGCATACATAACCATTTCATCTGTAGATATTTTAAGGGCGGAAGTATATAACATGAACAATTTTCCTATACAATGTCATTGCTGGAACTCAACTTTCAAGTACAAGTTCCTACAGTAAAATTCAAGTCACATTCTGGTTTCTTGAATTCTCAGCAACATTTTAGTTTATTCAACTGCCCTATAAGGACCAGAGAAGATTCACAAGTAAATGACAAACAGTGTTGACAGTGAAGAGTAAATATTTCTCAGACTTTATGAAACAATCAAAACTAGAAGATCTTGGAGAAAACAAGAAAAAAAGGAAAACCTGGCATTCCACCAAACCGTACAAATTCAACACAGAACCAAAAACCTAAGCAGAATACGAAAAAGAAACAGAAACAAAATAATTGAAATTTGTAGTCTCTCATGCTTTCCTTTCCCACATTTCTCACCAACCAAAAAGACCTAAGTTTTCCTATTTCTAATAAAAAAGATACCTAATTTACAATACAGGAAATCCTCTATAGACAAAAATTAAACCAAGCTAATTGAAGAATGTGTGCAATGGTCACCACGAAATCCAAAAATTAGGACCCTAATGAGCACAAACTCAAAGAAAAACGGAGTCAAAATCACAATAAACACGATCAGAAAAGCAACTGACCAGCTCGTATTGGTTTCCATCATACTCAAAAGCCTGGTAATGATGCCTCCGAGTCCTCCCCTTCCCAGAAATCTTAACCAGCTCACCAATCGGCTTGGCTTCCAACTCCTCCTCCTCTTCCTCATCTTCTCCCTCCGACGCCGTTTCGGCTGCTTCCTCTTTCTCTTCCTCTCCCTTCTTCTTCTTCTTACTCCTATGCCTCTCTACCTCTTCGTCCCCTTCCTCCGATTCTTCTGCAAGCCTCTTAAGCTTCCTCTTCCTCATCGACGACGGAATTTCATCGGACGACTGTTGGCTTTGCGGTGCGAAGTCGTCTTCGTCATCGCTCGTCGCGATCTGCGCAAACCTTCTGTTCCGCATTTCAGCTAAAACGCCAGCGTTTCGCTTCGAAATGTTCAGAGCTTGCTCTCTGACTCTCACTCTCACTCTCTCCGGAGCTCTCAGTTAGAAATGGGTTTTACGTCTCCCAAACGGTGACGGAGTGGGTCGCGTGCAATTTATATAGGAGCCAGGTGGGTTTCGCAAATAGGCCTATAGTTTTTCAGAATTTCGGATTTGCCACTACCAGCGGTTACACCTGGCGTCATTCTGAAGTCTTTGGTTGCCTCCAGCATTACGGAATCTTATTACTCAGTCTCGACCGTTTTTTTTTTCGTCAAACTGTTAACAATAGCTGTGCGTAAAAAAAAGTCTCTTCAGTAAATTTTTCTTACAATTTTACAAAATTCAAGGTTTTTATATCGGTTAATTACTTATTTCTCACGAATGTCAACCTAATTATACAAGTAAATGATTCTTAATTGGCATAAAACCAAATCAGTCGAGTTTAGAAAGCTCAAAGCGTTTCACTCGTTCCCCATTCGATTTCGAAGAAAATTCGAAAATTGGTCTTTAAGCTTCACATGCCAAAGGTATGTTTTCATATAACAGAGTGGCAAGACATGGCAAAACATGATAATTTGAAGCCGATCAATCAAAGAATCAAGGGAATGTTGTCTCTCATTCAAAATTTGATCTACAAAAGTACAATAAGTCTTGTCCACCAAGTATCATCACACTTCACATAAAGAAAGGGATTGACAGATCACTAATGTTTTTCTTCTGCTCACTCTTTTCAGCAAGTTCCTTCAAACTAGTCCATGATTTTCTCCTCCGTTTGTTTGTCGTGCCGACAGAGTTTTCTGCATCTGCTGGGGCGGGACTGTTTTCGGGTTCAGATCGTTTCTTGGACGCCGATTTGTTTCTCTGTTTTCTCTTTGAGTCCAACAAAGTGATTAAGGGTTTCACCATTGGAGTTGCAGGACTATCCACAGTAGGAATCTCTTCAGCTATTGTTGAAGAAGTGATCTCATTCGATCTACTAACCTTATCCTCACCTGCAGTGCTCTTCTTTGGGGTGACAAACTTCTGCGAAATGGATTTAGCAGGATTCAAATTTGAAGCTGTTTTGGTCTTGGGGGGGCATATCCCTTTCATATGTCCACGTGAAGTCCCTCTCTTCACATTCCGATGAGAACAGAAGTGACATGTATACACTACATTGTTCTGAGTGAAAGTGAAATTAGTGGGCTTCTTACTTCTTCGTCGTGCCTTTGCTCTATTTTTTTCAATTCGAATAGTGCAGTTGAAGCCAGGCTGAAGAATTGTTTCACATCTGAAAAACAATAAAAGGCTGATCAGGGTTGTGTACTTCAAAAATTTATATAACATTATTCATTTCCAACAGAGATGTTGCCAGTTTATCTATTCAGCATCCAAAGCCTATGCTCTCTCTCCATCTTTTAAGCCTAAGCTTTCATCAGATGTGGTATAGTTTATTATCTGTCTTTAGAAGTTGTATCCTAGATGCAAGTTATTGCCATAGAACTTAGAAATAATCAGGAATTTCCAACAATTATAAACATTTAGGAAGTTCTTGCATGACGTGCAATGCGACCCCTTTGCCATACAGATAAGCATCAAACCAATTCAGAACACATCAATGTAGATCATAACAAGAGATAAGAGTCACCAAATCACAGCCAAATATCTTTGTGGATTGTGGGCACCGGATTCTGAAATTGTACTTTGGAATATTTAACTAAACAATCAACAGTGGACAAGTTTCATAGGAAAATTAAGCATCCTACCTACCTAACTATAAATTCTATAATACTCCTTCAGCGGAATACAATTTTCCAATAGCTGTTCCAAACATCTTTTTCCTAAGCAAAGAGGAGTGAGCTCCAAAAGCCATAAACTTTGCAACTAAATACACTCCAAACAACCTCAAACTACACACACACACACTAATAGCAACAAATTTAATAGACCCTTTTCAAGTATTTTGATTTCTTGGGTTAAGTTCATGTGTTCCATAATGAATTCAAGGAAGCCAAAAATACAACATACCTCTCACAAGAAAACAGAGAAGGGTCAGGAGGCAGATTCAGACCCTCTTGAGTAGAAGCCAACTTGTGCCCAAAGAAAGCCCCCAAAGAAGGAATAGAAGCTTCCCCGCTGGTCCACAAAGCTAGCCTCTGCAAGTGCTCGAGCTTCAATGCAGACTTGGGGTGGTTGGAGCCTCCCTTGCTTTGCTTTTTATCCTCTCTCAGTGATATTGGATTGTTCGACCCAAATGTTGTGTTTGGTGGTCTCTTGCCCATTTTGGGGGATTTTATTTGCTGACTCAAGTTCTTGAAACACCTACGGTCAAAATCAACGCCAATCTAGCTAGCTCAGAGACTAATTCTTCCTAAATAAAAAGAAATTAGTTGATTAAAATTCATCGTGTGCTCTTACTCCGAAATTGTTCAAAGATTAACACATAACCCGAAAATTAATTAAGAGCTAACATAACCCGAAATCATTACTCATCAAGCCCAGAAACTTCAACAGGCTTGAAAATACAAATTCCTAATCAGAGCACAGTCTTAGTTTCTAGCACAACCCAAAACCCAAATCCCATAAACTAAGCGAAAATTAAATTGAATAAGAGAATTCATAGGCATAGACATGAATGAGAGAGAGAGAGAGAGAGAGACTGAACTTGACACAGAGAGAGAGAGAGAGAGAGAGAGAGAGAGCAGAGCAGAGTATTGAAGCCGGCCCTAAAGCTCGATTTTAATTACCCATTTTTTATACAATTATAAATTTATACATATGTATGACTATAATTATATTTGTATATATATATGTATAATTATACATATATATAATTCCTCACATATATTTTACACACATACATATATAATTATATATATATATTTACACACATAAATATATGTCTATAGACGTATAGTTATATTTGTGCGCATTTAATTATTTTATACAGTGATAATATACTTTGAAGAGAATAGGCGCGCGTATTATGATGGCCCCCCTTCTTCATTTTGGGCTTTTTCTATTGGGCTTTATGTTGGGCCTGGTTTTACATTTGGAGATCTATCAATTAAAAATGTATGTGTGCGGAAGAAAGCCGCCCAGGTTTATCTCTGATAATCGGAGGTCCAAGCAATTAATTTTTCAATAGGATCTACTTTACCACGACAAGAATTGCATGGCCAAATAATTCTAGGGCTTTTATCATAAACAGTATCTGACATTTAGACGGTTCATCACTTTAGTACTTGACATACAAAAATTATTATATTAGTACCTGACATTTTATCTCCGACCCAACTTTGGGCCCCTATTTGACTTTTTTGCATGAGCAATTTAGTTATTCTGTGATTTTTTTTCCTCTCTCTCCATCTCCCTCTGTCTTCATTCCGTGGAGATGAATTTTTTATTACTTTTTGTTTAATATTTATGTCCTAAAATTAAACCTAAAGTTCATGTTATTTTGATACTAAAATGGTTGACTCTAAATTATGAACATAAGTCACATATCAACCAATAATTTTCCAAAGATGCCCATTGGACATTGCTACAAAGTGTATCACATGTATTTTGTATGCTTTCCAAAACAAAATTCACACTTCGGATAATATTTGGGCATTTAAAGGTTGAAGTAATTTTATTGTTCAGAGCTTTCTCATTAGTCATTAAGCAAATTACAAAGGTAAATTGTGGAACTCAAACTATGCATGGTACATAAGTAGGTAATTTTGACTCCTTATGTTGATATAGAGTCTAGACCCTCCTATATTGACATGTTGATGTCGGTTTAGGTTGGTAGCATATCCGATGGAGAATATTGTTTTCTTCTGTGGAGATGGTTTGGCCATGTTTGGCGTTTACTACGTGCACCATTCTGGATTGCAAACCAAAGTTGAATAGTGCTTTGTAGTGGTTTTGTTCTCATTTGAGAGCTCAAAACTCCTTTGAGTATGAGATTCGTTCTCCATCATTGGACGGTCATGAATCATAAGTCGACTACGTCAACCTTGTGAATATGAACAATTTTGCCTAAATGTAAAAGTTCTCGCAAATATACGATTGTTTATACTTATCGTGAAAGTTGAACATCCGATGATCATTGAATTGATTTTATATTTTGCTGTTAATGTCTCAAGTTCTCAATGATTAGAGCATTACTTGCTTAAGAAGACATTAGTAGGTCTGACCAATTTTTAAATTTTAAACTCTTCAAACAATATTTTTTTTCTTATTTATATAGATGTTGGATAAGAACTAAGAAGACCACAAAGAGAATAATTATTTGATATGGCTCATTCTTCCTTGGAGATGAACTTGTATATTAGAAGAAACTAAGCAAGCAATGAGAAGATTCTGCTTGGATTAATTTTGAAACCAACCAACAAATCAAGAGAGTTAATTTGATAGTGACTATCCTCTTCTTGTTTATGTCACCACATATAACTTCCTCTTCATTTCCACGTCTTCCTCTCCATTGGTAGCTTAATTGGAGCCTAAATACAGAACATTGCAGTTCTTATCTTGTTATGTTATTCTTTCTCAGCTGCCGAATGGATTAAAACACTTTCATATTTTATTTGCTTCTTTTTGGTTAAACCCTTTAACTAATTTGTTTAATAATTTGGCTGACGATGGAGACTTGCACTTTACACATTGGAATAGGAAAGCGTGTTATCCTGTGTTAATGAGAATTAGGATACTATGCCATCTTGAGAAGAATACTATCCAACTTCACTTTGCAAGCAAGAAAGCAAAATCGATGACAAGATTCCCATGACCGGTTCTAGTAATTGGAATGTGTGTAGTGGATTTGTCTCCATAGCTAATCATTCCAATGTTGTTTTTCCGTTAAGTGATTAATAAAGTTCACTTGTTTCCGCTAAAAAAACATGTTTATTTTACCCTTAAAACATGATGAGTTTGAACAACATTGAAAGATCGATTTCTATACGACTTTTAACTAAAAATTCAAAGGTAGAATAATGAGATGTGGTCACCACTTAAATTAGTTGAAATAACCAACAAAAAGAGAGAAATAAACATTATTGTCAATCACATAAAAGACCAAAATTCTAAAATTTATTCCATGAAATACTAAGGAAAGGAAACACTATTAAAGAGGGTGCCTATAAAAATGTCACCACCTATAGAGAGGTATGTAATTTAAACCTAAAAGCTACTTACGTTAACTCTAAACTACCAACCCAAACGCAAAACCAAGATGTCCTAACCTAAAGCGTATTTGGCCTAACCCAAATGTTTACCCATTCGCCACATGTTTCAAAATTCTATTATCCGGCAATCATTTAGTGTCGGACAAACATTGTTTTATTTGTTTCCATGACGGATTATATATCTGTGTCCATCGATTAACCATACCTATTACATAAGTCAACATGGTATTACGAGGAGTTTTGGCAAAGTTTAGGAAACAATAACGTTACTCTCTCTATGACTCTATACATGTACATTTTAGAGGACCGTACCGTGAATGTTTTGTCATCTCTTCTGGTTCACCCAAAAAAGCAATCATTATCAGTTATCGAAAGGAGTCAAAATCTTCGACTGAAATAACCGACACGTGTCCAGCCGGTTACTTTCGCCGGCATCACCGCTCTCTCTCTCTCTCCCGGGCAATATTTATAAGCCACAGAAAAGACCCCTTGTTGAAGAAACGCAAAAAAGGGGAGAGATTCATCCAATCCGTTTCTGAAGAAATTTCAATCTCTCTCTCTCTCTCTCTGATTTTTCTCCGACCTCCCAATACTTCATCATCGTCCTTCCCCAGGTTTTCTTTTTTCTACATACAAGTTTAGTAATTTTTGCTTGTCACATAAATAAAAGTCCTAGTCTTTGTATATAAATATAGTTTCTTTCTTTCTTTCTGCCTAGTTGGGTTAAGCAAAATCTGGTTGTTTCTATTTGTGGCTGAGATTTTGGGTGTGTATACTCTGTATATTTCTTTTCCGTTTGTTCTTAGCTTTTTTACTTTCTGGGGTTGGATTTTCAATAGCTTTTTGAGCTGTGGGTGTTGTTAATTGGGGGATTTGGGGTGATGGGTTATGCTTAGTTTCTGCGTCAAGGGAATGGTTTTCATTGTTCTTTGACATTATAGCTGGATTTGGTAAAGAATAATTAGGACTTGGTTTAACCAAATTTATATAGGTTAGGCTGAAATTTGGCCCTGTCGAAAAACAGTTTATTTGTAGTGCTAAATCTTCAAACTCTAGCTTGCTGGAGCTATTGTTTTGGGGTAAAAAAAAATGGTTGAATCAATGGCTTCAACCTCCTTTATTGGGCATAGACCGCTCTATGCCGGAGCGTTTGTTAAGTATGTATCCAACAAGATGAGGTCTGCAGATAACGTTGGGTTTCCTATAGCAAAATCTGTTGGTAGGAGGGTTATTATGTCTCCTCCTTTGCCAAGGTTGAGAGTTGATCGCCCGAAAAATTCATCAATCCATGCCCTTGCAATGGAGCTAGCGCACGAGACATATTCATTCAAGGAGGATAGAATTCCGCAGAAATGGAATTATCCTACTGATGATACAGGTATAGACCAAACTGGTATAGATCGAAGGCCTGGTTTGTGGCCACCAGAGAATAAAGCAGATATCCCTTCACTGCATAACCCCTTGCTTCGACAAGAACGGATGGGTAGTGGTTGGCTAGTTGCTATATTCGAGTGGGAAGGTGTTCTCATTGAAGACAATCCTGATCTTGAGAAGCAAGCCTGGCTAGCTCTTTCTGAAGAAGAAGGAAAGTCTCCTCCCCCAGCTTTCCTTCTTAGAAGAATAGAAGGTATGAAGAATGAGCAGGCGATTTCTGAAGTTCTCTGCTGGACGAGAGACCCAGCGCAGATGAGAAGAATGGCTGCTAGAAAGGAAGACATTTACCAAGCTTTGCAAGGAGGCATATACAGATTACGAGCTGGATCACGAGAGTTTGTGAATGTTTTGATGCATTACAATATACCGATGGCATTGGTCTCTACACGTCCTAGAAAAACTCTAGAGGCTGCAGTTGGGAACATTGGTATTGAAGAATACTTCAATGTGATGATAGGTGCAGAAGATGTTCAAAGGGGGAAGCCTGATCCTGAAATGTTTGTGTATGCGGCACAGCTTCTAAAATTCATACCTGAGCGGTGCATTGTATTTGGGAACTCAAATCAAACAGTGGAGGCTGCCCATGATGCGCGGATGAAGTGTGTGGCTGTTGCTAGCAAGCATCCTGTATATGAGCTTGCGGCTGCAGACTTGGTGGTTAGGCGCTTGGATGAGCTATCTGTGGTTGATTTGAAGAATCTTGCTGCGGTAGAGTCAGCTGAATTTGGGGAAGAGCCAGAGTTGGAAATGGAGGAAGAAATAGCTGATCCATCTCCATCTACCAGGGTAGCAGTTGATGATAATTTCTGGTAAACTCCTATTAAAATGTACAGATCTTTATTCTTCATTTGATTGATGATATAGTTTTATATCAACAATGCTGTGTATAAGCAAAAAAAAGAAAGGAAAAAAGAGATAAAAGAACAAATCTAAAAAAAAAATTCAGGTTGTCTGCATTAGACTACCTTAACGTTATCATATCTGTATTTTCTGTACAATATAATATATGTTTAGAACTTCAAATATCTACTTTGTGCTCTGCTTCTTCCCCAATGATCTTTGGTATTGTGATTGACTTCTGCTGTCTTTTAGAAGATCCCTATTAGATAGTAACAGATGGATGCAAACTTGATTACTTGATTTGGTTTAGTTAAAACAACTCTTATGGGATATTGACTTCTTGTTATATTCCGATGCCAATATGTTAGAGGAAGATCTCACAGGGTATATGGACATATAGTCTGTAGGGTTATCTTCATTTTTACAAATGCCTATGTGAGTTATCTTAGTTCCTGAGTAAACTAAAAGATGTAAAGTATCTTTGATTCAGTCTTTAAAGAATTCTAGTTGCTGTATCTGTTGGTTTTGAATCAAAAATCACTATGTTTATGTCCAATATCATTGATTACTGCTTATCGGTTTCAAACTTTCAGTGTAACCTCAAGCTTCAGTATACTCATTTATTGGCTTATTATTGCTTGTGCTCTTTGATGTCGTCTTAAAACCAGACTCCCAGAGATCCTGTCAGTTTATCAGGTTCCCCTATCTCTACAGACTACAGTAGTCTAAAAAATTTCTCCTCTCTTTTTTTTTGATAAATGCCGAAGCAGCAATACTTGAGCTGTTATATATCAACTCCTTTTTCCCTTTTTTTTTTTTTCAATTAGTTGGTGAAGATTAACAAGCAGCCATTAGAATGTAGCTTCAAAATTGCTCAGTCTAGTCTTACAGTTCAAACATGGTTTCACCCTCATTGCGGGGTTGATGGCAATTCCTTCATTCATAAAGAGTATAAGCTTTTCGAGAGTGGCTATTCTTTGTTCCAATCAGATAGTATATACATGTTACTGACCTAAACAAGGCTCCCCATTAAGGGACAAAGTGATGGAGATGTGTTCAGTGGAGTTCATATGAGCGGCCTCAGTTCAATTCTAATTGAGATTACATTTTTATGCCTCAACTCTCACTGGACTGTGACATCAACAAGTAATGGGCATTTGAACCACATCTTTTGTAGAAATGAGATATATCGTAGGTCTTGTCTCTACCGTGGAAGATGTTATGTCGACCATGAAGGAGTTACTCATAAGTATATGAACTACATCTCTCGTCGGGTCTTGTATTTTGCTCTTTTGGGTGATCAGTGATGTCATCGGTAATATATGGTACACATTTGCTAGAAGAAAAGGCGGGTTCGGGATGAAGGACTTGTACTAGCTGCAAACTATGTGAATCCACCGTCAGGGAATCAAAGGAGTGAATTTGGGAAAAACAGATAAAGCTGTTCTCATTGCTCGAAGCTCTGCATGCTTAGGCGACGACGCACGAAGGAGGACTCATCAAACCAGCTCGAAAGAGGCACTCATGATCTCGCAAAACCGCGCTAGCTCCGAATTGTAGATTTGGAGTTTCTTCATATCAAAAGCTACGTATACAGCGTGACAGGATTTGAACTTGAGACTAAATTCGAACACAAGATTAATTAATTTTTTTTTTAATAAAGAGAATCAAAATATTTCACTCCTACCCCCATGGTCACTTGAATCCATCATCTCAGGTAGTGAGTGCTCTAATCACCGAGTTACCATCACTTCATTAAAAAACTATTTTACTTCACATTGGTAGATCTTCAATTCCGAAAATTTTTCAATGCCGTAACATCGAGGTTCAATGTATGAAGAGTTATTTAAATTATAATAAATTACATCCGGTAGTTCATGGACATTCCATATCAAAATGGTTCGCACAACGATTGAAATTGTGACCTACTTACTAAAAAGTAAAAACAGACCCCCTTGCTGCTCTTGGAAGCAGCCGCCGCCGCCCCTACACAACAGTATAGAAAAAAGGACAAGTCGGTCACGTTACCAAAGAAAACGTAAGGCGTCACTATTTCTTTTGTCCTACAAACAATTAAAAAATCAAGTACATTGAATTAAAAACTATAACCATAGTGATAGTACTAGGTTTTTCTACTTTTTTTATTTTTTTTATTTTGTTAATTAGTGGGTGAGTGTATAATCCAAAATTATCATGTATCTATCACATAATATAAATACTTAAATAGCGATGAAACTGAAAATAAAAGACCCACCTAGCATATATGCATGAAAAGGAACTATTTGGAACCAATATCATTTTGACCCATGATTATTTAGTAAGGAAAGGCTTTTTTTTTTCTTTTTTTTTTGAAAAGAAAGAGAGGATTCGAACTCGAAGTTTCTCAAAAGATGTGACATATTGAAACTTTTGTTAAAAAAAAAATCTCTCGGAAATGCCGAGCATTTCTTAAGAAGTGAAAAAAAAACTTTTAATATCTTTGAGAATGTATACGTAATTAAGAATATTCTTGCATGCTTTACGAAGGTGATTGAGAACACTTGCGTTTTGAAATCGTCTTTCAACCATAAAAGAGGAGGTTTGAAGCCATTGAGCCCACACTAAATCTTCTTCAAGCCAAATGGATCCCATTATTGAAAAGCAACCACCAATTGTTCCTAGCTACAAAAGCTAAAAGGAAGCATGTTATGCCCTAGGGGAGTCCACTTGTTTAGAAACCAGCATTATAAATTAGTTAGTACCAAAGCCAACGTGATTTGATGATTGAGATTCCAGTCATTCCACGACCACACACATGATTATAGTACATTATGCCCCATGACGTCATCAACTACCTCACAAGTCATAATCACACAGCTTTTTCTTTGTAATTGACTGGAAACCTACTCAGGTCCATTGAATTGTCTAGAAATGGGGAGTCGACAATTATGCCAACTAAAAAAAGAAAAGAGTAAGCTCACTAGCATTTCGCTTCATTACTGATCTTTTAGTGTCGATAAAACGTGAGAATAAGTCATTTCTCAGAATCATATGCATTTCAGTTAACTAAGCGTATAGATCACAACAATCAATACGATACTAGCAAATAAAATTCAATGTCTTACTAAAAAAAAATGACATTTAATGCAAAACATTTAACATGCATTGAAAACAATATTCTATATTTGCCCACTCTAATCAAATCTTGGTGTTTAATTTGTTGGGTTTGAGTTGGAATGAGAGAGTGGTGATTTTGATGAGGTTTTAGGAAATTTAAAAAAAAAAGGAAAGAAAAAAAATAAATTCACTAAAAAAAAAAGGGAAGAAAAAATAAAAAGGGTGAATAATCAATAATCTATGGCGTGCTGACGTGGCGGCATTCAGGACAAATTGACCACAGGAACACTAAGCCGTACTATTTAATTCTACACCAGTTGCATCGCGCTTCCTTTTCATCACCACCAAAGTCTCTTCCTTTGGTTCTCTGAATTTCTCTTTCACAGAGCTTAAAACCAAAACCCTAGTCACTCGCCTTCTGCGAATTCCCTAGATTTAAGTTGCGTCGCCGGCGTGCCAGGTAATCCAATCCGCCCCTGAATTTATTTCATCCAATTGTTTCATATCAAGCCAAAGCTTTGATCTTTCGAGTCTTAATTTATATTATGCTAGTTTGTTATTGTAAGGAGCTTGTATGCACACTGTTTTTGGGTCTGGATGGTTATTTAATTAACTGTTACCTTTGATAATGGTATGGCATTGTTTTTGTGGTATTATATTTTTGCACTTTTTATTCTGGGTGAAGTGTGGTGGTTGGGATTGAATGGTCCCTTTTAGTGGTAGTGTGATGTTACTCTATTTAATTTGTAGGAGCTGCAAGTCCAATTGCATTTCTTAGACTCGTGTTTGCGTAACTTACTGAGTTCTCACATGAAATTCTATGTGGAGGGCACATTTGATGTCTGTCTAGTGATTGAGCTTTGAGTTCCTTACTGAGTTTTTATATGAAATTCTGTGTGAAAAGCATGTCCACCCAGATAGGTTTTAAGTTGGGACCGTAGAAGGTCGATTTAAATTGACAGATGTTTGTAAAACTCTTCAGTGTAGTTGACGAGAGGTTCTGTCTGTACTTTCCAGGGGCGGCCATGGCACTCATTTCACAGACAGGCTCATCATACTGCATCCGTACTGAGGTGTTTCAGAATAAATCTGGACAAAATGTGGTGTTTAGTAGGGCAACCAATATAGAGGCATACAAAATGAAGGAAAGTTTCATTGGCTTCTCTTCGTTATCGTGTAATTCTGGTAGGAAGACACATATTTTGCATACAGACAATGCAGGAGTAGGTCAGAAACGACGCCATAGTGTGATAGTTGCGGCCAGTCCTCCCACAGAAGATGCTGTAATTGCCACGGAACCGCTGACAAAAGAGGATCTTGTAGGGTATCTTGCCTCTGGATGCAAGCCTAAGGAAGCATGGAGGTATTTATTATCTTACTTAACATGTATCAAGTGGGTTGCTTTATTCGTTTTTATTTCTACCTGGTTTGAAACTTGAGAGGACAATTCAGCATACTCTATATCCTGCACCTCTCTGTAGACCCTGTTTATTGGATACAATCATAATTTGGAATCCTTGTCATTTTCCATCGTCAGAATTGGCACTGAACATGAGAAATTTGGTTTTGAGCTCAAAACTTTACGTCCAATGAAATATGAACAAATAGCTGAGTTGCTTAATGGAATTTCTGAGAGATTTGATTGGGATAAAGTTATGGAAGGCGACAACATTATTGGACTCAAACAGGTAAATTGCTTCTTATTTACTGTGGAGACATTTTGTGTTCATTACATGTTTAACTTCCTTTAGTTCCCTGTCATTTCAATGCAAAGATTTTCAAATTTTGTATGAAACTGATCCCTTTTAAACTTTTGCATCCTCATATTAAATCAATTATCAGAACCCTTTTCATTTCCTGATTTTTATATGTAAAACTTGCAATAATGGCCAGGGTAAGCAAAGTATATCATTAGAGCCTGGTGGTCAATTTGAGCTTAGTGGTGCACCTCTTGAAACTCTGCATCAAACTTGTGCTGAAGTCAATTCACACCTCTATCAGGTCAGTGAAAATAACTGTGCTTTAGAATTCGCATGCAAGCCACTTCATGCAAAATTGCTTTTAAGTAAAGTCTTGTTGGCCGATGGAGAATTTTTTATTCTTTTTATTAGGTCAAAGCAGTGACAGAGGAAATGGGAATTGGATTTCTTGGAATTGGTTTTCAGCCTAAATGGGGAATAAAGGACATACCTATAATGCCCAAGGTATTACTTAATACTCTTTCAACCATATTGAATGCATCATTGGTGAGATAAAAATTGAGATGGCACATGCCGAAACATGCTTCTTTGAATTGTATTAGTTCTTTCTGGTATGGAGAAGGCATATGAGGCACAATTATTTATTTATTTATTTTACTGTTATTGGAACACTGTAGATGGGATTGAAGTATTATTTAATGTAGACACTTAACATTTTTCTTTAAATAGTCTCTTATTAGTTTAAGTTTGAAGTAAGAGAACACCAAAGTATGTCACCTTCTGTTGTAACTCTTATAATTTGATACTACTATTGAAATGCCCCTTTTCAAATTTGATACTGCAGTTTCTTATGATGCCCAATTTGGTCTTGTTAGCTTTTATTTATTTCGCTTTTCATAATATTTAATATTTTGATCACTGACCAAGTTTTTTTTTTGGCTCAGGGAAGATATGAGATTATGAGAAATTACATGCCCAAAGTTGGCACGCTTGGACTTGATATGATGTTCAGGACTTGCACTGTACAGGTAAGATTATTGCTTCTAATCTAATCAGCTACTTGTTAGAATTCTTCTTATGGTTGGCTATTTTTAGTCGTGTGATGTTCCATTGGTTGACTGAGGAGTCAGATCCTTGAAGCTCATGCAGACCTTCCTTCTTCACTTCTAGGTTAATCTGGACTTCAGTTCTGAAGCAGACATGATTAGGAAATTTCGTGCTGGTCTTGCTTTGCAGCCTGTGAGGAACAGTGATCCCTTTCTTTTGCTGTAAATTTGTCATTTATAGAGTATCTAACCTTTCAATAATTGAATCAGATTGCAACAGCTCTATTTGCAAATTCACCTTTTACCGAAGGAAAGCCAAATGGTTTTCTAAGCATGAGAAGGTTTCTATAGTTCTATGATTTGTCTCGTATTCTACTAATTTTCTTTCATGTGGCATCTCACATCTGTATTTTAATTTTTGGTCAATGCATGGCATCTGTATTGATTCTTTATCTTTTTGTAACAGTCAAATTTGGACCGATACTGACAACAATCGCACTGGCATGCTTCCTTTTGTTTTTGATGACTCCTTTGGGTAAGATCCTTGTCTGTACTTATGAAAGAAGTTCTTGCTTTTTTCTGTGACTGGAATTTTATATTTCAGAATCCACATATTTTGAAGTTACAACTATTTGATGATATGTAATATCAGTTTGATAAGAGATCAGCCAGTGTCTGTTAAATAAGACATACCTCCTCTTATTATGCCTAATCTACACATGTTTGCTCGTTAACAGACTGTTCTTATGATTCTTAACCAAACACATCATAACCTGATTGCAAAACGTGGCCCTTTGATAGTCAATTGGCAGCTAACCAAACATTAGCTGGGTCTTATTCTGGATATGGAATAAATTTCTAGGCTGAATTTGCTAGAATTGGTCTATTTGGTTGCTAAAATGGAGTTATGGCTGGCATTTGGTTGTTTTTTAATCAATTCCATGTAGAAAATGGTTTGGATAAATTGTTGGAGTGCGATTCGATTTAGGTTCAAAAACACATGCAAAAGCTTGTTCAATTGTTTCTTTGTGTGCACTACTTGCATCTGTTCAAGTTTTGAAGGTTCGTGGCCAGCAATATTATTTCTTTTGATTGTATTGTGGACCATTAACATGATTATCTAATTCAATAAGGAAAGTCTTAAATGTAATTATTTAATATTTAATTTACTAAGCGTTCATCCATCCCCCAAATGATAGAACCTAAATGTAAAAGAAACTCTGAAACAGAATGAGCCTCCCTCTAATTGATATGAGTCAAATATATCCAACTTATAAATGAAGTTTCCAGTGGCACTAATGTTTTTTTGTTTAGTTTATATTATTTTATTCAACTTCTTTTGTGGTTATCTACTTTGTTCTGCATTTGATGTTATAATGCTTGAGTAGAGTCCATTTCTATGTGCAGTGAAGTTTTTCAGTGATCCTTCTTCCATTGGTAGGTTTATTTTAGATTTTAATGAATTTAGTTGGTCTTATATACCCTCTGTTGGTTTTGTTATGCAGGTTTGAGCAGTATGTTGATTATGCTCTTGATGTTCCCATGTACTTTGCCTATCGGAATAATAAGTATATTGACTGTACTGGCATGACCTTCCGGGTTTCTATCTATCCTTTACAGTTTTGTAATTCGACAGTTTCTTCTCTACTTGCAGTCTTGGTTAGGCTGAAGCTACAAACAGATTTATGAAAGACATAGTATTGTTGTATTCATGCAGGACTTTTTGGCAGGGAAGCTTCGTTGCATTCCGGGGGAATTGCCAACCCTGAATGATTGGGAGAATCATTTGACAACTATATTTCCTGAGGTTTACCTTAATCGACAGTCAAATTTTAGTACAGGGTTCATTTTATATTTTTATTTTTTATGCTATTGCCTAATTATGCACTGTTTCTTTTCTATTCAGGTCAGGCTGAAGAGATACTTGGAGATGAGGGGTGCTGATGGAGGGCCTTGGAGGAGGTTATGTGCTTTGCCAGCATTTTGGGTAATACACACTCCTCATGCATAACTCCTCTATTTGTTCTTATCTATATGTATGCCGCAAGCATTGGGAGTATGTTTCACCTTTTTTTCTTAACTTCATCTTCTGATAAAGTTAGAATGTATATTTATCATTTTGTGTCTGTCCTTTAAGCCTTTAGCATGTCATATGTTTACTGTGAAAAGCCAAAGTCATATCTGATTGCTAGCTATCCAGCCTCTGCAGGTTATGTCATTAATTACTAAAATCCAGCAACATCAGCTGATTATGATTTTCACTCAAATGTCAGGTAGGTATATTGTACGATGAGGTTTCGCTTCAAAATGTGTTGGACATTACCGCTGATTGGACCCCCGAAGAAAGAGAGATGCTAAGAAATAAGGTGATATTATATCCTGCATGATAAAGTTAATTTGTTTTATCTTGATAAAAAAGAAACTATAAAGTTCTTTGTTTTATTGTCTTTGCATGCATGATTTGAAATTCGTATGCTGTGAGTGGTATAGTAGAAATTACGTGTGATAGAAGTTAAGACCAGCAGAGTAATTGACGACATATTCGAAATAACAAAAAATAGGTTGCAAAATTTTGGCTCTCATTTGTAACTTGTTTGATGCTACACCTTTTGGTGAGGAGACTCAGAGAGACTTACTGGGGTTGAAATCACAAGATTGGCAGGCAGGCAATGAGACGGCCTTGCCATTCTGGTTTAAGTCTATCTAAAGCCATTTAGTGATATTTATCTTGGTCCTATTTTCTTTTTCTTTTGTAGAGTTGCTGGCATAATCTGTCCCACCTTATATTTCTTTTTTTGCCTACTCAATTAAAGCTACATTGTAGGTTTCATTAACTTATTTACATTTCTTCAAATTATTATTCTTTCATGACTTTCGAACTAGAGGATTAATTTCATACTTATGTTCCGTTGGACATACAGGCATGTCAACTTCTACAGTGATTAAGGAAATCTAATTGTAAGATTATTCTTTTTAGGTCCCAATAACTGGTCTGAAGACACCATTTCGGGATGGATTGCTCAAGCATGTTGCTCAAGATGTTGTAAAGTTGGCAAAGGTAAAAATAGGGGTTCTCTTTGTTGCTCTTAGTCTGTATCTGTGCGTGTGTGCCTAGCTCATGGCATCCATCTATTCTTCTGCAGGATGGACTGGAACGAAGAGGCTTTAAGGAATCCGGGTTCTTGAATGAGGTGGCAGAGGTGGTTAGAACTGGTAAGCAATTAAGAGTTGCTCTTTTCATTTGTTCACTTTATGTGTATTAGGTCTTTCTGTCTAGTTTTGGATGTATATGGTGTTTATATTGAAAGGTAAATTATTTGGCAGGTGTAACACCAGCGGAGAGGTTATTGGAGTTGTATAATGGGAAGTGGGAACAGCAGATAGACCCTGTTTTTGAGGAGCTACTATACTGAGGTGGGGATCTTCAGTGGGTTCATTTTGTGTGTAAAACTTTCAAATTTTCAGGTGTAATCCTAGTTCTTATTCTAGCTGCTTTCAGTTTGTGATTAGAGGTATACCTTCCCACAAGAATAATTTGTGATGTAAATCTTAGGCATGAGGCTTCTCATCTAATTTACACTGGATATAATCAGATCATTGTTTCAGGTTATGTCATGGAAGGTTAAAAATAATTGAACCTTTTTTTGAGTTGGAGTCATTTGTACAACCTAATGGTATGTTGTTGTGGACTTGTGGTAAATAATACGCTGCCGAGTTGAACAAAAGTTCACTTTGTTGCAGCCCACACATTTTATGATTTCCTCTTCCAATTGATTCTTCAAGTTGTTTGTTTAATCTTACTCTTTACTTCCATACTTGTTTGTGCTTAGCTCATTACCAGTATTATCTGTTATACATGGTTGCTGGGATATCTGTAAATCTCTGTATTTGTTTCTTTAGGCCTCAAGTAGACTGCAGAAGAGCTTATATCATATTATCATGTGAACTTGGATGGATAAAAGAATAATACTTGGAGAAATAAAAGAGGATGGGTTGATATGGATATTGATTAAAATGTATACAGGATATGTGGGACTGGGGACGGATTAAAATTCAGAATGAAAGGGGGCCATTGGTATTTGGTATGTTGCCGATCAGTATTGTCTCCCATCTTGATTATTGTAAATTAATAATACCCTACAGATTAAAATAAGGTCTTAATTTGGCTAGTGGCGGTAATTATTAATGCACGTTTTAATAGTGGTGAGATACTTAACATTAATTTCTTGTTCTTGTGGTGATATTACAAGGCCTTTATCCCCTTTCGCTGATGAGAATTAAAAACAGATTGCTTACCAAACAATGAGGAGTTGTTGAAGACTTTTAAACTCAACCGTTAGATGAGCTTTTAATGAGTTTTTTAAATATCAATTAACATTTAAAATACTCATCTACCGGTTGAGTTTGAAAATCTTCAACAAGTCCTCATTGTTTGGTCATCACTAGAACCTCTCCCTATTGACCATATCTTCAATGCATTCTAATGATTTGAAATGTCTAAGTTTCAACCTTCAGTTCATTTAAAAGTCATCTTTGCAAAAGATCAACTAAATTGGAAATCTCTTTCGGTGTTCTTTAGTAACACTGAAAATCTTTGCTAAAGTTTTTACCGATGTTCTAAAAGAGAGCTCAAAAACTATTTACTCATCTAACAATGACAACATAAGCAGTGTAGTAATTTGCCGAATTCTGACTCGGATACTCGTGTTTCATGCTCTACTAATTCTTCATTTTTCTCCATCTGATTCATGTGTCTCTGCAATAAAAAAAAGCTCCGGAATATTTTTTTAGTTTATTTAGATGGAAGTGGTAAACGCATTTGTGAATTGTGATTAATTTAATTCTCACATGTCACTTGTGGGCATGATCTTGCTATATTCTATTTTTTGTATCAATGGTTGTTGCACATGTGTTTATATATAGTCCTCGACCCTCACCATTTTTCTTGTCAAGAAATATCAAACAAGTTGTTGCAGTGTACATGCAATGGCACTCATTTCCCAGACAAGTTCATCATACTACAGCAGAAGCATTGGCTTCTCTTCCTCACCATTCTATTCTACTACTGCTAGGAAGACACAGATTTTGCATTTAGACAATAATGCAGGACAGAAACGAGGGCTTAAAAGTGTCATAGTTGCTGCAAGTCCTATCACAGAAGATGCTGTAGTAGCTACAAAGCCGCTGACGAAACAAGATCTTGTAGGTCATCTTGCCTCTGGATGCAAGCCTAAAGAAAAATGGAGGTAACTTTATATATTGCAGCTTACGTTTACTTACGTAACTGGGTTAACTTATCATAAATGCTTGAACTAAGTAATAAAATCATGCTCCATGCCTAAACAAAAATGGAGGTAAATTATATATTGCAGCTTATTTTTACATAAATGGATTAACTTATCATAAATTTGCAAAGTTGTAAAATCAAGCTCCAACTTCAGAATTGGCATGGAACACGAGAGGTTTGGCTTCGAACTAGGAACTTTACGTCCATTACAATATGAACAAATAGCTGAGCTGCTTAATGGGATTGCCGAGAGATTTAAATGGGATAAAGTCACGGAAGGCAACAACATTATTGGACTCAAACAGGTAAAATTGCTTCTATTAATTTTGTGTTCATTATATATTATAAGTTTAACTTCCTTTAGTTATCTGTCATTTGGATAATACATACTATTCTCAATTTTTATGTGAAATCAAGTGATCCCTTTAGAACTACCTTTAGTTGATCCTATATGCGACTCCATATCATTTGTTTTGTTTTTGGGCCAGCAGGGTGGGCAGAGCATATCACTTGAGCCTGGAGGTCAATTTGAGCTTAGTGGGGCACCTTTTGAGACTCTGCATCAAGTTTGTGTTGAAGTGGATTCACAACTTAATCAGGTTAGATAAAATATTGTGCTTTGAAATTCACAAATGCATAAATATCGAAAACTTGTTCTTATATATGTTTCTGTTTCACTAGGTTAAAGCAGTCACAGAGAAAATGGGAATTGGATTTCTTGAAATTGGTTGTCAGCCTAAATGGAGACTTAAAGACATCCCTATGATGCCCAAGGTCTTGTTTAATCCTCTTTATAACCATGTAGAGATGCACAAATGCATCATTTTCTAATACTTTATTCCCTGATAAACTCAAATGCTGACAGTTGAATGTTTATATATGCTCAGCAAAGATATGAGATTATTAGAAATTACATGCCCAAAGTTGGCTCGCTTGGACTTGATTTGATGTTCAGAACTTGTACTGTACAGGTAAGATGATTGTATTGTCTCCATTGATTTTGGTCAGGAGGGGAATCTTTATTTAAACTCATTCACAGCTTTTTTATGGATCTGTTCACTTTTCTAGGTTAATCTGGACTTCAGTTCTGAAGCAGACATGAAACGGAAAATTCGTGCAAGTGTTGCTTTGCAGCCTGTGAGGAACACTAGCTAGCATGGCCCCTTGTTTTTGCTGTAATATGTTATATATGACATATATATCTAACATGTTAACATTTCAACAAAATGAAACAGATAGCAACAGCCCTATTTGGAAATTCACCTTTCACTGAAGGAAAGCCAAACGGTTTTCTAAGCAGGAGAAGGTTTATATCTTTACTTCTCGATCATTTTTTTCTCTCTCGTTTTCTCCATATATATCATCTGTATTGATACTTCAAGTTTCTGTAACAGTCACATCTACACTGATACTGACAAGGATCGCACTGGCATGCTTCCATTTGCTTTTGATGACTCCTTTGGGTTAAGATCTTAATTAGTTGCTTCGTATATTTCACTTTTCTGTACTAATGAAAGAATGTATTTCCATGTCTGTTTATATGCTTTTTGTTCTTGGTATATGTGCAGGTTTGAGCAGTATGTTGATTATGCTCTTGATGTTCCCATGCACTGTGTTTATCGGAAAAAGAAGTATATCGACTGCTCTGGAATGACCTTCCGGGTTTGTCCATCTATCCTTTACATTTTATGTTACTGCAGTCTTTGTTTTTGTCAAGTTACTGGTGTATTGAAGACATTTATACATTTATATGTATACATGCAGGACTTTATGGAAGGAAAGCTTCGTACGTTGCCTTCCGGGTGAATTGCCAACCCTGAACGATTGGGAAAATCATTTGGGAACTGTATATCCTGAGGTTCATACTAGCCAGCATCCATCAATAATCAAATTATCAGTCTATCAGGTTATGATTATTTGCAATGTTGGTTTTCTCCATTCAGGTCAGGCTGAAGAGATACTTGGAGATGAGGGGTGCTGATGGAGGGCCTTGGAGGAGCTTATGTGCTTTGCCTGCATTTTGGGTAATAAGCTAGCTAGCTAATTCATTTTTTCTTTATACATTTCATAGTTTTCAACATTATTTTCTGATACAGATAGAAAAAATTTATAAAAAAAGAAGTTAATATCATTTTGAATCTAATTGAAGTATTAAACTACTAAACTCTAGCAACATCGGTTGATTGCGTGTTTCTTTAAAATTTCAGGTGGGTTTACTGTATGATGAGGTTTCCCTGCAGAATGTTTTAGACATGATAGCTGATTGGACTCCTGAAGAAAGACAGATGCTGAGAAATAAGGTGATGCATACATGTCAACAAAAATGTGTCATCCTGTGAATGCTGGGGAATTTGAACTGCAAGAGACTTATATTCAGTTGGTGATTAATTTAGTAATTTTGCAAATCTAAGTGTGATATTTTCTTAAGCAGGTTCCAAAAACTGGTCTAAAAACACCATTTCGAGATGGATTGCTCAAGCATGTTGCCGAAGATGTGGTAAAGTTTGCAAAGGTAAGTTTGGCTTCTCTTACTGCTGAAATAGTATGCATGTGTCATGTGTGTGCGCGCGAGCTCATGGATCCTCTGTTCTTCTGCAGGATGGCCTGGAAAGAAGAGGCTTTCAAGAATCAGGGTTCTTAAATGAGGTGGTGGAGGTCGTGAGAACTGGTAAAATTGTCTATTATTCACCTTTTATGTGTGTACTGGTAAAATAGTCTTTCTTAGTTTTTGGGGAGATATGGTGTTTATGTTGGAAGTTCATTGTATGGCAGGTGTAACACCAGCTGAGAAGCTATTGGAGTTGTATAATGGGAAATGGAAACAACAGATAGACCCAGTTTTTGAGGAGCTACTATTCTGAAGCTAGTCACTTCAGCAGGGTCATTTTCTGTGTAATCATTGAATAATTTCTGGTGTAACCTAGAGTTATTTTTTGTTTTTTGTTTTTCTATAGGTTGCTGCTGTCAGTTTGTGAACTATATTCATACAATAACCTAA
Organism: Rubus idaeus; assembly: GCA_030142095.1. Lineage (NCBI taxonomy): Eukaryota > Viridiplantae > Streptophyta > Magnoliopsida > Rosales > Rosaceae > Rubus > Rubus idaeus. The sequence goes on from CM057969.1 coordinate 7,127,871, forward strand.
TGGGTATGTAGTGGGAAGCCTTTAATATATTTTTTTCTCCTGATTTGCCTTCCAATTGGCTCTTCAAGATTTTTTTCTTTTCATTTTTTGGTCAACCATAAACACATACATAAAGGATAAACTATAATGTTTTCAAACGAAAAATAAGCTAGATCAACAGATTGAGTACCTAATGGATGTGAATAATATGAAGTTCTTGTTGGGTAATTAATTTACTAGTCTCGGAGTACATTCTAAGCATTTCAATGTGGCTGAAAGTTCATTATTTAGTGGGAGGAGGCTTTTATAAACGAATCATGCATCGCAAATGTGTGTGCCCCTTTTATTTAATTTTTTATGAGAAGTTTTTACCGACGAAACATTCGTCGGCAAAAGTGTGTCATTTTTATTTTTTATTTTTTGTAGAAGTTCTTACTTACGAAATATTTTTGGGCAAAAGTGTGTCTCTTTTATTTTATTTTTTATGGGAGCTTGTATTAACAAATAATTCGTCGGCAAAAAAGTGTTTATTTTATTTAATTCTTTTTTAGAAGTTTTTACCAACGAAATATTTGTTCGCAAAAATGTCTCTTTTGTTTTTTTTATGGAAGGTTTATACCGACAAATTATTCGTCGGGAAAAGAGTGTTCATTTTATTTTAGAGAAAATATATATACCTGTGGTTTGTCAAAAAAAAATTCATCCTCTTGGGTCCTTGCAATTCTAACAAGATCGTGGTCTTCAAAAGGAATGTTACACCTTACTTACTCTCCTAGTGTCTGCAAATGTACCAGCCAGAAGGATAATAGATATGATGTTTCCTATTCATTTAGATGCAAATTAAAAATCAAATTAAACTCATAATAATTCTCACTTGATAAGTTGATAGAAAGGTAGAATATAACCATAAAAATCACAAAATAGCTAGTAACAATAATAATAACACTTACAAGATATAGAACAAGGCAGGACCACTTTTTATGAAGTTCCTGTGTCAAAATCATCACGCTTACCAACATTGCAATCACTCAAAAAAACATACTTATAATGAAACAGAAGAAGTAAATGGAAAAAGGTATTCACTTCTACAAAAATTTCAATGAATGTAACGTAGTTGAAACCATCATAACCAAAAGAAACCCTCCACTGCGAGTAGATTACCCAGATGCAAGCGACTGCCCAAAAAAACCATACTGAAGTAAGATACACCAACCAAAGAACAACACACAGACTTCAACTTTTTTGTGACAGAATCTTCAACGTACGAGGAGCCTCCAAACAAGCAGCTTAATGATTGGTCAACAATAAGTGGGAGAGTGAATAAAAATCAAACTAGCAATGTCGATCGATCATGATATATTGTTGTGGAAGACTCCAATATTCCAACGTATATATATATATATATATATATATATATATATATATATATATATATGGGTAAATACTCAAAAAAGTATCTGAGGTATTACCATCTGGACAATTTGGTACCTAATGTAACAAAGCGGACAAATGGTATCTGAACTTATCTTTCATGTTCCCAATTGGTACTTCCATCCATATTTCTGTTAAATATGAGGGCAATATTGTCATTTCCTCGGTTTTTATCTTTTCTCTCCATTCTCTCTCTCTCACTCTCTCCCCTCACTCAAACCCAAAAAAAAAAAGCCTTCCCTCAAGACCGAGCAGGTCTTCTGTCTCCCTCTCTTTTCCTTTTCATCTTCTTTTTCTTCTTTCTTCTTCCTCTTATTCCCCCTCCTCTATTTCTCTCTTACTTTCTACCCGTTCTTCTTCTCTCCTATCCCTTCTGGATTTCTCTTCCTGCTCTCTTCTCCTGCGTCTCTCTGTTCTTTCTTGAGCCCGTGCACAATTCCAATCACTTCCCCGTTTCCCAGCTCTTCCTCCCTCCCTTCACACCAGAACCCGTGCCCATCTCCTCTGCTCACAGCAGACCTGCGACGCCGTCGGCCGCCGCTATCTCGGAACGCTCCTCTCTCTCAGTGATCACAACCAGTCGCAGCTTCAGACCACCAACCCGCATTTCGAGCTCAACAACCGAGCCCGTGCCCAGTCGTGCTCTGCCCAGACCAGCCACGTCTTTAGCTTGAGACATCGGACACCCTCGCTGATCCACATATATTTGCACTCCCTCTCTCTCTATCCACCACCGGATTTAACCAGCTCTCCAACTCTCTCTGCTCACAACCACCACATCTCCAGTCTAATTGATTTGGACAACCACGCCGCCACAAGCTAAACCCCAACAGTGCTGCGCCTCCATCCTCCATCAGCACAACGTGTAAATTTTTTTTTTTGAAAAAAAGATTGAAATGACAATATTGGAGAGAAATCCATAATGGATAGGAGAGAAGAAGAACGGGTCGAAAGCAAGAGACAAATAGAGGAGGGGGAATAAGAGGAAGAAGAAAGAAGAAAAAGAAGATGAAAAGGAAAAGAGAGGGAGACGGAAGACCTGCTCGGTCTTGAGGGAAGGCTTTTTTTTTTTTGGGTTTGAGTGAGGGGAGAGAGTGAGAGAGAGAGAGAATGGAGGGAAAAGATAAAAAACGAGGAAATGACAATATTGCCCTCATATTTAACAGAAATATGGATGGAAGTACCAATTGGGAACATAAAAGATAAGTTCAGATACCAATTTGTCCACTTTGTTACATTAGGTACCAAATTGTCCAGATGGTGATACCTCAGGTACCTTTTTGGGTATTTACCCTATATATATATATCCATGCATATAACAGCTTTCACTATTGTGTTGGTAAAAAAATATGTTACAGTAAAACATAATATAGAGGAATTAAGTCCGCTTCTTCATACTGGCTCCTCAGAGACCATAGAAACAGCAGGTATGCCAAACACCTAAAATAGGAAGCACCTGCAATTTTGAAACACCGCCTGAATTAAGGAACCCCGTAAAAAAAAAAATTGTGTTTACTTAGTTTATCAAGATCAGGTAAGTGAATTATCTTCCTCAAAAAAGAAAAGGTAAGTGAATCAAGAAATAAATAATGCCTAATTAAATTAGGGGAGGCCGCCGGGAGGGTTTTAAAACTAGCTTGTGTGTATATATAGAGTCTATAAATCACCAATCTATCATTAATTCACGCTATTCATAATCGCCATCAAATTAATCAGAGGAGAAGTTATTCAGGTTAGTACTTAAAATTCAATCAAGCTCTATATATAGTAAGCTCATGCAGTCTCTGCATGAACAGAAGTACGTACTATTCAATGAGTCGAGTAGTTTATTGCTTTTCGAAAAAGCTTTGTAGTTTATTGCTTATTGTAAAAAATATAGATAAGTGAGTAATAACAAAGGGTGCCTATTTTCATCAAATTCCTACGGATTGAAGATGGGGATAGGAAACGGATGCGAATTGTTAAAAGAATTCAAATCACCCGTAGTACAAGACATTCATCTCAGCCAGTTGCGCGGTACGAAGGTGGGGGTTGATGCTACTCTGTGGCTTTCAACCGTCTATAATGCACTTGGCGACCATGAAAAGGAAAGGATCTTTGGTATTTAAATTATGATTATACCAACCTCTTAACACACAAGCGCTCACACCTGTGTCAATATAATATGATATTGATAAGTTCACAATTATTTGTTATACGTGATTTCTTATTTTATTCTCAATTTTAGACAGGCAGAAGTTTTCAAGGTGTATTGCCGTGAGAGAATTGATGTACTAAAACGACATGGAATTACAGACATTACTATGGTCTTTGATGGAAATGCCACACCAATAAAGACCCAAATGTATGCTTGTATATATCTCTTACATATATCTTCTTGTTTTACTTAATTCCATTAGAGTTGGTAGTCCATAGGGACTGATGCTGATCGCCTTATAACGATTAATGTGTAGGTTTGTGAACAGTTTCACTTATGAACTTTTTTGTATATTCGAATGTAGAGAGATAATGAATATAAAGAGAGAGAAGATTAAGGAGATGAAGGGGAACAAGAGCAAGATGAAGGACAAAAAGAACAAGATGAAAAAGGAGATGAAAGATCCAGAAAGTTTTAATGTCAAGCCAGAATTTAAGTTCATTCCTAACAGGGACAGGTTACTTGAGGTAAAAGCCAAAGAGATTTTTTTAGGTTATTGCATGAAGTCTAATTTTCTAAATGGAACAAAAAACACGTACGAGCCCTCTTTTTTAAGGATGACAGATTTGTTAGATAATATATATATTCTCATGTTTTGTTAAAAATGTTGGTTTTTGTAGTGGTTAACCAGCAAAGATATGAGTGTAAAGTATATCGTGGCTCCTTATGAAGCCGATGCACAATTGACATACTTGGCAGTCAAAGGAATAATTGATGCGGTTATCACCGAGGATTCAGATCTTATACCATTTGGATGTCCAAACGTGAGTTAACTTATTTTTATATTACATATTTTCTTTATTATTACATACTTATTATTTAGATGGAGCATTAATTAATTTTTTTTTACTTTTTTTTTTCAGATTATTTATAGGTTGAACATAAAAACTGAGATGTGTTTCGTTTTCCCGTTTAAATGAACTCGAAGACTACAAAGACTTTACAGATAAGAAGCTTCTAGAGATGTGTATTATGGCAGGGTGCAATATGGAAAACATAGGCATTAGAAAAGCTTACGACGAGATAGTGCAATGGGAAAGTTACACCGAGATACTTAGAAAGACGAAGACAGAGCTCAAGCTTAGAACTGAGACAGAAGCTTTTGAAAAGAACAAGCAGAAGATTGAACAAAGTTTCGAGAAAGCAATTTTGGCCTTCACTTATCAACAAGTTTATGATCCCATGTCTCAAACATGTGAACGTTTATCTCATATAAACTATGAACTTCTACGATACAAAAAGGCTGAGTTTTTAGGACCATTTTTAAAGGACAAATCAGTTCATGATATCGCAACAGGTAAGAGAAGTTCTGAGATCAATGAAACCGACCATGGCCTTCAACTAAAATCTTACGCTCAAATAGAAGATGTGGTGTCGCACAAAAGGACGTTTAGGCAGATGTCTGTCACAAATTACTTCGTGCCTAAACCTAATTATAAACGGTGAAGATGTACACACACCTTCCTTCAGCCGACACTACCAAAATAACCATCACTAGCAACTGACAAATTAGGGATTGTAAGATCACTTTGGTTGTACTATTCATTAAACTCCAAATTAAAGTACTCTTATTTGTCTTACTTTAAAATTATTTTATTTATTCTTCACCATTTGTAATTACCTCTCAATTTTTATATATTTTTGAAAATATTTAATTTTACAAAAAAAAGAGATCGATGAATTCTCTCTTTTTGTTCTCCGTGTTTTGTCATTATTCTATGGTCTCGGACTACCACGTATCATTGCCAAGTGGTGGTCCGGATCAATAAAATTACAATATTTATGTGGAGCTTAATGCAAGGGTAAAAAAAAAGGAATAATTATTTTAAAGGGACCAATCGACAGCAAATACTTTTTATGTGGACCAATCACATTAGTCCAGATTCCAGACCATGGTACATGTGGTGATCCGGGACTACACATTAATTTCCATTGCCCCATTCTCTCTTCATTTTGTGCCATGAAACCAGTGGGTTGAGAAAAACAAGTATTGACATTTTGTTGGGTGTATCCACTGTATTGAGATAAGGGATGAATATAACCAACATGAGTAGTAACACCATTGTTTTCTGCAGTATTCACCATATAGGTAGTAGCAGGCAATGAGTTCACAACATAGGAAAATTCTAATATACATCACTGCATAGCATGCAGCTTTTTAAAAAAAATGTAATTGCATTTTTAAAATGCAATTGCCGTTTGAAAATATGAAACTATACATTAAAAAAAATGCAATTGTCATTCCAAAAAATGCAATTGTCGTTCTAAAAATACAATTGCATTTCAAAATAATTAGTTTTACCTTTTTGAACAACAATTGCATTTCAAAAAAAGAGCTGCATAGTATGCAGCTCTGTATATTAGACTTACCCCACAACATATCCAGGACTAGAAGTATAAGTGCTATTATGACAAGGATCACTTCCTGATACCATTGTGGCTATGTGAGGAACCTGTATAGGTTTTGCAGGTTGATCCATAATAGACTCCTCATCAAGTAAAAAAGAACGCAATTCGTTCATTGACATAGACGTAATCTGTGCTTTGATCATGAATTTGATAACCTTGTACTCAGAGGGAAGGTTTTGAACACTTTTGGGCTCCAAACCTTAGTCTGGGTCAACCATCCTCTCCTCGAAGACTTTTGAAGTTGTTGATGGCGACAGATTTTGGTGTTGTTTTTGTGAAGAGATTGTGTTCTTCTTGGTTTCGGCTTGAGGAGTCAGTTGGTGCGCGTGGATCGGGGTCTTCTCTCGGAACTTCTCTTCGTAGCTTTGGCTTGGGCGTTGGTGTTGGTGGAAGCGTTTTTGGTTTAGCTTTGGAGGGTGCGCTGTAAGAGGCATCTCAGGTTGAAAGCATGCAGGATCTGGTAGAGTGTACGTGGCCTTGGTTGTCTTTGGTGGTTGTGGACTTGTGGCTGTACGCTGCAATATTCGTACTCTAGCAACTACAAAAATCCCTTTTAGGGACTGTTATAAGGGGAAACGACTTACATGCTCTCCCCACCAATGCTCTACATTTTCAATGGCTAGGATTAAAGGCTAAGATTAAAGGTCAATAATCAATGGATGTGATCACTGCTGATGAGGCAGAGCATCACTGCATAGAGCATGGAAGAATTTTCCGTTATAAGGGACAATTAAGAGTTTTGTCCTTCATTTTTTTATTTCAATTTTTTTTTCACTAACAAATGGGAGCATGATACAATTTTTTAATTAGTAGTGTCTGTACGTACGACAACCGTGCTGGTGTTTTCATGCTGGTTAGCCTGTGTTGATTATCGGACAAGTGCTGCATGCTATTAGTTTGTTAATAACAACAAGAATAATTTTTGGGTTCACCCTCTCTCTGGTTTGTTGCCGACGTTTGGATGGCACAGTCTTACCGGTGGTGCTAGTTGTTCTATTGTATCATCTTCACATATAATCTTAGTTATTTATGAACGTACTATATATATTGCTTCATTGTATTTCTTTTTATTTTTCTGCATTTGTTAAGTGTAGACTAGGATTATGGAGCAGTGAGCAACGTACAAAAAGATCGATACATGTTGTGAAGTACTATATCATTCTAACATTCCAATTTTTTCGATTGAAGATGTGTTTTCTTTAATTACCAATTACAAATAAAGCATGTAGTAGTTCTAGTAATGGAACATAAGCAAATTAACAGAACAATAATTCCTAGCTACTCGAGAGTAAAGAATTCATCATCTTATAGTCATCAATTAAGACTAGTTGAGACATATTTTTTGAATACTTTTGAAGATGGAAGATGGAAGGAGTATAGTACGTACTGAGTGGAAAGTTGGGGACATAGTAAACGCAAGAGGACGAGCCTATGTCGATCGGTTTGCAGTCCATCTGCAAGCTATGTATTAGAGGTCAAGCTTCTAAAATACTGAAAGGTTTGAAGGATTGGGAACCAAGGTACTGTATATTGAAGCCAAATTCAAGTACAAATCCTGATAATGAACTCATTCGCCAACATCTCTTAGGAGACTTCAGCTTCACAGACACCTTTATAACCAATCTCAACTTCGAACAAACCCCAGAAATTTCCTACTTTCATCCCCTCAAATACGAATACTTCCTATCCGAATCCGAGTCCACCTCCCCCATTTCAACCCTGAAAGTTACCAAAACCCGAAACCAGAACCCATAACCCAGGAATTTGTAGAAGAGCCCATGAATTCGAGTTTGAGCTCAAAGAATGAGCCCAAGAGAAAGTCGAGTTCTCCCAATTGCACCCCGAACTTTGGAAAAAGTTAATTTGAATTGACGGAGGGGTTAAATTGACAATTTTTGTCAAATTCAAGGGGTCAATTTCAAGAAGTATAAGTTGATCGAGAGTGCAAACTGAAAATTATACCGTGCAATTGTCAAGTTCAAGGAGTGTTTTAACAAATATGCTTATATATATTATCATGTTCTACCGTGCAGTATTCTTAAAATTTTAATTTTGTTTTTTCTTTTCAAAAAGAAAAATTTAATCAAATTATACTTTTTGTTACGAAATAAGTGTAATGTCAGGCTATATCATTTTTCACATCACTTAGACATATGCTTTTGAATCTAAGAGCTCACAAGAAGAGTAAAAAATGTATAAAATAGTGTCACAATATCCAAATCTATGTATAAAAATATCTCTTTCAAATTAAAAATTCACTTGCTAAAAAAAAACTATGCACTAAAAACAAAAAAAATAATTAACACACATAATGTGATAGAAATATAGGGAGCCCAACCACATAAACACGTACATAAGGATAAACTCAAATATTTTCAATAATAAAAAAACTAGAACATATATAGCACATAATGGATAAGAATATTTGAACTGCATATAAAATCGCTTTTTAGGTTACAGAGAAAGCAACGAAAACCATCATATGAAAACCCTCAAGTCACAAAGAGCAAATTTATGTATATGCCTGTGGAGTGGCATAACAATTAAACTTGATCCCTTGTCAAATTTTCATCCTCTTTGGTCCTTGCCAATATCATTTAACATGAACATGGTCTTCAAAAGGACTGTTGCCAAGAAGGCTTTCTTCGACAAGACACCTTACTTTACTTGTATCTTCAAATGTATTCGCGAGAACGATAATAGATGTTCCCTATTCATTCAAATGCAAATAAAAAATCAAATTAAACTCATAATTCTCACTTGATAGAAAGGTAGAATATAACCATCAAAATCACAAAATAGTAATAGTAATAATAATAATAATAACACTTACGAGATATAGAACTAAGCAGTTAAACTTTTTATGAAGTTCCTGCGTCCACATCATATTTTAAAAGATTAGAACAACTGGAGTAAATTAATTAAGTGTGTAACTAAGAGAGTGAATCTATAAAAATATTTGCATGAATAGCTTCATTGATTTAGTAGGATCACTTTACTCAGAAATATGTTGTCAAATTTGTCTATAAATTCATCATACTTGTTTGTGAAGTCTTGCTGCACACAATAGTTAAAATTCATCACAACACAGAAAAAACTTGGAATAAGATAAATCATATATATGAGTAAATTGACAGACACCTAAGAAGAAATTGAAAGAAAACTAATGCAATGCCTACCCTAAACATCCCATCGGGTTTGTCAATGTATATGACATCGCAATGGACTCTGCCCGACAGTATCCATTCTACCTGCAATCAAAAGGTCGTTGTGCACACAAATGATCGAGAAACTTAATAAATAAATAAATAGCACAATTTGTTCAGAAAGAAAACAAGTATCAGTACGTTGGTTAAGATGTACGTAGTCATAAATATTAGATAAGAAAACAATGACAAAGTCATACCCATTTGGTGGCCTGACCAGCTGCGAGAACAATGAGAGCAAGCCTACCCTTGAAAATCATGTCTGGGTCGCCAGTATATGCTGTTTCAAAAACAGTCATTCTACGTATATCCTGCAAATTAATTATTAGAGATAAGCTAGAGTTTGGTTTTCGATAAGAGTTTTCATATCAGAGTTGTCAATAAGAATTTTTGTAAACAATATATATATATATATATATATATATATTATGGGATACCTCATTCCATGTGCATGAAAGGCCATATTTTTCAAATGCCGGTACCACCTCTATATACCAACTTTCGTCCAGACCCTCTGCAAAGGACCATGATGATTAAGAAAATCGAAAATAAAGAATAATATGGATACTGGCCGGATAAGAAATTTAACTTGTAATCTATCTAATCAAGCAACTCTGTAGCCTAGCTAATTAAGAGTTATTATCAACTTTCATTCATTAGAGTTGTACAGTAGCTAGGGACAGAATACCAGTTTCAGGTGTATATATAAAACTAAAACAGAAGATCTCTTTGACAGTTTTTGATAGAAACATATGGGTCTCCCTCTGTTCCCAATATTTTTCCCCATCTTGTCTGATAATTAAGAACGAATATTCAATCTATAGTTGGTGATTACCATCATAAAGCCATTATTTCGATCTTACAAGAGAGAGAAAAAATAATAATAATAATAATAAGAACGAGAGAGAGAGCTAGAGAGAGAGAAAGGACTGTACCACAGAGACCGTCTTTGGGATATCGCACAATAAAAGATCTGGGTTCTTCAGGCTGCTCGACATTTCCCATCATATTCTGCATTTAAAACCTAGCTCCCGGATGCTATCATCGCTGCTCTCCACCATTCTCTTTTACAAACCCTAAATTGGAGTGAGACAAACATAGAAGATACAATGAGTTGAGGAGGGAGGGGGTATTTATTTCCGATCCTGGGACCTGTAGTTAAAGCCCATGTTTACACGCAGCAAAGTGTGGGAGAATTGGGGATATGGTAAGAAACTTAATGGTGAAATACAATAAGACAAAGAATCAATCAATGAAACATCACTATTACTAACCTAACGAAGTCCTCTTTGTTCTTTTTTGGTATTGAATCGATCTGTATGTATGTCTTCTCTATGCAGGCACTCTCTTAGGAACTTAGGGAACGTATTTATAGGCATCAAACCTCACTTTAGGCTTAATTAAGTCCGTTAGCTTTCCTTGATAACAAGTAAATAATGTTCCTAATAGACAATTGATTGTCGAAATAATTCTACATTCTTAATCCTAACCAGCCAAGGATAAATAAGTCAAATAATATGAAAACACAATTGAGAGAATACTTCTGAGTGATTTTATTTTTCTCCCTTAGAAGACTGAGGATACAAAATATGGTAAGTAATAAATGTAATAAAGCCTATACTAATTACATAATATTCATATACTGATTATATAATATTTTGTAGTAATTGTAGAATATACAACATAACTCCAAGAATCCATATTAGGTAAGTATGACTCACGCTAACAAATTATTGGTTTCATTCCTCATGGAAATTAATGTATTTTAAACTTGTAAGTTTTTACGATCCAACCGTTCATATATTATAAAATAATATAAAAATTATTTCTGCAAAAAAATTAATCAAATTGAAAACCTTTTGATCACTCATTTAAACAGTGCAAACGAGCTTTGACAACATACAAAAATCCATGCTGGTAATTGGTTGAATACTTGCTTACGTTCACTGTTTCACAGACATGTGATATTGTGATTGGCATTGATGTCGATCGATCCGGAATCTCTTGAATTAGGATCACTAAATGCTGAGGAACTTGAGGTAGTGTCAGTGTGTCACTTCATGCCTTGCTATATTGATGTTGATATACTTTTATGCAATAATATGGTTTTGGGTAAAGCAATATTTATATAGTTACATATATCTCAAGCCACTCTCTTTCTTGAGGTGCTTAGTTAGTATTATGGGTTCAACATTTGAATCAAAAAGGGAGGATTGGGGCTGACCACCAGTTTTTTTTACCGATATGCTCCCATTGTGCCTTGGTAGGTGAATCTAATGCCTTATTTTGTTGGTATTCCTGCAGTTGGACATAGATTATATTCAGTGCAACATCAAGAACTTAGGATTGAGAGGTAATATAACCCCTCTCTTCAGAGTACCTAGTTTCACCAGGCATTTGCTTTCGATTTTTTCCATCATCTAATAGTCTTGATCCATATTTAGCTGAAGTTGTTGATACTGTACATTGTAATGAATCCTCCATTTGGAACTAAGAAAAAGGGGCTGACATGGATTTCCTCTCTGTGGCTTTGAAGGTGAGTGCAAGGACTGATCTCTAGTTTTCTTTAAACATATAATGCATCTTTGAGTTAACAATTTTCAGTAGTCATTAAGGGTTTTGTCAAGTTAAATTTAATCGCTTCAATCTCAGTTGTTCTAATATAATTGTGTCCCTCGTATTTTTTTTTCCTTTGTCAGGTTGCTTCTCAAGCTGTTTATTCCTTACATAAAACCTCCACGAGAAATGTAAGTCTTTTGCAGCAGAATGTTTTGTTATTTAGAAGGATTGTTTACTGTGAGTGCATTTAGTGATCAATTCCGTTTTGCTCATTGCAGCATGTGAAAAGGGCAGCCTTGCAGCACTTCAACGCTAGCAGTGCTGAGGTTATATGTGAGGTGAGTAAATAGCTTTGCTCAAACTTTCAGTTATTGTTATCTGTTGTAACTCCCAGATCATAGGCCAAATCATCTTATAGCTTACCAGTACTTACCAGTTATTTCTGTTTAATGTGTTGATTAATGAGCATGCTTTAGTGTCCTGAAATGCTATTAAAGTTGTTTTATTGTCTCCTTTGTTATCAGCTTCGATATGATTTACCACAAATGTACATGTTTCATAAGAAACGAGAGGTGGATATCGCTGTGGACTTGTTGTGATTTGTTTCCAGGAGTAGGATCTAGCATGTATGGTGCATTATAGGTGAACAAATATACATGTAAAAATTAATGTAGGAACTAGTTTTGTTTTCATCAAAATTTTATTGGATTTCTGAGAGGAAACAACCATTTGTAACAGTTGATTAATTAAGATTCTTCAGGCGACCTAGCTCTTTTCGTTGGATTTTCTCAACCTCACCTCTGTATTATTAATGCATGCAATCCCTTGAGAATATAGAAGCCTTTCAATTTTATAGCTATGCTCAAGATCACTTCAGAACTCATTGCCTTTGCAGCTCTCATTGGAACGAAATAAGTAAATGAAAGAGGTGGGGCATGTTTTCATATGAACGATTATATACTATTCCAAATATGCCTCAATATTATTGTATTTCCATGATGGTGCAACATAGAATAAAGCAGAGATGCTTAATGCTTCTCTTCTCTCTCGCAAAACAGATGACAAAAAAAATAATACAGAGCCAGGGCTGCCCTAGATGATATAAAAAAATCTCGAACAACAAGTTACGCCTAAAACAACAGGGATGACTAGCTATGAACTACGAGCCTAGGAGTCCATCCAATGATGGTAGCACCCAAAGTGGCATATTCATATTGTTCCAATTCCAATTATTTATAGAGCCAGAGTCGAGTAGTGGTGTAATGGTTGTATCCCCTAGATTGAAAATACCCATCTCATTTTTTCCGCCATCAAATTTTTCAGGGTCAGTGTGACATTGAATCCGTTTAACATCTTCCGTGGCATAGTATATGGAATTCGGCTGACACCCTGGAAACTTTGAAGCCAAAACAGACACAGAATGACTTTGACCTAAGAATAGTGCATCATCTCCAATGCAGTGAACCTCAACCAGCTGAGCACTAGCGTCTTGGTCATTGAACACGATCTTGCAAACCCTGAAGGACGTTTCTCTTTGATAAAATCTTCTCAAAACAAGCAACAAGTCTCCATTTGTTGATTCCACAAGATATTGCCCCCATATACCAGGAAAAATATCACTAGGAAAAATGCCACCGGGGTTGGGGACAATATATATAGATTTTTCTATGGGGGAGAAAAGGTTATTACTGCTGCTATTAACATCCACGGTTATCAGAAGATGTCCCCCTTCATGAATTAAGTAGAATTTGTTTTTATAAAATATTGCATCATCAAACTTGGGATAATATCTGACCGGTCGGTTGATCGTGATCCAAGAATTTTGTCCTCCTTTAATGAGAGCCAACGATGGAGAATATGATGATTTTGTGAAGAATTCCGTGTAGTTCGGCAGTGGTCTGTAGAATGCTAAGAGCACGTAATAATCGTCCGGATGCAAAGTGGGATCAGCAGACAAGATAACCTTAGGAATCCAATCAACCCAGTTCTTAAAATCGTAGTACATTTTAGGGATGCAATGCGTATAAGGAGGAAATTGGATGGGCTCAGATGCATTTGCGAACGGGTTTCGCAGAGTTATGTAATGAAAGACCTCCACTTGTTGTTGACATTCCTGGATAGGGATAGGTTTATGTACCGATTTGTGTACGGAGGCCAACCAACCATGGCTAGAGCCACAAAACTTCTCATAGTAAGGCACCGATAGCTGACTGTTAAGGTGGTTGTAGATTCTTCTTTCTGAAACGCTATACAACCGTCTTGGCTGCTCGTCATTACCTTGGGATTCAATATTAGGGGGGAGCATGAGCATGGGTAGTTGCCGGGCGTTTCTCCGCCAACGTTGTATAGTATGGTTATAATCTTTTGCAACACCATGCCACTCCTTACAAACAGCCGCGAAACGAACATAGTCGATGAGTTCCAACAACTGATCAAGAATACAAGACAAAACATTATATGTGTCCCTAATTTTACTTGGCTCCCTTTGATCGTATGCAGAGCAAGTTCGTCGTCTTTTAACTACTGATTCTTCAATTTCTAGACTCATTAACACCTTATTGGACCCGGAAACACCAATATCATCATCATGATCTGCATCTAAGAGAAACATTTCAGATCGGTGATCAGGCAACACAATCCCTTGGCTCTGTTTTTTTATTTTTTTGTTTCAAACTCTTCGCTCTCACCGATGGTATATAGGCACAGAAGATGTCCTAATTAATCATAGGAATTCGTTTTGCATCAAATTTTTTTGTTCTCAAACTCTTCTTATACAGGAGGAGTTCTCATTAATCATATTCGAATGAGGAATGAGGTCGTAATTCTTTTCCTATTAGGATTAGGAATTCGTTTCCTGTTAGGACTCTGTAGTAATTTTTCCCTGACGCTAGCTTATTACCTAGGTCCTTGTGCCCTACGATCTCCGGCCCCTTGCCTACCTCACTACCTGCTCTTGAGAAACTTGAAAATGACGAGCAAACCCAAGTATTGAGTAAAGCTGGAATGATTTATAATTAAGATAAATCACAAGCCCCTTTTTAAAAATTAAGGTAATTGAAAAAAGGCAGAATAGCCAAGTTGCTCCCTAACTTTTTCCATATATGTTAATTTACCCCATGACTTTTTAATTTTGATAAATTGCTTCCTAACATTTTTAATTTCTATCGATCGATTTATCCCCTATCGTCAAAAACAGTCATTCTACATATATCCTGCAAATAATTAGAGATAAGAATTTTCAATAAGATTTTTCATATAAGAGTTGTCAAGAAGAGTTTTTGTAAACAACACACACATATATATATATATATATATTATGGGATACCTCATTCCATGTGCATGAAAGGCCATGTTTTTCAAATGCCGGCCGGTACCACCTCTATATACCAACTTTCGTCCAGACCCTCTGCATAGGACCATGATGATTAAGAAGATCGAAAATAAAGAATAATTAGACTTAGTATGGATATTGGATTATAAATTAATTTAACTTCATTGTTAGTAATCTATCTAATCAAACAACTCTGAAGCCTAAGTGTTATTATCCACTTTCATTCATTCGAGTTGTACAGTAGCTAGGGACACTGTACAAGTTTCAGGTATATATATATGTAACTAAAAGTCTAAAACAGAAGATATCTTAAGAGAGGAAAAAAACAAAGCCAAAAGGAAGAATGAGAGAGAGAGAGAGAGGTACCACAGAGACTGTATTTGGGATATCGCACAATAAAAGACCTGTGTTCTTCGGGCTGCTCGACGTTTGCCATCATATTCTGCATTTTAAAACCTAGCTCCCGGATGCTATCATCGCTGCTCTTTCACATCGTCTCCTTTACAAACCCTAAATTGGAGACATATATACATTATACAAACATAGAAATAAAAGGCTTAATGAGTTAATGGCCAATTTGCTTCCCTAGGTTCACATTTTTTTGTTTTTTGAGAATTCCCTAGATTTCACTTTAAGGTCATGTTTGGTTCAAGGATTTGAGGAATCAAGAAAGTCTTTTCTTTCTTTTGTTTGGCAAACACAAATTTGGGAAGTATCTTCCTGACATAGGGGAAAATAAGGGGGAAGATCATTCCTTTCAGACTTCATGGGATTGATGTTCCCTTCTCTTTTCTCTGCATTAATTATAAAAATTTAGGACTATAATAAGCTCACTCAAATGTATTATTCTCAAATATACTCATGAAGAACATTAATATACTTTTGCTTTCCTTTAAATACAAGGGTATTATTGAAACATTAATATACTTTTGTTTTCCTTTCCTACACTAACCAGACATTGGAAAGGAAATCAAATGGTATTTCCTGAATGATTTCCCTGTTTTACCAAACACAAGAAAAGAATCTTGCCAAGAATGTTAATTTCTCATCCCCATGGAAAAGACAATGGAATTGACTTCCCTTCCATCAACCAAACGAGGCCTAACCTAAGAGAAATATTTTCCTGAAAGAAGGAAAAATATGGGAAAAATTAATTTCTTCCATACTTTAAGGGAATCATTTTTTTTACTTACTTTTCAGCATTTATTACACTCATTTAACATTAATTACATTACTTTTATAACTAAAATAACTATTTATGAAATTATAAATATTAATTTTTATATTATTATTTATTGATTTTTTTCCTTAGTATTGCCAAACGAAAAAACAAGAAAAGAACAAGGAATTAATTTCAGTTTTCCATGCCTATAGAGAGAACAAGGAAATTTTTTTTTTAAAGATGATCAAAGAATTTCACTCCTACCCCCATAATGACTTGAATTCATGACCTAGATCTTAGGTAATAGGTGCTCTAACAAGGAATTGATTTCATTTCCGTGAACCAAACTAGACCATTTTTCTTTTTATATTCATTTTATATTCTTGTTGTCATTCTACTTCTCAACACTCTTCACATCTCACCCTCTTCACATTTCTCTCATTTTGGAGTCTCTTCCCCCACTTAAAAAATAAATAAAAATAAAATAAGGCAACCGGAATGATCGAGTAAAGGAGGAGGGTATTTATTTATTTGTGGTCCAAAGCAGGGTGAGAAACCAGCCGGAGAATCCAATAAGCAGGCTGGGCTAGAGAAAATAACAATCCGGACCATTTGGTTATGAAATTGGGCCATAAAAGAATTTGCTTACAGATCAGCCCAGCCACCCTAATTATCTGCGTTTTTACTAAAATATGTCGTAAAACCATCAATACAGCTGACTTGAAGATGAAGCTCTTTTTTTCTTCTGTAAGCAAAATCTCTTATGGAGTTGAGAATATGTATTACTTGATGATTGATAGAGCATGGAGTTGAGAATATATATATATATATATATATATATATATAATTTTGGAAGGTTAAGAATAATTGAAGCTTCTTGAGTTGAATTGATTTTGGAAGCCCTTATATTTATATAATTTTTTTTTTCTGATTTCACTTTCCAATGTTGGCTCTTCAAGATTTTTATGGTCAATCATATAACTCAAGTATTCATTCACCTCTCCATGCATGTGGCTATCCATATATATGCCATGTGCTTCTGTTTCCTTGATCTAGTTGTGTGTTTTGCTTTGTCCATTCATGTTAATCTTGTGCTTCTTCAGATCCAGGTCTTGGCCATATTGTAAATCTAAGAGTGTATTAATTGGTTGAATGGGATATAGAAACAACTATATAACTAGGTAATTAAAGAAATGAAGGAAGAGAAGGGTGGATGGATATATTTCAAGTGCAGCTGTCCACCTGGTGTGATGGCCGGGAGTACGTGTTGTTTTATGTGGAGGGAACATCCCAACACAATGAAGATGTGGATGGTTCATCCAACTGATCTCTTTGGTCTTTACTCATTCAATCCAGTTATTATCTTAATGGGATTTAAAAGATAGGCTCCATGCCAACAGCTACATCTGTGAAATCATATCCTCTTATTCTACCTTCTTAATTGTCTAGTATTATTGATAAATATTGAATTAGACTCAATTAGCAAATCATCATGTCATTTATTGGTAGGTATAGTTCAATGAACAAGACCACCCTCTGGCAAGTGAGACATATTTTCACACATGGTAGATGTGAAGACCCATGCATCATGGTTGGTATGTACCTTATTCTTCTTCTGATCTTCATTTCAAATAATTTAAGGCAAACAAAATCCCAATTTACTGTGTGAAGAGATTGGATCCCTTGTGTGATCATTGGAATTTTCCTACTCCAAGTAGATGGCATTTTCTTAAGAAATTAATTATATGTTGGTTTAGTGTAAGAAAGATCAACAATCAACATTGGATTCCAAGTAGTCCTAGTGGGGGTGTTGGAGAGAGATTGCCAAAAATATTATAAAGACTGACAGGAATCTTCCATGGCTCCAATAATTGTAGTTTTCTACTTCTACTCCTAGCTTAATTGTATGTACATTGCACACATGGTATATATATATGGGTAAGTCTTCCAAATGCTCCAATTATTTTGAAATATTTTCTACCTTTTTAGAACGACAACATTTTTGGAATGCATTTTTTAAATATTTCTATTTTTAACGCAATTGTATGTACATTGCACACATGGTATATATATTCCTATATATATAGATATGAATTGGAGCATAAGGTACCTAACTTGATCTGAAAATACTAACATGAAGGTAGATATGGTCTAGATTCCTTCTACAATACTGAGCATACTGGGATTTTAACTCACTTACACTGACATGATGACATAAAAAGTACAAATCGTCAAATTGTTATATATTACACTCTAAAGTCATAATGTTTTTTTTTGTAGTATTTAAGATAATGAAATACTAAATGAGTGCGGCTGTTTAAACCATATCTAGGAGGCCAGGACTCACTACACCGTAATTAATAGGCAAAATATAAATATAGGAAAAATATTTGTTGTGGAGTGTAATGATCGAGTCCTACTATGAAGTGTAACGAGTTCTAAATGAGTTTTCATTGGGTACAAATAGTCGCACTATACTTAATTTAAAGTGCAAAATAATTTTTTGAGGATGAAAAATTGCAAATAACTACTAACCGATTTTCTTTTTGGGCTCCTATAAATGTATATCTTTGTATTAGGAAGCTAACTGATTCACCTCGAGAATGTTGTTTTTATCCAACACCCTAGGAGGAACATGGGTGTAGTAATGTACGTATTGTTGTTGTCATAACACATGTAGCTTCGAATATGACCTTTCTCTTTCGGATAGTACATCACATTCGTTAGAGGAATACACAACATTAATGATAATGATCCCCCTAATTTGTGCAAATAATTACTCAAATTAGAGAGAAGCAACAAAACCCACCAAATTAGGAAAAGTGGGTGTTTTTGGAATCTTCTTTGTGACAGAAGTGAAATGAAATGAAATGAAATGAGAAGGGATCGATAGGGTTGATATGGTTGAGAATCGATTGAATGTGGCCAGAGAAGCAAGCATGAATCTTGTTGTCGCTTTCTTTATCCAGCTCACAGCTCTTGTTGGGAGCTTGACATGCCTCTCTGAACAAACCCACATGAAATTATTAAATGAAAGTTTTGTATAATTTTCAATTGGTAGCACACAAAATATCAGACTTGAACAAGAAGGCTTCAAAACAAAACCTATCTAGTATCCTTCTTGCACCTACAAAAAGGGCCATTCCTCATTCCCCATTTCACAGTTTTCATCCTTCCTTGCTCTCTCTCTTCCTCTTTAGCCTCCCAAACCCTTTGTTTCGATCCGCTTTAGGTCGTCAAAAATGAGAGAAATCTTGCACATTCAAGCCGGCCAATGCGGTAACCAAATCGGAGGCAAGTTTTGGGAGGTAATGTGTGATGAGCATGGGATTGATCCAACTGGAAAGTACAATGGGAATTCCCATCTTCAACTTGAGAGGGTCAATGTCTACTACAATGAGGCAAATGGAGGTAGATATGTGCCTAGAGCTGTGTTGATGGACCTCGAGCCGGGAACCATGGACAGCTTGAGAACAGGTCCTATTGGGAACATTTTCAGGCCTGATAACTTTGTGTTTGGCCAAAATGGAGCTGGAAACAATTGGGCTAAAGGGCATTACACAGAAGGAGCTGAGTTGATCGATTCTGTTCTTGATGTGGTTCGTAAGGAGGCAGAGAATTGTGATTGTTTACAAGGTAATCTTGGACCAATATTGGTCATTTGATTAATTATTTCCTCTCTTTTTTACCTGATTAATGTCTCCATTGCTTTGATATCTTGGTAAAGAAGGGACTCCAAATGGGACCTTTTGGATATTATTGTTAGGTTCAAAACTAATATAGTGGAGTAGTGGTTGACATTTTCGTACGTGTTCTCTGCCTTAAAACATAGAAAAGGCCAAAATGCAAGCACAAAAGATGTAAAATTCAACCTGGTTGGCTATTTGGCTCAACTTTTGGGCAAAAGTAACACCATGCTTCTTTTTTAGTTGTATATCAGCATTTCTCCTAGAGTTCGAGCTCCAAACTAGCGATTCTACACCCAAATATATTTAACCATAACCTCTTATGTTGTGTTTTAAAAGATAATGGCAGTTAGAATTTATTTAATGAGATCTAACAACAACTTGTGTTATTTTCGTAAACTATTCTATTGACGGGAATCCATTCGTAGATCCTCATTATTCATTTTAGGAACTATCAATTTGTATCTCCATTTTTAAAAAATTTGTATTTTTGAAATGCATTGGTAGAGATCTATCCAAAATAAGGCATGATGAGTACTAAATTATGTGATACCTAATTCATCAAACCATTCAAGTTGACCCATATTGATTGATATATTTCTAGGTACAATATATTCAATTAATGGAGTGTTATTCTGTAACAGGCTTCCAGATTTGCCATTCCTTGGGAGGTGGAACAGGGTCTGGAATGGGAACCCTACTGATATCAAAGATCAGGGAAGAGTATCCTGATAGAATGATGATGACTTTCTCAGTCTTCCCTTCCCCTAAAGTCTCAGACACTGTGGTTGAACCCTACAATGCCACCCTCTCTGTTCACCAATTAGTGGAAAATGCAGATGAGTGCATGGTCCTGGACAATGAAGCTCTCTACGATATCTGCTTCCGAACTCTCAAGCTCACAAATCCAAGCTGTAAGTAACATTTTCAGCTTCCTACTAAAACTCGCATTTGATATATATGGTATATAGTCTTGAAAATGTTTGATTATCGGACAGTATAGCTAGCACGTTATAATTTTTTCTTTTTAAAAAGCTCATCTTATGATACCATGTTGTATTGCTAAATTTTATCAATTTGAATCATAAGTTAGATGCACCGCATAAGCCTAGCAACATAACATGCTAGATATATGACAAGAGACATACATATCATACACACGTAGCTAGTCACGTACATGAGGGATTTAAATTTAGGGACAATGTATTTAAGGGCTAGATTCATTTCAATGAATTGATTGTAAGAGTTGTAACTTTGTGTCAACTCTAACCATTGTATGAAATTGATTTAGTTATATGCATAATTAAGCTTCCTACTAACTGAACCTACATTTGCATACATGTTACAGTTGGTGATCTGAACCATTTGATCTCTACAACAATGAGTGGAGTCACATGCTGCCTTCGCTTCCCGGGCCAACTCAACTCGGACCTCCGAAAACTTGCAGTGAATCTCATCCCCTTCCCACGCCTCCACTTCTTCATGGTTGGTTTTGCACCCTTGACCTCCCGTGGCTCCCAATTCTACCGTGCCCTCACCATCCCTGAGCTCACACAACAAATGTGGGACGCCAAGAACATGATGTGCGCCGCTGACCCCCGCCACGGCCGATACCTCACCGCCTCAGCCGTGTTCCGTGGCAAGATGAGCACAAAAGAAGTTGATGAACAAATGATCAACATACAGAACAAGAACTCCTCATACTTTGTGGAGTGGATTCCAAACAATGTCAAATCAAGTGTATGTGACATTGCCCCAACCGGGTTGTCCATGTCCTCCACATTCATGGGGAACTCGACATCGATTCAAGAGATGTTTAGGCGGGTTTCGGAGCAATTCACAGTCATGTTTAGGAGGAAGGCCTTCTTGCATTGGTACACAGGTGAAGGTATGGATGAAATGGAGTTTACTGAGGCTGAGAGTAACATGAATGACTTGGTTTCGGAGTATCAACAATATCAAGATGCTGTGACACAAGATGAGGAAGAGTATGAAGAGGAAGAGATGGAGAATTGAGGATGATCAGAAATCTAAGCTTTGGGTTGGGAAGAAAATCCAACTATATTTGTAATGTTATTGGCTCTATTGAGCTTTTTAACGTATGCTTGTGCTTGATTATTTTGGTTATCAATAAGGGGGTTATTGTATGAGGCTTTGTTGTCAATTGTCATCATGATGTTGTGAATATATGATGGTTGCAATTTAATTCTGTAATTTGTCATTATGATTAATTAATGTTTGCAATATTTCATGGATCTAAATTGAGTAGTATCCTAATTAAAAATTAAAAAATTCAAAGAGAAAACATCTTCAAAAAAAAATAAGATGCGGTGAAGGTGGATCGAACACCTGACCTTCAGATCTTCAGTCTGACGCTCTCCCAACTGAGCTATCCCCGCAATTGTTAAATCTGGTGGTCTGTATATATTTATTCCTTACATTGATTGAGTTTATTTGCTTTACCCTTGTATTTTTTCGGACAATTGCCTTGCACTTAATTTTTGTGTTTTTAGAATAACAATTGCTTTAAACGTATATAAGCCAATACGGTTTGTTTCTAAAAATTGACCTTATTTTATCTTATAGTTTCATTGAGTTCCAGTCCTACTTTACAGTTATAGCCGATAATTATTTTGTGATCCGAATCTAGCACAATTTATATTGATCGAGAAAAATTTAAACTTAAAACCTGTGACTTTTTTTACCTAATCCCGTAAGTTAAATAAGTGAACCAAGTAAAGAGTGTTCAGATTTATCTTGATTTAGATCAAGTTCAATTAGTAGTGTTTAAACTCAGCTCACAATTTATTTATTTATTATGTTTAGCTTGGCTTGACTTGACTTGGCTAAGCTTGTTTGTGTGATTCGCTCAAGCTTAAATTTGGTGTGACTATGTGATTAAATAATAAATAAATAAATCATTTAACTTCTCCAATGAATGAGGGATGAGATTCTAAGATCCAATCTCCCCTCCCCCCATGGCACTTGGGAAAAAAAAAAAAATTTTATTTGAATTATTATTTTTGAAAAATTATATAAAGCAAAATGTCTAGGACTCTAAGCCATATAAACCGAGCTTGAGTGAACAAGCCAAGTTTCATCGAGCAAGGGAAGTTTGAGCCTAATTCGAACAATCACATGATTAATACGAGTAACTCACAAGTCACAAGTTTACAAACCTACGAGTCGAGCATACCAAATCTTAAATTTGGCTTGTTTTTTTTACAAATTTTGCTCAAATTATCTAAAATAAAACTTAACTTAATGCGAACTCAAGTTGTACCGAACCGATTTACAGTCTTACTGCAATTGTTAAATCTTGTAGTAAATTTGAGTTTATATGGTATAATTTCATTAAGCTTAGCCCAATTTACGTAGCCAATAATTATTCTCTGGTCTGCCCAATGAATCTAAGCCAACTCATAAAGATGCAGTGAAATTTCACCATAATTCTTCTTTCTAAGTTTAAGTATATATAAGTATACAACCAACCATTATCATCAATTGGGTCCATAGCTCAGTGGTAGAGCATTTGACTGCAGATCAAGAGGTCACCGGTTCGAACCCGGTTGGGCCCTTTTTCATTTATTTTTGCTTATCCTTTCTCTTTCTTTTTCTGTAAGAAGAAAACTTTAGATCTCCAAATTCCCATTCCACAAGAAAGATCAACCTCTCTATTGTGGTGCCCATATGTTCCCGTTATATATGTATTTTCATACCACTAACATGCACACACAAACATTTCTCTAACAAGTATGACTGAATGAGTATGTTAATCAACACCAATTCTAGTATCCATGTAGTTGAATGTCTGAGAGTAGGATTCGAATTTAGGACCTCTACCAATATTTTGTTGGAAAAAATTGTTTTATCTACTAAACCAAATGCTAGTTGGTATTGGATTCAAACTCTCGATGGTAGTTGGTTTTGTTTGTTGTCAATTTTTTTTAAAATAAAAAAATAAATAAAACCTATAATGAATCCAATGGCCTTTACGTTAAAATAGGGTTGAAACTCTTAGATGATATAGGATATTCACAACCCTAGAATTTTTGCATCTGCACGTGAAAGCTCTTAGATTGTGGTGATATATTTCACATATATGACACGAGAAATTATTGTTGGCCGCAAGGAATGCCCATGAAGATGATCATAATATCAAGAATTTGTTTGTGGCTCACTGGTTGTTTTGGCCTCAAACAAGAAGATGATGATCATGACAAGATCGAGTGGTCCAAGAAACTCCCAAATGACATCATGCGATTGATTCTTCAACGCCTACCCCTCTCCGATTACCTCCAGTGTCGTGACGTATGCCCTAACTGGAGAGCCCTAATTGACAGCAAGCGTTGCCCTCCTGCCCCTCATCAACTTGTGCCATGGCTTTTGCTCGATTCCGAACATCTCTTCTTCGTCAAAGACGGTTGCCTTGTGATGGACCACCGGAAAATTTCCAAGTCAAATCCAGCCGTTCGTCATCGACCGAGATGTGTTGGATCAATAGATGGATGGTTGATTTTGCATGAGCACATTGTATCTAATTCCTACTTCTTCTTGAATCCTATAACAGGTGCTCGAGTCAGGCTCCCATCATCCAAATATATGGAATTAGAGAAAGTAGTGTCATCCTCGGTACCAACAAGGCTGCAGCAGTGTTATGTGGCGAGGCTTAATTTACTTTCCGGTGGTTTGGATTTTTGTACTCCCACCAACAAGTCATGGACTCCCATTGAGGCCATCGAACTCGAAACGGAGAAGACTCTCGAATTTCGAGATATAGAGATCATTGATGGCAAATTATATGCTGCAACTCACCATGCATTGGAATTTCTAATGGTGTTTGACATCCAATTAGATGCCAATGGCGGTGTTCCTACCTACACAGCTGAAAGGTTGGTTATGCAACACCCTAGTGGTGGGAGAATACTTGACCATCGGTTTTACTTTCGGACTTGGTACCTGGTAAAAGATTTTGAATCACAGCAATTGTTCATTGTTTTGCGTAACGCTACTCAAGCACATGTGACTGAAGGTTTTCAAGTGTTGAAGTTGGAGCACTGTAATGTTGGCGGCGGTGCTCGGTGGGTGGAGGTGGTCGACCTTGGTGATCGGATATTGTTTGTGAGCATGCTCAACAACAAATTCATCTCTTGTGCGAGTGGTGTTGGTGATGAGACACTTGAAAGAAATTGCATCTATTTTGCTTTTGATTGGTGTAGTGAAACATCATGTATAGTAGTCGACTTTGGGGTGTTTTCCATGACAAATAGGAACATCAAACCCTTGATTTTTCCTATGAATCGTTTGACTCGAGAGTTCAATCAAAAAGTGTGGTTCACACCAAATCCTTGGTAGCCGGCCAGTTTAATTTAGTAAGCTGTAGAGTTCTGTTTTTCAGCAACTTTGTCTTCAAGTTCTTTCGATCCACGACTAGTCTTCTATATAGTGAGAGAGGATTCTGAAGGTATTCGAATGGTGGCAAATGTATTAAAGCCGGAACAGCCGGAACACATACACCGAACACTGGCCGGTGTTCTTGCTCGATCACTCCATCAGTCTAGTAAATTTTGAGACTGATTCCTTGCTCCGGGAATGCTTCTTTCTTGGCAGACCAAAGTCTTTAATCTTGCCCTAGTTCCTGTTTCTCTCATGCTTATTGTCAAGCAAATATGGTAGCTCATACATGTGTGTTGGCATATATAGTACTAGTTTGGAATCATGTTGCTCCGTATTTTCTTTTTGATGTAATGCTTGATGTCTTGATGATTGTAATAGTCATTCATTTTAATAAAAGTATATTTCCTCTCAAAATAAAATAAAAAAGGAACTGGATGAGCAATTGAAGTGCATTTCCAGACCTGTTTCATTACAAAATACGCTTGCAGTTTGCTTTGAGCTATCGTACATTTGAGTGACCCACCTGACAAACTTAAACGAATGAAAGAGAATGAGCTATTCAAATATAGAAGGCTCATATACCCACTTAGCAAAGATACGAATTCCACAATAAGCAACAAATTTTATTAATAAGCACTAATACCGAATAAACAGCCGATTTCAAGTCGACAGGAGTGACCATGACAAATGGCACTGTACATAAAATTACAACCATGGCAATAGCATTTTTTTTTCTATTCACCCTGTCAATGGCTCAATGCAACATCCACAACAGTTTGAACCCTTTACAAAGATATAATGTTCCATATGCATCATAGTTATTTCCCAAGATTGTTGTATTGGAAACAGGTAAATGAACAACAATGAAGGGCACATTTGTCGTAAACAACCATGAAAGTGTCCCTATTACTCCCACACCAAAGAGACCAAACCAACCCCATCCAATAGTATTGCAAAAGAATGCTTCAAGATCACAACAAATGAACCAGCCACGCAAATAGAAGATAAGGATCACTTCTGCTTCCACTCCCGAGGCCTATCTTCAAGACTGATTAATTTTGAGTCTTTGATCAAGTTACCCAAAAATTAAGATCCCTGTGTCTGCAGTCCCATGCTTGTCTTTCAGAAAAATAGCAGTCCAATAAAAGGGAAAGAGATCTTCACCATTAAATTGTCAAGAAGTTGCGTTCCTTTTACTCTCAAGTACACAACCCTCTCTGAGGGCTACTTGTGCCTCATCATCCCTTCCAAGTGAAAAAAGAGCCGCAGCTTGCAAATAGGATGCAATGTGCCAAATAGGGGAAATCACTTGGGCTTGTGATGCATCATTCAAGGCT
Organism: Rubus idaeus; assembly: GCA_030142095.1. Lineage (NCBI taxonomy): Eukaryota > Viridiplantae > Streptophyta > Magnoliopsida > Rosales > Rosaceae > Rubus > Rubus idaeus. The sequence goes on from CM057969.1 coordinate 7,154,565, forward strand.
TCCTGTGGCATTTCACTCATGAGATAAGACAAACTACGGCGTGCAAAAACTGTCGGAGAAACCATGGTTCCAACGGCAATAAACTGCAGGTCACATGAACAAACTGTCAGCTTGATGGCAAAAAGGCTCCCTTTTAAAGGGTTATGAGATTTAAGGATCAATCTTTGTGGTGGACTATAAACACACCACAACTCACAGCAGAAAAGGCGACACATTCAAAGGTATCTGCAACTTTTTAAGGAAACATCTTTCTCTTTAATGTTATAATAATTGCTATGCTAACAATTCCTTTTCTTTTTTCTTTTTTCTTCTTTTTCAATTTAGACAGGCAAAATCAATTTGTCAATCATTAATAGAATTCAATTTCAGAGTGTATTATGTGATGACTGTAATTCGATTAGAAATTCCTAGGCAAAGCTTTGACTGATCAGCCAGGGCCAATCTCAGAGCAGGACTTTTGGCCCAATGTCAATATACTAAAGCTCAATACCCTAAAATAATTGCAGGAAAGCCCAAGCAAAAACCTACATATATAATCTCGTCCCATGCCACAGAAATGTAAAAAATATATTAATTGTCTAAACTTTATCTACAGAAAACAACCCATATACTCTCTTTTTTTTCGGACAGATCACATATTCTGTTCATTTTCACTTGGAAATCATGGTATGTTTCTTCAGCCTTCTTGATCATTTGCACATGATTGATAAGGAGGATTGAAGTTGGGGCTGAGTTTTGGGGTAGGGGTTAATAGAATTCAAATGGCTTAGGCTGAGCTTGGACCAGCCCATTTTAAAAGGTGAGTACAGGCAGGCCTTGGCTGTCCAGTTAAGCCAACCATAGCCCTTATCATAATTATACAAGTTTGAAAACTTTATATGCCACTCAGTCTTGCTGTGCAAGAATTGATTGCCAAATCTGGACATGTACTCAGAAAGATTAAAGGGCAGCTAACCAAATCTAACCTGAGTGTAGCAATCAATTGCAGCTCTGAAATCTTTATGACGGAAAGAAACATCACCCTTTTTCTTTGAGTTCAACGTTTCCTGCATCTGGTTGGTCCACATCTGGAATGAAAGCTGAAAGGTAGAAGAACCCCTATTTAGCATACCACAACCTATAACAGAGCAAGTAATGTAGTGTGATACAAGTTTAATGGCCTATGTAACTGTGCATGACAAAATGTACAAGTACCATTTATAACTGTGCATGGTTTTTTCCCTGAAAAGAAACTTCTTTTATTGATAAAATCACCAAAAGCATAATACACAATCTGGACAAGCATAATACAACGGTGCATGGTTGACACGTGACAAGAGAAGACGGATTTAAAACACATTTAACGGTCATAATTTGAAAATTTAAAAAATTTAAAAACAAAACTATTATCTGAAACAAGAAATTACACTTGAACAGTGGACATGGTACAATGTATTAAAGCTAAGAGTTAAATCATAGCTCATTGGATGATACTATGTAATTTAATAAAGTTCTATGGGTTGATTGATTCTAAGCCACCACGCTTTATGACAAGTATAGTCATGTATAGATCTCAAAGCATCTTCATGTTTGTTTTTTCTTTTCTGGCCAAACATGCATCTTCATGTTACTGAGCACAAGTACCAACGAAGGATCAAAATGTGTCAGGTCAATATATCAAAATAAATAGCCAAATTGTGTATCTTATTTAAAATTTTAAATAGAAATCCCCAAAGATAATTATAAAAAAAAAAACACAACATAACTGAATTGAGGAGAATAGAACTGAAAGATTAGTATAGTTGATTACGGAGAGATGTATCAAAAGCAAAATGAATTATTATGGATTATTATCCTTAAATGCAATATATCGGATATGAACCTCAGTCGCTGCTCCTTCATCATCCTTATATCCAATGCTTTCTAAGATCTCATGGATGGCTGTCAAATCCATCCTCATACAAGCTTCACCAAGCGGTGAGAGACTAGGTAAAGCTGCTGCACCATGTGGTATACCCATCAATATATGAGAAGGAACCTGCAGAACAATTTACTTAAAGCTCATCTAGATAGCAAAGCACTGTTCAATGGTAAGGCATATATGAACCGTTAAGAACTGAAGCTTTAAAAAAGTTCATTATCTATAAAAAAAAAATCACTACATACGGCTGTATTTTGCTTGCTTAAAAGTTCTGGAAAGACTCTCTGAGATTCTTACAGAAGGAGAAATAGAAATAGTGAAAAAATCACAAAATTTGATATGTGCCACCATGTTGAAAGAGAAGACCCAACCAGGAAGAATAATATGTGTAACAAGTTAATTCAGAAAAACCAACCTCGGTGTCCTTCTGAAGAGGAACCAAAGCAGCAACTAATGACTTTGGATTAGGACGCTCTCGGGGTTCATATTGCAAACATCGTGAAGCTAAACGTACCAACTCAGTTCCCTCATCATTTGTAAATTGGCCTTCCAAACAAGAATCTGTTAACATCTGAAGATTCCTGTCCCGAATAAGGTCGAGTGCCTACAACATTATACAACTGAACATTAGATGTGAATTTCCATGGAACCCAGAACTCAATGCTCATATGAGAACCACAATTCACCAAAAGGACTCTTGTAATAGAAGTCACATGTTTTTTAAGTGAAATATGGAATGCTGGAACCCTCAACCTTCACAAGAGATCAATGACCAGGATATGGAAAACAACATTCCATGAACTACTCATGAATATAATTTTCGAGACTGAAGATTTATGCAATTTTACAAAAATCCCTGTGGTTATTACTTCCTTGATCTTGGTTACTCATAATCAAAGTTTTCATAGAATACTTATAGGAAACATAATAGTGGTGCGTAAATTTGGCATCTTGAAAGAGTCTTAATGCAAAAGAGACTTACATGGCTTGGAGGAATGTGTTTTCCACTGAGAAGGTCGAGCAAAAGGGTGCCAAAGCTATACATTACACTTTCTGCAGTAACTCTACCTACATTAAGATGAGATATATGATATTCAGAAGATAAAGTAACCAATGAGCATCTACAAGAATACAAAATTGGCATCAGATTTAACAGAGAATATTCATGGGTGGTGAGGATCCAACAGCCACTGAAGTATGTTATACTAGGTATATAGACAAGAACAAAAATAAAAATGAAAAATACCTGTCACTGATAATCATATAATGACGACATTAGAACCAACAGCAACAAAATACATTATCTACGTATGTATGTGAAACAAGACGGAAGCCATATAGTGCCTTCATCTTTATCATGGAAAATAAATAGAATCAAGGTTGGCAGGTATGCACATATGCTTGGACATAGGTGCCAGTGTCTAAAGAAATAAGAAATTAGAGTTCTCGGAAGGATTTCCCATATGACATAGCATATTTACACATAACTGAATAAATTAGCCTACTTTATCAAACAATGTAGAATTATGCTAAGTTATAAAACAAATATTGAGTGTTGACCCACATCCTAAAAGCTAACTGTTTGTCTTAATAAAGTTCCTTTCTTCTCAGAAACAAAAATATAATAAAAATATCTGCAGAAATAAATATCAGCATGTCATCTTGAAGCCGAGAAAATTTACATTCTAAAGATAAATACCTGTCCTTAGATACTCAGGAGGAGTAAATGCCAGATTTGTACTGTAGCTTTTCCCATCTCTACTGTTTTTCATCATACCAAAGCATGAAAGTCTAGGGTTTCCCTCCTGAGGTTTGGTAAACAATTCATATCAGACTCAAACTACAATAGAGATATAAAAACTGTACTGTATCATAAGTTCAAAGATAAGAGATAATGAAGAGGTACTTACATCATCAAAAACTATTCTATATGCATTCAAATCGTGATAAAGGGCACGTCCTCTACTGGTACAATATTCAAGAGCCTGTGCAAGATATAAAGCCACCCGCAATCGCATTGCCCACTTCATGGGTTGTGTCTCCCCTGAGTGAATAAAAATAAAACTCAATACTGAAGGATTTTGTCTATGATAACCAAAAAGTTAGAATATATAGGGGTAACATGGAATACAGCAGGAAAGATGTCAAAGATAAAGGAAAATAGAATCACAAATTCTTCAACTGAATGGAAACTAGACTTGTAGGTGAAAACTGCAAAGAACTCCAAAGACAGAGATGATGATGAAGATGATGAGTACTTTTGTGCCTGCCCCGCAATAATATTCCAAAGAACAAATAATAAGAGGATTTTAGAAATTGAATGGGAAATATGATCAAACATATTGCCACATAAGAAGCTACAGCATCTTGAAAACAGAAGTAATCATGAAAACCCTAGCACCTGACTACTAGTGATTTTATTTTTTATTTTTAACTTAGGATTATAAATACATAAACCTTAAGCTCCAGTAGTGCAGAATCACAATTAAAGGGTTATATGTTTAATGGTAGGTTGTTAACCAGATGAAAGTGCTTGACAGAGAAACTTCAACATTCAAACTTATATATACAGTTTTTCCATCACTACTGAAAGCATATCAAAGAACTTCAAACAAAAACTTAAGGCAGAAAAGCTAATGGACTTACAATGAAATAAATGCTTTGCCAATGTATCGTTGGGCATATATTCAGCAACAAGTAACCTCTCATCACCTTCGCAACAACAGCCAAGTAAATTTGCTAATCGGATGTTGCGGAGCTGCCCAACAGACCTTGCTTCTTCCTAAAATTGAAAAGGTGAGAGTCAGAGAGCAAGAAATAAAAATAATAAATAATAAATAAAAAAGGGAAATGGAAATGGAAAAGGTACTGCATTAATTATTATCTACAGATTGCATAAATGCAAGATATTACACTACAGATAAATGTCCATAGTTCAATAGAAATATGGCATAAATGCAAACATCATTAAACTATTTACACTTCATGAGCATCCCATTCCAATTTCTAAACATGCTCTAAAAAATTGAACCTCATAGGTAAACCATAATTATGAATGGTCAAAACATCTCGCCACAAAATTATGATTTTCTCTTTGTTATAAAATCTTGTTTCTCCTCAAAAAAATAAAATTATGAGTAATTTCAATTGACAACAAAAAAAATCAACGTGGAAAAATATGTGAATGTGGATCAACGAAATAAAACTTTCAGGTTGAGAAAATAGTGAGATCAGAATAATCAAGAGTCAACACATCCTTACCAAAAATTGACGAGAATCAGGCCAAGCTGATCTATTGAATCTTTTGACAGCAATCCTTCTTTGATTATCAAGCTTCCCTTTGTAAACAACATTTGGGGCTTTCTCCCCATGTTCAGAAACTATATTCTCAACAGCAAACCCTGATGTCGCTGTCCTAAGTTGCTCGATTGTGTATTCATGAAATGCAGGCAAATCAAGTTCATTTTTTTCCTCATTTTCTACAAAATAACAGAAAACTAAGAAATTCACAATCACTCTATAAGGAGAAATAATGTGAAAGGAAACCCACTTCATGGGTTCACTTACCCACACTCTGCGGCTCAGGAACTGGTTCTTTAACTTGTGGACTTCCACAACACGCGTAGAGCTTAGAACACCCACAGCCCATCCCAACACCAGAATTCAACAGCAAACACTAGCAAGTCTTGAGGCTTCAAATTTTTCAAAAGTTTGTAAACTCAAAATCTTCATCCACCTCAATGCCAACACATTAGGCCCTTTCACTGAGCAATACCTGTCAAATATTCATCACCCAGGATCTACCATCAGATGGAAAACCTCAAAATACCCATGAAAGTCCAGCTCATTTTCTCCATTATGTGAAACAAACTTTAATAATTCTGCCCATAAAATGCTTTCTCCACCAAAAAAAAAAGAATTCTTTTTGTGACCAAACAGCTTCTTTCTAATGTTCCTTTCCGCAGAAAGCAAAAGATGCAATCACGGTCAAAACAAATCCAAATTTCACGGATTCAAGTCAAGGGACACTTTAGTCCTCACACTGATGCAGAACACAGATAAACAAAGTAGCATAAGCATACTGAAGTAAGTCATGAACAAGCAATAATACATCCCTGAATATTCAGCATTTCAGCTAAAGAAACCATACCTCTCAGAACGATTCCAATCTCGGCCAACTCAGTATGATCCGAGCTCAGTCAAATTGAGTCCACAAATAGCAACTTAGTTAAATCCCAATTCTCTGAAACACAAAAAACTCCTTCCTTTAAGCACAACCGCACTGACCCACTAACCAAAACCACGCAAAAGAAGCACCCTTTAGCTCAAATCAAAGATCAACACAAGCAAAGCACAGTATGGTACGGAAAATTTATATATTCTGAAAACGAAATAAATAAATAAAACAAAAGAGCATACTTGTTAAAGATGAAAGCTTTGAGAACCTGAATGAATGAGCGAAGCAAAATCGCCTTCACGATTCGGTCAAAGGCAATGAAAGCAGTGAGAGGATTTTCTTCGTTTTTCTTCTGGTTTATTATATTTCTATTTTTGCTGTTTTTGGGTGCTGAATTTAGAAAAATATATAATAAAATGTGTTCAGACTTGGGACAGTGAGAGTTTGAAAGACTTTGAATCAGAACTCGTCCTCGTCTTCGCTGTCGTTTCGGTGCTTTGCTTTCTCTGCTGGTGAGGACTGAAATTCCTGCAAAAGAGAGAGAGAGAGCTTTGAGATTTAGATGAGAATTCTATAATATTAAAAACTTTAATTAAAATAATTAATTTATTTTCATTTTTTTATCGGTGGGTATTGCTGTGGGCGTGTGGGATTAGTCCTACATTTCTCTATTTCCACCGACATGACCCCATTTTTCTGATTTTCCAACACCTAAAGTCCCCATTATCAATTGCCCAAACAGAGCCCCTAAAAGACAAACCCCAAAAAAGAGAAAATTAGATCAATGATTTTAAAAATGGAAACCCACTGATCAGAAAAAAGAACAACAATTTTTTTTCTTCTAATATTCATAGTGGATAGGCACCGAAATGCAGTGAATTTAGTACAAAGGTTCAATTTTTTCATTAACTCTAGCTCCAATGACATGAAAAATAATGATAAGATATTATCGTATGTGTTTATAACCCTTCAAATTGATTACCAAAATAAATACTTTTTTTTAATCAAGGGCGTCAATTCATTAATAGTGAGAGACAAAAATACACAGTGACCTACCCAAATCGGGCCTCAGAGTCACCGCTTAAGTACAATCGCCTTTAATAGCGTTATAGCTCAAGTAACCAAATAATTTGACGCAACTAGGATTCGAAAGCAATAAACTGATAACTCGAGACCTGATTTATTAATATGTGACCCCACCCTACGCATAAGAGAAATCACAAACCAAGTACAAAAAATCAAACAAGCCCACCGAACAATATATTGGAACCCGAAGCGAAAGAATGTCTCAAGAATACTTTTATCTTGACATCATTTTTTTATTGTGTGTTTTATAATTTGACATTTATAAGTTAACTCGTCCAATAATATAATCAAAGTTTAGTACAGTAGTTATTGCCCGCTTTCATGATTTGCTCTCCCATGTCCCATCTCACATTTGGTAGTTGGTATGGTAAATTCGGTTCTATCGGTTAGATTTTTCGATACTAACTGAACATATGGCTTCAGTTTTTCATTTTTTCATTTTTCAAAACCGAAACCTTACCGAAAATTCAATTAATTAATTGGTATATGGGTTTGGTTTTGAATTTCAACCACGTTGATTTTAATGATTTGACCCTTAACTAATAAAAAAATTACTTCTTCAATTGTAATTTTACATAAGCCTAGTCTGAGCGGGAACTTGTAACTAAACAGGGCATTAAAGTGATTGACGGGGTGAGGGTTGTCTTGGTTTGTTCACTTCGGTGAAGTCGCACTAAGCACGTCCTTGAGCTTCTCGGGTTAGAAGAGCCACCCCACCTAATAAAGGTGGGTAGCAAACCACAAAATTAAGGAAATTTTACATAATTATTTTTTGTTTTTTTTTTTTTTTTTTTTTTTATAAAAAAATTAAAAAAAAAAAAATAAAAAATGTGTTTTTTTTATTTTTGATTATATTTATAATTTATTTCATTCAAATTTTTTTTTTTTTGTTTTTTTTTTTTTTTGTGGTGGTATTGGTTATTTTAAAAAATAATAAAATTTAAAAAGAGGACAACCCCCGGCGGTTTATTTTTCCCCTATTTTTTAACCAAACAATATTAATATCCAAAATTCAATGTAACTCATTAACGCGCATTAAAATGCCAACAAGATAAGTGAAAATTAAAATATATTATAGCTTATTCTATACTTTAAACCTATAAGAAATAAAAGATAATAATAAGGAAATAAAATTACAATTAAAATTAAAATTAAGTTACAACTAAAATAAATTAAAAGTACCAATAAAGAATTAAACACATATATAGGAATTAAATTATTATACTTTTTGAAAGCCTATAATAGAAATAAAAAAATAAATAGAAATTACTATCCTATAATAAAAATATAAATTTTAATTAATTATATTTTGGTTCGATTTTGATCGGTTTATTATAAGCACTAACTGCAAATTGAACAACAAGCGTCAATTCAGTTCGATTTAGGTTAATTTTTGTCTTTTAGGTGCAATTAATTTGTTGGTTTTCGATTCCAAAAAATCCATCTCTAGTTGGTGGTTCGTCATTTTGCATTCTAAATGTTATTAACCATTAGTCTTTCATTGTTCGATCTATTTTGTCGATCTTCAATTATCTTGGCAAATTATTGGACTTCAAGAAGATCAATAGTGATTGTAATCACTTATCTTTTGTCAGACAATCTAAATTTTCGACTATTATTATGTTTACATTAAATATTTATCTACCAACATCTATCTTGAAATTTTGTAGCATTCAAAACTTATTCTTCTTAGCGATGGACATGCTTTATATAACAATGAAAGTGGAAGATAATGAAGTTGTTAACCATTTATACATCAAATATAACAATGGAGGGTGTCTTGTCACTCTCAATTCTCTCTTAATTTATTAAGTTAGAAAATCGTATTTCAATATTGCTTAAAAAACTATACATTCTATTTTTCATACAAAGGATGTAGTACAAACATAATAGTGGTAAAAAAATGATTCACTTAATTTGGGTGTCATTGAGTTTGTTATTGGTGTCACTATAGTGACACTGTTGTAAATAAATGATAATATGGAGATGCGAAATTATAGTGATTTTTTTTTTTCTAATTATATTGTATGTATTAGTTCCACGTGCTATGCATTAAAATTTTAACAAGTAGTTTAAGTTATTAATATTGTACTCCCAAAAACTCGAATATATTCAAACTCGCCGTCAATCTTTTCCAAGTCGCCTTCAATCACTATGCCAATCTATGTCGAATAGTTTTCCGGATGGATCTACATATGGAGCATCAGCAAATGTAAACAGGTATGTTTATTCATGGCTGGAACTGAAAGACTCTCATTAGCCGTCCCGGTCTCAGCCCAAGGCAAGTCAAGAGTTTATTTTCCCTCTTCTCTTAACTCAGCAGCATCAAGTGCAATCTATCAATAGCTTGAGAATGAAATTAATGGCTTAAAAGAATGCATTGATGATTTGCAGCAACGGCAAGATATCACCGATGTCACTCTCACTTCTCTCTTAATTTATTGAGTTAGAAAATCATATTTCAATATTGTTTAAAAAGTTACACATTTTATTTTTCACACAAAGGATGTAGTACAAACATAATAGTGGTAAAAAAATGATTCACTTAATTTGGGTGTCATTGAGTTTGTTATTGGTGTCACTATAGTGACATTGTTGTAAATAAATGATAATATGGAGATGCGAAATTATAGTGAATTACATTTTGCAGCAAGAGTTATATTTAGCCGTCTCGGTCTCAGCCCAAGACATGTCAAGAGTTTCTTTTTTCTCTTCTCTTAACTCAGCAGCATTAAGTGCAATCTATCAATGGCTTGAGAATGAAATTAATGGCTTAAAAGAATGCATTGATGATTTGCAGCAACGACAAGATATCAATGATGTCAATATCAAGCTATTGAGGCAAAAATACCATGAGGTGGAAAATGGGATGACGACCTTTGAAAAGAGAATGAAACAGGAAGTATCAGCTTCCCAGCTGCGACGAAAGAAAATTAAGGCGGAAACCAAGCAAATTAAGGAGGAAACCAAGCGGCAGCGTGAAGAGGGGGAACATCGAATGGCTCAAATTCAGTTAGAGGCCTCCATTATGGTGAAATTGCTTGAGAAGTTGGAGAAGTAAAGCAGCAGCAGCAACACCCTAGTTTGAACTTTGTTACCTCATAGAAAGTCTAGATCGAGAGCTCTCTCTTCTCCAAACCCTAGCCGTCATGGCTTGGGTACCTATTGACGTTTTTTTGGCGTCGCAACTAGCACCGGTCGTGGCTTGCTTCGCCGGACATCATTATCCTAGTGGACTCTTTCATCTGTTCAAGTTTTTCACTTTAGTTTTCATTGTTATCATGACGGGTTTTGGTTTTTCTTTGATCTTGGTCGTCTGAGGTATTTGGATTAATTTTGTTTCTCGGGTGTATCATCCACTTCGAGTGTTGTGTTTAAAGAGATTATCCTCCATTTGTTATGAAATCTGGTTTAGATTTGTATGAGATCCATGTGGAAAGCTTGAAGATGTTGAGTTCTTTGTTTTTCGAAGACCTTACCTTGTGGCTAGCTTAATGAGCGCGTTTGGAGGCTAAAACTTTGGGCCGCATATAGCTTTGATTTTCACATAGTATTTATTATTTGTCATTCCCTGCAAATTGGTGGAGGTCATTCTCTATTATTTCAATGAGTTTCATTTAGACTACTGTTCTGTGAGCACCACAATTTAGTGCATTGGCTAGCAACACAGTCTATTTTTCTGGGACGAGAATAGTCTAGATCAATTTGTATTAATATTATTTTTCTATTTCCAAGAAGTGAGCCTTAACTTTGTAAATGAACAACCAGTTAGATAACTTATGGTGTGTTCTGCCTTATATTTTCATATTAACCTTATTAGGTTAATTATAGCTCTGTTGCTATTCAGGATGTCCTTATTAACGATTGTAATCGTGATTACATCTAATATATGCTTCTTTCTTTAACAAAAAAGTTATTAATATTGTATAATATTGATACATAATTGTTATTCACATACCTTAAAAGTCAATATACACACTATTTTATTATGTTATTCTTTAAACTTAAATTTACAATGTAACTCGTCAATGATATTTTTTTTGTCTTAAATATATTATATTTCCATCTAGAATGGCCAAAACATGAAACTAAAGACACCGAGTCTAATCTCTTATTGAAAGTTCATTGAATTGTCCAATTTTTATAGATATTAATATTGTGTTATTTTCCTTCTACAACTTTATAGTATGATTATAACTATATTTGTTCAGGCTATTTGCCATTTGTCCCTTTTTATATGGCATTGCTTGAACAAAAATAAGGAGAAAGCTAGAAGGATATTGATTGATACTTGATAAACTATAGATGTGTACGCGACCCACCCCAGACTCCACCCTGGAATCCGAAGTGGCCCTGCGGGGCCCATCTTAAAGGAAATTTCTACCGAAAATTTGGCATAACCTCCCTTAAGCTGGACTACCCAAAAACCTGCAAATACTAATTTCCAACACTTCTCGATTAATCCAACAATCCAACCGATACTCCTGAGCCTACTTGCTCACCACAACAAACACAACTCCCACAATATATATATATATCAGAGCATACTAATAAATCCATAAGACTTTCCAGAGGGTTAACCAAATACCTACGCAAGCGGAAGAGAAGCAATGGTGGAGAAATGCCTCGTCCGTAAAGTGGCCTCGACCTCAACTACTCTGCAATCTGGGCATTTGAAACCGAAGGGCCCAGGGGAAAAGCATTTAATAAAAACGTTAGAGTGAGTGGACAAAAATAATCTCGTCGAAAATAAACTTTATGCTTTCCCCAATTTATATCATTTAAAACCGTCATGCATGCAGCACTTGAGATAGGAATAGAAAGTCACGAACCAATCTCATTGGTTCGGATATCACTCGGAAATGGGGAAGGTGGATCACCATAAATGATGAGCCTCCCAGGCTAGGGTCGGAGCCTCTCAGGCTCTAGCGTCTCACGCTGATCTCAACTCAATCGCCCCGTGGAAAAGTACGATGCTCGACTTCTCAGGAGGAGCGCAATGCTCGACTCCACTGGAGGAGCGCGAGGCCCGAACCGGCATATCCAACGGAGGGAGGAGATATACATATAAATATAGGCTAGCTAGCAATAGTACATGACGACCCGGTATGGTGATACAGATAAGAAGTAAGAACGAAATACATACCTCCCCATAATATCGAAATCGAAAATGCAAACAAGGTACAGTTCCCAACTGTACCTAAGGAATATAACTCACAAGTGCTAGTTAGTCGAAAATAATATTTTATTGCATGCATCGTATTTAAAACCAAAGTCCACTCACAGTGACAACCGAGTATCCCAGCGTCCGTCGAATCCTCCTCAGAAGGGCAAACCTGTCATCCTCCTGGGTAAAACCAATTACAATCAATAATCATCATTGACGGACGAAATAGGAGTTCAATAAATAATTTCCTCAAACCGTTCTCGATTTTCTCGATAATCCCAAAATTCAATTCCAATTATAATTTCCAAAACTCAATTTCCCAAAAATTATCTTTCAACATCTTTAGTTATCCAAAAATAAGAGGCGACTAATCCAACGGTCGGATTGTCGCGGTTCGATAAACCTTATGAACCTAAATTAATTATCGAACCCTTAATCCACAATTATTCTTTAATTATCCATTCAATATAATTTTCTTAATCCAACCGTCCAATATGCTCAAAATAATTATCTTAACTCCCTTATCAAACTTGGAAATCATCCGACGGTTAAACAATATTCCAAGCCATTAATCGTTCGATAACGAACCGATATTTTTAATCCGATAAATTCTCAAACTTCACCGATTTCTCCAAACTAAATATCAACATGATCACAATAATATATAGATGCAGCTGGGCCAAACAACAACCTTAAAAGAGGCTGGACGCGCCGCCACGCGCCGCCCAAACACGGCTGCGCGTGGTAGCCACGCGCCGCCGGTTCCACCATCTCCGATGGTCACCAAATTTTACCACAACCTACATCACAATGCCAACAACAATTTTCATAACTACAACCAAGTCTAATTCCGGCTAGAAGTGGTCGGATTTACCTCAAAAGCCGCCGGTGGCCGGAATCTCTTTCCTTCGATTCGCCGCCGTCCGGCAACGACTGGGGCGGGCGGTGGCGCGGCTCGTGGTGGGAGGCTACAAAGCCCGTAGTCTCTCACCCCTTCTCGCCGGAATCGTCGCCGGCAACGGTGGCCATTTCTCGCGATTCCGGGGCTTTTTCCTCTCGTGGTTTCTCCTCCTACACGCAAAATCGATCTATAAAACTTGTATAGACTTGTAGAGGATGAAGAGATGAAGATTTTGGGACCGGTTTCATACCTTGAGGTGGCCGGAAAACCAAGAAATCGGCCGGAGAAAATCGGCAGCCGGATAGGAGAGAGAGAGCGGGTCGGGAGAGAGGAAAGAGAAAAGTTTCCGAAAATGGAAACTTCTGAAATGGAAGATTCTTTAAATGTCAACTCCCTGAAATAGTAACCCGACTTCCGTTGACCATAACTTTCACATACGAATTCCGATTTAAACGTACTTCATGTCCACGAACTCGGTTTACCGTGCTCTACGACTTTTGTGAAGGAACTTCTTCCAAATTCTTTTTCGAATAAAAAGTCAACTTTGAGGTCTCCAAAAATACAATTTGTAACTCGAAAATGAAAATTCCTCAAATTCGCCGCAACCCCAACCAATACATGGGTAAGCCTAGGTTCGGGATGTGTCATGTACACTAAAACACATTTAAATCGATGCAATATATACAAGTATACAGCACAATGTAAGAGGCCGGTTTCCGTTTTCTTCTAAATAAGTTGAGTTGTGATCATATGGCAAATGCACAAGTATTGAATGACGTAGCAAGTGTACAACTAGTGAGTTAGATGTCGACCTTTTTTTTGCTCAACCACATGACATACGGAAAAATATTGTATACAAAAATATTCGACAATAAAAAACAAAGGCATTGTTGATTTTCATCGGCAATATTGAAACAATTGTTATAGGACACAATTATTCTAGAAAGGTAGCATTATGACAAGTTTGCGAATGAGGAGGCATGTTGTTTCTTTTCATTTTGAAAATTGATGCACAAATCTTAAATATCGGAAAATTAAGTTTTGTGCAAAAAAATATTTTTTTTTTTTTTATTTTTGGGAAGAATAATTAACAACAAAATCTCTAACACACATTACAGTCGGTTAAACTTGATGCTAAAAGTGATAAGTGATAACTTTCAAATTGCACAAAAATCTTAAAGAAGTAAAGACCTTCCAACTATATTTTCGAGTCAATATATACGTCGGTAGTTGTTCAAAGAGAAACAACATTCACATAACTAGGAAGTAGAACAGTAAATTAAGAACCAATTATATATGCAAGTAACATCAATGGATGTTGATCATGCTATCTTTTCATGTTTACTGATGTGACCTGCCTAGTAGCTTAAAAGTAATGGCTACATAAGACAACTATCAGCATCATTCTTATTATTTCCAAGTGTTTTCCAGGAAGACAAATAACAGCTTAGCCGACTAAGTTTCTAAACCAATCAAGCTCATCAAGAATAATGCTAGGATCTGAGATGTGAGTCGTTGTTATACGCATTGAAATTATGATCGAACGGAGTCAATCATAATCCAGCCTTAGAAAAATCTGGATAATTAAGTCTTTTTTATAGTCAATTTTTATTTATTTAGCCAACCTTACTTTCAACAAAGACAGGGGGGGGGGGGGGGAGGGGGGGCGCGGGCAAAGGGAAGAGGAAGGGGGGGGGGAGGGGGGGGGAAAGAAAGGGGGGGGGGGAAGGAAGGGGGGGGGGCGCCCCCCCCCCCCCCCCCCCCCCCCCCCCCGGAGGGGGGGGGGGGAGGGGGGGGGGGGGGGGGGGGGGGGGGGGGGGGGGGAAAAAGAGGGGGGAGGGGGGGGGGGTTTTGTTTTTTGTGTTGTGGTTGGGTTTTTTTTTTGAAGAAAAGGGGGGGGAGGAGGGGATTGTTGAGATAAAAAAAAAAAAGACACATAAATCACTCTTAATTAGTCTTAGTACAATAATCCGTGTTTATCCCCCTTGTTTTACTTGGAATGAGGGAGGCCGGCAGGGAATGAACATAAACCAATTATTGAATCTTATATAATAAGCAAACACTTATTAATTGTCCAAAAAAAAAGCAAACACTTATTAGGGTTGTTAATTTTCAAAAACCCAGAAAAATAATTTGGTTAACAAAACTCCTTGACAATACCATTTAATATTAGTGATAGTGATAAAATAGTGTTCATAGTAATGGTGATAACAATCACTGAATCACCCAAAAAGTGACTTAACTGATCTCAGTAACCAATTTACAGAAAAATATAAAATTAATTAATTAGTTAATAGTATGTTACAATGTTCTAAAATTAAAATAATTTTGGTAACACGGTCTTTTTTCTATCATTTTTTGTGTGTGAATGATCTCTTTTTTATCGTTTACAACACAGTCAATTTCGATAAAACAAAATTATAACACAGTCAACAACCATGTTTTTCTCTTCGTATTTGTGCATAATCATCGACTCATCAAAGGATTTTAAGCAGAGTTTGCAACTGCAGAGAAAAGCTCCAAGAGGATGGAAATCACAATTATCAATTTTGATCAGCACAGTTAAAGTTTTGCAGTTTGACTCAACAATGAGATTTCTTAATAATGCCTAACCCAGAAGCCATTAATTTGCAAACCAAGGTAGCTAGACACCACGTACGGTACCCCACATCTCAGCTTTTAGAATTTGACCAATGCCAATATTAGCCACAGAATTGTGCACCCAATCTCCAGACTCCAGTGATGTTCCTAATAACACCCCCACATTCATTCTACCATTTTGACCAAATCTTGTACAGCCAACATTTAATTTCAACCAACCCACATCAGGTTTGCTCCAAAAATTCAATTTCTTAGAAGATGGAAATCCAAACACAAAAAAAAAAAATCCCAATTCAGAAAAAAAGAAAAGAAAAAATATTAACTACCGTCTAAAAAAACAAAAAACACAAAGAACTTGATTCGGTCGCCGCTATCATTTAGACTAGTGATATAAATATCTTCTTTATTAACGGGTTTTGAGTTGAGGAAGTATAAGGTTTTAGGCTCAAAGCCTCGAACTCCAGATTTACTCAACTAGATATTTCTACTTTAGGTCTTTAAGTATCCGACACGTGTGCATACAACTAGATCTGCATGTACTGCAGTACGGTTGCTTCGAACTATTCATGACGCACGGGTGGAATATAACCACGCTCCAACTCCAAGCCGCGAACCAACGACTCAATCACAGCCGTCCATTCAACCGCACACACTGCCATCCGATCCCACACCAAACTCGGCGCGTGGAGGTTTCGCACGTATCGTTTGGGAAGAGCCCGAACGAAACGGAACACCAAAACGACGATGCATACGGCGTCCCATTGAAAAATCCACTAAAGGCAAAGCTTCTTCAAGTACATATTACCATTTTTGTAATTTTAACCATTTCCAGACCCTAAAAAGTAACTTCCTTCCCTCTCTATCCGACCCTCCCTTTCTTTATTTGACGACTAAGAAACTGAGCAAGAGAGAAAGTTGAGCACCACACCCTATCTCACTCTCTCTCTTTATCTGCAAAAGGTACGCAGCAAACCCTAGAAACCCTCTGTTTGATTTTTTCTGTACTGCAAGGCTTTAATTCGTTTTAATTTTGTTAATACGTGTTTAATTATGTATCTGTAGGAAGTAGGAAGAGTAAGTATATGCATATGGTGTGTATGAGTTGTGGTGTTAATGGGTAAAGGAAGACCTAGGGCTGTGGAGAAGGGAGTGGTAGGGCCCAATCTGAGTAGTGTTTCATCATCTGAGTCATTGAATATACCATCTGCACCTGTTTATTATCCTACAGAGGATGAATTTAGGGACCCTTTGGAGTATATATATAAGATCAGGCCTGAGGCTGAGCCATATGGGATTTGTAGGATAGTTCCACCCAAGAGTTGGACACCCCCATTTGCTTTGGACTTGAATTCATTCACATTCCCCACCAAGACACAGGCCATTCACCAATTGCAAGTGCGGCCCGCGTCCTGCGATTCCAAGACTTTTGAGTTGGAGTACAATAGGTTTTTGGAGGACAGTTGTGGGAAGAAGCTGAGGAAGAAGGTGGTTTTCGAAGGGGAGGAGTTGGACTTGTGCAAGTTGTTTAATGCTGCCAAGCGGTATGGGGGGTATGATAAGGTTGTGAAGGAGAAGAAGTGGGGGGAGGTTGCTCGGTTTGTGAGGCCGGCGAGGAAGGTTTCCGAGTGTTCGAAGCATGTGTTGTTTCAGCTGTATCTGGAACATTTGTTTGATTATGAAGAATATTATAATAAGCTGAATAAAGAGGGCGGTAGGGGTTGTAAGAGGGGTATGCAAGAGGAGAAGAAGAGTGAACAAAATGTTGAATGTTCCGGCTCCAAAAGGAGGCGAACGAATAATGATGGTGACGGAGTTAAGGTCCGCAAGGTTGAGAAGAAAGAGGAGGAGCATGATCAGATATGCGAGCAATGCAGAAGTGGGTTGCATGGGGAAGTGATGCTTTTGTGTGATAGGTGTGATAAGGGGTGGCACATTTACTGTCTCTCTCCGCCATTGAAACAGATTCCGCCAGGGAATTGGTATTGCTTGGATTGCTTGAATTCTGATGAAGATTGTTTTGGTTTTGTGCCTGGAAAGCGTTTCTCACTGGAAGCTTTTAGGCGTGTGGCTGATCGGGCCAAGAAGAAATGGTTTGGGTCAGGACCTGCATCTCGGGTGCAAATAGAGAAAAAGTTCTGGGAAATTGTGGAGGGTTCCATTGGTGAGGTTGAAGTCATGTATGGAAGCGACCTGGATACTTCCGTTTACGGGAGCGGTTTTCCGCGGGTAAATGACCAGAGACCAGAGTCAGTTGAGGCCAAGATATGGGATGAGTACTGCGGTAGCCCATGGAATCTCAATAACTTGCCCAAGTTGAAAGGCTCAGTTCTTAGAGCTGTTCATAATAACATTACTGGTGTTATGGTGCCTTGGCTGTACATTGGGATGCTGTTCTCATCTTTTTGCTGGCATTTTGAAGATCATTGTTTTTATTCAATGAATTATCATCACTGGTATGTATACCGACGTACTTCATGCACTTTTATATGTCGTATTTGAGATAATTTTGGCTTTAAACGCATAATAAATTATCTGTTAGATGCTCATTAGTGGCTTTCAGCTGCAAAGGTATCCACAGTCTGGAGCACGCTGAGATGCCAACTACCACATGAATTTTTTTTTTCGTGTGTGGATGAGAGAAAGAGAAGAGAGAGGGAGAGATATGCGGCTAACACACAGAATATGAATATGATTGGTAGTCCTCTAAGAAAGAAAAAAAATAAAGAAAGAAAAAAAGAAAGGGAACGACAAGGAGATAATTCTCCTCGAGTAACAGAAAACGACTTTTCAAGAACCCTTTTGAAACACAAAAGAGTAGTGTTATATGATTTCTGTCTACCTTGTTGATGCTCTACATTGAAAAGAATTAAAAAAAAATATTTCGCTAAAGATATCTGATAAAATTGTATGATCAAGCCAAGGAATGGAAAATACACATTTTCTGGAAACACATGTACAATACTTAAATTTAGCGCACACCTTTTGAAGTAATCTTATGCAATAGTTATCCCCGATGCAGCATTCAGTCACCATGAATATAGACACATTTGTGAAGTTGTATTTTATTGAAGTATCTATAGCTGATAATACCGTTTCTGATGTCAATGTTTGATCATAAATTATTGTAACTTTTTTGTTTTGAATTCGTTTGCTTGTATTTAACCTTCATTTTAAATGCTATACAAGTATTGGAACAATCATCTGAACCCAGTCATGCCCTACTATCGTCTAATTTGGCTGTCTTATGATGAAGATTACACCATATACAGTATTGTTATTAGTCTCATTGTTTATGGACAAAAACAGCTTTGCTTCTGTTGGCGAAGAAAATTAAATTGTTTCAGGACGTAGAACAAAATTTGTGTTTTGTAGTTAAAGTTTATGTAGGTTATGACTTTTGATCTTGGCTTTGACATTGAACTGCTTGCTTACCCTATCGAACATATGCATACGTGACAACCCTAAAAAGAGAAATGAGAATCTGAAAGTAAAACAAGTATAACTTCCTTTTGTTGTCTCTTCATAATCTATTGATTTTTCCTTTTTCGTTAAAATAATCTATTGATGCTTTTATAGACAAATTCTGGCATGTGAGCTTTCAAATTTACATTTCACTCGTGGTTATTAGATCTTCCCCTTTTACCTTTTTACTTTTTTGGATGATATCAATGTTTAATAATCTATTCACTTTTTTATTGTGTTCTCAGGGGAGAGCCCAAATGCTGGTACAGCGTCCCTGGTAGTGAAGCCAGTGCTTTTGAGAAGGTATTTCTTTCATTGTGTCAATCATTCGGGGTTTTCAATGTTGTCTTAGAATAACTTAACTTTTGTTTCTCATTTAATGGCATCCTTGCTGTTGATGTTTGCATGTTTTATTTTTGTATCTTTTTAATTTTCAGAATTTATTTTCTGTGGCAAGGGAATGAACTATTTGTTTCAATTGTTCCTCTCATTTCTTTCCTTAGGCACTCTTTGATTAATGTAATCTTTCATATGTTTACCTTTTTGTGTCTAAGTTCATCATGTGACAACCAAATAGTTGATTCTTTCCAAGGCTGAATTAAGTTTCAGTTTTGTTACTTTTATGACTTACAGAGTCCATTTTGTGCAGGTGATGCGTAACAGTCTTCCTGATCTTTTTGATGCACAACCTGATTTGCTCTTTCAGCTTGTCACCATGTTAAATCCCTCTGTTTTGCAAGAGAATGGAGTTCCCGTATACAGTGTCCTACAGGTTTGAGCATTTTGAATTCTTTATTCCCCGTTAATGTTTTTTTTTTCCTCTTTAGTTGACGATAGATATTAGAGATTAACTCTTAAAAACATATATTAGAGAAGTTTAAGGAAAATTTCTAATCCCAATCTTCTCAGAGAAGAATATGAATAGAGAAAAGCAATAGGAACTTAACATGTTTTGTGCTGCTAGATATTGCAATTATAAATAGACATGTCCCAGAGATTTCCTTTGTGTTTTTTCCTGCCCTTTTTTTCGTTAAGGAAAAGTGGTGAGGTACTGAATGAAGGATATGGTAATATATAAAATTCTGAAGAAACTAAGAATCTGTATACCTGTTTTGTTTGTGTTGTTACAAAGTTACAACCAGGCATCCTGCGTCAGGTTGCATGAACCAAATTTAATAGTATCATCATAACAGTATCAATGGTTTCCCTTTCAAATTTTTTGAATATATATTATCCTCTATTTTTCATTTGTAAATGATTTACATTTATATTGTAATTTGTAAATGATTTCTCCTCTATTTTTAATAACTTTTGATGGTGTATTTTTCTCAAACCTGATATGATTCTTTAATACTGCTAGGAGCCTGGAAATTTTGTCATCACCTTCCCCAGGTCTTACCATGGAGGTTTTAATCTTGGTATACCATTTTAATTTTACAAGTTGATATTGATCAATTGAGATGGTGCCCAGTTAATTCACAAATGCAGGGGATAACCCTTTGGCTTTCGGCTTTTCCAGGTTTGAATTGTGCAGAGGCTGTCAATTTTGCACCTGCTGACTGGCTACCTCATGGTGGGTTTGGAGCAGGGCTCTATCAGCTTTATCACAAAACTGCAGTTCTGTCTCACGAGGAGCTTGTTTGCGTGCTAGCCAAGGTTGTTAGTTATCTGACATGCAAATATCTTCTAGTGTAAGATAGATTCAACAGATATACTAAAGAGTACATGCCTATTTTGGAAGTGATGGATACAATTGATACCTGGCACTAACTTGTCAAAATTCATTAATTCGGTTCCATCAAAGGAAGAAAAATTCATTCTTGTGGTATTTATTAATATAACCTCCTTCACGTTTTGTGTTTTTTTCTTCTGATGTTTACAGATCGATTTTAATCTATTTTAATTCTTTTTCTTGTTTTTGACAATTTATGATATTATGTGACAATGAATGATTCAAAGTAAATCCAAGGCTTGTTTGTTTGCTATTTATGAGTTTTGTTCCTACCAAACAGCCTTTATATTGGATCTCTTGGCGTATGGCTTTTGTTCTAAGACACAAGTTTTATGCTACTCACTGGCTTGAGTAGGATGTTTGTAAGTCTTCGAAATGAAGTCATAATAGTGTGTACGGAGTAGCCCTTGGGATGCTTAGCCTACATTTATTAATGCATTTAGTATGCCATGTGGTGAGTAGCAATTTTTATGTTTTTCTTGCTAATCATAAAAAAAAGTAGTTTTCTTCTTTCATCATTTTATAACTATAAGTGGTTTATTGCTCTGCCTTTAAGTAAGTTGATAGTATGTTTCATGTGCCTAATATTGTTTTGGTTTAAGCAGAGTGATTGTGACAGCAGAGTATCACCTTATTTGAAGAAAGAATTGATAAGAATCTATAGCAAGGAGAAAACCTGGAGAGAGCGCCTTTGGAGAAAGGGAATCATCAAATCATCTCTTATGTCTTCTCGGAAATTCCCTGATTATGTTGGTACTGAGGAGGTATTTGCTACAGTGCATTCTGACCTTGTTTTAAATCATCTTGTGCAATTTTAGTTATATCTCAGATGATAGTGATATTCCCGCTGTTTTATATAGGATCCTACATGCATTATATGCCAGCAATATCTTTACCTCTCTGGTGTGGTTTGTCGTTGTCGGCCATCCACATTTGTATGTCTGGAGGTATGTGATTCTCAGACTCAGTTGTATGGGAGTTCAATTCGGACGTAAATTATATTTCCAGTCCATGCATATCATTCTTGCATTGATTTAGCAAACACTCACCCTAAAGAAAAGTGTTGGACTGAATATATTTGCCTTTTTTGCAGCACTCGGAACGTCTTTGTGAATGCAAATCCAGCAGGCTCCGTCTTCATTATCGCTATACACTTGCAGAATTGCACGACTTGGTGCTTGCAATGGATAAACATTGTTGTGAGGAGACAACACAAAGTAGGACCAAAAAAAGACAAATCCAATGCTCCAATGAACTGACTGCTTTGACAAAAAAGGTTCACTCTTTATCTAATAAATCATAGTCTGCTAAATGCTAATAGCTCATGCTGTGCTATACGTTTGTTTCCGAGTAAGCTAATAAACCAATTGGGTGCCCACTTTGCTTCATATGTCCTCTGTTAGTATGTGGATTTTTGAGTGCATTTTAGTTTTCTGAGTCCATGTAATGCATGTAGGTCAAGGGTGGTCATGCTAATTTTGCTCAACTTGCGGACCAATGGCTTTTGCGCTCATGCAAGATTTTTCAGAACCGGTTTTCCAGAGAAGAATATGTTGCTATATTGAAAGAAGCTGAACAATTTGTTTGGGGTGGTTCAGAGATGAATCCTGTGAGTTGTAACTACTTCTCACTTCTGTTGCTTTCAAATTTTCACTTCACCGAAATGATGTTTATTTCCTTTAAATTTGGAATATAGGTTCGGGAAATGGCAAATAATCTGAAAGAAGCTCGGAAATGGGCAGAGGGTGTAAGAAAGTGTGTATCTAAAATTGAAACTTGGTCATCTCATCGCGACAACGAGATAGAGAAGATTCACTTGGAATATATTAATGAGTTGCTGAGTTTTGATTCGTTGCCCTGTGACGAGCCTGGGCATCTTAATTTGAAGGTTACGGTTTAGTGAGTAGTTGTAATGTTTACTTTGATCTTATCCTTGGCCTGCCATTGTAGAATCTTATCTGGTGTGCTCTTTTTTTATTTTATATTTTATACAGGGTTATGCTGAAAAGGCAAGGATGTTGATAGAGGAAATCAATACTGCTATGTCTTCATGCTCTAAAGTATGTCTATATGCTGTTGCACTCTGTTCTATCAATATTTATTTTTAGTAATACATTAAGCAAGCACCCTTTTTTCATGCATGGTAGTTATATATTAGAAAAAAGTAATAACAACCACTAAACTTTTTAGTTTAAATCTCTATTGTTTTCTTACGTTTACTTTCTTCCATGTTGTATACCACTCCTACTTTCTCTCCCTCCTCGGTCTATTTTCATATAATGTTTTGGGAATATTTTAAAGATGCACTTTTGTGTCATTCAATCACATTCAAGCTCGGAGTGTTTTAGTTATATGATTATATTGCAAGAGCTTCTAACACTGTCAAGTGATGGCGCTATTCAATTATATTCAGATGTCTGATTTACTTCAGTCGTATCTCATAAGGGATTGAAATTTACTTCAGTCGTATCTGATTTACTTCAGTCGTATCTCATAAGGGTAATTGTCATAAATGGTACCTGAATTATAGTGACATCTTATCGATGGTACCTGAACTTTACTTTTCGTCACAAACGGTACCTGAACTTTTCGATTTTGTCTAAAATGGTACCTGAGGCCACATTCGGTTAGTTTGCTGTCAAAAAATGTCACGTGAGGGCCATGTGACTCATAAATGAATTAAAATGACGAATTTGCCCTCACTTCTTCTTCTTCTTCCTTGGTTTTTCCAGATTGGGATCACTCTTCCCCTTTTTCTCCCCATTCTTCGTCTGTTTCTCTTCTCTCTCCTCTTCCCCTATTCTTCTTCTTCTTCCTCCTCCTTTCTTCTTCTATTCTTTCCTATGTTTTTTCTCTATGCACCCACCATCACAACCACGCCATCTCCGGCGCTGCACAGTAACCGCGTCTCCCTTGTGCAAAGGAAATGTTGATGTTTTTATTTTTTTTTCAATTCAATTGACTACACCAGATGTTGATGTCGGAATACCAGACACCCAAATCCATAGCGCCACCAGCCACCACCCTCCTCCAAGAATCCAATCCGATCTCCAGACGACGCCAAATTACTGCCCAAAACCACCCTTGTGCAAACTGGAACCCCCAACCTCCTCCCAGATTGATGTAATCCAACATCCTTGAACCAATCCATAGCAATCCACCATTCACCACCATTTCATGAAAATTGAAGACTTCCAAACGAAATTGCAAACTTAAACCCGAGGTGTTAGCCACCAACAACTACGACAATGCTTCTAGCTCTAGAACAGGGCACATTGACTGAGCACCTCTAGTCCCTTCAAATCTAATCCATTTTAATCAGCACTGAGCTACTTTCAAAAAACCTAATCTAGCTTACAGGCCACACAAAAAACCAAACCAATTGAATCAAAAAGAAATCCAATATTCTACTGCCAAAGGGGAATTCACTGATTCAAGCAACCTATCAGATTGCCATTTCTTCAAACACCATATGGGCAAACAATCCAATCCAAAATGTCAAAATAAACCACAATATGGGCAAATAATCGGCCATTCAATCCAATCGGAAATATCAAAATAAACCACAATACGAGATTCAGAGTGGCGCAAACCCATATTATATAAACCACCGTCTTTCATTTCATGGAAAATAGAGAGAATTACATAACTACTAATTAATTCGAATCCTAAAACTAAACCCATCCAGAGACCACCGCCGCCTCCAGAGATCAAACCCATCCTGAGTGATCCCGGCAGAGCCAGCCACCAAAACCACCATGTCGGCTATCAGAGAGAAGAACCAAGCAAACCAGGGAGGGCAAAACTCACGCAGCAACCCGGAGTAAGAAAGAAACTAAGAAAGAGAAGGGGCCCGCGGCGCCCGCCGCCTACTCGGGGCGGCACCCCCGCCCCCGCCCCTTCAGGACTCGGTCCCGGTCTTGGAAAAAGAAAGAAGAGACAACGAAAAGAGAGGGAAGAGAGGAGGAGGAAAAAAAAAGGATATCCGCCGCGATCGATTGGATGGCCAAGATTAACTCGTGATGAAAAATGACGTTTTTAACCCTTATTTGTGAGTCACTGCCCCTCACGTGACATTTTTTGACGGAAAACAACCGAATGTAGCCCCGGACCATTTTAGACGAAACGAAAAGTTCGGAGTTTGGACGAAAAAAAAGTGTAATCGAAAGAGACACTAAATCGGACATTTAGACAATTACCCTAGAAAAAAGTAATAACAACCACTAAACTTTTTAGTTTAAATCTCTATTGTTTTCTTACGTTTACTTTCTTCCATGTTGTATACCACTCCTACTTTCTCTCCCTCCTCGGTCTATTTTCATATAATGTTTTGGGAATATTTTAAAGATGCACTTTTGTGTCATTCAATCACATTCAAGCTCGGAGTGTTTTAGTTATATGATTATATTGCAAGAGCTTCTAACACTGTCAAGTGATGGCGCTATTCAATTATATTCAGATGTCTGATTTACTTCAGTCGTATCTCATAAGGGATTGAAATTTGTTGTTTACTGCAGATCCCTGAGTTGGAATTGTTGTACAACAGAGTTTGCGAGTTTCCCATTTATGTAAAAGAAAGTGAGAGATTACGACAAAAAATTTCGTCTGCAAAGGTATTTTACCTCGGATTATAAATTGCCCTAAAACCTGTCTGATTGACTCGTCTATCATGAGTTCACAACACTATGGATACTAATGTTTTGTACTGGACTACTAGTTATACAAAGTATTATTAGTAAATTTTTTCTTTTCTTTTCTTCTCTCTCTCTCTCTCTCTCTGGTCTGAATTACTAGATTGTTTCAGCTTATGGCAAACTAATGTTTATAGTCTGTCTTCATTATTGGGGCAGGTCTGGATAGAAGGCATAGCAAAATGCATCTCGGAGAAACATCCTGCTGCAATTGAGCTTGATGTCCTTTACAAGTTGAAATTGGAGGTGATGACAACTTCAAAACGCTATTATCTTTCTGAAATTTGGTTCTTTTATTTCTAATTTCAATCTCTGGACTTTTTTTTTTAATTTCTTGTTTTATTTTAGAAATAGTGATCAAATGTACACATTTTTTTTGTTTTTATTTTTTATTTTTCATGGCAGTCTTAATCATAAAAGTGATTTTAATAAACAGATCCCAGAAGTTGAAGTTCAACTCCCAGAGATAGAGATACTTTCTGATCTAGTAGGGAAAGCTGAATCATGTCGTGCTCGTTGTATTGAAATTTTGAAAGGTCCTATTAGCCTCAAGGTTAGACAAATGGTTAATATTGTTAACCCCCATAATCTTTTTTTTAATTTCAAGTACTTGTATTTATGAAGGTAGGCTTTTGCAGGATGTTGAGGTGCTTCTTCTAGAATGGGATAATTTTACTGTCAACGTACCAGAGTTGAAGCTTTTGAGGCAGTACTACACTGATGCTGTTTCTTGGAATTCTCGCTTTAAAGCTGTTCTTATGAAAATTCATGAAAGAGAGGATCAACATAATGTAGTTGATGAGTTAGTGCACATACTAAAGGATGGGGCAACTTTGAAAATCCAAGGTTGTGGCAAATGCTATCTTTTTCGGTAGTCACCTAAGAATAGATTCATGTTATTGCTAACAGTTGATTTTTTTCTTAATCAGTTGATCAGATGCCTTTGGTTGAGTTTGAGTTGAAGAAGGCTCGGTGCAGGGTAAAGGCTTTGAGGGTAAGTTACTTTTAGTTCATCTTTCTTCTCCCTCCTCCCTCTCTCTTTTATTGCACCCATCCTTCCCACTCCTTTCTCCCTGCTCTTGTGTTTTCTTTTCAGCGTAATTTACTATTAGTTCATTTTTTTTCTCCCTTGCTCTATCTTTCCGCTGGGGTTAAAGTGAACTTCAATTCAATGCTCACTTTATATATGTTACATGTCATCAACACAGATGCGAGATACTAAATTGTCTCTGGACTTCATTCAAGAAGTGATGGTGGAGGCACAAGGGTATGCTTCTTTAACCCCTTGATTCCAGTTACGAGTGAGTTACCAAACTGTGTTTTTGCACTAACCCTTCTTCAATTGGTATGTCCCTTTCAGTTTACATATTGAGGGAGAACAATTATATGTTGATATGTCCAAATTACTTGATGCTGCCGTGCGATGGGAGGAAAGAGCAAAATATATTCTTGCACATGGGGCTCAGATATCTGATCTTGAGGATCTCCTTAGGTTTTTCACATACTTTAAATGTTCTTGTTTATCGTATTCTGGTTTCACAGATAGTTAATTTACTGGTTCTTATAGTTGACTTTAACGTTTTAGGAGATCGGAAGACATACATGTGAGTTTACCTTCTCTCCTTGATGTCAAGGAGGCACTATCAAAGGCTATGGCCTGGTTGGGTAGTGCAGAGCCGTTTCTTGTGCATTGTTCTTCGTTGGTACCTGCCTCAAGTTCTTTGCTGAAAGTTGACACCTTGAAGGTTCTTGACGTCTCCTATATATTTTCTAATATTAAAAGTTGATAAGACTTAGATTATGACAATATGCTCTAATGTTGCAGGAGTTGGTTTCTGAATCGAAGAATCTGAAAGTTTCTTTGAAAGAAATAAGGATTCTTGAGACTGTTTTGATGAACTGTGAGGAATGGGAGCATAATGCTTGCTCTCTACTGCAAGATACAAGGTGCCTATTGGATATGAGGACCATTGATGAAGGGATAAGCGAGGGCCTTATTTCCAAGATTGAACCTTTACTTGCAAGAATAGGATCCATGGAAAACACTGGTTTATCTCTTACTTTTGACTTTGTGGAGCTTGCAAAACTCAAGGATGCTTGTTCTCTGCTTCAATGGTGCAAGAAGGCCGTCTCGTTTTGCTCTGCTGCTCCTACTCTTGAGGTGAAACTTTTTATTCCAATAACAATCAATTTTGTCATGCTTGCGATTTATCTCAGTAAAGTGAACATGTAGTTTGATGCTTATCTCTAGTTGTCATACAAAAATACTTTTCCCTTGCGTTTCTCAACTGAACCCATTCAGACTCATAAATACTCCCATGACTTGACCCTCCAACTTTTCGCCTTAAAAGTTCCAATGACAATTTCTATAGATCAACTTTCAAAAGAATAACCCTCAATTTTTTTGCCACCTTAGTACACATGGTTGAACAACATGGATGCCACCTGTACCCATCGGGTTTTTTATTTTGTGTTTTTGTGTGTGGGTACCCTATTATAAAAATGTATAATAGAACTTACTTTTTCTTTTGTTTTTAGAAGATTAATCATCTTATTTATCACATGTCTTTTGGAATAGCATGTTTTATGGAGACTTCTCCTTTTCCTTGTAGGATGTTGAGAATTTGATGAGTGATGCAGAGAATTCAGTTTGTACATACGTCTCTGGTGCACTCTGTGGCTTGTTGTTTGAAGGGGTCAAATGGATTAAGCACGCTACAAATGTTATTTCTGCAGCTTGCAATTCTAAAAGATGCAAGTTGAGTGAAGCTGAACAAGTTCTTGCTGATTCTCAGGTGCAATCTTTGCTCTTTTTGTTGCTTTTTCATATTTAATTCATCTGAATACCTGGATACTTCAATACTCTTGTTACTAAATTATATCATATTCTGTTTTCAGAGGATTAGTGTCTCCTTCCCTCTGACAGTTGCTCAACTTGAAAGTGCCATTCAGAAACATAAGTGAGTATTAATGTCTTTGACCTATTCTTTGTTTTCTCTACATAATTTTGTAACCTCAGTAAGTGGCTATGCAATTCATGGTAAATTAACTGAGAGGATCCCACATCGGGAATATAACACATTGTTAAAGATTTTAAAAGATCTCCATCTATTGCCAATTGGTTTTGGGTTGGTTGTTCATCTTCTGATACCAATGTGTTAGGCCCAAGCCGCCCAACAGTCACATGTGCTCCTCGCCACCCAATATAAGTTGTCTGTGAGTTGGTGTGTGTAGAGTATTTTACCTTGTGAATATAAGCCTTGCCAATTGGCTTTGGAGTTGGGTGCTTTTGCTTTTTCTAATTATGTGTTCATTAGTTTCTGAAGTTGTTTATATATTCATTTGTTAAGATTATATTGGTTCTGCTAGTGGCGCTGTTAGAAATAGTTGACACTTGATTGTAGTGGTTCATATAGTTGATAGAATAGCAATTTTTTGATATTTAATTACAGCATTGAAGGATTCTTTACTCTTAAAAAAATAATAAAATAAAATTTAAGGAGAGTGAAGGTTTAAATTACCCAGTTCTCAAAACTATATTTTAGAACTTCAAGATACTGGTTGAGCCGGTGGTTTTGTGTCTGCTGACTCTGCTCATATCATGTTATTCTTTGAGTGAGCGTCAAACTTTTTAATCCTCTTGATCAATATGACCATTCGATCTAAGCATGTGACATTTGGGGTATAAAATTATAATAATTATATTCAGGTTACTCAGTGGCTTTCAATGTATAAAATACCTTCGCTTTCATTATCTTAAGTATTAAATCATCTGTATTGTAGGTCTTGGCTTGAGCAGGTGCATCAATTTTTCAGCCTAAGGCTGGGTGAACGATCTTGGTCACTTATATTACAGCTAAAGGTATTCTGATGTTTCATGTGTATGTACATGATTTACTGCTTCTGATGACTTTTAGTTTTTAGGTAATTTTGTATTAAATAGTGGGTTAACTATTTCTATTAGATAGTAACATTTAGACCAATTTCTTACTGCTTCTTGGGTAGGTAGTGCGCATCTTGAAGTTATGCAGTTTTTGCAACAAATTTGAATTCAGAGCTTGATGTATGTAATGTTAAAGTCTTGGGATATTTTTTGATTGATTTAAAAATAATGACTTCTACGGTTGTTGAAGTGTACAATACTTGGGCTTGGTGAACTATTATGAAAGCGTTTGGCTTCTTTTCCCTTTGTATACTTTTCATTGGGAATGTTTATGTAATTGACATGAATGAATTCCCAATGTATCTAATATGATTCTATTACATTCAGGAGCTTGGGATTGCTGTTGCTTTCAATTGCCCAGAACTGGATTCAATTTTATCTGCAGTTGATAGAGTTCAGAAGTGGAAGCAACAATGCATGGATATTTTCAGGATTGGAGATGAGAATTCACTGCTTGGTGCTTTAGAAAAGGTTTCAAATTAAATTTTGTTTTGCAATTTTTGCCAGAACTGGCTGCATTGTGAGTCATCAAGAACCAACTCAGATACCTACTAAATTTTTTACTTACCGATTCACAGATACGGCAGACTCTAGATAGATCTATGCTTATATATGACAAGCCACATGGCTTGAAAGAGAAAGTTTCCTATGTGTGCTGCTCTGGTGGTTCTCTAAATCAGGAGTTTCTTACCTGTTCTTCATGCAAGGACTGGTAAGGTATTTATTGCTATTTTGTAATGTGGCAGGTTCTTGACCTTAAAATGTTGTTATTAGTACTTAATGTTTTGACAGTAGGTTGATACCTCAATCGTACTTTTGCACGTCAATCATATGATCTTGTTGTGAAGATTTTTAATCTGGAAAACAATTCTTCATATTGATTTTTCCACTGTTACAACTTGATATCTTTCGTATGAACAGCTACCATATGCGGTGCCTAGGATCTTTGACAGTAGATGGGAAACACAGAGAATTTGTCTGCCTGTGTTGCCAATATCTAGAATCTGGAACTTTGCAAAATGGAGGAAGTCCTCAGGTATGAATTAGTTTTTAATAACTTTTCAAGGAAGCTTGTATCTATCTATTTTAAGATACCTTTTATGTGGTGTGGTATAGGGATTTGGAGGATCTCGTCCAGCAATGCAAAAGATTATTGAACTTCTATCTGACGAAGAAGATTTCTGTGTTTGGTAAGTGTACTACTGAAGCACTTCTTGCAGTAATAACCACTTGTTTAGTTATGCATCGATAAGCTTCAGAATTCTCATTATAATTTTGTACTTGCAGTATGGAAGAAAGAGAGGTATTGAAAGAGATTTTGAAGCAAGCTTTGGTATGCAAGACACGCTTGGAAGAAATTGTGGATTTTGCATTAGCTTATTCGGGCAAAGATGTCAGTGTCATCTTTGAAAAACTAGCCACTGCTTTAAAGGTATCCGAAGGAGCTTCTTGTTATAGTGTAGAACTGTTTTCTTTAAAGAATGCACCCCTCCCTCTGCTTCCCCACTGCTTTTGCCATCTTTTACTTATTCGTCAAAATTGCTTGATGGGAATGAACTCCCAAATAGGCAGAAGTTGGAATGCCTTCTGATTAAAATTGTTCTGTTGTGCAGGCCATAGAAGTGGAAGGTTTGTATGACAATGAAGGTTATTGCAACCTTACAGTGGCGGTATCAAGATACTCATGGAAAGTCAGAGTCAATAGATTACTAGAGGGTTCACAAAAGCCCACGATCCAACAGATTCAACAGCGTTTAAAAGAGGTATATGCTGCTGCCTGTAATTACTGAACTTTTACTCTAATGTGTTCAAGATGCTGAAATTTGTTTGCAATATGTGGTAGAGAGTGGCCGTGAATGTTCCACCCAAAGATTACTTTAAGCAGAAACTGACAGAACTGAAGAGCATTGGCTTGCAGTGGGCAGATAAGGCTAAGAAGGTTAGAGCATTTCCTCCTCTCTCTCTCTCTCTCTCTCTCTCTCTCTCTCTCTCTCTCTCTCTCTCTCTCTCTCTCTCTCTCTCTCTCATTTAGTGCTGTTTTTTCTGTGCACAGGTGGCTGCAGATTCTGGGGCTCTCCCCCTGGACAAAGTTTTTGAACTTGTTTCTGAGGGTGAAAACTTGCCTGTTCTTGTAGAGAAGGAACTTAAGGTAACAGACTTGGCCTTTTTCTTATTTCTGTGGCTTTGCTTTTGTTCATAACTATGCTTAAAACTATGTTTGATGGTGCAGTTATTGAAAGATCGGAGTATGCTTTATTGCATATGTAGGAAGCCTTATGATCAGAGAGCAATGATTGCATGTGACAAATGTGATGAGTGGTATCACTTTGGTTGTGT
The DNA here is from genome assembly GCA_030142095.1 of Rubus idaeus. Lineage (NCBI taxonomy): Eukaryota > Viridiplantae > Streptophyta > Magnoliopsida > Rosales > Rosaceae > Rubus > Rubus idaeus. The sequence continues at coordinate 7,186,562 of CM057969.1, forward strand.
GAAGTTACGTTCTGCACCAAAGGTTTATATATGCCCTGCATGTGAGCCTCTAGCAGAAACGTTGTCTACAGCAGCGTTAGTCGATTGTGAGAGGTCAGTCAGTCTGGTACCTGTAAAATGCCCCCATCATCCTATTTTGATTTGCTTTATGTCTTGTTAGTAACTAACTGGTTTTCCCACAACTCTTTTGTAGATGTACTGATGCCAAATTTGTAGAACCGAAAACGCCCTCTCCTAAGCACACAAAGTCCAGGGTGAAGTCAAACAAAGATGAGCTTGTAACACAGAAGATGGTTGCAAGTACAGATGACGGCAATGTTTTAAGGTGTTCTAGTGGGATAGAGCGCTTGTGGTGGCGAAATCGGAAACCTTTCAGAAGGGTGGCTAAAAGACGAGCCGAGCTTGATAGTCTCTCTCTATTTTCTCATTTTCAACAATGAATACATGGAAATCGACTGTTTAGCCATTATTTAATTTATTCATTGATTTTTATTGCTGTAGCTCAATTAGATAGTCGTAATTTCTTATTTAATAATTAGGGAAACAAAAATCATATGAGTTGCTTGCTCGTGCTTAGCTGCCTGCGGGATTTTGATAATATGAGTCGGCAGGCAATCGAGATCTTATATAAGTTTGCAATCCAATTTTACTAACGTAGAATGAGGTGTATAACTGTTGTGACAGAAAAAAATTATAATGCAAAGTTGGATGTACACACTATACGGGCCTATCAATTTTATTTGTACGAAATGATTACATAGCAATTTATTAGAAATAATGAAGTTTATTTGTGGTCTGATAGGAGTATGAAGATGCTGCATCAGGCTTAGATTTGACCAAGGGCAATGTTATACTCGTCAACTTTATTACCAAATTGTATTTTTCCATTTTGTTGGTCAGATATTGTGGTGTTTCCTTTATGTTACTTCAGAGCAGATTGAGGGATCCGAAATCTTATGTAGCAAATAATGTAGTACCATTTTATTAGAGTCCATTCTAGAATAAGTACTGCCACAACATTTTTATCTATCAATGTAATGGTGTAGGGGAGGGCGAGGCTACCCCACATTAATTTGCAGAGAAATTTACAGATCACCTACCAAACAAAGGAGGATCGCCTACCAAACAAAGGATGATCGCTGACAACAGAGATCGAACTGAAATTAGGGATCAACCAACAGTACGTCCTTACCAAACCAACAGTACGTCCTTACCAACTGAACCAATCCTCAAATTGTGGCAATGGGTTTGAGTGGTAAAAGAAAAAACAAGAAAATACTACAGTATGGGCTGGACCAAGCTTATGCGGCCCAATTATCTGCTGGGGTGCTGGTCCGCCATTACATTTTGCCCTCTTTTACAGTCCGTCGTGACGATCCGGACAGAAAATCTGCATACAGTTTCGGGAATACTGAAGATGAAGTACGTGAGGCCGTTGAACTTGTTCCTAGATTTGCACCGGACCAAAGCTCTCCAAAGCGGCGGCCGGTTTCTCGGTTTGGACGTCGGCGACAAGTACGTCGGCCTAGCCGTTTCCGACCTCGATAACAAAATTGCCTCGCCTTTAAGGTATTCATCAAAATTATTCTTATGAAAGCTCTGAATCTTCAATATTAATGTGTGTGGCTGTGATGAGATGTATATGATTAAGGCCGTGTTCCAATGCTCCGCAGTGTTCTGCTCAGGAAGAAATCAACTTTGGCATTGATGGCCACTGATTTCCAGAGTTTGGTGAGTTTTGTTATTTATCTTACCAAGCCTTTTTTTTTTTGGTATTGTTCTTTCATGAGCCACTAGACTAGATTAGATAAAGATATAATATTAAGCTGTTGATGGGTACCTAAAACAATTGTTGGGAATTTCAATAGTACAAGATATGTAATTCATGGCTGACTATTGGCTGTAAGGTGTTTGGCTTGGACAATCACAGGTTAGATTTCCTAAGACATTATCATAGTTGCTTAAAAGTACCTTATATACTTGAGTCATTGCATCATCCCCTGGACCAAATGTCCTCCATTGCCTCCTAGATGTTAAGTAATTATCAGAGTACAGTCTAGGAATCAGCTTGTGCAGCCTTAGCTGCCGCCTCAAACATTTTGGTAGGTCTTACCTTCTTGTGCATGATTGGTTCTCCTGGCCCTAGTCATATAGTTATCGTTAATTTGTACCCAGAAGTGGCATTTCATCGAGCATGTATGTGTTCCAAATTTTACATAATGTAAGACTGTTTGAAAGCCTTGCTCCATCTTCCTTCCTGAATCAGAATCATAATTGCTTCTGTTTCTACATGCAGATCTCTGAACTTTCCCTGGTGGGATTCGTTGTTGGATATCCTTTCAACAGACAGCGAGGCACTCCAGATGTGTGCATTCTTAGCCTGAGTTATCTATAAAGACACTCATCTTCTCTCTGTTCATGATGTACTTGTGTTTGTCTTAGGCTGTCCAAGTGAAGCTTTTAATTGAGGATCTCTGTAAGACAAGGAAACTTGAAGGCTTAAAGTATACGTATTGGGACGAGTGCTTCACTTCAAAGGTTGGTTCATTTAACTTGAGAAAATCATTTAACCTGGGTAAATATGAATATTCTGACCTGTGCATAGTACATGTAATCATATACTGATGGTCTAAGTTGTCCCATGTTTATATGATACCCCTCTAGTTTCATGTTTCCTATATTCCAAATGTTGAAGAAAACTTGGTGTAAAGTATATGTATTTGAACAAGTGCTTTACTTCAAAGTTTGGAGCATTTATTTTAGCTTGAGGAATTTTTCAATCTGGGTAAAGATCTGACACGTGGCATATCAAAACATGTAACCACTAACCACATACTGATGGTTTCACTTCATCCGTGTGGCACTTGTGCTAATCTGGATGTGTCCCATTTAATTTGGTATCCCTCAAGTTTCGGAATTTCTACATATTGCAAATGTTCTTGCTTTTACTCCGAGTGGCTGCAGAAAACCAGCCTACATTAGATAGTTAAAGCTAGTCTAGGCTATTGCTGCAAATTGCTGGGATGAGTGATTCTTACTTGTGTTATTTTGTAACTGATCTAGATAGAGTCTCACGTTTTATTTTGCTGGACACAGAATGTGGAATTACTGCTAAAGCCTTTGAGTTTCCATCCGGTTCAGTCAAAGACAATTATTGACAAATTTGCTGCTGTTGGTATACTCCAGGTAGTGTTGCAAGTTCTCTTTTGTTACATGGACTTCATAAAAAGGTTTTGGGTTGTACGACATAAAAATGAATTAAAAATCTAAATTTTCGGTTGCTTCGAGTATACAACATTGAGGAACATCGAAGAATCTAATCAGTTCTTCGGAGTGCATAGCTCTTTTGCTGGAGTATAATAAATCGATATTCTCTCCTTTGGCAGGGGTACCTGGATTATGTGAACAGGAAGCTGAAGTCGGATCATGAGTCATTACCTTTGCTGAACTCCTCGTGAACAAATCAGTTGGCAAAGAAGATCGATGACAATTTTGACAGATGACTCCGATTTATCCTTTCATACGTTGTAGTTCTTAAGGAATGCAAAGGAACCTGAATTGTGTACATTAATGTGCCAGATCCTGTGTTTTACATTTGAAGTTCTTTTCTTCCCTCCAAATGTCAAAGTACTTGTATAAGTGTATGACTGGGTAATTATCGTCAAATTTGCCATTGGTTAAATATAGTGCAATGATATTGGCGATTCCAAAAAGTCGTTATGCACTCTTTTTTACACTCAATTTTGGAATATAGTTAAAATAATAAAACATTAATTTTGGAATACCAATTGACTTTTTTGGGAGTAGTGTAATACCGTAACAACATGGTGTGTTATAATTCACAATTTTCGATATAAATATTTTGGCAGTTAAGTATTCCATCACTGACCGTATAATATTAAGTCTCTCAATCAATTATATCAGCTTGTTCCGGAGAAGAAAAATTAGAAGTGAAATGACCTAGCTAGCTTCTTCTTCCTTTCTATTCCTGTTTTCTTCTCAGCCACCAAACACAGCAGACTTGTGCACTAAAACGAGATTCGGCTCCACCATTCATAGCCATTTGAGGTATTTGCGCAATCGCTTCTCTGTTAATTCTATACTCTGCTGTATGTCCTCTGTGTCAAATCTAATTCTTACACCTATTTACTGAAACCCTAATGCAATCGAGCTTATTGTTTCAATTAAACAAAGAAAGTTAAGTCCTTTACAGAGAGGAAATAATTCCTGGATTCATTTTCTATGGAATTTCTATAAAAATTCATGTCTTGGGAGAGTTTTCCCTGAGAAATTGTTCTCCAGTTTAATGGTCACTTTTAGCTAACACAAATACTAATGCACATACACAAGCACACTAATATGGTTCTAAGTTGAGTAAACTTGCATGGTTGTAGTTGGGTTTTCCGTTTTCACAGTTGCCACATTTTATTTTCCAGAATAGGTTTCACATTGTACATGGCTCCAAAATCAAAGCGTCGCAAATTATGCTCACGCAATGAGGACAGGATCAGTAGGTTGCCAGATACAATTCTTTGCCACATTGTTTCCTTCTTCTCAACCAGAGAAGCTGTAAAGACCAGCGTTTTATCACATAGATGGAAGAATGTGTGGGCTTCTGTTTCCAATCTCGATTTGGATGAAGAAGAATATCGCCTAGATTATGTTTGTCGTACTATGCCACAGCTACTACAATTAAATGATTATGACCCTGATCGTTTTGCACAGTTTGTGAATCGTGTACTTTTGTTTCGTTGCCAGGGAAACATTCATAGATTCCGTCTTGTAACTAAAGAGATGGATGATGTTTCTCTTATTTATGCTTGGATTTCCACTGCCATTAGGCGTAGTGTTGTGGAACTTGATCTTACTGTGGGCACACCTACATCCCCACATTCCCACATTCCCCACATTTTGAGATCCCCAGAAGTCTTTTCTTGTGCAGCACATTGATGAGTTTGAAGCTGTGGCTGCGCCGTGATATTAGTGCCATTACTCCTAGTTTAAATTGTTTCCCCTGTCTCAAGTTCCTCCATGTTACAGTTTCGTATCCTGATTCTGACTCAATGGAGAAGCTCTTTTCGTGTTTCCCTGTACTTGAAGATCTGATTATAGATGGAGAACTTCAAGATGCGTCGGCTTTCAATCTTGATATATCTGCACCGAAACTAAAAAGACTGCAAATTAGATTCAAAGTCCATAAATTTGCTATGAGATCTGGTGCTAATAATTTTGTAAGTTATATGTGCCAACTTTTCATTAATGCTGATGCTCCAAATCTTGAAGAGATAGACATCTGCTATGATTTTCTAGTGAGCTATTCTTTGAAGAATGCCAGATGTCTAAGCAAAGCCACAATAGATTTCTTAGACGTGAGAGTGCTCAAGGTCCTTGATTGTTTCCTTGGCCTGTCTGATCGTATACGCCAGCTTTTTGCTGGGATTTGCAATGCTAAATTTCTGACAGTTTCAGCTCCAATTTTTGTGGTAAGTATGCTCCAACTTGTTCCCGTAGTGGCTGATATCATTTTTTTTTTCCTATGTGTTTAAATTTCTTAATGGAATGCTAGCCATGTGATGTCAAGGAAATCTTTCATTTACCTATTTACTTTTGTCATATCTGTAGGCTCTTGGCATTGGAAATCAACTGCTTCTGCCTACATTGAATAATTTGAACCACTCGGAGCTACGACTTCAAACTTGTCACTGTTTGCAATCACTGACAACTTTGCTCAAGATATCACCAAATTTGGAACATCTCAAGATATCACCAAATAGTAAACATCTTGTGTTTTGTGCAAGTATACTTAAGCCAAATGAGACCAGTATAATTTATAAAGGTTCATATTTAACTCACTTATTTTGATCATATTTAGAACTACAAGTATTGTGATGATGACAATGAGGATGAGCTTGGGGATTGGGGTACGCCAGAGTTTGTGCCTATTTGTTTGATTTCACACCTCAAGACTATTTGCCTATGGGACTTCAATTGGTGTCCACATGAGATGGTAGTGGTAAAGTACTTGGTGAAGCATGGCAAGGCTTTGAATAAGGTGACTATTTATACTCGCTTCAGTGTAGACAAAGTGATGATGATACAGTCTCCTTTCGCCTTATGGTCAAAAATTTCAAAGTTCTCAAGGGGTTCCAAGACTTGTGAAATTGAATTTCGGACAATCATTTGACACGGTCCCCCACTTTTGGGTAAATAACATTATATGCAGATTCAGCTGTTTTGATTCTATCTTCTTTTAGGCCGATTCCTAACTTCTAAGTTTCTAAGGGGTTCAAAGACAATCATCTGACATGGATATTTCTTTTGGAATAGAACATGAGTTTATGTATGTAAACCTCTGTTTTGTAACTGTTGTTATCTTCTATTTTCTTTGATGGTTTCTTATCTTCATCTCAGCCCTGGCTGGCCTGGTTTTTGAAGTAATGGTAGTTACCACCTTATCATTGAGGGTGTTGTTTGGCCCAAGGCCGTGACTATAGCTAATATGTTGTTCCTACAAAGTTGTTTTAATGGAAATCAGTGAGCTGATTCTGTTTAGTATAGAACTACATGATAACCGAGCAAGGCAGAAATTGAATTTCGATCAGAAGTTGTTTTGATATGGATCCTTTTCTCAAGTTTATGTTTTAAACTCTTCTTTTTCTTCTCTTTCTAATTTAACTTTTGGTGGAATTTGATTATGGAAATATAGATGCTTTAAGGGACAAAGGCACCAGAGTCTATACTCCTAAGCTTTTGTAATAGCTATAATACAAAAGCATCCTGCAGGTTAGCAACAAACATCAAGAGATTTTGCACTCAATAATTAAGGGTTCTTGGTTCTAAATAACACTGGGGAATCACAATGTGGATATGCCCTACCTCAAAAAAATAAATGAATTCCTTTTTCTTCGAAAATGAGATTACATTATTACAAGGTAGGAGCTGGATAATCTCATCTACCTTCAAAAAATCAAAAGTTTATTTTTGATTCATCATTAATTTTCTATTCCAAATATGTAAAAATGTTATAAGTATATCATCGTGAGCTAAACTAAAAATTGATAATAAAAAAATTAAAAACAATATTGAACTTTAGCTCGATCGACATTTTGATTTCTCAAATTTCAAATACTATCACTTTGGTACCTCAATGTCATATTTTTGTTGTTCACTTTGATACTTATAGTAGTATTTTTCTATAAAATCTAGGGTACTTTTGTTTATAAGTTTGATGATTTGACGACCGGTGACAAAAGTGAGTGACTCAATATGAAGTTAAGGTATCAAAGTGAGAGTTTTGAAAATTGAGATACCAAAATATTAATTAACTTAAAGTTCATGTATTATTTATAAACTTTACTCAAAACAAAATCAATTTGCATAAATTTAAAATATTATGTCTAGGCACATACGCACAGTTTAGTTCGCTTCTCAAAGTAAAGATCGAGATTAATAATGAATTGACTATTCCGATTTAGGGTTGGTGTTTCCAGAATATGTAACTGAACAATAACAATTCTCAGTGAACGACCGAAAAATTGAAAGAACGAACCGATCATACCGACACACCTTTCGGTTTGTTTTCTGGTTCTATTTTCCCAACCGTACCGGCACAAATGATGCAAAACATTAACAATAGCGAAGGGTGGATGTCATGTGGGGCAAGGCTTTTGGAAATATTTCTTCTCTTTGTGAATGTAGAGTGTAGACCAATTAATTCAACAACCAAACACTTTATTGACTGACCACGCTAATCACTCACTGATTGATATGTTTATACGGTTAAAAGTTAAAACTACATGACCCAAGCCATTAATAAGCACAAAAAGAGACTGAGCAGCCTGCAGGCAGCTCATTCATTTAAGTATTTAACAACCCAGAACCCACCAAAGACTATCACATTCGCAAAACAAGAAAAACGACATTGTTCACACCATTTAAGCACACACACCCCATGTCCTCTTCCCCATCTCCAGCAATTGTTTTCATTGTGACTTCAAATCCTGTCATTTTCCAACTTTTAAAGCATATAATCTTTGATACGGACAAGAGAAACTAGTATATATAATATGTTTAATTATGAAATGAACAAAGTTTCCCAGCTTCAATATTCTTGGTACTTCTTCAATTTCTATAGTTTAACATTTTCCGGTTTGGTCGTTTGTCCCTTTAGACCTGCCCTAAAAGAAAGTAAGAAGAACATTATATTTGTTTTTGGTTCCTACCAGTCTTCCACTATTTGCATTATATCAGAAACTATTGGAACTCAGCGTATGAACACCCCAATTCCGCAAAAGTACCACAACTAGATTTAGCAAATCTTTGCGTTGGATTGTGTCCTGTTTGTGATGTGCAAAGTTGGTTTCGTATGAATAGTCTTCAATAAGGTAATCATCCGCTAAATTAATGAGTTGAAGATGACAAACAAGATCATGGTACGATCAAATTCACCTTTTGTACAATCAGATTCAATAATGTCACAGCTAGGTTTAATTAAGAAACTAATAGCGTTTTGGTCGACTCGAAAACGAATCTCTATTTTAACGGTTATTAATAAGTTGATTAAGTTTAAATGGATATTTATTGACAAAATAACAATTAAGTTAAATATTAATTTTTTATACATGATCTTATTCTGTTATCATTTTATACAAATTTGCACGAAAATTCTCTGGTACTCCGGAGCACACTATAGAGAGCATTGCAAACTTTCTCATGTATAGCAAGCCTCTCTCTTTTTTTTTGTAAGGTCTTGGGCTCTTGGCTCATGTGTGCAAGTCTAGGGGGACGGATCATTTAGGAGAAAACCAAGAGATGAAGAGATGGACAGAGAAATAGAGAGGTGGGGAAGGGAGCTCTATTCCCCAGGGAAGGGCAGTCTGATAAGGACATGTAGGTTGGTACTTTGGTGGGTCACAGACTGTCTTTCCAATTGTATTAGTCTTTCCTTTCAATGTGGTCAGATCCTTACAGCCCACCCCACCTCTCACTTACATTACAATAAAGAAAGGGAAAAGGTCTTTACTTCTTACTTAGTAGTTCACAGTTCACAAACACAGAGTGTCTCACACCCCCTTTAATTCAAAAGCTCAAATTTTCAATTCATTTTCCTCCCAACCTCCTCCTCTCTTCCCCTTTGTCTTTTCCTCCCTCTTTTGCCCTTTTCCACCTCCTGCATTTTCCTGTCAAAACCCTAGATTTGAAATCTAGGGTTTTGTTCTTATTTCTGTGTTTCCAGGCAGTAATTCCAGAGCTGCTAGGTTGTTCTCTACGCTTTCTGTAACTAGCTGAGCTCCTGATTTCTGCATTTTGTTATTCTGGGTACTATCTGTTCTTGGTTTGTGGGGGTATTACTGTTCTAGCTCTGACATAATTTAGTTTCTTGTTTTTTTAGGGTAAAGATCAAATTTTTACTGGGTTTTTAAGGTTTTTCTAAACTTCAAGCAAAACCCTTGTAAAAATCCTTTTATAGTAGCTCACTGTGTTCTTGTATCTTGAAGATTTGGGGTTAAAGGTGGGATTTTTCCCCCCTTTTCTCTTGGTTCTGAGATTTGCATAATTGAGGAACGGGTTTCAAGGCTCAATCTTTGAGTGACTAGTCTCTTGGTAAATGCATGGATGGGAGAGAAGCCATGGCATTGTCTGGTGCGCAACCTTCATACTACATCCATAGGGGAGGCCATGGTGGGTCTTCTCCTGGATCACAGATTGCTGGGCTGCATGCACCACCTGGTTTCAGACCCATGTCAAACACTGCCTTTCAACAACCTCAGTCTAATGTGAGGGTCAGCTCTGTGGGATCAACATTCTCAGCAGAGCCTTCAAGACCCAATTATCCTCATGGCATTAGCATGAATATTTCTCCAGGAGTTCCTTCGGGTGAGCCTGTAAAGAAGAAACGAGGGCGGCCCCGGAAGTATGGTCCTGGTCCTGGTCCTGGTCCTAGTCCTGATGCGCCGGTTTCTCTGGGATTGTCTCCCATGTCTTCAACACCTAATCCTACACCAGGATCAACCTCTCCGACTCCGAAACGCAACAGAGGAAGGCCACCTGGGACTGGCAGGAAACAACAGTTGGCTAATCTTGGTAAATTTCTGTGCAACTTCTAATTCCATTTTTATGCCTACCTTCACTTTCCAGTTGTAATTCTATTAGTGTACTAAATTTAGTTGGCTAGCAAGCAGTGGACCATTGTCTATGTGGTTCCTGCTTACTTTGCATTCTTGTTAGCATTTATTAGTTTTTATCAATTTCATTCAATTATCGTTTCCATTAATGGGGGTTAATTCATGCCACTTCTGCTAATTTTCCAAAACTGTTTCCTTTGATAATTATGGGTAATGCCCTTGAAGTGCCTCTAAATGACCATTAATTGTAGTAGCCCGAACATCTACCGAACATACATTAGAGTTGTGATACCGAAGTGCATGCAGAAAACGAAGTCATGGCTTCTAGTCTTAGAGATCTTTTTTTATATGTGTGGCACTTATTTTGTATAACTTTTTCTCAAATGGTATTTTCCACTTTATCTTCTCTGAATTTATCTGAAGTCAGCTATCTGTAATAGTTATTTATCACTATTTGTTTTTGCGTGTACTTTGAGGTCTGAAATTTTACTACTTCTTGGATATGTTGAACTGTTTTTATAGGGGAATGGATGAACACTTCCGCTGGACAGGCATTTGCACCCCATGTTATCACCATTGAAGCTGGAGAGGTATGCTCTATAAGTTTAAGTTACTAAGATTCCTAAAATAGGGTGCACAAGTGTGTTCTGCTCAAAAATGAGTTGCTCCAATATTTGGCCTTCGATAATTCAAAGACATGAGAGGTTGTCATTGTCTTTTTGTTGTTTTCTGATGCCTAAGTTTAAACAGATTGATACCAGAAAATGAAAGTGATCATGCTTTACCTGCCCTCATTTATATTACTTCCCATAACTAACTAAAAGTTATAATCCATATAGTTATTACAGCAATTGTAGTGAATTTTTCTGGATCAGAATATCTTAAATCAGAATGCTGCTGTTAAAATTTTACATGATGCTTTACCAGTTATATTTAAAGTTCCATAGATATTATTATGAGTTTTTAACGTGGCCAGTTTATAATATGGGGATTGTTGCAAGGACTCTAATCTAAAAATGTTGGCAAAAAGTTAATAACACACATACATATCAGCCTACTGCTTGTTTACTCATTTCTGTATTCTGCAGCTCTTGAGAGTCTTTATGTTGAATAGCTTGAAACGATATTTGGTTGACTAATAGATTTATTAGCTACATATAATCTTCTGCTCTTGTTAAAAGGTAATTCTCGTTCTTTTCTTTGTAGGACATCGTAGCAAAATTATTGTTATTTTCACAACAGAGGCCAAGGGCATTATGCATCTTGTCAGGAAATGGTACAGTATCTTCAGTAGCGCTGCGTCAGCCTGCATCAACTGGTGTCAGTGTCACATATGAGGTTGAAGCACTCAACTCTATCTTAATTGCATTTTACATAAGCTTTTGAGAATTTCCATTCCAAAATTTGAATATGAAGCTGTAGATTTTCATCTTTCTCGTTGTGAAGCATTTATTGCAAATACCATACTTCAGTTTGTGTAACATTGCATCTTATGTGATTTCAAAGAGCTGTCCAGTCTCATTGTGGTAAGTCTGTCTGGTTACGGTTATAGTACATTTGAAATTGGCGTTTTCTTTCATAATTTGAACATTTTGTTTAGTTTCAAATAGCTGATGAGAGATTAGTGGTGTAATTTACAACTGACCAGAAACATATTGGATAGAAGGGCAGTGGTATACAGATTACAAAGGGCTATCATTAGAATCAGAACTAATCATACAGATTATTGAAAAAGACAAAAAGGAAGTGTATGAGACAGGGAATCTATCTACGTTTAGAAAATGGCAAGGAAAAGAATCTTGAGAGTTGTCTAAGGTTTGTAGGTTTGGAGAGATTTCAGGTTGCGAACTTGTGATATTAAATTGTATGTCAGCTCCTTGAGTTGAAGATTGGAAATTATGATCTTAGTCACGGAAGGTAATTCTTCCGTGCTTAGATTAGATAGTGCAAAGACTGGTTGAAAAGGGTTTCAGGAATTGTAGGTGCCAGAGAATAGTGTAATGTGCTCTGAACAGATGATTTTCTTTTAGAGAACAGCAGTGATATATGCAATAATGAGAAAACCATTGTAGTATTATTTGTTTCCAGTTTCCACCAATTGAAGCTAGAGAGCAAACAAATTCTAGGGATGCAATTGGAGCAGAACAAATCACATGTTGTCAAAAGTTGTGAAGTTTCCAAATCGAGTGGTGGTGCTGGTAATACCAAAAGTTGTAAACTTGTAATAAGATTTGATTGCAGTGGTGTACTATTTGTTCTTGGAAATACATGGGTGTTGTCTGCAGTAGTTTATTCAGCAAGTTTAAGTTTGGTTTTATAGAAAATCCGGTTAAGTGGCTATTAAGAGTTGATTGACTGGGCAGTACTTGGTTTGTTTAAATGAGTTACCCAGAAAAATGAAGTGGTAGTGACATTGATTCAATTTCGTTCCTCTAGGTTCTCAAACAAAAATAGCAATCATTGAAGGCGTTTGTTTGTTGATTTAACAGATTGATTGAACTGCAAGTCTTGGCGTTTGTTTTCTTTCCTTTTACCTATAGTTGCAATATTTTTTTCTCTTATTTTGGAACAGCTCAAAGGATTTGATTCTTCTGCAAGGAATTTGTTCTTGTTGTACTAAATAAATTGTCTTTATGGTAGATTGGGATTAAGTAATTATTGTAGCAGTCACTGCCGCAACCCAATACAAAAAAAATGAAAAAATCCCCTTAATCTTCCTAGTCCGATTTTTCCATAGACTCTAACTGTATACTTGGATTTGCAGGGTCGTTTCCAGATATTATGCTTGTCAGGTTCTTACTTGGTTGCCGAGGATGGTGGCCCCCGCGACCGAACAGGGGGTATAAGCGTTTCCCTTTCTAGTTCTGATGGTCATGTCATTGGTGGTGCTGTGGCTATGCTTATTGCAGCATCTCCAGTGCAGGTAGTTTATACAACGTCTAGTCTCAGAGCTGATGCTATGTTTGTGCACATTTTTGCATGGATCATGTTTGCACATGTACATATGAAGTGTGTATAAGCACTTTAAAGATGGGTATATTCAGTTGGAAGGTTCTGTGACAGAAAAAACACTTGCTTAGCATTTATTGAATACTGATGGTATGTGGAGGTGCATCTGATACTAGTGCAGAGGGTCTAATTCATGTTTGTTACAGGTTGTGCTTTGCAGTTTTGTATATGGTGGCTCCAACAAGATCAAGAGCAAGCCGGTGGCTGGCCCCAATGATGGGGAGAGCTCTGAGCCTCAGCACAGTGAGAAATTACCTCCACCAACTACAGCCCCATCTACTCAAGATTATGCTCCATCCACAGCAGGCATTTGGCCTGGAGCGCGGCTAGTTGATGCGAGAAATGCTCACACCGGTATTGACTTGACTCGTGGATGAAGATAATGCTGCAACAGACACATGCACCAGTTTTGTATATATGTGTTGTTGTAAATTAACTGAATCTGTGAGATTTGTAACATTACAACTCTTGTTCACCCACTAGTGGGTAACAAGTTTGTGCTAACATAATCTGTAGCAAAAGCTATAATCCCGAGGATTATTTTAGCAGCATTAGTAACTCATTGGGGAAGTTTCAGGTAGTGTGGAGGTCAAGTAGTGTGGAGATTAAGACTCATCTGTAGCCAGAAATTCTTTCGGCCTTTTGGTTGAAACTTCCTATGAAATCAAAATGCTTATGCGTTATTCGCAATCCAGAATCTCTGCAGAATAATATATAGCATGATGATTGCTGAATGAGGTTTCTTTACAATCTCTGGAGCAACTTCTCTTCTGCGTATAGTTATATACATGGGTAAAGACACATGGCTGAAAGCCACTCTTCGTGTTGTAGCAGTTGTTTGATATCTCGATTTGGTTCCCTTTATTTGGATGACATTGGTGAAGATCAGATTTAGCCGAGTGCTGATATATATTTGTTCTTTGATGACATTTACCAATTATAAATCAGCCGTGCTGATTTAGCCGCGGGCAAACCACGATTTTGTTCTTTGATCACATCATTGGGTTACCTCCGTCCATTTTTCATTACTTTTCCGTTAATTATGAGGGCATAACAGTTATTTAACATATCTCAGCTTTCAAAAATGATCAATAACGTACTTGAACTTTTAAAAACATATCATCGGGATACCTCCGTCAATTTTTATCATATATCAGTTAAGTGAAATAGGTTGAAGCACATGTCTCTTCTCTCATTTCATCTTATCTTTTCCCTCCAAAATTAACAATGCAATTAATTTTTCTCCTTCCAGATTTTCCCATCAAAACTTTATCCTTATCCTCTTCCTATAATCAATAATTAAGTAGACTTTGATTTTTTTTTTAAAGAGTATGTGCTATTTTTTTTAGAGGGTATTACTTTGATTACTTTAATCAATATGAATTTAAGTACTAACTAATTCAAAAGCTAGATCATCCATATATTATATTTCAAACGCACTTTATGTGCATCACCCATACATGAAAAAATACCTCAGTAGCATTAGATTCAGTCTCTCACCTTGGTGGGAGTCAAAGAGAAATAGAGAGAAAAGTAGAGGATATAAGCAAAACAAAAAGAAAGTGTGAAAATACCATAAAACTCTTGAAAAATATCTCACACGGGTCATATGTGATTTCATTTAACTGATTTACGATGAAAATTGACGGAGGTATTCCGATGATGTGTTTTTAGAAGTTTAGGTACCTTATTGATCACTTTTGAAAGTTGAGATATGTCAAATGATTAATATGCCCTCATAATTCACGATCAAGTAACCAAAAATGGTCGGAGGTATCCCGATTATGTGTTTTTGAAAGTTTAGGTACGTACCTTATTGATCACTTTTGAAAATTAGTTACATTTCTGTACGGTAAATCAAAGTTTACCCTGCTGGTGATAAAAATCCTAACAATAAATATCACATCACATACATGACAATAAACCATTCTGTTTCCACATATGGATCGAGTAGAACATTGTACCAAAAAACCATGGGTAGAAGACATGATCCTTCATTTAATTCTCTCTTTCACAGATGTATATGTACCCAGTACACCAACAGCTACACCCATAACTATAATACATCCAATTATTCCGACTTCAACGCAACATTTCCGATACAGTCTGAATATCTTCAAGTAACATATACATGGAAGCAAAATGGACATAGTGACACAAAGAATGGCTCCAACAAGTGACATCAGTGTGTCAAAATATGGGAAAACTATGGCCAGTACAACTGTGCTAACTAACAATAGTGTCCTTATGAAAATGAAAATGAACTTGTTATTCCAATTTTTTGGCAAGCAGTTCTCAATGCCATTTGCTATAGGTGTCATTATGAGTGCATACTTGACGATTGGGATCGCTAAAGTGGTGTATATTGCTATTTTTGAAATGACTTTACTTGTAGGCAGGCTCATTGTCACTTGAGATCGAACATCATCCCCAAACATTAAGTAGCCAAGAACAGCTAGTATTATGTAGTTTAAAGTGCAGAGGGAAAAAACGAAGAGCAAAACCTGCGCAAGCAAAGATTAGAAATCAATTAATAATTTATTTTGGATATGCAGAAAATAAAGTGTATTTTGGTATGAGTTACTTACCTTGTAGAAATGATTTCTATGCCTCATAGAAGAGTATACGACAGGAGTAATGGAATGAACACCATAACAAAATGCAAACAAACTGAGAGTGGTAGGAATTCCAGTCGAATCAAATATCTTCCCTCTTCTAGAGAACCCTACTCCATCAACACCAACACAAACAATTGAGACGACGATGATAAGGGCTGATAGAAACCCACACATTGAGACGTAGGAAAGCAATCGTAGGTCTTTCAACCACATTGTGGGTAATATTATTAGCCCCACAACTATAGTGAAAAATGGTTTTCCACCGATGTGATGTCCACGTACATTGATCCCTGCTTGTGGGAAAAACCTTTCTAAGTTATCGGCTTCCATTATCAAGAATCCTATTGGGACTAGGTAAAGCTCTAGATACAAGAAAATGGACACGAAAAATCTGCCTTTAGACCCGAATGCATGGAAACCGACATCAGGAAAGGTCTTCAGTGATGTGTCGGTGTTCAAGCATTTGGTGAGTAAGATCCCTGCATAGCAAGTTATCATTCCAGTAGCTATAAGAAAAGGAAGGCTTGACCACCCAGTTCTCGAAACTGCGTAAGGGGTTGTAATGAGCCCAAGTCCTAGAATTCAAAACAAACTGGATTATGTTAAGCATATATTTCAAACAATTAATAAACGGAACAGAAATGAAGGAGTCAAAATATATAAGAACCTGTCAGGGCATTGATCATGTTGAAGCAAGTTTTCAGGAAGCTTGTTCCTTTAGCTTCTTGGACTTCCGTTTGCTGATCTTCCAACATTGTGAAGAGAAATACCACTAGAAGAATATATAGCTAGTTCCTTGATATAGCTTCCATTAGTTCACGTTACTCTTTTTTTCTTTTTGGGGTCACCTAATTAATAGTATGCAGGAAATGTATTGAAGAGAAAGGATTAAACAATGCTAGCTTGAACTTGTTCGATCAAACAATCACAATTGCAGAAAAATTTACTTTTCTTAAGAGAGTAGACGAATAAGTAGGTGAAAAATAAAGATGAGATGCAAAACCAACAAGCGAACTACAAACTAGCTAGCTAGCTAATCTCAAACAAATTCTCAGAAAGAAAAGGACTGAGAGGTTGGTACTACTTCCCCCAAAAAATAGGATCCAAGCAAAGTACTGCATGTGACCAAGAAAGTGGGATCCTAGCTGCTGTGCATCAATTAAGTAGATTAGCTAACGTACGTGGAGATTGAGATATTCAGCTGCTGTGTATCAAAATAGCCACAGTTGTTGAGATTTAGTCAAATTTGGTTTTGCACATAAAATTAATTTTGGTAGTAAATGATTTGAGCTAGCCACTATATTTCGAGAAGTAGTTGCATAAACTTTGTAAAAGGATCGGATATTATTGACGAGCATAAATCAAGTGTTGTACGTGGTGTCCCAAGATCAATGTATTCTTGGAGCACATGAAGATCTCTTCTATGCATTATAAACAAATTAGTCATATTATTTAGGCCTAAGAGCAACTTGTGTTTATTAACTGGGGATAAACTGTAATGAAATTACTTAGGTCTAAACTAGTTTGGATGCTAGTGACTCCCTTTTATTTACATACATTCCGTATTTTATTTTGATAATCCGAACTATTAATAGAGCAACAACACATTTATTTTATTTTATTAATTTCTATATCTACTCAGACTACTCCTAACAAAGAGAACGACTGTATGTGTTACTGTATGGGTGTGAATAAATGATTTAATTAGAGAGTTTCTTGTGACTTGGCAAATAGAGCGATCGAAATCAATCCACTTCCAAAAAGCAAAATTTAATGAAAACAAGATACCCAATATGGAACCAATGATTACAAAGCTTAATTATAAGGAGAAGAAATCAAGGAAGAAATGATAGATAGGGTGGGCCTTAGGATAAGGATGAATTTAATTAAACCTAATTGAAACATAATTGCAGAAAAAAAATTCGTATGAACTACGGCCCATCTAGCCCCATACTATCCTCTTTGAATGCATTTATGAATATGTTGTTAAAAAACAAAAAACATTTTCATCATGAATATTTTATAGAAAATAAAACACGTGGCATAATTTAGGGTTTAGGTGTTCCTATTTCAGAGTGGAATGGGACAAACCTTGCATGCTCTAGTAGGATTGGATCCACCAGACAATTACTCAATCCAATTTACTACAATAATCCAAATCCAACATGGAATTAATCAGCATTAGCATATATATACATGCATGGCGCTACAGTAAAATCCTGTAATACTGCTCTATAGATTCCTTCTTCCTTGAACAGATTATCCATGGAACCACCACAGTCCAGAAAAAGGAAGTGTTCCACGGCTAACTGGTCAGATCTTCCTCAAGATCTTGTTGTGCATACCGCGAAACAGTTTCTTTCAATATATGATTTTAAGGCTTTTGGTGGAGTTTGTAAAACATGGAGTTGCGCCGCCACCGAAGAAAACTTTACAGGTGGATTAAGACATCAAGTTCCGTTGCTTATGCTCCGGGGTTCATCGGAAGACGGTATTACTAGTACTGCGAACCGTGAGTGTTACAACCTTGTAAAAGGTAAGCTTTGTAGACTTGGTACTAATATACAATTACGTCCTCTAAAGTGGTGGCCTCTGCTCGGATGTTGGTGTCTTTCTTCTCTTGGATGGCTTTTGGCTCAATCAATTACAGATCCGAGAGTTACGTATCTGTTGCATCCTTTCAAACATAGAGAAATTGTGCTTCCCACCTTTAGTGAATATCCCAATCGACTTGACAAGTTTGTGTTATCATCCAGTCCTTCTTTGGCATCAGATTTCGTAGTCATGGTTTTACCTCGTGGTCCTCGATATTTGGCATTCTGCAGACCAAAAGTCGACAATGCTTGGACTAAAGTATCATTAGAATATCCATCTGTATTGTCAGTAAGTGGGCCCTCTGATATAGCTTATTATAAAGGACAATTTTATTTCATGAATTATTCATCTGGTGATATCCTTGTTTGTGACATTGATGACACTAAGGAACCAAAAATAAGGGACGACGTTGTTCCATATATGCCTCATAATGCCAAACTATTTCTGCTTCGTAATAATTATGTAAAGCAAATGTACTTGGTGGAATCAGCCGGAGACTTATTGGTCGTTCTCCGTCTCAACTCAAAGTTTGATGTCAGAAAAACCACTGGGATTAGGGTTTTCAAGGTGCCCTTTAGTACCGGCAATTGGTATGACTCGGAGGTAAAGAACTTGGGGAATAGAGCCTTGTTTTTGGGTGAAAACAATTCTTCCTTCTCTATAGAGGCCTTAGCCTACGGATCTGGATGTATGGCCAATTGCATATACTTCCAAACTGATGAAGAAGAAACCAAACTGGGCATTTATAGTATGAAATATGGAGAATTCAAGCCATTCTTACCCAAATTTCCTAAACTTAAAAAACCGTATGTATGGATTCAGCCGAGTTTCTAAGGACGATGTTCGATCTTGCCCTTATATTTCTACCATTATGACAGTCTTTTGTTTCTTTTTTATTTATGTGCTATATATATATAGGAAACAGTTCTAATCTTTTACTTCTACAATCTACATCCCTAAAACAATCGAATTGGCACATTCTATGATAAAGTAGTACTGAAAGTCGTTTTGAAGTTAATATAAATTTGTAACCATTTTGAGAATCGGTTTCATTATTATTTTTTGAATAATTTGCACAACAATATATAATTATATATGCAGCATTTATATTTTATTGGTATACTCTAATACGTCGAAACCTGTGAGAATGTGGAGTGTTGTCTCACATTTGAGAAAAGAGACTTTGCAAATGTGTTTATAAGAATTTGAGACAACGTACACTCCACATTTTCACAAAACCTATATAATTCGCCACACATGCGCGCGGGGGGGGGGGGGGGGGGGGGGGGTGAGAATGTAGAGTGTTATCCCACATTGAAGAAAAAAGACCTTGCAAATGTGTTTATAAAAATTTGGGACAACACTCCACATTCTCACAAAACCTATATATCGATCGATTTGCCATTATTTGCGTAGAGTAGAAATTTGCAGAACAAATCACAATATATGATCATATATTCATATATTAGAAGTTTAGGAAAATTCTAACATACATATCTGCATGCTATGCAGCTTTATTTTTGAAAATGCAATTGCCGTTCAAAATGTGAAAACTAATTCAAAAATGCAATTGTCATTTCAAAAAATGCATTTGTCATTCCGAAAATGCAATTGTCATTCCAAAATTATCAGTTTTACCTTTTTGAACGGCAATTGCATTTACAAAAAAAGAGCTGCATATTATGCAGATATGTATGTTAGACACATCCAGAAGATTATAGGGGAGGGGAGAACCATATAAAATTTAAAAATAACCTAACAATGTACCGTTAATCTTTTTTTGCTTCTCGAAATTAATAATTAACTGCTTAACCCAAGTACTAATAAGAGCACCCCGAAATATTTAATCAAGAATTAAAGTGGTCTCACAGTGAAAAAATTCCTTGACGCTGACCCTTGGATTTAATCAAGGGTACTGTTCCATTAGGGTTTGGAACCCTAGCTATTTTTTTCACCTTTTAAACAAATCGAAACGATTGAAGTACGTTCATCTATCGTACCGATCCACTTCCTTCTTCCTTGTGATCTTGAATGGAACCAAGCTAGGTCCAACGAAAGCAAGTCTTCAATGGCAGACTGGACGTCTGATCTTCCTCAAGATCTTATTGCGTATATCGCCCAAAGGATGGATTTGATGCAAGACTTGATCACTTTCGGCCTAGTCTGTAAAACATGGAGTTCTGCCGCCACCAAAGAAAACTTTACTCGTGTGTTCACACATCAAGTTCCACTGCTTATGCTCCCAGATTTGGAGAACAAAGGTGCTATTCCCGGCCAGTGTTACAACCTTACAAAAGGTAAGGTTTGCAGACTTAATATACCAAAGACTATTACACAACGTCGTCTAGCGCCCTGGTGTCGTTCTTCTCTTGGATGGCTCCTCATTGCATCATCTCAGTTTTCGACTTCGAATTCGAAACATATATATCTTTTGCATCCTTTCAAACATGAAGAAATTTTGCTGCCAACCTTGGAGTTTAGGTGTATAAAGAAGTTTGTGTTATCATCTAGTCCTTCTCTGACATCAGATTACACAGTCATGGTTTCTACTAGTTACAGTAGAGAGTTCGCTTTCTGGAGACCGAAAGACAATGAATGGACCAAAATATCATCAGAACTAGATCCAATGGAATCAGATAGACGATCATATGATATAGCTTATTACAAAGGACAATTTTATATCGTCGAACTTGATGGCCGTGTGTTGGTTTGTGACATTGATGACCCTAAGGAAGCGAAAGCAAGGGTGGTTGTTAGGGAGATGACAATGGATTTTGAGTCTATTGATCATTTCCGGCAATTGTACCTGGTGGAATCAGCTGGCGCCTTACTGTTAGTTTTCCGTTTTCGGGGCACTTCTCGAAGCGTTGGGTTTAGGGTTTTCGAGGTGCCACTTAGTACCGGCAACTGGTCAGACTCGAAGGAGATACACAGCTTGGGGAATCGAGCCTTGTTTCTGAGTTGTAACAACTCTTCATTCTCTATAGAGGTCTCAGACTACACTGGGTGCAAGGCAAATTGCATATACTTCGCACGCGATCTGGATCCTGAATACATTCCGAGACACCTAGATCTGGGTATTTTTAGCATGAAAGATGTAAAAGTCGAGCCATTGGTAAAGAGATCTCCTAGATCTCCTAGTATTCAAAATCCATATGTATGGATTCAGCCAAGTTTTTGAGCAAAATATGTCCTCCATCTTTCTACCATCATGAGGGCTCAAGAAAGTTGTTAATTCTCTTTCTTTATTCGATATTGTTTTCACTTAAATAAGAAAACTACCATTATAACCATCTTTAAACTTCTAATATGCAGAATACATGCAGCATGGGCATGGCTATAGCGGAATTGAAACTACTACATAAATGTGCTCCTTTTAAAATCTTGCAATAATCCGAGGTTTTCAAGATTTGAAACTACTACATAAATGTGCTACTGAGTTTCTGTACCACACAGGCACTTAAGATCATTGTCAATCATCCATACAAGGAATATAACATGTTTCTTCAGTTTGAGGAACTGATAGGTAGTGCAATAGCTTAATCTCTTATGCATACATCACACGTTACAATAGATAAGTCGTTGCAACCTTAACACGTCTCGGAGCCACAGCCACACACAAAAGCAAGCTTTTTATTTTTTACCTTTACCTTTTGTTACACAAAACTCTAGCATAAGCATACAGCTTAACTGTGCTGTTACCCCGTTGAAGCCTTCAAATCTCAGCATTCATGAGACTCCCAACAGCGTCTTTATGCCATGCTGCAGAAATAGTATGATATCAAAAAATTATGTTTGCACAGACATGAGCAAATCCACTTGACAAATCTACTGATGACAGACCACAATAAACAGCAGAGGCAATATAACAAAATTAAAATCGGGAATCAGACGTCTGGGATTTTACCTCAAGGCTAAGGGCAGCAGTTGTAGGGTAATAGCGATCAGCAACTTTCCCATCTCTGTCAACTAGAAACTTAGAAAAGTTCCACTGAATATCATCTCCAAAGAAACCCCATTTGCCTAACTTCAAGAACTTGTACAGCGGAGCAGAATTATCACCGTTTACTTCAATCTAACACAAGAACAAAAGAGGGTCAAAACCACAAACCACATCTCACATCATACAATGACCATCCAAGCTATCAGATTGTAGTTGAAATGACCAGAAAGGAACAAAACGTATAAACTTTCTAAACCTGCAAAAGTTCAAAAGGAATTACAAGCGGTCATTTACAGCCATTTACTACTACTATTCCAGTTGAGTTGACAAGACTTAATATAAAATTGAAATCCTTGAACCTGAAACTTATAAACAGAGCTATCCTCAACCTCTAAATGACGGAAGTGAGTTTGTTTGCATGCTCATAGATGGCAATGCAGTTCCAAATTATTTATAAAGACAGTAGATGAGCTTGTGGTTGAAAAAGCATAAAGTTGTAAAAGGTGTCAGCAATGGGAAAGTAGATGCAACATGGTTTTCAGGATCTACCTTGTCAAATATCGGAAACTCTGATTTGAAACGAGTGCAGACAAACTCTTCAATCTCTTCATTACTTCCTGGTTCCTGTGCACCAAACTGATTGCACGGAAATGCCAGTATCTCGAATCCTGCACCAATCCACCAGTGGATCAAACAAAAGGGAAAAATAATGAAAAAGGTGGATTCAAAGCTTTTGAACTAGACATAATACATTTGAAAAAGAGATTTCTGATTTACACACTCAGAAGGTTCTTGTTTCTATAATAAAAATTAGACCGTACACGTTACGAATAAAAAAAAAGGTTGGTGTCAGCTCAAGAATGCACTTCCTAGACTGGTCACCATATCACAGTTATATTTCCAATGTTTCTCAAAATGATAGGCATGAAAGTTCAACAGTAGTTCAAAATTCAAACCTTGATCTTTATACTTTTCATACAGTTGATTCAGCTCCGTGTAGTTTGCGTTTGTCAGTCCACTGCAGCAAATCAGGGGTGAAAAGCAGTGAAAAGAAAATAACTTCTTTTTTATTTCTAACAGCGAAGAAAAAATGTAAGAAGCTAAACATCCAAGGAAGATACCATTTACAAGCAACATTGACAATGAGCAGAACTTTTCCCTTGTAAACACTAAGATCCACATCATTCCCCTTAGCATCCTGCACCAACATTCAAATTAATAACCAAGAACTACAAAATTAAGACAAAGACCATTAATTTCTCAACTCAACTCAACTTCCCACATTCAACACAAACCAAACATTCTTTCATTCCCAACCAAGGAATCAAATGTCCGAATGTTTCCTATTTCAGTATAAGTCAGTGTTCAATATTAAGTAGGATATGTTCTTGAACTGAGGAGTGCCTTTTGAGATAATGCTTGAACAGTTGTCAACCCTGAACCCACCAAACATGATTAGGTTGGTCGGTCCAAAATCTCACCATTGTGCTCTAATCTTTTCAATTATGCTTCTTTCTTGTAAATCAAGGAGGACCCATCATTCAAATTAGTATTTCCAGAGAAAAAGAGTACATCCAACACAATCACATACAGTCGAAACCTAGCTAGCAACCAAATATTTACACGTTGAAGACCCACCTACAAAGATGCAGCATAAACTGATTGAGCATCGACTTACCTTGACCGTGAAATCGTAGATCGTCTTTGGGGCCTCAGTGGTTGCCATCCTCTAATCTGGTTTTGACTCTGGAGCTACCACAAGTGAACAAATAGGAATGGAGAATATGCCCTTTTAACTTCAATCTTATCAGTAATGAGTAATGACGTTTTTTTGGCCGTTAGTGTTTCTCATATTTTACTTTGCGGGATGGGCTTGCTTCCTAGTTCCTTGGGGCCTTGTCTGAACTTGTGAAGGGTTTAGTGTAGCACTAAACCCTACTCTTGTGACGAAGGCAAATAATGCACCACATCGGCTGTTGGATAAGGCAATCTTTTGAGGTATAATCAGCTTAATAAGGCAAGGAGTGTGATTGCGATCGATGAAGGTGACTTTGGGTCGTGATTCCCAGCCACCATGGCTTAATAACATCGTTGATGCCTCAAACTTCAGGCTTTGAAGATTTTGGTATAGAAGAACATGACTAAGGATGGATGAAAGTTCTATCTCTGCTCCACCAATAGCAAGATTTATTGTCTCGAAGAATGCTGCCTTGATATATTAGGACCGATTCCATCAAGTGAGAAGGTAGTGGAATTCAGAGTCTGAATTTCGACTAAATCAAATTATACATTAGAAATGGTTTTGCTCAGTTTAATATGACATACACAAATGGCAAGCCTATGATACAAGCTAACTATGACATACAAGCTTAACATGTCTTGGAACCACACCAAAACCCAAAAGCAAGCTTGTTTATTCCCCCCCCCCCCCCCCCCCTGCTGATACACAAATGGCAAGCCTATGATACTGCTCAACTATCATCCTGTTGAAGCCTACAGATCTCGGCACTCATGAGACTCCCAACAGCTTCTTTATGTCACACTGCGAAAAATAGTGTGATATGAAAAAAGCGATTATTGCATCAATAGATAATCTACTGATTATCAACCACAAGAAACAACAGCTGCATAACAAAATCAAAATCAAGAATCAGACATCTGAGTTTTTACCTCAAGACCAAGGGCGGCAGTTGTAGGGTAATAGCGGTGAGCAACGATGCCATCCTTGTCAACTAGAAACTTGGAAAAGTTCCATTGAATATCATCTCCAAAGACTCCCCGTTTGCCTGACTTCAAGAACTTGTACAATGGAGCAGCATTTTCACCATTTACATCAATCTAAAACAAGAACACAAGATGGTGAAATCTCTAATTGCATCTAACATTATGACAGAACTATATCAAAGCATCACATGTAGTTGAAATGGCCATAGGGAAGAAACCATGTAAATTTCTAATTTGCAATATTGCTAATAAGCACTCATTTAACTATTTACTACTACCATTCCACCGACTAGCCCAAATATAACATATTTGAAACCAAAATTTGTAAACAGATAGATCAATCCTCAACAAGTCTAAATGACTAGATTAAGTTGGTTGGCACGCACAAAGATGGCAATAGATGAGCTTATGGTCGAAAAGCCTTTTGTCTGGTCTAAAAGTGTAATAGGTGTGAGCTGTGCAAAAGTGGATGCAACATTATTTTCAGGATTTACCTTGTCAAATATCGGAAATTCTGATTTGAAACGAGTGCAGACAAAGTCTTCAATCTCTTTATTACTTCCTGGTTCCTCATCACCAAACTGGTTGCATGGAAATGCCAGTATCTCCAAGGCTGCATCAACCAGTATAGCATGTATAAAAGGCAAACAATGAAAAAAGTAACCTTCAGTTTACAATGGGACAAAGGATTTCCCGTTTCCGTATACAATTACACACAAAGAGAGTTCTTGCTTTTCTGATAAAAGTTAAGACTGCCACAATGTCACATATGCAAAACAGTCAAATTTCTAACTGTAATACTAGTTCAAAATGCAAACCTTGGTCTTTATATTGTTGATATAGTTGATTCAGCTCTGTGTAATTTGAGTTGGTCAGTCCACTAAAAAATCATAGTCACAAACAGCAAAGAATAATAGATGAAATAGTAAATGCGAGAATCGACGAATATAATGTAACATTTGGAATCAACAGTGACAAACAGAAACAAAACACCCCCCACACACCAACAACCAAACAACACAACCAAATTAAATACTACAACAAACCCAACAAATCCTCAAACAAACCAAGATAGATTTTACAATATATCCACTATAAATCATAACCAAAATAAAAAATACAAAGTAGAAACAGTTATCATTAAAATTTAATACAAAAAAAATAAAATCCAACCCATATTCAAACAAAGTAATAAAAACTTTTCAAGCTATATAGAAAATACCACCCTCTAAAATTTTAAAACACGAACATAAGAAGAATAAAACATAATTTTCGAGTTCAAGAACACTTGAAGAGAGACAAACAATATCTATAAGCCAAACAAATATAGTGAGGGAGAGAGTCAACAAAGTTCAATAATCAGAAATTCAAACAACAAGTTTTGCAACCACACCAAAACCAATAATTTCAAAAAATAAAATGGAAACTACATACACAAAATGAACAAAGAATAATAGATGCAAAGAATTAGTAAATGCGAGAATCGACGAATATGAGATGGGTACCATTTGGAAGCAACATTGACAATCAGTAGAACCTTTCCCTTGTACGCACTAAGATCCACATCACTTCCCTTAGCGTCCTGCACTAACATACAAACTAACAACTATCAAAGGGACTACAAACTCAATATACAAACAACACTTGTCAACTCAGTTTCCAACAAAGATTAAACACAAATCAAATTCCTTTCATTCCCATTAGGATCATGGGATTTTCCCCATTCTCTCATCCTCCCAATTATGCTTCATTCTTGGCAAACCAACCAGACTAAAAGGAAAATTCTCAAACATGGGAATACCCAGCATTCAAAACTCTCGACTTCAAAGAAAAAGCAATCAAATTTGTCCAATGGATAAGTATAGCCAGAGAATAAGAACATGTTAAACACAATCACATGCCATTAGAAATACCCATTTACTGACTAATTGTATACATTGGGATGAACATTTATAGACCCACCTAGCCATTAGAAAAGCATACACTAATTGAAGATGAAGCTTACCTTGACAGTAAAGTCGTAAATTGTTTTTGGGGCCTCACTGGGTTGGGCTGCCATGATCTTACTATCTGCTCTGAACAAATAGCCAACGAAAAAAGAATACGAGTATGAGGAAAGTGAAACTGGGAGTTACAGAGAAGTAGAGAAGCACCAAGGCCGTTTTGACTTTCAAGCGAAATGTTAATTACGTTAATGCCCAAATCGAGAAGGCGATGTGCCAATTTTTTTTTTTTTGTCAAATAATAATTTAGAAGTTTAAAGACTGAGCTACAGAATTCAGATGATTCATGGACAAAAGTTTCTATCTTGACTAATAAAATTTTCAATTGTTGTTTGCTTGGCCATAGAATTAAAAAAGGGTCAAAAGCTTATTATATATACTTGCTCATCGTCATTGTTGTATAATACTATTGAAACTCTTGACCATTTGTTGGCAAACCTTTAATAGGTACGTGAATTGGTCACACTCAATTAGGTGCTTTCAGCTTTTGGTTTTCTTCCTTTCTGCAGAAAAGAGACTTGATATTAAGATGCACCAAGTTTTATTTGGTTATGGTTATGGTTCTGATTGGTCACTCTAAAACCACACCTAAAATTTGATTTGGTAATGTTCTACTCTCCAATGGAGGTCTCAATCTGTGGGATTAACATGTGCTGTAACTGTGATTCATTGTATATATAAAACTGCATAGTATACATAGTACTGCTTCACAGAAACATAGACTTATAAGAACATGTACGTCCAACAATACAAAGAGATTTATTCTCATTACACTTCTTTATTCCTAGTAAACTCTCTCATTTATTCATAAGGAGCTGATTCATGCAACCCCCAACAGTTTCTTTACGTCCTTCTGCAAACACAACCAAGACCAAACAGAATATTGTTAGTCGACCAGTAAAATCAAATTCACTTGAAACTTAGCAAAATAATGGCACGACTTGTTTTGTACCTCGATGCCAAGAGGAGAAGTTGTTGGGGCATAACGGTTGACAACATTCCCTTCTTTGTCAACAAGGAATTTGGCGAAGTTCCACTTGATGCCGTCACCAAAGAGTCCACCTTTGCTCGACTTCAAGAACTTGTACAATGGAGTAGCCTTGTCACCGTTCACATCCACCTGAAATCGGTACAAGATTTTGAGAATATGTGGAACTCCGGCTCCTGTTACTAAAACAATCACGTTGAACCTATCGACAATGAAATTCCAAGCAGCCTCATACCTTGTCAAAGATGGGATACTCGGCCTTGAAGCGAGTGCAAGCAAACTCTACAATCTCCTCATTAGAACCTGGCTCCTGAGCTCCAAACTGATTGCATGGGAATGCCAAAATCTCCAAACCTGCAGAGGCCATGGATTCAAGAATTAGAGCATAAAAAACAAAAGGATAAAAAATAAGTAAAATAATAAGCAAAAAGAAGAAAGCAGTCGGAAAGCAAACCTTGAGTTTTGTATTTCTCATACAACTGAGCCAGCTCTGTGTAGTTTGAATTGGTCAAGCCACTGCAACAAAATTAAATTGCAAATTTGTAAAGGCAGAACATGCTACTAGTTTTGGAAGAAGGGTCATCAGTACTAAAGACCTAGCATGCTATCTCTACTCCTCGTATGTGTATACAGTATGCATTGCATCTTTTATGATGCCACCAGAAAAGAAACAGGGTCGATTTTTCGAATCAAGTTGAGAGTTAAATAGTTAATTGTAAGACAATCTAGGGAGAAATTAAGAAAAGAGAAGCTATGGTGTACCATTGTGATGCAACATTGACAATCAAAAGGACCTTTCCTTTGTAGACGCTGAGATCAACATCATTACCCCTGGCATCCTGCAACAACAGAACAAATTATACACATCAAATTCCCAATTACAAGATCATAAAAAATGGAAGAGATTTACACAACCTACGATCCCAATAGCATACATATATCAAATCTCGAAAGAAACCCCTTAACCCTTCACTAGTTTATTATTCCTACTATAGGTAAAATGACATAAGGGTTTTAGCTCCATACGGACAAAACATAGTAATTTGATCCTCAGGAACATAATCAAAAGCTTAATTCCAACAGGGTAAAGTGACAAAAACTGATTGCTTGATCATATGGATTAGAACAAATGATTAAAGTTTGGTCCTTTTCCACCAACTATACATGCTCTGTCTTTATGTAAATGGGCAAACCAAACCATTAAAGACATAATATTTTTATTTATTTTTTATTGATGAAATCAATCTCTGTCTTATCTTCGAATTCAAGAACGAATAAGATGAAAACTTGAAAAGCACAAAGCAGCTTTTCCCATTTCTACACAGTACACACAAGTCGCAAATAGAAGCAATCCCAGTCAGATCATCAAACACAGATTCCCAAACCCAAATTGTAAGAACCAAACGGATTGAATTCATGGCTAAAATTGAAGGAGACGCAATAAAAACTCTTCAAAAACCAACCTTGACAGTGAAGTCGTGGACAGATTTGCTCCCGGACTGGCTAGCCATTGTGCGATTCGATCGGAAAGACCAAACTGGGCTCGGAAACTCTGCTTTGATCGACGGAGAAGACGAAGAGCGCAAAAGGGTATGCTGGGAATCGGCCGAGAATTGCTTCGGCAAAAGAAGAGAAGCGGATACAGCAGCGCCGGTGAGATTTCTTCGGAGGAGAAAACGAGTGCAACAAGTGAGCATTTGGTATCCCAAAACGGAGAGACTAGCTTCACATTTATAGCCAGAAACCGTGACACCGGGAAAAGTCACAACTTTTTGTGGAGATTCGTAGGTGACAGATATTTACTTGCATACGTGGATGATTGACAGATCTCCACGTAGGTGATCTATAAAGCGCACACGTGGAGGCGCAAGCACGAAGTTGTCCGTCTTGGAAATGAGAATAGTGTACGGCTAAGATCGCTGCATCAGGGTCTACGTCATCTGGATTTTGAACGGTGTCAGTGTGTGAACGGTGATGGACGGATGTTGGGGACATATGAGAACAAAACGTGACGTCAGCGATGATGTTGAGACTAGGCATGAACAATGTGAACTGCATATTTGCTCGAATATTAGGTTTTGTGGTTTTCTACTACTTTTCTTTGGATGCAAAATTTGGGTTTGTCTTCCTTGTTCCTAACTTCCTATCCTTTGGTTGTACATTTTATTGTGGAAAACATAAGCGTTCATGTAAATACCATTAATGACCGGAATTACACTATAAACTCTTTAAATTAATAGTCTACATCAGAGAAAATTATATGTATTATATATCTAATTCCAATTTGTTGACCCTCTCCATCAGATTACTCATTGTAATTGAAAATGCATCCTGAAACTTGTCAAACTTGGCACTTGAATCCCCATAAACCAAACCAGGCAACAACTCATACACAATGTACCTCCTCATATCATCCCTCTTCTCCTTCGAAATCTTCATAAGCCTCTCCACCACATTCACCTTCATTCCCCTCACATCTTTTTGGTCTACAAACACAGAATACTTTCCATGATCCTCTGGGAGATGCCATGGATACTGATAGTAAGCTGTGAAAGGGTCGAAAATTACGGGGATGCAACCCGAAATCAAGGAATCGAATAGAGACTTTCGAGTTGGGCTATCTCCTGGAGGCTGCAAACAGAACTCAGACTCCGTGAAAAGATCAATGACCAACTCTGGCTGATCACAACCACCTTTACTACAGTCAAGAAAGTGACATTTCCCATTTTGTGTTGAGTTGCACTGGTTGATCAATATGGACCTTATGCTCTCGGCTGCACCAGGCCTTGCTGCACCAGCAAAGCTCACTAGCTTTGTTCGATATGAACTGATGATCTTCCACTGCAATGCCATGATATCGTCGTCTGAATTAGGGTGGAAGAATGTTGGATGAGGGATTCCAATGTCATTTGGCTGCCATGGTTGTCTTTCGATCAAGAGCTTAATCGGGTTTTGCATTTGATCAATTTCCAACAGTCTAGTCCCCCATGAACCATCTTTTCGCCTAAAATCCCATGAAATCTTCCCCAACACCAGCAAATGATCTTTACCTGAATTCTTAGCCCAAGAGCTTTGCCTCTCCAGCCAAGTTATGAGCTCCAAGCTCAAAGTGTCCTTGACATCATTGGACACATTCTTGAAATGCCATCTTAGAATGTCCAAACCACCATAGAATGGAACATAGAAAAGCTTTGCTTCATTCTCATTGTAAACCCTGCAGGGATGCTTCAAGACCCTTTGATGGAATATGGGCTCCAATGAGTACTGATGAGTTTGGTACCACCCATCTCCAAGCTTTGGAATCGGTTCACCTAGAGCTTTGTTTTTGAAGTACTTGCAGAAATCCATCCATGGAACCATGTCTCTGCATTGTCCCAACAATTCCGTGTTGAACTTGGATGGCAAATCATACACATAGACTCCCCTTCCTTCACACCCTTCATGCTTGTTATTTGATATCCATGATCTGTGCAATCTTAGCTGCTCTTCGACTTCCTTCTTTGCAATTGCAATCTCCTCTTCTCTTTCTGTGTTGGCTCCATTCCTAACCGGATCAGCCTCGTCATGAGCAGCTTCACGAATAGTCTCTCTGATCACAATCTCACTATGGACCGTGGGAGGTGGAGGACTAATGCGACTGTTATTTTGGTGCAATGGAGGCGATATAGAGAGAGGGAGGTTTGAACTCGGGTCGGGAGTGTGGAGGTAAAGAGTAGCATTACTGAGATTTGGGAGATCAAAATTGGGTCTGGTACTACCAGCAGATAGGCAGTAATGATTGTTGAGCTTCCTCGACGAGACACAAACATGAACAATGTTGCCGGACATAATGGTGGTGGAGGAAGACCAGAGGTAGATAAGAAAGAGTAGGAAAAATGCAGCAGGAAGTCTATATAGAAGTTTGAATAAAGCAGTGAAACAGAAACATGGTGAAAAACAGAAACAAGATTCTCTCTTTGGGGCTTGTTTCTTCAAGTGTTTGGAATTTCTTTTGCATAAAGGAACAGCCATTTTGGGAAGGCTTATTTGCTGTTTCAAGAGTAGTACGTGCTCCTATTTCTAGTCAGGCTTGGGAAGTTGCATTGCTTTGTGTCCTGCAATGACTTTCAACATGGAAGCACGTACTAAAATGAAATCCTATTTGCAGGCCTGCACGTTTGAATGTAACGCATACCATAATACTACTAATATTCTCAGGCTCGCTTAGCCATATCAGACTTTGTGATTATTAAGCCAATAAATAATCAAGCTTTGTATTTGACTTTTTTGGCTATTGTCTCTTGTTATTTGGTAGGTGACATGAACATTGAGTCTCCTCAAGAGTTATCATGCTTTGTATTTGACTTTTAAAAAATAATAATCAAGCTTTGTATTTGACTTTTTTGCATGAAAAAAATCTACAAGATGATAATGACAGATCTACTTCCATGAACAATAGGAATTAGGAAAATATGTTAACTAGCAAATTATAAATGAAAAAAAAGAAGCAGCCAGCAGATGAAATTATTCATGGTTCAGCACTTCATGAGTCAGATAAGGAGAACAATAATGTCAACAAGGAACAAAATCATAGTTCAACACTTGATTAAATTAAGTAGGTAAATGATCCAAGCACCCAGAAACATTTGAAGTCTAACTTACAACATACTATCGGTCCTAGCAGGCAGCCTGCGGAAGAAGTTGATGGGTGCTGACGGCATCCTATGGCGAAATCTGGGATGTCTCATCATAAAGAACCCTGCCAATGCTGCCACCACCTGGACTGGTGTTACATAGAACACTAAGGCAGCTATAAGGCATAATGTGACAAAGAGTGCTGTAGCACGTGGATCACGCCAGCTCAGCAGTGCCTGAAACCGCTCCCCTTGGGTTGCTACATCACCAACTACAGTCTGAATTCTCCCAGCCACACTCCTTAGGCGATCATACCTCATTCTCACCAGCTCCGGATTCCTGCTCGTTGGAAATGTGTCAAACTCCTCATCTAGCTCATCAGGGTGGACTAGGTCGGCTTGTGAGATTTTTGTGTTCATGTGGGGAGGATATCTAGGCCGGTATCTGAAGTTCCATACTCCTATCAGAAACATGTAAAGAAAAGCTGTGGGCAGAATCAGTTCCGGGAAGCAAACAAGCATAAGGAAGAGAACATGGACAAGCACTGTGGTTATGGGATTCTTCCACATGCAAATATCAGTAAACCATTTGCCCACGGCAAATACTCCTGAGAAAACTGTCATGAGCCTGAAGAAATTCGCTTTGCTCCGTCTCATGCTCCAAAGATGTGAGTCCACATCAGACATGTATTCCACCACTTCCTTCCTAAGTGGTGGCTCAGCTCGGCCTAGCCTAGCTGCAACTATGTTGACAGCCTGGTGACGTAGCATGTCAAGCTGCATTACATTGAAGGGCCTTACATAGTGCATCTTTGGCAGAAGAGGCTTTGAGTATGTATAAAGCATGTTCACAAATGACGTGCATGAAAACCGAATTGCCAAATGCAGCTCCCCCATTTTCTTAACACCGGTTGGATGAAGAACTAGCAGCGGATATGAGTGGGTATATATGCGGCCTGCTTCAAGTGTTGAGATACGAATACGAACCTTTCCAATCTTCAGGTCTTTGTGACCATTGGAATCCTTATCCCCAAGCTGGCTGTTGTCAAACACACCTACAGTTAGTACTGTAGAAGGATCAAACACCTCCCAAGTGTACTGCTCATTGTACTTCGGACTCAGGTTGTCGACAAGGGTTCTTGTCCTGACCCATTTATGACCATACTTTGCTACACAGTATGTATCCGAAGTGCCCCTTCCATCACGTGTCTTCATCGGGTGAAGCCCCACGGCATTCAAGATTCCGAGCTCTAAAACCCCAATGGATGGCCTCCAGAGCTGCTTTGCCGTGGGGCGTAAGTCACTGCTGTAATGAGTAGACTCATCAAGAACATGGTATCCTCCATCAAGACAAACTCGAAGATGAAGGCGGCTCGAGAACTTGTCTTTCTTCAGCTGATCCACATCCACAGCAACTGGCTTTTCCAGATTAAACCATCGAGAATGGATCATACGATCATCGGCACGCCTATCTACAGAGTTTAGAGGTAATATGACCCTCCCAAGGATTTCATCCTTGCCCGGACCAACGCGGTCCTCAACTGAAATGACCAGATGATCTTCAAAGGGTTCAGAAGCCACAAATAAAAGGTCTTCATTCCAAAGTGGGTTTAGATTCCGAGCCTGAAGCGTTTTTGTTTTCATAACTTGGTTTCCAATCTGCACCTTGACATATGCGTCTGGAAAACGATTCTTCTCTGTTGCAAACAGGTCTTGTGCCTCTATAACATTCACACGCACATACCACAGCCTTGGTGCATGA
The DNA here is from genome assembly GCA_030142095.1 of Rubus idaeus. Lineage (NCBI taxonomy): Eukaryota > Viridiplantae > Streptophyta > Magnoliopsida > Rosales > Rosaceae > Rubus > Rubus idaeus. Next base: position 7,220,941 of record CM057969.1, read on the forward strand.
TAGACCTTTGAACGAATCACTGCAGATGCACCTGGTGAGCTATCAATAGGTGTAGCAGCATCAGAATGCCATGCATCAGAAAAAGCCTCATCTGCTTGAGTGCCAATCCAGACTGCAAGCATCAACTCCCCCTTAATCTTTTCTCCTTTCTTGTCCGAAAGCCGGTACCACTCTGGAGCCAGAGGACTGTCCGGTGGAACTCTTAGTGGCACCTCATTGATGTCAAATCTCACAATGCCCACAAAATCATCTTTAAGCAGATCTTTGTCTTTAACCACAACTTCTAATACAGATGCTTGCATGCGATCCTTTGAAAAAGCGAAAACCTGATTCCACACTGGATTTTGCTGCTTCTCGTAGTGTTTTGTAATCCCTTTGTAGTTTCCAATTCTTGCTTCAACGAAAGGATCAAGACTCCCTGTGACATCCATGGCAGGAAGCTCGCGAGCCTTAACAACTCTTACATAGAGAAAATACATTCTTTCAACTAGATCATAGGTGCTTGCAGTCTTGTCACCATGAATAACACGGCCACCAACAACTCTTCCACCTCCAAGGTAAGGGCTTGTCTCTTTAAGTGCATAATCAACAGGTTGTGATGATGAAGCGGAGTACATGCGAACCAGCTTTGTAGGCTGAGGTTCAGATTTCATTTGATCAACTTCATACTTGGGTACATAATGTGTATCTGGTGCAGCAGAAGAATGATGCTGATGTTGGCTCTCTTGACCTGGATTCGGCAGATGATGAAAGGTGTGTCTTGCCTCAGCTTTGTCACCTCGAAATGAGCTCATGCCAGGAGTTGAAACTCCTTGGGTCTGTGCAAGGCCTGGATCGTTATCAGTGAGGGATTCAGCAGCAGGCATTGGGGTGGAGGACTTAATTGTAGGGTCATCAGTAATATAAACCTTCAAACCAAGCTCTCCTCTTACACGTGAGAAGATGCCGCGCTTTTCCAAAGGGTAATGCAAGACAACAGCGTCAGAGTAGGGGACAAATGAATTCCCAGTGAGGCTAATTTTTCCAAGAAAGGACCTGGAGTGGGTAGCTTTGACATTGTTGTAGATATAGGCCTCAAGAGTGAGATAGTGCAGGTTTGAAGGATCAGAAATGTTGAAGTAGAAGCTTTCATTCCAAACGGGGCTGAGATCCTTTTCTTTAATAGTGGTGCGGAACCTCTGGCCATCAAAGTAAAGCTCCACAAAGGCATTGGATGAACCTTGCCCATCTTTAGGCAAAAGATTGTGGGCGCTGACCACATCCACCCCAAGCTTGAGGTTGTTCATAGTAGCATATATATGTGTGCTGTGACGAAAATGAAAATGACTACAGGTACCTGCAGAGAAGGGAATAATTCAAATTGAGATACTGATATTTCTGTAACTGCAAGCACTGACATGTAACAAGAGAGCTTTATACTCAAACAGATAATTTCATAGAATCAGGGGACATGTAATTAATAGTTAGTGTTTAAGTGAACAAACGAAATCAAAGAAAGCTCACAATAGATGGAACTGTACTACATGTCTACAAATTCTATAGAGAATAAGATAGACAACATCTGATGCAACTGTTAAAGAAATTGCATTTGGCATGGTATTTTACTTTTACATAAGCAAATGGCCTGAGCAATAATTCTAAGTAAAAGAAGAGAGAGGAGTAAACAAAGAGGAAGGTCAAAATGAAATAAGGTGGATCTAATTGGTGAGTTAAAGTGATGAACACATTTCACATCCAGTAGTAAATCCAAGTAAATGACCATCTGAACTTAATCCATATGAATCTATGATGGCATGAAATGGAAGCTCATTCCAGAGCAGAACCAAAAAAAAAATTCTAGCGAACATAACCATACCTTTAACTGAACCTTTAATACCCAGATAGTGATTGATAGTTCTTTAAAACAATGTCATCCAGTGCATCTATGTTTTATTTCTTTCTCTCTCTTTTTTTCAACAAAATAAATCAATGGAACAGTATCCAACTAAATGAAGAAAGAAAAGGCCATAACATAGAGTTGAAATATACAGCACACCTTTTTAAGAGCAGAATCTGTGGCAATAAATAATTAACCTCCTAACCGAGTCTAGAAGATCTCCTTTTAACTTCTTCTGCTTATTTCACTGGGCTACTTTTTGTAATTATTAGTAGTAAGCTCAAGTGAAGAGGATTTAAGCAAATCACGAAACTCCTTTTTGGCCAAAAGAAAATTGCTCATTAACTTGAAAACCACTAAAAGTGAGGGAGGCTTCAATAAAAGAGCCTTAAAGAAATCCTGTGGATTAGATTGGGAAGCCAAACAAGTCACCAAGTTTCTAGCACAGAGCATGTGCAAGAGCACCACCCATAAACACAAATTAAATAAAAATTAAGATCCTAAAAGCTCGCTTAACACACATGAGCTTCTTCACTGAAAATTCACCCCACCTAAAAGTCCAGAATTGGCCTTTGGGACTTGGATTTTGTGAGATCTGTTTGGTGATCCAGAAAGTGCATGCAGTATAATAATTATAAGCCTTGGAAAATATAAGCTGTGAAAATGCTTCACCCTAATTTATCCAATAACAGAGTTGTCAAGTTTCAACACAAAATCAAAACAGTGAAAGCTGCAAGGAAAGTGCCTAAAATTGAAAATGCAGGTAAAAAAGAGCTACAGTATATCATAGCTATAGCTAAACTTGAGAATGAAAAATGCCTACTCACATAAAAGAGCTTGGAAATGGAAAATTTGAGAACTAATATTGTTTACCTTGTTTAAAGCTTAAAGCTTCAGATTTTGGCCATCTTGAAGATGATCCAAGGTCAGTGATGAGACAGAAGGCCGGGTCTGGTACAGAGGGCACACAGAACAAGGAGTGGGGACTGAGGATGACAATGCAGCCAAAGAGAGTGGAGTTATGAGGAAATGGTGTTTGTGGTGATGAGACAAGAAAAACTGTGGGTCTTTTTCTCTCTCAGTTTTCTGAGAAATCTGACCAACTATTGCCTCTCTTCCTTTTCCAAGTTTTGGCTTCTCTTATTAATTCAGTCTTGGTAGCTGGAGATCCCCAAAAAACGGTTACCTTTTTTGTTTCTTTTTCAATGCACCAAACTTATGTTAATTAATGGAAAAATCATAACTCCCTCTTTTATGAGGATGACGACTTGTCGAGAGGGGCTGAATCCGTTGAATGCAACCCATATCGTTCGTGTGCGCGCTACATCATGTGAACAGCACATGATTAATGAACATTGGACATTCATTAATTGTATATAATCAAGGTAAACAATTCATCGGAGAATTGCATACGTGAGTGTTGTGTTTTGGTCATATCGCAATTTTAGTCGATTTCTCAAGTGAGCTTATTTTGATGTCAAATGATGGGAGAAAAAAAATATATTCAAACGATATACTATTAGCTTGAAGAATTGCCTTACAAAAAAAAAGTACTAAAATGCATTTTTTTTGTGTGTTATCGTACAAGGCAATTCTCCAAGGTAATGTACGTAGAGTACATTAGTATATGTATAATGATAAGTACGTATTCATGTCCTTACACTTTGAATGTGATTTTAGCTGTGTAGCTTGCTCTGACTTCCATGCTATGCCTGCGTAGCGTGACCACTGCGCCTCACTACTTCACTATTAATAATTGCCACACTTCTTCAATGCCAAATTGCCAATTAACTACCTCCCCGTGCATGCATGCATGTACTGTATCAATTAAACGGTCACGATCTATCCAAGTGTCAGCTGCAGATTTGGTCAGGTCCTCTCCAATTCCAGGCTCTTCTTGCTTTCATTGACCTCTTACCAGTTACCAACCGTCCAACTTACCGGTCAACCTGCAGGGCTTCAGGTTATTGTGAGGTTGGGTGAAATTCTTGAAAGCAACGGCGTCGTTTCAGAGCTTTCGCAAAATCATTTGGGCCAACACTCATCCGGCTTCACCCGAAAACACCAAGCCCAGTGGATTCGGACTTGCCCGAAATGCCGCGAATCTATAAAACCGGATAAGGTGGTTAACCACCGGTTGTGTGTATCGAAAAAAAGAGAAAGTCACCGGAGTTGACACTTATCTATCATCACCAGCAAGAGGAAGAGAAAAAGAGAAGATGAAGCTCAAAGTATACGTGGATAGAATGTCCCAACCATCACGTGCAATTTTGATCTTCTGCAAGTAATTCACTTTTTTTTCATAAATTTTTTTACTGTGTTTTATTGCCGTTAATGGTGATTATGTTGATCAACTTATCACTTTCTGCGGTAAATTGAATCTGGGTTGTTGTTTCTTGCTTCCTTTAATCTAAAGTTGAATTCTTTTTCTTTGGCTGTAATAGGATGAATCGAATAGACTTCGAGGAGGTCCAAATTAACATAGCCAAACGCCAACATCTGTCTCCTGAATTCAAAAGTAAGCCTTTTTATGAAGTTACCATTCAATTCAGGTTTATAATTGGTGATAGTGTAGTTCAACTTAGCTCAAAATTCATTTAGTAATAAAAAATTGTTTATATCATTTTTGGGTCGATGGTTGCAAATCCTGAGACCCAGTAGTGTGAAACTGATGTATTCATATTGGATGAGAAAATGGAAAAACATGTGATTTGTAGAAAATACACGACTTAAGAATTTAGCACAAGTGCATGAGATAAGAAGAATCAGTAAACTTGAAGGGTAAAAAATTTAAAATGACTGCTATCTGGTAGGTGTAGAATCATCTGTAGTTATTCTAATCATCTACTGAAATTAAAAAGAAAGGGATTGGAGATGATAACTGATCAATGCCTCACGGTTTTTGTTTTTGTTACAACCGTAGAAATAAACCCTATGGGACAAGTTCCTGCTATTGCTGATGGGAAATTTACTCTCTTTGAAAGGTAATTTGATTAAACTTTGTGTTTTAATGACAATCTTAGGTTATCTATATGCAATTCATTCATTCATTCTTTTGATTTTGTTTTTGCTAGTCATGCTGTTCTGGTCTATCTTGCTTGTGCATTTCCTGGAGTAGCAGATCATTGGTAAGTTCTTTTGATCTCATGCTTAATTGCTTTGAGAATGTTACAAAGTTAACGAACTATATGAGAAGGAAAACTGCAACTTCATCAACTAAGACATGCATGTGTGCAAATCATACCTACAGCTTAACAAATATTTTAATACATGTAAAGTAGGTTATCATGGTATCTGGATTCATGTAGCTTCCATTTCAGAATTATTGGTACTCTTAAATATTTTCTCAATTCTATTGTTAGTTCTGTAAATTTTTTTTTCTTCTTATGCCACCAGGTATCCTGCTGATCTTTTTAGAAGAGCTAAAATCAACTCAGTGTTGGATTGGCATCATTCTAACTTACGCCGTGGAGCAGGTATGAAGACTAGTCTCCCAATGACACTCCTATTGTTTTAGTGTTTGTTCCTATTGATCATGCTTTTATTCTTGCATAGAGGAAATACATGCCTTTTCTATCCAATCACATACATTTTTCCTATATGAATCCAAATATATGGAGTCATGTCTCACATTGCATTTGGTTGTTTTTGGGTAATGGTTATTGAACTTTGATACACATATATCTTTTTGCAGTAGTGAAATTCCAATGACATAATATGATACTGATTGTTCTTTGTTGCGTTTTCACTCTTATATCAAAATACATGAGGACACCTCTGGAACTATTATGTAAAATAAATGTTATTTTGCCTTGTTTTATTAATTGTTTGTTGATGCGTCTCTTTCAGCGACCTATGTTCTAAATACTGTACTTGCACCTGTGCTTGGTCTTCCGTCAAATCCACAAGCAGCTGCTGAAGCTGAGAAACTTTTGTCCTCCTCCTTGTCAAAAATAGAGTCTATTTGGCTCAAGGGGAATGGAAAGTTCTTGTTGGGTGGCTTGCAACCATCCATAGCCGATCTGAGCCTGGTTTGTGAAATTATGCAACTCGAGGTATATAAACTGAATGCTTATTAAAGTTACTTTATAATGGGATATAAGTTTCACTTAAAAGTTTGGCGGGTTAGGAAGGATATCTTTGTGAAGTACAGTGAACACATCTACTGATAAGGTTTGGCAAATGGAAGTTTAAGCATTTCATAATTTTTCTTTTTCCCATTTGCCTGCTGATTTATCTGAAGAGTGGTAACCATGTTTTTATTGTAGGTTAATAGATATGAAGGATGGTAGTCATCCTCATTTCCCCTTTGTTCTATTGCTTAGTTGAATTTCACTTTGTTTTCTAACTTAGCTTACTATTTACAAGGAAACATGTTGATCATCCTCCCTTTACATCTAAAAGTGTATCATTGTTGTTTACTTTATTTTGTTCCTTGGTAATTGGTATATCTCTTATCAGAAAAATGGTATTTTCTGATATCAATGGAAGACATCATGTGATCTTATAATGCAAATTATTCTGTGTAGCTTTTGGACGAGAATGACCACAGCCGGATACTTGGCCCGCACAAGAAAGTTCTAGAGTGGATTGAGAATACAAAAACTGCGACAAGACCTCACTTTGAAGAAGTACATCAAGTCCTCTACAGAGCCAAAACAAGATTTCAAGAGCAGCGATCGATGGGATCAAACAACACGACTGATTCTAGCAATAGAATGGCGTTGCCTTCAAAGATGTGAGAATCCTTATGTCATTGCAAAACTGTAATAAGAATAATGGGCTTTTCTTGGGGAAGCTTGAGTCTGGCCTTCAACTGTAAATGTCACTGTATGTGTGACTGTTTCAGTGTCTCAAACATTTACTGTCTTTCTTTACTTTAAGTTAATACATGGGCTTTGTCACTTCCATATTTGTTACTTGAGCAATGAGATGCCCCACTCTATTTCTCTTTCCCTCTTGCTAGAATGTATCCTGCAGCTGTAGTATAAAGGCCTGTTTCATGAATCTTCTCGCAAGCGAATTCCATTCATTTTCAGATTGCAATACCATACATGATACATGGGCAGCAAACAGTTCTTTATAATCTATATACGCTTACCTTGTATCTACTAACTGCTTAGCTTTGTAGAAGTACTGGTATAACTCAAACTTGTACATGAATATACAAATAGTAGAGGAATCACATTCTGCATTGAGTCATACAAAAAAACAAACCACTTTTCTTTTGCTTTTGACTAGGCTGCACAAATCCAATTGAGTTGTGCTCTCCTTCACGGGCTTCACGTGTTCCTCTATAATGCAAGTGGAGCCAATATCAACAGTGTGTATCTAAAAAAAGAGAAAGTCACCGGAGTTGATACTGGAGTACTGGACTATCATCACCAGCAAGAGGAAGAGAAAAAGAGAAGATGAAGCTCAAAGTATACGTGGATAGAATGTCCCAACCATCACGTGCAATTTTGATCTTCTGCAAGTAATTCACTTTTTGTTTTCATAAATTTTTACTGTGTTTTATTGCTGTTAATGGTGATCATGTTGATCAACTTGTCACTTTCTGCTGTAAATTGAATCTGGGTTGTTGTTTCTTTCTTCTTGTAATCTAAAGTTGAATTCTTTTTTCTTCGACTGTAATAGGATGAATGGAATAGACTTCGAGGAGGTCCAAATTGACATAGCCAAACGCCAACACCTGTCTCCTGAATTCAAAAGTAAGCCTTTTTTATGAAGCTACCATTCAATTGAGGTTTATAATTGGTGATAGTCTAGTTCAACTTGGCTCAAAATTCATTTCGTAATGAAAATTGGTGATATACATTTTTGGGTCATTTCATTATCTGTGTGGAACTGATGTATTCATACTGGATGAGAGCCAGGGATGAGAAAATGGAATAACATGTGATTGTAGAAAGTACATGAATTAAGAATTTAGCGCAAGTGCATGAGATAAGAAGAGTCGGTAAACTTGGAAGGGTAAAAAAATTAAAATTACTGCTATCTGGTAGATGGAGAATCATCTGTAGTAACTTTTGTCTGAGGTCGTGAGGCTTGTTTTTGCTCTTGCTAATGGAGTCTTGTCGTTGAGGTTAAGGACCACAATCATGTACTGAAATTAAAAAAGAACGGGATGATATAACTGATCAATGCCTGACGGTTTTTGTTTTTATTGTTGTTATGACTGTAGAAATAAACCCTATGGGACAAGTTCCTGCTATTGCTGATGGGGAATTTACGCTCTTTGAAAGGTAATTTGATTAAACTTTTTTGTGTTTTAATGACAATCTTAGGTTATCTATATTCAATTCATTCATTCATTCATTCTCTCAAATTATTATTTTTGGCAGCCATGCAATTCTGATCCATCTTGCTTGTGCATTTCCTGGAGTAGCAGATCATTGGTAAGTCCTTTTGCTTCTTTGGAGAAGTTAATTCTTTGATCTCATGCTCACTTGCTTTGAGAATGTAACAAAGTTATGAACTATATGACTATATGAGAAGGAAAACCGCAACTTCATCAACTAAGATATTCATGTGGGCAAATCATCGGAGGTTTTGTTAATCCACTGCTAAAAACATACCTACAGCTTAAAAAAGAATTATTACATGTAAAGTAAGTTATCCTGGTATGATTCATGCAGCTTCATTTTCATAATTATTGGTACTCTTAAATACTTCCTCAATTCTATCATTAGTTCTGTAAATAACGTTTTTCTTACGCATGCCTTTAGGTATCGATTTTCTTTTAACTTTTAATTTATTTTACCAAATTTTTTTATTTTAACTTTTTTTAATATAATAAATCACTACCTCAAACTTATTTTAATTTTATCACATTCAACTCCCACTTTCCACAAACCCCACCACACCACAACCACCAATACCACCATCATAATCATCTTCCTCAACTTTCAATCAATCCATCACTATCTTTTTCACCATAAAAACTTTCACTTTCTCCCTATCTCCTTATCCTTACTTGAGGGGAGAATAAAAATAATGAGAAAAAAGAAACTACCACCGGAGAATCATTCAGATTTCAAAAATTCAAAAAATTCTCTCAACCAACCTTCCAAAATCTCCCGACCCCATCCCCCGACACCCAATATACACCCTTCTCGAGATAATCTTAATTTCCCATCTTCCATCATCCAAATCACTATCCTTCACAAATTTTCTAAATTAATCTTTAGGCAATTTTCCCACCATTCCATCTCATCCATTCACATTTCTAAATCAAAAATACCAAACAAACTTAGACTTACTAAAAGAGGAAGAGGAGGAATACATCACACTTGAGACATCAAATTATTTTATTGAGAATTTCTCAACTCTCTTTTACTTTTATTTATCATTTCATATCGATTTGTATTCAGATATACTTCGAGGTGCTAGGGGGTGTGGGATTGGATTATTCTTATATCTTTGTGTTTGGTTTTTTTGTGTCAATTTTGTTAGAGCTTGTTTAGGAATGATGTCTGGTTGCTTAAGGTAGGATTTCACTATTCTCTTAGTTTTTGGTTTGGAGAGAGATTGAATGTAATGTTTATGTTAATTCTGGACCTGCCTATTTAATTACTTGGGGACTTTAACGAGATTTGGTAGTGAATTAGGAAGCTTTGGCCTTAATACCAAAGTCTTTTAAGACGACCTAAAACTAAGAGGTGAAGGTAAGGAGTTGACCTGGCAAACAGGCATGTTCCGGTGTTGTTCATCGAGGGGGAGTTAACCCAAAACCCCCGTTCCATTAAACCAAACAAACACACTTGGGTTGACCCCCCCTCGTTTTTACTTAGTTTTTACTTTTTGGTGTTACTGGGGGGTTGCTTTGTCCTGGGGCCTTTGAAAACCCCCCCTGTTCACCACCCTCTCTCCTTTCGGCGACACGTCCCCCGGGGCTCCAACGGCCCCCCCTTTTCCAAACGTTTATATAAGCTAGACTATACGACACGTCAGTATCCGGCTGATCTTTTTAGGAGAGCTAAAATCAATTCAGTGTTGGATTGGCATCATTCTAACTTACGCCGTGGAGCAGGTATGGATACTTGTCTCCCAATTGACACTCCTAATAGTGTTTGATCCTATCTTTTATCTTGCATAGAAGAAATACAATAGAAGTTCCTTCTGGAGTGAATCAATAGAAGTTTGTTGGAGTGACTAGTGATGAAAGATGGGATAGATTCACGTCTTGAAAGGGAAGAAAATTTTTATTGGCTCACTTCTCGAGTCATGGTCACGGTTTTTTGTTCAGATTCTAAAGGAAAGGAGCATAAACTGTGGGAGAAATAATACTGTAATAAAATCTGAGAGTACATACCAGGCAATATGTATTGAACCTTGTTTTATGATAAGCAGTTCAGTGACTTCCTTTGAATACTCACTTTCTGCCAACTTTAATCTCATGAACCATAATATGTCATTATTAAAGTCGTTTCTATTCAATCACATACATTGTCCTATATGAATCCAAATATATGGAGTCATGTCTCACATTGCATTCGGTAGTTTTTTGGCAGTGGTTATTGAACTTTGATATGCATGTCTTTTTGCAGTAGTGAAATTCCAGGGACATAATATGATACTGATTGTTCTTTGTTGCGTGTTCACTCTTGTATCAAGATACATGAGGACACCTATGGAACTATTATCTACATAAATGTGTTTTTTCCTTGTCTTATTAATCTTTCCTTGATGCGTCTCTTTTCAGCAACCTATGTTCAAAATACCGTACTTGCACCTGTGCTTGGAATTTCATCAAATCCACAGGCAGCTGTTGAAGCTGAGAAACTTTTGTCCTCCTCTTTGTCAAAAATAGAGTCTATTTGGCTCAAGGAGAATGGAAAATTCCTGTTGGGTGGCTTTCAACCATCCATAGCCGATCTCAGCCTGGTTTGTGAAATTATGCAACTTGAGGTATGCTTATTAAAGTTACTCTATAATGGGATATTAGGTTCAGTTAAAAGTTTGGGGGGTTAGGCAGGATATCTTTGTGAACTGTGAAGTACAATGAACACATCTCTACTGATAAGGTTTGGCAAATGGAAGTTTAAGCATTTCATAATTTTTCTTTCCCATTTACCTGTTGATTTATCTGAAGAGTGGTAACCAGGTTCATATGTTTGGTTAATAGATGTGAAGGGTGATAGTCATCCTCCTTTCACCTTTGTTGTATTGCTAATTTGAATATCACTCCGTTTTCTAACTTAGCGTACTATTTAGAAGGGAACATGTTGATTCATACGCCATGCACATCTTTTTGCTTAAGCTATCATTGTTGTTTATTTTAGTTTGTTCCTTGGTAGTTGGTATTTCTCTTATTACAAAAATGGTATTTTCTGATATCAATGGAAGAAGTCGTGTGATCTTATAATGCAAATTATTTTTGTAGCTTTTGGACGAGAAAGACCGCAGTCGGATACTTGGCCCGCACAAGAAAGTTCTAGAGTGGATTGAGAATACAAAAACTGCGACCAAACCTCACTTTGAAGAAGTACATCAAGTCCTCTACAGACTCAAAACAAGATTTCAAGAGCAGCGGTCGATGGAATCAAACACCTAGGCTGATTCTAGCAATAGAATGGTTTTGCCTTAAAAGATGTGAGAATCCTTGTATGTGTGGAAGCTTGACTCTGGCCTTCAACTGTATGTGTGACTGTGTCTAACATTTCTGGCTTGCTTTAGGCTTAGTTTGGTAAAGTTGGGCTTTTACGTGAAGCTTTTTGCTGTGTTGTGAGAATAAGTGGCTGCAAAGCAAAACAGCTAGGTGTTTGGTAAACTGGCTTTTTAAAAGTGTTGTGAGTACTAAAAGCAGTGAGAGAGTGTTTGGTAAACTGACTTTTTGTAAGTACTATGAGTTTGTAAAATGACCAATATAGACGTAATGTTGAAAAAATACATATATTATTTGAAAAGTTGAAATAAAATCCTATATTTTCTCTTTTTGCTCGTAAAGTGGTAATTGAAGATTAGCTTGTAGAATTAGCAGAAAATATGCATTTGTGGCACTCAATGATGATCAAAGAGTTCTTGAAGTTTGATTACATGAGAAATTTCAAATGGAGATTAGGAAAAATAAAAAGAACAAGAAAAAAACAAAGAAATCCTTAAATTGAATATTAATTAAAAACAATAATCATGTTTCAATCTTCATTAGGAATACTGGTATGTCAGTTCTCATTAGGATTCTTCTTCTATTCATTATAAATAATTTACTACGAAAAAAAATAAAATAAAATAAAAGAAGAAGGAGAGGAGATCGGATCCCCTTCCCCTCCCCACCTTCATTTGCAATTTTCTCAACCATAATTACGACATGGGATTGAACCCTTTTCCATTCAATGGTCCTTTGCCTTTTGATTTCTCAACCATGATTGTTTAACGATCCAAACATGGAAACTAGCAATGGTGAATTTTTGAGAAATTTTAAATATTTTTTGTTGTCGAAACCATGGTTTTTCACTTAAAATTGTAAGTTATAACACATGATTTTTGGGCAAAATCGTATATTTTTATTTTTGCACCAAAATCTGCCAACATTCAAATCATAATTTTTAAGGATTTCTCAAGTTGACAGAACACAAAAATATTGATACATTTATTTTTTTAAGATTTTTCAAAGTTGGAAAACTAGAAAATTCATTTAAAAAATAAACAATTCTAGATTTTCGAGCAAAATCAGTTGAACCACCTTTTAAAAATCATGTTTTACCAATAATAAAGTTTTGGCACGGCAAAGTTAAAAGTCAAAGGGGGTTTGCAAGGTTTGGCATGTCGTGGGACCTCCAAACTTTATAAGCCATGTCAACCCCCTTTCTCTTATACTTACTTTGGTACAAAACTTTATCAATGTTAAAAAATGATTATTAAAGTTTTTCCACTGATTTTACTCGAAAATCTCGAGTCATTTGTGAGTTATGATTTTTCAAAGTCGGAAAAGTTAAAAAATCTTAACATACGATCAAGTATGTTTTATCAATGATGAAGTTTTGACACTGGTAAAGTTGAAGAGAAAAATACAGTTCACAATGAGGCATCTCGAGATCGCCTTGACACTTCCAACGATGTCCATGCAAGCAAACCTAACCGGCGATACCCATACAAGATAGGGTCGTAACGATGTCTATGCTCATACTAAGGATGCCCACGATGCCTATGCAATTTTTCAAAATTGAAAAACTAGAAAATTCATAAAAACTAAACGATTAGAGATTTTTTAGTTCAGTTAATTAGAACACCTTAAAAAATATATATTTTTACCAATGGTAAATTTTTATTTATTTTTTGTTGTAACCACAGTTTTTCACCAAAAACTATTGGTTATAAGTTTATAACATACGATTTTTGGGCCAAATTCTCGTGTTGTTATTTTCTTATCAAAATATTTCTATACTTAAATCATGATTTCTAAAGACTTCCGATCTCGAGTTGTCAAAACGCAAAAATACAAAAACTGCGGCAAGACCTCACTTTGAAAAAGTACATCAAGTCCTCTACAGAGCCAAAACAGGATTTCAAGATCAGCGATCGATGGGATCAAACAACACGACTGATTCTAGCAATAGAATGGCTTTGTCTTCAAAGATGTGAGAATCCTTATGTCATTGCAAAACCGTAATAAGAATAAATAATAATGGGCTTTTCTTGTGGAAGCTTGAGTCTGGCCTTCAACTGTAAATGTCACTGTAAGTGTGACTGTTTCAGTGTTTCTAACATTTACTGTCTTGCTTTACTTTAAGTTAATACATGGGCTTTGTCGATCACTTTCATATTTGTTTCTTCAGCAATGAGATGCACCACTCTATTTCTCTTTCCCTCTTGCTAGGATGTATCCTGCAGCTGTAGTATAAAGGCCTGTTTCATGAATCTTCTCGCAAGCGAATTCCATTCATTTTCATATATATTGTAATACTATACATGGGCAGCAAACAATCCTTACTCTATGATCTGTATACACTTCTCTTCTATCTACTAGATGCCTAGCTTTGTAGAAGTACTGGTATAACTCAGAATTCTACATGAATATACACTACTGGATAAAACCATTATGTTCATTCGACCCTTACTTCATGTATCTCAAGGATATCCAACTTGTTGGGTCTCTTGTAATTCTTCAACAACAGAGAACAGCACACAACACTAACAGAGGAGGCTGCCATTGCAGCTCCTGCAACCCATGGTGGTAATCTAAACCCAGTGGAAGGAAAAAGGGCGCCTGCAGCTATTGGGATTCCGAGCACATTGTAACCCAATGCCCAAATGTAGTTCAAACGAATCCGGGAAAATGTTTTCCGGGAAAGGTCAATGGCTGTTATCACATCTTCCAAGTTGCTCTTCATAAGAACAATGTCAGCTGCCTCAATAGCAATGTCTGTGCCGGCACCAATTGCCATTCCAACATCTGCAGCAACAAGTGCTGGTGAGTCGTTGATCCCATCTCCCACCATTGCCACAACGTAGCCTGAAGACTGTGAATGAGAAGAGTGAAGCTTACTGCATTAGAATAACTAACCAAGTTTTCTCAATAAAAGCAAGTTCATTACAGTATTGTTCATTACAGCCTGAAGCCTGTGAATGAGAAGAGTGAAGCTTACTGCATTAGAATAACTAACCAAGTTTTCTCAATAAAAGCAAGTTCATTACAGTACATAACTCACCTGCAAATCCTTCACTTTCTCAGCTTTGTGTTCGGGTTTGGCTTCTGCAATCACGGTCTCAATTTCAGTTTCCTTGGCAATGGAATTGGCTGTGCCCCAATTGTCACCTGTAACCATGATGCTTTTAACTCCCATAGACTTGAGTATGGAAATGACTTCTCGAGCACTAGGTTTCAGTGGATCAGATATGGCTACAATTCCTGCAATTTCGCTATCTATAGCTATTAGAATGCCAGTTTGAGCCAATGCTTCAGCTTCCGCAAGTGCGACTTCAGCCTCCTCTGGAATGGTAATGTTAACGTCCGACATTAAGCTCTTGTTGCCTACAGTTATTTCCTTGTTTCTAACAACTGCCTTCACTCCTTGGCCGGTAATGGATGCAAAGTTTTGTGCTTCTGGCCAGGTAGTATTCTCTTCATCTTCTCTGATTTTCTTGGCATACTCAACAATAGCTTTGGCTAGTGGGTGCTCACTGTTTACCTAATATATTCACATCACAATCAATCATCAATGAACATTAATTATACTTGAGCTTTATTTCAAATACTGTAAATTACCATTAAATTTGTCACAGAAACAAAATTATTCCCTACCTCAGTTGCAGCAACAAGTTCATAGAATTCTTGAGGTAGCATTTTGTTGAAGAGTTTGGTGTTGACAACCAATGGCTTCCCAATTGTGAGAGTCCCTGTCTTGTCAAACACAATGCAGTTCACCTACATTACAGATCGATGAGAATTATGAACGCTAAGCTGTCTTTAAAGATAATGAAGTAGCTTCGTGACATAATGGCTGCCATGATTTTCTAAATTTAGCTATCATGAACTGGTCCTCTAATTTTAATGACCAAGGAGTATGGAGAAATTTTTTTCGAGTTTATGGTTAGTAGGGATGTGCTAGATGAATGTCACTTGCCAACCTTATGTGCACTCTCTAATGCTTGTCCCCCTTTGATCAGTATACCTTGAGATGCACCAACTCCAGTACCAACCATAACGGCAGTAGGAGTTGCTAGGCCTAAAGCACAAGGGCAAGCAATGACCATGACCGAGATCCCAAACTGAAGAGCAAGCTCAAAACTGTCAATCGAAGATGGTATCCAAGAATGTGGGTAGCTGTGGTACTTCCCTGCTAAGAACCAGGCAAGCCAAGTCGAAAACGAAAGTATGATGACCTGCAACATTGAGCCATTAATTAACAAAGGTATGCACAAAGTAAATACTAATTACTACTTAGAACATTTTAAAGCGGGTTCAGAAAGATGATATGACTGACACTCATGTCTAAGTGGTTACCATTGGCACAAAGTATTTGGAAATGCGATCAGCAAACTTTTGTACAGGAGCTTTAGCCATCTGGGCAGACTCGACAAGCCTCACAATCTGCGAAAGAGCACTCTCTGATCCAACCCTCGTTGCCTTAATATGCAACACTCCATTCTCATTCACGGTTCCTCCAATTACTGCATCGCCCTCCTTTTTTGGTCACTGGCCGTGCTTCTCCAGTTATCATGCTTTCATTCACATGACTTTGTCCCCACGTAACAATACCATCACAAGCTACTTTGGCACCAGGAATAGCTTTAATCATATCATTCTTTTGTATCAACCGGCTATCCATTTCTTGTTCATTTATCACATTTCCTTCCTCATTCAGAGTTAGTAGTGTTGCTTTCTCCGGTGCCAAGTCCATAAGCTTGGCAATGGCCTCAGATGTCTTGCCTTTTGCCAAAACTTCTAGATACTTCCCTAACAGGATGAATGTAATAAGCATTGAACTAGTCTCAAAAAAATCTGTACCCTTGAAATCCTTGTAGCTTGCAGATCTTAAAACTATGTAGACCGAGTAGAAGTAGGCTGCATTTGTTCCCAAGGCTATCAAAACATCCATGTTAGCCGAACCATGGCGCAATGCTTTGTAAGCTCCAATGTAGAACCTCCTGCCTATGATGAACTGCACTGGAGTGGACAACTCCCACCTCAGAATCTGACCAACAGTCAACTTATTCACAAGTTTTACATCCAACACCTTCTTAATTCCAGGGATATACATCAAGACCATGGAGGTTAAAAACACAGGAATTGTACAAATCAAACTCCACAAGAACAATTTATAATATTGCTTAATTTCCTTCTGTCTATGAGTGTCTTTTTCTGCTTCAGGGTATATCATTGCTTTGAAATGCGCAGACCCTGATGACTCGATGGCTTCAATAAGGGTTCTTGGTCCTATCATATCTGATTTATATGAAATTGAAATTTTGTTGAGTTCAGGAACTGTCTCTATGTCTTGGACCCCAGGAAGTGCTTCAAGAGTTTTTGCTATTGCTCTAATTGACTGTTCAACCTTTATGCCATCAACTTTAAGCTCTATCTTGCTAATGTCTTCCCCGATACTAATAAGTTTGGCTTCGAATCCAGTGTTTTCTATGGTTTCCAATAGCTGATGGGAGGTAACAATGTTCGGGTCATAATGAACCTCTGCTTCTTCAGTTGCTAAGGCCACCTGAGCTCTTTGCACACCATGAATTGCTTGCAGAGCTGATTCAACAGTGGAGGAGCAAGATGTGCAAGTCATTCCATTTATGCTTATTCTGCATACTTGTCTGGATTTGTCATTTGCCTCTTGCTTGATCAGTTTGGCTTCAAATCCAGCATCTTCAATAGTCTTACTTATCTTGTCCTCCTACATGTATTGACAGGCTATATAAGGCTTCATTAAATAACTAAGGCTGGAACATTAGATGCAAGGATTGAAACATATAAAGAAAACAATTCAGTTCCCTTTATATGGTCTTTAGATATAATTCAGTTCCATCTATATGGTCTTGGACTCTTGGTCCTTTGCACCACAGAAAACAATCTTTTATTTTGGTTTATGGTGTTCGAGGTATATCCTGTTCATCTTTCCTGGTCTCATTAATTTTTCATCTCAATACACACTTTTTTTTTGGACGAATACACATACTAGCTTAAAGAGATTTTTCAGAATTATGTTTTTATTTTCAATACTTTTTACACTGAAAATTTATGAATTTCAATTTTTTTTATCGAATCACAAAAATATGTTTTGATCAAATCCAAGTCAGTTCGGTACAGTCTAAAAATATGATTAATGTACAGTATTTACTCATTTGTAATGTACGTTTACTAAGCATAATTTAAGGACTTGCATCTTGCCAAAAATTTAGGTATTTGTATCTAACGAGTAAATTTAAGATTGCCAAAAAAAGAAGTATCTAAAAAGTAAAGACCTCTATCTTAAATGTTATATAATCATTTATATTTTATTTTCCATTACATCATTTTAACTTACAAACTAACCATAACATGTAGTAGCAATTAATTCAAAATGCTTTTATCCAAAAAAATAATAATAATTCAAAATGCTACTAAGTTTGGGAACGAGGTCTTCCTCTATCTTAATTGTTGCTGATATTTTTCATCTAGATCGGATGGGTTGTGGCTGTGCTAAGAGTTTTGTTATGTAATTATATTTTTTCGATCATCTAAAAAAAAATTGATTCAAAATGCAAGAGTCAGAGTTTACTTTTGGTTTGTGTTTCCAGACTAGACTTGCGCGTTAGTAATAAGAATCATCCTTCCTCTATATATAGCATAAAACTTGCAAATAATGTAGTGCTTTCAAATCAAGATAATTCTGGTCAAAAGGTACGTAAGTGAATGTAGCTTTTGAAACTAATCAAGTTACAAACAAATATGATTTGTTTTTAGAACCAGGGGTTGGGATTGGGGCTCTTGCCAGTTGCTAAGAGATTTTATTTATTTCTTAAAGTTTTTAATTGGTTATTGATTATTTTGAAGGGGGGGAGGAACCTTTTCCCAATTCTTATCGACTAGACTCACCAAGAGGATCTCTTATTTCCCCATCAAGTAATCTCAGCCTTCCATTTCGAAATGGAGGGCCCAGATTTATTGCATTTTTCTCAAACCTTATACCTCACCCCAAAAGTGTAAACAATCTTGGCTCTCCATTTCGAAATGGGGGGCTGAGATTGCTTGGTGAGGCAAAATCCTCTCCTCTTGGTGAGGAGAGGACCCGAGTCCGGGGTGGGGGAGGAACCTTTTCCCAACTGTAACAAACTTTTATTTTTCTTATTTTGTTGATGGTAAAGCTCTGCCTAAAAAGGGTATTTTTTTATAAGCAGATAATCCAACGCTAAACCTCACAGAGTATTCAGCTTACATTCGCGCAATTTGCAGAACCTATCCAGTTTCCGCAAGACCATACATCATGGGTTTCTTAATTTTCTTCTTTTACAATATAGTGACCTCTTTTTTCTTTTCTTTTTTACAAACTTGGGGAGAGTTTTCGGACTTTTATTAATATTTTATTGGAGAAAAATTATTTGTTATAGACTGAATACTAGTTAGCACAATATTGTGACCTCTACACTCACAAAAATTAAAAAGAATAAAAGATTATAGACTTAGGGTGTTGTTATTAACACACTCCCTTATTTCTATTTTTTTTATGCACACATTTTAGAAAGAAATATAAATAAGGGTGCATTGTTAATAACAATGCCCTAGACTTATAAAGACCCATGACCATCAATAAAATAAGTATTATATTTTTTGTTTAATTTTAGTTACTTTCAAACAAAGATTAATGATAGCCATGTGACATGACCCCATCCACAATCAGAACATTTGTCATGATAATGGCCCCCCTTGAGAAGAGCCAGAGTTTTCATGATAAATGCCTCCCCAGTTACTCAAAAATTATTTTGAAGTTCAATGAGCTGGCCTTTCAGTTGAATGAAAAAAAAAAGGAATACAAAACTTAATACTTGTGAAAAAGAAAACGAAAAATTCCGATAAAAAATGGGAAGAAAAACAAGAACTAAACTCACGTTAACGAAGCTGGGATAGTAGAGAACAAGGGCTGTATTATTCAGCACATCGACGGCGGCCTCTTGTATCCCCGGGAGACGCTTCACCGCCTTCTCCACCGAGCCGGCACAAGCAGCACATGTCATTCCGGCCACAGAGAACAAGGCCTTGACCTCGGAGCCCTTCGCCTTCCTCGCTGCTTCGGGAGACGTGCCTTTCGGGTATCGGGGCATCGAGGGATAGTGTGGCCGTGGCCCGGGTGACATAGCACCCGAGCAATCGGTGCAAATGCAACTCATGAATTTGGAATGATCTGCAAGCTTAACAAGATGCCTTTCTTTCTGGGTTTGGGATGAGTGAGCTAGCTAGGCATATTTAAAGGAGAAATGGAAGCATGCACTCTGGAAATAATGGAATTTTAAATTCTTTTTGGGTAGTGGGATATGTTCCCGTATATATTGTTTGAAAGTAAAAAGGGTGTAATAAAATAAGGTTTGAGTGGGAAATGGTGTCCTACCATTACCAGTATTAAAGTATCAAAACGACCTTTTGGTGTTGTTTCTTCTGTAACGGGATTTTAAGGATGAAACATTCATGGACAAACCCCCAAATCCCATATGACTGAAACTCTGAAAGAGATAGTACTGATTATATAATGCATGGCCTTAAAACCTAAGCTTGGATGAGTGGCGGATTAATTATTATATGATTCATATCTATACAAATATTTCATATATATATACAGTTGATTTTTTTTTTGGCTAATATATATATACAGTTGCTTGACGGATAAGTTTTTCAAAGGAAGTTAAAAATGAACGAAACCGCCGTTGGATTCATTGAATTACTTTCATAATAATCGGAAAGAGCAAATGTGCACACTATGTATTTTTCTTCTTTTTTTGTAAATACGTAAGGTTTCTCACATATTGTATTACCATATTATATATGGCCAGCACATATATATATATATATATTTATTATTATTATTCAATTAAAATTTCACCCGAAAGTCGCGCGCTTGCACACAATATATATATATATATAGTAAGGCTATGGTATGTTAACATTTCGCATACATCATGATGAGTGAAAGTCTTTATTAAAGAAAATTAGGTCCTTATTAGAATAAATTAGGTTCTCGTTTGAGTAACTAAGTCCTAAAAGTGGTAATTATAATATTTTACGATTTGACGACACATATTATAACTTTGACAACTTATGTGATAACTATGAAAAAACTCTCGTTAAAATAAATAAGGTTCTCATTAGAGTAAATAAGTTCTCGTTTGAGTAATTAAGTCATAAAATTTGTTTTTTTTAGGTCATAAAATTTGTAATTGTACGTATAAGATACGTTAATATACACTAGAAATTTCCATATATATAATGTCATATGTGTTTGCAAATCCAAGATCTCATCTCTCAAGTTTCGTATATATGTTTGATCAGGAGGCTGATTATAGTTATATAATCTAACTTCGATGGCTAAATTAACTTGCAAAAATACGTACACTAGTTGACTCACACTATTTGATAAGGAATGCACTATAGTTTAAGGTGTAACTTGTAATGTATGCTTTCTTTGGTTAGTCTCTTAGTTTTAGCCAATTAATTAGAAACATCAAACATCAAACATGAGTGAAATGTCCACACTTAATGTATATGCTATTTATATTTACAATTAGCATTTAAACTTTGGGACCAAGCTAGTAGTTAATTAAAAAATGTATCTTGTTGCAGGGTCAGTCATCAAAATTTGGAGGGCTGAAGAATGCAAGAGGTCTTAGACCTCGTTTGGTTCACGGATTTTAGGTCATGGGAAAAGAAATGACAGAAAACTCAAGCATTTTTTGTGTTTGGGCCTTTGGGGTGCCAAGGGAAAAAAAATGTATATCTTCCTGAAAGAAATGAAAATAAGGAGGAAAATGGTTCCCTCCACACTCCAAGATATTCATTTTCTCTACCACTTTCCTCTCTATCACTTTCTTGCATTTATTACAAAATATTATGACTATTAAAAATAATACCATATTCAATTGTAGATACTAAATTTTAAAGAATATGATAGAAGAATTGTTAGAGATACGATAAAAAAATTATATGAATTTTAACTTTTGAGTCTCTATAATAAAAAAAATTAGAAAAGTTGTTGGAGATGTTCTTATCGATCTTAGAGGTAAGAGATGGCTACAAATTGTTATATTGAACAATAGGGTGATAATAATCAGGAGGAGCAGGAGGTTTTTTAGTAGAAAAGAATATTTATTCAATAACATAAAAGTTACAAAATATGAAAGTAACAAGTTGTGACAGCATCCTTACTCATAACTTCAGTAATGAGATAATCATGCACTATCCTAAAAATGACATTTGTTGCAGGTAGATGGAACTGTGGACAAGATGGAAATCCGAACGGCCATGTGTTTAGGGTTTACCAATTCGATCATGGTATATAAATACCACTTCAACCAACTCCTATTCCTTTCTCTTTTATTATGGCTTCTGGATGCCCTGTTGGTGGCACTACCTGCACCACTTCAGGGTCGGTCTTGAATCACTGGTGAGGACATATATGACTTGGATAAAATAAGATTGGCATCATATATAACTGACCTAACCAAATTAAAGATTGAGAAAGCTAGCTGATTGATACCACAACTAAGGCTCTATGTCAATCTTAAGAGTGTTTTCTCTTCATTAATTATTTCACATCATCATCTTATAATTAATGAAGCAAGAAATCAACAAGACAGACTTAAATTAAAGAAAGAAATTGATGTATACAGGGCCATTAAAAAAAACAAAATAACACGCAATTGCTAGGTAGTCGTGATAAAGGCATCGTCAATTGTTATCTTTGGAATTAGCCCAAGTGGTGAAGAAGGGCAAAAAAATTGAATTAGGATTAGATTAGGTCAGAATAAGTTTGATCATCTCCAATAAATAAAAAAAGACATCCAATAGATAAAAAAAAGACATCGCCAATTACTTGTTGTACAAGAAAGTGAGTCACACATAACATTGCTAGCTAGCCAGGCTGATGCCTCAGAAAGGCATAACTGACATTGTAGCTAGGTTGATTGTTGTTATTTTCTTTTTGGTTTACTTTTTTTTTGTTACATGGGAGCCTAAAAATGCCCAGACAAAAGAACAAAGAAAGGAAAACTAGCCAAATTGGCTACAAGGAACTCTTCTAGCATGAGTAATGTCATCAAGGTCATCCAAGCACTAGAAGCATAGCAATGACATGACAAAAAAACATAATACCAAAACTTTATGCGGTGGAATGGTGGATCAGTAATGTCCATTAATATTCTTTTAGAAAAAGTGTTTTGGAGGAAAAAAAATTTGCCTTATTGAAATGAAAAGAATTTATTTTAAATATTTTTGTTTCTTTTTTTTGCAAACTGCACAATGCAATTATTTATAGGCGTCATGTTCTTTTTTTTCTTTTCTTTTCTTTTGCAATTAAACAAATAAATTCATTCCAACCGTTTAATTATTTTACACCATTGGAATTAGATCCTAATGTAATTGAGTACAACTGAGTAAGAAATCTATTGAGTACGTGAGCGGGGAGTATTACGAAAACTTGATTGAGCTGGTTCTCTTTATGAATGGATTGATTCCTTAAGATCCATGAGAAACTTAAATGTTTCTGAAATATTATCAAAACTTCTTAATATATTATTACTTGTTACCAAATTTAGTATATTAGAAATCAATTAATATTTAAAAATATTCATAAAACTCATATTCAAGTTTGTTATGCTGCAACAACTATGCTCCTTCAGTATCATTTTGTTAATACTCGCCTGCCTCAAGTCAAGGCTAGGCACGTACAAGTTTGGGAGCATTCTCTTCCTAGTTTTACTTATCAAGCTTTTAATTTAGATTGTTCAAGTGTTGGACACCATCGTGGCTCCTTTTTGTAATTTTATTTTTCCTATCGAAAAAAAATTATATATAAGAGTATGAGTGGTTTGGTCTCACCATATTAATGTATTATTATTTTTTTAATATTCCTTAATGTACCATCATAATCTATATTATTACACCATATTAATGTATTTGAATAGAAAATATGCAGAAATGAGCTTTAATCATTCCCCTTAATGTACCATCATGAATCTATATATTGAATTACTATTCTTAGAGTTTGTTATCTTAGCAAAATTTGTGTAATTTCAGTTTTTTATTGAAACATTCAACCTCCTAAAACCTGGAACCAATTGCCCTGTGTGTTGGCGACTGTTTTCCCTTCTACATAAAAAATTTATTAATGAAACATGAAAATAAACAGTTTCTCTCTGATTATAAAAATTTTTAAAATGTAAATTTGATACATTCTGGAGTTTTTATTTAGCAAAAGGTAATTTCAGTTTTTTGAAACATTCAATCTTCAGTTTTAGAATAACGGAGCAAGTTTTTTCCCCAATCAATAAACCTAAAATTCTTCATCTTCTGTATCATTATTGATCCATGATAGCAACTGAGAAAATATCGCATTCATGATTGTTGAATCATCCGTGGAGGATTGCACCACTACATGCAGTATTAAATCCAGGTCTACGTCAAAAGCTTACAGGCCAGTGATACCAATTCATGTGCTTCTTCGATCATTAATATTGTTAGGTTTTGCTTTTCAATTATATGATTTTTACTCTTCAATCATGCACTTCCAATATCATTGTCATTTTCACTTTTGTTTGGACTGTGATTGGCACGAGACAATCGCCTTCATTAAGCTTTTGAGTAATCCAAAATGAATGAATGAAATCTGACCAAGCAAAACAAAAATGAAGAAAAAAAACAGAAAGAATGTCTAGTGCAAAAGTGGGAAAATCAAAGCTTATATATAATGGCTTATGGGTGGTACAAACTTATAATTTGCTTCCTCAATTGGGATTAGCTTGTTTATTTGATTTGCATCATTGCAAGGTTTTACACGTTTCTGACTCCATCTCAACTTTCCTACTTTGCTTTCTTTGCTTTTCATCTTTTGGGTCATGTGGTTTTCTTTGCTTCTCCATCATATAATATATTAATTACATTCTATTGTAATGATTTATACGTACACATAAAAAGTTAATATGCAATGTAAATTCTATATATGTTTAAGATTTTCAAGCACTCATCCAGATGTGCGAATACATTTTCAGATTTTCTTAACTTCTTGTGAAGGCTTTTCTTATTCTATTTTGCAATCATGCATGATCAAAACCAGATTTCATTACAAAAGTTCCAAACCCAACTGCGGTTTAATATAGCACCTAGTAAGAGACACCAATAGAGAAAAGCCGAGAAATAATAGATCGAGACAAGTTGTTAGAGTTACTCTGAAGAGATATCCATAGGCCGGTGGTGTGCGGAAGTGAGAATACGATGGCGCCGCCATACATTGCCACAGAAGGTGGTGGCTTTGTGTGTGTTTCTCTAAAATGCTTCTCTTTGCCATGGAAGGGGTGTCTATATATAAATGTGTCACCAAAACACATGTTGTTAGAGTGAGTCAATTAGTCATTAATACATCAATAAGAATATATTATGTATGGGTGTTGTTATTAACATACCTTAAAGTGTTAATAACACACGTACCCTAAAAAACACTAAAAATAGAGAGAGAGAGAGAGAGAGAGAGAGAGAGAGAGAGAGAGAGAGAGAGAGAGAGAGAGAGAGAGAGAGAGAGAGAGAGAGAGAGAGAGAGAGAGAGGGGTGTGTTGTTAACACTTTAGAGTGTGTTAATAACAATACCCTTATGTATTAATTGTATGAATATTATGTATTTATAACTTTACCTTTTATGTACGTGTAATACTAGTTGTAGTACAAGTGTAGTACAAGTGTAGTACAATTGTATCTCCTATATAAAGCCTCCTTGTGATATGAATAGAACCATCTAAGAATCATTCTCTCATATATCTCTCTTAGTTTCTCTTATATTTAAGTTTAAGACCACCAAAACTCATTTGTATACATTGATATATTGTATGTAATATTATGTATTTATAACTTTACCTTTTATGTACGTGTAATACTAGTTGTAGTACAAGTGTAGTACAAGTGCAGTACAATTGTATCTCCTATATAAAGCCTCCTTGTGATATGAATAGAACCATCTAAGAATCATTCTCTCATATATCTCTCTTAGTGTCTCTTATATTTAAGTTTAAGACCAACTCATTTGTATACATTGATATATTGTATGTAATATTATGTATTTATAACTTACCTTTTATGTACATGTAATACTAGTTGTAGTACAAGTGTAGTACAAGTGCAGTACAATTGTATCTCCTATATAAAGCCTCCTTGTGATATGAATAGAACCATCTAAGAATCATTCTCTCATATATATATGTCTCTCTCTTAGTTTCTCTTATATTTAAGTTTAAGACCACCAAAACTCATTTGTGGACAGTGATGCTGTTTCCATAGGGCAGATTTGTGGAACCTATGAGCTTCAAAATATGAGAGTTAATTATTTAGTCTAGTGGCCATATTCAGCTTCCTCAGGAAACAGCGTATTATATATATGTACCTGCAATTCCTTAACTTGGTCTGCTTTCTGCTCAGGTTTGGCTTCTGCTATAACAGTGTCAATACCAACTTCCTTGGCGATAGACTTTGCAGGTCCCCAATCGTCACCTGTCACCATTATGCTTATAACATTCATCGACTTGAGTATGGTAATTACTTCTTGCAATTGAGCACCTGGTTTCAGTGGATCAGATAAGGCCAGAATTCCTTTGGTGTTGTTTCTTCTGTAACGGAATTTAAAAAGGAAACATGCATGAACAATCCCATATAGTTCTGATTATGTTAGTGTCGCAATCCAAGCTGAAAATATTGATGCAATTTGACAATGTTAAAGTGTGGCAAGAGAGCATTCCCCTATAGCGTATTCGATCATATATGTTTCCAAAGTCAAAGCTCTCCATTCTCAAATTTCGCAATTAATTAGAAAAAATGATTATAGATTAAATTAGTACATATTCAACGGCTAATATTTAGTAATTAATTACTCATCGTCCTACCTATTTGATAAGGAAATGCCCTATAGTTTATTAGTAGAACCCAATTAAGCTGTAACTTGTAACACAAGCTTTTTTTTATAACTCTTTAGATATATTATATGCTACTATATATATATGTGTGTGTGTATGTATATACATATTCAATTTGTCTTTGGACTTTGGGCATGTTTAAGTAGTTATTGAGGCTTCTGTCAAGAAATAAAGGGTAGCTCGTTACTGAGGAAATATATGAATGGGGTAAAGATGGGATTGGCCTCCAATATAACCAAGCTATATAAACCAACATATAATTAAAAGATTGAGAAAGTTGATCAATTATCAATACCACAACGTACTGATCATGAGTCATCATCCTCAAGTAATTAATATTGGCCATTATTGCTAGCTAGTCTGATGCGTGCTGCACCTTATAATTTATCTGAAAGTCAATTTGAAGCAGCACAAGAAACTCTTGGGATTTGGCAAACTATATGAATTGTATATTTCTTTTTGTACGCGCTCTTGCTATTATTAGTTACTTTTTCGATTACTTTAAACGAATATATTCACTTTTAATCTATCTTAATCCTAATTCATTTCTCCCTGGCTATTTCAGCCACGCACATGCATTTAACAAAAAACTATATATATATATGCATATAACACCAAAATTTGCTGGTGTAGCTCCACCAGTAGTGTCCATTAATATTCCCGTAATGTAGAAAGAGCTTTTTGAGAGGATTAGTTCTTTTTGGCTTGCATAGGATAGGAAAAGAAAAACAAAAAGGATATGTACCCTTTTGTTTCAATGAAGAGCCACTTTTATAGAATATGCCTTGTACGCAAGTGTTGTTGAGTATTATCATAAAAACAGTAGGAGTTTTTTGTTTTTGTTTTTTTGTTTTTATATTGGAGGGGGATTGAAACTTTGACATACTCTAATTTTTATCTAATTTTCTATTCACCCTCATCACTAATTACTAAATACGTACGAACAATTATAAAAAAATAAGTCATGCGAATTAATTTGAATAAATATCTAAAATTGTGAAAAGAAATACGCAAGTAGAGAATTGAAATAGCTAGCTAATTAGTAATTTGTGTTACATTTGAATTCGGATCATTAATTTACTTATATTTTTCATGATAATTTGTGCTTCAGAGCAAATATCGCATTCATGGGCGTTGAATTTAATGCTCAATCATCCGTGGAGGAGTGCACCACATGCAGTATTAAATCACAGTCTACGTCAAAAAAAAAAAAAGCTTACAGGGACGTGCTAACAGTTTCATTTGATGAGTTTTAAATCTGGTAAATCTTCGTAAATCTGGTAAAGCTTGTTATTATTATGTTTTTCTTGCTTTTCATGATGAGTCGTTTTACTCGTCAATCATGCACTTCAGTCGTTTGAACAATTATTATTTTTGTTTTGTTTTGAGTGTGATTTGCACAAGCTGCAATCGCATTCATAAAGCCTTGCATGAGTAATCCAAAATGCGAAGGATAAAAAGGGCTTTAATAAGGCTTTGTGGGTGCTACAAGAAATGTGCTGCATCTTCGTATGAAATTAGTTGATTTGTTTCTACTTTCTTTGAATGGCCTTGCACGTTTCTGCAGATGGGTGTCTTTTATATCAACTTTTCTAGTGATTTGTTTTCCTGGCTATATTCCATTATGCTAATGCTATATTACATCAGGGAGTTTCTGGCAAGCTAGGTGGGGACTTTTTGATATTGATCGAGGAGGAGATTTGATCGAAATCTCGATCATTTCAATATATATAGAAAAGAAAAATATCATTAAACTAATAGCTAGTTGGTTTTACAAGGAGGATGTACTGTTATCGAAAATTTTTCGGTGCACGGCGTGCAAATCAAATGCACGCCGTGATCTGAGCCGTCCAAATGTTAAAAATAATAATAACTTATTTTTCTAACCTAATTTAAACGGCTCAGATCGCGTCTATCAGGACCATGTTATACATTAATCAATGACATTTCACTCCAGTCGCTTCCTTACATATAGTAGGTTGAAAGGTGATGAATTTGATTCATGAAACTCCAACACTGCTAAATTTTAATTATCGTCTGCAAAAGGTTTTTTTTATTATTATTATCAAGGACATTGTGAAGAAAATGACAAATCACAGCCTCCACAGTGAACCATAACTTGCAATTTGTTGTTCTCGGTTATTTGCAAAATCACAGCCTCCACAGGTTAATTATTAATTTGCACTTCCTCAGTTTAGGTTTCGTTAACTTGTTTGTTTATGTTTGTTGTTTCGGAAGGTTTTGGTTAGGTTCCCCTCCGGTGTTAATCTCTTTTTGGTTTATTGCATTTGAGTGTTAGGGTGGTTTTTCCTCTTCTATCACTCGTTTCATCAAAAAAAAAAATATTTGCAAAATGTTGTTCTCGGTTATGAAGTCATTTTCTGATGTTCCAAAGTAAATATTGTGATCATGAAACAATTAAGTTACATCCTCCCTACTGCCAATGCTTGTTTACTTTTAGAATTAACCATCAATAACAAAAATGAAAAATCTAGTGAGCATCCATCAATCAAGATAACAAAAATGGCCACCCGAATGTCGTCTAATGAAAATTAATTCCATCCATAACACCCATGCATATACACAAAAGCTGAACCAAGCAGTCTTATATTATTACATATTTGGTTCATCAGCCAAAAACACTACCTAAATAACTAGAAAGTACTTCACTCCTAGCTAGATGCATACACGTACAGAAGAGATCCAAAAGATCGATTATTGATCACTCGATCCTTATTCCACGCACCTCGAGGTTATTCAGCTCCTTGGGCCTCTTATAGTTCTTCAACAACAATGAGCAGCAAACAACACTGACAGAAGAAGCAGCCATTGCAGCTCCAGCTATCCATGGGGGCAAGCGAAATCCAGTGGATGGGAAAAGAACCCCTGCAGCTATTGGAATTCCGAGCACATTGTAACCCAAAGCCCAAATGTAGTTCAAACGAATACGGGTGAAGGTTTTCCTCGAAAGGTCAATGGCAGTTATCACATCCTCCAAGTTGCTCTTCATAAGAACAATGTCAGCTGCCTCAATTGCAATGTCTGTGCCAGCACCAATTGCCATTCCAACATCTGCTGCCACGAGCGCTGGCGAATCATTGATGCCATCTCCCACCATCGCCACGGTGTAGCCTGAAGCCTAGGAACAAGAAAATTGAAGTTATAAGTAACTAGCATAAACATGAAGAATATATACTTCTTCCTCAGGTAACTAGCATAAACAGAATAATATATATGTACCTGCAAGTCCTTCACTTTCTCTGCTTTCTGTTCAGGTTTGGCTTCTGCTATAACAGTGTCAATACCAACTTCCTTGGCGATTGAATTTGCAGTTCCCCAATTGTCACCTGTCACCATTATGCTTCTAACATTCATCGACTTGAGTATGGTAATTGCTTCTTGAGCACCTGGTTTCAGTGGATCAGATATGGCCAGAACTCCGGTCACTTCTCCATCTATAGATACTAGAATCCCAGTTTGAGCTAGGGCTTCAGCTTCTGCAAGATAATCTTCTGCATCCACTGGAACTGCAATGTTATGATCCACCATCAAGCTCTTGTTCCCCACAATTATTTCCTTGTTCCGAACAATGGCCTTCACCCCGTGACCAGTAATGGAGGCAAAGTCACGCGCTTCTGGCCAGCCAGGATTCTCTTCATCTTCTCTGAATTTTTTGGCATACTCAACAATGGCCTTGCCCAAGGGGTGTTCACTGTTTACCTGATATGATAAGATATGGATGCATCACAGAAAATATCAATATTTTAATTGACTGTTAATTAATAGTAATGAAACATACTTGAGCTCAGATGCTCAGTCTAATTAGTCTAATTACCCAAAATCATTTCAATCCATCTTTTAACTAAGCAGATATATCATTTCCTAATTTCAGAGGCTAAAGCCTACCTCAGTTGCAGCAACAAGTTCATAGAATTCTCGAAGCACCATATTTTTAAGGAGTCGTGTGTTAACAACGACTGGCTTCCCAATTGTGAGAGTCCCTGTCTTGTCAAACACAATGCAGTTCACCTACAACATCATTAGTTACATCTATAAGAAGCAAATCCAAATTCATTGAGAATCCTCTGATTCAAATGCTCAACAACACAGGTGCACAACTTGGTGAGCCAAATCAAAACATACATGAATTGTTAAAACTTAAAATGGAACTGTACTATTTTTAGACCTGTTTTCTTAGACTATTTTTTTTCAATGCAACTTCATAATGGGTCAAAATGCAAAAGATTTCACTTTAATTCTAACCTTATGTGCACTTTCTAATGCTTGCCCTCCTTTGATCAATACACCTTGGGATGCACCGACTCCGGTACCAACCATGACAGCAGTCGGAGTTGCTAAGCCTAGAGCACAAGGGCAGGCTATAACCATGACAGAGATCCCAAACTGGAGAGCAAGCTGAAAGCTATCCATGGATTTTGGTATCCAAGATTCCGGGTAGCCATGGAATTTTCCAGCTAAAAACCAGGAAAGCCAAGTCAAGAATGAAAGTATGATCACCTGCAAATTAATCCACTAGTTAAACCCGTTCAAGTACACCAAAACAACAAACAAACAAAAACAAAAAAAAACAAATTCAATAGGGAATTAAGAAATTGCATTACAACACTTACCAGTGGCACAAAGTATTTAGAAATGCGGTCTGCAAACTTCTGCACAGGAGCTTTAGCCATTTGAGCAGACTCAACAAGCCTTACAATCTGCGAAAGGGAACTTTCGGAACCAACCCGTGTTGCCTTGATATGCAGCACACCATTCTCATTCACGGTACCTCCAATGACTATATCACCCTTCCTTTTTGCCACTGGCCTGGCTTCTCCTGTTATCATACTCTCATTTACATGGCTTTGTCCCCATGTCACATAACCATCCGAAGCTACTTTTGCCCCCGGAATAATTTTAATGACATCGTTCTTTTGTATCAACCGACCATCAATTTCTTCTTCACCTAACACATTTCCTTCTTCATCTAGTGTCAACAATGTTGCTGTTTCAGGTGCCAAGTCCATAAGTTTGGCAATGGCATCAGATGTCTTCCCCTTAGCTAACACCTCTAGGTACTTCCCTAAGAGAATGAATGAAATAAGCATTGCACTAGTCTCAAAGAAATCGGTACCCATAAAATGTGGAGAGGTTGCAGCTCTCAGCACTGAGTAGACCGAATAGAAATAGGCGGCATTTGTTCCCAAGGCGATTAACACATCCATGTTAGCAGAACCATGGCGCAGTGACTTATACGCCCCAGTGTAGAACCTCCGGCCTATGATGAACTGCACCGGAGTGGACAGAATCCACCTCAAAAGCTCCCCAATGCTGAGCATATTCACTACCTTCTTGTCTAAGCCATGCTTAAGTCCAGGAATATACATGAACACCATGGAGGTTAAAAAAACCGGAATAGTAAAAACCAAACTCCACAGAAAGGATCTATAGTACTGCTGAATTTCCTCCTTTCTATGATTTTCTCTTCCTGCTTCACTGCCTGGATAAATTTTAGCCTTGAAACGTCTGGATCCAGTTGTTTCAATCACATTGATGAAATTTCGGGGCCCTGTCATATCTGGCTTGTAAGACAGGGAGATTTTTCTTTCGTCATGATTTATGTCTATACCTTGCACCCCAGGGAGTGCTTGAAGAGACTGCTCAAGTATTCTCATTGAATGATTGGTCCTTACACCGTCAACTTTAAGATCTATCTTGCTCATGTCTTCCCCTGAATTAATAAGTATGGCTTCGAATCCAGTGTCTTCAATGGCTACCATCAGCTGATTGCAGCTCACAATCTTTGGATCGTAGTGGACATCTGCTTCTTCAGTTGCTAAAGCAACTTGTGCATTTTGTACACCATGAACTGCCTGCAAAGCTGATTCAACAGTGGAAGAGCAAGAAGTGCAAGTCATTCCTTTGATCCTTATTCTGCACACCAACGTGGACTTCTCGTTTCCCTCATCAGGAATCAATGTGGCTTGAAATCCAACATCTTCAATTGTCTCACGAATAGTCTCCACCTAAAACATGTAAAACAACAGCCAAGAAAGGCTAAGTGCGAATAAATACACTATTGCATAAAACTAGAGGGGAATAATGATAAGGAACAAACTAGACAATAGAAGCCTGATAACAACTTTAAAACTAGTTTGAAATATGAATTATTTCTAGCAAATTCATTTAATTTCAAGACAGTCAACAATCCAAAATCTTGTACGAAATTCTTCTACACAAATAACTTGCTCAAATACAGATGTCTCCTGCTCATACATCGCTTTCTAATAGAACACTTGGTATTATATAGTATGAGAAATGAAACAGAAAATCATAGAAGCCACTACTCTTCATACAATCATACTCGGTACAAATCAATTATAATTTGTAGTCACTATTGTTGGATGCATAACAGAAAGTTGTTTTCACACAATTGCAACATCCTTTGTCTTTTAAGTTCGGTGTAAGTTTGTAGATAATCTTTTTTCTCTTGGATGTTGTACTTATGTCTATGACCATTTTGTTTTGAGACTTCTATTGTCTTTCTAATCTAAATACCAAAGACTAAAACAAAACGTTTAACCCTTAAACCTCAGAAAGACGTCGTCTTGGACATAAACACAAGATTAGCACCAAAAAGATCAGCAGAGCATCCTATTTCCTGTCTTTTCTGTTCAATTCTATCTAGGATCAAATTCTGTGATATTTCATGTTTTCTTTAATAAATTGTACTACATAGCGTGCTAAATGTTTCTTTTAAATGGTTAATCTTGTTGCTAATGGAAAACACATAAGGGGAGTTTAGCAAGAGAGCAAAACGTTTATACAAGACAAGCAAGAACAGTTTAGTTTCTGATTCAAGGTGCAAATTAATATGTCCTTATTGGCTTGGTAATGGTGTCCATGAGCTGGATGTATAACATGAAGTGAATCTGTTGTGAGATGTCTTGTATTCTATTGGTTTGAGTTTATTAACACATAGCGAATAGCTTGTAATTTAATAAATTAGTTGTATGGCTTTGACTTTTGTGTTTTAAATTTTAATGTATATAAGAGTTTGGGTTGTACTTGGTGCGGAAGAGAACTCTCTTCCTTACTAAACAAAAATGACTTCTACAGCACAGATCTGATAAGTCCAAGTTAATTTTATGAACAAACACTTATATGAGAGGAATTGTGTGGATCGACTGCAATTGTCCAGATGAGTGACTGTCTCCCATTAGTTATAATAGTAACTAGTAGGTAGATATCTCCCTAGGTTGCACTTTCAGAAATAACAAATACAACAGTTGACGGAGACTTGTTAGCTCTCCGGGTGTTTAAGTTAGAAACAATATTGTGTGAAAGACTTTCGACCTAGCTATCAAAGTGGTATTACTGGAACCTAATTAGGTTTCAAAGTTTTAAATAATCGAAGCTACCTAAGAAAAAACCCAATTTGGATTCAACCGAGTCACAACTTAAAGGAAAATATCTGTGGGGAAATGACTCCTCCTCGAAGAGTGAACAGAAACAGCAGAAGTTTGTGTACAAATGGGAAACTAAAAGGTTACGAGAGCCGTGAGGTAGGTGAACTAAATCACATGTACGTTTGACAACAATTGATTAATGAAAAACACCACCCAAAAATAGATCCACAAGAAAAAGAAAAAAACACAATTTTTTTTTTTAATGTGACATCATCAAGCAAAACAATATCAAAGATTCTCATAGGAAAGAAAGAGTGAAGTGATCGACTTACGTTAACGAAACTGGGGAAGAACATGACTTGGGCACGATTGTTGAGCACGTCAACGACGGCCTCGCGAATTCCGGGGAGCCTCTTGACGGCCTTCTCAACGGATCCGGCGCAGGCGGAGCAGGTCATGCCGATGACGGAGAACACTGCCTTGGCCTCGGAGACCTCGGCCACGGTGGTCTCCTGCGGCGCCACGCCCTTGGGATACGTGGGCATGGATGGATAGTGAGGCCGCGGCGATAGATCACTACCCCCGCGGCTCTCGCCGCTGTTGTTGCGTATGCACGCAAGAGCAAAGAACTTGGTCGCCATCAAATGAAAACGCCGGTCGGCGTCTGAGCTTTTTTGGTTCTGAAAAACAAACAAAATAACCAAGTTTTAAAAATTGGAGGGTAATATCAGAGTTATTCGGAGATTTGAATCATTACGAGATTTAAAGGTGGGGATTTGCTTGATCGAAAAGTCGGGGTGGAGGGTCCGACTATGAACTTAAATCCAACGCTATGAATATGATGTGTTTTGACCCATTTTATTTTTCTATTTATATTCCTTGCCTTCCATTTATTTCGTTGCATACATATGTTTTGTAGCCTTTTTTTAACAGAAAGTCAAAAGTTGTTTTCCCACTCCCAAATCAATGAACCTGATAATCAGGAGACTGTACTTGGGTGTACATATATATATATAATTTTTTTTTAACATAGCACTATATATTTTTAAAATATATAGTTCTAATATCAACCTTCAGATCTGACAGTTGATATTAAAACTATATATTTTAAAAATGCATGATTCTATGTAGCGAGAAAATATATATATATATATATATATATATATGATTAAAGCAACTAATTAAGATCTTTACCCAAAGGAGTCATCAAAAGCTTTTATATATATATATATATAGATTGAAATAATGATTGTTACCTACATCTTGAATATAGAAGATTTTCTAATAAGTAATATGACATATTTTAGAACATTTTCTTGGTGTTTTTTTGTATATCAAATTTGTTGGAAAAAAATAGCTAAAAGTTAAAGTAGAAGTTACTTTTAGATATGCATGCCACAATCAAGTTGGAGGAAGAAAGAACAATTAAGTTGTTTATTTGTTTATGATTCGGCAAGATCGGCTTTAAAGATAGTAGTTAAAAATATATAAAGTTGTAAATAATTATACCCATAGAATTTTTATGTTCTAACAGTTCAATCCCAAATTTATCCATGTCTACCATTTTCTTTCTCTTTTTGGTTGACTAAAGGCAAAGATATATGCGTTAATTGGTAAAGGTTTTTATTTTGATCATGAATGACAATATTACAAGCTTGAGTTCAAGCTAGCTAGCCTGAAGTTGATGCATGCATGTACGTAATAATCGAATTCAGTAATTCATTCACGATGTTTTCAATATATCTTGGCAATCCAAGACTCGACACTGATGCACGTACAAGGACACTATGATTAATGAGTTTCAAGGAATATACAAAAACCCTAGCTAGAAACCTTTGCTTTTGAATATCTATGGAGCTAAAAACATGCATATATGAAGTGTGTGTGTGTGTGTGTGTGTGTGGAGAGAGAGAGAGAGAGAGAGAGAGAGAGAGAGAGAGAGAGAGAGAGAGAGAGAGAGAGAGAGAGAGAGAGAGAGATTACTTGAAAGAGATGATTACTGAAAGTAGAAGACTTATGCGAGCAAAAATTGTGTACCAAGTAATGAAGGATTCAGTATATTTATATTAGAGCTCGATCAGTCGGCCCCTACCAACAGACCACAAAGGTGTCACAGGTGACGGCAGCCAAAAACCTGGGAAATGATACCCAGCTAGCTAGCTAAGTGGACTTTTTCATAATACGACGATGGACGATCACTACAAGACGTGGATTATCTATTTTATTAAGAGTAGTCCTTGTAGGGTTCAATATATTTGAACTTGAAGATCGATAAAGACGGCATATATATAGCTAGTTAATATTTTCATTCGTTCATCATATAAATTCCTAAGAATATATACATTAAAGGGTAGTTTTATTGGTATTAGTTTTGGTACGTGGTATTAGTATTGATGGGTCAATTGGAGAGTTGTGCCACTCCAATATAAACAGCCTACTCCGCTTTACATGCATTTTGTAAGGACAATATGCATTTTGAAGGCAATATCAACAGCCTACACCACCTTGCAATTGATTAGATTTGATTGTCACACCTATATATATATATGAGAGTCTCTAGTTAGAACCTTATAATAAAATATTTCAAATTAACGGTTGGATAAGTGTTTTAAAGTTTATTTGAAATATTATTTTTTAAACATACTAATCATTCAACTATTGATTTGAAAGTCCTCACCAAATCTTTATTCTAAGGTCCTCACTAGAGACTCTCCGTATATATATATATATATATATATATATATTATGTATAAATACATTATATCTCATATAATATTTCTCATAGTATGAATAGTTTTTTTTAATAAAAATAAAATTTTCAATATAATGGGAAATGTTCGAACACCTCATAGCATTTTTCGAACACCTCATAGCATTTTGCAAATGTTCGAGGCTTCCTTCATTTATGTATGATTTGATTCCTTAATTAAGATGCATGATTAGCTTGATCATGTCTATATTGAGAACGAATCAAATCAGATGGTTCTATTTCTCAGTCTTTCTCCGGTGCAGAGGACTAGGAGAACCTACATCCTGTTCACAACAGTTGGTTCCACAAAGAAAGGAAAAAAGATCGTCAACGGCACTGTCACTGGCTATAGCTCACCTCAACTAGAAAGGGATATGGGAAGAGAAGAAAGCATACAGATGGTCACCCATTTTAGAAATATGGCATGGCTCGTTCATTCACTTGCTCGATCATGAACTCGTAACTATTACTTGATTGCCACCGGATGTATCACTCTTTAATAACAATTAATAATCAGCTAGCGCTTTCATTTTACATCAAGTGTCTTCGTAGAGAGCTTATAATAACAACTAATTAATCATAATCGATTACAAGTTGAAGTGTTGAACACATATTTACATTTGCTAAAATAGACCTTATTAATTAGCTGTGGTGCACAACAATAAATTTAACTAAAGAATCTTTCTTAAGTTGTTTAATTGATACTTAATAATTTATGCAATATAAATTCGATATATTATAGATTCGAAGATTCATGCTTCTATAATTTGGTATCTTTGGAAATAAGATACTCTCTATCCCTAATGAGACCAAAAGGAAAGATACTCTCTCACCAGCCATCAGAGTATATATATATATGGCCGATCCATGTCAATGTCATTGGACTTGATCAATTTCTATGCTATAGTTCTGCATATAATTAATTAAATCTTACCATTAAGCCAGAATGTTACAGAGAGTGAAATATTTATATAAGAGAAAAGATTTAATTAGTTTAATTATGAGAATATATCATTGGAAAATGACGTGAAACAATAAATAGATTATGATCGAATCTTAATTATTTATTCTCCTAATCCTTATATTTACCGCCTACTTACCATTGAAAAAAACCGTGGGAAAAGTGAAAAGTAAAAGTTACAATTTTTTACCACCCACTTTTTCAATTTTTATGATCCATTGCAACTGTAAATTGATATATTTTTTTTTTTTTTAAAAAAAATTTTTTCAAATTAATTAACTTTTTTTATTTTTTTTATTATTAATTTTATTAATTTACTATAATAATCTTTTAAACTGCTTTTTATTTTAGTCTTATATATAATTTTGAACTAAGTTTTTTGAAAAATATTTTTTTGTGAAGCCTTTGACACCAAATTTTTTGCTTCCATTTATAGTAGTAGAGATTATTATGTTTATAGTATATATATACCCCCTAAGCATACTAGATAACTGTTTAAGTTGTGCTATAGTCAATCGTCCACGTATATCAATCAAGAACATATTTTTAACGGATGAATTAATGAAGTCAAATTAAGTTGGTACGACAACTAGATTTATATTATCAACACAAAAGGACCCGAGACGATCGACGTCTTTCATTGAACATATGCTATTTAAAATAAACCAAGTCGGTCTACGATCGAACATTTGTCTCGAAGTGATCGTACGACTAATTAATAAGATCGATCAAACATCTAGAACTTTATGAGTGATAATTAATTAAGATAATTAATAACATCTGGAACTTGTTTGGTATTTGATAAATAGTGGAGTTAAGCCTTAATTTCAAAATAAAACTCTAAATACAAAACCCGGAAAACCATGAACCCTAACCATTTCATATTTTATAACCTCAAAAAACAAATTAAGTCATTTTGGACAAAATATATATATATATATATATATGTATATATTTTTGTTGATGAATCCTATTTAATTTATTATCCGAATAAAAGACATGGAATATATGTAGTATATGGGGGTGCATCGATCTTCATGGTGGATGAATGAATATAGACAGAAATGTAACCTCGTACATGTTTGGAAGCTATGCAGCAAAGAAGAAAAATTATATACTGCTCGAAGAAAAAAAGTCAGAGAGAAATAGTGTTGAATATTTGTCTTAATTTTGAGTGCTTGTTATACCGGAGAGGTCACACTTCACAGGATCAGATCAAGGAGACAAAGTTGCTGATGATGATCGATCGATAAGAGCTAAGAGGTCGATCAGGAGCTGACCAAACCTTATTTTATAGGGTTTCCTATCACAAGTGACAACATTAACATTAACATTAATTGACATTAGTATTAATTTATGAAAATATATGGTTAAGAATAATATGTAGGCATGTAGCAAGATATAAATTAATAAACCCTGATGGGATATTTCCCATAATCCCATCAATGGCATATTATTAGTGCAATGAGTCGATCACTAGATAAATTAAAAATGTGGTTCAATTAATAAATTGTATGATTAGTTCCTACGTATATGGAATCACTATTTGTTTAAAGAATCCCTATGGCTTAAGCAAGAGTTATCACTGAGTCGACGCGACAAAGCAATCACGTACGTACATATACATGTTCACTCAAAGAAATCTAAATTTTTAAAAACAAACCATGATCAGTATCACAACTTATCGAAAATGGATGAGTGTATGGTATTGGTGAGGGTACGTAATTAATATCAATTGTTAAATATTTAACTGGGAAATCTTTTATATTGTGTGTAAACATGGCGTAACTGCAGAACTAGTTTCACTTGAAAGATGAAGAAACAGATCTATGTGAAATAAAAGAAGCCCGTGGTCTTTCAATTAAGTCGATTGTTTACATATATTGTTGGGTTCAACCAAGTTTCTAAGTGGCCGGAAAATGTATTTACGTGCATCTTCTTACTATGTTATATAATAAAATCTCAAAGTGTGAAGTTACAGATGAATAAATTAGGTTTTGAGTCACAGGTTTATTTTATTTTCAAAGTCTAATATATAGGGCATGTTAGGTGACTTGATTACTTGTGCTTATTCGCATCTTAAGGTGACTATATATACATAGGCCGGGCTCTTTTCGACGTATATACTGTGGGTGGGATACTGTGTATTTTTGTCTCTCTCTATAATTAATGGATTGATATATACCCCTTCTTTCAAAAAGAGAATTAGAGAAAGTGTGAATTTTTATTAGCCGTTCTTATTATTCGTAGGTTATTTGACGCTGCGGGTGGGGTTGTACTATTGATCTGCAGTGTTATACGATGGATTAGAAGGTTTTATGGTAAAGTGTGAACTGTGAAGAGTTTCGATAATACAAGAGCTTTGAAAGATGAGGGTGATCTTCCTCAGTAGTTTTCAAAGTTTTATATGCTTCTGATTTTCAAGGAAAGCTCCGCAGCACTTGCTAGCTAGCCAGCTCACAATCAGTGTCTGACGACTTTCACTCAACTATTGGTTGGGATGAGTTGCTCGCGCTTACCTGCAGCCACCGCGGCTTTAACAACATAGTTGGTGCCTCACGCACAGCCTCAACTTGGATTCTTGGAATTAGCTTTGGTATATATCCAAGGCCTTGGTAAACGTAAAGTGCAAATCTACAAGCGAAAAACTATGCCTTATTAATACCTTGTAAAATACAAAAAACTCCGAACAAAAAAAGAGCATTGCAACGTTACTACACAGTACACACTTTTTTCCAAAGTCTTCTTCAATTCCTTGATTGCATTGGATTTACTGGCTGCTCAACTATCCCCTTCCTCTCAGCACAAAAATGGATGGCTCCAATCGATCAATAATTCATTATAATTGTATTTTGTTATAAACTAATACTTACTCGTTAAAGGTAAAGAAGCAAAAAGATTAAGAGAATTCAAGATATCTTATTCACTATTCCCATTATATAATATGGATTTACACAATAAGTATACATATTGAATATTAATTAACCCTAAATAATAACATGACACACATAAAATTAATATTTATAACACTCCCCTTATCCACAATAATATATTACCCATATTTCCTCTTAAAAACCTTCCTAACAAAACTCGGGACAAAAATAACCCCTCAAGAAAAAGATAAACCCATATCTATAATTTTACCCCCCGATAGAATCTCCCCCGATCACTCATTTTCTTTATAACCTCGAGAGTCCCTCATTCGATGCCTTTAACTAATTTCTAAAATACACTTTGTAAAGATTTAAATAAATCACCAAGTTTTCATCATCGATTTTTTAACTTCAATTTCTATTTTAATCATTGTGAAGAACTTTCAATATTTTTTTTACACCTTAAACCCTTCTAACCACAATAAACCATATCTCATAGACACGAAAAATCACATGTACTTCATATCGAACATTGATTACAAAAACATCACCCCATATACAATAATTTAGGATTAGAAAGCAAATGTTTCTTTGGACCCAGAAATTTCCCCCACAAGTAAAAACATATCCTGTTTGAGACACTCTATCGACAGAGGATATCCCATCATACCAATAATTGACATAGATTTATTTCATAAAATAAACCCATATCTATATACCCGAATACTAAAATATCTTTTACACCTTTCCAACACACAATCTGCAACACACTTACCCAAACAATACCACAAAAAAATAAACACAACATAAGATATGTACTTCTGACCAAGAATATTTACATCTTCTGACGAAATTATTTCTAAGCAAACACCGAACAACCACATAGAGGATATTTCCACCGAACTCTTCGACTTTCATAAGAGGGAAGAACACTACCAAATTGATTCACGACAATATTTTTTCCAAACTTTCATTTCAAATTTTTTAAATAACTTTTAAACGCCAATAATCATAACCAAACAACAAACAGAATTTATTTAAGAAACAAAGGACATATAGACATATACCTAATCAAAACCGAGACTACACCACCCAAAAGACCATTTATGCTTGAAATTAATCATTAACTTTAAAACACCACCCATGAACCAACCAAATAAAACAAACAATAAGAAATACAGAATTTTAAAAAACTAAAATAACCCTTATACTTCAATTTATTTCCTTCTTTACAAAAAAAAATGAAAAAAAAAACTTTGAGAACAACAATCAAAAACAATAACATTTTATTTCATACGAAATATAACAACACACACAATTCATACAAATACAAATATTACATCAACAGATGCATAAAAATTTACTTCTTTTAAAAACTTAAAATTTAAAATGATCAATCAAGAAAAAACAAAAAACCCCCCAACCCAAAAAAAAAAAGAATACTAGAAAAAAAGACAACGTAAACAAAAAAGAGAAAAAAAAATAAGGGAAAAAAAAATAAAATTGGGATTACCAAACCAAAAAAAAAAAAAAAAAGAACAATTATTTGAGAAAAAAAAAAATTTAAAAAAAAAAAAAAGAAAAAAAATTTTTATAACTTTAAACCAAGAAGAAAGATATATATAATTAATTTAAAATTAAGAAAATAAGAGGGCCTCAACGAACCGATAAGGGCACATAGTTGTAAGACTAAAGGGAGAAAAATTCCGCCGAAGAAGGGGAAACCATTTGAACGGGTAAACCCTCCAAAAAAAAGAAAAAAAGTAATAACATAGAAAAAAATGACACAAAAAAAGCAAAATTTACAATACCAACAAACAAGAACCAACGAAAAAAATAACAATTTCAACAAAAAGAAGATAAAAAGAAAGGAGGAAAAAACAAAACTGACCAAAAAAAAAGACAGAGGTAATTTCAATTTAAAAACAAAAAGATAGGAAAAAAAAAAAACAGACAAGAAAAAAACACAAAAAAATAAAAAGGAAACCCAACAAAAAAAAAAAAAAAAATAAAAAAAAAAATAGAAACATAAAGAAAAAAAAGAAAAGCAAAAAAAAAAGAAAACAAAAAAAAGAAAAAAACAAAAAAATATAAAAAAAAAATATCGGAAAAAAAAACAAGCATAAAGAGAAGACCAAAAATAGCAAAGAAACCAAAACAAAAAAAGGAAAACAAAACAAAGAACAAGGAAGAACCCCAACAACACAAAGACCCAGCCAAAAAACAAAAAGAAACATGCAAATCATTTAGTGCATTTTCTTCCAAGAGAAGAGAAAAACAACAAGAGTTTAGACGAGGACTAAAAAAATATAGGAAACCAAAAAAAAAAGGAAAACCAAAGAACAGGACAGGAGGCATGCCAAGGAAACAAAAAACGACCAAAAGGGAAAACGGCTGTGGATAACCGTTAGGAAAAACAAGAGAGTATTTGTAGAAAAAGAAACGACGAGGAAAACGGGGGCAAGGGGGACCGTAGGGGGCAGGGCCCGAGGGGGTATTTGACCATTTTATAATATGGAAGAGCAAAAGCAGTAATCACAAAGTCTCTTTTTGCACCAATTTATAATTAGGAACGGTCCCCCCAACTCTCTTCGAAGAGTAAGTCTAAAAGATTAATTTCCCTTTGT
This sequence comes from Rubus idaeus, assembly GCA_030142095.1. Lineage (NCBI taxonomy): Eukaryota > Viridiplantae > Streptophyta > Magnoliopsida > Rosales > Rosaceae > Rubus > Rubus idaeus. The sequence goes on from CM057969.1 coordinate 7,264,012, forward strand.
AAAACGGGCTGACGCTGATCATTACAAAATAATTTGTCTTTAATCAAGGTCTAAACTTCTTTGACAATATTTTCAAAATTTTCATTTTTAACAAGCACCGATATCAAAATTTAATTTATTAATTAATTTTATTCAAAATTTCTATATAATTTTTTTAAAAACAAAAATTTGCCGTTATATGTAACCTCCACAATATTAATTTTACTAAGGGTTAAATTCTCCAACCATACTTGAACTCTTGTGCACCGGTTAATGTGATACCTGACAATTAAAAGTGATCAATGTCATACCTGAACTTACATTTTGCTATTAATAGCGTACTTCCGTCCACCCGCCGTTGGTTAAGTATTAATTTTGATCACGTGACACGCACATGGAGAAAAAAATAGGGGCAATTATGTCTTTTTAACCCTATTTTCCTTTTTCTTTCCTCTCTTCTTTCTCGTGCTTTTGGTTTTTTTTTCTCCATTCTTTTCAACTCTTCTTCCTTCATTTCCTTCACGCGAGAGAGGGAGAGAGGGCTTGAGAGGAGCGGCGAAATCATGGGTGCCCAAAGGAGAAGTGGCGTCGGGTTGGGTGAGAGGTGGAGGACCTCGGCGGTGAACGAATCGGACAAGGCTTGAATCGATGGGTGGCACGGCCGAGGGACTAAAATCCGAGGGGCTCGGCCGGTGAGCGAGCACGGGCTCGACGGTGGCTTGAGCGGCGGCAGAGAACATGATGACCCCGGAGAGGATGGGAGATGTTGAGGTGGGCGGGCGGCGTACGGTGATTTCAAGTGAATTGTTGGTTGATTGTGGAGTGAATTTTGCGGTGAATTGAATTTGAGTGAGTTGTTACACGGAGGGGGCGAGCGAGATGCGGGTAATGTCGGGAAGAGGGCGAGCTTGGGGTGATTAGGTGTAGAGAGGAGAGAGGGTGGGTGTAGAAAGAAAAGGAGGACGAAAATAAGACAACGGGAAGAGGGAAACCGAGAGAGGGAGAAGAGATGGTGATTATGGCGGTGGGTGTAGAGAGAAGAGAAATGGTGCACGAGAGAAAAGAAAGAAAAGAAAGAAAGAAGAAGGGAAGAAGAAGAAAGGGTCTCCGGAGAGAGAGGGAGAAGAGATGGTTTGGGAGACGGAAGGGGAGGAGAGGGAAAAGAAGAAGAAAAAAACTGGCCGGAAGGGGAGGAGAGGGAAGAAGAAGAAGAAGAAAGGAAAAAAATTGGCGAAAGGGGAGGAGAGGGAAAAAGAAGAAGAAGAAAGGAAAAAGAAGAAGAAGAAAAACTGGCCGGAAGGGAGGAGAGGGAAGAAGAAGAAGAAGAAAGGAAAAAAAATTGGCAAAAAGGGGAGGAGAGGGAAAGAATAAGAATAAAGGGTAAATATGTCATTTTCAATTCAAAAATATACAAAGTACCGGATATAGCCTTACATTTAACAGTTTATTAACAGACGGTGAACGGAAGTACGCTATTGATAGCAAAATGTAAGTTCAGCTGTTCAGGTATGACATTGATCACTTTTAATTGTCAGGTATCACATTAACCGATGCACAAGAGTTAATGTACGGTTGAAAAATTTAACCTTTTTACCAATAATGAACAGGTCATAGCTCAGTAGTTGACAGATATGTTTTTTATTTTTTTTCTTGGTGGCACACAAAGGGTCAATCTTGAAGACTCAAAAGTGCCAAAAGGTAAAGGAGAAGTGAAGACCAGAATAGCGTCTTCAAACCTCACCCAAGTCATATGGGCTGCCTGGCCCAACAGAACCAAAGGTCAATAACGATGCAAAATTTGCCCTTTGCCTCTTTCCCCTTTGCCTCTTTCCTTCCCCCATCCAGATCATACCAGATCATCCATCACAGACTTCACACTCCCCAACAATACCTCGTCTGGTGGGACCCGATTCATCAGACACCTGCGTCTATGTTGACGTGTCACGCTAAACGACAACTTCCTCAGATACGTGGAACCACACGTCCCGAGGTGCGGCACACGCAAATTGAACGTCAGCAGGCTCGACACGTGTCACTCACCTCCTTCCCAGCTCCAGCCTTCACCGCATAGTAACGCCCCGACCTTCTTCGAATATCCTATAAATAACGTTACCTCACTTCTCTTCCACCACTCTCAGAACGCCAATTTATATTATTCTTTTCACAGCCTCACCGTTCCGATCAATTTCTCTCCGATACTTCATTTTATTGAAACAAAAACAAAAAAAATTCATTTTTCTGTAGAAATTTTATTTTTAACTGAAGAAATGGAAAATCCGACCTTGACCGGTTTGTTGAAGAAGGTCGCGTCGGAGTTCCCAAACCGCCGGGCTATTTCGGTTTCCGGGAAATTCGATTTGACCCATGCCCGGTTACAGGAGCTCGTCGAGCACGCCGCCTCTCAATTACTCGCCGCAGGAATCGGTCCTCACGACACCGTCGCTCTCACCTTCCCCAACACCATTGAGGTAGGTTGAAATTTTCTTTCCTAATTCGGTTTCTCCGCAACCAAACAATATGTGAGATAAGATTGCTGAATTGTTTTTTAATTTGATTTTTCTGCAGTATGTGGTGATGTTCTTGGCGGTGATTCGGTGCCGAGCCACCGCTGCACCGTTGAACGCGGCTTACACGGCGGAGGAGTTCGAATTCTACCTCTCCGACTCGGAGTCGAAGCTTCTGATCACCGCAGAGCAGCCAATTCAATCGGCTTTGGCAGCGGCTTCTAAGCTTAGCATCCCTTACGTGACGGCGTCGTTGCCCGACTCCACCAGCCACGTAACTCTCTCTCCAACCGCCGCCGAGCCGAATTGTGACTCGGTCTCCGAAGTCGTGAACGACCCGTCCGACGTGGCACTCTTCCTCCACACGTCGGGGACCACGAGCCGGCCCAAGGGCGTGCCTTTGACCCAGCTCAATTTGGCCTCGTCTGTTCGGAACATCCGATCAGTGTACAAACTGACCGAGTCGGACTCGACCGTGATCGTTCTGCCGTTGTTTCACGTGCACGGGTTAATCGCCGGGTTACTGAGTTCACTCACTGCCGGAGGCGCCGTGACTCTGCCAGCTGCGGGCCGATTCTCCGCTTCCACGTTTTGGTCAGACATGCACTCATACAACGCCACGTGGTACACCGCGGTCCCCACCATCCACCAGATCATTCTCGAGCGTCACGCCAACAAACCCGAACCGGCCTACCCGAAGCTCCGGTTTATTCGGAGCTGCAGCGCCTCGCTGGCGCCGTCGATATTGTCGCGGTTGGAGGAGTCGTTCGGCGCGCCGGTGCTGGAGGCTTATGCGATGACCGAGGCGACCCATTTAATGTGTTCGAACCCGATACCCGAAGACGGCGGGCACAAACCCGGGTCCGTCGGGAAAGCCGTGGGCCAAGAGCTAGCCATTCTGGACGAGAGCGGCGTCGTTCAGCCACAGGGTGTTAGCGGCGAGGTCTGCATTAGAGGACCCAATGTTACTAAAGGGTACAAGAACAACCCTGAAGCCAACAAAGCGGCTTTCACATTCGGGTATTTCCATACCGGAGATGTCGGGTTTTTGGACTCGGAGGGGTATTTGCACCTTGTGGGTCGGATCAAGGAGCTCATTAACCGTGGAGGTAATTAAATTGCACACCAACTGTATGATAAAATGCCTAAATTAAGCTTACATTGTGATCAGTGTTCAAAATGCATTTTGACTGATAATTTGTTTGGTATTGTTTCAGGGGAGAAGATATCACCCATTGAAGTAGATGCAGTGCTTTTGTCTCATCCCGAAATTGCTCAAGCGGTTTGTTTTGGAGTGCCTGATGATAAATATGGTGAAGAGGTAGGTTACTAACTTACTACAGCTATCTTTGTGCCAATCTCTTTATGCTGGTAACTCTATCCTTATGTGCTAATACATTGTTGTAATTTTCAGATTAACTGTGCTATAATCCCAAGAGAAGGCTCAAGCATAGACGAGGAAGAAGTGCTGCGCTTCTGCAAGAAGAATCTTGCAACTTTCAAGGTACCCAAGAAGGTGTTCATCACAGACTCTGTTCCGAAAACTGCAACGGGGAAAATCCAACGTCGAATAGTGGCAGAGCATTTCCTTGCTCAAATCTCCACTGCTAAAGTGCCCAAGTTTGGTGCCTAATTCCTAGTCACCCACATTGCATTTATTTAGGCTCTGCTTTATTTTCCTTCTATAATCTATACACCTCTCTAATGGTTACATTAGGTTTTGTAACTTTATTATTTTGGTTGTATAAACTGTTGATTCAATGGTCACTGCAATTGTTATAAACGGAGGGGTTGTCACCTCACTTTAATGTTGACGAAGGTTTCTTGCCTGATTTGTCTTTGATTCTCTTTGTCGATAGTTAGGTGTCGGTTGGGTTTGGTTTTAGATGACGAAACCGTCCCATAAAAGTATTAGCTTTTGCCAGGTCGATCTCCTATGTTCCAATGAAGAGAGGACTCGTGAAAGCTTTTGTGGTTAGAAAACGTCTTATTCTAAAATGTCTTATTTTGGGCGTCAGATCATGATTGGAAAGTCCAGTGGCGGTTGTGGTAGAGAAATATAATGGTCATGACTCACTCATGACTCATGACTCATGACAACTGAAGCACAACGAGTGCTCTCCACTCGTTGAAGAGCCGTTTCGACTCTTTCATTTCCCCTTCCTTGATTCGTTCACCAATAAAAATCCTTTAACATCCTCATAGTTCATGCATTATCAACCAACTCTCCCTTTTTCTTTTTCTTTTTGATATCGTTGAAGAAAAATTCTTAAGTACACAGACATGTTATGGCGGGCCCAGACTTGTCCCCCAGCGGGGGCGAATTTTTTTTGGACAATGAGCTAATAAAGCTGATATTCAGTAATAGGCTGACAAATATAATAGAGTAGTAGGGAGATGTTGAAATGGTTGGGAGGAACCCCAAAAACGTGGGGGCAGAAGCCTAAAAATGTAAATCAGTGGGGGCAGAAGTCTAAAAACCTGAATCAGTGGGGGCATATGGGATAATTAATGCTTAAAATGTTGTCATTTGGCAATCATTAGCATCAATTAAGTATAGGAAAATGAATTGATACAAAAGTCAGGGGGGGGCTTAAGCCCCCACTTCGCTCTACCTGGGTCCGCCAGTGGACATGTACATATATGAGATAATCTGAGTCGTCCAAACCGGATCAGAAAAATGGGGTAGTATATTTTTTAATCTTTGGACGTCTAACGGAATATCGTGTAGCTACACGTCGTGTACTGAAAACTCTTCGGTTTCATTCGTACCCTTAATCGTTAATATTATCTACCATTACAAATCCTAACTATAAAAATCGATCCATTCAAAAATTGGTTATTAAAAAATCATGATTTTATGATTTTATCAAATACATACAATAGGGCCCCATATGGCATTATCTACTTGAAACTTGTTACTAAAATTACCTATTTATTTAAATTTAACGTTATGCTCATACATCAGTGACTGAATCCTAAGGTTTCGCAGTGAGAAGGTAGTGACGTTTCTCTTGTGCTAGAGTCTAGCCAAATTGTGCACATTTTAGCGTCAATTCTACATCACATGAAGAAAAAATCCTTATAGCAAATGATTTCGCTTAGTTTAGATGAATGATGCGAAATTGAAGAAAAATTTCTCATTATAGCACATGATTTGCTTGAAATATGGAATCTTTGAAATCTTTTAAGAGCTCAATGAAACCTAACGCAAGACCTTACGAGCGAAACCTTACAAGCACCGTAAATGTTTCTTTTAATTTCGTCAAATTAAAATAAAAAATACTATTCTTCCATACAAATTGTTAAAAAAATTCACCATCACAGAATTTTAGATGGTCGGCAGTCGGCTTATCTTTTCACCATCCCAAATCATTTACTTGAGCTTGATTGGGCATCTAAATGTCTAATCCACTGTATTGTTCTTATTGGCTAGTAGAATATTGTTGTCTAACACTAAAATGGATGTAACAAGGATTGAAAAAAAAAGAAAGAGGAAGGAATAAATTGGATGCATCATACCTAACTGTTTCAGAGGAATTGAGGAAATAACAAAGGATGACGTTCGCTATGGTATTCTTGGAGCCCAATTATGTTTTAGTTTGTGCTGGACTCATTAGTTCTGCTCTAGTCCACAACTCCGTTTTATTTTAGAAGACGGCCGAAATGAAATGTATGAAGTCTGAACTGGGAAAACATCTGAGCAGACCATAGTATCAGCACATACCGTAAGTTCTCAAGTGGAAATTGTCTCAAAAGTTCTTAGTTTTTCTCATCTCTCTCATGAATTATGACGAGTCTTTAAGCTTTGCTATTGCTTTTAATTTTAATTATGGTGCGTATTGGATATTGAAGACTTAACTGCTAGTACAAAGACCAGTGATCTGTGGGCTTGAAAAAGAGGTTGAAATGAACAAACTTCAATACCCATATGGCCATCGAGGTCAGGTTCACTCATCTGGGACAAGTTGTTAAACTCCGAATGGTTCAAGAATCAATGGGTGTGATTCATTTTAGCTCATTTGTATTTAGATACCTTGATTTGAAATGAACTAGGGGATTCTATCACAAAGGTTTGAGCTTTTTTAAGTATCTATGCATTTTCTGTTGCAATGTTTACAGATGGAATTAAGTTTATGTTAATTAAATATCCCAAAAGGCCATTCTTTTTGCTTGTAGAGGTTCAGATTTGAGTTTGTATTAAATATATTTTTGCATTGTTGAAAGAGTTGGTAAAAGTTCTCTCTGATTTCTGTTTATCCAGTTTCAAGATCAAGTCTTTCTTATTGGTGCTACAAAGATGGAAGCAGAGAGTCAAATGAGGGAGGTGAAATATGCTGCTGATATTTCGTCTATAAAGGAAGCACAAGCACGCATCAAGCCGTTCATACATGAAACTCCGGTCCTGTCCTCCGAAACTTTGAATCTTCTTTCAGGAAGACTGCTGTTTTTCAAATGTGAATGTTTCCAAAAGGGGTGAGAAGCTAATTAGCAGTTAATGATGTTTGTGAGTGTATATTTTTCTTAAGTAGCTTTGGTATTCATTACAGTTTCCTCAGATAATAAGAATTGTTATTATGTGGTTATACAGTGGTGCTTTCAAATTCAGAGGCGCTTGCAATGCCGTGTTTTCACTTGATGATGATCAGGCTGCTAAAGGGGTTGTAACACACAGCAGGTTTGCTTTGGGCTCTTTTCTCCTCATGGTCATTTTCTTTGACTAGTTTATGTGATTACCACCTGATATTGTCCTCCGAATTTAGTGGTAATCATGCTGCAGCATTGTCTTTGGCTGCAAAACTACGGGGTATTCCTGCATATATAGTTATACCGAAAAATGCTCCAAAGTGCAAGGTTGAGAATGTCATACGTTACGGTGGTCAGGTTATCTGGAGTGAGGCCACAATGCAGTCAAGGGAAAGTACTGCAGCCAAGGTGTTGCAAGAAACTGGAGCAGTTCTTCTACATCCATACAATGATAGGCGCATAATAAGGTACAAGAATGACTTATTTTTTAACTGCCTATGTTTCCACTTTGTTGCCCTTGATTAAGGAAGAGTCAAAGTCTTTTGAACAACAATGGGCTTGTTTTGCACTATATGTAGTTGAATGTATGGATGTCTGGTGAGAGTCTACTGTGTTGATATGAAATCAAGACAACATAAACATGCTGCTTTACAGTGAGAGAGTTGTGTTTTTCTTAAGGATATCCAAGTTAAAACCATATTATGATTTATTTGTATAATTGTATAGCTGCTGATCCATATATATCCATATATAATTATATATATATATATATCATGCTTAGAAGTCAGCACATTGTCTCCAAATACATCTATAACTGCTGCAACGCTATCTAAACTCTTATGGGGATATTTATTTCCCTGATTACTTCTTAGCGAGTATTACCTAGACTAATTCCTAATAATTACTCAATTACAGTAATGAAATAAGGACTTATTTCTTGCAGTGGCCAGGGTACCATATCATTGGAGCTACTGGAGCAACAAGTTCCACAACTAGACACTATTATAGTTCCCATAAGTGGTTTGTTTAGTTACATTTAGTCATCAGATTTGTTGTTCCTGCATGCTTTTTGTTGATGATTCTGAGCTTTGAATCCTTATGTTAAACACACACATGTAGGAGGTGGCTTGATATCAGGTGTGGCTTTGGCTGCCAAGTCCATCAATCCATCCATTCGAGTGTTAGCTGCTGAACCTGAGGGAGCTAACGATGCAGCTCAATCCAAAGAAGCTGGAAGGATAATAACATTGCCCGAGACCAACACTGTAGCAGATGGGCTTCGAGCTTTTCTAGGAGATCTGACCTGGTAAAGGAAAACCTCATATTGTCCAAATGAATCATTAGAAATTTATCTTCAGCTTATCAATCCTGAAATACCTGCTTGCCTCGATCTTAAATGTGCTTTTACACATGTTTGGCAATTTCCAATACATTAACTCGGTCTATCTTTCCACTGGACAGGCCCATAGTAAGAGATCTTGTTGATGGCGTTATAACTGTAGAGGACAAGGAGATAATAAACGCCATGAAACTCTGCTACGAGATTCTGAAGGTTGCAGTAGAACCTAGCGGAGCAATAGGCCTCGCAGCTGTTTTATCCGATAGTTTCAGGAAAAATCCTGCTTGGAAGGATTGCACCAATATAGGAATCATTCTTTCTGGAGGTAATGTAGATCTAGGCATCCTATGGGATTCATACAGAAAATAACATTTCTTGTTTTTCAACTCTCTTTCCCTTAATACTGATATTTTCTCCTAGGATGTCATTATGAAAATATGTAACATGTATTATCATTTTATGTACACTTCTCAGTAGCTGTTCTCTGTTTTGTTATTAGTATTATTTTGATTCATTGTTTGTTTATACCAGGAAAAGAAAATTCTTAGAAATTCCTCTGAGGAATTATTATACTACCTTTGAGACTTGGTATATGCTTGAATACAACTCTGCCATACAAAATTAAGGATTGCCTCCCTGCACAGTTGGGAGAAAAACCCTTATATAACACGTACATATATGTTTCAGAAGAATTGGCCTAGCTTTTAATGAGCTTTTTGGGCTTGAGCTTGGCCTGTTGGATTTTGTAGAACCTAAAACTAACACACCTAAACAAAGTCCATCATAGATATGGTATTGGTATCATTCTGCATTTACACAAACCCAATACAATTCTGACTTTCTGACAAGCCAATCTTGCACATCAGCTATAGCTTGTAAGAATTGCCCTTACAAATTTGTTCTTGGTTCTTACATGAAAGGCCTCCAATTGTAGCAATTTTACTGATGCTGAATCCATTATTCCCACAGTACTAGATCTATGCCAGTTGTGGCTAAACCTCTTAGAGCTTCTTATCCTAGTGCAATCTGATTTAGCAGTCTGTTATTCAATGCTTCAATGTACTGTATAGCTTAGAAATTGCATATGTACCACTCAGTCTCTGCTGAGCTTTGCAAGTTGATGAAGTACTATGGTCTGCAATTGAACCGCAACAAATAAATGAGGTAGCTAACCCCATTTATTTATCGAACATTTGGGACCAGTCAGATGTGCTTGGTTCTGCACTCAATAGGTCCAAGGCATTAATGAATTGAGGTGACTGAGAATGAAAGGCTTTTGCCAGTTGTGCAAGTCATTGACTCATTGGTCTTGTCTTGCACATGTCAAAAACTTTCAAAACCTAACATTCAGATATTATGGTCAAAATTTAAACATGTTCAGAATGACTGATTATAGTGTTCATTGGCTTAAAATACTCGAGCTCGTAGTTTCTTACTCGACCGGCCAACAATGTATATCAAAGTTACATTCTCTTCACATGAGGTAGATATATAACATTATTATAAATACATTCTCAACCTTATACCTTACAAATCAACAAAACAAAAGTACAGAATTGACTATTAAAAGAGTAATTCCAACTTGGAACCTCTCGCAAATGAGGACTCTTAACACCTTGAAAATGAGCCAACAGTTAAGCATTGAGATTGGATCCATCTATCAGTGACATGATCATGGGCCATTATGCTGGTGTAGGCATGTTTGAAAAGCTCATGATCACCAGAGCCATCATATCTAAGCCCTTCAAAACACAGGTTTGCTCATGTTTGTGAAAACCATGATTGAGACTTGAGAGGCGTCGTCTTCCTGTTCAGATCAGAAAGTGAGGTGTCGTCTTTTAATTTAGACTCCATTCCCTCTTAAACAAGTTCAGACATTGATAACGAAGTGACAGAAGCCTAGGTGTACCAGGAATGCACGTACAAGATGAGAACCACATATATATATGCATCACTGAAAAAGTGAAAAGGTGTAGTCTTCAAATTTCAAAATAATGTCTACAAGAATTAGGTCCAGAAAAGTTGTGACTTAAATGTTAATTACTTTGCTAATACTCCAATTAATTCTTCAAGAACTGTCATTATGAACACCATAGTCGATATCATCAACCAAATTACCCAACGTAGATTATAATTTTGTTCAGCGATGGTATACTTCCATCTATCTCTACTTGTTCTTGTTAAGAAAATGATCGGAGAAGTTCGAACTCTAACCTAATTGTTTCGTATATATGGATCACGTACCACTCACTTTCATATTTGTATTATGGAGAGAGATCAATTCGAATCTGCAAGGTGTTTCTGTACACTACTGGGACTCTCTCTATCAATTCAAGGAGCTCTTGTTTTTGTTTTTTTAACAAACATTCAAACTTCTTGTGCGCTCTTATATCCACTTTGATGAAGACAGATTATCTGATATTTCTTAGCAGCTGGTGAGCCAATAACTTAAATTGATCGATCTACATTATAGTCATTGTTCTCCATCTACATGTCTAATAATTTATGAGAAGTGATTTTTGCACTCCACTTTATCACTTACACTCCACTTTTAACTATATAAAAATGGAATGCAAGTGGTAAAATATATGAAAAAAAGTGAAATGCCAAAATCATCACCCTAATTTAGTAATTTATCTATGACTTTCTAAGTACATGCACATTTCACTATTAATTTGTGAAGTTCTTAGAAAACTACCAAAAGTTTCCACTAGATTCTACTTTTTCAGGATTAACACTTTTTCTCTTTTCAAAATACATGATTAACTTGTTGCTTAAGTTTTAATCATAAATAACTACTATATGTTAAAAGTTTAAACTTAAGTTTTTAAAGAATTAGTCAACAATTAATGCATATCAAATTAAATCTCAAAAATATGTTTACTCGTATCATCGATCTATATACTTCTTCTTCAATTTTTGTGGTAGCTGTCATTTGAACATTCTCATAAAATTCATTGTTAAAGTTGTTAATTTTTTTTTACCAAAGTCAAGGTATCCCAAAGGCTTCCTAGGCCTAAAAACTAATCCATGCGGCGCATGTGAAATGCTTCGATTATGCATTGCAGCATAGTGCCACTTAATTTGCTGGATAATATTATTTTCTAATTAAAGAATTTTCTGGATGATTCATTCAACTTAAAGCTTTGGCATTTGAATATATATGTTCTCATCCTTCACTAGAACCAACAAGGTCAAGATAGAAATATTGAAGAAAGCAAAAAAGTAAGTTAAAAGAAAAGGAGGATATGATGTGGTGACGTGGTGTAGACTATAGTGGTGTGAGGGAACCAAATTTAAAGCTAAAACCCTCTCTTAGAAGAAACTCTAGCTCTATTATTCACGAAAATTAAGAAGAAGCAGAAGAAAAATCTTAGCTCTAGAGGAGGACCCTACCTTGTCTTATACACTTAGGCAGTTATGCTCCTTTTGAAATATATGAATATGTTACATACACTACTGATACTGATAGCTTACCAGCACTCCAGCAGATCAAAATCCACCCGTGAAATAAGAAAATGTGGAGAAAAACTTGTCAAAAGTCTATATGGTTCTTTTTTTGCTTTTGGTGACTCCTTCTGTTTGATTTGATAACATTTTTTAACACTTGTTGCATTAAGCTCAACTGGGTCTGTCCACTTCTGAATTCTGATGATTATCAGAGTCTTAATTCAAAATCATGAAGTTAGGCTCCCTCATCCATCCTGCATGCCTTTAATAATACTTAAAAAACTTTAAGATTTTCTTGCTTGGAAGCATTATCTGTGAGGACCCTTCATGTTTAAACAATCCTCATTGCTTGTGTCACATCCAAATTAGACAAAGAAGATGACTCTCCTGCCAAAACATAAAAGCCACATTCACAATCAAAGAGATATCATATTGTGTAACCAAAAAAAAAAAGGAGATATCATATTGATTATAATTTATAAATAAGCTGCACAGTGCAGACTAATGGTATAATAAAATAAAAATAGGTCCACATATATAACAACTTGCCTTCTAATCATGCCAAGCTAGAAGACAGATCATGGTAATACAATATTAGCAAAATTTATCAGATGCATGCAAATCTTCTATTAGGTGTTAGTCAATTCTTTATACTTTGAGAAAACAAAATCCAAGGGAAAGAGAAAGGAAACTGCATAGTGGTGGTGGTTGTTGTAATATCAAAACCATTGAACATTTTTAGGAATCACATGCTTTGAGTTGGTTTGATGGAGAACAACTGGACATTGTGGAAACATAAGAAGAAAATTTCAATCTCTTAGGACTTTTTCTCAAACTAATTATAAACAAATTAAAAAGAATGCCCTAATGGAAATGACTTTTTAAGGGAGGTGCTTTGATAATGAATGAGACCATACACAAAAAAAATACGTATACTTATAAAGAATTAAGGACTACAAAAACAAGAATTAAAAACAAAGAAGAAGGGTATGGGCATGTATAATATTGCAATTAAGTTATCAATCTAAGCTGAGAGATTCTACAACAACAACAACTTCCTTAGCTGTTAGAGTTGAAAAGTAAAGAAAACTTGCTCAAGGGACTAGCTATAACTCAAAAAAGAGAATTATGAACAAATGTCTAGCTTAATACGTTGAGGCTTTACAGAAAAGAAAGCATAGAGCTTTATCTCCGACAACCAAAAATTGATAGCAACAATTTAGATTTTGAATTTCGATGTTTGTTTTACTAATTTGGTATTAATTAAAGCAAAAAAAAATTTGATAGAGTAAATCCGTTAGTCTTGTGAGAGTTGTTTTAATGCAATCAACATGCATTCATAATCTAAATTTAAACTAGCAGTAATATTAGAATAGCTGGCTTATTATTGATTGATCACATTTCTCACATATAACAATTTATTTATGTAAATGATATAATCAATAAACATGATAACTCATGCAACATAATCTATTCCTCAGAGAGGCGTTATTGAAGCTTCACCTACATTTTGATGCTAATAAATTAAGCAGAGCAAGAAGCCAAGAATCTTAAATTAGAAGGCCAAAACATAACAACATAAGAATAGGACACATATTGATATCCAAAGTTAACCTTAACCAAATTGTTTGAAGCTATTCATGAATTGATCGAGGAATGACTCACTAAATTAACAAATTCTCCTTAACTATCATTTACATACCATAACATATATGCAAAGGGATTTTTAAAATCCTTAGGGCCCCATATATATCCATTGGATGCTAATGTTTGTTAGTGTCAAGTGTAACTTCTTCACCTTAAACACAACACAATAGTACAAATGGGGATTGATAAACATTAGATGGCCGACACACAACAGCACCGCATAGATGACCAAAGCAAAAAAATATGAAAAAAAACAACAACAAAGATTGGGTAGCTATCAACGGTATACGATTCCAGTAGCATCAGGCGCTCTCTGCTTTGGTAAATAAATTCGTAGATAGCATACAACTATATAGAGTCGATCAATCTCTATACAAGGCTATTAATTTAGAGAAATAATATAGTGATATACATACAGTTTTACAATACATTAATGTAATGATGCATCAAGTAAACTAGTTCGATACATTAAGTATACTAGTTCGATATTAGTAGTACATTAATATACAGTAAACAGACCCTTATACACTAATGCAATGTAGACATTTTCCGATTTTTGAGCAAAAATGAAAAAAAAAACAGTAAAAACTCACTCGCGGCTTTCTGTGCATCTCGCGATATTTTGACAATAAAATAGTACTAGTATCGTGTGTTAATAATGAAGTGGGGGAAATGGGAGTGTATGGTGCCCTGAGGATACGGCATGCACATGATTACTGCCGCAAATACCGGGAGATTAGGTGCTTGCTAAAATGCTAAGCTAAGTAACTAACCAATGTTTGCACCCCACAAGCCATTAACCAATGCTAATTATGCAGACCATGATTCCAATATTTGTTAAAGAGGTTAATTCAACAGTTGAATGTATTCCACTATACTTACCCAAAAAGAGAAAAAAAAGTAAGAAGACTTGGGCTATAAGCCTATAACTTGTGAGCACCTTATTAAATTTTTGGAAGTTTGGTGCCAAAAAAAAAATTTAAATTTTTGGAAGTTCATATGTAAAAAAGTAAAAGGAAATATTGAATTATCAAATCACATTGCGAATCTTCACGTTGACTAAAAGATGCATTTTGATATTATATTTACATTTGTTAATGCCTTACAAAATGTTGTGTGTTTATATTTGAAGTTGAAGAATGAGATATTTGAATGTGTAACGTCATTTAATATTTTCATTGTGAATGATAAATATCACTAAATTAATAGTAACTAATTATTAGAGTACTGAAATTTCTCATATGCATGAATGAGGTACCAAGTTCAAGATCCGCTTTGCATAAAAGATAGCAAGATAGTAAAAAGTTGTGTGCTACCAAGAAAAAGTGCAATGACTTATTCTGAGTTTTAGAACGATTTGATCTAAATAAATCTTGTTACCTAGGAACAAAAGAATTTTTGACAGAAGTTTGTAATACTTGAAAATAAAATCATTTTTAAGAGAAATTACTTTTTTCCTTATAGTTAAAAAGAGAGAATTTTTTTTATAAAGTAGCTAGAGAGTTGAATTAAAAATGTTCAACTATGACTTCCAAAATCAAAATATTAAATTTAAAACCTAACTTTACATTTATACACTGAGAAAAAATGTTCTCACTAGCTACAAGCCACATGAAAAATGTCAAAAAAATAGTCAACTATTTTTTATTTATTTTAATATCAGTAACTAATAAAATATCATTCTAAAATTTTCTGAAAACAAATTGTCCTCCAACAAACAAATTACAGGACCAGTACTAGGGGTTCCCCATTTTTGCTGTCTCACAATCCTGTTCGTCCCTCCTAACCGCATCGATCCGATCCGTTGATTCCATATTCTTACACTGGTCCGCCCTACACCAGATCTCAACTTCCAGAGATAAGAAATTCTCGTATAGAGAATCACGATATATCGCCATATATCACGTATTTTTTCGGACGGCATTAATGTTTAGTGTTGCCAGTGGTATCCATTAATAAAGATCCAAAAACTCATACGACACTAAAACCCCACTACTAATCAAACCAGGAAAAAAGAAGCAACCTCTTTTAATTTTTTTTTGCTGGAACCGCCATTTTTAAAAGAAATAAAAATTGATTCTCGCTCTGCCTCTCTGTGAGTTTTGTTATCCAAATTCTTTTGCTTTTTGGTTCTGGCTTAGCGTTTTACTGGTAGCACAAGCAAAACCTCTCTTTGAATCCAAGTTTCCAGTCTACGTCTAGGTGTCTTTCACCTTCCTAATTTTGCTTCGTTTGCTCACTGTCCAGTGATTTGGTTTAGTGGGTTGTTGCCAAACCCCTTGGATTAGAAACCCAAAGAGTGTGTTTGATTCAAGGAATTTATACCCTTTTTGTTTCTGGGTAGCATTTCCTTTTCTACTTGGTTAGTGTAAGCCAACCCCATTGTTGGGAGCTAGTAGATTTACGGTATTAATTTCTGGGATCTTGAACTTGGGACTTGGGAGTAGTCTTTATTCTCTCATAAAGCCCAGAGCTTTAAGCCAACTGGGTTTCTTTTCTTTTTCTTTTTCTGTCTCCTTCTTTCCTTTTTCTTTGAATGAGTTCTTCTGGGTCTTGTTTGTCTTGAGGAAACTGAGAGACAATGAGAGCATTTGCCTCGTTACACCTTTTGTGTTTGATATCTTGGGTTCTCTTTCTGGGTTGTGATTCATACCCATCAAAGGAAGGTATGTGTTTCTGTTTACTCACTCTCCTTCTCAGATCTTGATTTCTGTATATCCTCTATTTCGTTGCTTAGCAAATGTGGGGGGAAAGAAGAATTTTTGATTTGACAGAGTAATTTACCATAATAAAGATTCATATGGTTCCAGGCTTCCAGCTGATGAAAATTAGTATAGAATTGAAAATTGTGTATAATTTCTTTGTTATCTAGCAGAGAGTGAGTGTGGTTGAAGTAAAGTAATGTGACTCTGATTATGCTAGTTAAAATCACTATACAATCGTATTTCTGGTGTGGTTAAGTGTTAGACTCTGGTGTTTGCTGAATTTACTAGATTAGCTCTAGCTCTACAAAGGGGAAAGAGAAGAAAGAGATGGAGTATGTTTATTTGATATGTTGCGCATTTGTTGTTTGAGATGATTTTCTGACTGAGAAATTGATTTTGCACAGTTTCGGCCCTTACAAACTTTAAGGAAGCTATATATGAAGACCCACATCTGGTTCTGTCCAATTGGAATTCCTTGGATGCGGATCCTTGTGCCTGGTCTGGCATTACATGTTCTATGACTCGGGACCATGTTATAAAGATGTAAGTATGATCTTGTCTATCTTAGTGCCAGATTATAGTGGATGGTTTCCGCATTTAGATCCCTTTTGATGTTTCAATTTGAGAATGAATGGTATACACTTTATGGTAATTGGCCCTGCCACTTTGTTTTGGATTTTCCTTTTTTGCAGTAACATATCCGGTTCATCTATAAGGGGGTTTCTTGTACAAGAGTTAGCTGAACTCAGCTTCTTGCAAGAACTGTATGCTTCCAACCCAAATTGCCATACTGAAATCCCATTCTGTTGTCATATTGTGATGATTGAAGTTTGATTACTTGTCTTACTTTCTTGTAGAATTTTGCATGGGAACAGACTGCTTGGAATATTACCCAAGGAACTGGGCTTGTTAAAATACCTGAAGACCTTAGATTTGGGGTCAAATGAACTCACTGGTCCAATTCCTCCAGAGTTCGGGAACTTAACCAACATTGTGAAAATGTACTTGGAATTTAATGTTCATTTTTTAAAAGGATACCTTCAATTTGGGTTGTTTTGGATTTCTCTTACAGCGGATTTACTACTTTTAATGCAGAAATCTTCAGTCGAATGGGTTGTCTGGTAAGCTACCTCCTGAACTTGGCAATTTGGAATATCTTCAGGAGCTTCATTTGGATAGGAATAAGCTTCAAGGGTCTGTTCCTGCCGGTAGCTATAAAGGATTTACATCTAATGATTCTGGCCTACATGGGATGTAAGTAGCAGAATGTTAAAAGTTATTGAAAAACATCGGCACCTCTGCAGTTATATTTTGATAGATGCTTTTGGAGCTAAAAATAATGGTGAGGAGGGACAGAAAGGCTGATCATACAGTTTTGTCCATTGCATATGCTATTTGGATCATTAGATGATTACTTGATAGGCACTGTATTTAGTAATTTCCTTTTTGGGATATTTTAGCAAATTGTTCTTGTTGCATTAAAAATGGGGATGTAGGTGACTCGAGGACAAGTAAGTGGGGATAAAAGTTCATGTTGTAACGAATACTTCATTTATATTGACTGTCATAAACTAAAAGGTTTTAGAAGTACTTTGAATTGAATGTGATGCTAGACCTATATTTAATGGTTTTATTTCTTAAATTTTGTGTTCCAATTGTTTTCTCCTTCAGGTATGCCTCAAACTTGACGGGCCTTTGCCGCTCATCTCAGTTAAGAGTTGCAGATTTCTCATACAACTTCTTTGTTGGTAGCATACCTAAGTGCTTGGAATATCTTCCCAGGTACTGCCCTAACCAAGGGTGACGATCAAGTTCTGTCCTGTATAGGTTGCATCATTTGAGGATTATGTATTATTAACTTGCAATTTTTGTGATGGTGGCGTTCTTATCTACACACATCTTGTAAACACAATACTGAAGACTAAGTCCCTCTTATCTCTAAACCAAATTCATCACCCATACATTCCCATAAAATTTAAATGAAGTCATCCTGGTGCTAACTAAACCAAGAACAAAAGTTCTAATTCTACAAGGATTCAAGAATACCAGATCACGAAATGCAAAAAAATAAAGGTTCAGAAGATTTTTCCTGCAATGTTAGTTAAACAAGTTAGTCTAATACGCTAACTTCATGTTGGCTTCATGTTGTTTTGAAAAATACTCTCACAAATCCTGACCCTTTGTCATTCTGGATTCCAGGCATTTGTTAGCCTTTATTAACTTTAGTTATTCCATGCAGATCAAGCTTTCAAGGAAATTGCCTCCAGAAAGAAGATCCTAAACAGCGTCCTGCAGAGAAGTGTGGTATGTATGACTTGATTATATGATATTACACTAATGAACCTTCTATGGGTACTTATGTTCCTGCTTTATTTCGAAATGATTTTTAAAACCGGAAGTGAATGCAAACCCCTTAACAAGGTTAAAAGCGTGAACAAGGGTTCGTATGCTCTTTTCTGAATGAGCCTGAGCATCCTAATATTCAATTAAACCTTAATCTGATGATTCTGATATAGCTTGTTTGAATGTGTAGTTTAAAAGTTCTGCCATCTCAGTGCTTAATTGATTTTTGATATTCAATTCTGATTAGTTTAGTTAGTGACCTTTTCTTTTCTTTGTTCTCTGTAGCTGGTGCTCCACCTTCGAAAGGCCATCCCGGAGTTAGCCCAAAGCACAAACCTACTAAAGACGTCCCTAAGCATCCAGACACGTCAAAACCAGCCTGGCTTTTGGCTTTGGAAGTAGTGACAGGAACCATGGTGTGTTCTCTTGTTCTAGTTGCAGTTGTCACTGCTCTTCAGAAATGCAAGAGCAAACCTTCTATCATAATTCCTTGGAAGAAATCAGCAAGTGAAAAGGACCATACTACAGTCTACATAGGTTTGTTCTTACAGCATCTGCCTCAGTTCAATTGAAGCTTTTGAACTGTATTGCAAAACAACAGTGGTTAATTTCGTTAGCGAATTTTACAGATTCCGAGATGCTTAAAGATGTTGTTAGATTCAGCAGACAAGAGCTTGAAGTAGCGTGTGAAGACTTCAGCAACATTATTGGCTCCTCACCTGATAGTTTGGTCTACAAGGGCAACATGAAAGGTGGGCCTGAGATTGCTGTGATATCCCTTTGCATTAAAGAAGAGCATTGGACAGGCTATCTTGAACTCTATTTTCAGAGAGAGGTGACAGATTTGTCAAGATTGACTCATGAGAATACAGGAAAGTTACTGGGTTATTGTAGTGAGAGCACCCCATTTACAAGGATGCTGGTTTTTGAATATGCTTCAAATGGGACACTGTACGAGCACCTCCATTGTAAGTGAAAATTCTTTATTTTAACCTCTTTTGATTGATACAGAATGTCTGGTGAGCTGTAACGAGAATTATTTTACTGCAGATGGAGAAGGATGCCAGTTCAGTTGGACAAGGCGTATGAAAATTGTAATAGGCATTGCTCGGGGACTCAAGTATCTTCACATGGAACTTGAGCCACCATTTACAATATCAGAGCTAAATTCCAGTGCTGTATATCTTACAGAAGATTTTTTGCCCAAGGTATGAAAACTTCTCAAACTTCCTATTTCAGTTTTTGTTTTCTTGTTGGGAGTTGATTCACCTACATGATTGAGAATATGAGATTGCTGTCTTTAAAAACATTATCCTTGGTTTGAACTGTAGCTGGTTGATTTTGAAAGTTGGAAGACAATTATTGCGCGGTCAGAAAAGAACTCGGGCTCTATTGGCAGCCAAGGTGCTATCTGTGTTCTTCCAAATTCTATGGAAGCGCGCCACCTGGATGTTCAAGGCAATGTTTATGCTTTTGGGGTACTTTTACTGGAAATAATTAGTGGGAGGCCTCCGTACTGTAAGGATAAGGGGTGTTTGGTAGACTGGGTAAGTTTCTGAGACTTGAATGTTTGTGAAATTTTCTCCAGAAGTAAATGCATGTGTAGTTCATGTTAGATGTGCACAAAAAGCTTACGCTTCTCTCTTCTGCAGGCCAAAGATTACCTTGAGTTGCCAGACGTGATGCCTTATGTGGTGGATCCTGAATTGAAACATTTCAGTTGTGATGACCTCAGAGTTCTATGTGATGTGATAAATCTTTGTATCCATCCAGAACCCACCAAGCGGCCATCAATGCAGGAAGTATGCACCATGTTGGAGAGCAAAATCGACACATCGGTGTCCCTTGAGCTCAAGGCATCTTCTTTGGCATGGGCTGAGCTTGCACTTTCATCATAAATGAGTTAATTAACACACTGTAAAGAAGAAATATACAGCTGCAATAGTCTTTCTTTCTTCCTTGACTTACTCTTTGTTCCTTGTAAATGGTTGTAATTGGAGAGGGAACTTGAGGGTTCATGCATGACAAAATCTCTTTGTATACGATTTGCTACAGTCAACTAAGTTGCTAATCAAGCTTGTTCCAATGATTTTTTTTCCTCTTCGTTTATCAATTCAAATTATGTACTTACATTTGTTTGTTCTTTTGGATATCAGTTATTCATCATCAACCTCACTCACTCCCACAACGTATAGCAGAATAAGAAAACATAACAGTGATATTTCATCTTTCATTAACATTAAAGCACTACAAAAAAATCATTGCAAGCGAAAAGAACTAGAGGTGCAAAACTGGTTGGCATAGAATAGAGATTATTATGCTACACATAATAATAAGGGGAATTATCATAAACAGTACATGACATTTGGACTGTATATCACTTTGGTACCCAACATTTAAAAACTATCACATTAGTACATGACCTTTCAAACTCGCAATCATTTTGGTACCCACCGTTAATAACTCAGTGAAAAAAATAAATAAATTATTCAAGGACAAAAAAGTCTCGTGGGCATGTTTTAAACGGAATTATTGACGGTAGGTACCAAAATGATAGCGAGTTTGAAAGGTCAGGTACTAATGTGATAGTTTTTAAATGTTGGGTACCAAAGTGATGTACAGTCCAAATGTCAGGTACTGTTTATGACAAAAGCTCTAATAATAATCTTCTAACAAAGTAATAGAAGAAAACAAATTTAACATAATTCAACCACTTTTAAAACAGACGCCACACACTAGCATGAGATGCTAGCTCTTTGGCAGCCAATTTGGTTTGAGAGTTCAATCCTTCTGTTTAATTCCAAAAAAAATGAATAATTAATTTTTCAAAAAAGAAATTTAAGGTTACAGATTAAAAAGTACAGATAGTCATAGTTACATTCACAGACTCACTTGGTTAATTTAGAATTTATAAATAAAAAAACCAAGTTATAATAACAGCTATAAGAAGGTTGGCCCCCAAAGAAAACAGTGAGGGAAAGCATGATAAAAGATTGGAACTAGAGAGGAAAAGGGTGGGTGCGCACTTAGAAGACTCGCCCTTTCACTATGTCCAAGCTCATCTCACTTGGATCTGTCGCTTGCAATTCAAATGAAATGCCGTCCAATTCTCTTTTGAATCTGTCCTTGGAACTCGCATACACCATCTTCATCCTCACCTTTGATGGATCCGGTGACCTAACACACACATATCAAAACATGTACACATAAGGTTTTAGAGTTCAGTTGAAGACCAAGAAAATGGAAACAAAATGCAAAAAATGATTAGACTTGGTGCATAAGTTTTCCTCTCGCAAGACTGATCTTTTACGTTGTTGTCATCAGACTATGCATCTGAATTATTGATCAACTGTGTCACGTGTGAATGTACGGTTTTTGTTCACAGTCTAACAACGTAATATTTACTATATACTAAAGTAGAACCCAGGTGCTTGCATTGTTCAAAAGGACCCCTATGAAATGACCCCTACGCTATTACTATAATTCACGACTGGAAAGACTAATACATGCCTAATGCATCCGACGGACACACACACACACACACCAATTAGGGTTGACGAAGAAGTATCTCAAAATATATACTATCCAACACTTGCAATCATATGTAAGGTTTAATTTTGTTTGTTTAGTGTCAGATGCAAAGAGTTCATGTCTTCATGATCGTTATTCTATAGTTTCTAAGTAGCAACACGATATAGCTTTAGTAGTTAAGAACATTTATCCCTATACTTGAGATCTTGAGTTTGAAACTCCCTCCTACGTGCTAAATAGTTTAATAAAAAAGACTTGTTTATAGAAGCAACTCTCAATCATGGAGAGTGCAGTTTGTGTGAGATTCATTACCATGCGATGAAGAAAATCTTGCTTTTCTGGCAGTTCTCTGATGTAGTGAAATCGAAATCATAGACAGCATAACGACACTCATCAGCAGGAAAACTGGAGGTGAAATCCTCGTAACTCTGATTTGGTTCCCCGAGCTTATCAACCACAATTTGCTGTTGCTCAATCTTGTACAAAATGAAACGATAGCTCCTCTTTGATTTTAGCTCCAAGAACCTCAGCTTGCAGTCATCATGCACAGCCATTCCAGAAGCTGCATTGGCCTGTCCCAATATGTCACAAAACTTAATCATTTGGACTCTGATTCATTGATCGTAAAAGTTTACTAAGAATTCCTGCATGTACGTTCTTTAATTTTTTCCTAACTGATTATAGAAGCATTTTAATGGGTATGTTAAACGTCAATAATTTGATACCATAACATGCCAGGTTGTTTTATTTCACTACGGATTAGAATTTTGCAGATCGTATATGTTTAGAGGTTCAGACCGCGCATTAATCGTACAAAAGAGTGTCACTCATTGTATGATAAGCCAATGCGCTATGGATCAAACTAAGAAAGAAACAAATTGGGGTCTTGACATGAAAAAAGAAAAGAGGAACAGCACAAAGCATCCAATTCATCATCATAAAAAAAAAATTGGTGGAGTAAATTAAAAAAAGATAGAGAATGCAGGCATACCATTTTATCTCCAAAGAGAAAGGGCTTCTGAAATGTGAGCAAAAAAGAAATGAGAGAAAGGAATTGGCCGGGGACTAGCTAAGAGAATGGAAGTGGAGGCAAGAAGAACAAGGAGAGGCTATAGGAGTAAAAAAAGAAAGAAAATAGATCCTTGTTTTTTGGAGCTACGAGAGGTGGAGAAGTCTACTTGGGGAGGAGCCTAAGATAATGGAGGAAGGAGAGAATTTGGAGGAGAAAATTTGCTTTCTCTGCCGACTATGTCCACAATTCACTTTGATGCTTCCACGTGTGGCGAGCTAATTAATTTGTTATGGCCATCTTAATCTAAATAGTTTACCTCTCATCAAATTGTGGCTTTATAATAAGCCATTGGGTTAGCGGTTGGCTAGTGGTGAGAGAGAGTGAGAAATTAGTTTAAGATTAAGTTAGGTCTAGGTCAGAGGTTCGATCCTTCTAATATATGTAACAAAAAATGTGACTAGCTTTACAATCCAATCAAAGTCTAAAGAGTTAGATAATAAGAAAATGATTATGGGCGTTAATAAAGTTTAAGATGCATGTTGAGTTCTTAATTTGATCGACGCTGCATTTAGACATATCATTCATTCTTTGCATCTCAAATTTGTTTATTTGCCACGATGTACTTATAATTTGACTTACTAATTAAATCGATCATTTTCCACATGGAGTCTAATAGCTAGCTTAGGGAAATTACTTTCAAGTCCCATTTATTTTTATGCTAGAGCAAAATGCATATTAAAGAAGAAAGAGAAAACCCTAAAAAATAGTAGAGTAATTAAGATCATAAATTATTATGCACCGTCCTTATTTGACGAAAATGAAGACTAAAACATTTTCAATTTGCGTAACAGCATGTAGTTCTTTCAAGACTTGATGATACTGCCTCACTGTTTATTCTAAGGAAGACTATAAACGAAAAGTATAAGAGTTACAGTTGCCGTTTAATATTAGCAAAACAAAATGTCCCTTCATACTCGGCATTGGTGTAATTGCAGACTGCAGTAGATCATGAACCTTTTGCATGCGGTTTAACGACGCACTATTAGAGGTTTAACAATTTCTAATTGTTAAGTCTTTTTGTTGGCCCTGCTGGCCCAAACTATCTTCTTCTCAATGGCGAATTTCACGACTCGATTGCTTTGAACTCCGACAGCAGCTGCAACAGAGGATCACACAGATGATGTGTTTTTGTTCAGATTGATCACTTTTAAAAGTAAAGTACGTACATTTTTGTCCAGTACAGAAAATGTCTTCTTTCTATCTTTAGAGTTTGCTCAAGTGGTGATGGAGGGTGAGATATTATGTTTTTTTTTTAAGAGATCAAATAATTTCACTCCTACCCCCATGGTGACTCGAACCCATGACTTGAATCTTAAGTAGTGGGTGTTCTAACCACCGAGCTAATACCATTTCGTCAAAATTCAGGTTAAGGTGAGATATTATATTCAAATTAAGCTATAGTTCGATTTTCTCCAATATAATTAAAAAAATATCTTATCTCAATGCGCGTGCATATGTTTGTTTATACCTAAAATAGTCTCAAGGCCATTAAAACCAACCAATTTTTTTTTGGACGAGAAAAACTACATTAGAGCCCAAAGGGCACAAGGGATCTGGAATAAGAACAGGCCAAGTAGGAAATACAATAAGGCTTTCTAAGCCACAAGCCGTAAAAGAGAGGCAAGACTAGAAAACATTAAAGAAACAAAAAAAGACGCTAAACAAAATAAACAAACCGCAGAAAGGAAAAAAAAAAAAAAACTCGATGAAAACCAGACAGCTAGTTTAACGAGTTCAGACCAGAAGTAGAGTCCGGCAGAGGACACGGAAAATCGTCGCGAGACAAGATATGGACCAGGGAGGATGGCGGTCTATCATATGAACTATGAAGTGTATAAGTTGGGCACGTCCTCCTCACACTAAGCGACGCAACATGATGAATATAAGTTGTATCAATTGCGTTGTTTGCTTTTCTGCATTATGAATATAAACACGAAAATTAATCAGCACATCATGTACTGGCCAATGATCACACTTTTGGTTGTATTAAAAATATTATTCTTTCCAATCCCATACATATATATAACAAGACTGTGAATTACATACTTACATAAACCTCAAATTTTGCCAGCAATCGTAAAAGCCTTGTACGTAACTAATCTAACTAGATCAGGCCCACCCCAAACATCTTGAATCTCTTTAATCATCTCTGGAGACAACAAATCCACACCCTGGTCTTTAGCTTTAGCAACTGCAGGGGAAGACCTCAAGAACCTCACAAGCGTCTGAATTGACAATTCCTGTTGTATTTCAAATGTCATAGGCTCACCCTCACGACCCAAACCAACACTCTCAAATGGAAAAGGAAGTGTCCTATAGCCCTCAAATACGTAGCTTATTTTTGGGTTCCAAAACGGTAGAGCTTTTTCGCGGTAACGCTTCATTAAAAGATCAAAATCGGGGCTGACTACAGTTTGGTTGTAGCCCAACACAGCAATTATGCCTCCTTGCTTACGCAGAAGCCGTTTGACGAGCGAATAGAATTTAGGGACATCAAAGAAGTGAACTTCTGCCACCGTAATCAAATCCACTAAATTTTCATGACCGCCCGATATTAAGTTGACCATTTCATCGTTCGACATTGATGTTGGAGTGTGAATGAATCGAACTCGAGGGTGTTGGACGCCATGTTTCAATTGTGTTTCACTGATGCCACTTCCTATTACTTGCTCGTAATGCTCTGAAAGCTGTAAATTAAAACATATATACATGCATGCATGTTTTTAGCGCATGTACAAAAGTACTAATTAGTAAGATTTTCATTGATATAGATATATACACACACATATATATATATGTTTGACAGTTTGACACAATTTTTCTCACATGTTGAGCCTAGATAATATTTAAAAGACAAATACTATCATATAAACTATGAAGTGACGATAATGACAAAATTGAACTGTTGGGGGAGGATATTGACAAAAATTATAAAAGTTAGGGTGCACAATTGAATAAAAATTTGTTTTGTAAGGAAACAAATTGATAATTATGTCAAAATTTAGAGGGTATATATATATACCCTAATTTTTACAATATATAATAATTTTTTCAATTCTAATAAAATACCTATATTTTTAATAAAAATATTTCCTTTTTTTTTATTCATTTTTTTTTCCTTCTCTTTTTTTTTTTCTTTCTTCTTCTCTTTTCTTTTCTTCCTCATTTTTCTTTTTCCAAATTTTATTTCTTTTTTTTTTTATTTCTAATCAATCAACCCAATATCCCACCACAATCAACACAGAAAATGACAACAGGGTAGATTACTTGAACTCCTTATTCATCTAGTCTTTTTATCTTGTGAATGAGATCTTGATAGAGATTATTAAATTTTTTATTTCATTTTAATTAATTTTGCTGAGAGCCCTTCCTCGCTATATGTACATTTTACTATGATATCAGCTTTGATTGGGTTGGGTCGAGAGAAGAAAGGAAGGGTGCGAGGGAAACAGAGGAAGAAGAAGAGAAAAGAAAAGAAAAGAAGAGAAAAGAAATGACACGAAAAGAGAGAAGAAGAGGAAGAAAAAAAAGAAGGAGAAAGGGAAGGAGAGAGGGGATCGGGGAAGAAGGGGCGAGAAGAAGAGGGTGGGGATGATTTCAAAATCTACTCCGATCGGGAAAAAGAGAGGAAAGAAAAAATGATTAAAAAGACGTAATCGCCCTGTTTTTTTCTCCATGTTGTATGATCAAAATTAACATTAACCAACCGGGAGAAGAGTATGATAAAAGTAAGTCGGGTTACCTTTTAATTGTCTATCTCGGGGGGTGAATTAAATATTGATCTAAAATCATCCAAGGTGGGTTGGTGTAGTGGTTTGACATCAATATTGTTTCATGAGAAATCATAAGTTCGACTCGCTTAAGATACTTGTGTGTGTAAACTGAAGCCCGAAATCAAAACAAAAAATATATATTGATCTGAAGCCTATATATATAGCAAAAAGATGAATGATATGATGGGATTGTGGAATTGACATTTGAAAAACTAAAATAACAAACGCACGTACACTAAGAGCAGCTTGGCTATTGCCCGCGCCAACATGCCAAGCTAAAGAGTGTTGGGGGGTGAGACCGGCCAGCTTCGAATACCATTCCTTGGGAAATATTGGCCGAGCTTCTTCTTGCTTGTCGACTAGACCTGCCATTCTTCCTATTTTCCATTTAAATTAGTTTTAGTTAAAAAATAAAAAATATTGAGAAATATTGTCTAAAAAAAACACAGAGAAATGAAGAATAAACAGAGAAAAAGTTGCAATTAAAATCTTCAGAGAAATACCTGTTGGAGAAGGGCGATCAGAAGAGAGATTCAGAGCTGAGGTTATTGAGCCAAGTGTTGGAAGGTCAGAGGCTTATTTATATATATTGGCATATTGCTTCTCTTGTGTGTTGGAGGAAGCCAATTCCAATTTGCTTTCATTGATCACCGTACAAATTCAATGGCAGCCCTTATTTGACTAGTCTATAGGCTCTTTGGTCAGTCCAAGCAAAACAGTCAACAGTTTATGCAAAAGTCAAGATCGAGTTTATGTGTTAAAATTGTAATGGTAAATTATAATCAAGTGTCACATAGAGTGATAGCAGTCGAGTAATTTGAAACTGTAAATTAATTAATAGCTACAAAAATTGTAATTTACAAAAATTGTAAATTATAATCAAGTGTCTCATAGAGTCATAGCAGTCGAGTCATGTGCTTTACATAGAATTGACATTGCTAGTCGATAGGGTTTTTATTCTTATGACTTCTTGTTATTGCATGTTGTTAGGGTTTTTCCCTCTTTTGTAATAAAATCATTTAATTATTAAAAAAAAGAAAAAGACATAGCTAGGCGAGAGTTATTAGTTAACGCTCACTGTATAATTCATGTGCTTCCATGCATGCACAGAATTTGTGTACAGCTAGCTATTGCTGCTTATTATGGATGCTATCCCAGTACTTAACTTCCCACTTTTCTACTTGTTTGATCAAATTGATATTATTCCTATAAAAGTTTCCAAGAGCTTGGGGTTCATAAGGAGGCGGCATGGTGCAGGGGTTTGTCACTGAAGGACTCTTGACCAATGACTCGGTCATGAACTTCTTCTCTGACTCATCAGCAGGGCAAGCGAGACTCTCTGAGCACAAATGTGTAGCTCCTTCAGGTACCCTTGGCTCAAATCTTAAGAGTTTGGCATATTCATTTAGTAGATGAAACATGTAATCGTACACAAAGTCCATCTTCAGTTCTTCCTGAATGAAGTCGCTTGCTGCCTTCCCAATTGCATGTGCCTGTGTGGCGAAATCCATAAGTATATAAGCTATATAGGAAACCCCTTAGGTTTGGCTAGAAGGGCAGTGGCGGAGTCAGAAATTTGTGTTTATCGGAGTGTGATAAAGAAACCTAGCTCTAAGTGATTCCATCAATAGTTTCTGCTCCATTTTTTAAAGACAAAGTAGTTGATTGAGGAAAATGAGCCCTTCTCCATCACTGTCGAAGGGGTTTCAGTTTCAGTTTCATCCCTGTCGTATTTCAAATGTCATAGGCTCACCCTCACGACCCAAACCAACACTCTCAAATGGAAACGGAAGTGTCCTATAACCCTCAAATATGTAGCTTATTGTTGGGTTCCAAAATGGTAGAGTTTTTTCGCGGTAACGCTTCATTAAAATATCAAAATCGGGGCTTACTACAGTTTGGTTGTAGCTCCAAACAGCGATTACGCCTCCTTGCTTACGCAGAAGTCGTTTGACGAGCGAATAGAATTGAGGGACATCAAACAAGTGAACGGCTTCTGCCACCGTAATCAAATCCACTGAATTTTCATGACCGCCCGCTATTAAGTTGACCATTTCATCGTTCGACATTGATGTTGGAGTGTGAATGTATCGAATTCGAGGGTGTTGGACGGTTTGTTTCAATTGTGTTTCACTGATGTCACTTCCTATTACTTGCTCGTAATGCTCTGAAAGCTGTAAATTAAAACATATATACATGCATGCATGCATATTTTTAGCGCATGTACAAAAGTACTAATTAGTAAGATTTTCATTGATATAGAATTATAGATATATATACACATATTTTTGTTTTTACACAATTTTTCTCATATGTTGGGCCTAGATGATATTTAAAAGACAAATACTATCATGTGAATTGTGAAAGGACAATAAAGACGAAATTGAATGAAGTCGATGGAATTTAACGGTTGGGGGAGGATATTGACAAAAGTTATAAAAGTTAGGGTGCACAATTGAATAAAAATTTATTTTGCAAGGGAGCAAATTGATAATGGTGTAAAAAATTAGAGGGTATATATATTGATCTAAAACCATCTAAGATGGGTTGGTGCAGTGGTTTGACATGCATCAATGTTGTCTCATGAGAGATCATGAGTTCAACTCCCTTACGATATGTGTGTGTGCGTAAACTGACACCCATAATCAAAACAAAAAATATATATTGATCTGAAGCCTATATATATAGCAAAAAGATGAATGATCTTATCCCTATATTTTATCCCATAATACCCCTACAACTTCTCTATACTAAAATACCCACTTTTATTAATATATTATTTAAAAATAATTATATTCCATCTACCCTTTTTATCTCCTCTCAAAAAAAACTCTCTCTCATTCTCTTCTCCCTCTTTCACTCTTTATTCACTTTTTTAATAATTTTCTCACTTCCCCTCACATCCCACTCCTCCAACCTTTGAAAAAAATAACCCCAATAATTTAAACCTTTTAAAACCCACCTTCTTCCATTCATTTATTTTTTATTTAATAATTTTTTTTTTTTTTATTTAATTAAAATTTAATTTATTATTTAAATTTATCATCCTTCAAACCTATATTAATCTATTTTTTTATTTTTTTTTTTAAATTATAATAATTTATTATTAATTATATAAATATTTTTGTTTATAAATTTTAATTTTGAATGATATAAATATACTCTATATATTCAATTATTAACTAAATATTTTATATTCTCTAATTAATAATATCAATCTTTAATTAAAAACATTATTTATAAAAAAAATAATTATATTTATTATTAAAAATTTATATTTATTCCCAAATATAATTTTATTAAAAAATAATTTTAATTATAATCTCAAATTCAAATATTATTATTTATTTCATTTAAATCATTATTAATCTTTTATCATCAAATTAATTTATTATTAAAATTCCAACACTCCTACTAAAAAAAATAATCACTATAATTTCAAAAATTTTAAAACATTTTTATTATAAATATTTATCTAATTTTATTTCCATTTCCAAATTAAATCTATAAATATCAAATCTAATTATTTTTTCATTCAAATATTAATTTTTATTTTTATTCACAAATCATTCTTTTATCTTATTTGATCAACCCTTCCTTTTATCACCTAATTTATTACAAAATAAATTCAATAATTTTTTTAATTATTTTATTATTTATTTATCTTATTTTCAAAATATTTTATAACTTTTTTTTCTATTATTTCATTAATTTAAACAATTATTTATCAATTTCATTGAGAAATAATTTTATATTAGATTATTTTCCCAATATTAATTAATTTCTTTTCTCATTAAACCAATTTTTTTTATTCTCCATTTTTCAAATAAAACAAACGAGATATAATAGAAAATCATACTCTGAGAATTTGGGGTAATCATAAAATCTTCACTTTAATTTTTCTATATATAATTCCCATCTCTCACTTTCTATTTGATATTTTTATTTTTGTTAAGAGATGAATTATGTATATTTTTAATGTTCCTTATAGATCTACAATATATACCATATTAATTATTATATAGAAGATTGAAACCTCTTTTATGAAATTAAATAATAATTTTCGAGTTCAATTATGATTCATTATTTTTACTCAATAGAATGAATTGAACTATTTTATAATTCTCTATAGTGAATGAAATCATATATTAAATTATGAGAGATTCCTTTAAATTTTGATCTTATAATTGATATTTTCTTTATATACCACGATATAGTTTGTTTATACATGAACATATACTAACAATTTTATCATGGAATAATTGGGGCCTTATTTAAGATTTGCCCATTTACACGATAATTCTGATGATACTTAAAATCTATAGAGACTGGAATTGGCATTTGAAAAACTAAAATAACAAACGTACGTACACTAAGAGCAGCTTGGCTATTGCCCGTGCCAACATGCCAAGCTAGAGAGTGTTGGGGGGTGAGACCGACCAGCTTCGATTTCCTTGGGATATATTGGCCGAGCTTCCGAGTACACTTCTTCTTGCTTGTCGACTAGACCTGCCATTCTTCCTATTTTCCATTTAAATTAGTTTTAGTTAAAAAATAAAAAATATTGAGAAATATTGTCTGAAAAAAACATAGAGAAATGAAGAACAAACAGAGATATTTAGAAATATTGGCTAAAATCAATCATCAGAGAAATACCTGTTGGAGAAGGGCGATCAGAAGAGAGATTCCGAGCTGAGCTTATTGAGCAAGTGTTGGAAAGTGAGAGGCTTATTTATACTACTAATTCTCCTGGTGCCGTTTTCGAGACAAAACCAAGTGAAATTACCATTTTGTCCTCATTCACCATTTATTTACATTTTTGCCGTTCAACACTTCACCTGAGAGTAAAATGACGATTTTGTCCTCATCTCTTCATGGAATTACAGTTCTGTCATTAACCCTGAAAATTACAGTTTTTTCCTAATGTCTTCATGGAATTACAATTCTGCCATTAATTATTATTATTCTAAATTAATATAATAGAAAAATTAATGTTTATAAGAAAAAAATGAATTTGTT
Organism: Rubus idaeus; assembly: GCA_030142095.1. NCBI lineage: Eukaryota > Viridiplantae > Streptophyta > Magnoliopsida > Rosales > Rosaceae > Rubus > Rubus idaeus. Next base: position 7,295,901 of record CM057969.1, read on the forward strand.
TAATAAAAAATAAATTGAAACAATTATTTAAAAAAATATATGATGAACTATAAAAATGATCGATTCAAGTACCACTAATTTTTTGCTATAAAATAAGTATTGCTCGAATTGATCATGTGATCAACTCCGTTTAATTCTTATTATTATTATTATTCCTAATTTAGTGAGTAGATATTTAGTTCTTTGGCTTTTTCTTTCTCTATCTAATTTTTCTAAATAATATGTAGTAAATTTTTGCAGTGTGCTTAGCTTTGCTATTTAAAAAAGACAATTAGCTAGGAAAATGAGCTCTTCTTGAGTTTCAAAATATACTCTAACTTGAAACTTTGTTTCTTATTTCTGTTTCAACATTTTATTGATATCTTAAAATTTTAAGGATTCTAATACTTTATTCGTTACATTATTGTTAATTTCAACTATTTTTATACTTATTTTAGTTTTATTGTCACTTTCTGCTTCAAATTTGTCAGTAGAGGTATGTTATAGAAATGGAAGGCTTTTTCAGTTTTTTGCTTCATCTCAATTGTATGTCAGTCATAAGACATTGATATTTTCTTTTAAAATTTATATAAATCCTTACTATAGTACAGTATGAAAGTAGTTGTAAAATAATTAATCAACCAACTGGCTTAGTAGTAGGAGTACTGAATCAGTTGAAGCTTGAAGCTTGGTACAAGTAGCAAGAAAATAATTCTATCACTACCAAAATGGTAAAGGAAATTAAAAAAAATTTGGTTTAAAATATCATAATTTAGTTTTGATGTTTGCTCTAGAAAGAAAGAACATATGAAAAATGGAATTCATTTTTCCAATTTGACATGAATATATTACTTTTCATGTTCATCTATGTTGATTTCTCCGGTTTGCACTATTTGTTTCATTCAGTTTGATATATTAGGTCTATTTACAATATGTCATTGTATTTTTTAAATACTGTATCATAAGTCATAACATCTGTATTGGTGGTGTGATGTTACTAAGACATGATCTACTTCTTTTTTTGTTGTAAAATAGACATAATCTTTTGTTAATATAATGATCATGTCAACTATATTTTATATAGTTTTAAATGTAATTTTTAAATAAAATTGTGTTAGTTCCAAAACTCGCTGCAAAGCGCGGGCATGATTTCTAGTGTATACTGTTTCTCTTGTGTGTTGGAGGAAGCCAATTCCAAATTGGTTTCATCTATCACCGTACAAATTCAAGGGCAGCCCTTATTTGACTAGTCTATAGTCTCTATGGTCAGTCCAAGCAAAACAGTCAACAGTTTGTGCAAAAGTCAAGATCGAGTTTATGTGTTAAAATTGTGATGGTAAATTATAATCAAGTGTCCTTATAGAGTCATAGCAGTCGAGTAATGTGAAACTGTAAATTGTAAATTAACAGCTACAAAAATTGTAATTAACTCATGTGCTTTGCATAGAATTGACATTGCTAGTCGAAAGGTTTTTATTGTTGTGAGTTGTTGTTATTGTTATTACATATATGTTCTTAGAAATTTTGTTCTTTCGTAATAAAATTATTTAGTTACATTTTTACATAAACCTCAAATTTTGCCAGCAAGCATAAAAGCCTTGTACGTAACTGATCTGACTAGATCAGGCCCACCCCAAACTTCTTGAATCTCTTTAATCGTCTCTTGAGACAACAAATCCACACCCTGGTCTTTAGCTGTAGTGACTGCAGAGGAAGACCTCCAGAACCTCACAAGCCCCTGAAATGACAATTCCTTTCGTATTTCAAGTGTCATAGGCTCACCCTCACGACCCAAACCAACACTCTCAAATGGAAACGGAAGTGTCCTATAACTCTCCCATAAGTAGCTTGTTTTTGGGTCCCAAAACGGTAGAGTTTTTTCGCGGAAACGCTTCATTAAAAGATCAAAATCAGGGCTCACTGCTATTTGGTTGTAGCCCCAAACAGCGATTACGCCTCCTTGCTTGCGCAGAAGGCGTTTGATGAGCGAATAGAAATGGGGGAGATCAAACCAGTGAACTGCTTCTGCCACCGTAACCAAATCTACTGAATTTTCATGACCGCCTGCTATTAAGTTGACCATTTCATCGTCCGAGATTGATGTTGGAGTGTGAATGTATCGAACTCGAGGTTGTTGGATGGCATGTTTCAATTGTGCTTCACTGATGTCACTTCCTATTACTTGCTCGTAATGCTCTGAAAGCTGTAAATTAAAACATATACACATGCACGCATATTTTTAGTGTATGTACAAAAGTACTAATTAGTAGATTTTCATTGATATACATACCCCCCAGGGTTTTCTTTTAATCCCTTTTCACCCATTTCTCTTTCTCTCCGAGTTTTTTCAAACTACACAACACACATATATTTTTGGACACTATACTATAGTGTTTCAAAAAAAGATATCTAAAACGACGACCTATAATAATACTTTTGAGAAAAACGCTATTATCAAGTGCTATTAATAACCACTTTTCTTTTAGTGATCGTGTAAAAACATATATGCATATTTTTTGCCTATGTACAGAAGTACTAATTAGTAAGATTTTAATTGATATATATCACATATATTTACGATCAGGCTTTTTCCACTACATAGGACTATGTACTTTTAAAATACATAGTTTTAATGTCAACCGTTAGATCAGATCATTTAAACATATCTGACGGCTGACATTATAACTATATATTTTAAAAGTCTTATGTAGTAGAGAAAAATCTTATTTACGATAGAACTTTTTGAATATTGAACTTAAGCCTATATATATAGCAAAAAGATGAATGATGGGATTGTGGAATTGGCATTTCAAAACCTAAAATAACAAACGTACGTACACCAAGAGCAGCTTGGCCATTGCCCGTGCCAACATCCCAAGCTAGAGAGTGTTGGGGGGTGAGACCGGCCAGCTTCGAATACCATTCCTTGGGATATGTTGGCCGAGCTTCCAAGTACACCTCTGCCTGCTTGTCGAATAGACCTGCCATTCTTTCTATTTTCGACTAAATTAGGTTTGGTTAAAAAAATATTGAGAAATATTTTCCCCCAAAAAAAAACATAGAGAAATTAATGAAGAATAAACAGAGAAATACCTATTGGAGAAGGGAGATCAGAAGAGAGATTCAGAGCTGAGCTTATTGAGCAGAGTGTTGGAAAGTGAGAGGCTTATGTATACTGTTTCTCTTGTGTGTTGGAGGAAGCCAATTCCAAATTGGTTTCATCGATCACCGTACAAATTCAAGGGCAGCCCTTATTTGACTAGTCTATAGTCTCTATGGTCAGTCCAAGCAAAACAGCAACAGTTTGTGCAAAAGTCAAGATCGAGTTTATGTGTTAAAATTGTGATGGTAAATTATAATCAAGTGTTCTCATAGAGTCATAGCAGTCGAGTAATATGAAACTATACATTAAGAGCTACAAAAATTGTAATTAACTCATGTGCTTTACATAGAATTGACATTGCTACTCGATAGGGTTTTTATTCTTATGACTTCTTGTTATTGCATGTTGTTAGGGTTTTTCCCTCTTTTGTAATAAAATCATTTAATTATTAAAAAAAAAAAAGACATAGCTAGGCGAGAGTTATTAGTTAACGCTCACTGTATAATTCATGTGCTTCCATGCATGCACAGAATTTGTGTACAGCTAGCTACTGCTGCTTATTATGGATGCTATCCCAGTACTTATCTTCCCACTTTTCTACTTGTTTGATCAAATTGATACTATTCCTATAAAAGTTTCCAAGAGTTTGGGGTTCATAAGGAGGCGGCATGGTGCAGGGGTTTGTCACTGAAGGACTCTTGACCAATGACTCGGTCATGAACTTCTTCTCTGACTCATCTGCAGGGCAAGCGAGACTCTCTGAGCACAAATGTGTAGCTCCTTCAGGTACCCTTGGCTCAAATCTTAAGAGTTTGGCATATTCATTTAGTAGATGAAACATGTAATCGTACACAAAGTCCATCTTCAGTTCTTCCTGAATGAAGTCGCTTGCTGCCTTCCCAATTGCATGTGCCTGTGAGGCGAAATCCATAAGTATATAAGCTATATAGGAAACCCCTTAGGTTTGGCTAGAAGCTAGGGCAGTGGCGGAGTCAGAAATTTGTGTTTATCGGAGTGTGATAAAGAAACCTAGCTCTAAGTGATTCCATCAATACTTTCTGCTCCATTTTTCAAAGACAAAGTAGTTGATTGAGGAAAATGAGCCCTCCTCCATCACTGTCGAAGGGGTTTCAGTTTCAACCCCATTACGTTATCGATTTCAAAACCAATATATATGCCCCTTCGAGCCAACCAAATAGGCTTCAAGTAAAACCGAAGGGGTTTCAGAATTTAATGAACAAATGGAAAATTAAGTAATTATTAACTTAGAGGGTGTTATGTACGGTGTTATGTACCTTTTGTCTGTGGTTGTTCCCCCAATTTACAGCGAACTTAATGGATTTACATTTGTTGTCATCCCTTATAGGCCAGTAGTGGTGCACTGGTTGAAGACTTCTTGTGAAGAAATCATAGTAGTGTGGTTTTACCAGCAATGTTACTGAATCACAGGCCAGAATGTACTTCTCACTCACAGACCATGCATAGCCCTCAATATATATTTTGTACCTGTAAAACCATGAGAAAATCAACTGGCAAAATCAAAATTATGTACCTAATTAACCAGAAGATTTTAGACAATGTGCTATTGCTCTGTTAAGTGTTAACAGACAGCTTGTAGATATAATGATATATATACCTATATGTGCATTGGTTTGCTACATTTGATTGCTTGAAGCCTTGTTGAGATTCAAGGATCCAGTCCTGCGCGCGATTATATTGAATTAGGTAGTTGTTTTTTTCAGGTTCGATAAAGCATTGCATTATATTATGTTACCTGGATGAATAAGCGAGCATTCCAGTCCTGTGTGTCTGAGACATTGCATTTAAGGAGGTCTCTCCTTGTTTCGGCTACAAAGGGATTCCCTTTCCAGTATGCATAGGGTTCTCTTTCCATCCATTTTCTCCTCTGGTTGCCTTTCTTGACATCTTTCAACAAACTTCCCCACGGTTTTATGTTTATCTCAGCCCTTCAAAACGCTTGCAGTGTATCAATAATGAGCGGGTTTATTAGGATAATTTTTGTCTACTATGTTGTCATATTGTTAATTAAGTTATAGTCATATATATATATCGAACATATAAACATATATAATAGAATATAATCCTTCCAAAAAAAAAACATAATAGGATATAAAAGTTACCATTCTTATTTAATATAAAAGTGAATCAGTATATAATTATATATATATGAGTTTAATACTTTAATTTGACTAGTTCAATACTTCAATCACTTATTCAAATTTTAATCCTAGTGTCTGTCTATTTAACATGATGGACATTAGTGGTTGGTACCTTGTCATTTTCATGCCAGAAAAACAAGCAGACAAAGAAATTTAGCATAGTTCCAACTTACCAACCCCAGAAAGACCAATCAGGGAACACAATGTCCTTTGTCCATCTATCACCACAGTACCGGAACAGTGGTGGCACCCGCGTTGAGTTCAGTCCCCGGTAGTCCTGTGATCTGATGACTGGAATGTCATCACAGTCAAACATGAGCTCCAAGTCAGGTACTTTCCCAGGGTACCTCCTAAGAAGCTGCAAAATGCCCCATATGGTAAACACATCCCTCGTCTGTATGGACTTCTTGTACTTGTCAATATAAGCCTTGCCTTTAATAATCACTAGCCGAAAATGTGCAGTGTTCTTTGCTCTCTCCACCATGTCCCTTGTGATTCCTGTGGTTTTCCATGGCTTTAAATCTTCGTGGATGAACCGGAAATAGTCCGGGCATATGGGGATTGATGAGGGGTCAAGATGATCACTAGAGAAGGCTGTAGGGTAGTTTGTTGGGCAGGTTTGTGTTTGATTGATGCCAATAGTACAGTTGAGTGGAAATTCAATTATTTTGGGGGAATTCTGATCCTTGTCAGTGATCACTATTGTTTGGTTTGTAGAATGATTAATCTGAAAAGTTGACTGCATGAAAAAATGGTAGCAGGAAAGTTGATTAGACAAAGAAAAAGCCTTGCATGGTAATTAGGAGAAGAAATATTAGTTGAAGCTTACAAGGTGAATCCAGAAAGAAGATAAACTTGCTGCAAGGATTAAAAAACCCAAGAAGAGGATAGTATTTGCTGGAGGTCCCTTTGTCAATAAGGATTGCCAATTTGGTTTGCCCGGAAGCTTAAAAGGTCTGACAAACCGTGATCCGCGCAACATTGAACTAACAAGGTTTCCGTAGATAAACCTGCAAAGCGATTATTGTCAGACACCTGCCCAGCAGAATGATACGAATATGCAGATGGCCGGAGAGTACTCGAATACATGCAGTATTAACTGTCTGCAGCAGAGCTCTTACTCCTTTGGATTTTTTCTCTCTCTAATTGTACTTGGACACCATAAAGTCTTAAATGTGAAGCTTCTAAGTTAGATGATGATTCCTAGTGCTTCTCCCACTGATTAACTTTGGAGTAGGATAGAGAAAGCAGCTGACTCTGTTTCTTTTATTAATGCAGGGTGCAGATTTTAGGGTAATGGACTAACGGGTCTTCTCCACCGACAGGAATTGTGGTTATATAGACAAAAAATACATTATCTTTATGTTAGGAATGTAAAAAGATAGTATCTTTATTCATGAATTTTAGGTACAGGTAAAAGAGGTTCAAACTTTGAGGATTTCTTTACTATAGGGGTGTAAACTGATAAACTATAGGAGAGAATGTGAAGTTGTGAACTCTATATTGTATAGATGAATTACCTCAATTGTTTCATCCACTGTATATATAATTATATATTGTTATCAGATAAAACAAAATGGTTAAATTCATTTTGTTGGTTTGTACTTTATATCAACATCAATTTTGTCCCTAAATTTTTCAATTTCATTACGTCTCCTATGAAAATACATTGTAGGAAGAAATGTCACATTAGTCATTACTAAACTATATAATAATACTTAGATCAATTAAGTTGGTCTAATAATAATTTTCTCCACAATGATGAATAAGTCTTGATCGAATTCAAATCTCAATGATGAATAAGTTTTGACGAAGTGGTGTTAGCTCAGTGGTAGAGCACCCACTACCCAAAATCTAGGTCTTAGGTTCGAGTCACCACATGGGGGTATGAGTGAAATCATTTGATCTTCTTTTAAAAGAAAAAATTATCTCATGGCCACAAGATTTGGAAAAATAAAATAAAAAATACTAGTTAACTCATCATACAAATACTTGTGTTGTATATACAAAATCTTGACTTAAACTAGTGCCGCCGGTTCTACCTTTGGAATATGAGTGAGTAGTTCATCTTCTCCGTTTGGAGTGGTCGTGAACTTACATAGTCATTTCCCCCTATGTAATCTTTTGGATTATTGAATGGAACTTTCTTATTCTCAAAAAAAAAAAACTAGTGTTTTTTTTTATCGCTTGTTATTAGACTATTAGAGGTCATACTGATATCCTTTGTCAGGTCCTTATCACTCTCGTACGATACTTGAAATTTCCATAATCCGGCAATATAGTGTTCAAACTATATTATTTGGACAAGAAAATTCTCAATGGTTGATTAATTGGTTCAGTCGGCAAAATTGATAAACTTTTTAGGCAGACCTATTCTTGGATCCTTTGGCGATCATGTCGACTTGCAGGGTAATACAGACTTTGTTTCAGATTTTATTACTTGATCTTCTTCAGCTTCATTTTCCGGCATTGTGTAATAAAATCAATCAAGTTTCATTTTCGATTGATGCATCAATGGATAATAAACAAGATCAGGTGAGTTTGTAGCAAAGTAGATATATTTGTATACCCTTTCCATCTTCTCTTGGGTAAGGGTTTGGAAAGTATTAAGGAGGAGAGTGGTTTTTCATGATCTATTACTAATCGAAAAAAGGCGAGTGGTAATGAAAATTTAAACTATTACAAAGATCGTTGGTTTGATACAATTGGATTATTAATCAAGATCCTTTAATTTGATTTTTCAAGAAATAAATTTTAAATAATGGACAATTTTGATCATCACACATTCCCTAGCGTGATAAAAATAAGGGTAAACGTTATAGATGGTCCTTGTGGTTTGAGATGATATTTAACATTAACCTTGGGGTTTCAAAATGTTTAATATCACCCTTGTGGTTTGCATTAATGATCAATATTGGTCCAAAATGTTATTTATAGCAAAATTTTCATCAATTCAAATAGTGTCAAAAATTAAATTAAATAAGAAATACTTAGAAAAAGTTTGTTTTCTAATTAAAATGACAAATTTATCCTTATAAATTACCTATACATGAATTTTAATTGTTGAATTTTTTACCGAAATTAGCATATGGACCAATATTGATTAATTTTGTAAACCACAATGGTTATATTAAACATTTTGAAACCACAAGGTTAAAGTTGAATATAACCCCAAACCACAAGGACTATTTATAACTTTTACCCTAAAAATAATAATTGATAATTTAGATATTCTCATCCAAATTGATTTGGTGTATATGTTGTTTTGGCTCCAAAGATATAGGAAATCTACCTCTTTTTCTCTAAAAACAAATAGATAAATTGATTTGGCCCAAAGCCTGTCCTAATGAACACAATTAAGGGCACAATAGGCCCAATATGAAGTTGTAATGGACTTCATTTGCTCCATTCACACTAAGCAGTCTAGTATCAGTAATTCAGTGCGATTGAATACGACCCTAAGTTTGAAAACGACATCCCGTTTGAATGGCTACCCAGCATTGACTTGATGACGACGATGACTTGGCCTTGCAGCCACTTGTGTTTTGAACTTGGCTTAGCAGCCACTTGTGTTTTTGGTCTGACCCTTATGTTTTTTTTTAATGGAAAATTGGACGGGATGTACTAATGATATTAACGGAGACATAATTTGGGTACCATCAGACTCCATAAGCAAATTTGGGTACCAGAGAATGTATTTCGTAATAATTTGGATATCATTTGAAGATTTTACTCTAATATTATTTGTCCATACGGAGTGAATCGAAAAATCTAGGTCTTGAAAAATAAACAAGTTCAAACCGATTAGGACTTTTGTACTAATAATCACACTTTCTATGTCTATTTTATATTTATTTCCTAAAATATGCCTGGAAGCCCTTTTATCTATAATGAAATGCGCACGTACGAATCACTTTATGCACGCCTCGGGTGCACCTTCAGTGCACAGAACATGCAGTGCTTGGGGAGGGAGATGCAATTACAGGGGGGTGTGTGAGGTAGAGATGAGATCCAAGGGTTATGGGGCATGCCACATGTCCAAGCATGGCATGCCCAGAACATGTGAGAATTTCCCGCCTCTAGCTCCAGAATAACTTGTTTATGAATAACATGGTTGACTATGATCTATTGAATATGTCAATCATGGATTCTAGAATTCACCGATCAGTAATAGTACATAGTGCATACATATGTGTTTTCATTTTGATAACTATAATTTGTTTTCTCAATTTCTTATCTCGAATCCCTGATTGTTTGATAAATAAATTTATAAATCAGAAAATAAGGATTCAACATGATTAAATTTTCACTTCATCAACAACGATCATACTCTTGGTCGTCTTTGGAGATTGATCATGTCATGCCTATTCTTGAATTTCAAGTAACATGAGTAGTACATCTAAATTCTCTATGTAATTAGACTTTGGTATGCACCAAATTCGATTTTCATAATGATTATAAATTCATAACTAATAGCTAAATGATCCTCGATTAGTTCGCTCTTCTTTTAGAAATAGATGATCTTTGGGTGAACGTATAAATAATGAACGATACGGATAATGGAATTTCGATTTCATTGTAGACGTACATAACATAAGATCGAATACAATCCCTCTAATTCAAAAAATAATTGTAATCTCTTAGAAAAGAGCTCTCATTGAAATGTTGGTACTAACCCATATATTTCCAGCTTTTGGAGTATTCAAATTTCAAAATTTTGGTTTCTTTCTCGATCATCCTTCTAGTGGTTTATAACACTCACATCAACTTGTTCATATGTAAAACGTTATATGATAGGGACTTTCTTGTTGTACTTATATGACTAGTACGTCAGCTAGTAATGCTACACCAACCTGGAAATTGCTCCTCCAAAATATTAAGATGGTATTATTTTAAATTCGTCAATCAATTAAAACCAGAATCATGTTTATTACGTGCAACCCAAGACATACATAAGGCTATATGTAATATTCAAAAAGCTTCAAACCTCCCGTCAGCTATTAAGTCAGTCACGTACGTAGTTCATGTACATAATGCCTACAGCCCACCCTTCCCGATCGGTACTAAAATCAATCGACTACAAGACCAGAGCTTATATAATATGGGTCAAAAGTAATCATGAACACAGAACTTGTTACATTTTGATTATGACAAAAAAAAAAGTTTTGCATGTGTAGCGTATCACTACATAGAGTTTTTAAAGAAGTGGTCGCGCTACGTGTTACGTCCAACCTAAAATACCTTCACATATCATAACATCATAAACACGTACTATATCATGCATGAAAACTCAAATTTTAGTTTATAATGCATCCGCTGAATTCTTCAGATGGACTACAAAGCATATACAGTAGAACATCTTTAAATTAATACTCGATAAATTAATATTCTCTTTTAAATAATAAAATTGTCCGGTCCCGACGACCAACGTGGTAAATTAATAATCTCGATAAAACTATAAGATAATACATTTTAAGTATTTCCTTTGTATATTATAGGTCCCAAATATTTTATAAATTAATAATTAGTTAAAAAGTACATAATAAATTGATTATGAAGTTTTCTTGAAATATGAATAAATTGTAGTTTGTATTTTTAAACTTCAAATCTAATTGAATCTCATCTTTAATTGTTCGCAATGCGCCCAAAGTCTTGGGGTTGCTTTCTTGTATTGCTTATTATAATTCCATGAACTCTTAATTGTTCAATATAAAAATTATAGTACTTTGAATCTTATAATACTTTGAATTTTAACTTGTCAGTTGATGTGATAAATCGAATTCATTGAACTTGCTAAGTGAATAAATAAAATATATTTATTGTTAAGTTAAAAACTAAAAATATCTTTGTAAATTATTAATTATTAATTTATCGATAAATTGATATCTCGCTAAATTAATAGAATTTAGGTAGTTCCAAGGCTATTAATTTAAAGAGGTTCTACTGTATATACTTGGGTAGTGTTTATCTTTTTGTAGACAAATTAAATTTCTCATTTTAAACGACTCAAAAAATAATATTTTGTAAGAGATTACCAAGAAAATGTAAAGAATTATATATTAAACACCGAAAGGCATGTGCTTAGACTCTTAATGTAAAAAATAAAAAAAAATAAAAAAAGTATAACAATAAAAGAAGTCCAAAAGAGAGTGGTTGTCAGAACCTAAATTAATGATCAGATTAATATAACAAAATGATTTGTAGTATATTTATAGGGAAAAACCTCCATATGGTACCTGGACTATCACCAAATGCAATTTTTGGTACCTGAATTTTCATAAAAAACCTGGTGGTACCTGAACTATTGTTCCGTTAGCCATTATAGTACCTACCGTTAAATATTCCGTTAAGTGCTGACGTGGCATGCCTAGTCATTATTTTTAAAAAAAAATTATATTTTTTTAATTTTTATTTTTTATATTTTTTAATTTTTATTTTTTAACTATTTTCTTTCATTTTTTTAATATTTTCTTAAGCTTAGTTTATACAATTATTTTTTTTGTGTATTTTTATTTTATAAATACTTGTGAGTTATTTTGAATAGATTTTTAAAACGCAAAATAATTTGTGAACTTTGTATTTTACAATGAATTTGTGTAAATTATTATTATGTTTATTATCTATTTAAAACTTAATTTTTGTTTTATTTCTAATTTTTGTGTGTTAACTTCAAGTTTATTTTCTTAGTTAACACTGAGCTAACAATAAACCACTAGTATTTTGTAAACTTAATATATAAAGTTCACAAATATTTATAAAATACAAATACACCAAAAAAGTAATTGTATAAACTAAGCTTAAGAAAATATTTAAAAAATGAAAGGATATAGTTAAAAAAATAAAATAAAAAGATATAAAAAATATTTAACTAAGAAAATAAACTTGAAGTTAACTCACAAAAATGAGAAATAAAACAAAAATCAAGTTTTAACTAGATAATAAACACAATAATAATTTACACAAATTCATTGTAAAATAAAAAGTTCACAAATTGTTTTGCGTTTTAAGAATTTATTCAAAATAACTCACAAGTATTTATAAAATAAAAATACACAAAAAAAATAATTGTATAAACTAAGCTTAAGAAAATATTAAAAAATGAAAGAAATTAGTTAAAAAAGAAAAATATAAAAAAATATTAAAAATAATGACTAGGCATGCCACGTCAGCACTTAACGAAATATTTAACGGTAGGTACTATAATGACTAACAGAACAATAGTTCAGGTACCACCAGGTTCTTTATGAAAATTCAGGTACCAAAAATTGCATTTGGTGATAGGCCAGGTACCATATGAAGGTTTTTCCCATATTTATATAGCACAAAGCAATATTAATATGCATATATCGTCAGCGAGCAGGGGAAATAGTATGGCTTTACTGGGATACCCTCGTGGACTTCGGTTCGAATGGTGTGTGTGTTTAGTAGGTGCTGGTTCCTGACCGACCCACTCCATCAAACCAAAAAAAAATATTAATATGCATGTATTGATATATATCTTTCTATATTATGTAGCATGGCATGATGACAGTACATCCCCAATAGTTTAATATGAAGTTCTTCTACAGTACATGTGGTGCTTTCTTAATTTGTTCTTCTCCTCCTCGAACCAACTATGAAATCAAAAAGAATTCAGACTCAAACATGAAAAAGAAAGGGCTGCTGCTCTTTACTTGTCAAGAAGACTTAAACGTGATTGAATACTTAAGCACATATGTAACTAGCTGACCCACTGATCTTGGACTAGTCCTGCAAATTAATATGACTAATCAAATGAAAGAAAAGACTCTCTGCATAGTGATAGTGAAGTCTAAGACGAATTAATTATGAGGCGCTTTATAATTATTACATAATTACAGATTTACAGTACAGTATATGCATATTTCCTTACCCGGCCGTAGTTTTTTTTTTTTATATTTTAATTTTTTTAACACACACAACCAATCCACCATGGTATCCTAAGAACACATAAGATGCATGTATGTAAAATTCTTTCATGTCTTATTAGAAATTTGACTAAAGGGCAATTGCTTCATTCCCTAATTCTGCCCCCTGGCTCTGTATCAAAGAAATTAAGGACAACGAAAGACCAACAAGAATAATAAAATAGGCAGGCTTATACCGTCATTGCCTAATTATTAAAATTAATTACATTAGTTTACAACTTTTGGAACATATAAATATAAGCACTTTTTAGACAAATAGCTGGCTAGCTAGCTACCAGGAATAGTCCTAGTTTTCCTTTGCTCATCTACTATGGCCAAAGTATGTCCTGGTGAAGCTCCCCAAGTTCCTCCTGTCGCTCCCTGCATGAGTTCAAAGAGAGAAACATACACCATTTGGATGAAATCACTTGTATGCAATTCAAATGGTTGCACTGTCTATAATTCCAGTGGTGAAATTGTTTATCGAGTCGATAACTACGACAAAAAGTGCAGCAATGAAGTCCATCTCATGAATCTCCAAGGAAAACTCCTTTATACCATACGGAAGAAGGTAACATCTCCGATGACGTAGTACTGTTAGCTAGCTAGCTTGATATACACGGTTCGGTCCATTTTCTAACGACTAAAAATTTTGGGGTCCGGTAATTCTAGCATGGTATTGAACTTCTTTGTTTATTGCTTTTGGGGTCTACTAATTGTCTAACACCAGTGTGCCTATATGTGATGTTTTCATAGGAAATAAATTAAAGTGAATTATAATGGATTTTGTGAACGATCTGGTTTTGTTAATTTGCAGAAACTACAAGCTTTTGAACGATGGGATGGCTATAGAAGGAGTGGCGGGTCTTATAAGTTGAACAATGAGAAGCCTAGGTTTCAAGTTAAAAGATATAGCAGAATGCGTATGGGAAGCTTAGCTTGTCAAATTACAGTAGAGTTTGACAAGTATTGGATAGTGAGATTGACTGGCAAGACTACTGCAGGGTTTAGAATAGTGGACATTCATGGAGGTATTGTTGCAGAGGTGAGCCTAAGTAAATAAATAATAGGTTTCTCTTTGCTAATCAACAAGGACAAAAAGAAATACTTATCATTTCTTTGTTTGCAGGCTAAGAAGAAACTGTCATCTTCTGGGGTAGTTCTGGGAGAGGATGTATTGACTTTGGAGGTGGAGACTCATATGGACCATTCCCTTGTAATGGCTCTTGTAACTGCCTATGGATTAATTTGTCGCAAAATGTAAATAGCTCTAATTGAGCATGCATGTAAAAGCTTGGCTTCTGAATCTATGTTATGTTTTCTTTGCCCCATTTAAATGTCATTGTATTTAGTTAGGATTTGCAATGAAATTCTAATTTGGCCGAAACCACGTAATATGCAGTATGTGGGTAGTTTTAGTGGTGAACTATCTTTATCATCTTTTCACATTCTTAACTTGTATCGAACCACACAACTCTAACAATATAATTAAAAAGAAGTTTCTATGAAAAAAAAAAAGAGAAATAGAATTGACAAGCATGTCATACTTTCACATTCTTAGTTTCTATTGAACCACACAATGTACCCTAATTAGCAGTGCGATTAAAAAGAAGTTTCTATGAGAAAATGAGAGAAATAGGCAAACATATCCATTTTGTAAAGATCAAGATTAGCCTTCTAATTGATACAAGAATAATATTCCCTTTAATCCTTCAACTTTATTTGGAAGCATCATTTGACTTGGAACGATTGGCTTCTGCTTGATCTGCTAGCTTAATTTATATTGCCAAAAATCCCATGCAAGGCTCACATTTAAGTTTTTCATCTCGCACAATAATTTGTACGATTAGCTAGTAGCCTAGTAACCAGAAAAATATATAATTTGCACTACGGATGCGTACAGCTAGGAACTCATGGCCTTCGTTTTGTAAGCATTTTGCAATATTCCTTAAGCTCTTGTCTTTCTGTGATATTTTAGGTTTATAATGGTGGTATGAATCAAATCTCAACACCCTCCCCACTTTTATATTTTATTTAATATTTCATACATCTGTCATATATTTTCTTGGTAATGTACCTTTGTCATGTATCTCTCGTGCATGTGTTAGTATCTTAAGGCCAAAAAGATTCATTTTGCTAGATCAAGATTACACATTCAAATTTCTTTCATGTAAATCAATAATCTCGATCTATCATTCAACAATATATATTTGGCGAAATTTATTGAATGAAAAAAAGTACAACTAAGTGGGGGACTAAAAGCCAAAACTCATCAAAGGAAAAAAAAATAATTAAAAAACTAATACCAAATCTTATTCAATAATAACTAAAGCCAATTGAATCAAAGAGAAGCGCAGTAGGCTTTTGAATACATTTGGGATAACAATTTTGCTTATTCGTTTGACCTTGTTCTTCAATTTTTTGGGAAGAGCCTTTGGGATAGTCTTAAGAAAATTCACATATTCCAAAATTGCTTCAATTTCATCAAATCAAGAGCCAGCATAATTGATACCATATTGAGCATAGAGATGATGCCCAAGGAATTCTTTATTTTCCAAATCATCCAAATAAAATTTAGTTTTATCTTATTCCGCTACTAAAGAGCTTGTTGAAATTGGACTTGCTGCCAAACCGGAGATGGCTTGGACAACATCATTAGCATTAACCACAGTCAACAATATATGATATCACGTTCAATCAACTATTTGAATGGAAACCATTATTACATATACATATTTATATGTATATATCAATATACAAATTCAAATATAAACCAAACAGTACTGACACTATATAAATAAGATAAAACTTGAACACTATACAAATGTTCAATGATTTGAACATTTCGAAAATGTAAATATATTATCTTTTAGACTTGAAGTAATAAATTATATTATCAAGGGGCCAACAGATAACCAAGTACGTACAAGCCAAAGTACTTCTATTCCATTCCCCCCTTTTGGAATAACCTAATTTCCATTTTTTTCTTAGGTCATCTCTTTATCTCTAACCCATCGGTTAGCTAAAAGCCATTCTTTCTTTTCTTTTCCTTTCCTTAATGTTATATACTTGGCAAAGTATATATGCATGGATGACCATGCGACACCGTCCATGGTCAAATCATACTAGAGATAAGCACGTACTTACTGCATTAAGAGCATCTAGATGATAAGAACTTAATATTTTATCTCTAATACGAACAAATATAACCCATATTTAATTATCTAAATCTCAATATTATATAACATGGATTTTATCGGTTTGAGCAATAAGAAATTGACACATAAAAAAACGGCAAGTCCTTGTTAGCTAGCCATGAGTCACAAAACTCCAGCTAAGAGCCTAGAAGAAGTCAAAAACTGCCGAAGATGATCTCAATAGTTCAATATATAAATTCCACGTCTGTTAAATTACAATAGTTAAAACTACAATTAAGTATTGTCCCAAAAACAAAAATTATGCAATTAAGTATTAATTTTCTAACTGCAAGTGGCCTAGTGGATCATCTTCCAGGTTGGGAACCCCCCTACCCGAGTTCGATTCATGAAGCCATCAAAGTGGTCAGGCACTATGCTGCAATGCATAATTTGAGCATTTCACATGCGCCATAGAGATTAATCTTTGGACCTATGAAGCCTTTGAGATATCTTGACCTTGATAAAAAAAAGTATTAATTTTCTAGACTAAACGTGTAGTTCTTGGTTAATTGAGTCCCAAACTAATATTTAACTCGTAGCTCCCAAATTGAGAGAGTATATATATCAACAACTTGATTGAAGTAGTCTCACACCAAATTTTGGATCTCTTCCATAAGCCAAAAGGTACTTCGCTAAGTAGCTAGCTCTCCCAAATGGCCAGAGTTCATCCCATTTTAGTAGTACCCGGTATTGATAATGCTTCTTTTAGTACCCCTTCATGTTCTAAACCACACATGACCTCAAAGAGAGAGAAATTCACTATATGGATGAAGTCCCTTGTGATGCAAGGAAATGGTTGCACGGCGTATGACGAAAATGGTGAGATTGTGTATCGTGTAGAAAACTACGACAACAAGCACAGCCATGAAGTTTATCTCATGGATCTCCGCGGCAAAGTTCTGTTTACTCTATGTGAGCAGAAAATGTGCATTTTCCGACCTAATTGGGAGGCTTATGAGTCAAACAACGGCTCCAACAAGCCATTTTTTCGGGTGAGAAAAAGCAAAACGTTTGGGAAAGAGTCTACTTACAAGGTAACCATGCAATCTGATGGAAGTTGCTACATGTTAGAAGGTTTAGCTGCTGGAAATTCAACATTCAGAATAAGAGATAGCTATGGAGGAGTTGTAGCCGAGGCGAAGCAAAAGCAATCGTCTTCAGGAGTAGAATTCGGAGATGATGTACTGAGTTTGGTGGTGGAGCCTCATGTGGATCATTCCTTTATCATGGCTCTTGTTACTGTTTATGGCTTAATCAATCATCAAATATGAATCTCGGAGCTGGCTCAGATGCTAATTAAGTTTTGTATATATGCTTCTTACAAATAGTTGTGCACAGAAAACATCAATTTCTTCTTACCCATTTTGGGTTCATGAGCAGTACGTGATGTTGCTCAAGAGGGTTTTGCCCTTTTTATTTTGTTAGGAATTAATTTCTCCCATTGTTACTGCGGAGCGATGATCAATCCGGATCAAACTTTCTGTAGTAAATTGTAAGACATGATGTGATATAACTGAATATAGTAATTGATGATCAGTTCCATTTTCATTTCCTAGCTCGATCTCTTCCTGAGTTCCTGTTTGGTTTTGCAAAAAATGTATAGTTCATTTTCTCTTGATTTTCAATCTAAGCTTTTCGGTTTGCTTTTTGTTCTTGATTGAGTTGTGTTCTCCATTAGTCGAGATGAGGAGGTCCACATTTTAATACAAAACGGAAATCCACACGTGAATGACTTTCACACAAAAAAAAGTGCGAACATGACCATTTTGACAATTATACAATGAATTTTAACAATCTAACCGTTCATCTTTTAGATTACACATTATGATGAAATATTACAGATAAATACATGACGTTGGATAAAACTTAATTGTAATCCAATGGTTAAATAATTTTCTATTTGATTAAAATTTTGCAAAAATTATATTTTAAGAGATACCTATAAAATAGGCAGTTCGGATCATCAAATTTTATATTTTAAGTCAGAATATCCGCATTTTTTTAAAGTGCAGAAGTACTTACTATATATATATATATATACTTTTTTCTTTCTTTACTGTGTCCAGAATGCTGCTGCACTTTGCCTTATTATGAATTTTCATCATCATGAAAATATCATTGACATCTAATACTCTAATAGAACCTTCACAACCTAAAAGGACAAAAGAAGTATTAAAAAAAGAAAAAAGAAAGAAGAGTAGCAAGAAAACTACCTTGAAAAGTTTTCCAAGATAGGAACACTATAGACCGAAAGCGCATGCCTCTGTGCTAAAAAACCAAAGGAATTCACAAAAATTAACATAAACCCAATAAAAATTGAATCAATTAGAATATTAAAAAAAAACTGTAAACAACACCAAAGGTAGCGCATCACATTCAGACCCAATAAAGCAAGCAGAAGAATCAACCTAAATAATTCCAGCCAATGCCAAGGAGATAAGTAAAGCTAGTAACCGGAAGTACAAATACTCTGACCTACATAAGTAATTCACAATGGGAATCAGTTTCCTAATACTTTTATTGGAGACAAAGTTTCATACTCTACCCAGTACCTAGTTATTGGAGACAAGTTTTGATGTTAAAATGGTCAATTTAACCTTAAAAATATTAAAATAAAGAAGCGGCGCAAAATTAAGAAGAATGATTGGAAGATTGGTAATTCTCGTTCAATGAGGTTATTAGCTTCTGGAGTATTCAAGAAATTATGGTTTTGGACTTTCCAGGTAGTTCGCATTAAAAGTTAGGACTTAGTATTTTTAGATTTGATATTCTTTTTATTTTATTTTCCTTTTTAGTTTAGGTTTTGCTTTTAAGTTTTGTTATTTCTTTTAATTAGATCCGTGGGCTTGATTAGGCCTTTTGTTAGCGCCCTAGGGTTTCTTTTGTTATATAAGCAACCTTAAACAGTTGCTAGAGATATCTTTCATATTATTATTATCAATAAAATCGAGAATTTCTTCTCAATTCTCTGGTGGATTCCAGATTATCTTTTTAGGGTTCATCGCTTGTGAATCTTGGTTACTCCCGCCGCGTCAGGTGGTATCAGAGCCTGGTTTCGCCCGCTCTATAGCAGACGACGGTTCAAGGGAAGATTTTTCTCACAGCCAACCTCAACGACGCTGGTCGTAGAGTTTTTGTTGAAGAGGAATATGCTAAGGGATTTGCCCTAAGCCAACCTCATAAAAAAAATGCAATGTTGGATATTCACATCGCCAAATTATGATGACTTTCGAACATCATGCCTCATCAACAACAAAGTATGCTCGTTGATGATTGATAGTGATCTGCATGACAACTTTGTGGCAAAGAAAGTTGTGGATTATTTTCAATTACCAACCGATAAGTATATTGCTCCATACTCGATTCAATTTGGGGAGGATGAGTACGCACAAGTAACAGAGGTTTGCAAAGTTTCTATCGCCATTGGAAAATTTTATAAAGAAGATGTTACTTGTCATGTGATCGATATGGATGATACTAATGTGTTATTTGGAAGGTCGTGGCATGATCGTGTCAATGGTGGTTATTGTAAAGACAATACATATTTATTCAAGTGGGAGTCATACATAATTAAAATCCAGCCAAAACAGAAGATCATCAAGAATGACCATTTTAAGGTGTGTAAGAAGAAACCTGAAGAAGCCAGTTTGCCAATTGAAAAGAAAATTGAAGATGCAAAAGTTGATCCGTTCATCGAATGGTTAAACATGTATGGAGAAGAGATTTTTGAGAATCATGATCAACATGTGGTCAATTATGAGTGGCAACGGAAGATTGTTGATGATAAAGCAGATTTGGAGATGCCTCAAGCAAGCAAGTTAGAACCCAAAGAAATCGTTGTCAAGCAACAAGATTTTATCAGGCTAGAATCTGAAGATCAAGATGCATATTCCAAACTTGTCTATGGAGTTGGATTCATGGTGATAGCTTCTAGTTTTGAGAATGTTGAAGTTAATGGCTTACCATATTTTATTCCTACAATAGACCAATCTAAATTCAAGGGAAACTCGAGGGCGAGTTTTTTCGAAGTGCAGGAGACTGATGTAGGACGAGAAAAGGGTCAATTTAACCCTAAAAATATTAAAATAAAGAAACGGCGCAAAATTAAGAAGAAAGATTGGAAGATTGGTAATTCTCGTTCAATGAGGTTATTAATTAGCTTCTGGAGTATTCAAGAAATTATGGTTTTGGACTTTTCAGGTAGTTCGCATTAAAAGTTAGGACTTAGTATTTTTAGATTTGATATTCTTTTTATTTTATTTTCCTTTTTAGTTTAGGTTTTGCTTTTAAGTTTTGTTATTTCTTTTAATTAGATCCGTGGGCTTGATTATGCCTTTTGTTAGCGCCCTATGGTTTCTTTCGCTATATAAGCAACCTTAAATAGTTGCTAGAGATATCTTTCATATTATTATTATCAATAAAATCGAGAATTTCTTCTCAATTCTCTGGTGGATTCCAGATTATCTTTTTAGGGTTCATCGCTTGTGAACCTTGGTTACTCCCGCTGCGTCAAGTTTTCCTATTCTTTCACAATGGGAATCGGTTTCCTAACACTAGTGGGAGACAGTTTTAAGGAGTAGGACTAGTAATGCAAGAACTTCATCTATAAATAAAGGGACGGAGGGATTTGGTTCATAGGCATATGTCTCTTAAATTTCTCCGACGTGGCCAACGTTGGAACCGTGTGACAACAAAATTCTAAATTTTCAAATTTGATGCCGATAAGCATAGTTGGATCGAGATAAACAGTTTCGGTGATGTTGCTCTTTTTGTGGGGGACAATTCTTCAATATCTGTGTTGGCTTCAAATTTCCTAAGACGCTTGCCGAATTGCATATACTTTGTACATGATTGGGATCGTGAACCTCGTAATTATGGACATCGTGCACCTTATGATTTTGGTGTGTATAACATGAAAAACAAAAGCTTTTCAACGATTCCCAGACATGCTTCGACCCTAATGAAGATGAGCAATAGAACACCTATCTGGACTATGGCAAACATCAAGTTGTAAAATGGGTGAGAAAAAGAAGCTTTTTGGACGCTTAATTGGTAAAATGCGTGACATCCCGAAATTTGGCAGGTCCATGTAACTGTATGTTCACTTTACTATGCATGCATGCGTATGATAACTAAAAGCACATAATAACTAAAAAAAGTTTGTAATTTCTTCGTGGCTTCAACTTTCTATATACAGTAGAACCTCTTTAAATTAATAGCGTTGGGATCATCTAAATTCTATTAATTTAGCGAAATATCAATTTATCGATAAATTAATAATTACAAAGATATTTTTAGTTTTTAGCGAGATATATATTCAGTTAACAAGGTTCGATGAATTCGATGAAAAAATGGATGTCAACACTTGAATTTTTCTAGTGAAAATACTACTAATACATAAGTTTTGAGCGTAGATGAGATCATTGACAGCATGACAAGACATTCTAAAGATGAAGTTGAAGCTGATGATGATACACAACTTTTGGGACCGGTGTCACGCAAGGAAGTACTCAAAGCATCAATGACACCCCAAAATTTCTTATTGCAATACAAGAAAGCAACCCCAGAACTTTTGGGCGCATTGCGAACAATTAAAGATGAGATTAAGCTAGATTTGAAGTTCAAAGATAAGCTACTATTTAATCATATTTTGAAAAAAGCACATAATCAATTTATTATGTACTTTTTAGCTAATTATTAATTTATAAAATATTTGGGACCTATAATATACAAAGGAAATATTTAAAATCTATTATCTTATAATTTTATCAAGATTATTAATTTAGCACGTTGGTCCCAACTCGGGACCGGACAATTTTATTATTTAAGCGAGATTATTAATTTATCGAGTATTAATTTAAAGAGGTTCTACTATATAGTACAAATTGATTTGAAAATTTAAGTACTAGTTCATCCGACGTACATTCCAAAATTCAAGTACTATGTGTAATATTAACGTTCATCACTAAAATTAATTAGGGTCATGATCAAGTCACAACGTGGGATAATTAAGAACTAGAAATTTGTAATTAATTAATTATTGTTGAACAATGAACATGATATTATATATACATGGCTAGCTTATCAATAAGAGGATTAGGCATAATGAACAGAATTTGTTAGGCTATTGGTTAGCTTAGCTCTTAAGCAGTACGTGGACTCTATATCAACAGAATCCTCATTAACAAAGTTAGTAATACACAGAATACATACGCAGAGCCTTTATTTTTTTTTAGTCTGAAAAATATACAGAGCCTTACTCTCTCTCTCTCTCTCTCTCTCTCTCTCTCTCTCTCTCTCTCTCTCTCTCTCTCTCTCTCTCTCTCTCTCTCTCTCTCTCTCTCTCTTAGAGTCTTGCACCAAGTTCCTCAACAACCATGCAGGTTTTCTCAAAGTATACACATGACGAACTATAGTCTTTTTTGATCTGTGACTAAATTTAGATAAATATGATGAAAAAAGCTACATTTTCTCTCCTATTGTACTAGCACACATTACTAGCTTGAAGTGTTATATGTATGTTTCTCTCCTGCAAAAGCTTTTCTCCTATGTGTAAGTTGCACGCCATACAAAAGCTAGCTTATCGATCAAATAGGAAGCCAATAAAAGCATAAACATGCATACTATTCCTTTTCCCTTTCCTTTTTCTTTCCAACTCTTTTGTGGATAATAAACACGTACATTTTTTTTTTTTTTGGCAAAGTGAGAAATTCTCATTAGAGGGACAAAGCCCAGAAAAAAGAAGATACAGGAGGATGGGGAGGAGAAACCAATCCCATGCCGACAAACAAGAAAAAGAAAAGTACCCACTTCCACCTAATCAATAAAGATCAGGACCAGGAAGGGGGAACATTGCAGAACAGAAAAAGAACTAAAGGAAAAAACAGAAATGCAATGGGGAGGCAGAAGCAGCAGCTAGTTCGTCCTTG
This sequence comes from Rubus idaeus, assembly GCA_030142095.1. Lineage (NCBI taxonomy): Eukaryota > Viridiplantae > Streptophyta > Magnoliopsida > Rosales > Rosaceae > Rubus > Rubus idaeus. Next base: position 7,319,214 of record CM057969.1, read on the forward strand.
AATGGGGACAAGGGAGCCCATCGTTCCTTAAGACCAGAGTGAGAGATGGTGGTGGCTCTGACGCCCATCTGTTAAGATCCACCACTCGAGTAGCAAGCGTTGCAGCAGCATGAGCTGCTTTATTCGCTTTTCGGGGAGACCACTCCCAGTGTAATTCCTCAAATGTAGCAGCAATCCTCCTGATTTTGTTCAAAATGGGAAAAATTTTCCAGCAACCTCTAGTATGTGGATTCCTGATGTTGCTAATAAATTCCAAAGAATCGGTGGATACTAGTACTCTCCCAAACTGTGAATCACGAGCCAGTGAGAGCCCCTCAATAATAGCTTCACCCTCAGCAATCAAAACAGAGCCACAACACGTACATACATGTACGTTCTTTCCAAGTTTTTCTTAGGTCATCTCTTTCTTCAATTCTTTAATACCATAGAGCCTTAATTTCTTTCTTTTTAGAGTGCGTTTTTGCTCACCCCCCTTAGTTAAGGGTGAACATCACCTCCCTCTTCTAAGCCTAACACGTGTCCACAGTCTAACCCAAGGTTAATTTTGTTTTTCTTCTCTTCTCCCCCCCCGCCCCCGACTCTCTTTGCTTTCCTTTCTTTTTCTCTTTCTTCTTCCTCCGGGCACAGCTTCTTTCCTCTCTAATCTCTCTCACAACGAAAATCAATTCATGGCTGCTTTTGGGTAATTCAAGTTAATGGAGGAGAGAGAGAAGCGCGGAGGAGAGAGAAAATTGATCTCCGAATCCTCTCTTCGATTCGCCGAGTCCGAGCATCTTCGTGGCTCACTGCTACCGTCACTGTGTTTGCCGGACTGGTCTGAGTCAAGCCGAGTTCTCCGCAACGCCTGGCGACGCCTGGAGCACGGCCACACGCTTCCGTCTTTCTTCGCCGGAACAGCAAACTTTGCAGTTCATCGTGCCTCGTTTCGCCGAACCACTACCCCAAGCTCTCCAGAGCTTTTCTCCCGAGCTTTGCAGCTGCCATGGTTGTGGCCATGGAGTTGCAGGAGAATTGCAGAAGAAAGAGAAAGAAGATAAAAGAAAAGGAAAGAGAGTCGAATGAGAGAGAATAGAAAAAAGAAAAAAAAGTTAACCATGGTTATACTATGGACACATGTCAAGTGGGAAAGGGGGAGGTGATGCTCACCCTTAACTAAGGGGGTGAGCAAAAACGCACTCTTCTTTTTATTGTTATCTACTATAAGATTCGTTAATGGGTGTCATCCCCACTAATAGATCGATATAATAAGCGAGAGTTCCAACATTAATAAATCATAGAAACCCTAATTAATTAAGAAGATAAAGAAATGGATCATTACGTAGACAAGCCATAGCTACTAACCCATGTGTCATCAAAATCTTCCACATAATTTTGAACAGCTCTTCATTCTTCTATTAGTTGTTTATATGTGTATGTAAATGTACCTCATATGAATATATGATACTCCCATGAGCTCATAACAAGTCAAGAAATGCAAAAGATAAACTTTAATAATAATTCAATATATATATATATATGTATACTCTAACCTCACATCAATATATAATATTTCCCAAACCAAGTTGAATTTAGTTTATATTTATATTTTATCAGAAATGGAATTTCATTAAAATAACTTATCAAATTAATTTCCAATTTTATAATGTACATGCATATCAGATGTGCACAATTGCACACACAATAAACGTGCAGTTGTTGGATGAGTATATCATTAGTTTTTTTTCTTTTTTTTTTCGAGGAAAGAGTATATCATTAGCTTGAATGAATTTTGAGTAATGCAGATATGAATTTTGAGTAATGAATTTTGATATATCATTATCATTAGTTTGGTGGTGGAGCCTCATGCATGCAGATCATTCTTTTATCATGGCTCGCTCTTGTCACTGTTTATGGCTTAATCAAACGTCAAAATATGAAGCTCAGCCAGAGCATTCTCAGATCCTACCTGTATATAGATACTTATAGGAAATAGTAGTGGTGCAGATCATGAATCAATTCCTCTTTAGTCTTTACCCATTTAGGGTTCATGAATCATGATCGAGCAGCGATCGATGGTGCTCGATCAAGAGGGTTTTGGCCTCTCTCTTTTTTTGTGGGAATTAATCTTAATTTCCCATTAATTGTTACTGCGGAATCATAAGAAGATTGTAATTACATGATGTAATATAATTGATGGTCTACTCATTTTCATGATGATCTTACAAAATAAACATGATCTGTGTTCTGGTGATTTTCATCAGTCCAATTCAGCTTTAGTACATTTTTTTCTTGAAAAAGATACAATTTCAAGAAGTAGATGAGCTACAATCCTCAAATTAACCACTGCAACTAATCAATAAAAGTTCCAGAGAAATTAGTAAAATGAAACCAAACAAAAGAAAAACCCTCCCCCGGCATGGCTGAAACTTCCCGGCCCCTTCATCTTCCGCATGTATGTATAATATGCATTCTTGTATAATTAAAGTATTAATATCGTCCTATTGTTACTGTATAATATACATGTGTATATATATATATATAATGTATAATATTTTCCTACACATTAGTCAAATCTGTATAGTCTTCCTACAAATTATTAGTGTACCAAACCTGGCCCTTCTACAAGTCTTAAACGTGCAGAGATCAAATCTGTGATTTTCATGTATATATAAAAACTGGTCATCCAGAAGGAAAAAAAAACAATAAAAAGAACGTTTTCATGCATCTAAGTCATTTTAACTAACTAATGTCGGACAATTTCCATTACAAATTTATCGATCAAATGATCTTTTTCCTACCTCATTTGCATGTTTACAGTGCTAATAGTTCTTCTTAATTAACTGTAAAACTACAATTTATAAATGTATTCATAGTTCTCTTAAGTAGTTAAGTGATTATTAAGTCTTAACCATATAAGATGTCAGACTATCAAGATTGAATCTAAAGTAAGGTCCATGAGGCTATTGTCTCAGGCCGTCCCATTACCGCCGGGTCTCGATTTTATTATTTTTTGTGGTAACTTTAGAAGAGATAATAATGTAAAGTAATAACAGTTCAGCTAGAGACTCTTTTCTCGTAAAGTTGGTTTCGAATTTGCATCCTAATAAATGAAAAGTTTGTATCTATTTTTATGTTCGCCTCAAGCCTTAAAATCTCAGGTTTGAACTCGCACATACGTTGTCCGCACAAATTACTCCACATGCTATTAGGGGTACTTTCCTACAACTCCTACCATATTAGCTCGCCAAGAAAAAGTTGTAAAAGCAAACATAGATCTCATTCTTCTCCTTCTCCTTCTCCCTTTTCTCAATTTTCCTTTCAGCTCCTTGTGAGTAATGACAGCACGTACATATTTGTTCTTTCCATGTTTAATTTCCTTATTAATTAGGTCACCTCCTATTTCTTTTCTTCTCAATCTGAGTCTTCTCCTCGTTGGCAGCCACATGGAGCCACGCAATGTGACAATATTACTAAAAGTGATCGAACGTGTGACACCAACTTAATTAAATTTATGATAAAAACAATTGTACAACAAAAAAAAGAGCTTCAATTAACAATTCGATCACAGAAACCCTAATTAATTAATTCGTTAAACATGATATTAATTAAGAAATTGATCACATAATAAGTACACATTTTACATAATTTTGTTAATGTTCTTTATTTCTCATACTCGTATATTAGTCCAAAGATACTAGAATAGGTCAAAAAATGCCGAAGATACCTTCAAACTTCTCATCATTAATTTTTGTCAAACCAAATTGAATTATTGTGATCGATAGAAGAAAAAAAATAAAGAGTTTAGATATATAACATCCAATTTTATATGTGGCACACCATAAACGTGGACTTGTTGGATGATCGCGAAGCCAAATATTTAAACGTTTTACTCTTAGTTCCCAATTTTCAGTGAGTATATATTGGTAGTCTCACACCAAACTAATTAAGCATCTCTTCCCCAAAAAACCATAGAGCTCTCTCATCTCTGCTCTCAAATGGCCAAGGTTCATCCTCTTTCAGTAGTCCCCAGTATCGAAGGCGACGCTTCTTCAAGTACTAGTACATCTTGTTCCAAGAACTACATGACTTCAAAGAGAGAAACATTCACTATATGGATGAAATCGCTTGTGATGCAAGGAAACGGATGCACAGCCTTTGATGAAAATGGTGAGATTGTGTATCGAATCGATAACTATGACAAGAAGCACAGCAATGAAGTCTTCCTCATGGATCTCCGCGGCAAGGTACTCTTCACTCTATGTGAGCACGAAATGGGAGTGTTTACGCGTTGGAAGGGATACGCAGCCGACGGGGATAAGCCTATGTTTCGAGTGAGGAAGAGTTGCAGGTCAATCCTCGGAAACAAAGAGTCAAGTTCATACAAAGTAACCATGGGATCTGATAGCAGTTTCTACAGGTTACAAGGCTTGGCTGCAGGAAAATCAGCAGCGTTCAGAATAACAGACAGTAACGGAAGAGTTTTGGCGGAGGCAAAGCGAAAGCAATCGTCTTCAGGAGTTGTGTTGGGAGATGATGTACTGAGTTTGGTGGTGGAGGCTCATGTAGATCACTCCTTTATCATGGCTCTTGTAACTGTCTATGGCTTAATCAAGCGTCAAATATGAGTATTTAGTGTCTAGCTCAAACAGATACATAAATATATACTTCTTAGCTAGCAAGTAGTGAATTGAACAACAACTTTTTCTTATTGACCCTTCAAATTTTGGGTTGTGATTAATGTGGCTCTCAAACTTTTTGTGGGAATTAAAACCATTCTGTGAGGCTTTTGTGATACATAATGTAAAGGGGATGTCTCTTCTGTGCCATTTGCATGTTACTTTTGTATAGTGGATCGAATAGTACTAGTTCCATGTTCATATTCAAAAGTTTTCAATCCAAGTCATTATGAATTGTGATCTAAAAACCGATATCGTCTTCATTTCAACTACCTGCAGAGTTAAGGTGTTAAAAAGATCATACTAATAATTGTGTATAAATTCATTCATATTAATTCTTAGCTTGTATCGAACCATACAACTCCAACACTTCGACAAATATATATAATTTTTAATCATATTAACACTCAATTAATACAACCCAACATTTATAATAATCCACATCTATAATTTGTATCGAATCATACAACTCCGAGGACTCCAACACTTCGGCGTTGTATATAATTTCGATCACATTCACAGTTTCACACCCATGATCTAGCACAACGCCACAACCCAACACCAATGATTTTTGGCCTAAAACTGTGGGGTTAACAGTAATAATATTGTCCACACTCCACAGCTGGCAACTACAGGCTAGGACAATTCAGCCATGCACTGAATCGGTGTAAAGGTCTTCGATATATCTCTATCTCATTCTCATCTTCTTCTCCTATTTCGTTTTTCATGATTCAGTTAACTTCCACCCATGTGTTTCTTGATTATTTTTGACTGGGTGCATGTACAATTAAGTTTCTGGTGCAGACAAGCATACATGGATATTGATTCGAGTATGGCACAATAGAGAAAGTAATAATTGTTTTCAGCAGTACCTACAAAAGTCCAAGAAGGTACGTCGAAGCAAATAAGCAATATATATTCCTATAAACTTAATTGTCAATGAACTTAGAGCATCTCAACAACAACAATTTTGGAGACTGAATATAGAACTGTGAATATGATCTGTTTTTGAACATGTAATTGCCAAATTCTAGTTAGAAATCTACAACGATTTCTAATTAATTCACACACCTCTTAGAAAGAACGCGGCTTAGACTGAACTGCCTTAATAGTTAATACTCATCACTCATCACAATATAAACCTACAATTGTTATTATTATTATTATTTTTTTTGGCAAAAATGTAAACCTACAATTAAGGCCTATAAATGAAGATTAGGGAAGAAGCAGGCATTATTTGACTTGTACGTACAAGACTTCTCCACGTGTTTAGATCGGTCGGCCACGCTTCACAAGCTACTTTAATTCAGCCCACAAAAGCAGCTATACTCTTTCCCAAGGGGAGATTATTACTAATCAACACCAGAGACAAGTTGTCATTGGCGTCCTTTAAGCTCCCATCAGCACAAAATTGAAAACGAGATTATGGGGGGATTTTCTGAAAAATGGATGACATGTTTAAATCATTTCATAAGTTCGTCTGTATTTGCGTACTAACGCAAAGAAAATTAGAGTTCAAGTACATGAACCCCACATCATATATAAAATAAATAAATTTACTATTTTCATTTGAAATTATATTACATGATAAAGCACATTTCATCTAATCCTTGATCATACCCTTCATAAATTTATTCCCAATTCATTCATTTTCCATTCTAAAAGAGTAAATATGTCACACGAACCTTTCGGGTAGTCCATGCATAATGGTCTTAGAGTATTTTGGGTACTTCAATTGGACAAAAACTATGTGCTTTAGAGTTTCGAAAGACAAACAAATAAACAAACAAATCTATGAGATCGAAGATTTTGCACCTCAAACATCAATGTATAACTCAACCGAAAAGTTTGTAAATGCACAAAACAATACCAAATGAGATATAAAAATAATCACAGACTGCAATGACCGAGTTACTAAGCACGTTCACAGAGCCAATATACTTGAACAAACACTACCAAAGTTTGGAGGTCCTACACTCCTACTCCCACTTCATTTTGTGCACAAAAACAATAAAAAGTCCATTGGAACATTGTCTAAACACATAACATGGGAGAGTTTCTTATGAAGACTCAGTGAGAACTTATGAATCAATTATTTGATGCACATAACGTACATAACCGGACAAGCTAGGAAATCCAATCGTTTTCCAATGGTTGGATCTCGGTGAGAACATCTCGAAACGCTCCTTTTCCACCGTTTGTATCGCTCATAGGCAACAAGAACTTTGTAGTGGTTAGTGGAGGACACATAACCAAAACCCAAATAACTAAATGTATAAGCTGATATATAACCAGCATATTGCCCTAGAAAACCTGGTTTTGGTAACTTCTGGATGAACCGGATTGATGGGTTGACTAAAATAGCACTACATGGTTAAACCAGACAGGGTTGGAGACCTCTTTGACACAAGACTAATCGCCAAAGGAAGACCTATTTGTATCAAATTTGAACTTTAAATCTTTTTCATACGTTAAACTGGTTTTGGTGTTGTGCGTTTAAGATTTCTCTTCCTTTTGATGATAACCAAAAGGAATTGAATCACATGAGGTTTTCCCTTTCTCTTCCTAGATGTTAGGTCATTCAAGAAAAACCAAAATGGAAAACAGGAACTGCACTATGACCACAGAAATAGGCAGAGCAATGTTTCCAGTAGAACAAATTAAGCAAATGTCAAACGATGTTAAAATTTGTTAAACTTTTGCAGAGTCATCTCTTACATGAAGATCTAAACTCAAATGATTCGGATATTCGGATCATCGATTGGACCACATTGTGGGATGGCCATCCCTCTTGAGAAGGACCATTCATATAAAGTGAGTTAAAGTTAGAGCTTTGTACCAAACATTAAAATTTCAGGGTCTATATGTGTACAAATATAAAACTCGAGTTATAACATGACAAGAGCTGCAAATTTGTTCAGGAAAAAAAAATTATATTGATGCTATGATCGTCACCTGACTCACATACATAGTATGAAAGCATTGACGATCTCTAAAAAAATTACAAAAAAGCACGGGCAGGACACTGATTCACGTGTATTACACTGGATATGAAAACTAGCTAGTAGATTGAATTAAGCCCAATGGGGCAGACACAATGCAAAAAGAAAAAAACTATATGACCTGTGTACATATTAGTTTATTGATCACTCCAATGAACTCTCAGATCTTCATTTCTGTTGTGGGCATACCCAGTTGTTTGAACTATACATGGTAGCAAAGGTTCCAGTAACAGTACCTATTAGCTCCTCTTGGAATTTTTTAGGTTGCGGACCGTCATTACAAGCTGTTGTCTTTCACCTTCTACCTCGGCAAATTTGAGACTGATCTCTGAATATCTCTCCTGCATCTCTTTTAGTTCACTTTCCATTGACATGTTCCTCTCCTTCAGTGATGCCAACTCAGTTGATAAGTCATCCGATGCGCGTTTCACTTCTTCAAGCATATTATCTTTTGAAGTAATATCCTGCATCAACGATGAACACATCAACAATTACACTAACAATTTGACAAGCATATAGAAGCAAAGACAAGAAACTCAGCCTAGAAATTATCCGAACTTCTCTAACATTAGTTATACAGACTACTTTAGCTTAATATGGACAGGAGCTCTAATTTTTATTGACTCCATCAGTGTAAAATTTATCAGCATAAGCATTGGTTAGAATGCATAACATAATATAAAGGGTTACTGACCTGTTCGAATGCACTGTTCTGATTGATTTCTTCCACCCTCTTCTCTAACTCTTCAATTACGTTCTGAAGATCCTTTTCCTTCTCCATAAAAGAAGCAGTTGAGGTTTCCAAAGCGGCTTCCTTTAACTTTATTTGTCCCTGTACAAACAAAATTAAAGAGAGGGACATTATTAGCACATGTATTGATAGAAACATCAGCTGGACTATGATTTAGGAAAATAGTTTACAGGTTTAATAGCCCTAAAGAGTATCCTCTATTGTTGCATTCCCCTTCACTCAGTTTATGTCTCACAATTAAAACTTTGTATATAACTGTTTCAATATCTAATTGGAGTTTTAAAATATACCTCAAGCAGCTTTATTCTCTCCTTCAGACTTGCAACTTCTTTTGTGGCACGAGGAACTGGCATAGACTTATTGTTTCTCAGAGAAGATTTAGCTCCATCCGAAACTACTGTTCGTCCATTGATATCCTTAAGCTTCTTTTCAATGGTAGTGAATGCATCTTCCTTCTTCTTTAGATCAGCCTTTAGCTCGAATACCTGCCTTTTAAGACTTCCTTTCTCCACCTCATCCTCAAAGAGAGTCTGCTTCAAGTCATGACACTGAGCTTTAAGTTCGTCTGACTCCAATTGTAGGCGTTGAATGGTTGCCTCTTTTTCATCCATCATATGCCTCATTCTATTCAACTTCTCCAAGGACTTCTCTGCTTCCTTCTTCAGCATATCAATTGTACTCACCAGCTCATTTCTTTCTACATTTCCTCTTTGAATCAACATCTCAGTTTCCTCAATTGATTTCTTCATTTGTTCCAACTCAGCACTCAAATTCTTATTTTGCTCTACTTGCTCTGAAAAGCTATTATTCTCTGTTGTAAGCCTTTCAATCTCAGCTTTTAGCTGTACGATCACCTCAGAGAAATTTTCCTTAACTTCCTCCTCTTGCTTCTGCTGATCTTCAAGCTGCATAGACTTATTATCAATTTCCAATAACATCTGTTCCATCTCTCTGGTTTTCTCATCTAGTTCATTGGAAAGCTTCAGCAATTTTTCTTCATAATCCTCCCTACTTGCCTGGAGCTCTTCCTTAGTTTTCTTGAGCATTTCTTCAAGGTGACTCTTCTGTGCACCCAGTTCACTCGCTTCTGTCATTGCTTTCATAGCTACCTTCTCATTCGCATCAAATGTGGATGCCATTTGTGACGAAAGTCTTCTAAATTCTTCCTGAAGCCTCTCAGCTGTGTTTGCATTTTTCAATCTAGTTTTCCGCAGTGCCTCCTCTGCTCGGATGGCTCTTTGCTCCTGCTCAACCTTGGCACATGTTACAGTTTCTAAATCAGTTTCAAATACTTGTGCCTGCTTCTCTAGTTCTTCCTCCAAGCTTTTGATGTGGGATTGAAGTTCCTTTATGGTAGCCAACGAATTAGAAAAATCTTCAGCCTGCTTCTTCAGTTCTGTTTCCATATCTTCAATTTGGTAATGAAGCTCATTTACACTAGCAGTGGGAGATGAGCATTCATACTGCATCTTGAGTTGTTCTTGAAGTGTGCTTTGCTCTAGCTTATATGAGATGTCATGGTTTTCCTGTTTCAATATCTCATAGTCAAGTGCAAGCTGCTCCATTTGCATTTCAAGCTCATCTCTGTCTCTCTTATAGATCTCTAATTCATTATAGAGGTCTACAATCTGTTTCTCCAGCAGGTGTGTATCCTTGGCTTGGCTGTGCTCCTTAACAAGATCCTCCAGTTCCTTCTGCTCCTCGTCCTCATTTTCCGCACCATTTGAGTTGGTTGCTCTCAAACCTGCAGCAGCATCCTTTGTGGATTCCAATCTCTTGGAATTGTCTGCTTCACTATTCTTCTGTTCCAATATTTCCTCCAGGTCTCGTACAGCAAGAATCAACTCGGCATTTGATTCTTGCGTCTTCTGGAGCTGTAACCGAAGATTGATATTCAAGTCCTTCTCACAGCTCAGTTCTTGTCTGATTTCATCAACAAGAGCCCGAAGATCCCCACCTTCTAACTGGAACCTGTTTTTTGTTTTTGTGTCATCCATCCGATACTGAAAGGCTTTTAGTTTCTCACATTCAGCCTTGAAAGCATCTCGCTCCTCTTTCAAGCTAACAACTTCTCTCGAAAGATCATGGCCCCTTTTGCTCTCTTTTACTATCTGCTTCCTTAGTGTTTGTAATTCTAACTCTGACATATCTGCCTGTCTAGCTAAAACAACAAGCTCAGACTTCAGCTTTTCAATTTCATCGCCTGAAGACTGTAGAGAACTTTCTCTCAGAAGGGTGTCCTGAGAACTCTTTGTTGAACCATCAGTACTTACTCCATGTTCAGAATCTGCAGACCACTCCCACTGCGATCGCTGATTCTCATCATTTGTTGAGGCATAAACATTAGGTCTATGTGGTATTGAGGTCTGGTTTGGTGATGATAGATAGTTGGAAGGGTCGTGACAATTGTTAATGTTTCTCAGTACAAGCTCTCGTGAAGTATCAAGTCCGGAGCTGCTGTCAGAACTTGACAATGTAATGTCAGATCCAATAGATGCCCTGCGGTTGCAATCGCCATTTTGAGTGGTCCTATTGATTGCCTCATCCTGTGAATCAATAAATGCAAAAATGAATTCTATTCTGCAACAAAACATATCTAGAATTTTGAAGTTCTAATTTCTAAATGACCAAATAGAAAGAAATGACAAGCATGGATGTAGTGAAACTCACAATCAAAACGCTTTCATCTGCATCATCATTGCTTAAATGTCTCTTCAAGCTATTATCCTGGGATTTAACATTTGCATCTTCACAGCCTTCAACCTCCCTTCAAATTCCTCCAGCAAGGCCAAATCAAAAATCAGATTTCATAAATGCAAAAGTTGCAAACTCCAGAGTTAAAGGAAATAACTACGGCATTCATATATACCTCTGATCAGCATTTGCCTGTAACTTTTGAACCAAAACCTATTCAAAAAAGAAAATCGAATACTCCAATAAGACACAGGAAAAGAACTGTAGTCTCTAACTTTTTATCTTGAAGGGAAGCAAATTGGAGCAATCTAAAATGTGTAGTCAAAGAGAGTACTAACATGCAATACTGCACTTGAATTCTTTAGAGGAAGAGACACAGAAGAAGCTTTAGTAGCCTCAGAATACTCGGCAAAATCAATAGAAACCTCCCCAAGAACACTAGCTTTAGAAGATCCCTACACAACACCACAAAACGGAATCAGATACTCATAAACATAACCAACATTCGCTACACAAAATCTAACAATGCAATGCTTGATATTTGTGGCAACAATACATACAGTTGAAACAACAAAGTTGTACACTCTCTCCTTGATCTTCCCGGTTTTCGGCTCCTGGTCGAATTTAACTGTTTCATACACCGGATTTTCCCATCTACAGCTCCCTTCTCGAACCACAGCTTTATCTAATTTCACAGTTGGCTTTCCTACATCTCCGGGAATCACAGACACCATCAATGCCTCCACACCCAATTTTGGCACCTGAAATCACAAAACCACACTATATCACATACAATTCACCAAATACCTCAATCACATTCACATTTTCATTTGGTTTCCAGGAAAGAAAATAAAGGAAAAGAAAGAAACTTCTGGTTTTTAGGACAATGCTCAATTTTGAGGATAAAAGTCATCAAAGAAAAAGAAAAAAAACCCATTAAATGCATTGCATTTTCTCAGCCACCAACAAAACCAATTGAGAAAACCAATCATAGAGCAAGAATTGTAAAGGGATTGACTTTAGATTTTAGAACCACCTGAGTTGCATGGAACTGCAATTTGAACACAGTTTTGATCTTGTTCTTGTCGCTTCTCCATCTCGCCGACTTGAACATTTTACACTACCCAGAACCGACTAGAAAGCCTCGCCGGAATACTCACCGGAACTCCGAACTCACCGGAGCTCCGGTACAACCCACCGGAACAACCCCATTGCTTCAGTAACCAAAGCCCAGAATCAAGGTGTGAACTTTGTTAGCTCATTAGCTTGAAAACAGAGTATAAAACAGAGAGTGGGAAATGGAGTCGGTGGATCAATGTGGGTTGAAATCAGAGTGAGTGGATTTCAGAGAAGCTTGGACTGTGAATTCTCGGGAATGGGTTCGAGAGAGAATACGTACTGAAGACAAAAACAAGAAGCAGATCTGAAGAGCTTTCTCTTCTCTGCTTGCCAACAGTCTTTTGGAAAGAGATGACACATGTAATCTTTTCTAAAAGAAAATTGACGCGAAAAAAGTAATGATATTCATGTTGTAAAAAATTGAAGGAGAAGCTTCTGTCAAATTATTTATTATTGGGTATTAAAAAAATTTAATATGGACAACAGTTTTGGTTTACTAATTTTGTGATTATTTCTGAGTTTTGTGTTTTTGGTCAAGGGAGCAGTAAGTATGAAATTTTGACATACATGTTATTCTGTCAATGCTCTTTTGGGAAATTCCAACAATCACACTTGAGATTTTGTTTGAGATAATAAATTGAATGGGTTTCTCAGATCTGTTCTAGCTGGAATTGCCGTAAAAATTTAGTGAAAATATTCAATTTGAATAAAGGTCTCTTTTAACATTGAATTCAAAACACGAAAAACGTTCTTAGCGACTCAAATCCTTTTTGATAGTGTTCAAGGGCAATAGCCAATATTGTTTTATGAGGTTAAATAAGCACTTGATTAGTGATTTTTAAGGTAATGCTTAAGCATTTATATATTTCTCTTGAATTTATTCATGACTTCATGTTATAAGCAAGAATACCTTTACAAAGAAAAAAAAGTGTTATTGAACAAAAACCAGCTTGATTAAGTCAACATTGAGCATATTTTCCATAACAATATGGTGTATATTACCTTCTTTTTTCTTGGGGAATATATCAAATGAATTAGATATGTCATTATCATTCCAATGGATTCTTGTGTATGATTAGGCCTCTCAGAGCTTAGTATATATATTTATTTCTTTCATACAAATAGAAATAGTTCAACCAAATATGCACAAAATCTTGGCCCAGTAATTTAATTGCTTCCAAATTTGAACAACTAGCCAGCCAGCAGCCAAGGGTCCCTTTGACATTGGCCTTCCACAAATGCCCATCACAAGCAACAAGAATTTCAGATTCCCAACCTCTCAGTTCTGGCATTGAAGAAACTGTCCATATCAGTGTGGAACATGGGATAGTTCAGAAAAAATTAGATGTGTATTCATTTTCCCAAGTTTTCTCATCTGGGTTTTGTTGGGTTGGTGGGTTTTACCAGAAGAACCTAGGAATCTAGGATGTGAAGATTGTGATGCAAGGGTTTGGTTGGTGTTTTTCTAGTTTTGAAAGGTCAGTACTGTCTTTCTATCTTATTCTTCTGTGAATGATTGTAAGGTGAGGTAACAAAAAGCAAACACCAACGGTCAGCTATGAACAATCAATATTTTTTTCATTATTATAAATATTGAGAAAATGACATTTTACCAAAAGGAAACGGTTCTTTAGCCGAAAAGCAAGAAATTATTGTAGATTTTTAATATATAAAGGGGACAATTATGTGTTCTATAATATTTTCTGAATATTAATGCTAGCCAACCAATACATGCCAACCAGTACATAATTCTCATAATAAAAAAACAGTACATAATTAAAATTCCCACATTCACTAGGGAACATAATTAACATATTTGACTCTTATGCTAAATTACCCTCTGAGATCAATAAATTTCTTGAGTGGCAAGTAAAGATGTGAATGGTAATTGAATATCATATCCATTTGTATAGCCATGGTGGGGTTTTGACCTATATAATGGAAAAGGAATATAAACTATGAATTGGTTTTTGGAATCCACAATAATATATATCTTGATCTATCATACCATATATAGTATTTGGGGTGCCCTATAAGCAATGACAAAGTGACATTTATTTAGTGGCATTGAAATTTCACCTATTTGGTATATGAGATGAAACATCTTTGTACAAGAGGTTTTATGCTAAGCTATTCACTTAATTGGTCAAAAACAAGCTAGTTACTTAAAGTGCATGCAAAGCTAACTTAGAGGGACAAAAATAATACAAACGCATTGACAGTATTTTAAAACACGCATACACAAAAACTCTTAAGGTTGACCTAAGTGGTGAAGAAATGTAAAAACCTGAATTAAAATTAGGATGAGTTAGCGGTTGTATCCTCTTTAATGTAAGCAAAAAGATAAAATAAAAAATAATAATACACTTAGACACCATAAAAATAAAAAAAAATCTATAAATAAAGGCAACATATCTATCTATCTATCTATCTATTTATACTATAAAGTCAAGCCAAAAGGTAGTTTGGTGTCAAAAGTTTCACTAATTTTTTGATTACCACACATACCTTTCAGAAGAAAAAAAATTATTCATGATAATAATTTAGAATGGTTATTATGGTAAAAAAAACCTAAATATATAAAAAAATAAAATAAAAAAAGTGAGTAAAAACGTTAATATTTTTTCTCTTATTCACAAATATCACGTGCATCGCATGAGTATAAGACTAGTATAATAATAATGCAAGACTTCCAACAAAAATTAGATTAAACCTAGTTGAATTAATGCTCTTTCAATGTTAGCCTTAACTTTTAATTTCAGTGTTTAACATGGTTACCTTATCTTGACCAATTTGGTATCAAGTAGCCACAGCTAATAGTATATTATCGATCAAATCCCTTTTTTTAATATTAGCAAAAAAATCTTATTATCAAAGCCCATTTAAAATTATAAAATTAACATGAAATTTGATGAAGGAATTTGTTGGCTACTTGGCTTATTCTCATGTCTTTTATTAAGCGAATCCGAGTAACACAAGAGCATCCTTCATATACTCCATGTTAGGTGGGAAATAAGTAATTGAATATGAAGTTGGGGAACACATGTAGACAGACAATAGATAGATAAATTTCCCGAGAAGCGTTTATCCCAAGGTGATAAATAAATATCTCAATTTTTATATAAATAGAGAAATAAACGATAAAATAAAGTCGACAAGGAAGAGTCATAAAATCTAATTTTTCGAAAAAGAAAAAAAAATTAATTGAAGTAGATTATAACAAGAAAAAATTAAACAACGTAGCTACTGGTAAACTTGTTTCTTGTTCAGACTTCAGACAACGTACGTAGTCCTAATTCATTTTTTTTGGCACTTTGATCTTACGTACCACTCAATCAAGTTAACAGCCTAACCCTAATGGCTTGATCAAATAATTAATAAAGACATAAATTTGCTATTAATAAAATATGAGCAAGTTTACCTTATTTTGATCAATAATTAATAAACAATGAACTGTAAATTGGCGAATGTATTCAAACATTCATAAACAAACAATATTTTAAACGTATCTAATATGTATGTATAGTTTACGAGTATTTGCTTATATTCGAAATTTACTCGAGTCTAAGACTCTAAGTTACAACACCACATTTCTTAAACGGATTGAACATACTTGTACGGGTTAGTCTCAACTAGATGCATCGTATTAATTTATCAATAATATATGTATATTTATGGTAATTGCAATAAGGAAGGGTAAAATGAAAGATAGGAGGAAATGAGATAGAGAGTAGGTACGTTCGGACCAAACCAAAACAAAAGAGGGTAGAGTGTAGGTTGGAAGCTAGAATGGAATGGCCGGTGTAGTTCAAGGCCGGTGGTATAATATACGTGGAGGAGATAGGAGGTGAAAGCTTATAGCTAGAGGAACGTACGGTTGCTGTCACTGTTTTTCCCTTTACTTGGCTTCGAAGATGCCTCATGTCATATATCTATTATTCGATCTGGTGAGGCTAACTAGAGACCAGAGTCAATAACTAGTCCACCAGATCGAGGTCTGAACATCTGAAGCGTGCAACTGCAGCCACCATGCACCAGAATCATCAGTACTGCCACCATTCTTCGATATTAAGTTTGCATGTGATGTAGTTTACACTTGGTATGGCCTTTACTGTGTCTAAAAACTGTCTACCATCGAAGAGTTAGTTCCCCGGCCATTTCTAAAAAGCTTTAACTGCCAACTTAACTGCCCTTCAATATTGGGGGTCCATCAGACCCAACCCTAAGTAGTTTATAGCTGGTTAAGGACCTACCTCTTTGTTTTTGGCTCAGTGGTCCTCGTCCTCCTCGAGTGTCTGAACTCTATATATAATGTATATATGTATTTTATGTGATTATATATTGTTGAGAATATAACGTCTTGTATGGGAAAATTCCAACCTTACATCTGGGGCTGCATTGCCGTGCATGCTACAGAGAAAATATATATATAAGCTAGATGGAAATAGCTAGCTTGGGACCAAATTAATGCATACCATGATCAGTGTTTTATGTAACATGGGAGCAAATTAATTACATTTGGTTATTCTGTGTTTTGGAGTCATTTTCATGTTATCTCGATCATGTTGATCTTCTAATTAACCTCACAACTTACTATTCCAAATTTATGATAATCTTGTGCATTCTACACTTTGATTGTGAGTCTATTTAACTAATTGTCAAATACTGTCATACTGTACTACCATTTTGTTTGTACCAATGTGGATGTACCAATGGAGGAGTCGCTTGATCCAGCGCGTTGTACATATTCTGCTGCAAACTCTAAGAAGATTTTGTTCAGTGTCAAACGGTAGTTTTTTACTTTGATTTCGTGGTCTCATAAATGTCACATCATTAGTTATCGATCAAATTAACTACTAAAGTGACAAAATTACAAAATAGTTTCAACTTTTGAAACAGTAGTTTGCAATATATTAAATTTAATTAGAATGCTAAGACCAGGATAAACCCAATCGATCTCAAAGACATAGAACCACTATACACTCCTCTACACTAGGCAAGGAGGAGTCACAAATTGATTGTCTCGAACTCATCCCTAGGTGCTGCACCTGCTTTACCATCGCGTATTAAAATGATGGATATCTATCTCAAAATCAATTGACAATGAACATAATAACTCATTTTCTGATAGACAATAAATTCGAAATATACCGAGAGACGATATACGACTCTACTGCTAAACACTAGGTGCATTCTACTTAAACTGAAGCGGACACTTCTACAGTGACTTCTGCAATACAAAAGCTACTGTATATACAAAAAAGAGATGAAATTGAATTAGAATAAGACCACATGCTATGCTAGGCCCCTAAAAGATACTTGTGCTTTCTGACAAACAACTTCATGTGTTCCATGGCCTGAATTAGTGTAGCCAACTGTATATGCCATTATCAAACTCACAATTCTCACAATAAGAGCATGAACAAAGGGGTCCATAACTTGAATGCCAAGGGCCATATATTGCACCAGTTTCTATCATATATCGATCTGCATCAATTCAAACTTTGATTACACATTTTTCACTGGCATCCATCATAGAATTCTGGTTTTCACTTTATATATATATATATATATATATATATCATTACCTTGGCATGAAAATTGATTCTTTGCTGATTGAGAAATAGTTTAATTTACATAGAAGCCTAACATTGTACAATTGCAATAAAGGGTATTAACCCACAAAAAATAAAAAAGAGGAAATTTCCCAGAAATTTAACCTCTATTAATTAAGAAATATCCATGTTGGATTAGGACAAAGAAAAAAGTTCAATTTGGTGGTAAGCCAAGAACAAATTGGAGAAAGGGCTCCATCTGTAGAAAAGGATCAGAAGTGAGAGCCAGAAGAGATGTTGATGTTTGGTTTGCAGAGGAGAGATGATAATGATCACTGGATAGATGGTCCCTTTTAAACCTTTTTCCATCTTATCCATGAGAGGGACCCTTAATCCCACTTCTTGGTGGTGATTTACACTTTAAAGTTTCTCAATATATAGTACATAGATCTCACTTATAATTGGTTTATTGACATTCTAAGTACGTTTAATTATGTCCCTCAAATTACATAGTACATGGAAGCCTTTTTGGGGTCATTATTGAGCTTATCCATGGCCTGTATGATATTCTTGAGAATCCAGAATGCACAATTCTAGCTAAATACTAGCTAGTCGTATGTATGAATAATTAATGTGTGACATTAGACAAGCATTTAATCAGGTTTCTCATGCTGCATTTCTAATTGAAACATAATGTATACAACGTACAAAGAAGAGAGAGATGACCCTAGTTTCAGTCAATGAACAAATTTTTTGTAGATTTTTTATAATGACTGAGTTGGAAGGTTTAAGAGTTCACTCTAGCCTTTTTGAATTCAGAGTTTCTTTTTTAATCATAAGAGATGGGGATTCAAATTTTAGAGAACTTCTTGAGAAAATGAAATGACGTCGTAGCTTTAGATATAAACACAAAATCTACAAAAAAAATTCAACAAATACTTTAGAGTCTTTGGACCTTATTTCCCTTCATTAGAAGTTTAAGAAAAAGTACCCTAATTAGGTAAACCTAACTCAACAACCTTACATATGAATCAGATCGATCAGGTAGAGAAAATTACTAATGATCCAATTTACAATTAATAATTAAACTAGCTTTTTGAACTTTTTATATCATTATTTATCATCATCAGCTAATTATTATATAAATAGTTTAGCTTAATTAATTGATCGAAGGGCATATCAACTCCTCGTTGAATTATATGTACAATAGTTGATTCACATTCATAACAGTGATAACTGATCGATAAGCCAACAGATTTAACATACTATTAACTTATCAAGTATCAAAAGGACATTGACACGCATTTTAACACAAATTAAGAGAAGTAATCCTCTCTTAGTAAAGTAGTAAACATGCATAAAAGTTGAGTGGTTGAGATGCCATATTTGCATACTTTAAAGCAAACTAGCATTTGGTAATAGTATACTTATCATCACACAATGTAGGTAATTATATAATTTAAACAATTTGGCTTTTAGGTACGTGTTTAACAATAACGTTAACCTGGTTATTTAATGACAAATTTTTTTTTTTTTTTAGTTTAGGGTTGGGGGGGATTCTCTACACCCCCCCCCCCCAACCCCAGCACCCACCCAGGCAAAAAAAAAGAAAGAGAAAGGACCCCCCACACCCCCCCCCCCGATGAATTGTTGGAGGAGAGAAAAAAATAAAAAAACAAAAAAAAAGGGAGGTGAGAGGGGGGGAGAAAGCGTGGGGGGGGAAACCCCCCCGGCCCCCCCTCCCAACGGGCAAACCCCCGTTGGAATGAAAAAAAAATTTATGATCACATACTTTTGAATTTAAATTCAGGCTTGAAATTAAATACATTTAAAATACATTTATTTAAACATAACTCTTAATATTAAATCTAAGGGTGGTTGGCCACAAATTTATTGGTCACTAAATGAACATTTTTGACTTACTCAAATAACATTAATTGTTCACAAAAAACATGAAACAAATGTGAAACCGCTTAGCTATTTGATAACTATCAAAATTACTCGATGTTGCATCGAAAATATTGTACACGTACGTTCATTCGTTCCCTCTCAATTGATTTGATGATTGCATATGGAGTTAGTATTGTCAAGTTAACTAATTAGTCTTTGAGATGAAAATGTACATTTAGCTAGCTTCTCTCATATGTATCTTTGAGAGTTTTGAGAGTTCCAGTCATGTGAAGAAGCTAGTCTTCTTTAGACTTTCTCTTTTATGTTTGCATCATGTGACCACATTGTGATAATTACCCCTTAGCTTGTCCAAATAAAAAGATCATGTCCCTAAAGACAATACAATCTTTTTGGCTTCATTATATCTTATGTATCTTTATTCACTCTTAATTGCCATTGCTATACATGTAGGATGGACAAGGACTACCAGGGCTCAATCCCAACAAAGGAAAAAGAAGAAATGATGAGACTAAGTGCACACATGAGAGACAACAGAAGGTGGCCATGTGATATATGATGAAAGATAGAAAAAAAAAACACCCACGTCTTACAAGTTACATAATTAAAGGGATGATATGATATCCAATTAACATACTTTTTAAGAAGGTCCTTTTTTTTTTTTTGTGGCCCCATTTGCTTAAAATGATCCCCTGGAAGGCTGGAAGCACCTCAACTCTCTATTCTCTAATATCTCTCTCAATCAAAAATCAAAATCTCAGTGAGAATAGATGCAAAAAGAGACCCAAAGAGAAAAGGATAGAAAGTTAAAAAAATGAAAGTGAAATTAAATAAAGAAAATCACGTGCTAAGACAGCATAGAAGTGAACAGGTATCACGTGATGAAAACGAAAAAGAACCCAAGTGACTAAGTGAGGTGAAAAATAAACAATTGATAAGGATTTGGGAGTGGAGCCATTGACCAGGGATGAGATCCTAGAGTATATTGGAAGATAGAATATGTGGATTCGAACTTAAAACGTCTATTAATAATTTGTTGGAGAAATATGTTTTATTCACCGGACTAAATGTTAGTTGGTTCAACAAATTAAGAGTTGCAAAATAATATACAACTCTCGGGACATTTCTTACAAATAATGTCAAAGATTTGGAGAAGTAATGTTTGATAACTCTATAGAAGGGAAGATGAAGTTGGTTGGCCCTGTAAACACAAATTTCCGGCCCAAATGTAGTGAAGAAACAAAATAAAAGTGAGAATTAGAAAAAAGAAACTATTGGGCTTCAGGCCCAAAGGCCCAAACAGATTTTCTTGAGCTCATTGCCACAATGACGGAGGAACTCCAGCAAAGTCGCTTTTACATGACAAGAATTCTGAATATGCATAATGCATGAAGCTCTAATATAACCTCCGAGGCTGTGAGCCTGTAACTCTAACTGAGACAGAGAGGGTTACAGAGAAACAAATTTTCGCTTCTTTATTTGTTTGATTCCTAACTAAGGTCATTGAACATAAAGTAGATCCATTTCTCCATGGTTGTAGTTGTGTTGGAGGGAATTGAGGGAGGTCATATCGGTGGATATATGTTACTGATAGTATATGCGCTTCATTGTCGGAATGGGGGGAGTAGGCATTTGAATTGTTAGGAGCATTAACAACATATGGAGGACGAGTTACATGAAGAGGGAGAGGAGTGGTGGTGATGATGTTGAGATTGTACTATAAGTCCTATCTAGCCATCTTCATGAAATTTTTCATTGCAAAACCTACAATGCAGACCTTGCGAAATTAATTTCAATTTTTAGGAGGAAGTAACCCGCAAACCATATGTTGTTAGAATTATATAGGTAGATACAATTAGTTACGGTTAGATAAGATTAACAGATTATTGAACTAAGTAAAGCCAGATATATGTACGTAACTATATTGGAAATTTGGAATCATATAGTGTTAATCCAAGTAAGTCAAAATGTAGTTTATTTCAATTACTCCCAAAACTGTGGAGTATTACAAATTGATAATTAAAGATCAAACAAAAGTTGTTCCCTAAATGGCTAAATACTATCAAGTTCAGAACTAGTTCCTTTCCAATTTTGATGGTTGCTATAAGTCTATAACTATAGAACATTGTTAGCACAGGTGAAGCACCCGAGCAATCTCCTTGGGATAGATCCGGAATCACGAAACTTTGAAGCTGTCTCCTCCACCTTGAGGGACTCTTCTCTTTGTTTGGCTTCAATCAGTGCTCTCTTTTCTTCTCCAGCCTTGTGAATTTCAGCCACTTTGTTCTTCATTTTCTCAGCATATTCTGCCTTCTTTCTTTCAAACTTATCCTGTGATTAGCATATATAAAGCTAGGAGTACTTTAGCTTCTAAGATCGATGATACCTATATATATATAGCTACTTAAGTAAGAGATTTGTACCTCAATTTTTCTGAGTTGTGCCTCTACAGAATTTTTCTTGTTGTCTTCCCATAATCCTACTGCAGACATCCTTTTATATGCCCTGTTAAAGATTTGAGTTTTTTTTTATTAATCGCGGTAGTCAAGCATGAACTCATGATTATTGTGAGTGAACTGATCTTTCATGGAGATTCTTATCAGACAATAGTCGTGGCGGAGTCAGAAATTTGTCATAATGTGGCGATCAAAAAGAAAATAAATGAAGTAAAATGATCTTATACCTGTTCTCTGCTTTTGTCTTTTCACTTTCTTCCCATGCCTTGATTAAGGCCAGCCTTTTCTCTGTTTCAATTTCTGCAAACATTACATCTGAAGAAACAAATACGAGAAGAAGAAAATTAATTTCTCTATGTTAGAATTTAAGTGACCAATGGAAATAAGAATTATAATCAAAGTGATCCAAAGAAACAGAAGCATGATTGGTCACATACCTCTCTCAGTTGAACTCCTTACACCTTTCTTTGGAGCAGGATCTGAAATCTCTGGTATGATTAACATTAAAATTAATATATACTTGTTAAATGGAGAACAATCCCAAATATGAAATTATGGAATTGAATCAGCTTACTGCTTATTGTATGCAATATTTCTCACCTTAATAACATGATGAATGAGAAAATAAATGTACCTCATTAATTAGCATGGTGTTAACAACTCAATTTTTATTCAAAGGCAGAATAATATCATGTATTTGAAGGTATGCTAGTTTTTTCCAATGATTTTGTGGACACAATATGGTTTCTATATTATTGAGGGCTTATAGTTCATATGCTAGAGTGCTTACAAGCTTAGTGTGTAATGTGTAGATAAAATGTTATCAATATTTCAATACTCTTGCTCTTCCATTTGTTTTATCACAATCATATATATAACTTAATTAAGTTTTCGATTGAGTTTTTTTTTCTCCATCTTTTTCGCGAATTATTAGAAAACGAACATCTTCAATCCTTGAACCACTTGTCTTGAAATGGAATTACCAAAAAAATATATGCAACAAAATAGAAGATTGCACCATGAGGCTTCATTTTTTGTTTTTGTTTTCTTTTTAAGTGTTTACCAAAAGAATGGGTGCCCTAGCCTAGCTAGACACAGTTTTCATGCCTCCTAGGCTCCTAAACCTTGTTAACTCTTTTCTTGTGACTTGTGAGAGAAGGTAGTTGCATGGTCGTTCTTTTTATATGAGAAGCAACCAAATATGCATGAAGCTCGAATATAAATCTCACAGGTTGTAACTCTTAGAGTCTTAGGCGAAAGATCAAAGACACATTTTCTCTTCCTTAATTCCTGGCTAGCTCATCTAGGATAAATAGATCCATTTCTTCACTCTGCAACATCTTATACGTACCAGCTGTTGTTGTGCAATATCTTATACCAGCTGATGTACGTTATATATGGATTTTGGGGTTGCGTTGTTTGGGATGGGAGGACTTGGAATTTTAAGCTTAGAGGTTCGATGTGACAGAATTTGTTGCCGCACATATTTTAGTTTAGTTTTAGAAAATATGGTGTTATCATCAACCCTATATCATAATGATCTAAATAGGCTTGAATGTTTCAATTGCTCCACACGCAATGTAAATATTACCTTTTGCTTTGCCAAATGAAAATCTTCTAGACGGGTCATCAACACAAGATGACTGCTTAGCATTTGGATGTTGCAGATTGATGAAGCAAATTGCATATATGTACGTAATAAATCTGAGAGCTCAAGATAATACGATAATGAAACAAGTAGGCTTATTCAACCGCATGCTAAAACATTAGGCATTGCTGCCGCGTAAATTAAGAATTTCTACAACAATGATTATCATCGTTTGACCTTTTGTTTTTAAGACGAATATATGTAAGCAAAGTAGGACAGCAAAGTTATCCATCTTGCGATATGTCTTTCTACGTATCAATAAAGGTGTGGGTAAATGAGTTTTTACTATCAAAATTAAAATTTCACCATAAGGCTAAAGCTGAGGTTCTAAGGCTTGACAATCAACATTATATAATTAGTTGGGTGGCAAATCTAATCTGACGTACTCTGAGAACTGAATAATATATCTTAAAACAAAACCACCTACTCAGAAAGAGAGGGAGGGAAATGTATAAAGGTTTCCCATATGTGTGTACCTTTGACAATTGCAGTAGGATCATCACCAGCCGCTGCCTTCTCTTCAGAAACTGGGATCATACTCTTTCCTTCATCAATGAAGACATAGTTGTCTATCTTGGCCTCCTCTTCCATAATGTAGTCCTTAAACTTGGCCAGAGTTGAAAAACCCAACAAAGAAAGATCGAGAAAAGAATATATTTCTTGTGTTGGAAGAAAAAAATGTTTGCCGGAATGAACACTAAGGATCGATGAAATGTGATGGAGTCTGTCGTAGTAGGTAGATATAAAAATAGGTGGCGATGGGTCAAAAATGGCTTTTGTGACGATCTCCAATTAAGTTTTGGTCCATTTTTGGCCTTTCTTTGCGTTGATGCGTTACTTCTTATACCTAGGAAAGAAGATATAATGAAGAAATAATCAAACAAAAATGGAAATGAGAAGAAATTATATTGCCTTGTGGGGTGAGATATGTATGGTTAGGTTTTAATCTAATATCGTGGCCTTAAAACAAAATATAAATATACCCAATTAAACAAAATTTCTAATAAGTGTTTCTGTACGTTTCCAAAGTGAAGCTTCCTAGGTCACTGTCACCCACCGCCATGGACAATTTGGCATTATAAATGATTCTACGAAACAAGAAATTATATTTCAGTAAAACCAAAGGGATGGATTTACTTTTGTTACCTTGTGCGAAATAAGCATCATGAGCAGACAAGGTGATTCATAGATTTATTTTATTTTCAAAATGACTTGCTAAACGTACACATTACCTTTGAATCAACGTGACAAAATAAGTAACCGCATTTCATACTAAATCACCTTATTGATTAGTTAGGGAGCTCATCCCACATCGAAAAACTGACAGAAAGATACATAGTTTATAAGTGGGGTATATACAAGCAATAATGTCGAGGCCTCAAGATAAAACCTCACACTTGAAAGGTTAAGTGACTAAGTTGAGGACAATATCGGTGTTGCTTCCAACAAGTGGTATCAGAGTCACGTTGAGTTAGGATGCACCTTGGTCAAGATGGTTCTAGCCTAACCTGGCTCTGATACCATGTGTTGGTGGTTCGTTGTCAATATCACCGAGGCCTTTTTGCGTCCATTATATTATATTTTTCGCTTTTGAAACTTTGGGACTAACAAGTATTGGAATCCACATAATTCAAGGAGAGCTACCATGGTATACATGACCCACGGTTTAAGCTCAAGGAACTTTAGAAATTGGATAGCTCTCACAACTTTTAGTTTCTGGTTCTTGATGATCCAAGGCTTAAATTATGGCCTAAAACTATGCTGATTAAACTATTTGATATTTCCAATAAGAAAAGATTCATAATTCCAGAATTGAATACTGGAAATCAGATACTGTCAGCTTGTCATCATCACACCAAATTGTGACGTTAGAGGTAAGAAGATCACACTTCGAACTTCTGCCGGGTTCGGGGCTCAATCAGAGTGGCATGAGCACCCACATCGAGTATGGAATCAAAACCAAGGGGCTTAATTATAAGTCCAATGCGCTGCCCACAGATGTTGCCGAGGCTCTATAATAAAATCTCACACTTAGTCAGTTAGTCAGTCTAATATATAAATTGTTTAGGTGATTAAGTTGAAAACAATATCACTAAAGACTAGCAGTCTAATTATTAGAATTATCTATATTTTAAATTTTCGATCGAAGGTCATTATAAAAATCAATCAAATCGAAATAATTTAGCTATTTGCTTGCATGATTACTATCATTTATCATTTCTGCTATTCAATGATCGTATTAAAACGATAATATTTAAAAAGAAACACGTACAGTCCATTTGATGTACCATTAGCTAATTGATAAACAAATTTCACAAAAACTCCTAGCTAATTAAACAAACAAATAAATATAAATTACGACACAAGATACATAGAATCCCTTGGATGCAGTAGTGTCAGTTTTCTGAAACCGGAAACTGGTTTGCTTTACACATGTGCTATCATGCAACCGTTGCACACAAAAAGCCACAACTTTCTCGCTAAGAACCAAACAATTGTCTCTGGTTTATTCATTACTTCCATTACCTGAACTTGTCATTTGCTTGTTTGCACCAAAAACATGGGTCCACAGCCCATGGTATCCCCTCCACTCTGTTCACCCACCATTCCACCTCTATATATATATTTGGGCTCAGAGAGTCGCCATCTGGTATCTCTGGGAATAATATCATCAATTGATTATACATGGATGTGTTTATTCCAGAAGAATTCGTTGTGAGGCGGAGGATTGAAAGAAAGGTGGCAGCTTCTGCTGGGAACGGGAATCGGAACAGGTCGAGTTCGGTGGGCAGCGGCAGCGAATCTGCGGGGAGAAGGATTGAGATTAAGGAGAAAAAAGCTCGGGCAGGTGAAGGTCAAGCATTGCGGCTGGAGAATAGTGATCATTTTACGGTCCCTACTGGAGTCGGTAGTGATATTAATGTTGTTTTTAGCTGCTTCTCAGCCTAAATTAGATCGTGGTAATTCTATATATTTATATTGATATATACTACTAGAATGTGGTCGTATTGGCTAGCTAGAAAGTACTGGTAGTGGTAGACACTATATATATATATCTAATTATTTATCATATGTATTGAATTTTTTTTTTGCCGACATCATATATATTGATTGAGAGCTAATACTATATATGGCAGCCTGCAGGGTATTTATTTTTAATCTTTAATCTCTGGTACTATTTGAAGAGTTTGGGAAAACTATTTCACAGATCGATACCTGTTACAGAGTACACATTAGTAGAAGACTAGAAGTTGAACTGCCCAATTAACCCTAATTAACTAGGTTAAGTGTTTAAACTTTGAGAAAACCATTTTGCATTCTCAAAATAATAAAATACTAATTCTGGAGTAGAGATGGAACAATTTTCTGAAATGTCAGTAACAGATCTCACTGATTATGTCAGTTAATTATATTTTTTTTTTCAAAAAAAAATTGTGTTTTTACTTTTCCCTAAATATATTATCAACTACAATTTGTCCTTAACGGGGAGTAGTAGGCCAGGGAGAGCACTTGCTTCATATTTCTAGCTTGAGTTCGACTCTCATCTTTCAGTTAGTTTCCAAATGGTAGAAAATGTCATGTGCAATGTCAAGTTAAATGTCGAAAAAGAAATGACGATAATATTATGCATGCAAAACACTAACTATTCATTAATTTATACCATGAGAAGACGTCGAGATATATAAACTCCTGGATATCAGTTCAATATAACAGTGATGAAATATGACCACATACAACACTAATGAAATTGCCAACTCAAGTTTGAGCCCAAGTTTAAGGAAATATATATTTAAGAATTAAGATAATGTAAGTACTGCATGTGGACTTGTACATGTACACACTCTTAAGATAACTAATTCTGAGATAGAAAATTAAACTATGACGACCCCAACTTTTCCATTTCCTCTGGTTCTGTGACATCTTCAGAATGGGAAGCAGTCTCCGAAACCAAACTGACAAGAAAATCAAAGATATCGGTGGCCACGACCGCCGAGGCCACATCGTCTTTGTGCAGCGTCCTCCTCTTCCCTTGCATTGTGGTCGCCCAAGACCTCCGTGTGAGCTCCTCTATAAACAGCTCACACGCCTTTGAGAACACGATCGGAGCCTCCCCGGATATCATTTTCACGTCCTCCCCGGACTTCTTCATGATCTTCTTGATCCTCGCCAGCGGCAGCGAGTGCGGCCCAGTTCTCCCCGATATGCCTCCACACATCAAAAAACCCGAGTACTTTCCTGCTTGCCTCATTTCTTTGAACTCTGGTCTTGAATGTAGACTATTAATTTATCGCTTTTCCACAAAACTTTTACGTCTTTCTTTCGGTCTAAGTAATGTGTGAAGGGAATGATTGAATGAATTTATGTGATGATATGGAAGTTCTACTTATATATAGGGCTAGCTATGGAGTACATGATGAAGAGAGTGGAAGCCGGCAGGTAAGGCCAGGCCAGCCTGCTTAAGCCGGCTAATTAAATCTGATTAATCTAAAAAGTTCTGAGTTAACTTGTTAATGATAGTATATGACTTCCATTAAACAACTGGCTTGCCTAATATTATTCAAAGCATATATAATGATGAAACATAAAATGGTCAATGTGAGTACGTCACTATAAAAAGGCATGCAATGGCGTCCACAGTAACTAGTGTAACAAAGATCCTTGGCGATAAAGTTTTCATTTTGGCAAGGAATGCAATAGTGCATATATATTCAAATAGATCATGGTTCATTGCTTTTATTTTATTCATGTTCATATGGGGTTTTATCAGTTTATGTTTGGCTTTAAAATGTTAATGATTAATTATATGTTTTGGTTTTTAGACTATTGCCTCTAGATAGTAGCTAGCTAGCTAGCTACGTTCATCATTGGGGTTCGTTGAGATATGGTCTATATTAAACTAGTAGCTAGTAAACAAATAATGCCCAATTTTATTTGGTTGTGTTTGAAGCCTTAATTGGAATAGTGTTCGGTTAAGATTTGGTCTAGTTTCAATGATTAAAGTTTTTTAGACTGGGTTTGGACTATAGGTTTTGGTGAGATATGGTCTATATTTATTTGTTGTATAAACAATAGCAGTTATAAAACCTAATTTTTAATTGATTTCGTAGAGATATTCCCATTGAAATGCTATATTCACAAGCAACGTCCGAACCAATCAAGGACCTTGGACTATAGTTAACAACATCACTCAAGCTAAACCATTTTTAATTTCCCGTTCAAATTAAAGATCCAAAAAAGCTGATGAGACATGAGAGAGCTAAATCATTCCCTCCCACGGTTTCTCTCTAGGGTTTTCTGATATGGCTCTGCTGGCTCTGCTCAAAGATATATGCAGTTGTTTCCGCCCTGTCTCGGGTTGCCATTGGAGCAAATTAACGAGGATAATGAATCGGGTTTGGTAAAAAGGGTTCTGCCTCTGAAATTGATCATTCCCAACCAAGCATGTCAACCATTTATTTTAGGTAAAATTTCACAAATACTCAATTATGATTATTTTGAC
This sequence comes from Rubus idaeus, assembly GCA_030142095.1. Taxonomy (NCBI): domain Eukaryota; kingdom Viridiplantae; phylum Streptophyta; class Magnoliopsida; order Rosales; family Rosaceae; genus Rubus; species Rubus idaeus. Next base: position 7,348,502 of record CM057969.1, read on the forward strand.
ACTTTGATCACTTTAATTAGTCACACAAAGTGAAAAAGATATTTAAATCGAGTGGCTAACATGAAAGACAATATTGAAATTGAGTTACCAAAGTGAAAGACGGTATTGAAGTTTAGTTACCAAAGTGATATTTTTGAAAGTATAGTGATTAACGTGTCGAATTTATCATATTTGAGTGACCATTTTTGAAATTTATCTTTTATTTTAATGAAAGTTACCATGCATGCATATAATATCAATTATGCATTAAATCGTAAAATTTCACACAATTGTTAGTAAAATTCACTAAAATTAACTTGCAATACGTCATGTAGTAAGAATTCGCTCCTCTTCACATATATTGACTTGTTCTCAATTTATTATTTTTCTTGAATCATTTCACAAACCTAAAAACGTATGACATGCGTACATACAGGAAGTGAATAGGATTCCTAAAGAAATATCCTACTTCGAGGAAGAATCTTGTGTGCCCCCAAGTGCAAATGTCCCTAAGCCACTTTTTGCCACGTGAGTGTCACAAATTTTATACTCTAAAAGCATGTTTAACAGACTCTCTATTTTATTTTATTAGCTATTTAGTTAAAAAAGATGTTTTAAATAGAAATAAAAAAAGTAATTAATTAAGGAACAAGAAAGGTAACTAATTGAAGTTTTTTTTTGTTTTTTTTATCAATTGCATGTACTGTATACTGAATTAATACAAGATCTGTCGACTATATGTCGGTGAAATCTAATCATATGTAGGTGAAGACATTAAACCACATATCTTATATATGTGAGGTTTGAGGAGCAAACATCGAGATTGTTACGTTTAGGGTTTGTCATCTATTTTAGTATAAATTTTCACCTTGTTTAATTATCGGATCGGATTTCATTATGTCTCACTCTATATGACAAAATTAGAAACAAAAATCCTGAAAGAGTGAACTAGATAATTTAGATTAATTGCCACATGATACCCCTATCCACAATTCGATCAAATTTAATGCAAAAGCTGTCCACGGCTTTTTGAAACTATCTTCATTTGTGGTTTAGCTTAATTGTAGGTTCTCTTAGTTCGAAAAAAAAGTTTCTAATTTTTTTAGTCACCAGCATACTTCAATTATTTATCCGGGTTCTTTTCTTGATTACCTTCCTAACTCTCCTAGATCACAGAAAGAACGAAGAACAAAAGTGAAACTAATTGATATGCCTTCGTTGTTTCTGTGATCTGAATAAATGAACTTGCTACGTACAAATTAATTAAGGCCGGTGACAACGTACAGTCATACACGTACATTGAGGTGCATTGGAGTTATACCCCTATAATTGGTGATCCTATTGGCTAGAAGCCATGGCTCATGCCCCTTCTGCTCCTCCAATGCCTGAAGGGATGGATGGGGCTCATCAATCCCACAATCGACATGATGCTCCTGCAATGCCTCAAAGTAAAATACCTCTCTCTCTCTCTACCGACCGGCTGGGCACTTATATTTTTTCATGCATGTTTATCTTATTAACAACATTCACCAATTAGGTATTGGTTGATCGATCTAGTGCTCATTCACAATGTCGAATTAATGAAGTCCAAAGTTTAAAACCCTATTTTAAAGATAAGAGAACAACAACTATGATAATAATTACGTATAAAGCATGCATGATCGATGATATAGTTAATTAGGTCCCCATGCATGCATTTCAGTAATAAAGATTGTAAGGATGTGATTAATTGCAATTCTCTTTGTTGTTTGTGCAGAGGATGCAGGTGAAGTGAGAAAAGGTAATTGTTTGGGCACCTATCTTGACGAACTTTTTTTGTTATTACCTAGCTTGTTACTTTTATTAACAGAACGAAATTAGATAATCTCACAAACTAATTCTTAATCTTGTCATTGCATAATAGTTTTGTCAACGGAGACTACGGCTTTAATCAAAGCATGGGAAGAAAGCGAGAAAACAAAAGTAGAGAACAAGTAAGAGTACGTCAATTCTCAATGTAAATTCCACTGCATGACATTTTGGCATTTTGCCAATTCTTCACAGTGACTAGTAAAAACATATATATATTAAAGTAAACTTAGCTCATTAATATTAATTAGCATGATTTATATTGTTATTACCAGTAGTTTTAAATTTTTGGGGTTCAATAATCGATTGCTAACGGTATATGAAAATTATATTGAAAGGGCAAACAAAAAGTTATCTAATGTTGGAATATGGGAGCGCAGCAAGCAAGCAAGTATTGAAGCGCAGCAAAGGAAGTATGAGGTAATTTCTTAATTAGAAATAAATGAAGTTCATAATGAGTCTTGAACACATTACACGTACATGAAACACTAGCTATACCACGTAGTTTCGTAGTACAATGTTGATGAGACTCAAGTTCTGGAATTTGTTATGGTGTTTGTATCATTAATTACTCTTCTTCTCATAAGGTCTTTTTATTAATTCATGAATGATTTGCTACCCACCCATAGGTGGGGAGCCCTATTAACCCGAGGGTAGGGGCGTGCTTAGCAACAACTTCACCATGCACAGAGCTGAACAGACCAAGACCACCACACCTCATCTGGCTTAGGATTCACTTCATCTAACCAATCATATATTTTAATTATTCTGCTTAGTTATAAACCCATGCTACTAGTATATATATATATATATAGGCTAGCTCGGCCTTCTCGATCATTAGGTTTTTAATTTGGTCGTCCTTGATGATGGTACGTATATCTAGTAAAGGGCCCTTGTTTTCTGTTTTTGAAAATCTCTTGTTTTCCAGGAAAAACTAGAAAAGAAGAAGGCATTGTACGTTGAGAAGATGCAAAACAAAATAGCTGAACTCCACAAGGACGCAGAAGAGAAGAGGATGATGGTTGAAGCTGCAAAAAGGGAAGAACGTCAAAAGGTAGAGGAGACGGCTGAGAAATACCGTGCAACTGGATATACACCAAAGAAGATACTACCATGCATGTTTTAACTCATAAAAATTTTAATTTTGCTAATTAATTTTCTTCGCTCACTAGTTCCTAGCTAATTAATCAATTTAATTCCTTCTAAAAAAAATAAAATTAATCAATTTAATTCCTTGCAATTTTTAACTCTAATCAATTTTAGTTTTGCAACTTTTAGTATAGAACATGTTGTCAATCACGCTGTCTAGGTCATTTTCGGCCACCTCATTCATCACGCCCCTAAACCACTCGAAATAGCCTTGCTCTCTTGTTATCCAGTAGAAATAAGCTCGTTTTGTGACAAAAGTAGACTTTCTTTTAACACCAATTTCTATCAATTCTAAATGTAAAGATATTTAAATTCATCAGATGCTTGTGAGCCATTAGATCGATATCGAGCTTTTGTAGGAAAAAAAAAACGTTTGAATAATATATATATATGTTCGAGCATCTGCAGCATAACTTATAAATCAAGAAATTAATGAAATATTATCACATCAGTTGGGATCCAAAATCTTTGGAAATATTTTGATATGTGTAGCATTACTATGTGCTTAAAAATTGAGTAAAATTTTTTGTCTTTCATCAGTTTGAGAAGTGCTTAAAAATCATAATTTGAGGGTGAAAAAATTTTGTTGAGAAAATAAGAATATGCGATTTTGGCAAAAAAAACCATGTGTTATAGTTCGCAGTTTTGGGTGAGAAATTAAGGTCTTGGAATTTTTTTTGTTGTAATTTTGGGAGAAAGTTTGAGGTTGGTCTCCACAATATTAAAACATCTTTCGGTGACACAACATGAATAGATAGTCAAAATTGATAACAGATTTTTTTTTTGAAAGAAAATAATTGATAACAGTTAGCCTGGCTCGCATGATACGAAAAGTTTGGCAGTCAATTATTCTATCACCATCACTAACTTTATGACATGAGGCTCCCAGATTATATAAAATTCGTTTCCAATGATATATATGAGTAATATTTGAGTATGACATCACTATTGAAGCCTGGTCATAATATAAGTCTTTTTAACAAGCAAAAGCAGTGTACTAATGTGTGATGCAATATGTACGTGTCGTGGCTTGCCGAAACATGTCAATATTTGTTTTTTCTTGAAAATCTCCAGCGGCACAAGCTCGCCATTTGTTGAGCATAATTTTTAGAAGGTGTTTCGATTGACGGAACTTGAAAATCTCGACCCAATTTTTTTAGTTATTTTTTTTTGTATTTCGACTTTGAAAAATCGTAAAAAAAAATTAGGTTGAGATTTTTACCTTTTGTCAGTTCGAGAAGTGCTTAAAAATTATGATTGAATGTGGAAAGATTTTTGTGAAAAAATTAGAACATGCGATTTTGGCCAAAAAACCGTGTGCTATAGTCCACAGTTCCACACTCCACAGTTTTGGATGAGAAATCAAATTTTTTTTTGGGAGAAAGTTTTGGGGTTGGTCTCCACAGTATTAAAACATCTTTCTTAGGTGACACCGCATGAATGTACAGCCACGATTGGTCACGGTTAGCCTCGCTCATATGTTGTGAAAAGTTTTGCAGTCAAATATTCCATCACGTTCACTGGCTTTATGATATGGAGCCTCTTAGATTATATGGAATTTGTTTCCAATTATATGAGTAATAGTTGAGTATGACACCACCATTGAAACCTGGTCATAACAGAAGTCTTTTTAACTAGCAACTTAGCAGTGTACTAATGTGTGATGCAATATGTGCTATGGCTTTGCCGAAATATGTCAAAACTTCTCGACAACTTTTGTTCTTGAAACTCTCTTATGCCACAAGCTCACCATTTCTAGAATGTATCGCAATTGACGGAACTTGAAAATCTCAATTTGATTTTTTTTTTATAGAAATCTCTTGTATTTACTATTTAGACTTTGAAAAATCGTAAAAAAAAAAATCAGGTTGAAATTTTTGCTTTCCGCCAGTTCAAGAAGTGCTAAAAAAATATGATTTGAGCATTAGAAGATTTTGATGAAAAAATAAGAATATGCGATTTTTTTTCAAAAACCGTGTCCTATAGTCTACAATTTTGGGTGAGAAACCAAGGTCTCAGATTTTTTAATTTTTTTTTAGATAAAGTTTGGGGTTGGTCTCTGCGTTGTTAGAACATCATTTTTAGGTGACACCGTGTGGTTGGATCTCCAAAATTAGATACAGTTAGCCTTGCTTGCAAAGGTATCGATCGTTGGCCTCACTTTCATGGCTTACGTTGGCATGGCTTGCATGACATATGTTGGCCTCGCTTGCATGGCATACGTTGACCTTACTTTCATGGCATATGTTGGCCTCGCTTGTATGGCCTACGTTGTCCTCGCTTTCTTGGCCATCGTTGCCCTAGCTTCCATGGTCTAGCTTAGATGATCATCGTTAGCCTCGCTTACATTGGCATCGTTAGCCTCGCTTGTAAGGGCATCATTGGCCTAGCTTCTATGACCTACATTGGCCTCGCTTGCATGGGTATCATTGACCTCACTTGCATGGCATACGTTGGCCTCGCTAGCATTCCCTCTTTGTTTGGCTTCGTTTGCGTGACCTTAATTTGTTGGCCTCACTTATAAGGCTATCGTTGGTCTCGCTTGCATGGCTATCGTTGTTCTCGCTGGCAAGGGCATAGTTGGCTTGCTGGCATAGGCAGCGTTAACTGCAGTTTGGATGTGTAGGGACACCTCGGCATGCCTCCTTGTGATCAAACTCTACAATTATTCGTAGAGAATGATTTTTAGAAGGCATTTTAATTAACGGGACTAAAAAATCTCAAGCCAATTTTTTTTTTTATGAATTTTCTAGTTTTTCGACTTTGAAAAATTGTAAAAAGAAAAAAATACGGGTCAAAATTTTCGAATTTTGTCAATTGGAACACTTTCTAAAAATCATGCTTTGCTAATAGTTTAATGTTACTGGGATATTTTTCTTTTTTCTTCTAAGGTTTGACTTGGTTTGACATAAGTAAAAGATTAACATATCATAAAAAAAAATATGAACATGAAATCAGCAAATGATTTCTTTTACTGCAATTCCTAACCCTAAAAGTGGTCCTGTTTAGTTCTATATATTGTAAGTATTATTATTATTATTATTATTATTATTATTATTATTATTATTATTATTATTATTATTATTATTATTTTGTGATTGTGATGGTTTTACTATATATTCTACCTTTCCATCAAGTGAGAATTATGAGTTTAATTTGATTTTTAATTTTTATCTAAATGAATAGGAAACATCTATTGTCGTTCTCACGAATACATTTGAAGATACAAGTAGAGTAAGGTGTCTTGTCCAAGAAAGCCTTCTTGGCAACGGTCCTTTTGAAGACCATATTCATGTTAAATGGTAAAAAGTAAAATAAATTAAATTTCTTTTTGTTATTCTCCCAGCCAATTCCAATAAAATGCAACTAGGTCTAGTTATACTATGAGTTGGCGATTAGAACGTATATGGATAGAACTTATAGCGGGATCTCGTAAAACAAGTAATTTCGGCTGGGCCTTTATTCTTTTTTTAGGTACATTAAGGTTTTCAATTATTGATTGGAACCTCCAGTTATTTTGGTAAGAATTTTAAATCTTTATTTTCCTAAATAGGGCCCCTAGTTGTACACATAGATTTTTGCAGAAATTATTATGCCACTCCACAGGCATGTAAATTTCCTCTAAATTAAAATGAAAAGTTTTTTTCCGACGATTAATTCGTTGGTATAAGTATCCCATAAAAAATAAAAGAGACACACTTTTGCCGACAAACATTTCGTCAGTAAAAGGTTCTAAAAAGGAATTAAATAAAATGAACACACTTTTGCCGACGAATGTTTCATCGGTAAAAGGTTCTTAAAAAAAAACTTTTGCCGACGAATATTTCGTCGGTAAAATCTTCTCGTAAAAAAAATAAATAAAAGGGGCACACATTTGCGATAAACGATTCATCGCTAAAGTAATTAACTTTCAGCCACATTGAAATGCTTAGAATTTACTCCGATAAAGTACCCAACTAGAACTTCATATTATTCACATCCATGATCCATTAGGTACTCAATCTGTTCTAGCTTAATTTTTCGATTGAAAACATTTTAGTTTATCCTTTATGTATGTGTTTATGGTTGACCAATTATGCTTATATGCTTCAACTCTTATTTTTTAGTTCGCAAGAAGAACGTACCAAAGCCTTTATTTCTAGGGAAACTCTTGTTTTCTTAAGGATTTATTTGGCCCATAAAGAGGAGGAAGATCTACTACCAATTTAGTATCAACTATCAACCATTGTGAGGTTACCCTTCTGGTGAATTTTGAGGATTAATTAGTAGTTCATTTGATCTAAATATAGTAATTCATCATATATGAAGCACATAAAGGTTATTATATGGATCTTATTTGTGAAAGACTAAGTCAAGCAAATCTGCCATCGAGTATAAAGCCTATAATTAGAACAATAATATCTGTATCTGCTCCAAAAGAAGTGGAATTTTCTTCACGTGTCCTCCATACACCTTGCAATTCATCATCTCCACTCATTGATCCTTTGGATTGGAGACCTTCAATCTACCTTTGGCAATTACAAGTAAAGGGTGATAGGTGAGCAACAAATATCCGAGCTCGTTCAATCTCGAAAAGCATTTCGCAGAGATTGAACTAGCGCGGTTTCTTGCTGAACGCACAACATTCTTGTTGCTTTGATTTCTTTCCCTGTTAAATTAGAATCTCTTTTTTTGTTCATCTCTTCATTGGAATATTTGGGACAACAAGAAAATGTCGTTCAGTGGAACCCAACAGAAATGCAAGGCTTGTGATAAGACTGTTCACTTCATTGAACAAATATCTGCAGATGGTGTTTCCTATCATAAGACCTGCTTTAAATGCAGTCACTGCAATGGAAAATTGTCGGTAGGTTACACCTATATGCCTCGCATTTTCTGTATTGTTTCTTTCATTTCCACCGTACTTTTTATTTTTCCAAGTCACGTCATCAAATCGATCTGGTTTAGAATGATCGATAGTGTGACGACATAACATGTTAGATTTACTGCCAACAAAACATCACTATTGAAGTTTTGATAATGAAATAAGTTTTAGGTATGAGGCAGCTGTGTGTGTTGTGGTTATGCATGAATATAGATAAGTTAAACAACAATAGTTTGATTGGAGTATGAGGCAGCTCTGTGTGTTGTGGTTATAGATGAGCAGCTACTCCTCCATGGATGGAGTTCTATACTGCAAGACTCATTTCGAGCAACTCTTCAAGGAGACTGGAAGTTTTTCCAAGAAACTTCAGTCAAGTAAGTTTTCTCTAAATGGTATATATAGGAATTATTTGTTATTTTTTGGGGTGTAATTTAATTTCCCAGTTTGAGCTAAATATTAATGTATTGTTTCGTCATGTTTCATCAGCTGGAAAGCCAAACGAAATGCTGGTACACATCTTATCCCTTAAATTCAACATCATCTGCATAATTTCAATTTTTTATTTTTGTTGTAATTACTATTCAGATTATATATTGGTAATTTTTCTCTATTATATGTACAGAATAGGACCCCAAGCAAAATGTCCTCCATGTTCTCTGGGACTCAAGACAAATGCGCCGTCTGCACCAAAACTGTGTATCCATTAGAGAAGGTTTGAATTAATCCATCTACATTGTCTTAATCTTTTCAAAAACGAGATATATAGTGAGATACTATATTGTGCATCACGATATAGAAGATCTTGGACTTCTCCACCTATTCTCAATTGGTTATTGGTTGCATGTCATAACTTTAACAAGTACATGATATTAACACATGAGATATAGTACGTATTAGGAGAGAGATCATCAATTGATTCAATACTGTGAATTTTTTTTTGAACAGGTTACAATGGAGGGAGAGTTCTTCCACAAAAATTGCTTTAGGTGTAATCATGGGGGTTGCTTTCTCTCACCCTCAAACTGTGCAGCTCTAGATGGCATTCTATACTGCAAGCATCACTTTGCCCAGTTGTTCAAGGAGAAGGGCAGCTACAACCACCTCACCAAGACTGCTTCTCTGAGGAAAAATGTAGCTCCATTACCAGAGCAGAAACCCGAGGCAGAGGCAGAAGCAGCGGAAGAACCAAAGCCAGCAGAAGCAGGTGAAGGAGAGCCGGCGGCACAGGAGTCACAGGATGCGGCCCAGACCCAAGAGCAATAGTGAGAAGATTGCCCCATCTTAACCCAAAATAGCTAGCATGGACGCCGGTGTCGATTCTTAAAGGCTTTGGGGGCGATACAAATGGGTTTTTGACATGTCACATTTTCCCCTATGGGAATTTAGTTGTTTGAGTTGAGTACAGAAATTCAAGGGGCTCTATGGAACAAAAATTCTTGTTTTCCTAAATGAGCATTTGAAACAATGTCTTATGGAAATGGAAAATATGTTGACTGTGAATTTCAATATGCATTTGAATTGAAGTGGATAAAATTTAAAATTCTCTCAAAATATAGGAAAAATAGACTTTTAGATAACCCGAAATGTTGCACTAATATGGTTGATGACCGGTTCTCAAATTCATGAATCTCTGTCGCAACACCACGATGTAGGTGACTAATCGCGGAAACTATTCACCTATTTTTCACCTTGAACTAGATCATTCTTGAACTAACATTCCATTGATAGTCAACAATATCGGATACATCAAATGATTTCTCATTGCCTTTTGCAGAGAAGAAAACAAGTTGATCTCCAATCCAACAAATTCAACCAAAAAAAAGTCTTTAACCCAAATTGAAGCCCAACATATGAGTGGGCCTTGGGGTTAAGAACTGTAGGTTCAGTCCAATAAATTTAACTGGTAAATGGTAAACTGGTGTCACACCCCACAGTGCACAAGTTCACTACTGTGGTTCATCTTCGTTCTCATTGAAATGCCACGTCGCTCTCCGGCGGATAAAACTTTTGTTTCCCAAAACTTCTGAAGCTCGCTCTATCTTTCAGAGCTCAAAGACATTCACACCCACTAATAATTATCTGAATGGCCATTAACGCTCCCTGAATTCTAAATTCTAATGAGAGTAGCTCTTCGTCTTTCTAAGAAATGGACGGTTTCGCTCTCACCCTTACTACTAACTCCCCTTTCTTTACTACCAGAACCCGTATCCCTTCATTTTCATCCCCTACAACATCAACACCAAGAATTACAAACCCAGTTTTCCCTCCAAAAAATACTAAGTTCATTGTTTACAGTTCCAAAGATGAACCCAAGCTCGACCCTTTGGACCAAATGGAGCTCAAGTTTGGTCGCATGATCGGTGAAGACCCAAAACTTACACTTGCCAAGGTCCCATTCTCTCTTTCTCTCTGAATATATGTGTTTTTGAATTTGCTTAGTCCTATTTCTATGTAATTTTGTTTTGAGAATTTATTATTTGGAATTGTAGATTTTGGGTAGAAAAGCAAACCCAGAAGCTAGTTATATGGAAATTGAGAAAAGCTTTTACAAGAACAAGGATAAAATAGTTGAGATAAAGGAGGTACCTTTTGGTGTGTCCAAGAATAATGTTGAGGCATCTAAATCCTTGGATGGTTTGGATTTGGTTAGACCGGTGCCAAAGAAAGGAGTCACTTTTAATGGGTCCAAGGAAGGTCAGTCATCTTCCTTGGATGGTTTGAATTTGGTTCGGCCTGTGCCGAAGAAAGGAGTTAAATTTGAAGTTGATGATAAGTCAAGAAGGTCTGAGGTTAAGAAATTGAGTCGCCCTGTTGCACCCAAGGCTGTGGAGGGTAAAAAAGCTAGTGTTCCTAATGTTATTTTGAGAAAGCCAAGTATGTTTAATGAGGATGATGATGAAGATACACCCTCAAGACTGAGGATTAAACCGAATTTGTCGTTGAAGATGAGGATTGAGAAACCCAAGGAGCAGTTTAGTGATATGACATTGTTGAGAAAGCCTGAGCCGGTGAGTGTTGATGACAGTAGTGAAAAGGAGCAAGAGCAATCTAGTAATGTAGATAGGAATGTCATTGGTGATATGACATTGTTGAGAAAGCCCGAGCAAGAGAGTGTTAATGAAGCTGATGAAAAGAAACAAGAGAAATCTAGTAATGTAGATAGGAATGTTATTGGTGATGCAGAACTGGAGATGTGGAGTGAAGAAGTCAATAATAAGGTTAGTGGTTTCACTCTATTGGAAAAGCCGAAAGCATTGAGTGTTGATAAAAAGATTGAAAATGATATTGGGGGATTTGAGAACGAAGAATCTAGTGTTACAAGTAATATTGAAGATAATGGCTTCAAGGATTTGTCTGAATTTACTGCAACTAACAATGCAACAAGAAACAGTATTGAAGAATCCAAGGCTGGCGTACTTACAAGTCCTCCCAGTCAGGAAGATGACTACCCTACAGGTACTACTCTAAGTTGCATTATAGAATTCATTCAGCTAGAATTGTCAAAGTAATATTGTGCTTGAAATTTTAAGGATTACAGCCACATGAGCAGAGCACTATGAGGTCCAGTGAGGAGGTAACCAGTGAGAATGAAATGTCTGATACAAGTTCAACTGTTTCTAATGTTGAATTTTCTATAGATGCTGCTCTTCAAGGAAAACCAAAACGGTAAAGCGAAGTGAAGTTCTTTTTTAATTTTTTTTTAAAAAGTTGCTATTCTGTCTGATTAACAGGTTATTTTCTTATAGATTTGACCAACCTGGGAAAGAAGCATCTGTGAATGCAGGAAGTGATTCTGTTGAGCTTGAGAATCCCCTTTCTACATCTCCCAGTGTACAGACTCACATTTAACTTAGTTATTTGACTATTTCTTTAATTTGAATTCGTTGTTGTTGCAAAGCTTTATACTTTACAAATTTGTAGGGAAATGAAGATGCTGATTGGCGTATGGCTGAAGATCTGGTTAAGACTGGAGATAGGGGAGATGTAGAACTGATAAGTGCTAGCACCAGAGGTTTTGTTGTAAGTACAATTTAATATACTGAATTTTATGCATATTTTTTTGAGTATATATATAATTTCATTTTAGTTCCTGAAATTTGATTTGACCTTTATTTCAGGTATCTTTTCGCTCTTTAGTAGGATTTCTGCCATACCGCAATCTAGCTTTCAAGTGGAAGTTTTTAGCTTTTGAGTCATGGTTAAGACGGAAGGGCTTAGATCCATCCTTGTACAGGCGAAATCTAGGAATTATTGGAGGCTATGATGTTGCGAACAAGATTAATCCGAGCCTAGAAAATGATGATATAGTTATTAAAAACGACGGAGAAGTTTCGCCGGATATGAAACTGGAAGAACTTCTTGGGATTTATGACCAAGAGAAAATCAAATTCTTGTCATCATTTGTTGGCCAGGTTTGAAAAAGTGATGGAAACTAAAATTGATTATTTCAACTAGAAACTTTATCGCCATCATATTTTATTCCTTTTAATGAGTATTGAGAAACTTAACTTTGCAGAAAATCAAAGTAAATGTGGTATTGGCCAACAAAAAATCTGGGAAACTTGTATTTTCAGTGAGGCCAAAAGAGAAGGAAGAATCAGTTGAGAGAAAAAGAAGTCTCATGGTGAGAGGCTACATCCAAATTGTGATGTATCTTTGATGTTCTTTGCCCTTCTTTACCTTTTCAACTATTCTTTAAATTACTACGTTTTGTTGACATCCATTTCTGTTTCTAAATTAAGATTTTTTTCTTAAGTTTAATGTTTTCATGAGTGAAAAAAGATCTTTTGATAGTATCTATTTCACTATTTGTATGCTTTGACAAGCTTTACTTTTCTGGTTTGAACGTGGAAAGGAAATTGGTATTTGGAGTTCAATTATATGTATATATGTTTATATATATATATTATAGTTCTTCTATGGGAAACCAAAGCCCTTACCCTGCAATTTGGATTTGTTATTTCCTCAAATCCAAATTTTATGTAAAGTTGGTGTAAAAAAGTATACTTTATGTAGGTGGTTCTCAAATACCCAAACTGCAATCTTATCCTTTATGATATTAAGTGTATGAATGGCATGTTCTTTCCAAGCTTATTGTGTACTAAAAGAGTATGTAGTCTTCAATCTCTTATGCCCATTTTTATGGCAGGCAAAACTTCAAGTCGGAGATGTCGTGAAATGCTGCATCAAGAAAATTACTTATTTTGGTGTTTTTGTTGAGGTAACTGAAAAGTTTTCCACTCATTTTCTTGGAAGTGGAAATAAATTGTACTCAAGTGTTTCAATATCACAGTCTGGTTCCATGATGAGGGTTCCGTATGAGTTATAAACTTGTTCAAAAAAAATTTGTTGATGGGTTGGCCTTTTGGGTATCATCTGTTTTGAGCTCCATCAACAAATTTTCATTAGCTTAGGGGCCTTAAACGTGGAGCCAAGACTGGGAGACGTAATTTTTCTCAAAAAACTATTGTCTAATCAAATTGAGCCTAACATTTTGCAAAACTGATTTAGGTCGAAGGAGTGCCTGCACTAATCCATCAGACCGAAATATCTTGGGATGCCACCGTGGATCCTTCTTCTTACTTTAAAGTTGGTCAGGTACTTTGGTCAATCAAACTGTAGCAAATTCACTATTGTTTGTTCAGGTCTGTGCTGCTCAAATTTGAGACTAGTCCATTAATTAAGGCGTGAATATCATAAATCTTGGTTGGATAAAAGCTGTCTTATTTCTTCAATCTTTCTGTGCGTTCTCTTGGTTGAACTTGGTCTTTGCTTTAGGTTCTATCCAATTTCGCTGGGTGCTTTTCTCTCTGAATCTTGATATACACATAAAGAAACTCTTTCTGATCTCAGATTGTCGAGGCAAAAGTTTACCAACTGGATTTTGCACTTGAACGCATCTTTTTGTCATTGAAGGAGATTATGGTAATACATATCTTATACCTTTTATATATGCAAATTGTGATTTAGATTAAGGAGATATGCAATTACAAAGAAAGTCATTTATATATGTGGCAGCCAGATCCATTGATGGAGACCTTGGAGTCTGTGGTTGGTGATGATGAGACCCTGGATGGGAGATTAAAAGCAGCACAAGCAGATACTGAGGTTATTGTTTTTACTTGTTGAGTGGGAACTACTAGTCTGGTAACATGATCATGGGTGATTGGGTGCACTGCATAGAATACTTGTGACATATATAACGCGTCATCTTTATTTATGTATTATAGAAAAATTGCTTGGAAAAATAAATCAGTGAACAAAGAAGCTTTAATGCTATAAACTGTGTGGTTTAAAAGGTTTAAATAAGCAAGAATGTACTGTTTTCAGAACCATGTTTGGAAAGAAAAAAAAATTTGGATGCCAACAGCCAACAAATGTTTATATATTTTTTCTTTGTATTACCTGCATTAGTTCTGAAGTGATAAGATTTAGTACAAAGTACCATTGCTGTTGCCCATCCAATTTGCATTTCTACTTTGTCATTTCACTCGTCATATGTGAGGCTTTGATGGAAACCTCTGTCATCCATATGTAAACTATATGGTAACTAGTTGAAGCTATAGATACATGATATTGCCATCTATCCACATTATCTGATTTCAAAGTTTGGACAGTGGGATGATGTAGAATCTCTTATCAAAGAGCTGGAACAGACTGAAGGAATCCAGTCTGTATCAAAAGGTCGTTTTTTCTTGAGCCCAGGATTAGCTCCAACATTTCAGGTATGAAGAGTTTGTTTAATAGATAGCACATGTTCATACTTATGAATATGCATCAAGGTGTCACATCATTTTGAGTTTCTGTCTATGACACCCCTCTTTATAATACTGTATTTCCAATACTATGCTAGACCTTATTACACATAAACAAAATGCCTCTTCTGTTGCCCAGACCTTCTTGATCATTTTTGTTACAAAAACTGGTTTAGCTTGTATTTACCTAGATCTTTGTCCACCGATTGTTCGATATAGATTATATTTTTCTTGTTAAACTCAAGTATCTGCTTCTTACTATTTGTTCAATGCAGGTTTATATGGCATCCATGTTTGAGGATCAGTACAAGTTACTTGCTCGGTCTGAAAATAAAGTGCAGGAGGTAAATTAGTAGGCTTTACTAGTTTCAGTGACTATCCAACAAATTCATATCTTCCTCAAGTCTTAACCAAATGATTCCCCCGTCACTACCCTTACATGCTTAACCTTATTTGGAACAGCATATTGTGGACCAAATTACCAAATTCATGCAATAGTGACAAGAATGTGTTGCATTATTGTTGTTGTAATGCATGAAGATGTTTTGGTTTCTCCCAACCCAAACCAGACAAAATATTTCCTTTATTTGGAAACACTTTGTCAAATGAGGTTAGGGTAAAGGCAGAAAATAGTCCAAGATTGGTTTGTGAAAGCAATGACGTTAACCTTCAACTATTTATTTATTTATTTTTTTGGATTTTTTCATTTGAAGAATAGTACTGCTTAGCCAAATAAAATCATCTTGCTTTTAAGATGTTAAAAGCTCCTAAGTAGGACTTTTTACTGGTTATACTATAGTAAAGCATCAATAATTGATCACATGATCACATCACTTCTGGCAGGTAATAGTACAAACATCACTGGATAAAGAAGAGATGAAATCTGTGATTCTAAGATGTACCAGCAGAGTAGGCTAATTCTTTCTTGTTTCCTAGATTGTAAAATTGAAGAATGCAGATTTGTCTTCTTCTCAGGTATCATGAGAAGTTTTGTAAATGTAGAAAAAGAAAATCTTTTAGATGGTGAGGAGGATCAAAGTTGTTATTCCTTCATTTTTTATAGACAAGGTTCTGTAAATCCTCCAAGCTATAATGAAAATCTCAATCAGGTAGTACCTATTTAATTTATTATAATTATACGAATTCTCCTGTTCTTTCAAATTTTTATGGTTGAGCTACAATTTGTGGTAATGTCCCCGAAGTGTTATGCTGCTTATGCACTATATGCTACTCGGTGCAACCCTGCAAATATCTGAGAAATTAACACTGTTAAGTAATAATGTATTGTAGTAACGTTAACACTGCTTAATCAGTTTCATTAATCAGTTTGATAATGGATTTAACAACTTCTTATTATATAAATACTATACCGTCTACATCAATCCATTTTTAGCAATCATAATTTTCGTTTTCAAAAACCGAGCTCTGTTTTTATTCTTTAAAAGTCAGATTTACTGTTAATCATCTATTATTAACATTAAGATCCGACTTTTGATGTGTTTCTGAAACCTACTTTGACGGGGACTTTTGATTCTCATCGTGTATTATATATTAAAAAAAACAATTCTAACCAACCCATTTAGCTATTTATGGCTAGTTTGGTACAGCTTCGCTTTTAAAAAAATCAGCTTTTTCGTACAATTTAAGGTCTTAAAATGTTTGGTAAATTAGTAAAAAGCAACTTTAATTAAAAGTTACGGGTCAGTGGAAACAGATTATAGAAGCAACCCAAAGGTTACTTCTAAAAACTGCTTTAATTCACAGTTGATTTTTTTAAAAGCGATTTTTTTTAAAGTCACAACAATCTCAAACTAGCCCTTAGAAGATAACATGTTAGTTCAAGAGCTTTACTCATATGGTTCAAATATGAAATATTTAAATTTGTAATTTATGATCAAGATTATTTCGAGCATAAACAAGAGTATAACAAAAATAAAAAATTTATTTTATTTAATGCACAACTATTTTCTCAAAATCTTTTGTTGAGAATATATAATTCTAGCGATTAATGACATTTACTCCTATATTTAAAAGATTCAAATTGGAATCTCCCTCTCTTGATTATCGCCTAAAATAAAGTAATAAACGATGACACCAAAAATCTAGGGGCAACAAAGATTCTAACCTCTGAACTCTGAAGAGGTAATACTGACATAAATACGCATACGCAAATGTTCTGTCCCATGTCTCAGTGACGCCCGCGGTAGAAAAGTAGAAAAATAGAACCACCTCGACAAACGTCAACGTTGTACTCGGAACTTTGACCCAGAATCAGTGCCTCCTTTCCGTTAAATAGTTGTCGTGTCGTGTCAGCTGCTTCAATCCATGCCATGGGTCATGAACCATGTGCCTTGCGGTTTTCCTTTGACCAAAATACCCTTGGCTCCCTCTTTCTCTCTTAATTTCTTCCTAGACTTGAAGTACGAGTGCCACTTACTCCAGCTCAGAAGCAACTCATCCTTTTTCCCTCTTTCAAATTTCTTAAATGAATGAATGAGAGTCATTAAACCCTGAAACTCTGACATTTCTTAACTGCTGCTTAATCTTCTCTTGTTCCTTATTTAAAAGATAGATACAGAGAAGTGGAAATGGGTATGGGAACAAGCACCTTTGTCATCAGATGGATCAACTTTCTCACCATGGTAGGCTTTGCTTAATCTCCTTTCTATTCTTTATCTAAGCATAGGGGAAAGATGGTTTCTTTTTTCTCAACTCCATTTGGCTGTGTTCTCATTTAAGGCAAGTTCATCTCCTGAATGATAATATGGGTTTGTTAGCATTGCTGTTTTTTTTTCTGGGTTTGTAATGCTCAATGCCTATTCTTGAGGCTTTTGAGATTAATCCCCTTTTGAGATTATCTCCATTTATTTCTGCCTGTTTGCTTCTTTTAAGGCCAGTTATCTCCTAAATGACTAAATGGGTTGGATAGGATTGCTGTTTTTTTTTTTTTTTCTTCTGGGTTTTAATTCTCAATGCCTGTTCTGGAGGCTCTTAAACTTATTTTGTTAATGTGCCTACTGGGTTTTCTTTCATTGATTTGATTTTGTCTATGATCTAAAGTTTGCTTCTTTCCCTTTTCAAATTTACCCAATTGTTGCTTTTGTGAATTCAATTAGTTATAGAAATCCTGGTCGAATTCATATTCCTAGTTAGGCAAGTAATGACTAATGAGGCTCTAGTTGAGTGTGCTATGAAGGAAGAAAGAATGAAATTTGATGATATTTTGTTTTGGTGGTGGTGTGTTTATGCTATCTTATTATATTCAATATGCAGCTCTTAGCAATTGCCGTGGTAGTTTTCGGAGTATGGATGAGCACTCATCACGATGGCTGTCGTAAATCCCTCACCCTCCCTGTTTTAGCCATTGGTGCTGTCATCTTTTTAGTGTAAGCTTTACTTTTTCCATCACCTGAATTGTGATGCATTGTTGCATTTCCAATCTTAAACTAACATTAATCTCAAGAACGCTGCATGCACTCTTGTTCTTTGTTTGTTAGATCTATAATCGGGTTCTTGGGTGCGCTGAAAAGAAGCTCCATACTGTTGTGGATTGTATCCTTACTAAAATGTGGTTTGATGTGATAGTGAGATTTTTTTTTTATATATATTTTTTATTTTCTATTTCTATCTTTCTTGTTTGTTCCTTCACTTTCATGTGCAGTATCTGATTCTCTTGTGCTTCATATTGGTGGGAATCCTGGTGTTCACGGTATTAGCGTAAGTAACAGCATGCTGAAGCTCAATGTTTACTGTAATTCAAGCTATAGTATTTCGTATTCCATTTCTCTATTATCTGATTTTTCTGCATTAGGAAAGTCTTTAATAGATGTATATAAGAGGAAAAGTCTGTAATGCTTTGCTGCAATTTGAAATTTTGATGGTGAACTTCTGAATTTAAGTCACAGCTGTTCTTTACATCTCTTCCTTTCCAAATTGTTAATCTTATCCTTTAGGAGCATGAGATTCTAGCATGCCCTGTCCTTGTATGACGTGAGATATTTTTGACCAAATGATGTATTAAAATACCACACATTATTAGCCTGCCTCCCAGGATTTGAAATCAAACTAACACATTATTGGCTTTCCTTTGAATTTTAATTTTTGATTAGCTATCTTACAACAATTCAGTATCTGCTCCACAATAGCTTACATTTCACAGTCTCTCTATAGAGATAGCCAGGAGGCAGGAGTGCTCACTTTTACTCGTTCTTATCACTTGTAGGTTCATTGTCACAAATAATGGCTCTGGTCATAGCGTCGCTGACTTGAGGTAACTCTTCATGCATGCATTTTTTATAGTAGCATCATTCTTCTGACCCTTCATCTTTCTTTTTTGGGTGGAGACAATGCTGATTTGTAGTATCTACTCCTGAACATAGTATCTGAGTCTTATGATGTATAAGCACGAAACTGATCTCAAAATTATTTTGTCAGAAGAATGCAGTTTATTCCTATATCCTTTTTTCTTGTTTGGTTGTTTTATGCACGGGTCAGCTAGGATTGTTATGCTGGTCTCAATTAATATATTCTTGTCTGGTCAGGTTTAAGGAGTATCAACTTCAGGATTACAGTTCATGGTTTCTAAAAGAAGTGAGTTTTTTCTTCTTTTTTTCTTTTGCTGTTAGCAGTGTAAAATAGTGATCTAGAGAGTCAACTTCAACTTTGTTATGCATTTATTGATCGTAGTTATTTGTGTTCTTATTTTAGTTGAACAATACCCATAACTGGAAGCACTTAAAGGGTTGTCTTGTGAAATCGGATGATTGTAATAACCTATCAAAGAAGTATAAGGTCCACATCTGAACTTGTTTTAATTTACTCATTTCTCTCCCATGACAATTATAATTTCTTTTCTCTTTTCCTTTTTCTCTAGACTTGATTGGATGTTTTCACTTCTTGGATGCAGACTCTCAAGCAATACAAATTGGCAAAGCTGACCCCTATTGAGGCTGGTTGCTGCCGACCACCATCTGAGTAGGTGCCAAACTTGGATTATTACTGTTGCTTCTATTGTTCTTTCATGCATTTCTTTCTCTTCATGCTCCTGAGGTTTTTCTGTTTTCCAATGAAATGGAAAATTAGAATGCACCGTTTGTTTGTTTATGTACATATTTATGCCCTAATAGGGTCCTTGAGTAATTCTCGAATATGGTCCTTAAATAAGGCCTTGAATGAGTACACAATTCTCACCATTATATTAGATATGGACCACTAAGATTATTGAGATGCACCCCAGGTATCCATTACGACCTAACAAACATGTCCTTATTTCAATACCTTTTCAGATAATTAAGTTGTGTCAGCTTTCTGTTGTTTTACATATTTGTGTTAATATTATAAATTTATCAGTTAGGAGTGAGAAAGCAAATCCCCAGAACATAAAGAGTTATTTTTTCGCCGGTAATATTATTTGTAACTCAGGGCAGTTCAATTAGTTTATATGCAGTTTATTTGAGACTACTGAAACTCCATGTTACTGATATTACCAATTACTGGGATTCAACTTTATTCCTAGATGTGGTTATCCTGCTGTTAATGCCTCGTACTATGACTTGAGCTTTCATCCAATTAGTTCAAACAAGGACTGCAAACTTTACAAAAATGCTCGGGACACCAAGTGCTATAATTGTGATGCCTGCAAGTAAGGATTTGTCTGTATCTCATATTTTTTTTTTCTTATGTTTTTCTCTGCTTACTTCTGTATAATGTTTCTCACTATCATTTACGACAATGTTTTTCAAGGGCTGGAGTTGCACAATACATGAAAACTGAGTGGAGAGTGGTTGCGATTTTTAACGTTGCTCTATTTGTTGTTTTGGTAAGGCAGTCTCTCTCATCTACTCAATCATAGTGTTTGAATCCTCTTCACTTAAACAACAAAAGCTGGACATAAAAATGTTAAAAGTACCGACTTCCAAAATTTTATGTGAACAAGAGAGGATTTTTGCCATGAAATGCGCATAATGGCTGATATTAATGAATTTTGAGGTTAAGGCTTCAATAACTTAAGTTCTACCCTCTTTTACTGCAATGCTTGATGTCTTGGTATTGATTTTTCATTTTGTTCTGCAATGCCAGTCCATGATATACTTTGTGGGCTGTTGTGCGAGACGAAATGCTGCAAGCGACCGTTCTAAAACTTAAAAAGGGGAGATCTACTTTCAGAAACCGTCTTATGGGAGAATTGTTTTCCCTGAATATCCATTGGTGCAAGCTGCGAGTGATTTATTATTATTATTATTTTTTTCATTTAACAATGAAAATGTTCAGTCATGCAATGGGTCAGTACTTTCTGGCCAGAGGGTGTATCTGCCGAAAGTTTGTGTAAAAATGTTTTATGATGCTATTCTAACGAATTATATAATTTCTTCATTTATCTGAGCTTAGTGTATCATACATTATTGTCTATTGTGGTCTTGGTATCAATTCATTAGCTAAATTGAATACGATTGGTTTTTGTGTGCATCAATTAGATACTTGTGGACTGTCGTAGATTGAAAAGCTGGATAAGAGGGGTGCTCACTTTCTTGAGGAATTTTCATTTTCATAATACAACCACCATAGTGCTTGTACCTTATTAAAGCCATTCTGTAAATCGAAAAGCCACAAAGATTTAGATTTGAAAACTTATAAATGTAAAAGCAATCCAGTTCATTTGGACCACATTGAGCTCAATCAAAGGTTGACTCTTCAGTCTGTTCAAAGTAGAGGCCAGAAATTCCAGTGTCGGCTATCAGAGCCAGCTTCACAGTACCTAGTGCAGCTTCTTCAACTGTGAGAATCCCAGTATTTTGGTTGATATCTGTTTTAGTAAAACCAGGACTAACTGCATTTATAGCAATTGTGGGATACTTCTTTGCCAAGACTCATGTATAAGCATTCAGAGCTGCTTTGGATAGGATGTAAGCAGACATATTTAGAGGCCAGCCTTTGGTTTCTATCAAATCCTGCTTCACATCCTCCAGAAATTCCTCAACTAGCTTGTCCACTTTCTCCTTGGTGAGGTTATCCGCATCTCCTAGCTCCTTCTTGGCTTTCTCATTCGGAATAACCTAGAATCCACAGCAAATAGCTTAACAAAACTATAGTTCAAAATTAAAAAACGCAAAAGGCCTCGGTGATGTTGGTAATGAACCCTACCAACAGGTGGTATTAGAGCTTAGTCGGACTAGCGCCTTGACTAAGGTAGAGATTCACCGATATTGTCATCAACTTAGTCACCTGAATTTATTATGAATCCCAAATGGGTTTATAGGTGTGAGGTTTTGTCTCAAGGCCTCGACATTATTAATGGTGGAATACCCAACTTATAAACTATAATTTGTTTTGCCACCTTTCCAATGTGGGATTAGCTCTTGATATGACAAAAAAAAAAAGATTCCTAATTGCTTTAGGTTACTTGTAAATTGAAATTTAAAACAAATGTGTGTCGATCATGTTCTAATTATAATACAACGTACCACCATGGGTACCTGTACCTTATTAAAGCAATAAAGCCATTCTGAAAATCGAACAACAAAGATTGAGATTTGAAATCTTATAAACTCAAAGCATTAATCCGGTTGGCCAGTTCATCGGGAACACATTGACTCTTCAGTCCTGTCAAAGAAGAGGACGGAAATTCCAGTTTCGGCTATCAAAGCCAGCTTCACAGGTCCTGGTACAACTTCTCTTCAACTGTGGGAATCCCGGTATTTTGGTTGAGATCATTTTTGGTAAAACCAGGACTAACTGCATACTTGTTTGCCAAGAATCTTGTATATATAAGCATTCAGAGCTGGTTTTGATACAATGTAGGCAGATATATTTAGAGGCCAGACTTTGGATTCTCTCGAATCCTGCTTCACATCCTCCAGAAATTCCTCAACTAGCTAGCGGATGAAATACAACATGAGAGAACCCAGAAGCCTTGAGTTTTTCAACAGCTTCTGTGCCTCTCTTCACATATCTGGCTGTTAATCTCAAGTCCAATCCCTTTGCTGGCTCCAGTAACAAATCACACCCAAAAACATAAAATTGGTCTTAAAATGAAAATAGATTTAAAAAGTTGATGGAAGCAAAAGGCCTCGGTGATGTTGGTGGTAACAAACTATACCAACAGTTGGTATTAGAGCTCAGTTAGACTAGCACCTTGACTAAGGTAAAGATTCACCGATATTGTCCTCAACTTAGTCACCTGAATTCATTAGGAATCCCGAATGGGTTTATAGGTGTGAGGTTTTATCTCAAGGCCTCGACATTATTAATGGTGGAATACCCCACTTATAAACTATAATTTGTTTTGCCACTTTTTCAATGTGGGATTAGCTCTCTTTTCATATCCAAGACCAAAAAAAAATTTAACTAAAGATTCCTAATTGCTTCAGGTTACTTGTCAATTGAAATTTAAAACGAATGTGTTCATAAATTGTCTTATCCATCATGTTCTATGTAGAATCCCAGGAATTATAGCAGGTAGACACAAGGCAATTAAAGAAGTAAAGAACAAACAGAAAAAGAGGAAACGGAGAAGAAAAACAGAGAGGTCTGAGGAAGAACGACTTCAACTCATACCACCTTACAACAACGACAAAGTAAACTCCTTTATAGAGTCAAACACACAACTTCCAGAGACTACAAGAAGACTAGACTATAAATATTAAAATACTACAACAGCTAGAAACCAAAGACAATATTGGAAGACTACAACATGCCAAACATTAGAAAAACTACAACACATTTAGATTCCATGGGGTACCTGTACCTTATTAAAGCCATTCTGAAAGTCGAACAACTACAAAGATTGAGATTTGAAATCTTACAAACTCAAAACATTAATCCGGCCGGCCAGTTCATCGGGATCACATTGACCTCAATCAAAGGTTGACTCTTCAGTCCGGTCAAAGAAGAGGCCGGAAATTCCCGTTTCGGCTATCAAAGCCAGCTTCACAGGACCTAGTGCAGCTTCTTCAACTGTGAGAATCCCGGTATTTTGGTTGAGATCGGTTTTGGTATAACCAGGACTAACTGCGTTTACAGTAATTTGGGGGTACTTCTTTGCCAAGACTCTTGTATAAGCATTAAGAGCTGCTTTTGATACAATGTAGGCAGATATTTTCGGAGGCCAGCCTTTGGATTCTATCAAATCCTGCTTCACGTCCTCCAGAAATTCCTCAACTAGCTTGTCCACTTTCTCCCCAGTGAGGTTATCGACATCTCCTAGATCCTTCTTGGCTTTCTCATTTCGAATGACCTAAGATCCAAAAGGCAACTCAAACATTAGACAGTCAATTGGGTCACATTATCGTATGTACGTAATCTTGTGTCATCACATTGGTGACCTAGACCATATATCGAAAGTATTGATATTTGATCTACGGTCTTGATTTATAATTTGACAACATTACATGCTTGAATATTTCACTGTTTATGGCTTTAAAGTCGGTTCGGTTTTATACACTTAGCTGTCCCAGAGTAGAAGAGACATTGACTATCCTTGGGGCCTCAGATTTTTGAAGAAGTGGAAGAAGTGCTTCTGTGAGTTGCTTAACTCCATAATAGTTTGATTTCAAACAATCCACTGCTGTCTCGTATGTCTGCAGTCTAATTTGTTTCGGGGATTTAGAACTGAAAATCTGCACATCCCATCATTCATTAACACTTGACATACCAAAAAGAACATGCAAGAAAACAATAGTTTTTACAATAAAAAGATGAAGTCTTCACAATGTTGAATAAAATCCCAAGTTCGAATCTCCCCTCCCCGAAGATGAAACCTTAATTTTTATTGACTTACATCGTCAGCCGCAATTGCATCTATGTCGTCTGTGAGGAATACAGATCCAAGGACTCCTGCATTGTTAACCTATAATCGATATAGAGAAAGAGACTAAATGTTAGAAGTGGTTAACCAAGTGAAAAAGGGATATATAGATCCATCCATTACGTAAAATTGTCAAATGAAGAACAAATACCAAAATGTCAAGCTTTCCAAATTGGGTTCTGAGAAAATCAACCAGAGAAGCAATGGTAGTCGGTTCAGTTACATCTAGCTGATGAAAGACAACATGGGAGAACCCAGAAGCCTTAAGTTCTTCAACAGCTTCTGTGCCTCTCTTCACATCTCTGGCTGTTAATACCACCCCAACTCCTTTAGAAGCTAACCGCCTACTAATCTCAAGTCCAATCCCTTTGTTGGCTCCAGTAACAACTGCAATCCTAATATCACAGCCAAAAACATAAAAATGAAAAATCAGAATCAAGAAAAAGCACTAAATTGTATTAATATATAGTAACAAAAATGAGAGATTGATGTACTTACTTCTTAGACCCAAAACTGATGGTTGTTGTTTCTGCCATTTCTCTATGCAGATCGATGATGGTTTGCAATTAATGAATAATAGAATTGCGTCTGTGATCGTCCTGGTGCCCTTGAAGCTAAATATTTATATTTATATGGTTTTAGAGCTAATTCGAACCCATAGCTGATTAGCTGATGATAGAAGTCATAGAACTACAACAGATATTTTTTGTTTCAATCACTTCGGAATGGCTAATAAAGACTTAGGACTTTTCATGTTAGTTGAGTCTGAGTACATACGTACTGGTCACGTACGCAATGACCTCTCTCAAATATTCTACACGTAAAGGCTGACGTACAAACTGTTTGCTCTTGCCAGGTAAATCAACATTTTAATTTCATTAAATTATTTTCAACATATTTAGTGAATCACAGGAATATTTTGTCACAGCTACATAGCTCTTTTATGTTTACATTGATGATTGATTACATATACACATTATGTTGACATGCATCTCTTATTTTTCAAAGAATTGATCATCTTTGAGTTGTCGTGTATCTGACATTTCGAGGTCCAAAGTGAATTTTCCTAAAAATCAATCCCTCAACCTAGCTTACATGTACATTAATTCACTTGAAAATAATTTGGGTGTGTGAATTAATGCAGGTCTGCTATTGGTTTCTTGGTATATATATATATATGGCTTTTTGTTTTTAACTGTTGATTAATTTGTGACGCAGGAATGGCATATGCAATGACGACTAATTACTTACCTTGGCTAGCTACCAAAATTCACTGATATATATTCAGCCCCAACCTGGTTGAAAAGAAAGAAAGAAAGAAAGAAACCTCGGATGCCTAATCATATGTTACAATTATGAATATGATTCAACAGATCATGGTGGCCTTGGAGACTACAGTCATGTAGTTGGTGTTTTTTTACATGGAAATAAGTTGGCAGTTTGGAGAATGGAAATTGGAAAACCCAAGTCATTAAGTTGTGCTTGGTTTTAGTTAAATTAATACAACTATATGTAAAAGGGTTTTTACTTTTTAGATTATGTTAAATAAAAAATTCGATCAAATTTATTATAAAAATAAATAAAAATTAGTCGTTGATTTTAACTTGTAGTAAATATGAGTACACTAAAATTCATGCTCTCAAAAAGTGTCTCTTCATCTAATGATATTTTAATGATAATCTCAGTCGTTTATTATCAAAATTAACAAACATTTTAGGACAATGAGCTTAGCATCCTAAGAAACATAATCAAACGATTAGAAATTGATCATAATAAACCCAATTGAGGCTGAGAAAAAACCCTAATCAAATAAGAGCCCTAGTCAAACACAAAGTGCCTTACGGGCCGGGGCACCCAACTTCATACAACAAGATTGCCAATTTGGGTTCAAGAAAACCCAACTTCAGATTCAAATTAAAAGGGTAGGCCCAATATCCTTGTTAAACCCTAAACCCGTAAAACCCCCTTTCCCTCTCTCTCTCACTTGCTCTGTTACTCTCTCGAATTCTACTTCTCCGATCACTCGCCACCAACGATGTCTTCCGTCCTTATGGAACGTCCGAGAATGTTCTCGAAGCTTCTATGCAGGCTCATACTGACCCAACACATGGGCGGAGGACCCCGGACCTTTCCGGGCGGCGTCAGCAAGTGGAAATGGAAGCGTATGCACGAGAAACGAGCCAAGGACAAAGAGAAGCGCCTA
This sequence comes from Rubus idaeus, assembly GCA_030142095.1. NCBI lineage: Eukaryota > Viridiplantae > Streptophyta > Magnoliopsida > Rosales > Rosaceae > Rubus > Rubus idaeus. Next base: position 7,375,102 of record CM057969.1, read on the forward strand.
TTAGACCAAGAAAAGCAACTCTACGAGGCCCGACTCCGCTCCCAAATCCGGGCCAAGCTCGTCGGAAAACCCGACCCGGGTTCAGATACCGGGCACAGCCCAATGAACCCGGACAAGCACATTAGATCCCTCGCCGACCGGTTCATGAAAGAAGGCGCCGAAGACTTGTGGAACGAAAAGGACGGCCCGATCCACGAACGGCCACCGCAACCGGTTGCCCCGGACCGACGGCCGACATCGATCGCCGCGCCGACGGTTGACCTGAGGAAGCTGATGCCGAAAGGTCGTAATTTGGCGGGAAATGATAGAAATTTGAGTAATTTGGGGGGAAATTACTTTAGCAGTAGGAGCTATTCAGTGCAGAGTAGAGGGCGGTTTAGGAAAAACGATGATTCCAGCGACGACTCCGATTTCGACTCGGACAATGAGTCAATACAGCCCTTTTGGGAGCATAAAAATCAGAATGAGACTCCGAATTCGGACAGAAATGTGAGGAAATTGGGGAGCAGTGCTTCTCTGGGAACGTATGATAGGAAGGTCATCAAGAGGAGAGTACCTCTTAATGCATTGGAAGACGAGTGTGATTTTGCGCAGCAGGTTGAGTCGATAAGGTACGAGCTTAGCAAGAAAAAAGAGGAAAGAGAGGAGAATGAAGAGGAGGAGGAGGAGGCATCGATTCTCAGTGATAAGAGGTATGCAAAAAGCAATGTGCTTTGATTAGTTAAAATGTGTATGTGCATTGTGTTAATCTTGTTGGTTGTTGGTTTCGGGTTTTTGGTGGCAGATTTGATGAGTGTGGTGTATCTCCATGTACAGTCAAGGCATTGTCTGCTGCTGGCTATGTTCGAATGACTAGAGTTCAGGAGGCTGCTCTTTCGGCTTGCCTTGAGGGTGAGTTGGCTACTTGTTTTGTGTGTTATTTTGTTCAAAGTACAGAGCTTTATCATGTTTTGCTAATTCGTTTAGTGAGAAAAAAAATCAAATGGAGCATGTCTGATGATTTTTCGGTCTAATTTGGGACAGGAAAGGATGTTTTGGTCAAAGCTAAAACTGGCACTGGCAAAACTGCTGCTTTTTTGGTACATGATTTTGCCTATTTGTTGTTTTGAATTGATTCATTGTGGTTTAGGCTCTCTTTTCCGATTCTCTTGCTAAACACAAACAGCTTCCTGCTATTGAAGCAGTTGTGAAGGGTATGACCGGCAATACCAATCAACGGGTGTCTCCAATTTTTGTTCTTATCCTCTGCCCTACAAGAGAACTTGCTAGTCAGATAGCTGCAGAAACAAATGTTTTGTTGAAGTACCATGATGGCATAGGCATGCAAACATTAGTTGGAGGCACACGATTCAAAGAAGACCAGAAACGTCTTGAATCAAATCCATGCCAGGTTTGTACTTTACTGGTGGCCATTGAAATTTCTGCTTGCTTAGTGTGGCTGTTGAGACTTGAGAGGGTGAAATTGATTGTACAAACGTTTTGCAGATAATAGTTGCAACTCCTGGCAGGTTACTGGACCACATCGAGAATAGGTCCGGCTTGTCAGTGCGATTGATGGGACTGAAAATGCTAATACTGGATGAAGCTGGCCACTTACTAGACCTAGGATTTCGGAAGGACATAGAAAAAATTGTTGATTGTTTGCCTCGTAAGAGGCAGTCCTTGCTCTTTACTGCCACACTTCCAAAAGAGGTCTCTTATACTTCAACTCTGCAAGTTTAAAGTAGCAGCTGGTTTTTACTTGTTACCTTCAACACTAGATACATGTTGCTGTATCAAACTACTCAAAACTCAGATTTTTCCTTGATTATGAATGTTCAGGTTCGCCGAATGTCACAGCTTATTTTGAAAAAGGATCATGCTTATATTGATACAGTGGGTTTGGGCTGTGTGGAAACTCATGCTAAGGTATAGAACATTGAGCAGTTGTGGTAATGTGACTAATTTCCATTTGGGATATTGTGCTCAATTTTGCATCTCTATTCAGCCTTCTACTGGTTTAAGAATTTTAATTAATTTTTCTTTAATAATGGAAATCAGTCTGATAGTTCATTAAACACAGAATTTGACAGTGGACATTATGATCCCATCTCTACTTGCTGATTGCAGGTTAAGCAGTCATATCTTGTTGCACCACATGACTTGCATTTTCAAATAGTTCACCATCTTTTGAAGGAGCATATCTGGCAGTCATCTGACTACAAGGTTTTTTGTTATAATTTCTTGTTTCAAATATTTGGTTGTATGTTTGTGCCGGAGGCTTAACGTTTTATTTTTCAGGTTATTGTTTTCTGTACAACTGGAATGGTGACATCCCTCCTCTACCTTCTTCTCCGTGAAATGAAAATGAATGTTAGGGAGATACATTCTAGAAAGCCTCAACTATATCGAACTCGTATATCTGAGGAATTTAAGGAATCAAAACAATTGATTCTTGTTACCTCTGATGTATCAGCACGCGGAATGAACTATCCTGACGTTACTTTGGTTATTCAGGTATTCACAAGTTTGAGATAAATGTTAATTCGTGTTCTACTTGTATGTTGAACTGTTGAAGCTGTATCACAGCACTGACATATTCGTTAGTAGATCTTTCTAGTTTCGAGTATATTCAAACTTCTTGCATATATGTTTTATTGTGTGCAAGAATGATATAGTGGACCAACATTAATATGTTCTAACCCGATTACATATGAGGTGGTTCAAATTATTTTTTTGGAAATACAGAGAATTTGAGGCGCATTTATGTTAACAGATAATAGAGGTGCATCTCTGATCGAGTGTACGTGCATAAAGTGTCCTCGAATGTTAATTGCCACATTATTGCTTAAATTTTGGGGTAATGAGAGTTGTTGAATTGTTTCTCTGCAAAGATGTAAATACATACAAATGGGTGCATAGGGTCACAACTAGCTCACTTTAAAATAATGTTATATCCTGTGTCCATCAGCGTCAAATATCTTTTTACTAAGTAACTTATTCAGCTGTATGGGGAATATGAAAATGTTTGCATAGAGAGCTATTCACCATGACACATTAGAACATTCATTTCTGCATGTATTTCACATTAAACCATGACACCTTGACTGTTACCAGGTGGGCATTCCTTCTGACCGGGAACAATATATACATCGTCTTGGAAGAACAGGAAGGGGAGGCAAAGAAGGAGAAGGCATATTGTTGCTTGCACCATGGGAGGAGTATTTTCTGGATGAATTAAAAAATTTACCCCTTGAAAAATTTCCTTCACTGAGATTGGATCCAGGCACAAAACTTAAGGTTCTTGTATCACCTCCTTCAATTGTTTCATTTTGCTTTGCGTTATTTCATTGTATTTGAATCAAATTGTTTACTAGTTGAACTTTAAATCTTGTTTGTATCAGTTTGTTTGAATATAATCATGGAGGTTACTTATTTTGTAATGTTGGGAATTTGCTTTCTCTTGCAGATTGAGGATTCAATGACCAAGGTCGACACTAGTGTCAAGGAAGCTGCCTATCATGCTTGGCTTGGCTACTATAACTCAATCAGGGAAACTGGTAGGGATAAAACCACACTTGTTGAGCAAGCCAACCTATTTTGTCAATCAATAGGATTGCAAAATCCTCCTTCTCTCTTTAGAAAGACGGCATTAAAGATGGGTTTGAAAGATATACCTGGCATAAAAATACGAAAGTAGCATACATTTGGAACAAGAATAAGAAACCTGCTGATTGCGGTGGCTGGGATAGGAAGACAAGAATTGAAGGACCGCCATTTTAAAGTCGTAAAACAGGTTCAGCTAGTTCAAGTTGTTTCATTCCTTGAAAAGAAATTTGTCTTATGTTCATGCCTGGTTTAGCAAAGGTCTCAACTGAAATTTTCTGTAGAAGCATATTTGCTTGTTATTGTCATATAATATCATTTCAGTTTCACTTGATTGGGTCATGCTATGTAGTTTGGGCACCTATATGCCACATTGTACATCCTACCTGTATTCTGTACTTTCTTAATTATGATTTGAAGCCACATCTTTATCTCTTTATATATTTGTTTATTTTCTTATAAGGAAATTCAGCAACAACTGAAAATATCATAATTCATTAGAGATCTCTTTCAAAAGTTGGCAAGTACCCTTATCCTTGATGAGCTTTTGCTTTTCATATTACACAAATTCAACTCAACAAGACGATAACGGTTTACAATTAGTCAGTACTTTAGCATGTATTCTTAAGAAACAAAACAGCTAACACGAATAATAAACAAGTTTAGTTAGTGTAAAAACACTTACTTTGACATAATAAAACATGTGTAGCTCGTACTATGAAGAAAATAATTTCCCACTCTCAGGAGGTTTCATGTTTTTGCTAGCATCAAGATTGAGTGAATTTTCATATTAGGAGAAGTATATAAGTGGTAGATACAGTTTTAATTCACAAGCTATATATGTTAACCAAACTCGTGATGTGTTGTCAAAAAGAAAATGAAAATCAAAGACAAGGAAAAATGAGAATCTAATTAGGGTAAATAATTATTTCCACCAAATGTTTTCTGTTAGTTCATGTAATCTGCAATGAATTCAAATTTTCATTAGCAAAAATGAAAAGTTAGTGACCTGGTAAGGAAGCTTATCCAAGCTAGCAAAGTTTCAGTGTGAAATTGACACATTCAATTAGTGAACTTCATTACATTAAATCCGAGTCCAAATGGACACAAATAACTCACAAGTGCAACACGTTTTCCGTTCCTTCCTCTCACATTTCATGCAGAGATGACTAACTGGATAGCCTCAGCTGCTGAATTGTCACATTGCAATTGACTGAAAAGCATCAGAAGCAAATGGAGTTGTTGCTCTGCCGTTACAAATGCAAAGGATTCTTTTGTAATTTCAAGGCTAAGTACCCCACTTTTCCCCCTATATGAGAATCCGTTTCATTTCCTATGTGTCATCTGAAACTCTAGGAGAAACAAAAGAGCTCTCAGCAGAGGTAAGCTGAATTGTTGCTTATGAGCACTCAGATTCTTTCTTCTGTTTCTTCAAACTTTGAAATTCAAGCCTAAAAAATTTGTGAAATCTGATGCAGATATATTGTTGTTGATCATAATTTGACAGACCAACAATTTCAGCTACTTGATTTTCTAGTTTCTTGTGTTATTTCTTTGTGAACTTGTAGGTGATTTTTTTTTCTTTTCCTTTTCTCTTTTGTTTCTTGCATGTCATATACATATGGAATAGTTTGATCCAGATCTTGCTGAAGCAGAATATAACATGCAAATCTAATTAATTCTGAAATGGGAGTTTTTGTTTATTTTAGAAGTAAAAAATCTTGATTTAAAGTTGAATATATATATATATATATCAGCTGATTTCAGTCTTATAATGAAATTTCACATATATATGCATTGTTTTCCCCAAGAATTAAAATCACAACTAGTGAAACACACTAATGTAGGCTTTCTTTGACTAGAAGTAGGAAAAATCTGTAGTTATAGTTGTTCAAAATGCTTCATATGAGCGTCACTTGTTGCTGTGAGAAGCTTACATATATATATATATGTACTATTTGTATATTTATTTTGATATTTTCCTGGCCTAGCTATTTCTTTGAACATCATATGTATAAACCTGAAAGGATGATTAGGAAGTTAATTGATTTATTAAAGGATTTTCAGATTCTTCATATATTGCTTTAGATATGATATGATTGACTTCAGTGATACTATTCGAATTCTAATATCTGTTTTATCCGAGTAGAGTTCATTAATGATGAATAACGAATTTCTTTTGTCGTAACAGGAAAGGCAAGTTGAAACTCACGGTTGATTTTTCATCGAAAATCTCAGGTATTGGCTAACAGAAAGTTTCGCCCATTTAGGACAGATCATATTTATCTTTATAGAATGTTCTCCTTAATTAATAAAATTCAGGTCTTTCGAACCTGAAATATTTGGAATGTTCTCGAAGCTTCGTTGATGATTATAGTATGTTCTCGAAGCTCCATTGCTAATTGTAGTATGTCTCTCGAAGCTTCTTTGACATTATAGTATGTTTTCGAAGCTGCGTTGATAGTTATAGTTTCTTTACTATGTGACTGTCCCTGTCATTTAACTCATCCAGTTTCCCCTTATGGAAGAATTTTCATTTCTTCGTGCATTTATTATGTTAATCTTTGTTTCTTCCACTAGGCAGTGATCTTCTTGTTTAGTGGAAGCATGATTTTTCTGCATTAGAATAAGGAGCATGAAAATGTATCTTTTTAAATCTAGTAACATATATATATATATATATATATCATATATGGCATCACAATGTAACACCAGTTCTCTGATCTTATTAAAATTCTTCCTTTTCTGTCTGAAAAATAAAAGATAAACTATAGAGAATAACTGTTTCATACTTTCATATAATCAAATTTGATCACTTTGTGTATGCATTCAATTTGAACCACGAGTTCAATGCCATTTCTCTAAGTCTAACAGGTTCTTGCACATACATTCTTAGATAAAAAACTTTCTTGTTGCATTTTTCCTTGGAAAAAAAAAATTACTGGATGATCTTAAATTTCTAACAATATAAAGTGCAGTAGCAGATTCTCTTTGTATTAGAGTGGAACAAAAAAGTAGACCTCTAGGGTTTTAATGAATCCCTTCAATGTTTGATTTCAATCTTGGATTCTTTACACTAATACACAGTATCTGGTTTTGAACTTTTGATCCTTGATGGTTTCAGACTTTCAGGCACATCTTTTCTTCTATGACGACGAACAAAAACTCAAGATTTGACAAATGGGCATACCTGGATAAAGATGTCCTTCTACGTATTTTCATGACACTAAATGTCGTGGATTTAATCTGTGGGGCATGTGTTTGCACATCTTGGCGGGAAGCTGCTTCAGAACCTGGCCTCTGGAAGATGGTTGACTTAAGTAAGCTGGAGGCTAGGAACTTTAATCGACAACCTGAGAGGTCAAGCCAGAGGGTTATGGATATTTTGAATAGTGCTTTCAGTCTAAGTGGTGGAACTATATCTTGCTTGATTTTCCACTTCTATGTATACATAACAAGTCAGCACTTGGTCCTTGTTTCTGAAAGGTATTAGGTCTCACTTCCCAAACTATTCTAAAGAAGTTTGAAACGTAAATTGTACTGATTCTCTCTTTTACAGAACCCCGAATCTCAAAAGACTTGTTCTACCAGTACGGAACAACGATGTATCAGTTAATGAGTTCGAAGAAGCTGCGAAGAACTGGCCAAATCTTGAGTCATTGACCATTCCATGTAGCTTTCCTGTTAAATTCATGAAGGCGATTGGTAAGCACTGCAAGAACCTCTATGAGCTGAAAATTATGCGCCGTTTTGACACGGACTGTGCAGAGACCATTCTTGCCTATGCACCAAACTTGAAGGTCTTAAGTCTTCGGTGCAACATGGTGCACAGGGAAGCTATGCTACGCTTACTCAAGGAAATGAAGCATTTACAAGTATTGAATATCTCTCACTGCCTCATTCTGGATCATTCTCCAAATCCTGGCTTTATGTCTGTACTCTCCAAACTTGACAAGGTCATACTTGAAGAGGCTTCGCGGCTAGAGAAGTTCATGTTTTGTAAGAAAGACTCCTGCCATATCTGCCAGCTTCAAATTAGTACTAATGGGATCTTGTTCTGGTCTCGATATGATGAATGCATTTGGCTAACGGATGAGGTGAGTACGCTAGCTCATTGATCTAGAAAAGAGATACGTACCATGTCCCGAGGAACCATTCTTGTGATTGTTAAGCTTAATTTGTTAGAATAAGAAATTTCTGAGCTGTAGCTGTTGCGCATGCTATAATGTAAGCTTCCATAGACAATTTCCTTTTCATTCATGCTGCAGATTGCTATTAATAAAGTGAAGTTTAAATATTTTCTAAAATTTTTTATCACCAGCAGAGTCTAAACTTTAGTGTACCGGACAAAAAGGTACCAAACTTTCAAAATTGATTAATAAGGTCGGGCATATTATATATGAAATGATTATTATTCCTTTCATGCTTAGTATTTTCGTGTGCACCGCGTTTCTTATATTAGTCTTGCTTGCTTTACTCGGCAGTGATCTCCTTGTTGTTTGAGAGATCACATTCCAAAAAATGCTAAGGAAGTTTTAATTTGTTGCCTAGGATTGAGATTTTTTTTTGGGAATTTGACATACACACCCATGACATTTTAACTTTTTCCTTTATTTCATACCATTATACCACCCAAAGACTAGATATATATAAACAAATATTCTACAAAATATCTCAAAACATATATCAATATTTCAAATATCCATCAATATCCATCAAAATATCCTCAATACGTTCAACAAATATCTATAGTAATTTCATATCAACTCCAATAGCAAATATTTACAACAATATCAAATATCTTACAAATACAATCAAATATTTACCGCAATAGCAATATGAATCACATTTCAAATATATCACACTACAAATATTTCACCAATAATGTAAATATCACCTTGTAATACACCTATCACGACAAACATCCTATCAGACTACTATCACTACAAACTATTATATATATCAAAACTAGTCTATCACGACAAGTATGTAATAACACCTATTATGATAGTTTCAACCATCAAGAGACAATGTGTAGAAGGAAGAGACAAGTAGTCCTTTCATTTTGTAGTACCAGGAGATGTGTATGAGGACAAAGTACACCCGACGCTCCTCCCTTTCACATTTATCAGAAATACTATAATTTCAACACACAGTTAGTTAATCATTCATTATATAAACAATGAATTAAAAATAAATAAAAATAAATAAAGAAAGAAAGAATAATACTATATTTATTAATTTGTTACCTCATGAATACCCTTTCAATCTCTTTTTGAGGAATGCATAGCTCTGTTTAATCTCTCTCTCTCTCCCCACACACAGCCACCCATCCAGTATTCTCTCTCCTTCTCTTCTCTTTCCCACTCTTCCTCTCCGACCCACTCTTCTCTTCCCGATCTCTTTTCTTCTCCCTTTTTTCTCTATTCCAAACTCCAATTTTTCTTCATCTTTCTCTCCTCTTCTTCTTTCTCTTCTTCCACCTTCTCTCTCCTTTCCAAACCCCCCTCAACAACCTCCACAATCACCGCCACCCAATCATGAAACTCCCGAACTCACTCAATCACCCCGTCTCTCCAATTCTTTTCCCTACACCTCCTCACTTCGACTTCGAAACCAGTTCGACATCACACCATTCCCCCAAGAATGTTCTCTCACCCCATCACCCGTCTCTCTTCTTCTCCATCTAGAACTCGTCCTCACTCTCTCCTCTGCCGATTTCTCTCCTCTCCGATTCCCAACTCTAGACCACCACAATTGCAACCCAAAGAACCCATCTCAAAAACTATGAACAACCAAATGTTAAAAGGGAAAAGAGAAATCAACTTTCCACGGCTCAACATTTTGCCTTATAAGAAAGAATTTACTTATAGATGAATTGAAAATAGGTTGAGAGAAAATTAAAAGATTTGAGTTATCGCTTTACTTTTTTTCCAGTGAACCTCGGAAGACGAGGAAAATTTATTAAAAGAGAAAGAAAAAGAAAAGTACATCTTACTCCTTACACAAACCAAACAATGAAGGAAAAAATCCCTCCAATAACAATAAGAAACACAAACTAGTGAAACCTAAAATTAGAAAGACTTAAACGATCCTTCGTACATAATGAACTTGCGAAGGGTGGAACCAAATCCCACAAAGTCAAATCAGACAAAGAAGTGCCAAAATTGGTTAAGGCATCATCAACTTGATTACCCTCTCTATAGATATGAGAAGACTTGAATTGCATTGATGTGGTTCACAACACAGAATGCACTAGCCCTAGCAAAGCCTTTGCCTGCTGAATCAGGTTTGAGATTTGCTTACCTTGTCCAGTTCAGTGCTTATTCGATAAGTTTTACTGGTTCTATTTAACAACATTGAGTGCACTAGCAGAACAAAGTTAGCTAGGTTCAATGTTTTTCGATCAAGCTATATAGCTAGCATGCCTGGTTTTAACCCTTGATGGTTGCAGGCACATTCTCTTCTAATACAATGAGGAACCGGAAATCGATATTCCAAAACTGGGGAGATATGGAACATTGGAACAAGGCATCCTGCTCAAAATCTTCTTGACTCTAAACGTCATGGATTTGGTTAGCAGTGTTTCTATTGTCTGTACCACATGGCATTCAGTTTGTCATGATCCCATCCTGTGGGAGACGCTTAACTTGAGAATGCTCTTTTCGAAATCCTTTATTAATTACTCCCCAAGAAGCACATACTTTGTGTGATGAGGAGCACGGAAACAAACTTATGAGATTCTTGAAGAGTGCATTAAGTCTTAGCCGTGGAAAGATATCTTGCCTGATTTTCAATTTCTACATCTCCATAACTGATCAGTACTTGATCCATGCTTCTGAGAGGTACGTCGTAGTTTTCATTTACCAAACTGTACTAAAAAGTGCTTATATTGGAGTGAAATTCTTTGGTGCATTAACGCATTGATACATCGGCTCCATGCAATGGTAGACTAGTCTAGGAGTTGGTCTACCTTTAGTTGCATGGCGTTGGTCTACATTAATGTATTAATGCAAATTAATTGCAACCAAGGATCATGGTTTGATGCTATCTTTCTTGTAGAACCTCGAAACTGAAAAGATTTGTTCTCCCACCGCAGAATCTTATAACACTGGCTGGATTTGAAGACTATAAAGAATTGGGCACAACTAGAGACAATGACTATGCCACTTTGTTACTTTGATTCCGAAATGGTGAAGTTGATCGGTGCTCATTGCAAGAATTTCTCTGAGCTCAAAATTTTGTGCCCTTTCGTGGTGGACTTGGCAAAGGCCATTACTGCCTATATCACGAACTTAAAGGTGTTAAGTCTTCAGTGCAGCTTGGTGGAGAAGGAAGCCTTGGTTTACATATTGAACAACATGAAAAATTTGAAAGTGTTGAACTTGTGTCACTGCCTCATTGTGGATGAATGTCTTCCAAGACCAGGCTACGCTTATGTAGCTCGTGCACTTGACAACTCTATCATCCAAAGGGCCTCGCGGATGAAGCAGTTTCTGTTTTGTGATGCAGACTCCTGTCGTGTCTGCCAGCTTATGTTTGTTACAGAAGGGAGCTCGGGGTGGTCCGACTTTGGAATTTGGCGAAGGGACACAGTGAGTGAGTACACTTGCAGCACATTGATATGGAGAAGAAACCATCTGCTGGGGAACCATTATTGTATGGTGAGTTGAACATTGTTAGAACAAGAAAATTCTGAGCTGCATGTACCTGTGGACATGGTATAAATTTCCTTTCTTTCATGGACCAATTGAGTTTCTGTGATTTTAGCCGCATAGAGCACCAAGTTTTTTTTTGTTAAAAAAAAATGTGGGAATTTTGGAGTTTGGACTTTGGAGTTTGGAGTTTGGACCCTATCTTAATCGAATCAAGTATTTGGTACATTAATCAAAATTAGGCCCCATTATATTATTCCCCATTATTATGAGGACCCAAAATAGGCATTAAAGAATATATATCTCAAGTTTCAACAAATCTGTCATGCTGTCTGTGAAACTATACCCTATTCTATTTCTGTTGTGTAGTCTATCAGATAAAAATGGATGCCAAAGCAAATGAAGTGTGACTGGGCTGTGTGCCCTAGTCTTGCATCCAATCAAATGATTGATCAACAAGACTTTCCAAACCTATTTTCACATAAAAAAAATAAAGAATGTTTTATAATAACTTTAAAATATAATAGAAAAAGCTCTACTTCGCCATCTCTATTATTTGTTTAAGATGCCATGTTTGAAAATTCTTCTTTTATTATAACATAGTTTGAAATTTGGATTCTTAATTTCTTAGCATCCAAAGGTTTGGTATAAAAAAAATTCAAGAAAAATGTTAAAATGTCAATGGTATGTGTGTGTATATATATATATATAAGAGTGAAATATAGAAGTCCGTTCACTCGATTTGTTTGCTTGCCTAATTGTCATTGATTAGTCTCTTTGAAACAATTCATCAAAACATTGTCCCTATAACTTAAAAGAGGAGAACAAAGCATATAGACATACTTAGTAGTTTAATGGGTAAACATAAATTAGTATGGAGCACGACACTTCTATTAGTCTAAAATAAGACAGATAAATTCTTCTCCACGCAACACCATTATCAATCTGGCAAATAAAAATTAGTAAAATCACAATTAGTCATATTTTGAAGAAATAATGACACAAACATTAATATTCCAATGAGTCAGTATAGGACTGATGACTTTTCTAAGAAAACTGGAAAACTAGAAGACGACACTGTCTTTGAATGAATTATAGTCATCTTAAACACGTCAGTACGTTATAGAAAGAAAACTTCAAAACCTCATCAGCTTTGGCCCTAGAACACAAATATTCTCTACCTTAAAAAACTTGATGGCTAATAAACTCAGTTTCCCAATGACTAAATTTACGCTCTCGTAAATAAAATTTGCTTTTCTTCACCATCTACACGTGAACAACAACCAACCGTTGACGAGCATGGTTTAGGTCATATTATGGAAGATTGGAAGAATGATGAGGGATGAATTGGAGCCCACATTTGTGTTTATGTGTTTGTGTCTACATGCTACAACCTCATATTATTGATGACCGAAGATAATTAATCAATCATCTTAATGGCTATCCCTTAACATCCATTTAGAATAATATCAATGGCTTAGAGCAAGAACATGTGATGGTGATGCATGCCCTTGAATGTACACAGAAGTGGGTGCCACGTGTCCGTGGATCTTGCACCAAGTGTCTCCAATGGTACCTCAAGTCTCTACCAATAATTATAGCACCAGTAAAATTATCAAGCTAGCTAAATGAGCAATAAGAAAGAAACAAATCAAGTCAACTCACTCAGCCCCTCAGAAACCGATTTTCAAATTAGCACTCCATTGGGTACTAATAATTCATGTAAAGTACCATATTAGCCTGATACACTAAAAGCCTCAAATGTAAAAGAAATTACAGAACTAATACAATAGACCATGATGATCACATATTCAAACTCTCAAAGCTTTCTGAACTATCCAAAGAGCATGTTTCTGCATAATGACCTGCATCATGAATCGTCTTAGTCCTTAACTGTAGGCGAAAACACCAGCAATATGCACAAAGCTGCATAATGGATACTTGGATAGCAAGTGCAAGATGGTTTTCCTTGGTTTGGGCAATTTGGGTAGTTACTAAATGAGAGTTGAGACTTTCGTAAATTTTGTGGCGAAGATTGGGTATTCATGTCATTTCAGTAGAATTAATTGTGAGTTTTGGCTCTATCTTTACCACAGTTTTCCTGATCCCTCCCGTATTAAAAAGACTCCAAACTTGCTTGCGTTTCAGAATTGAAAACAAACTCAGTTTCAAACCTGCTTCCTTGTTTCTCTGTTTCTGAGTTTCATCATCTTAAGAATCTGATGGGATTTCAGAATCTCAGACTTCCATTTGTGATTTTCATGATCATGCTCATGATGATCAGTCAGCAATCATATTCTCATCAACTCCACATAAAGATAAGTGAAGGAGAGAAGCAAACTGAGAAAACTGAATCCACTTCCCAGTCACAGCATTTCTCTCCACAAGCTCCAGAGCGATCCAGAAGAGATGAGATCGACCCGGTGGTTAATAATGGCTCTCTACGAGTAGTTCCAGCAGGACCAAACCCACTTCACAATTGATCATTAGCCTTCTTGCAACTATGTGTATTCAGTCATACAAAATTTTGCAGTTTGTAAATCCCTTTCGTTTTTTGTTTTTTGTTTTTGTTTACTCAAAGATGTGTAATAGACTAATAGATACGGTCAGGAAATGTGAGTGACTAGTTTATGAAGAAAGTGTAAGTCTGTAATATACTTTATTGAATAGTAGAATCTACAAAAGCTGCTATGGTTCATGAAGTTCAATCATGTTGTTTTCCAGAAATTTTGTATATTTTCTCAAAAGGCTGCAGTGTTCAGAGAATTTAGGTGATGTGCTAATCTGAAAAGTGTTATCTATTATATCCTAAACAATTCTAGATATCAAAGAGTTCTGAATACGAAAAAGGTTCAAGCCTACAAAGAAAGTTCTTGGAGGAAAGGTTCAAAGTACAAAAGATGACAATTGGAGCTAGCAGCATCACCAACAAGAAGTATGTGGCTTTTGAGAGGAGCTGCAGCCTACAGTGTTTACATAACAAGTCAACATGCAGACGCATCTAATTGATTTTGGCATGAATGGTGGGGACAGAATTTTGGCTCTTGTGGAGTATTAAATAGTTTTGAATAGCTGAAATATAAAATAGTCATAGTCTGTTTGCACATTTATGTTTGTTTTATTTATTGCCAATGAGGTCAAACAATACATTTGGAAGGTTTCTATGATGTAACTTCCATGTGAGGAAGGACAAATTGGAAGGTGGAAAATGTTTATTATGACAATGAAATATATGCAAATATTAAGATTTTTTTATTCAATTAGGAAGAAAGAACTGTGGAAGTTTTTCAGTCAGACAAGTGACTCCTACCCTGAAGACATATCAGAATTATCACATAGAAGTTTGAAACTTTCCCTATCTTCAAATAGTATTCAGTTTTCTCCTGTAATTGGACTGATTATGCTCGAATTTCCTAGTAGGGTCTTTAAGAACGGATTGAACATCTTTTCACTTAGACAAGACATAGTTTCTAAACCAGTACTTGGGAAAAGAAACAAAAGTGCGCAAAGTAAGAATAAAAGGAGATTAACCAAACCTGCACATGCTTGTTCTTTAATAGTAGAACAAATTGAGCAAGAATGCATGCTGAAGCCCTGCATTGAATTTAAGTATAATATAAGATTAAGCGATCTGTATTCAAATATGGGTTGCTTTAGATGAATATAGTAAACAAACCTCATGGGATCCTCGCTACATGATCTCACTACCCACTGGTTGAATTAGAAAATGAACTGAAAGTGTTTTCTGAGTGATTTTCTCAAACTTTGACTTCCATAACTGTAATGTCATTAAATTTCAAAATGTGAAAAGGAATGTCGTTGGTTTACTGAAACATAGAAAAATCTCGAGATTACAACTATAAGATGGTATTTAAAAAACGAAGCTAAGATAATAAAGCTGAAACATTGAAACACTAATATTCTCATCATAGAAATCTCTAGGTTGTAGATAACAATCTGAGCATATCAATATTGAATTATTGATTGAACTGCAAGATCTGAAAGGTAAGGCCACACTGAAGTTGGTGGTGGGGGGATAAGCAAATAAAATTACATACATAAGCAGAACAACATATTGGCTACTTACGTCTTTGTATTCTGAGCTTCCGAAAAATATCTCAAAAGAGTCGACTACAAAATATACCAATGAATGACAGTCAAAAAAATGAAGGCAGAATTTATCTGAATCTACAAAATGAAAACGAGAGCTCACACGACCGAAATCTGATCACTACTCCATGTGTATACTCCTTGCTGCTGAGGTTAAAATTCACACCTGACAATCGAATACTAATAAGATTTGATACATAATTATTTTGTACCACATTAAAGATTTTGCTGCTCTATCAAGAGAAAAGTTATTGCATAAACAGAAGCCAAAACAAAACAAGATAGAATAAGCTAAAACAGAAATTTCTTGTTTTACAGTTCTAGTTGACATCTTAATTAGTATCCAAAAAGAGAGAAATAGACTTTTGAACGTACTGCCAGTAGCTTTTATCTCAAACCAACCTTGAGTAGATTGGACGATCAAGGATGGGAATCCCATCAGCAGCCCTTCCAAAGAAATCAGTGCATCTTCCGCGTGATCAGATGCATTATCAACGAAGGAAATCAGAAGCACAAACTCCACACCAAAGTTGAATTCCTGCTTGCAAAAATAATTAGGAGTCCTTTAGAAATTACTTTGGGATTCCAGAAATCATATGGAAATCTTTAGAAGCCGAACGAGATTTCAAATTAGAAAGGATGTGGCTTCCAACCTCTCCTTTCCGGAATATAGGAAGGATATCATCGTCTACTTCAGATTCGTAATCTACATTAAGCAATCCCTGTTTTTGTACAAACGCCAGTCCTTTAAGTTGAAAAATATTTAACTATTCAAGACAAATTTATCATGCAGAAAAGTAAAAAGAATGGAAGACAAGAGTGCCGGTGTTTACATGTCAGGGCATACATGGCAGTAAGGTGATACATGCTCTTTGAGAATTTCCAAGTAGAAAGGGTTCTGGTAAAACTTTACAAGGTCTTCTTTTCTCTGGAAACGCAGGTAGAAAGCATGGCTATACTTGCCGAGGTTTTCATTACCGATACGTCCTACAAATGTTAGAGCATATAAATCAAGAAAGAAGGAAAGATTCTCAAGACAAATATATAAACGGCCAAGCATGCGCATATGGAAGCTTTCTCAGTAGGTTGTGCAAGTAAGCCCAGGTTTAATGCAAAATCAGACAACAGAAAAACCACCAAACTGAAACAAAGTCGTTGAATCTGATGACAATTGTTTGAGATAAGTAGGGGCTTGATTCGGACAAGTAAAACTCACCTACTGATATTGCGACAATGCCTCTCATTTGATACTGGGTTGTATAAAGATAATCCAGAATATCCTGCTCTTCCTCATCAGATAAATCCTCCTTCAATTTGAGCAGGCATACGTGCTCGACAATCTTTCTATGTATAACCAAAATTAGAGTAACATTATATTCAATGTACGCTTAGGGAACCATATGTATAGTATTCGAAAATTGAACTTGAGTACATAATTTTCTCAATCTCTATGCTACATCTCTATTTACGTTTGCTTCTTAAATGTACTCATCAAAGAGAATCAAAACAGTTGAAGGAACAATCACGAACCTTTTCTTGCGCAAATTGGGGGTTGAGCTCTGCTCCTCAGAAGCCGAAACTATCACTCCCCGATTCTTTTTCCGCCCCAACCTCGAATTCGCAGCTCCATTCGATCGAAAAACTGAACACGAAAACCAAACTATCAGAAAGAAAACAAAATAGGCAGTAAAAATGAGAAACCCAAAGCCAAAGATTGAACATTTGATCGAAATGTGTATTACCGTTGAGAGGGGCACGGCGGGAGATGGTGGGAAATTGGCGGTTAGGGTTTGCGAGACAAATGGGAGAGAGTGTGGAGCAATGAGCTTGAATGAGCATGGTGGCCGGTGCTCTGTGAAGCTCGTTCGCTGTTCTTGCTTTCTTTCTCTGTGTGTGAGTGTGTGTGTCTCTCAGTCTGTGTGTGTGCGTGTCATTTGATATCAAAATTGGGGGACGATCTCCTCCAGTACAAAATGGGTGGACGAGGAAAAGCAACGAACTTTCAAAATTGTGGGTTAAATTTGGCGCTCAACTTAGTAAAATTACCGAATTGGCCCCTCTATGTGGATGGTTTTTTGGCTTTAGTACAGTATGAACACTGAAAAATGGAACCAGAAAATGTTTCCGATTTCATGTCTAATTGAAGTTGGGAAGAGGTCGTTTGAGGACTCCGGCTAATGGCCATTTTTCTGTTCAACCTAAACGATGTCATATTAAGACTTAAAAAGGTTAAACGTTCATTCACCAATATCTCTACATAAACAAGACCCTTTGTCTTGTGTTTATAAGAATTTTTGAGAACGTAACATGTCATATAGTAGTGCATTACAGTCGCAGATCAAATCCCACAATTCATTGTTTTACAAGATGGAGGCATCCATAATATGAATATCCAGCAGAGATTGTAGATGCTATGATCCAAAATTTACAGTTCCTGTTAACGTAATTCTTGCAACTTCCCAAACATGTTGTATACACGTGCATTGCCATTCGGATAATGGCTTGAGCTAGTTTTTCAAGGTCTTGAAAAGCTCTGGAAGATGGGAGTTGGTCAGCTTGGTCCTCTTGCTGATCTCATTCTTCTTCTTCTTGGGTTTGGACTTGGCTTGAATGCCTTGACTCTGGGCCATGGCCCTCCTCTTTGCAGTGTCCGTAGCCGGCTTCATACCATTCTTCTGGAGATCCTTCTCGATGTCAAGCATATCACGAGGCAGTTCAATCTCCCTGAAGAACAGTTTAAGTTCATCATCCACCTTTGAAGAAGGCAACCTGGGGTCATTTGGATATGCAATGTCCTCTTGTGAATCGAAGTTTGAAAGTAGCCATATGTCACCCGCAGCTTTCAGAGCCTAGAAACAGTTGACATTTCAAGCATTTTTTGTAACAGAAACAATGCAAAAGAATATTTATAATTCACACCACCATAGGCACAGTAGATTGTTTCAAACCTCAACCATAAAGGTTTGGATGAAAAAGAAGATACGTGGCATTTTTCCTTTGTAAATAAACAGAAACTTCAATAAAGGAAGAAATACAATAAGACAGTGCCAAAGCCAACAAAAAGATACATGTCGTCTTAATGAGACGTCCATCTTAAGCATTCAAACTCAAGAACATTATTATTTTATCTGGAGCAGACAAACTTGATAACATTCTGAAGCTTCAACAGGGAGTTCCAGTCATGCACTTTCTACAAGTTACAACATTGAACATTGACAGGTAGAACAGTATATATGCACGTCAATTTCAGTTTAAAAGAAAAAGGCATGAGGCAGTAAGCCTCAATTTCTGTATACATATATCTGTACATACACACACACACACAGGCACTTAATTTTTTCTGGTGCACATCACTGAGATCCCTAAGGGATAATTATAATATTGAACGATTTATAAGCTTTATTTGATGAACTTCATTTTCATGACAGAAGCAAAATTATACAACTAACATATACCTGCAAGTCCTCCATCACAGTTGGATATGAATCCTTGAGATCAATCACAGGTATGCCTTCTGAGAATTTCCGTATTAAGTTCCGAAGTTGATTTTTGTCCTTCAGAGCATGCTTGGACTGCAAATATAAAAGTCAATGTCATCCTTATATCAATAATTCAAAACCTTAAATGTGCTAGTCTATCTCGACATGCAGGTAGATGAAGTTCAAAGTTACCTTATACGAGAAGCGCTTCCCATCATAGTGAACTTTTGGGTTATTCCTCAGACTGTCAAAGACAGCTTTGTTGGCATTCACATCAACGTAGCATGCTTCATTAATTAGTTCTGGTGTAAAGGCCTGCCTTGTCTACAAAACATAACGACTCATAATCTCAATATTATGTCCTACCAAAGTTAGCATATCTCTTGCTGGAAAAATCTCAAAGCAATAAAGAGAAAGGCAAAGGAAAAAATCAGGGAGAGGGAAGGAGTATAAAAGGTCAAAGCAGGAAAGTTAAAACAACAGTATGCTACCACTTAGCTATCATTCCCTGATCCAGATTATATACCAATTCTAGCACATTACAAGAATTTTTAGTACTCCAACTGAACCTTCTCGCTTTATTACATAATATTCTGTAGGGAAACTGCTTCCCTCCTAACACCATTAAAGAAAAAGAAAAAGCATATCTCCCCATCCCAACCAGACAAATACTCTATTATTGGCATCCATAACATCAAAAATCAACAAAACACCTACCTTAAGCCATATCCCTCATATGTATAGTCCATTTCCATAGAGGGATCTCCATTCTTTTTCTAATAAAGAGATGAGATAATAGATATTCCAACTAAAAGTTCAACACCATTACATTAATATGGACACAACTCGCATCTGTTTATTGAACTACAAAAAGATGTAGAAATACATGTATAACAATTTTTTAAACAACCATTGTAGAGGCTAATCTATCATCAGCTCTATATCTTTCCTTGCTTTAATATCTCCAACAGAATATCATCACTTTCTGCTACAGACCACAAATTTACAATTTTTTTTCTTTTGCTAAGCCAAAGTGTGTAAACTGGGCAAGGATGGCAACATCTAACACATATCCCTACGGGTGGGACTTACTACAGGACATAGCAAGTCATCAACAAAAAAACAAGAGGAGATTGTGAATAAAACAATGTACTAATCATTTGCATCAAGAAAAGGGGAAATTTGAGTTTAATTTAAACCTCTAGAAGCAGGTCTATAACACGCTTGATCTGAGCTCCGACAGGACCTTTCCGTATGCTATTAATGTGTTGTAGTCTCTCCGTATCATTAGAAAATTTGACAGCTGGAGCAGGAGCCCTGGAAGCTGCTGCAGGAACAGCTCTGGGGGTTGCTGCGGCCTTTTTAGAGGCAATGCTGGTAAGGGTTGACTGGCATTTCTCTTGCTGCTTCTTAAATCTATCTAAGCTTTCTTGCAATGCCATCTGCAATTACCAATGTCTAGTTAGAAATCTGTACTGCAAAAATTACTGCAAAATCAAGTTCATAAAAAAATTTCAAACTGGAAACCGCAAGCAACTAACAACTACTGCTAAGTAAAATGGGTAAAGTAACATACAAATTTAAACATTTTTTTTTGTAAAATCAGTTTAAGCTAGCATGCATTTATCAGAAAATCTCCAACTCTTAATATACTTCTAGAAACCCTTAAGATCACAACATTCAAGCCGCATCAACATTCTATCTTCCGATCCTGTAACACCCCAAACCCGAAATAATTTTTGAGAATTTCATAAAACAAATCACCAACTTTTATTTTAATTCTTAGCCCAAAAAATTACCTTCAAGCATAGCAACGTGTAGAGTTTGAAGAGAAGATAAAATTTTATACCTGGCTGTCGCCGGAGTCGCCGAGAAACTGAAGAAATTCTTCGGAATTGTCAAAACTTCCGGGCTCCGATTCACCGTGTCCGATGCGCGATAGGAGGACAAACTATATAGGCAGAAAGCCCGTGAGGAGACGAACGGTTTGGTATTAGTTTCACGGTCGCAAACAACGGCGGCGGCCGCCGGAAGTGTAGGTTGCGGGTTGCGCGGCCCTTTTCTCCTGCGTTCTGAAGTCTAGGTGCTGTAGAAGTAGAACGTTCTCCTCGATCTTTTCCCTCTGTTATCGACCCAAATTACACAATTTTGGTCCGAGATGCTAAAACGGGTCATGCGTCCGAACTCGGTTGGGTTTCTAAATCAAGGCCCTCCAATTGATCTAACGGCCATACCTCAAGTATAAATAATATATTAAAAAAAAACACTATTTCTTATGATTGTTTCATAAATGACAAATTTTTATCTTTTTTTTTTTGGTTACAACAAATTTTTATCTTTCTTCTTTCACCAACTAGTGAATGATTTCTTTCAAAAAAAAATATTAAAACGTCCCTTTCCGTACATAAAATTCATTTCGTGCATTTTTTTTTAATTTTTCATACCTAAAAATTTTCCATATTTTGATTCTGAACTACGAAGACATTCAAACCGAAACGATCTAAAAGAAGAAACATTGAAACTATAGTATAGTATGTTCTCTCACATCCATTTTGCCTCACATATTACACAAAATATAGTATGAATATAGCTCAAATATTTTACACATGTATGCATACTTTAACTAACCATGGTTGAACCACACCAACCTACCTCCGGTTAGTGAGACTAATGTAGTTTCATTTTTTGTTTTTCACTCACCTAATCTTGTAGTAAAAGCTTGTAGAGTTGTAGAGTAATCCCAATCCAAACCCAGAGAGAGATTCCGGATTTATGAACACGTGTGCCGCAATTTGACTCCGGTCCAATCCATTAACACACTTTACTTGTTTTAGCTGTTACTTTTTAAATAGCTATATATTACTTTTTGGCTTCCGTTTACTTCTTGGAATTGGAGAGGAGAGAGAGAACGAAGCCAAAACGAGCTGAAAGACCCAAACTTTAATCTCAGAAACAACTGTAACTGTAGGATTCTGGCGATTCCTCACCGGAAACTTCAGATTCCGGCTAAATGGTGGCCAAGAGCTCGCCAGAATGGCTTCCCGCCGGATGGAGCGTCCAATTTAGAGAGCAAAAGAGGGGTCGCAAAACTGTGGTAACATTTCATTTGGTGCTTCTGCTTTCTAGGGTTTCATTTACCGGCATTCAATCTTAGTTTTCAGTTCTACTGATTTCAATTGGTTCAATCCTGTTAGCTTGTGGTTGTTGAATGACTGAGTGTTGAGTGAGCTGCATAGATTGAACGCTTGTGTGTTTTGATTGAGTTAATTTGGACCATGGTGGTCTGTTTAGCATCAAGAAATTCTTCTTTGCTAGCTGCATGTTAGATGCACATGCCCTTGATGGTAATGATGAATCAATGATGATCATGACGATAATGATGATGATGATGATGATGATGATGACTGTGTCTGTGTAAAATGTGTGTTTGGCTGAACAAATGGGATTGCATGTTGGTGAAAGTATTTATTAGTTTCAAGTTGATAGATTTAGGATTTTAGTAAGTTGGTGTTTTGGAATGAGTAAATTGACTTCAATGCACATTAGAATGATCTTAATATTGTTACCGATTCGCTTCACGACAAATGTCTAGTTCGTAAAGGAAGAGTTTGTTGGTTTTCGGGCTTTTGGAATCTTTCGAATTTGTATCATCTCTTTGTGCATAATTCTAAAACTAACATCTAGACAGTTATAGTTGGTGATGACCCAAAATACTGAAATAGATTGAGAATGCTGTGAAGGCTGAGTTAAATTGGAGGGCATCAGAGTACTCGCTAAACTCTGTGATTTTGGTTTCGATGAGCGAAAATAATGCTGGAACTCGAAGCAGTTGTAAATTGATTGTTCTGATTCTTTATTTGTTTTTCATGTGAAATTCTCCATTTTTAGTCAAACTCATTTTTGCTAATTTATATGATCCTTTCGCAAACAAGAGGAATCTAAAGGAAAGCAGAAATTTTACCGCTATGTTGGAGGATAATTTTACCTTCTATCTTTTCCTTTCCAGTCTTCGTAACCTAATAAAGCAGTGCAAATAAAAGTGGTTGAAGTTGGAAATGGAAAAAGTAGTTGTTGTAAATTGAGCAAGGAAGATATTACTGAACCAATATGGAAACTTTATAATCAAATATCCTGTTATGGTGCTAATACTAGGCTCATATATTATGTTGGCATTTGTAGATTTACACCCATTTGGAAACTGGGAAAAAGTTATTCTCCAAGGTTGCTGTTATACGCCATGCTGAAATGGCAAGCACTCGAGGTGAAGAGCCTCAGCCTACGAATACCAAAAAATCCTCAGATAAAAGTCATTCCCAAGTGAGTATTTTTTGGCCTTTCTTGAAAATTTTGCTAGTTTCATCGATTTAGTTGGTCATTATTTGTTATCGACAGCTAGTAGCGAACACAGATGAATGTCCTGAATGGTTGCCAGATGGTTGGAAAGTTGAGTTGAAAACTCGAAAAACTGGCACCCAAGTTGGAAGGGATTACAAGGTAACAAATAATGATTGGTGGTTTTATTAATGATTTGATTGCATTATAATTGGAGAGAGTTGTAGCATATCAGATATGTACTATCCAAGATATGGACATAGAGTACGTCAATAGTTCAATACGCTTGTCCCGGTGTATAACAATTCAACGATATCTTTAATTAAGATATGGTTGCAAATATTATATTGGATATAAGACGATAAATGTACAGAAAAAGTTTAACCCAGTAGTGATATTTGTTCCTCCCCGATATGGTTAGGCATAAGTTTTAGGACAATAATTATAGTGGGTTTGAATGATGCTGTACATTAAACTATATCCTAATTTAGCACTGCACTTGATCATGTATTGTGCAACTAGTGTCCCTAGAGGTAACAGTTAATTAAATTATTAGCCAAGGTCATTACATGCTGGAATCTTGTCCTTATTTTGCACCCATAAATGATTGTATGTTTTTTTTTTTCAATCTTGGGGTTAAGTAATTTTTGTATGACAACTACAAATGTAAAAAAGAAAAAAGAAGTGCCTGTCTGATGCTACTAAATATTATTTTACTATTGAAGTTGACCATAGAGATTATGAAGAAATTTTGAGGATTCTTTCTAATTACATGATGACTTGAGCAGTTAAGCACATATTCTCTTCATTTCTTATTGCAGTGTTACATTGATCCGTCGACGGAATGTAGATTTTATTCCAAGCCAGAGGTATTTCGATATCTCAAAACTGTAAAGCGCAAGAGCTGCAAATCCAGAAATCACAAAATGGTAAACCACAAGAGATGCATAATCAAAACGAAGACTGTCACTGCCGCACAGTTACCAAGCAAAGTTTGTTCCTTTTGATATTATGATTATTAGCATGCTTACTTAATTATATGGATTGAAAAAAATCTCAACCAGAAGTGAGTGAAAACATTTTTACCATGCGATCCATGAATTAAGATCCTGCATCCAGAAGAAATTAGTAGCTGATATAAGCAATTTTCATTGAAAGCATGTTAGTTAAGAACAAAAGGAATTTCTGTATTTAGAAATTTCATGTTATTACGTTTGTTGAATTAGGTGTGCTACTCTGATTGTTGATGTATATTTTAGGTTGTGGTTGAGAAGCATCATGTGGAAGATTTGCCGCCAGGGTGGATATCGGAGATCAAAGTTAGAAAGGTTGCAAATCGAATTAGAAGAGACCCGGTATAAAATAGTTACTCTGATACATATTCCAGTTAATGTTAATTCTCTCTCTCTCTCTCTCTCTCTCTCTCTCTCTCTTTCTCTAAATAGTTCTACAGATATAAGTTACATAATAATTTTTATTGGTCTATTCCCTTTTACAGTATTACACAGATCCAGTGCGAGGATATGTCTTCCGCTCCAAAAAGGAAGTTATCCACTACCTACAAACTGGAGAGACCAGTAGACATAGAATTAAACCAAAGAGCATGGGCGCTAATGATCTGATGTTGATTAATGATGAAATTGCAGCAAGTGTGAGTGTCATGTCGTTTATTTTTTTCTTTCTCATTACTGTTCTCTTCAACCTCTAATTTAGTTGTTCTCTAGTAGCATCACCGATATGTTTTCTCTACTAGTTTTCTGATCATATCAGTTTTGGAACTTATACCATGTCAGTTATCAGAATAAGTATTGTTATATACCTTGAAAACTTGTGTTGGAAAACATATAAATTGAAAAATAGTTTACCATGCCAGATAAGATGTGTGACCATGCCAGATATGGCTTCTAAGCAAGGGTTTTTTGTATATTTTTTTTATCAGTTTTCCATTATTTGTGTGCAGTTGGAGCATTGAACTTTAAATACTATATTAATTCTTCTTTTCTCATATTCTAGCCGTCATCTGCAACTAAAAAGCAAAACTTGAAGCATCCTGTCACCAGGCGGCAGCTTTCTGAAGGTGAGAGGTCAACTGATAACATCATGTACAAAAAATTGTCTCATCATGCTCGACTCCAACTAATAAGGGCAATTGACAAACCCCTGATATCTAACTACAGTTTTGAACTTACCACTGCAGCTAAAAAGAGTTCTGAAACGAGTGGCCTAGAATTATCAGAAACTGAAAGCTCCAAATTGCAAGACAAGAGGCCCACTGAAAGCATAGGTGCTTTGGCTCCAAAAACTGAAGTTGTCCTAGAGAATCATTTAACTGAGAATCTGGTGGAAGAATGTGTTGAAAATAAGGAAGACTGTTGCCCAAGCTGGTCATCACAGCCAAATGCTGAACCCTCTGGCAAAAATATATGCAAAAGGTCATCACAGCCAAAAGCTGAACTCTCTGACAAACGTGAAACTAAAAGGTCCAAGTTGCAAGACAAGAGGTTAATTGCTGAAAGCAAAGTTGCTTTGGCTCCAACAGCTGAGGCTGTCCCACAGAAGCATTTAACTGAGAGTATGGTTGAAAAATGTGCTGAAACCAAGGAAGATTGTTCTCCAAGCAAGTCATCACAGCCAAAAGCTGAACTCTCCAACAAGCGTGAAGGAAGAAAGACATTGGTTGAATTTGATAGTTCCTCGACAGATCCTGGCAAAGTGATTTTTTCTAAAGATGAGCCTGCTTTGACTCCTGCTGCTTATACCTTGAATAAGAAGAACTCATTTAAGAGTCGGATGGAAAAGAACGACATCAGAAGACCCCAAATAGACGCAAGAAAATCGAAAAACAAGGAAAAGCTTAATTTGCCTCGTCGGTCCTCAAAACGACTTGCTGGGCTTGAACCAGAGCCGGTAAATAACCTGGTTTCCAGTGTACAGGCCCTTGAAGTTGCAACTAGAAAGTCTTGTAAACGTGATGGCAGTCAAGATGCAGATTTGGCTTCAGATGATTTTGTAAATAGAACATCTCGGCAGCTTGGGGATGCATCAGAAACAAAGGTTGCACATCATACTATAACTCAAGTAAAATCTACACTACAAGGAGAGCCATTGAGCAAGGTCAATAGGCCACTTGATGGTCTTGAACTGCAGCCTGTAGATACCTTGGTTTCCAGTGAACAAACTCTTCAAGTTGCAACTAGAAAGTCTGGTAGAGGTGATTCCAGTCGAGATACAGGTTTGGCTTCATATGATTTTGTCAATGGAGCATCTCTGCAGCTTGGGGCTGCATCAGAACCAGAGGCTGCACATGATACGTTAATTGACATAAACTCTCCGTCACATGGAGAGTCATTTAACAAGGGCAATATGTTGCTTGATGACCAAGTGGTTCCTAAAGAGCAACATCATAAGCTGGAAACTGAGAAGCCTGGACCAGAGCTCCGCCTTCTGTTTGGATCAGACCCATGCTTAGAATTTGCCTTCCGAACCCTTACAGGGGAATTGCCAATAGCTGATACTGTAAATAACAAACCTATTTTGAAACCTGCAGCTGCAGCTGATATGCTGCAAAAAGAGAACTCACTTGAAAATGGGAGCTGCAGTAGAAAAACAAGGGCTATTTCGAACAAATCTAAGAAAGCGAAAGGACTTCAGTTGCCTCATCGGACTTCAAAACGGCTGGCTGGGGCTGAACCTGAGCTGCTGGCCAAACCTATGTCCAGTGAAAGAGCTCTTCGAAAGGCAATGGCAAAGTCCTGTAGAAGTAACTCCATCCAAGCTGTTGATTTGGCCCATGAAGCATCTCAGCAGTTTGAGGCTGGCCAAGAGAAGAAGGTTGCAAATGATCCCATTATAAACCCTTCACTTCATGAGGAATCATCAAACAAGATTGAGAAATCTGTCAAGGACCAAGCTGTTTCTGAGGAGAAACCCCAGAAGTTGGAAATTGAGAAGGCAGCTGTCGAGAATCCACAGTCACAGTTTTCATTCCCTTTCCTGGATACTTGGTCTGACCCATGTCTTGATTTTGCATTTAAGACTCTTACAGGTGAAATTCCGATAGAGGATGATTTGTTTCAGGGTTACTTTCAGGAAAACCTTGACACCTCTCACCACCAGAAGGAGAGCTTGGCACTGCCAGATTTTGGCTCACCTAGCTTTTTCCAAAGTGACATATCACCTCAGTTTGATGCACCAGAACAATCTGTCTCAGGCCAACTGTTTCCGATGAGTTCATCTTTGCCACCTACAGGAAATGTGGGCTTGTCGAATTGCAACGGGGTTGGGTTCGGCCAACAGTTATCCATGAATTCTTCATTCTTGCCTGCAGGAAATGTGAGATTTTCAAATGGCAGTGGAGTTGCTTCAGGCCAACAGTTATCCATGAATTCTTCATACTTGCCTGCAGGAAATATGGCCTTGTCAAATTGGAGTGGGGTTGGTACACAGAAGCCTTGCCTAGGAGGCAAAACGGATTTCCATGGAAAGGTGAAGTCATAAACGAAATGTAGCTCCTGTGTGTAATATTAGACAGCTTCTAATCCGTTATACCTTTAGACACTTGTTAGCTGTATGTCTCTTGCGATGTAGCCATAAACTCCATTCGGATGTAACTTTAATGTGTAAGATGTGTTGGCACCGGATTTTTCTATGTATCTAAACTGAACTGCTGTAGGTACTGACAGATAAATGAATCATGGTGCTGTTACTTCATGAAAATCTTTTTAAGCTTTTGGGAGTCTCTGATCAATTGAAGTGATTCTGCATCCATCTTTGTGTTCATCGATTACAAACATCTGAACCCCCATCTCCACCAACTGAAATCAAATTTAATGGCAAGGAAAAAAACATTATTTGCTTTTGAAACTTGTTCTTTTTTCATACTCGCACGTCGTTTGTTTCTTGGCGACCCGATTTAGCAAAGAATTATTAGGGTGATTATTGCAATTGTTTTTGCTGCAGTGTGCGATTATGTTATGGTCTATTTACTCCAATATTTCTTGGTTTATATATATATATTTTTTTTTGAAAGCGGGTTTATATAAAATCATCAACAAGAAGAGAATCAGAAAGGTTTGAAGCACTATTTGATTGATATCTAGTATACATAAATACAATGCTCAACCACAGAAACCGGATCTCAGAAAAAGATAAAACTTATTATAACAATGGATAAGTGATTGATACCCAATCTACAAAACCATAACGTATTATTCTTCACCAAAAAAAGACACCTTATTATTCCATTTCCAGAAACATATTATTAGTATTAAGCAAAACTGCAAAGTGCAAACTTCGGACAAAGAAACAATCTGTACTCGTCTGCGGATTCTTTCCATCCACCATATCATCACTCGCAATCATGCTCTTCACGATCCTCATAGTCGGGCTGAAAAAGATGGAGGATAAATATGTAAACACAATGGTTTAAGGAAAAGAAGACAGTTAAAAAAAAACAAGCTCAATAGTACATGAAAATATAATCAATCACGGGAAAAACTCAGAATAAAGAATGAAGATACATGCTTCATTTGGTAGGGCTAACACATTTGACATGGATGCTAAACTATCAATCCGTGAGCACAAGAGAAAAATATTACCTCAGGGTTAAAAAAGAGGCCAACAGTAAGTTCTCCATAGACTTCCCCTTTCCTCATTACATCGTACGGCTGCGCATCGATTCTCGCTTCATCGCCTGTGTCAAGTAATGAATCCAGTGGAATACTGCAACAGTTGTAAAAAACCATAAACTTTTAGGTTTTTATCCTTCTCAGAGATTGAATATCCTTCTCAAAAAAAGAAAGGGAAAGAACAACTATACGTATATTATATTTGTGTACAACATACGTACGTGCATTCTCCTACATCGTCATCACTTCCAACATCATCCTCGTCCATTATCTTAAACCTGAGCTCATCAATTGAACCAGCTATGGTGAACAGAAAAGTCTCATTCCAGTCTGGATCAGACCCTTGACCTGCACAAACATTATTCTTTAAATTTTATTTCTCAATATTTATGTACTGACAATTTTATGTACATAACAAGATATAAATTTCATGCATATATTTTGTCATCATATCCATAATTTAGCGAGACTGAAAAACTGACTTTCTGCGGTGTTGCTCCTTTTCTCCTGATCTTTGTAGTTGATGATGCAATAAGGATCCATGTCACCTACCATCATGCATAATTTTAATATCAAATAGCAGAACATTATTGTGTCCGCATAAGAAAAAAAAATGAGTAAACGAAAATAGAAAGAAGAAGAACAACAAAACTTACCCACTCTATCCATGTTTTTAAGATTCTTGCCACCAACAAGTGTAACTTCAAGGGTTCCTCGAGGCGCCATTTTTCAGAAAGATCAAATGTACAAATCTCAAAACAAAGAGAGATGAATAATTAAGAAGTTCCAAGAACTTTGAATCTTAAATAAAAATCAATATAAGAAATGAATGGTTTATATAATTGTAACTTCCAGCACAAAGGGCCTGGTTTGTAGCCGTAAAAGCTAAGTCAAAGTAAGCCATGGGGGTAAGTTCAGGTGGTGAGGAGAAGTCGGAAAAAGGCAAGGACTAAGATAGATCATAGTTCATGGTTTCCACCTACTAATGTAATAAAAAGAAAGACCAAGTCAAAGTGGGTGCCTGGGGGGGACACAATGTACGTAAATGCATGGCACTTGCATAATCACCATAATCAGATGGTCCAAATTATAGTATAGATCGATCTTTTAAGCCATTAGAATTTTTTTTTTTGAAGAGGAGAAGTATTTGAACGTGAGATCTCATCCGCCATTGCGGAGAGAAATATGATTGAATGACCAACTAGGTCTCGGTCTAACTATTCTAAAGTAAGGAAAAAGAAAACACACACTTAATCTCATAAATGATAGAATTTTCATTGAGTTGGCCACTATGAAAGTATGAAACACACACTATATATGGTAGAATTAAAATCATTTTGGTTTTCTACATTTCCTAGTGTTTGATTCAAAATTGACATCAGTGCTTTAGGGAGACGATGTGAATATAGTAATTCCAAGCATTTGAATTTTGAGCTCCAAATGCAAAATTTTTATCATGCCTTGTGCATTCATATTACGAATATTTTTCCCGATGGTTTCATGCTTGCTCGTTGTAAAGAAAAAACATTAATTACCTTTGAAACCCTTTTCTTTTCATACTTGCTCGTTGTTTGTTTCTTGGCGATTTAGCGAAGAATTATTAGGGTGATTACTGCAATTGGTTTTGCTGCAGTGTACGATTATGTTATGGTCTATGATCTATGATATCTACTCCAATATTTTTCGGTTTATATCAAATGATTCAAATCATTAACAACAAGAGAATAAGAAAAGTTTTGAAGGACTATTTTATTGATATCTAGTATATATAAAGGATTAATTACAAAAGACACCCCCAACTATTGGGTCATTTTCAATTTCATACCTACATATCAAATTTTGTCATTTTCATACATCACGTTTGATTTGCTAACAAATTCATACCTATGAGGTATTAATTTGTTAATTATTTTGCTAAAAATTTCATACCTTGTTAATTATTCCGCTAAAAATTTCATACCTCTAAGGTATGAATTCGTTAGCGAAATCAAACGTGAGATATGAAAATGACAAAATTTGATATGTGGATATGAAATTAAAAATGACCCTATAATTCGAGGAGTTTTTTTGTATTTAATTCATACATAAATACAATTAATGCTCAACCACAGAAACCTGATCTCAGAAAAAGATAAACTTATTATTACAATGTATTAGTGATGGACAGCTGAAATCTCCAAAACCATAACGTATTATTCTTCACCAAAAAAAGACACTTTATTATTCCATTTCCATAAACATATTAAGCAAAACTGCAAACTTGGGACAACGAAACAATCAGCACTCGTCTACGGATTCTTTCCATCCACCATATCATCACTCGCAATCATGCTCTTCCTCATACTCCACATTATCATAGTCGGCCTGAAAAAGATGGAGAATTAATTTTTTATCATCACTGGCAAAATTCAGAATAAAGAATTAAAGTATCAATCCGTGAGCACAAGAGAAAAATATTACCTCAGGGATAAATTTGAGGCCAACGGCAAGTTCTCCGTAGACTTCCCCTTGCTTTATTACATCGTATGGCTCTGGCTCGAGGATCGCTTCATACCCCGACTCAAGTAGTGTATCTAGTGGAATACTGCAACAATTGTAAAAAACCAGAAACTTTAAGATTTTTATCCTTCTCAAAGATTGAATATCCTTCTAAAGAAAAGACAGATAAAAATCAACTATAATATATTTGTGTACAACATACATACATGCATTCTCCAACATCTTCATCGCTTTCATGTTCATCCATGTCGATTATCTTAATCCTGAGCTCATCAATTGAACCAGCTATGGTGAACAGAAAAGTCTCATCCCAGGATGTATCAGATCCTTGACCTGCACAAACATTATTCTTTTATTTCGCAATATTTATTTATTGACAATTTTACATATATATATATATAAACATATCTTTTTTGTTCCTGATATATATATATATATATCGTTCCAATAAATAGAGGAAACCTTCTAGTGACAAGGTCCAAAATTCGATTGATTCCTACCTCGAGATAAACTAATAATCATTTGGCTAAACAATTTTTCGTGTCATCACCCCATTAATCATAGCAAAAATTTCTAACTAAATGATCTTTGCAAGATGGGACTGGGGAAACAAACAATTCAGCTTTTTTTTTTTGAAAGGACAATCCAGATATTAATGAAACAATTTGCATGGATGAGCCCAAGAGTGTTATCTTTGTAACCGAAAAGATTAAATATAAAATACTTCCGAACTATAGTGTCATTTTCAATTTCATACGTTATATATTAAATTTTGTCATTTTCATACATTACGTTTAATTTCGCTAATGAATTCATACAAGCGAAATAATTAACAAATTAATATCTCATAGGTATGAATTCGTTAAGGAAATCAAATGTGAGATATGAAAATGACAAAATTTGATGTTTAGGTATAAAATTGGAAATGACCCTATAATTTGAGGGGTCTTTTGTAATTAATCCTAACAGAAACTCTTGGGTATACAGTTTTAATGGTAGAACAGCTTTCAGCATGCAATGGTAGACCATGCAGCTCCATGTTGTCGTATACCAGTTGGAGTTAGTCTATCACTGCAAATCTGCAATGTGCTAATTTATTGATATAAGGATATATGTTAGTAGGATGTGACCTAAATTAAGATATATAGGTTCCAGTTCTTAACAGAGAAAAATTTCATGCATATATTTTATCATCATATCCAGAATTTAGTGAGACCAGAAAACTTACATTCTGCGGTGTTGCTCGTTTTCTGCTGATCTTTATAGCTGATGATGCAATGAGGATTGATGTTACCTACCATCATACATTTTAATATCAAATAGCAGAATAGTACTGTGTCCACAGAAGGAAAAAAAAAATGAGTAAAAGAAAATAGAAAGAAGCTAGAATAAGAAGAGGAACAAAACTTACCCACGTTGACACTGCTGCCACTAACAAGTGTAACTTCCAGGGTTCCTCGAGGCGACATTTTTCAGAAAGATCAAATGTACAAATCTCAAAACAGAGGGATGAATAATTAAGAAGTTCCAAGGACTTTGAATCTCAAATAAAAATGAATGTAAGAAATGAATGGTTTATTTTATTGTAACTACCAGAACAAAGGGCCTGGTTTGTAGCCTTGAAAGCCAAGTCAAAGTAAGCCCTGGCCTGGGGTTAAGAGGAGAAGTCGGAAAAAGGCTATGTGCCTAGGATTAAGATAGATCATAGTTCATGGTTTCCATCTACTAATGTAATAAAAACAAAGACCATACCAAGTCAAAATGGGTGCCTGGGTGGACACTATACGTACATGCATGGTACTTACAAAATCACCATACTGTATGTAAATGGTCTACATTATAGATCATTTAAACCATTCGGAAGTTGTTTTTTTTTTATTATTATTAATTTTTTTTATTTTGGAGAGGAAAATTTGAGCATGAGACCTCATTTACCATTAGAGAGAAAAATATAATTTGATCTACTAGATCTCCATCTAACCATTTCAAAATAGGGAAAATAACACACTTAATCTCATAACTGATAGAATTTTCATTGAGTTGGCCACAAGAAAAAATGGGCATCAAGCAAAGTCACAAATGGCCAAATTGTGGGCTTCAAAAGGCTTGCTAAGGAATAGACAGTAGTATAAAATCTCCACATTGAATGAATACAAATAGTATAAAATCTGAATACAAAAGTAGACATAAGATCGAGTACTTACAAAATTTGATGTGACAAAATATATTAATATAAATATAAATTATAAATTATTTTAAATAAAATGAAATAGTACATCACTACATCAAATTAAAGTTAGCCGTAAAATATAAAGTCCATTATTGATGTTTTCACAATAAGCAACGTTCAATATGAAAACATAATAATTAAATCTTAAACTCAAAAAGACACAAATGAGTGAATAATTCACCATTTTCTTAGTGGTTTATTTTTTACCCTAACATGCATTAGCTACTAAATTTGATTAGTTCAACCCAATATCTCAAAATAATAAATGATGTATGATGCAGTTGGTGAAATGGAAAGGATGCATATATATACTCATGTACCTCTACCTCATTAGTCATTACTTATAATAAGAGCTAATTCATGTGTTTCCCATTACTTACGGTCATGCCAAATGATAATTTCATTTCTGTATTACCTGCCAGACAACCCTAACTTCCCGAGGGAGAAAATTAAATATTTGGTTTGTCCGCGAGAAAATGTTATTTCTGTTTTATATATCTCTCCCAAATAAATTAATGATACGAAAAGTGATCGATTAGCTCTACACAAATAGTAGTGTCATTTCTATAGTACTGCCAATAAATAACCCTTAACTTCTTCGAGCGAGAAAATAAAATCTTTTGTGGTATAACTTTCATTTATGTTCTCGATCTCTCACATTTTAATTTTTTCTGTAAAGAAATTTCATTTCTCTCTCTCTCTCTCTCTCTCTCCCACAACGATCACTAGCTAATATGGAACACCTAATGAATTTATCACTAGCTAATATGGAACACCTAATGAATTTATCTATAGTACGTTATAAGTCATTAATAAGTCATGATCAAAACCGAACCGAAAAATATATATCCGTTTCATTAGCTTCAAAATTTCAGGATACGTTGGTAATTTGGGGTTCATTTCTATAGTTAGGTTGTTCAGTTGTTGGATTGAGGAAGAAAAATATAATGCTGGCCGGATTGATCAGGCACAGAAATTCAAAGGCAAAAATGAATATATTTCTTCTTTTGGGAAAATACAGTACATTAGCAATGGAACACTGATGTATCCTAAACCAAGAGTGTTTGTTTCCATTCTCAACAGCGTATTTAGAACTACTAGTATGACGACTCTTTCCACCCGCCATAGGATTCTTGGGGCATGTCACGGTGTACCTAATTAGCAAGAAGGGGCAATATGTAAGTTAAAAAAAAAACACTTAATTAATTAATACCTTAAAAAATATCAATCATCGTAAACAATTTTTTTTTGTATAAGTGTATAGATCTAACGAAAAGTGAAAGATGACAAAAATATTTTCAATTCATTGTGACATGGAGCATGTTTGGCCATTCGCTCTAGCATGCCGCATGCGGATATAGTCTATTGGTATTTTATTTGTATTGAGATTGACGGGTTATAGTTTGTCCGTTTTTCTTCTACGTTGATTTTATTAGTGGGGCAAGAGTATGTCCTCCCATCATTTTTCTCTTTTCTTTTAATAAACTTTACCTTAATAAAAAAAAAAGATGTTACAGTTGGAGAGCATTTAACCCAAAGACATTTAGCAATATATGGGGTGTCAAGGCACCTAATTCTATATATTGTTATGCAGGATTTCAAATACCTTAGATTAAATTTACACGTACTCAAAACATTTATCTGCAGAAAATTAATTACTGATCGAAGTAATTAATGGGAGAGTAGAAGTACCGAAGGAGTGAAGCTAAGGCCAACTTTAATCTCTCCGTAGTATCTTTTGTTCCTTAGTACATTGTATTTCATTGGTGGGAGTTTCCCTTCTTGGAATAGTGTTTTTAGTGGAATGCTGCAATGATCATAAAACCAGAATATGTAAGTGTGTGTATGTATTAGATATCACTAATTAAGAGATTGAGACATATGAAAAGTAATCTATATAAACTTAATTACCTTAACTCTCCTACAAAATCATCCCTGGTGCCTGTGTCCTTATCCATGATCGTCATTTTTAGTTCAGTGACACCCTCGGATACGCGGAAAAGAAACTTCTCATTCCATTCTGGGTTAGACCCTTGGGCTGCACAGGCAATTTTTTTTTTTTTCAAATATAAATTTTTAGACCTACATATACTAAAATTAAACTCTTGTATTGATCGGAAACTTACATGTTGCCACCTTGCTCCTTTTCTCCTGGTTTTTGCACTGGAGGATGACGTAAGGATCCATCTTACCAAAGAACTCTGTGTTTTTCAGACCCTTGGCATTTATAAGTTGAACGTCTAGGGTTCCTTGAGGCATCTTTACGTTTCGGAGAGAGATCGAAAGGCAAAAATCCCCAGAGAGAAAGAGATCGGAAAGGAAGTTTCGGTTCCTGATCGAATTCTAATGCTTTCCTGTTGGGTCGACTATCTCTTTCCCTTTGGTGACTTTTACAAGAAAAATGATGTCTCATATAATGGTTTATATATTGAGTGATCCTAGGAGCACCAACTCGGATCTTAACTTTCAGATAATGGTTAATTACAGCTAGGGTTTCGGACAAAATAGTTGTGAAAACCAAGTCAAAGGACATGGTGGGTGGATTTGAAGCACATATTTTACCGTGACTGTAGGCTCGAGTGCTTTACCATTCAAAATATTAGCCTAAATGTGAAAGCATGCAGCTGGTTTTAAACTTTAAATTAGTATGTCTAAATGTAATTTAACTATAAAAAGATCTTCATTTATCCATGACAAATTGTTTGATCACTTGGTCGTGGAGGATGGTCAACTAGCTTGTTCGCATATAGATTGCATTTTGCACAAGCTACCCTAGTTGATAGTTTTTTACTCTTATTTTTTGGAGAATACCGTAGTTGCATGATATATAGTTAACTCGTTTAGTCAAATTTTATTACTAATTCATCATAAATTGATGTAATAATTTAAGACTAAGTCACTAAGATATGTATATGATCTAGAAATGAGTATTAACATGTAACAAATAACCACTGCTAGTTCTTTTAGCCACACGTTATGTACATCGGTCCCTTTGGTTTTTGCTATTTCTACGCCCAATGGTAGCGCTAATCAAAATTATAGTTATTCTTTTTTTTTCTTGGCAAAAAAAAAAGCAGTATTACGAAATCCATCATTACATTTTACTTTTGTTTTTCTTTATCCAAGAGTTTGACATAAAGTGGCGACATGAGTCATTGCAACTTTATGCCTACCAATATTAATTTGAGCTATGCTTAGTCAAATCGCTAATGGATCACTTTTCTACGTTCTTATCGTGTAAATTAAGGATCAATGATGTTGACATATATGTTGGAAACTCGCAAAATTTTTATAAATATCTCTGGGATACAAAATTTGCCATCTGATATTTAGATGGTTAGTGTACGTTCGTAGTTTGAGATTGCATGCAACTACAATTTTTTTTTTTCGGATAAATCTTTCTCTTAATAGATCTTTGTTACTTAATCTTCAAAGAATGCAGCGTTTTATTAATTAATATTGTAAGTTCTTTGTTCTGAACATTTCCTGAAAGTAGATAACAAGTTTTAAAGTGTAAACAAGCATGATGTATGGGCGTAACATCAAATCAGTCATTTCCGCATCCATATGTTAGAAATACATAAACATGCACTTAGTAACTAATTGTAAACAGTAAGTGACAATCAAAATTTGTAGAAGACGCATGTTTATTTGCAGTCATTTTTGTTGCACAGTACACCTAAGTACGTACCACAGCTTCTCAAAAAAAAAAAAGTACGTAGCACAGCTTACAACAAGAACAAGAAAGTAGAAACATACATTATTCATCTAAACAGAAATTAACTCATAGGCCAATATATCAACAAATATTGGCCGGACCCTCAATTACTCCTCACTCTTGTCACTTACCATCTCCAAAGGGAAATAATTACCAGGGTTTCCTCCTGGGCAAAACACAACCCTATAGTTAGTCCCACCAGGGCATGTAAATGTGCTACTAGGATCATCCTGAGGGTAACTATAAGCATCCACGCACCTAGTCTTGAAAAACTTTGAGAAATTGGTCGGTCCACAGCTCCCCTGCCCATTTGTGCAGCAATATTCATTGGTCTTGAAAACAGTACAAGGGTTTTGGCACCCACTTGGCACCCTCAACTCTCCAGGACACTGCCCGTTGATGTCCGCGGTGCACCGAATTCCCCTACACCCGCCTGTGGTCGGGCTGAAGTCCATAGGAATGTTGAAGCCATCGACCAAGGAAATGTCGATGAAGTCCATGTTGCCGAATTGATTAAGGGCGTATTCCGCCAAGGTGTTGGGAGGGACACCCCATCCCTTGCACTCTAGGACACCACAATCTCCTGTGGCACAACGGCCGTTGCCACTACCATCAAAGTTGCAATTGGTACGGCCCCATATGCGGGCCATGGCCGTCCCCGCAGCAACATTGAGAGTCCAGCTCTGGCCACGGTCTAGGCGGCGACCACCACCAGGAGAGGCAGCGGCCCAAACGGTGTAAGGGCATTCGTTACGGATTTCGAAAGTGGCTGCATTGGAGGAGATGATGAAGAAGAGGGCAATCAAGAAGAAGAGAAGGGACATATGAAAGTTGGCTAAGGACCTCATAATTAATGTCTAGAACTTGGTGTTTTGGAGAACTATTGTGAATGGGTTTATATAGATAGACTGAGGGAGGCTTTTGTATTGATGTAGATAATTACAACTTTACAAGTGGATATTTTCAGTGAAAGGAGGAGGCGGCTACGTAATTGCGCCTACCTGTGTAGTTTTAATCATAATGTCGATAGGACAAATTCTATTTTGCTTCTTCTATACATAAGCAGTTAAGCACCAGCTGTTCCTGATAACACAGACTCGATCGAACCATTTTCTTCATGCGCGCCATATATAGTAAATCAATGTCTCTCCATGACTCCATATTCATCACTTTTTTTTTCTTTTTCTCTCACACACGTGCATATATATAAAAAAATTCAACAGTACCTTAATATATTAATACATTAAGTAAACTAGTTCAATATAGAAGTATATTAACTCCATGTACTGGTAGGCTAGTTTGGTTTAATCTCGAACTAGTCTACATTTATGTTGAATTAATTGATCTACTTAATAGAGCTTTGTATCTGACTGTCTATAATGGTTAACAATACTCGTATATTTGGAGAGCCATGAGACCCAATCCTCCAAGCCAATATCTCTAATTCTTGTAGCCCCAACTATATTAATTATGGAAAATGCTTTGAAAAGCCATTAAGTCTTTCTTTTTTGTAAGGAGAGAAAGGAATATTGAGAATATGATTCCCACAATAAAAAAATATAACCTTCAAATGGAGTTTATAAGGGTTTGTGGTCCTCTCCAACTTGTCAATTGGTTTTGATTGTGACGCTTAAATTATTTTATTATAGTATCAAAATAGGTTACCTACATGTATGGTTTGAAAAATCAACAAAAAGGATTTTAGTTTCCAAGATTTCAATTGAATGATGAGATATTTTAAAATGTATTTCTAGGCTTATCCATACCTGAGTCAAAAGGTATCATAGATGGAGATTGGTAGTAAACTTTAGATAAAGTTAAAAAAGAGAAATGTAAGTAAAAGTGATAAAAAGAAAAGATTTTCTAATAATCGATATATATGACTCAAAAAGGGTTGGATCACCACGCCTATTTTGGAGAAATTTTTTCATGTGATCGTCACACCATGTCAATTTTGTGACTTTCCAATAAAAACATGCCAAGTGAAATTTAATGCCATGTCTTCTTTTTTTATTTGAGCAATTAAGTTAAATGAATTTTTTTTTTATGAAAATAAAAAAATGGGTTGAAAAAAAAAAAGAATCCTTCTCTGCTTCCTATTTCCTTGGCCAATATCAAACCCAGCAATCAAAACATGGCCGATCACCACCCCCACCACCACCGGCAGCACCGGCCTCACCTTCTCTTCCTCAACCCCATCCGCAACTCCATTGAAACACCAAACCCCTTTTCTCTCAACCCCAAACCACTCACCACCACCAATAAGTCCTCTCTTTAATTAGTATCTCTTCCTTCTCCTCCTCTCTCTCTGTTCCCTCTATTCCCTGCTTATTTTCCTTCCCTCCTTCGCTCCTCCCCTCCTTTCTCTCTTTTCCCCTTCTCCTTCCTCCTCGCACTCTCTCTTACTTCACGAACTCCTCTTCCTCCAAAGATCTATTTCATCAAAAACAG
The DNA here is from genome assembly GCA_030142095.1 of Rubus idaeus. Classification (NCBI taxonomy): domain Eukaryota; kingdom Viridiplantae; phylum Streptophyta; class Magnoliopsida; order Rosales; family Rosaceae; genus Rubus; species Rubus idaeus. The sequence goes on from CM057969.1 coordinate 7,414,788, forward strand.
AACCAACCCATCTTCTCTCTAACTTTAATCACTCAATCCCAGCACAAACTCTTGGCTGCCAAGTCAATTCTTCTCGCCGAAGTGGTCCTCCTGTGGTTCCAAGCCCTTCGGTACTACAGCACCGCCACCATGATTTTGGCGAAGGAAAGAGGAAGGACGACACTTTTTTTTTTCCAACCAACTTTTTAATTTTCATGAAAAAAACATTTATTTAATTTAATTGCTAAAAAAAAAATGACACATGACATTAAATTTCACTTTGTATGTTTTTATTAGAAAGTCACAAAGTTAACATAACGTGACCGTCACATAGAAAAATTTCTGCGTATTTGCTTTTGTTTGGATTTTCATGAACATCTTATTAAAATTGAATACTAATTAATCCACACCATCTAGTAATGATCTGGTCGACACAATAAATTGAGGTTACTACCCTTACATATAGTATTCTAGATTTTGCTATCATTTAAAGCTATAAATAAGAAAGTTAGGCCAGTCTCCACACTTAAGAAAATCAGACCGGGATATACCTAGCTAGTACATATGAAAGAGGTTTCGTTTCGAGCTTTGAATTTGGTTAGGCAAGGATGCACCAAGAAGTATATGCATGGCATCTTGAATATCAAACGTGCCGTATGAAGGAAGTAACTATAAAAGCAATGTAAATCTTAAAGAAAAAAATCATAACATAAAGCTTAAATGTAGACCTTAAAGTACAAGACCTGGATTAAGGTTTGAGATTAAGGCAGGAATATAATTTGCACTTTTGATAGTTTTTTCTTTCCTCTCTACGTAATTCAGCTGAACTATATATGTTTTGCTGCAGAAATTCGAGAGCTCATGGCTTGGTTACATGTATCTCAAATTTTTCATAACCTCGTAAATATAATGAGATAGTTCATAAGATTGTCCGCTTTAGTGTTTGTGAGCAGGATCTTTTCTTTTGATTAAATAATAAGTCTAATTGCTAAGATTCTATATATATATATATATATATATATATATATATATTTTTTTTTTAGGGAAAGATTCTGTATATATCATAGAGTAAACAGAAAATCAAAAAAGAACTCGAGGAGAAAATTAACTTGTTGCATTGTCAGAGTCTTCTGAACCACTACAAGAGCTGCCTAATATATATGTACGTAGTCAAACTACAAGTCGTCCCAACAACTGAGAGTCTGAGACTGATATCTAATATTGCTAAATGCTAACCATCTATGTCTCTAATCTTCCCAACCAACCTATTGATGACATGTGTCAAGTTGATTTAAGCCTCACCATGGATACAGTGTTAACACTAACTGGCTCATGAATTGCTTTAGACCTGATTTGTTTTGAAACCTCTATGTTTGGGGTATTGGTTCTAAGTCTACAGTATATATATATATACTTTTAATAATAATATTTAATAATAATAATAATGGCTTGAGGTGAAGCCTCCTACCTTGACTGTTGACTGGGTACCTCATTTTGTAAAAAAAATTGTTAGAACTTCAGAAAAAAGTTGGAACAATTCGTACAAAATAATAAACCTGGAAAGCTTAATTTAAGGCAGTTTTGGCCGGAAAGAGTGCTTCGACTGAGAACAACATATTAAGGAAACATAGTTGCTTGGATGATTATTAAAACCTTGCGTTACATAATGCACATCATTAAGTGTGCTGATCACAAAGTTATAAGCCCACATACTCTTGTTGCATCTCAAACATATCCTTATTCCTTACTAGTTAGAAGATCTATGCATACATATATGCCTCCTAGAACTCATACTTGCTTCAAGGGCAGAACACAACTCTATAGTTAGTACCACCAGGGCAAGTAAATGTGCTGGTTGCATCATCCTTAGGGTAGCTGTAAGCATCCGGGCACCGGGTCTTAAAAAACCTTGAGAAATCGGTGGGCCCGCAGTTCCCAGAATTGCAACAATACTGATCAGTTTTGAATACGGTGCACGGGTTGTTACAGCCACCCGGAGCCCTCAACTGGCCGGGGCACTGTCCGTTTATATTCGCCGTGCATCTGATCCCCCTAGCGCACCCAGACGTGGGACTAAAGTCCATTGGGACATTAAACCCATCAACCAGAGAGATATCAAAGAAATCCAAGTTGTTGAATTGGTTAAGTGCATATTCGGCGAGGGTGTTTGGGGGTTGACCATAGCCTTGACATTGGAGGAGACCGCCGCAGTCACCAGTCTGGCATCTTCCACGTCCGGCTCCATCAAAGTTGCAATTGGTTCGGGCCCAAACGCGAGCCCCTTTAGTTCCAGGGCTTACGTTTAGGGTCCACGTTTGGCCGTTGCCAAGCTGTCTGCCTCCGCCTGGCACAGCGGCAGCCCAAACAGTGAAGGGGCAGTTGTTTCGGATAGTGAATGTGGCTGCATTAATGGTTGATGCAGCAAAGTAGAGGGTACTCATCCATAGGATGTGCAGAACAGCATGGTGGGCTTTGAGGAGGCTCATGATTTTGGGGGCTTACAAGAAACTATTGTATTGCTACTGGTTCTTGGTGTGGTTGTGTTTTGAAATGTGAAGAGGTTCATGAGTTATATAGAGCTGGGGATGGCACCAAATGACATCACTCTCCATCCACAAAATGACATCAGGTTCAATTATCGTATGTGGAAATAGCTGGACGGCTGGACTATTTCTTCTTTCTGATCATTCTTTTTCCATAAGATTTGTAAACCAATGGTCTGTTTTGGCTTGACTACGAGCAGTCGATCGAGCGTGTATGGTGAAGAGTAAGCCTAGCTCACTAGCTCACACATCTCACAATGGCATGCAGGGTACCTAGCTGCTAGCTCAGTAAAGGCCAATAACTTGAGGTACGTGGTGGAAGAAAAGTCCCAAGAAGGATAGATATCCCGTCATATATTATTAATTATTCCCACCCACAGGCGTAGGTTATTGGTCACATACAGTCTTCCCTATAATTGTTTACAAGTCCAGGTAGCTACTTTGACCAAAATGAAGTCTTGATTACTACTCGAAATGCCGTCTCCCTTCTCATCTTATACCCCGATTCTGTAGAAATGAGATCACACAGCCGGATCCGAGGATCGACCACCCCTATTTAATTAGAGGCTGCATTAATGGCTTAATGCCTTCAAAATGCTCGATCGCGCGAGCCGGATCTAAGGACGTTACCACATATCAATAATCAAGAACTAGTCTTATGAAAATCAGCCATAAGTATACAAAGTTAACATAGTTTTTTTATCCCACCACATAATTTGATCACATATTTTAAGCTTTTCAACAATGATCGCAGAGATTAAAAACAAATTATAAATCGTTTGATCATCAGATTGAAATGAAAACATGAAAGTACGTACATACATATGTTCGGTAAGTACAAATAGTTGGATGCTAATTTATTCTTTTTGCAAGAATCATCTTACTATATATATTATATTAATGTGTAGTGTGTCCGAAAGATGGAGTTTTTTTTTTGCTGAAACAGGATGAGCAAATAGCTCCCAACACCTCAAATTTATTAAAGAAGATGAAAGGTACAAGGGAAGGGACTAAGCCAAAATCTCCCCGAAACCAAAAACTACAGTAAAGAAACCAAACTAATAAAACCGAAATTTGGAAAGACCCAAACGATCGTCATTACAATGTGAAGCAATAAAGGTGTAGGCTGCATTCCACCACACAAAACCAGTTGAAGACGTAATAAAAAGATGGAGATTTAGTTTTGTATACTTACTGGATATGGTTTAGCTCCGTAAAAAAGTTTACTCGGATTGCATGCATGGACTTGTTTGAGGACAGGGGGAACTATATAGGCTGATTATATTGATGACTTGACTGAGGACAAATTAATGCCTGCCATAAGTATTTTATCAAAAACAAATCCTGATGGAAATCTCAAATTCCTTGGAATGTCATTGTCCAAAAAAAAATTCCTTAGAATGTTGGATTAGGCTCTTTATGATAATTTCATCATCATATTAAGACCTCGAGGTAAATGTTTTTAAACACATGCACAAAGGATGAAACCGTACGTAGCTACGAGCTATGAGCCTATGACTATGAGGCTATATATGGGAAATGGTTTATCTTCTTCTTCTTCTTCTTTTTTTTCTTCTGAATATCCCGAAAATATACTGACCATATAATTCGATTGAGTCAATATCTGCGGTTTCTAGAAGAAAAATAATGAGAAAGAAAGAAAGATGTACACCATATAATTATCCTAATTAATCCGTAAAAATTTGAGTCAATAAGTAGCTTAATTGGATAATTATTAATCACACAATAAACTTTGTGTTACATGATGCACACCATCAAGTGTGCTCCCAGTCCCTCAAATTTAACTTATTGCATCACAACTCTCTTGTTCACCATTATTGTTGTAAATAACTATCTCTAATATTGTAGATCGATTTATGGGCAGAACACAACTCTATAGTTAGTCCCACCGGGGCAAGTAAATACTACTTTGCTGGTTGTATCATCCTTAGGGTAACTGTAAGCATCCGGGCACCGGTCCTTAAAAAATTTGGAGAAATTCGTGGGCACACAGCTCCCAGAATTGCAGCAATACTCATCAGTTTTGAACACAGTACAAGGATTGTTACAGCCACCCGGAGCTTTCAGTTCGTTCGGGCATTGCCCGTTGATATCAGCCGTACACTGGATCCCCCGGTCGCACGGAGTCGTGGGGCTAAAGTCCATGGCTACATTGAACCCGTCGACGAGAGAGATATCGATGAAATCCAAGCCGTTAAACTGGTTAAGCCCATATTCGGCGAGGGTGTTAGGGGGCTGACCGTAGGCTTGACATTCGAGGAGGCCTCCGCAGTCACCGGTCTGACAGCTGCCATGTCCGGATGCGTCGAAATTGCATCCAGTTCTTGCCCAAACGCGGCCTCCCGTAGTGCCCGCGTTCACGTCTAGGGCCCACGACTCTCCCCCGTTGAGCTGCCTGCCGCCGCCTGGGACCGCACCGGCCCAGACAGTGAAGGGGCAGTTGTTTCGGATATCAAATCTGGCTGCCCTAGTGGTTGAAGGAGCAATGCAAAAGGTGGTGACCCATAGGATGGACAAAACTGAGAGGCTCTTGAGGAAGCTCATTTTATGGAAATGTTGGGTTTTGGTGTATGGTTGTGTTTTGGATAGTGAGGAAATTGATGAGGTTATATAGGGCGAGGAAAGGTAAGGAACTTGATGGAGGAGTCGAAGTGATCTGAGGTATTGAGCCAAATTTGACATGTACGTCTTCCTCATCGATCGAAGTCTATCCCTAATGACATCTTTTTCTTAATTCTTTGTTCATATTTTCCACATACGTAAACAGCAAGATAGAGTTTCATCTTTATCATATGTTTAATTTCCGCAAGAAAAAAATGGTAAGATGGACTTTTCCACTAAATTAATACTGGAGGAGCTTTGTTAATTAATGGACAAGATAGAATGATCCATACGGACATGAAAATCTAATCAAATAGAATAGAGAAGATGTAATCACGCAAGAATTTGTGGGTTGATTGGGAAATTAACGTGGCCCAGTCCACGTTGAAGAAAAGTCTCAAGGAAATAATTGTCAGCATAAGATATGTATCAAACTGGATCTTTCTGTCCATGGCATCTCAAGGAAACAGGATATTCTTATATTTACGTTTATCATTCCATTGGCTATATAAGCAGCTTATTGGTAATTCTACCATACAAATCTCAAATTCTAGCGCCAAGTTTAGCCTGAAGTAAAATAATGAAAGCCATCTCAGCTTAGTATTATAGCGTTCGAAATTCTAATATCTGCCCAAACATTCATTCTTCTTTAAGTCCGTCTTAGGGTATCATCCACTCTAAGAAGGACCAAGTGATTCTGCCCAAACAAAAAATTTACTACATAATTTTACCAACTTTACATGTATGATAATGTTATATGGTCAACGGATCTTTTTACTAGCTAGAACACAGTTTCGCAGGTGCCAAAGTTATCGATTGTTTTTGTAATTATATATATAAATATATTTTGGTGTATTCCTTTCAAAAAATAAATAACGTGTATTGGTGTTTTTATATTTTATTATTATATAGTAACTATGGATGACAACGAAAATCGAACTCAGGACCTCTCACTAGCTTATACGTACGAGAGATATCTCTGCACTCTTGGCATATGTAACTAGACTAAATGGTCGATCACATGCATATATTGATGTTTTCCTATGCTTTCTTGGCAAGAAAATTTGTTTCTTTTGTCCATAAAATTGGTTTTTTTGACACAATCACTGTAAAAACTAAATTGTTGTGCTAATAACTTTTCCTCATACCGCCGAGGTTGACCAAAATTATTAAAATAAAAAAACTTTGCTGTTAAGATTCATCTAATTATATTCAAGGGTTATTATCATGAATGGTACATGAACTATACCTCCATCTTAGGTTGACCAAAATTATTAAAATAAAAAAACTTTGCTGTTAAGATTCATCTAATTATATTCAAGGGTTATAATCATGAATGGTACATGAACTATACATTCATCTTATCGATGGTATCTGAACTTTATTTTTTGTCACAAACGATACCTGAACTTTTCGATTTTGTCTAAAGTGGTACCTGAACTTTATTTTTTGTCACAAACGATACCTGAACTTTTCGATTTCTTCTAAAGTGGTACCGGAACTTTTCGATTTCGTCTAAAGTAGTACCGTTGGTAATTTTTATTTACCGAATGTGGCCTTAGGTACCACTTTAGACGAAACCGAAAAGTTCAGGTACTATTTGTGACAATAATTAAAGTTCAGATACCATCGATAAGATGAATGTATAGTTCAGGTACCATTTTAGCTTTTTTCCCAATATTCAAATTGACAAGAGTAGCATGAAGATCCATTCTCAACTGCTTGCATGAAAAAAAACTCGGAGACCATAAACGAAGAAAAACAGACTGGTACTTATTTGAAGAAACAGGGTTGAGAAGGAATGCAGATCACATCTATGATGATAGTGAATAACTGAATATGGTTGTGGTCTAGCTCACTTGGACCAACTTTGGCAATCAAATGAGAAACGAATGAGTTTTTAAATTAGAAAAGCCATAGAAGTATATATGCACATTCCAATATTTTCTGTACTCTTCCTGATCGATCATCTGATGATTAATTTGGAGAACAACTTTCAGGCCCAGCATAAGATTTCGGGACCATTATTTATTTCACATCCAGTTCTGGAATAAAAAAGAGTCTTTTATACGATATCTACGACTCAGTTGCACGTTCACGTTAGCTTGGGATCGATTAACTGATCGATATATAGGAGCAGTTGAGGATCTTGTTTGGTTGATTGGGTTCCTTTAAGATCGAATCAATTTCTGGCTAGCTAGCTAGGTAGTTAATTTGCTTAGCAATTGTTCTCGCTATAAAAGTATGTATCTAAAAAGAGAAGGTGGACGTACTCTACGCAGTTGAGACTAGCTACTACGATGTAAGAGATCGAATTTAATTTCCAAGCATGAGTTTGCTTTAGCTTTGCTGGCCGATTTGTATTATACTTGGCTCACATTCGGACAAACTTATAACATATAATTAAGCTTAATTAAAAGCTGAGCTTGAGATTCAAACTTGGTACAACTTAATGATAACAATGAAGAATAACCAAAATTCCACAAAATTTCTGATATATAAGGAACCCAGAAAAATGTTCATTTTTCTCTAATCTAAGCTTAATTAAAAATGCTCATTTTTCTCTAAATTAGGAATTTTTTTATAGAAACGTATTGAAGATGCTCTACATCTATAACAAACGAAGACTATATATTTATAAGTCTCAAACAATTACTCTTCCATAGGAAAAAAAAAAACCAAAATCATTCCACATTAACATCCTGCATCCCCATGCCATTTGCTTGATTCGATCTCCTCCCTTTTTAACATTGCAGATAATAAAGCTTTTAACGGGTCGAGTCAAAAGTTTGAATGGAATCATGGTGTTTGAAAAAGCACCTTGCAACCAACCTTTAGAAGTGGAACGTATAAATGTATAATGACTCTAGTTGTGTGCAAATTTTTTTTTTCCCCTATAAATAGGATGATCATCAAGGCTGCATGAAAGTAGTGAACTGGAATGATATGATCATTAGTTCCTATTGTCTAAAATCTTGCATGAATAGATGGAGAGTAGATATGAGCCTGGGATGACGTACTTGCCGGAATAATACTTTGAAGCTTTATTCCAATCCCCACCGGGTTTCTTACGGGGAGTCGTACGTTCTAGGTTCAGATTTGCTCTCCGTTCTCTCATCTGAGATTCTGAGGACAGGGACCAAAGCCAAGAAGTCGGGCAAGGCTTTAATTAGCTTCATCTATTAATTACACTAACAGTCCCTTCAATAGCCAATTTAAATTTTGCCATTTATTGATTAACTTATGTGTGTATTTTCTCTTTAATTGTCTGTAGGTCAGGACATAGGGCCTCTAGCATTTGCGTAACACTGCTGCGTTGTTTAAATTATTGATGCAGTTGAACATTCCATCATAAACTCGTATTTTATTCTTAACATATATGCACATATAGAGAAACGTACATTCACACTTTGTAATAGTACGTCCCGCTAGCTAGGGCAAGTAAAAGTGCTTGTTTGGATAATCCTTAGGGTAACTGTAAGCATCCCGGCCAGCACCGATCTCTTAAACAATACTGAATACTGTCCGTTGATATCCCTGCGCAGGACACCCTACCTTTGATCCCCCAAAGATTCAACCATCGGAGGTGGGACTAATTAAATTCCATCGGATCAATGATGTTGGGTAAATTAAGGATCAATGATGTTGACATATATGTTGGAAACTCGCTAAAATTTTATAAATGTCTCTCGGATATAAAATTTGTCATCTGATATTTAGATGATTAGTCTACGTAGTTTGTGATGATTGGATGCAAGTATGTAACTATGGATTATTTTATTTTTCGGATAAATCTTTCTCTTAATATAACTTTGTTACTCAATATTCGGAAAATGCAGCGTTGTATTAATATTATAAGTTCTTTGTTTTAAACATTTCCTGAAAGTAGACAATAAGTTTTAAAGTTTAAACAAGCACGGCATAACATTAAATCTGTCATTTTCGCATCCATATGTTAGAAATACATCAACACTTAGTAGCTAATTGTAAACAGTACATGACAATCAAAATTTGTAGAAGAGCGCATGTTTATTTGAAGTCATTTTTGTTACACAGTACGTACCACAGAATACAACAAGAACAAGAAAGTAGAAACATACATTATTCATAGGCCAATATATCAAATATTGGACCCTCCTCAATTACTCCTCACTCCTGTCACTTACCATCTCCAAAGGGAAATAATTACGAGGGTTTCCTCCTGGGCAAAATACAACCCTATAGTTAGTCCCACCAGGGCATGTAAATGTGCCAGTAGGATCATCCTGAGGGTAACTATAAGCATCCGGGCACCTAGTCTTGAAAAACCTTGAGAAATTGGTCGGTCCACAGCTCCCCTGCCCATTTGTGCAGCAATATTCATTGGTCTTGAAAACAGTACACAAGGGTTTTGGCACCCACTTGGCACCCACTTGGCACCCTCAACTCTCAAGGACACTGCCCGTTGATGTCCGCGGTGCACCGAATTCCCCTACACTCGCCTGTAGTCCGGCTGAAGTCCATAGGAAAGTTGAAGCCATCGACTAAGGAAATGTCGATGAAGTCCATGTTGCCAAATTGATTAAGGGTGTATTCCGCCAAGGTGTTGGGAGGGACACCCCATCCCTTGCACTCTAGGACACCTCCACAATCTCCCGTGGCACAATGGCCGCGGGCCCGCGGCCACTACCATCAAAGTTGCAATTGGTACGGCCCCATATGCGCGCCATGGCCGTCTCCACGGCAACATTGAAAGTTCAGCTTTGGCCGCGGTCTAGGCGGCGGCCACCACCAGAGAGGCGGCCGCCCAAACAGTGTAAGTGCATTCGTTACGGATTTGGAAAGTAGCTGCATGGGGGGAGATAATGAAGAAGAGGGCACTCAAGAAGAAGAGAAGGGACATGTGAAAGTTGGCTAAGGACCTCATAATTAATGGCTAGAACTTCGTGTTTTGGAGAACTATTGTGAATGGGTTTATATAGATAGACTGAGGGACGCTTTAAGGGACTCGGATCCTCTCCTCACCAAGAGGAGAGAGATTGCCTCACCAAGAGATCTTGGCCGTCCATTTCGAAATGGAGGGCCAAGATTGTTTACACTTTTGGGGTGGGGTATGAAGTTTAGGAAAAGTGCAAGAGATCTGGGCCGTCCATTTCAAAATGGACGGCCCCCAGATCTCTTGGTGGGGAAATAAGAGATAGATGGGGGTGAGGAGAGGATCTCAATCCCGCTTTAAGTTTGTATTTATGTAGAGAGTTACAGATGGATATTTTCAGTGAAAGGAGGAGGCGGCGCGGCTACGTAATTGCGCCTACCTGTGTAGTTTTAATCATAATGTAGATAGGACAAATTCTATTTTGCTTCTTCTACATATATAAGCACCAGCTGTTCCTGATAACACAGACTCGATCGAACCATTTTTCTTCATGCGCGCCATATATAGCAAATCAATGTCACTCCATGACTCCATATTCATCTCTATTTTCTTTCTTTTTCTCTCACACACGTGCATATATATATATATATATATAAAATATTCAACAGTACATTAATATATTAATAGATCAAATAAATTAGTTCGATATAAAAGTATACTAGCTTCATGTACTGGTAGACTAGTTTGGTTGATCTCGAACTAGTCTATCTTTGTGTTGAATTAACTAATCTACTTAATAGACCTTTATATCTGACTATCTATAATGGTTAACAATATTCGTATATTTGGAGAGCCATGAGACCCAATCCTCCAAGCCAATATCTCTAATTCTTGTAGCCCTAATTATATTAATTATGAAAAATGCTTTGAAAAGCCATCAAGTATACACATATACATTATGTGCAGGTATGATGTTGCATTGGAAGTGAATACATTTGGAGTTTTGAATGTGCTAAACTTTGCAAAGAAATGCTTGAAATTGGAGATGGTTGTCCACGTTTCAACAGGTTAGTCTTTGTTTTTTGAGAGCATTTTTAGCAGATCTTTTATCTTAACTCCTTAGCTATTTTAGAGAGCATGTTTAGTTTTTCAGCTATTTTAGCAGCTATCTCCTAAGAGCATATTCAACAATGATACATGTTTTTAAAGTTAAAATACCTAGAACAATAAGATTTAGATATCAATTTAACAATTTCACTCCAACAACACTAGCTATTTATTAGTCGATGTAAAAAATTTCCATCAAATAATACATTGACACGTGGAGAAAGAGAAGAGAAAAGAGGAGAGAGAAATATAGGTATTGGTATAGCTATTTAGATTTTCTAGCTATATTTAGCTACCAGTTTAACAAAAAGTTAAATTTAACTTTAGATACTCTACTGAAGCTAATTTTTGATGCAAAGTAGTTATAATTACTAAAATCTCATGTTAGCTACTCTGTTGGAGATGTTCTAAGTGACTTTCTATTTAGTGTTTAGCTATATGACTCCTAAATATAAAGAGCGAGATGAGACTTTCTATTATTTTTGTTAATTTAAAACATTCATTTTTAGTTGTTTTGTGTAATTATTAAATATATTTAAGCTATTTTTTATTCATTAAAAAATAATTTAAATTCAATAAAGTAGAGAGTATTGGTACATACATATTTTCAAACTGACTAACCAAAATAGTTTTTTACCTACTTTAGTAAAAAATTATTAAAAAATAACTAACATTATTAAAGATAGTCTGAGAGTGTTGTTTTAGCTTTGCTACTGTACTAATGGATTTTGATCGTATGTACAATATCATTGGCATTTCCAACTCATTTGCACGCACTTATGCGTCTTGAATTTGCTTCACCTATGGTGTATGTTTTTCAGCTTATGTGTGTGGTGAAAGGGGAGGGCTCATACTAGAGGACTCTTCTTCAATGGATGATATGGAAAAAAAAAGCCACTAAATTTGACTTGAAAGTACATGAAAAGAAAATGGTGGATATTAAATTGAAAGAACTACAAGCACAAAACGCTTCAGAAGAAGTTATTACAAGTACAATGAAGGACTTTGGCACTGCAAGGTTTAGAGCTTCAACCAACTTCTCCCTATAAACTCTTAAATTTAAGTTTTATTGGACTTTATTAATTACATATTATTGGTCGTCTTTTTTCAATCTGTTAGGTCTAAATTTTATGGATGGCCAAATACGTATGTGTTTACAAAGGTAATGGGAGAAATGTATCTAGGACGCTCAAAAGGAAACTTATCTATTGCCATTATACGTCCAACTATGATTACCAGTACTTATAAGGAGCCATTTTCGGGCTGGATTGAAGGTTTCAGGTAATGAGCATGTGAACCTTATTATTATTTGTAATGTATATGTTTGACCCCCCAAAAAAAAATTGTTCCTAATGTACCGGACTTGGAATAAGACACCTACTTTATTAAAAACTAAAATCTTTTTATATCATCAATATTTTCAAGAGCATGATTGTATTTATATTTGGTTTTTTGTCAATCATTCTTGAAAATGATGAGATACAAGAATCAAAATATTTTTGTATCTTATTCTTTTCAAGGTTCACAAGAATATAGATATATGTTTGACCAAAAAAAATCATGGATACATCGTATTAATTAAATTTTGATGATTACGTACAGAACCTATGATAGCTTAATTGGTGGTTACCGGAAAGGGAAGATCACATGCATACCTGTCGATCCTATGTCAGTAGCAGATATGGTGAGTTTAAGAAGCTGTTTGCATGTTGACATGAATTATTAGCTTCCCTTGTTTGATCAACTGAATCTCTTCACAGGATTTATCGAAATTCGAATTTATTCTCGAGTTAGGTGTCCCTCTGATGTGCAAAACTAAACTGAAGAAGTTTTATTAATTATTGAATTATGTATGCAGATTCCGGTTGACATGTTGGTAAATTCGAGAATTGTATCGATGATAGTTAATGCGAATAAATTTCGCAAAATCATTTATCATGTGGTAACCTCATTGCAAAATCCCCTAAAATTCTCTGATTTTAATAACTTTATGTTCCAATACTGCACCAAAAATCCATGGCCTTTTGATGATGGATGCCCCGTCAAAGTTGGTAAGTTGAAAATGGTGAGAACTATGGCTGCTTTTCACTTGTACATGCAAATCCGCTCCATGCTACCTTTGCAGGTTGGTTTGTTTGTTTGTTTTTTCTTTTCTACCACAACGTACGTACACTAATTTATTGATATTCTTGTAACCTTGTTCTTCATTAATTAGTTTTCTTTCTTTCTTCTTTGAAGGCATTAAAGTTCCTGAACAAGGAATTTGACCAATATTTTCAAGACATATACGTTAATTATAACCGGAAAGTCAAATCGGTGATACGGTTGGTTGAGATCCTCGGACCACTTTTTCTATTCGAGGGCATGTACGTATGTTTTGTTTCGCTAATTCGATGACTAAACTTAAATTAAGTTGTCTAATTATGTGTATCATGCTTGCATGTTTGCATCAATTAATGTGATGTGTGTTCACATTTTCGTTTGTAGCTTTGATGACACCAATTCAGAGGAATTGCGAAGGATAGCAAGTGAGAAGTACCTAGATGCAGGTGATTATAATTTCGATCCGAAATGCATTGACTGGGAAGACTACTATATGAATACTCACGTTCCTGGCCTCGCGAAGCATGTTATTATCAAACACAGCCAAAGCCGGCTTTGAATTTATATATGCTTCTTGTGTTGATATTGTGGGGAGCAGAATAAGTGTAATGGCTACTATAATAAGAGTTTGCGAGTGTTGTATTTTGCAATAATCAAGATCTAGCTATAAGAACAAGTCTTAAAATGGAATCAATGTTTATGGGGCGGGCCCCTTATGATCTTTTAAGTGTACTTTTACGTATGATGATATATCAAATTATTCATTAATTCATATTATGTGAAATTGTGCACCAGGGTGTAGTCCAGTTGAACAAGGCAGTGGTTTGCCCGGTCCATATCCTGGTTCGAGTTGCATCCTCCTCACATTTCTCAAACTTAATTTGGAGCGGATATGTGCCTGAGGGATTGGAATAAAGCTTAAAAGTATACTATTCCGTCAAGTCATCCCCTGCCAGGCTCATATCTACGTACTTTCCATCTATTCATGCAAGATTTTAGGCAATAGGAACTAAATGTTTTGGTGTGGTTTGTCGGGGTGCCATTATAGTGTAGGGACTAAGTCATGCAAGGATAACACGAGTAAGTATAGTGGTTCACCTCCCCTTGTAGGGAGGCTACGTCCACTTGAGTAATTCACTAAGTAGTGGAACTACAAGAGACTAAGTTTGAGTCTATGTATTGTCCAAGTCTAATTGCTAGGTGAGGGGTTCCTTTTATAGATAAGGAAGCCTCTCTCACATTACATTTATCCGATGTGGGATGCTAGTGCAACAAATGTAATAAAGTACTTGTCGTGAAGCCTTTTGGCGAGCATGGGAGGGACGCCTCCCGACGAGGTCTTGGTCGGCTTCCACCATGGCGAGGTAGCTCGGGTGTTGGGCTAGGTCCCGCATGTCGTGGCCGGGGTCCCACACGTCATGTGGGCCCGCTAGGAGTGTGTTGATTATGCTTGGCGGCATGTGGTATATGTAGTACGAACAAGTTCCCCAAGTCACCGAGTAAGAGGGTTTTCTTGGTTGGGGAGTTGAAAAGCTGATGTCGTCAAGCATAAGTGACATACGGGCATGTCCTACCCATACTAGTCCCCCAAGTCCTCAAGGAAGAAGAGCCGCGTCAAGCCTCGCCAAGTATGCATGTCGGTGCCAAAAGGAGACACGATAAAGTTGCATAAGTTCCTGTCAAGGAGAGAAAAGCATATGAAGTACATATGAAGCAAGAATGGATTGCACGGGGCAATGATATTGTGACGTACAAGTCAAGTGTACAAGTAATATATCATGGATATATGAAGTGTGTGTTGCATTATGATTGTATGCAAATAATGTGTATATGTATGTATGTGTGAGGACCGAAAGTCCCCCGAGTATAAGCAAGTAATTAATGGAAGGTGAAAAGAATTCAATTGTTGGAACAACGATGGTTGAGGAATTCAATGTTCCATTAATGCGAATGAGCGCGGCGTGAGTACGGAGCGCAAATTATCGTAAAGGAAAAGTGTGATACGAGGCATAACGTATTTTGTACAACGAGTACGAACAAGTCCCCCAGTCAAGGAGAGGTCGTTGTGTTTGTTTAGTAGTTGTGCGGTGCCCTACCATGGTTTTTGTTAGGCACACGCTTGTTGTAAACGATTTAGTTGTCGTGTATGGGCCCCAGCTGAGCCCGAGAGAGTCCCCCAACTCCCTAAGTGTTTGGCCAAATTGTTCGTATGGGGGTCATTACGTCTGAATGGTTGACGTAACGGGCACCAGGGAGCTAGCCCGGTTGGAGCCCTTGTTTCCGAGGGGGTCATGCCTGATCAATGACAAATTGTGACCTGTCCCTGGATTGTAGCTGGTTATAGTCCCGTAGGGAATGCTTGACTGTAAGTGGTCGGAGACCGTGATTGCTCGGAAGTAATGATTGCTCGTAGAGCATAAGCTGCATGTTGGCAGTTTGATGTATTCGAGGGATACAAGGGTAGCGGGTGTCCATATCAATTGTGAATATGACCCGATGAGTAATAATGCGCATGGATGATGAGCATGCGTGCATGTAAGCATTTAATTGGATATGCAATTAAATGTAGGCATGTGTTTATCATATAGTAGGAATGCTACTAAAACATGTATAATGTGTAATATGTCATGGTGCATGAACATATTGAAGTATGTATGAATACATGTTGTAGGCATGCTTAAAAGGTATAAAAGCATGTTGGTAGCTCTAAGTAATAGAGCGTAATTGTGAACACTTAGCCGGTGCCGATAGGAAGAGGCGTAAGTGTTGTGTGATTTTGTTGGAGTTGTTCGAGCGTAGAACTCTATTTTGTTTGAAGAGCGTAGCGTCATGGTAGCGGTACACCCGTGACATGCTAAATGAAATTTGATCGACGCTCCTCAAAAAATAAAGTAAATGATTAGTATATACGTAGAAATCATGAATGAAATGTGGGCTATACGTAGCATAGAGCTAGTGAAGACTACATCATTAACCTAAGCATGTAGGTTAATATTGACTTGATGACACCATTGTAGACAAATAAGCTAGTCGTGCTAGCATGTACTTGTAGTAGAATTACCCGTGAGATAATTAGCATGTAAGTTGATGTTTTGAATCAAATACATAGGGAATGCATGCAGGTGGGCACGTGCAGTGTCATATTGGACATATCAATGTGTAAGATAAGTATAATATATATGCTTGATATGTTTGCATGCTTTGACATGTGAGCTAGGGAGCATATATTGTTTGACCATAATTATATAGGGAATACGACAAGCATGCTTGCAATATAGAAGTGATTATATACAAATGACCATACTTTGTGGTAGTTCACGTGTGGCCTATAAGGCTAGGTGTAATGTGTGAACACAGGAATCAGGGTGGTGTCCAGCTGAGAAGCTTTGTGAGACACCGACATGCATATGCATAAATACTTGTTTTTATGCTAGTACAAGCTTGTGGGCATATTTAAATATTTGTTTTGACCAAGTGTGCCCGAACAAGTAGACAAGTAGTACTCAACTGCTCATAATTGAAGTGTGATGCTTAATTGCTTATGGTCAGAGAGACATGTGATCATGTTATTACTGTGACACGTGCGTTTGCAAGCAGAGAGTAATAAATCGTCAAAGAGAATACAAGTAAGAGATCTTAGGTTTTCTTCTCAAGAGTGCTCTGCTAGCTGAGCGCGATGTGTGCGCCTGAGAGCTGAGGTGGTTGTTGATCAGTGAGGCTGGATGTCCAGAGAATGGATTGTTCTCCTCCGCTAGCTCACGAACGAGTTTGTGTAGACCGAGAGGTCAGTCCCCCAGCCTTGCTGCCTATGTTAAAGCCCGAGTACCCGGATGGGTGTTGTGCCTTGATAACCGTTGTCCTCTGTTGTAAAGAGCGCAGAAGCCCATCGATCAAGCCCTCAAGGGTCGATGTCAGTTGCAAGTGGTCGGACGGGGTCACGAGGTGTGTTATCGGCTCGGGTGAGCTGATTGGTCAATGGCAGCTGGATATCTGTCCGTCAGATTTGAGTGAACCATGAAGTGGGCTAGGCGCTCGAAAATCGAGCGGACTCGAGTGTGAGCGAACGCCTGCAACTCAGCCGGGGAAGACGACACTCGAGTGAGTTTCTGTATGGAGCTGATTAACGGCAAGGACTCGATCGAGTCCAGAGGGTGGTGATGATGATGATCAAACCTGGACTCGAATGGAGGTCTCGGGTCTCGAGAAGCTCAGACTGGATCGAGCTGATTACTGGTTGGATCACAGTCGTGAGGTCCTGTTCCTCGAATTGCTCCCTGGGCTCGAGTTTAGCAGAGAAGGATGTGCTCGAGATGCCAGCCAGGTGTGTTCGCCTGAGGTGAAGCTCGCTCGGGCTGTCGAGTGAGGAGAGTCGATCGGTGGTGTCGACGAGGGGACTCGAGCAAGGATGACTCGGGTCAGAACCGGGGACTCGGGTCAGAGATGGTGTTGTTGCTCGAGGGCTCGGAGGGATCGAGAAGTCGATGTCGACCGGGTGTATTCGATCGAGAGCATGGGCTACGTCGATCGAGCAGTGGAGATGGCGCTCGATGGAGGACACAGTCGGTCATGAGTCGAGTGACCGTCCTTCTCGGGTGGTTGTGCAAAGGAATTGACTCCATGTTCGTTGAACGTGCTCTCGAGAAGACAGAAGTGAGCTCTGGGTGTTCAGAGTACACCAACAAGTGTCCATAGTAAATGGGTACAAAGTGGATGGTTTATCTTGATGCAAGACCCGAGTGAAGGTACTAGGGGATTTGGGTTTGAGTTTTGCTTTGTTGCTCACCGAGAAGGTGGGCTGAGCCTCGAGCTGAATTTTTGTTTTTGTTTGTCGAGAGGTTGGTCTCAAGGTGATGGAATCAAGCTCTTGGGTGATGCTCGAGTGAAGGATGGTACCCGAGAAGGGTGATGCTCGAGAAGGGTACTCGATGAATTGATTGTATGGGCAGCTCCATGGTGAGATTGACTGGCCGAGTAGATATGAGTTTGACCAAGAGAGGTGGGTTGACAAAGTATTGCACTGGGAGTGACACGAGTGAGCAATTGTATGAGCGCCTTGTAAGAGTTGATTTTTTTTGTACTCGAGTGAGAATGGAACTCGACAAGGTGTACCCGACAAGGTGACTCGAGAAGGTGTGCTCGAGGAGGTGACCCGAGAAGGTATACCCGACAAGGGGTGCTCGAGGAGGTTTTGTTTGAGCTTGGATAATGCATTTGACCAAGAGAAGTTGGTTGACCAAGGGTGCTCGAGTTTGACCAAGGGTTGACCAAGGTCACGAGTGAGCTAGTTGCCCATCCTAGATGCTTGGGTGAACGAAATGAATTTTTGTATCTCTTCCCACAGACGGCGCCAAATGTTTCGGTGTGGTTTGTCGGGGTGCCATTATAGTGTAGGGACTAAGTCATGCAAGGATAACACGAGTAAGTATAGTGGTTCACCTCCCCTTGTAGGGAGACTACGTCCACTTGAGTAATTAACTAAGTAGTGGAACTACAAGAGACTAAGTTTGAGTCTATGTATTGTCCAAGTCTAATTGCTAGGTGAGGGGTTCCTTTTATAGATAAGGAAGCCTCTCTCACATTACATTTATCCGATGTGGGATGCTAGTGCAACAAATGTAATAAAGTACTTGTCGTGAAGCCTTTTGGCGAGCATGGGAGGGACGCCTCCCGACGAGGTCTTGGTCGGCTTGCACCATGGCGAGGTAGCTCGGGTGTTGGGCTAGGTCCCGCATGTCGTGGCCGGGGTCCCACACGTCATGTGGGCCCGCTAGGAGTGTGTTGATTATGCTTGGCGGCATGTGGTATATGTAGTACGAACACTAATGATCATATCGATCATTCCAGTTCACTACATGCTGCCTTGATCATTCTATTTATAGGGAAAAAAAAGTCTAAAAATTGTTGAATATATAAGATATCATGCATGAGCCATGACAGTCTTCGCAGAAATCCACTTGTTAACAAAAACCAGATTTGGAAATTCCTCAAAGCCAATATATGCACCAACCACAGAATCTTAATGGAAAGCTGTAGAAAGAGGTCCTGCACATCTTTCTCGAAGGAATTGACGATCGGTCGAGTGAATTCCCATCAATGATCAAATTCCATTCACCAGCCTTGTGGTAATTGTGGAAGAAGAAGAGTGGGATCAAACCCCTCTCATCCTAACCCTAAACCCGCCGACAACAGTAAACCCTTAACCAAAGATCAGTCAGTTTATTGACACGTTGGTGACAAATAGTTTTCAAGCAACTTGAGTTGCATTATCAGCAAATCAAAACATCCATAATCCAAAAAAAAAAAAAAGTTTAATCCTCAAGTTGAACAAGAAAAACGATCACAAAAAACTTGCTACATGAAACTCAGTTCCAGCAACTTGCTAAAGGGAAATATCAATAACATAAGAGGCTTCAAATGCTCATTCAAGTACGAGCAGGAACACCAGCTCCAGCAGGTCGGGGTCCCTGACCAGGTGCACCAGGCCTTGGGGCATCATCCCCGCGTCTGATGAATCTCTGTGGTGGCTCCTGTTGGTGCCCTCACAACGTGAGAGTGGATAGCACAAGACACAGTACTGCATCTTAGCATAAGGCGTACGTTGGTGACAAATAGTTTTCAAGCAACTTACCGCAAGAGGTGTTGGACTTCATTCTTAATTGAAGCCCACGTGAGGAACACGTGAGATGTCCAAAAGATTCCGGTGGTACAACAACTATCATGTGTTCACGAATCACGACGTATTTAAAAAATAAGTTACAAGAAACACGGGATACACAACTCCAGAATTTTCGATTAATTATAACGTATGTGTTGAAAACGAGAAATATACGTTTTCGTTGTTTTTTGAAAACGAGGTACACGCATATTGTTAAATATGCACCGCGATTAAACTGAAATAAGAAGCTCTGATTGGACCAAAGCAGCCCCTTTTCAACTGAGATTTTTTAATTTCATCATAATTCCAAATTAAGCATTAATTCCATCATTTCTTCCTGTCACTTAACCTTCTTCTCAGCTTAGACAAGAGCTGAGCAAATGTGCCAGTCTTCTCTATTCTTCAAGACCGATTTGTTCATGCAGATCCCTCTTCTAATCATCCATCTGTCTGCAACTCTGTCTCTTAGAAGTTAGAACTCAACGAAAACTTTATCAGTTCTCTGGTCCGTTGCAAACTACACTACCGCAACATTTGTTTATAACATCTTATATGCATGAGCCTTTTTATTTCCTGCAATGCCCCTGGTAGACATCAATTTTGTCTCTCCTCTCTTGTTTCTCTGTCCTCTATCTCACTGCAAGTCCCATACTCCCACTACATTTGTTTATAATATATCTATGCATTAGCCTTTTTTAATTCCTACAATGCCCCTGGCAGACATCAACTCACTCTCTCTCTCTCTCTTCCTGCTCACAGCCATCCGCCCATCACCAACGCTATCTCTAGATTCCCACTACATTTGTTTATAATATCTTATATGCATCAGCCTTTTTATTTCTTACAATGCCCCTGGAAGACATCAACTTTGTCTCTCTCTCTCTCTCTCTCTCTCTCTCTCTCTCTCTCTCTCTCTCTCTTCTCTTCTCTCTCTCTCTCTCTCTCTTTCTCTCTTCTCTCTCTTTTTTCAATGCTATCTCTAGACTCTAGATGGAGAAATTATTGCATGGTCCCGGATCATGCTTTTATGGTGGTCGGGTTGATCTCAGGCCGTCGATTTAATATAAAATATTCTAAGTGAACAGTATATATAAATATTTTATATTAAATCGATGGCTGAGATCAACCCGGACCACCATAAAGGCATGGTCCGGGACCATGCAATAATTCCTCCTCTAGATGGACACATATGAAGTACGAATATGCAGAGTTGTGGTGAGATTTTTAGTGAAGAGAGTGTGAATGAATGAATGAATGTACAAGGGCATTATAGGAAACAAAAAGGCTGATGCATATAAAATATTATAAACAAATGTAGTGGGAGTGTGGTTTGCAAATTTTCACTCCCCCTTTTTTTTGGCAAACGGCCTAAACACGTGGTTAGTTTTTTTTTCTTTTTTTGAACATGTGGTTAATTAGATTCATATTATTTCACGTTAGAGACTGAGGTGTTAACTCAAGCCTATATAATGGTAATGTACTTATTCTCTTATGCATTGTAATCAAGCCGAAACAGCAATACAACAAAGTCATTTTCTTCTTTCTTCCTCCTCAGAAAACCTCTGCAATTCTATGATATTTCTTCATCTTCAACCCAAATTCTTCTATCCTATCCTGAGTTTCAGCAGGCTTTCATCTTTATCTTAGGAGAAATACCAAAACGTCAATATAAAATACTACACTCAGCTTAGACTTCACTTGTCACTCAATTTTTAGTACACCTACTATACTTCATCTAGAAACTCTCCCTATCTAGCTCTGTGAAACTTATCTCTAGCTACAATGGAATTTGAGACCATTCTAGGATACCTGGAGAACAAGACTATCTTAATTACTGGAGCTACCGGCTTTGTAGGAAAGGGTACTATTTGCTTAACACCTCTCTCTCTCTCTCTCTCTCTCTCTCTCTCTCTCTCTCTCTCTCTCTCTCTCTCTCTCTCTCCTCTGAAAACTCAAGTTGTTTTCAAAGCTATTTTCTAGAAAGCTCAAGTTGTTAGGCCAAAAATTGTCTTACACTTGAGGCTCTTAAAAAAAAACAATTGTCATTTATACACCCTAAGAGCTTGATTGGAAAGATTTGCAATTGCAGAGATTCAAAAACTCACGAGATTTGTTTTGACATCATGATAAAGTTGTTGATCGATTTACCACTATTCTTAAAATACCTACATTGTGAGGATGTGAGTCAGCAATTATTTTATAATTACAACAACTTTTAATACTCATGCAGTACTGGTGGAGAAAATATTAAGAGTTCAACCAGACGTGAAAAAGCTCTACCTTCTTTTAAGAGGTTCTGATGCCAATTCTGCCACTGAACGCATGCATAATGAGGTATATAAAAGAAAATTTCAAATATAACTTCCATAGAATTACTAGACACTTACTTTCATGTACATTTTATTAATTGACTTATTTATGTATGAATTATTAAGATCACAGGAAAAGAGTTGTTCAAGGTTCTGAGGGAGAAATGGGGTGCAAATTTTGATTCCTTCATATTAGAAAAAGTTGTTGCTCTATCAGGAGATGTAACTTTTGAAGACCTTGGAGTGAAGTCATCCAAACTGAAGGAAGAAATGTGCAATGAAATACAAATTATACTTAATTCTGCAGCAATGACTAAGTTTGATGAGAGGTAATCGGTTATATATATATATATAGAGAGAGAGAGAGTTCATTTGCAGAAAGAACACGATTTTTTATTTATTTTAAAGTCAGAACCACCCTATCTAACCTATAATTGCAGTATAATTCAATAATGAGAAATTCTATTAAGACCTTCAAATTTGCTCACATGACCTCTTATACTTTTTGCACATCTTTTTTGCTTTTAAAATACAAGATTAGCTTACTAAACATCTTCTAAATTCCTAAAATACTACGATGATATAATTCACATTAAATATACAAAATTACTACTATAATTCTAAATTTATTCACCACACATCCATTAGTTTAACAAATAATATAAATTTTTATGTCACATGATCTATCATAGTTTTAATTCTTATTAAATATATATAAATATTTTAATGAGTATGTAGTGAAATTAGAAAATAAAAATAGATAAGAAAAAATAATAAAGAATACAATCTAATATTATTAAATTGGAAACTCTAGAGAAAATAAGCATAATATCTTTTTGGTATAATTATTGTCCTTAATAGTCATTTTATACGATGTTATAAATGTCATTTAATAATTCATAATGGAGTAAGGTCAAGTAAGCAAATTTGGGGGTTCCAGTAGAAACACTCTTCAATCATTGTAGTTGTACATCTTTTATGTTTCTAATTCAAGAATTATCCATACAAAATATCGGTCAATTAGGATATATTTGTTTAGATCTTTTATATAATAATATTAATTTATATTTAACTATTTGACTCATATTAGAAGCATATAAATGTGGAGAATATATGTAGGAAGAATTCTATGCTTGAAAATATCGAAAAATCAAAATTTATTGAGTGACAATAAGAAAATTAAAAAAAAAATTCATCCAGCCTATTTAAATGGACATGCATGCTGGGAAAAAATTCTTATCTAATTGAAAAAAAAAGGCACCAAATATTTGTATGAATCCGAAAAGAAAGTATGTTAAGTTTTGAGGAAATATTGTTGTCAAATTACACTTATTAGTAATTTGCTATTTTTAAAAGCTGCAAACCTCCTATTTCAGCCATTGGATGACTCTGATCGATATGAACTTTATTCAAAACATATGTTTGTTCCAACCATTTAACTTTAGATTCAAGGGTCACTACATTATCTTTTTTTTTTTAAATAATTCAAGGAATATATTTGAACACATTTTCTTGATCTGGGATTGATGTGTCAGATTTTGTTTTTTAGCATAAACCACAATTTTTATTGATAAATAATAATAGTAAAATTACACATGCATAATGACCCAACTACATGAGGATTTCCAATGTCAGTCGTCATATAAATATATATATATATATATATGACCCACCCACTAAATCATTCATTTTTTTAGACATCCAAGATAGTTGGTATTGTTATTTGGCACCAAAATTGTCTCATGCTCAGTTAAAAGATAAACTCTACAAAAAAATAAGTTAGAAAATTTGGTATTTAATTTATATCAAACAAATAAACAAACACAATTAATGTATCGATCCAAAACTAATATTTGAATATAATAATGACATTTGAAGATAATTAACCGCATAATGACATTTCATATTAACCACCATAGGTTAATTCTAGTTCCTGATGTTATTCAGAATGTTTATTTCAATGATTGTAATCGTATTTACAATTAATATATGTTTACTAACTTTCCTTAAAAAAAAAACTGCTAAATGATTTTGAATTTGCTTTATATGAAAATTTATCTAAAAATTGAATAGTTTGGCTTGTTCAAACAAGATCAATGTGGGTCCTTACTATAGCTTGATCCACTGGCATATCATATATCATTTGTAAGCTAAGCCAAATCGAAGATCATTTAGTTATTCATATTCAAACGGACCACACTTGTTTATGTATGACATGATAATATATTTTTAATTAATTTTTATTTTTATTATTTTTTAATTTACCACCCCTTCCCACTCCACCGTACCCCACCCATCATATGATGCCAATGAGATTTTAATCAGTGATCTCCACAATGTTGGTTATTTTATATAATCAACAAGACACAACTCATCTGTATTTTTAATTAATTAAATGTCAATACATATAAATAATATATATATATATATATTTATATATTATGTGCAGGTATGATGTGGCACTGGAAGTTAATACATTTGGAGTTTTGAATGTGCTAGACTTTGCAAAGAAATGCTTGAAATTGGAGATGGTTGTCCACGTTTCAACAGGTTAGTCTTTGTTCTTTTAGAGTGTTGTTTTAGCTTTGCTACTGTACTAATGGATTTTTGATCGTATGTACAATATCATTGGCATTTCCAACTCATTTGCACGCGCTTATGCTTCTTGAATTTGCTTCACCTATGATGTATCTTTTTAGCTTATTTGTGTGGTCAAAGGGGAGGGCTGATACTAGAGGACTCTTCTTCAATGGATGAGATGGAAAAAAGAGCCACTAAATTTGACTTAAAAGTACATGAAAAGAAAATGGTGGAGAGTAAATTGAAAGAACTACAAGCACAAAACGCTTCAGAAGAAGTTATTACAAGTACAATGAAGGACTTTGGCACTGCAAGGTTTAGAGCTTCAACTAACTTCTCCCTATAAACTCTTAAATTTAAGTTTTATTGGATGTTATTAATCACATATTATTGGTCGTCTTTATTCAATCTATTAGGTCTAAGTTGTATGGATGGCCAAGTACCTATTTGTTTACAAAGGTGATGGGAGAAATGTATCTAGAACACTCAAGAGGTAACCTATCCATTGCAGTAATACGTCCAACTATGATTACGAGTACTTATAAGGAGCCATTTTCAGGTTGGGTTGAAGGTTTCAGGTAATGAGTATGCATGTGAGCCTTGTTATTATTATTATTATTATTATTATTATTATTATTATTATTATTATTATTATTATTATTATTATTATTATTATTATTATTATTATTATTATTATTATTATTATTATTATTATTATTATTATTATTATTATTATTATTATTATTATTATTATTATTATTATTATTATTATTATTATTATTATTATTATTATTATTATTATTATTATTATTATTATTATTATTATTATTATTATTATTATTATTATTATTATTATTATTATTATTATTATTATTATTATTATTATTATTATTATTATTATTATTATTATTATTATTATTATTATTATTATTATTATTATTATTATTATTATTATTATTATTATTATTATTATTATTATTATTATTATTATTATTATTATTATTATTATTATTATTATTATTATTATTATTATTATTATTATTATTATTATTATTATTATTATTATTATTATTATTATTATTATTATTATTATTATTATTATTATTATTATTATTATTATTATTATTATTATTATTATTATTATTATTATTATTATTATTATTATTATTATTATTATTATTATTATTATTATTATTATTATTATTATTATTATTATTATTATTATTATTATTATTATTATTATTATTATTATTATTATTATTATTATTATTATTATTATTATTATTATTATTATTATTATTATTATTATTATTATTATTATTATTATTATTATTATTATTATTATTATTATTATTATTATTATTATTATTATTATTATTATTATTATTATTATTATTATTATTATTATTATTATTATTATTATTATTATTATTATTATTATTATTATTATTATTATTATTATTATTATTATTATTATTATTATTATTATTATTATTATTATTATTATTATTATTATTATTATTATTATTATTATTATTATTATTATTATTATTATTATTATTATTATTATTATTATTATTATTATTATTATTATTATTATTATTATTATTATTATTATTATTATTATTATTATTATTATTATTATTATTATTATTATTATTATTATTATTATTATTATTATTATTTATAATGTATATGTTTGACAAAAAAAAACTTTTTCCATGGCCTAACGTACCGGATTTGGAATAAGACACCTATTTTAAAAACTAAATCTTTTTATATCATCATCATTTTCAAGGATATGATTGTATTTCTATTTGGTTTTTTTGCCAGTCATCCTTGAAAATGATGAGACACAAGAATCAAAATATTTGTGTATCTTATTCTTTTCAAGGATCACAAGAATATAGATATATGTTTGACCAAAAAAAATCATGGATACATCGTACTAATTAAATTTTGATGAATATGTACAGAACTTTTGATAGTCTAATTGGTGGTTACTGGAAAGGGAAGCTCACATGCATACCTGTCGATCCTATGTCAGTAATAGATATGGTGCGTTTAAGCTGTTTGCATGTTATTATTAGCTTACCTTGTTTGATCAACTGATTCTATTCAAAGATTTATCTAAATTCAAATTCATTCTCTAGCAGGTGTCTCTTCTGATGTGCAAAACTAAACTGAAGGAGTTTTATTAATTGCTAAATTATGTATGCAGATTCCGGTTGACATGGTAGTAAATTCGATAATTACAGCAATGGTAGTTAATGCAAATAAATCTCACAAAATCATTTACCACCTGGGAACCTCGTTGCGAAATCCCCTAAAATTCTTGGATTTTAAGGACTTTATGTTCCAATACTGCACGAAAAATCCATGGCTTGACAATGATGGAAGCCCCGTCGAGGTTGGTAAACTGAAAATGGTGAGGACTATGGCCGATTTTCACTTGCACATGAAAATCCGCTCCCTGCTACCATTGCAGGTTGGTTTGTTTGTTGTTTTTTTTTCTTTTCTTTTCTTTTCTACCACAACCCGTGTACATTGATTCATTGACATTCTCGTAACCTTGTTCTTAACCACTAATTATTTCATTTCATTCTTCTTTGAAGGCATTAAAGTTTTTGAACAAGGAATTTGACCAATATTTCCAAAACATATACGTTAGTTATAACCGGAAAGTCAAATCGGGAATATGGTTGGTTGAGCTCCTCGGACCACTTTTGCTATTTGAGGGCATGTGCGTATGTTTTGTTTCACTAATTCGATGATTCAACATAAATTAAGTTCTCTAATTATGTGTATCAGGCTTGAATTGCATGTTTGCATCAATTAATGTGATAGTGTGTTCACATTTTCGCTTGTAGCTTTGATGACACCAATTCAGAGGTATTGCGAAGGATAGCAAATGAGAAGTACCTGGATGCAGGAGATTATAATTTCGATCCGAAATGCATTGACTGGGAAGACTACTATATGAATACTCACATTCCTGGCCTCGCGAAGCATGTTATTATCAAACACAGCCAAAGCCGGCTTTGAATTGATGCTTCTTGCGTTGATATTATGGGGAGGAGAATAACTGTAATGGCTACTATAATAAGAGTTTGCGAGTGTTGTATTTTGCAATAATCTAAGATCTAGCTATAAGAATTAGTTCTAAAAACACATTGATGTTTATGGGCAGGCCCCTTATGATCTTTTTAAGTGTACTTTTACGTATGATGATATATCCAATTATTCATTAATACATAATGTGTGGAATTAACTCTAGGGATCTATATGGAAGTTTTTGTTAGCGGATTTTGTTTGTATCATGTCATTTCCTTTAAGGATAAAGATTGTTGGCCTCATTAAGGCCTAAGATGTGGATGCCTCAATTATATGTGGCATGCCACATCATATACACATCATTATTTAACTAACAAATCATTTTAGCAAAAGTTTATCATACCCATCCTAGATCTAATTACTATTACTTATTCAACTTTAAAACTTATCAATTAATGATATTTAATGATAATTAATTATCTTTACATATAAAGTTTTTTTTTAGAAGATCTTTACATATAAACGTAATCGTATGATTATAATTGTAAGGTTAATTATGTGCATAATTAATTATCCAAATGCGGTATTAAAATTCAAACGTACAATTAATACATATAATTAATACGTTTTTCAATCGATTGACTTTACAATTATAATTAAGGAATTACATTAATTATCTTTACATATATATGTTATTAATGAAAAAAAAAATCTAGCAATCTAAACTCAATTGGAAAGGAGATATAATTTAGATGAATTTTAATTGAGATTATAATTATGGAATTATTGTTTATAACCACATGAGAGAACTATTGTTTAATTGATTGCAAACGAATCAAATAAATTGTTTTCACTAAATTTCATTTCACATAACAATGTTACTACCTCATCATCATAGCTAGAGAAAATAAAGACAACTAAATAATAAATTGATAATGCTTAGTACTTTGGATTTAGAAAAGAATGTGCTCATATGTTCATATAGTGCAAATTATAAGACATGTTAGTAGATAACAACCTAATTGAGAAGATATCAAGTAATATGTCCCAATATAAGCATGATCATCAATTATGGAAACTAGATTGATGAATTACTATAGCTAGGGTTTTAGGGGGGTTACGTTTAGAATATAGGGTTTAAAATTTAAGGTTACGAGTTTAGAATTTACAGTTTAAGGGTTAGGTTGAGGAGTTAGAGTTTAAAGTTTTTGGTTAATGCATTGATTTGTGGCGTTTTAGGGTTGAGGGTTTAGGGGTATGGTGGATTTTAGGGTTTAGGGTTGAGAAATAGGGGTAGGGTGGGTTTTAGGGTTGAGAGATTAGGGGTATGGTAGATTTTCAGGTTTAGGGTTTATGTATTATGGGTATGATGGATTTTAGGGTTTAGGGTTTAGGGATTATGGGTATGGTGAATTTTAGGGTTTAAATTTATATTCTATTTATATTTTGGAATTATATATTTTCAGCAAAGTTATTTTAAATTGATAAGGTAAAAAAAATTTAAATCAAAATTTGAGAGGGCAGCATTGGTTTTGTCATATTTGAAATATTAACATAGATTTTAAAAAAATAAATTATTATATGTGATATGACATGACACATAGGATTGAGGCCTCCACATCTTAGGCCTTAATGAGGCCCCCTAGCATTGCCCTTTCATTTAATAGTTTCTAACACCAGCTGGCCGGCTTCTCCATTTTGCTCTTCACCTTGATCTCTCAGACCTACGTACGGATCAGTTTTCCTTGTCTTTGATCATAATACAAAGCAAACGCAGCGTCATATATATTAGATGAAGAGGGAATTCTGACTATAATAGAAATTTTGAGAATTAGTAAAACCTACTAACAATCTAACATGAACATACTAATCTCACACCTTTTATTGATTCAACAAAAGAAGCAACTTCAGTGCCATATTAATATTATTAATCAAAGAACAAGTCCCCAGCTAGGAATGAGCTTCTTCATCAAACAGTACTCGCTTCTTATCCCCCAAACACCCTCGCTGAGCAGTAAGCGCTAAACCAATCAACAGGGCCGTCTTTGACATGCATTTCGATCGCTTCGATCTAGATGGGTTTTATTAGGTTTTACGTTCCGATAGATGGAGTTTATTCCCACCTCCGATGGCTGATTCTTTGGGGAATCAACTCTAGTGTGCTTCGGATAACAACGGACAGCATTGTTAAGAGATTAATTGGTGCTGGCCAGGAGACTCTCAGACTTACAGGATGATCCAAACAGGTACTTTTACGTACTATTACAAAATGTCAATTCAATGTTACTCTGTGTGTGTGTGTGTGTGTTAAGAACATAGTATGAGTTTATGATGGAATGATCAATTGCATTAATAATTTAAACAACGCAGCAGTGTTATGCAAATGCTAGAAGCCCTATGTCCTGACCCACAGACAATGAGAAAACATACACATAACAATTGATCTTTAAATGGAAAATCGCACTGATCAAGTCAAAAGTATATCAAACATGCAAGCTAGCTTTCAAGTTTCATTCTTTAAGCTTGATATCAACTTATTTCACAAAAAAGAAAAACTACACCACTTGATCAAGTAATGGGTTCCCTAAATTTTGTGCTACTTGATCCACATTACAAATCCCTTGGTTTCCTCTAATGAAAGAAAAGACAATTTGACATGCTATATATGCATGTACGTTGTCCTCAAAGTGTTTATCACATTAATCTCAATCATAATTTACTGATACAAAATATTACGTTGTTAACAACCTATACTTTCAGTTATTATTATCAATAACATAAGTGATTAATAAAAAAATTGTAAACATAAAAACTAGTAGAAGAAAAATTCTTGAAAATTTTACCATACACTGATTCATTAAATATTTATCTTTTTTTTTTCTCCATTATTCCCACCTCATCTTTCCATATACTTGAGAAATTTGTATAGTAATCGTTTTTGAATAAACGAGCGAACAAGACTTAATGAGCGGTACTGTTTAGTTTTTTAGTTTACCTGGCCATCAGAGTTTGGGTATAGGTCTAGA
Organism: Rubus idaeus; assembly: GCA_030142095.1. Lineage (NCBI taxonomy): Eukaryota > Viridiplantae > Streptophyta > Magnoliopsida > Rosales > Rosaceae > Rubus > Rubus idaeus. Next base: position 7,445,621 of record CM057969.1, read on the forward strand.
AAATTGATGTAACGTGCCGTTTTTTTGCCATAATTAATGATTATCATCTGATTTCTTCAAAAAATTATTTATTTTTTGAAAGGAATACACCAAAATATATTTATATATATAATTAGAAAAACGATAACTTTGGCACCTGCGAAACTGTGTTCTAGCTAGTAAAAAGATCCGTTGACCATATAACATTATCATGCATGTAAAGTTGGTAAAATTATGTAGTCAATTTTTTGTTTGGGCAGAATCACTTGGTCCTTCTTAGAGGGGATGATACCCTAAGACGGACTTAAAGAAGAATGAATGTACGTTTGGGCAGATATTAGAATTTCGAACTCTATAATACTAAGCTGAGATGGCTTTCATTATTTTACTTCAGGCTAAACTTGGCGCTAGATTTGAGATTTGTATATATGGTAGAATTACCAATAAGCTTACCAATAAGCCAATGGAATGATAAACGTAAATATAAGAATATCCTGTTTCCTTGAGATGCCATGGACAGAAAGATCCAGTTTGATACATATCTTATGCTGACAATTATTTCCTTGAGACTTTTCTTCATGGACTGGACGACGTTCATTTCCCAATCAACCCACAAATTCTTGCGTGATTACATCTTCTCTATTCTATTTGATTAGATTTTCATGTCCGTATAGATCATTCTATCTAGCTTGTCCATTAACAAAGCTCTTATCCAGTATTAAACTATTAATTATTTAGTGGAAAAGTCTATCTTACCATTTTTTTCTTGGGGAAATTAAACATATGATAAAGATGAAACTATCTTGCTGTTTACGTATGTGGAAAATATGAACAAAGAAATAAGAAAAAGATGTCATTTAGGGATAGACTTCGATCGATGAGGAAGACGTACATGTCAAATTTGGCTCAATACCTCATATCACTTCGACTCCTCCATCAAGCTCCTTACCTTTCCTAGCTCGCCCTATATAACATCATCAATTTCCTCACTATCCAAAACACAACCAAACACCGAAAACCAACATTTCCATAAAATGATCGAGCTTCCTCAAAAGCCTCTCAGTTTTGTCCATCCTATGGGTCACCACCCTTTGCATTGCTCCTTCAACCACTAGGACAGCCAGATTCGATATCCGTAACAAGTGCCCCTTCACTGTCTGGGCCGGTGCGGTGCCAGGCGGCGGCAGGCAGCTCAACGGTGGAGAATCGTGGGCCCTAGACGTGAACGCGGGCACTACGGGAGGCCGCATTTGGGCAAGAACCAGATGCAACTTCGACGCATCTGGACATGGCAGCTGTCAGACCGGTGACTGCAGAGGCCTCCTGGAATGCCAAACCTACGGTAAGCCCCTTAACACACTCGCTGAGTACGGGCTTAACCAGTTTAACGGCTTTGATTTCATCGATATCTCTCTCGTCGACGGGTTCAATGTAGCCATGGACTTTAGCCCCACGGCTCTGTGCGACCGGGGGATCCAGTGTACGGCTGATATCAACGGGCAGTGCCCGAACGAACTGAAAGCTCCGGGTGGCTGTAACAATCCTTGCACTGTGTTCAAAACTGATGAGTATTGTTGCAATTCTGGGAGCTGTGGGCCCACAGATTTTTCTAGGCTTTTTAAGGACCGGTGCCCGGATGCTTACAGTTATCCCAAGGATGATACAACCAGCAAAGTAGTATTTGCTTGCCCCGGTGGGACTAACTATAGAGTTGTGTTCTGCCCATGAATCGATCTACGTACAATATTATTGCTAGTTATTTACAACAATATATAATTGTAAGAGAGTACGTTGTGATGCAATAAGTTAAATTTGAGGGACTGGGAGCACACTTAATGGTGTGCATCATGTAACACAAAGTTTATTGTGTGATTAATAATTATCCAAGCTACTTATTGAGTATTGACTTAAATTTTTACGGATTAATTGGGAGCACACAGAATGGTGTACAGCTACTTATTGAGCTAGGCGTACTCTTCACCATACATGCTCGATCGACTCGTAATCAAGCCCAAACAGACTGTTGGTTTACAAATCTTGTGGAAAAAGAATGATCATCCAGCCGTACGTCCAGCTATTCCCACAAACGAATTGAACCTGATGTCATTTTGGGGATGGAGAGTGATGTCATTGGTGCCATCCACAGCTCTATATAACCTCATGAGCCTCTTCACATTTCTAAACACAACCACACCGCCAAGAACCAGTAGCAATATATATAATAATTTCTGGTAAGCCCCAAAATCATGAGACTCCTCAAAGCCCACCATGTTGTTCTGCACATTTTATGGATGAGTACCCTCTACTTTGCTGCATCAACCGTTAATGCAGCTACATTCAATATCCGAAACAACTGTCCCTTCACTGTTTGGGCTGCCGCTGTGCCAGGCGGCGGCAGACAGCTTGGCAACGGCCAAACATGGACCATAAACGTAAGCCCTGGAACTAAAGGGGCTCGCATTTGGGCCCGAACTAAATGCAACTTCGATGGAGCCGGACGTGGAAGATGCGAGACTGGTGACTGCGGCGGTCTCCTCCAATGTCAAGGCTATGGCCAACCCCCAAACACCCTCGCCGAATATGCACTTAACCAATACAACAACTTGGATTACATTGATATCTCTCTTGTTGATGGGTTTAATGTCCCAATGGACTTTAGTCCCACGTCTGGGTGCGCTAGGGGGATCAGATGTACGGCGGATATAAACGGACAGTGCCCCAGCCAGTTGAGGGCTCTGGGTGGCTGTAACAACCCCTGCACCGTGTTCAAAACTGATCAGTATTGCTGCAATTCTGGGAACTGCAGGCCCACCGATTTCTCAAGGTTTTTTAAGACCCGGTGCCCGGATGCTTACAGTTACCCTAAGGATGATACAATCAGCAAAGTAGTATTTGCTTGCCCCGGTGGGACTAACTATAGAGTTGTGTTCTGCCCATGAAGCAAGTATGAGTTCTAGGAGGCATATATGTATGCATAGATCTTCAAACTAGTAAGGATATATATGTTTGAGATGCAATAAGAGTCTGAGGGCTTATAACTTTGTGATCAGCACACTTAATGATGTGCATTATGTAACGCAAGGTTTTAATAATCATCCAAACAACTATGTTTCGTTAATGGGTTCTTCTCGGTTGAAGCACTCTTTCCAAAACGGCCTTAAATTAAGCTTTCCAGGTTTATTATTTTGTACGAATTGTTCCACCTCAAGCCATTTCCAGGTTTATTAAGCGTTTTTTTTTTAAGTTCTAACAATATTTTTACAAAAAATAATAAATTATTATAGATTGATATATCGGTAGCTTGAACAAATGATATATCAGCACATCGGCATATATTTTAAGGTAAATATCCAATAGGTCCTAATTTTCACCTTATATTTCCCATCAAGTTTGGGGTTTTTAAAATTTTTCCCAATAGGTTACAATTGAGTCTGTTTTACTCTCATCAAGGACAAAAATATTGAAGGATATTTTTTTGTGACTCTTTTGCCCTTGGCGTCTGAGCTTTTAGGTCGTGAATGTGTGGCGCGACAAGTCGAATAGCAAGGGTTCAGCAAACCCAAGCGATATTCAAATCCGGAAAATAGCTTTTTTCTTTCCGGCTTCGGAGACCACGGCGAGGTCGAATTTCGAGAGGAGATCGTCGCTTTCTCGAAGCATGACGAAGCGATCGAGGTCAAATTTCCGGAGCTTGTGCCATTTGACGCCGGTCTTGTTGTAGAAGGAGGCAGACGTGATCACTGGGGAAGGAACGTTGGATACATCACCGATGGTGAAGAGTTGGTCGGCAGCGACGTGACGGAGCTTGGCGTGCTCTTCGGCTTTGGAGGAAGGGACAAAATGGAGGGACGTGGTGTTTGAGAGATTGATGCAGGCGTTCCAGAGGCGATAACTGAGCTTCCATATTACGAGCTTGAGAGAGTTAGGGAATGGAGCTATCTTGCTTAATTTAGTCAAGGTTCACCGAAGATCGCCGGAAATTGTGTCCGGTACAAGTTGGCCAGGACATGGATCTCATGGTGATCTTTCTTGGCTTTTGACCAGTTGGCTCTCAATATCTGAGCTCCTCTTGGCCAGAACAAGGTATGTTGTTTATTACTTTGATCTATGATGTTGTAATCTTTACCAGCTCATGTTTACTGTCAATTGCTGTTTAGTTGATTGAAATGCAAAGTTTTGGCTAGAGTTGTGTTGTTGGCCAATATTATAGTTGGATTTGCTAGTTCATTTGTGTTCTGTGGCATTTGATATATTGAAAATGATCACATCTTATAGTAAATACAATAGACAGGTTCTATAGACATGAACAAAATTTTCTTTTGTATCATGGAAATGAAGGTGGTTGTGGTGTCTGTTTGGGGAATGTTCATAGATGTGTGATAAATGTTAAGTTGGCTGAAGCCTGTTCATTCCTAGATTTACGTATAGCAGCTGATACCTATGTTGCAGAAGTTAATTGTCTTACTCGTAGTATTGCTTTTGCTTTAATTGTTTTGTTTTTAACATCTGAATTTTTGGAGTGGATGCATTGTAGTTTGGGTCTTGTTTATTATTCTGTTTTATCTGTTAGAGTTTATATATGTGCACAATAAGCCGATGTTCTGCATGATTCAAAGGAAGGTAGCATGGTGATGTACTGATGTGCACAAAAATTGAATAAAGGGGTTCAATGTCTACTCTCTGTGATGGTTTATTAGCTTTGATTTGAGGGCCTGGTTACGACCCACTTCTTTTCTTTTTTTTGTTTCTTTCATCTTATACTTGAAAATGTGTTCTATTTGGCGCGTGATTTCTTATATGTAATGTTAATAACACTTCTATTATGCTCATCCCAAAATCTGGAAGGAGCTTTTATATTAGAAGCATTATTTGAGACCAAACATTGTTTTGTCTGTAGATTCTTCTCAGAGGACCAAAGAATGCTCGTGAAGCTGTGAAGCATTTCGGTAGCCTTATGTGCGATCAAAGGGAAGGAAGTTTGAGAAGGCCAGAGGAAAAAGAAACAGCCGTGGCTTCCTTGTTTAAGCAATGCAAATGGAATTGTTTACATATTCATCCCTTTTGGTGTTTCACTTTTTGTTGTTGCTAGAACTATGTTATCATCTATAGGTTGTCTATCTATGTTCCAATTATCCTCTATGACTATTTTAGTTTGGAGATCAAGAATATTTAGATGTTTAAGTAAATTTTTGTGAATTTAATTTGGTGTTTTAAATATATTTAAATGCTAGGTTGACTTCAATAAAATTTTATTGACCTCAATAAAAAAAATTATTGACCCCAATAAAAAAGGTTTATTGACCTCAATAAAAAGTTTCTTTTTAGCAAATCCCAGATGCATTTCACCGATTTTTCTTCTTCCTCCTTTCTTCTTCTTCTCCCATTCCACCGCATGGAACTATAATCACCCATTAAAAACCTGGCTTGTATTACTGCTGATATGAACACTTGAATCACATGACCCATGCCTATCAAGGTAATTAATCTGCTACAAACTTTGGCTTCACAAATTAAGTAAAATTAAAATCTGAAAATTTTGCAACCCGTGCTCCTTTGACAACAACCTCCTCCTTCTCTTCCTCCTCTATCCAGCCGTGAGTACCACCTCACCTCAACACCCAGAGCAATTGATTGACGTTAATAAAATTTTATTGACCTCAATAAATATTTATTGAGAATTTTATTGACACCTTGATAAAATTTGCCAATGTTCTCAATAAAACATCTAAAACTTTTATTGACCCCTAAACCAAATAGGCATTAGCTAGTAAGAATGAAGATCACCAAAGAATCCTTTCAAGAAAAAAAAAAACAGAAAGATCACTAAAGAATGGATCAATTAATTCTTCGGCCCAAATTTTGTTGTGTAACTGTAAATACATATTTAGGCACATTCCTTGGTATAACTTACAAAAATTGGCTCAAAACAATCAATCAAATGGAGCTCAGACCATGTTGCTTCACTTCAGTCTTTCAGAATATTTTGAAGATGCTTTACTTCTCTGACTACATCCAGGCAATACTAATGTTCTCAAGAAGGATCCTGATTCTATAACTGCATGAGGAAAAGTTCAGGGGTACACCCAACTCTTCTTGTAAAATTATCAACCAGAAGGAGGTAGTGTACACTCCTAAAAGATACCAAAAATACTCAAGTCTTAAAGGCCGCCTTCATCTGTAAAGATTAATTGCAGGTCTTCATTATCTCTATAGACTTAAACAAGATCAGCAGCTTTATAAACAAATTAAACAACCAAATCATATATAAGAACTGTGTCAATAGTATTGGTACAAGAACCGCTTTGAACAAATTAACAACACCAAAATAACTTGTATCAACAAACCTAAAACCAGCTCCTGAGAATTTTATTATTGAGGTCAATAAAATTTGATTGACGTCAATAAAATTCTCAATAAAAATTTATTGACGTCAATAAGTGAATGAAAGCTAGGAATGATCTGTTGCTGGAAGTAAGTTCTGAAACTTGGGAATTTTACAATTATTTGGGTTAGAACATTAAAACTTAATGAAAGTCTGTTCAAAGCATGGTGTATCTGCAACATCAAATTTAGAGCTAGTATGTTTCTAAAGTATGTTTTATTGACACCTATGCAGATACATATATTTCATTTAATTATCCATGTTCTTGTTTGAGACATTGGCCTTCCAAGAAGTATATATATAAATGCCAATTACAGCTTTTCATTACTCGATGCATGTTAACTATCAAGAAGTTACATAAATTAAACCAAGATTGGCATATGGAAGTTCTGGAGTCAGAACATCCATTGAAATGGTAAGGTCAACAAGTAGTTTTTCTACTTGTACAAGACAAACTGAACTATCTAGCCCATGAATGCAATAAGCAAGAATAGCTGGTAATTGAGTATTGTTCTCATACTTAGGGCCACCGAATCCCATACTCATACCCAAAGCTCCATTGAACTTGATCACAACAAGCTTGTCCATCACCTCCTCACTTTTCTCTACATCTGAACTCTCATCCAAAGCACCAAAACAAGTTCCGTTAAAAATGCCATTACTTCTAGATTGATTTAAGGGAAGCAAATAAAAAAAGAAGAAGAAAAAGATCACTAATTTACTATTACCAGAAGAAATGTGTAAAAATTCCTAAGGAACCACAAGCACCTCATCCTTCTTAGCCTCCTCTATAAGCCCCACTTGCTCCCTGCAACAAACACACATATACTTTAGAATCAATTTCACTCAAGCAAATCATCAAACACCTGGTGCACAAGAAAACACAATCCTGCTACAGAAATAGAGAAAGTTATTAATAAGTAGAAAAGCTAAATTTCCACTAGAACCAAAACTTTATTGAGGTCAATAAAATTCTGAATAAAAATTTATTGACATCAATAAAATTCTCAATATATAACCTTGAAGCCCTTGGCTCGAAGAATTCTATTTTCTATGTCAAATGGAAAATAAAGCATTGCTTTCTCAAAACAAGTCTGCACTTGTTACATAATTTTTGAGTCGGAAATGATCAGCAACACTGTAATATTCATATTATAAAGGATTGAATTGAATGTCTAAAACAAGCAGAAGCAATCCAAGATCAAATGCCCCAAAGTTTCATAAGCAATTGAGTACATAGTCTTACCAATTCCAAAGCACCGAATGCATTGTTGTTCTCTGCTTCGCATCTTCCTCACCGGGGAAGAGTGCCACGACTCTATTATTAGATACCAGCTCCGGTGCAGCCAATTCAAGCAATCGTCGATGAGAGAGAAAACGAGGAGAAAGAGATCCGGTTTCTCTCTCCTTCAGTCGTCAGCCTCCACGCACCACCACGACGCACCTCCGGCATAGCCAAGCTTACCGATCGCCTCCGTCGAACCTCCATGGCTCCACGCTCCGTTTTGCAGATCTGTCTCCATGGATTCCCAGGTCCTTCTTGAGCTGCAATGAAATGACGGTGGCATGTTGTAATTATTCTGAAAAGTATAGGACATAATTATAAATTGGTCATCGTTTCTGAATTAATGGGCCGGAAGGGCTGCGTCTTTTTTAACTAGAGTCGATGAGAAATATTTTGGGTATTTTGTCCTTATGGGTCAAGAACCCCAAAAACAAGGGAAAAATCTCCATATGGTACCTGGACTATCACCAAATGCAATTTTTGGTACCTGAATTTTCATAAAGAACCTGGTGGTACCTGAACTATTGTTCCGTTAGCCATTATAATACCTACCGTTAAATATTCCGTTAAGTGCTGACATGGCATGCCTAGTCATTATTTTTAATATTTTTTATTATTATTATTTTTTTTATAACTTTTTTATTATTTTTTATTTTATTTTTATTTTTATTTTTATTTTTTTAACTATTTTCTTTCATTTTTTTAATATTTTCTTAAGCTTAGTTTATACAATTATTTTTTTTGTGTATTTTTATTTTATAAATACTTGTGAGTTATTTTGAATAGATTCTTAAAATGCAAAATAATTTGTGAACTTTGTATTTTACAATGAATTTGTGTAAATTATTATTATGTTTATTATCTATTTAAAACTTGATTTTTGTTTTATTTCTAATTTTTGTGTGTTAACTTCAAGTTTATTTTCTTAGTTAACACTGAGCTAACAATAAACCACTAGTATTTTGTAAACTTAATATATAAAGTTCACAATTATTTATAAAATACAAATACACCAAAAAAGTAATTGTATAAACTAAGCTTAAGAAAATATTTAAAAAATGAAAGGATATAGTTAAAAAAATAAAATAAAAAGATATAAAAAATATTTAACTAAGAAAATAAACTTGAAGTTAACTCACAAAAATGAGAAATAAAAAAAAATCAAGTTTCAACTAGATAATAAACACAATAATAATTTACACAAATTCATTGTAAAATACAAAGTTCACAAATTATTTTGCGTTTTAAGAATTTATTCAAAATAACTCACAAGTATTTATAAAATAAAAATACACCAAAAATAATTGTATAAACTAAGCTTAAGAAAATATTGAAAAATGAAAGAAAATTGTTAAAAAAACAAAAATTAAAAATAATAATAATATTAAATTAAAAATAAATGAAATGACTTTTTTACCCTTGCCACGTCAGCACTTAACGAAATATTTAACGGTAGGTACTATAATGGCTAACGGAACAATAGTTCAGGTACCATCATGTTCTTTATGAAAATTCAGGTACCAAAAATTGCATTTGGTGATAGTCCAGGTACCATATGAAGATTTTTCCCCAAAAACAAATGTAGTGGGAGTCTAGAGATAGCGTTGGTGATGGGCTGATGGCTGTGAGCAGGAAGAGAGAGAGAGTTGATGTCTGCCAGGGGCATTGTAGGAATTAAAAAGGCTGATGCATAGATGCATAGATATATTATAAACAAATGTAGTGGGAGTATGGGAGGGAGCTGAGAGTTGTTGCAGACTTGCAGTGAGATAGAGGACAGAGAAACAAGAGAGGAGAGACAAAGAAAATAAAAAGGCTGATGCATATAAGATATTATAAACAAATGTTCAAATCTCAGTTGAAGGGGCTGCTTTGATCCAATCAGAGCTTCTTATTTCAGTTTAATCGTGCATCGGTGCATATTTAATAATATGCGTCTACCTTGTTTTCAAGAAACAACGGAAACGTATATTAATTTATCGTTTTCAACACATACGTTATAATTAATTGAAAATTTTGGAGTTGTTGTACCCCGTATTTCTTGAAACTTATATTTTAAATACGTCGTGATTCGTGAACACATGATAGTTCGGGAATCTTTTGGACATCTCACGTGTTCCTCACGTGGGCTTCAATTAAGAATGAAGTCTAACACCTCTAGCGGTAAGTTGCTTGAAAACTATTTGTCACCACCAACGTGTCAATAAACTGACTGATCTATGGTTAAGGGTTTACTGTTGTCGGCGGGTTTAGGGTTACGATGAGAGGGGTTTGATCTCACTCTTCTTCTTCGACAATTAGCACAAGGCTGGTCAATGGAATTTGATCATTGATGGGAATTCACTCGATCGATCGTCTTTTCCTTCGAGAAAGATGTCCAGGACCTCTTTCTACAGCTAGCTGCGCATCCGTTAATTAGATGCTGTGGTTGGTGTATATATTGGCTTTAAGTGGATTTCTGTGAAGACTGTCATGGCCCTAGAATTAATTCCACACATTATGTATTCATGGATATATCGTCATACGTAAAAGTACACTTAAAAAGATCATAATTAAGAGCAACATTAATGTGTTTTTAGGACTTATTCTTATTGCTAGATCTTGATTATTGCAAAATACAAAACTCGCAAACTCTTATTATAGTACGTAGCCATTACACGTATCCTCCTCCCCATAATATCAACGCAAGAAGCATTAATTCAAAGCCGGCTTTGGCTGTGCTTGATAATATCATGCTTCACGAGGCCAGGAATGTGAGTATTCATATAGTAGTCTTCCCAGTCAATGCATTTCGGATCGAAATTAAACTCTCCTGCATCCATGTACTTCTCACTTGCTATCCTTCGCAACTCCTCTGAATTGGTGTCATCAAAGCTACAAGCGAAAATGTGAACACACTATCACATTAATTGATGCACACATGCAAGCATGATACACATAATTAGACAACTTAATTTATGTTTAATCACTGAATTAGCTAAACAAAACATACGCACATGCCCTCGAATACCAAAAGTAGTTTGAGGAGCTCAACCAACCGTATCACCGATTTGACTTCCCGGTTATAATTAACGTATATGTCTTGGAAATATTGGTCAAATTCCTTGTTCAGAAACTTTAATGCCTTCAAAGAAGAACGAAAGGAAATTAATTAATGGTTAAGAACAAGGTTACCAGAATATCAATGAATTATTGTATGTTGTGGTAGAAAGGAGATAACAAAACAACAAACTAACCAACCTTCAATGGTTGCATGGAGCGGATTTTCATGTGCAAGTGAAAATCGGCCATAGTCCTCAACATTTTCAATTTACCAACCTTGATGGGGCTTCCATCATTGTAAAACCATGGATTTTTCGTGCAGTATTGGAACATAAAGTCGTTAAAATCAGAGAATTTTAGGGGATTTCGCAACGAGGTTCCCACATGATAAATTATCTTACGAGATTTATTCACATTAACTACCATTGCTGTAATTATCGAATTTACCACCATGTCAACGGGTATCTGCATACATTATTCAACAATTAATAAAACTCCTTCAGTTTAGTTTTGCACATTAGAATGGACACCTGTTCGAGAATGAATTTGAATTTTGATAATAAATCTTTAAAGAGAAGCAGTTGATCAAACAAGGTAAGCTAATAATGACATCCAAACAGCTTAAACTCACCATATCTGCTACTGACATAGGATAGACAGGTATGCATGTGAGCTTCCCTTTCCAGTAACCACCAATTAGGCTATCATAGGTTCTGTAGGTAATCAACAAAATTTAATACGTATATGTATCCATAATTTTTTTGGTCAAACATATGTATTCTTGTGATCCTTAAAAATGATGAGATACAAAGATATTTCTATTCTTGTATCTCCTCATTTTTCAAGGATGGCTGGCAACAAACCAAATAGAAAAACAGCTATATATCTTTGCAAATGATGAGATACATAGATTTAGTTTCTACAGTAATTATCTTATTCTGAGTTGGGTACCTCAGGAATAATTTTTTTTACCAAACATATACATTACAAAAAATAACAATAATAAGCTGGCATGGCTCACATGCTCATTACCTGAAACCTTCAATCCAGCCTGAAAATGGCTCCTTATAAGTACCGGCCGGTAATCATAGTTGGACGTATAATAGCAATGGATATGTTTCCTTTTGAGCATCCTAGATACATTTCTCCCATCACCTTTGTAAACACATAGGTATTTTGCCATCCATAAAACTTAGACCTAATAGATAAAAAAAAGACGACCAATAATATGTAATTAATAAAGTCCAATAAAACTTAAATTTGAGAGTTTATAGGAAGGAGTTGGTCGAAGCTCTAAACCTTGCAGTGCCAAAGTCCTTTGTTGTACTTGTAATAACTTCTTTTTTTTTTTTTTTTTAAAATAATACCACCCAACACAACATTCAACACCCCCATCCCTCACCATAAATAACAAAAAAATAAATACAAAAATACCAAAACCTTCCCAAAAATAAACATAAACAAAAACAAACCCTAAACCTAAAACATACACCAAATAAATAAACAAAATAATACAAACATACAACCATAATCCAAATCCCCATAAAGAAAAAAAAGAAACCAAATAAAACTAATCCCATATTTCTAACTTTCCCCAAAGATACTTCTCTATAAATATTAAACAAAAATTCATCAAAATACAATTTACCAAAATACACCCCAACTCTATAAATAAACAATTAATCCCAACCAACAACACACCCAACCATCTAATACTTCAATAACACTAAAATTTCTCATCTATTCACTTGAAATTTACTTTAACATAACCCCCAAAATTACCTTGACCTAAAACACCACCAAAACCTCAATAGATAAAACTATTTACAATTAAATCCAAAAACTGAATAAATTTAGAGCTAATAAAAATACCAAATATTAAAACTCAATCTGTTATTTTTAAGAAACACAAAATAATTTCCCGACCCGTAGGAAAAAAAAAATTGTTTAAACTAAAACAAAATACATCACAAACCTCAACTTATTTCTTTCCCCAGGCACCAAATCATATCAAAACATATCAAAATTTTTAGAGCAGGAAACTTTAGAGATAACAAACAAATCATTTTCAAATGGAGATTAAACAACCTAAAACCCACTGCCATAAATCACCACATCCTACACTCAAAAAGAAATCTTGGTTTCATAATGGGACCGACAGAAGGAACAGAGAACAAATGGACCCCTCTTCGTTGAAGAAAACAACAACTAAAATAGAGCAAAACCTCCAGTCACAGCTTTTTGTGGTTGGATGGCCTTTGCCAAATCAAGCACCCCAATCCACAGTGGCACGCGGAGCAAGAACTCAACCCTGCCCCCAGAGAGCAAAGGCGATCTTCCATCGGTTCCTGGCAAGGGGTGTGGTAAAGAGCCTGAGGATAATTGACGAAAAAAGAGGCAAAACCACTCATTAGAATAAAAAAGGCCCCATTTGGGACCCGATCCGATAACAAAGATACCAAGACGCCCAACCAATATCATCCAAAAAGAAGGATTCGCCATACCCCTACCCCCGTAGGGAAAAGGAGCACAATTTTTCAAACCCAACCAAACAGAGAGGAGGAGTAGGAGAAGGAGCAATAGCTCAAAAACCGCCTGAAAAAACGAGGGAGAAGAAGTGGAAAACAACGCTAAGAAGAGAGCTTGTTTAAAGAGAAATTTTTTAACCCGGGCGAAACTTTGGGGCAACAAGGCCAAGAGATAGGTTCTTCAAGGGACCCGCCAAAAAACCCGGATTTTCGCCGGTAGAAAAGGAGAGAGCGGGCTTCCAGAGACGACTTTCGTCTGACGAAAGGCGGGGACCCTTAAAGGAACCCCAAAGGAAGGAAAGTCCCCGGAACCCGAGTGGACAACCCCCTGCGCCGCCGAAGAGATCCGGTTAACCTGCCGAATAGGCGCCGATTCCGGGTCCCGCAAACCCCGCCAAAGAACGGGGGGGAACTTTGGCACGGCTTTGGTACTGGATCGACTAACCCCTCCCGCAAGGGGGGGGCCGAACCCCCGGAACGGAACCCGGGCCCGAAGACCGACGGGCCAAAACGGGCGGAACCTAAACTTTCTCCAACAAACCCCCGGGGGGCAAGCCGACGGAACGGGGAACTACGAAACTTTTGAAAACTCCGACCCCCCCGGGAATGACCGGGGGGGGGACAAAGGCGGCCCCCACGGGAAGACCCCAACGGGGCACGGGGTTCGGGGGCGCGCGGGGGCCGGTTGGGGGGGGGGGGGGGAGGGGACAAGCGGGCTTGGGGGGGGCTGAAGCATTTTGTGCTTGTAGTTCTTTCAATTTGCTCTCCACCATTTTCTTTTCTTGTACTTTCAAATCAAATTTAGTGGATTTTTTTGCCAGCTCGTCCATTGAAGAAGAGTTCTCCAGTATCACCCCTGCCCTTTCACCACACACATAAGCTGAAAATATACACCACAGGTGAAGCCAATTCAAGAAGCATAAGCGCTCGCAGATGAGTTGGAAATGCCAATGATAGTATTGTACATACGATCAAAATCCTTTAGGATAGAAGCAAATTTGAAGAAACACTCCCAAAAAAAACAAAAACTGACCTCTTGAAACATGGACAACCATCTCCAATGTCAAGCATTTCTTTGCAAAGTCTAACACATTTAAAACTCCAAATGGAATCACTTTCAGTGCAACATCATACCTACACATGCATATATAAGAGGTTTGAAATAAGAGGTATGCAACTTTTCAAAAAGAGCAAATGACTAATAAGTGTAATTTAACAACAATATTTCGTCAAAACTCAACGCACTTTCTTTTTGGGTCTTGGATTTGTAAGATTATTTTGTGCTATTTTTTTTTTCAATTATATGATAATTTTTCTTTGTTCCCAGCATGTCCATTCAAATGGGCTGGTTGAATTTTTTTTTACTGTCAGACAATAATTTTTTTTGTTCAATATTTTCAACTTCCTACATATATTCTCCGCATATATATATATATATATATATATATATTTTTGTCAATATTTTCAACTTCCTACATATATTCTCCAAATATATATATATATATATATATATATATATATGCTTCTAAAATGAGTCAAATAGTTAAAGACAAATCAATATCCGTTCTTTATTGCCGAATAGTGAATTCCTATCCCACAATAAAAACACCCGACTAAGAAAAAAAATATATGTCTCAGCTAAATGAAAATTAAAGAACAAATTAATGTGTCCTAATTGACCGACTTGCATGTATGGCTAATTCTTGAAAAAGAAACATAAAAGATTTACCACTCCGATGATTAACTATACTGCAAGTAAGTTGGGTGACGATGTTCGATTATATGTAAAAGGAAAAAAAAAATTGTGTTCTTTTTGGAAATCAACTCTCTCTCTCTCTCTCTCTCTCTCTCTCTCTCTCTCTCTCTCTCTCTCTCTCTCTCTCTCTCTCTCTGGGTATATATATATATGGGTAAAACCCCAAAATGGTACCCAAACTATTGCGGAATGCAATTTTTGGTACCCACAAATGCATAAAGACTCTAATGGTACCCAACCTATCACTCTGTTTGCCAAAATGGTACCCCGGTTACGTTTTCCGTTAAAATTGCATACGTGGCACTCATTTGGGAAACAAATTGGGGGCAAAAAGACTTTTTTGCCCATCATCCTCTCCTCTCTCTCCCAGCCACCTCTCTCTCTCTCTCCTCTCCGTCCCTGTCAATTATCTCAATTTTCCATGGCATATCCTCCAATTCCAAATAATCAGTCCCAAAATGAATAAATGGGACTAAAAATATATTTCCAAGTTCATGCTCAGATTCTTACCCAAATTTGAATCATCCATCTTGAGATTGTTTGATTAATTTCTGGGTTTTACTCATATGTTTGAATTTCAATCGATTTCATTGTTAGACCGAAGAAAAAAAATCAATTTTCCAGTCGCCGCAGCTTCACAAGCTCCCTGAACCAAAGCAACCGCAGCTCCGCCTCGTGCCCAACACTTCTTCTCCACAGTTCAACCATGGCCGTCGTATAAAGACCCGCGCTCAACCCTTTTTCTCTTCGCCTCCGGCCATGCCCATCTCATCAGCCCCGACACCCTCCCTTTCTCAGCCGTGCTCCAGTCCACCGCACCTCTCCCTTGTTCATGGTGAACAACCACACAAAGAATTATGAACATAGAAGCAAACAAAAGAAAATTAAATAGAATTTTTTTTTTCAAGGTGGTGCTGGCCGGACGTGGTTCTTGAACTGGGCAAAGAAGAAAAGTAAAGAATTAGAGAGGGAGGAAGAAGAGAACTGGGCAGAGAAGAAGACAAAAGAATCGGAGAGAGAGGGAAGAAGAAGAAGTAGAGAAACGGGGAGAAGAAAAAAATAAATTATGTGTATTGACCAATTTACCCTTAATTTTAACGGAAAACATAACCGGGTTACCATTTTGGCAAACGGAGTGATAGGTTGGGTATCCATTAGAGTCTTTATGCATTTGTGGGTACCAAAAATTGCATTCCGCAATAGTTTGGGTACCATTTTGAGGTTTTACCCTATATATATATAACTGATTGCCTCTCATCAAACTTAGTGACGTACCTATGGCCCTGATGTAGTGCATGTTATGTGTTTGTGAAATGTTCTAGGTCAGGTGTGAATCAATAAAAACTCAACACTATGAGCTTTTTCATCTCCTCGAAGAAGTTGCTCGGCATATCCCGCGAGAAATCATCATCTTTACTGTGCAAATGAAACATCTCAAGTTTTGGGCATTCCCAAGGTACTTTAGGAAGGCATTGCAGCAACTCAGCAAGGCAAAGAGATCTTACTGCACCTACACAAATCTTCCTCGGTCCATTCTTGCAACTCATCATCAGCTCCATCTTGTACTAAAACATGGTGATCTATGGATGCAATCTTGTTAACAACATGGTGATCTCTGGATGTAATCTTGTTAACAACATGGTGTACAAGATCGTGCATTAATTCTCAGTACAAGATCATGCATTAATTCTCACACATGTATCATCATCACCATCTAGCAAAAGACTAGAAGATTTTAGTTTTCCAACTCGTGTATCCGATGAATCTCTTGCTTGTTTCACTGTGTAGGTCTTTTTAAAGAAACCAAGATCCATATTGTACTTCAACAAGGTTGTCAAGAAAATAGAGTTCCCCTCTACAATTGTACCGCATAACAAGAACAAAGGCTTAAGGTGTTCATTCAATTGAGTGTAACTCCATTCTAGACCCAAATATGCTTTTTCTGTCAATTAATTCTTCTTTCTCATCAAACTCTTCGAGGGATCTCAGGGCATCTTTCCACACAAATAAACTAGTTTCACTTCTTAATGGAATAATTACATTTTACCTCCCAAACTATAGGGGTGTTTTCAATTTCATACTTAAGTATGAAATTTTTTCATTTACATACCTCAACTTACCTCTGTTAATTGTTTTCATACCTGGTGTTAAAAACTCTGTTAACAGCTGAGGTGACAGTTAAGTGGTGATGTCGCACTGCCACATGGGGCCTGGAAACTTAAAACAAAAAAACGAATCAGCCAAATTGCTCTCTCCTTCTTTTTTTTTTCTTTTTTTCTTGATTAAGTTATCCCCCTTGTTCAAACCCAATTCCTCTTCTTCTCCTCCTCCACCTATACATCTGTAGTTTCTGTACTGAGCCCCTAATTCGAACTCAAGCACGCTCAGCCCTGATGCGCCTAGTGAGTTGGATATCCTTAGGCATGATGGTGACTGCTTGGTAAGCCTCTTGGCTTGGATGGCGCACAGGTTGGTGAAAGAGTCTGACAAGGTACGCCTCTTGAAGAGAGGTGACGGACCTTCTTAGCTACTGTGTATTTAGCAACACTTAATTTGTCCACTTCAGTCTGTAGATTCTTAGGAGAAGCGTATGAAACAACAAAAAATTCTCTTGTCTCATAGAGTTCAGTAACCACCCCCAACAATTCCAATGACTTCGATGACTCAATGAATCGTTTGACTCTTCAGTTGCTTGGATTTCATCTTTTAAGTACTTTTGTGCCTCTTCAGTGATCTCATCCACTTTTTTTCACTCAGTTCTGGACATCCGCATGGATTTCTTCACCCTTGGCTTCAGCTATAGTGACCTTCTCAGCCACTGTGTCTTTAGCAACACATAATTTGTCTACTTTAGTATGTAAATTCTTAGAGGGAGCGTATGAAATGTTGGAAGTTCTCTTCCTTTGCTTGAATTTCAAAGGAGGTTATTGAAATTCATTTATTGAACTCATATATCGGAATACCAAAAAAAACAAAGAACTCATATATTGAAATAGTTCCTTTTGTTTTCACATTATTCTAAGTAAGTTGGAGAAGAGTACTCTGATATTATTTCTGGGCAATAAAACTCTTGTATAATAAATCAAAATTTTCCCCATTAATCTTTTTCTTGGCTCATATGCATATAAGATATAATCATCAAAGGGTAGTTTTGTTTTCAAGGCCATACCCATATAACAGCCCATATCCTGAATCAAACATATGGCCCATTAACAAATTCGAAAACGTTTATATTAAATGGTTGAAACGCCGCCGTTCGATGAGGGTCCGTTGATTAACTTCCCAGTACGTTACTCTTACGAGTACTGGCTTCTCCTGCACTCGATCGTTTCCTCCCAACTCACAAGTATAAAAACACTGAAAAACCGCTTCAGCTCCACTGAAGAATCCGAAGCTCTGAAAACCCTCATTTCCAAACCCTCGAACTTGTCAGGTTTGGATTTTGATGATGTATTTGATTGTGGATTCTATTTTTAATTCATTGCTTGCTCTGTTTGGTTGGTGAGAAATTTACTGTTATCCACCGACAGAGTGACTGGCTTAATTTGGTGAAACAATTCAAGGTGTGAATTTACTACTTTCTCCGTTTTTTTTTCCAGCGGAATGTTGAATTTTTGTTTAGTATGATCGAATGCCCAATGTACCTGATGGCCCTGATGTAGTGCATGTTATGTGTTTGCGAAATGTTCTAGGTCAGGTGTGAATCAGTAAAAACTGATTCTTTTGTGTTTGGGGTTTGATTATGCTCTATTTGGTTAGTTAGGAAATAGGGGAATGTATGAGAAATTTACTATATATAGCTACTAAAGTTACTGGCTTTGTTGAAAAATTTGAAGGTGTTAAATTAGTACTTTCCAATCTAATTGGACCCAAACAAAATGTTGAATTTTCTAGTATGATAGAATTCCCACTTTACCTGATGCGGTGCGTGCTTTGTGTTTGTGATATGTTCTAGGTCAGGAGGAATTGATTTTATTTTTTTTAGAAATCATGGTGAAGGTCAAGAGGGATTGAATAGAGGAGGTGGTTGTGCATGCAGAGAAGAAATTGGGGGTCCAGTCGTGGTCATTATCTGAAGGCAATTGTGACTCGCCTGTTTCGGAGCCAAACCCTCTTAGTTGGTATGTTGTTTCAATTATCTTTCACATAAAAGGGGTATATTTATGATGGAATCTGATTCTTAATTGTGACAAGTTTTTAGAAGGGGTATATAGGACTGTCTGGAGATTTGAGTTAATTTTTTTTTATAATCATCAACATAATGGTTGTGGATGAATTGCTCAATTTATACTTAACTTCAATATGATAAATGCTTATTTTTACTGTTCTAGGAGAACCAGTGGTCCAACCAGGCGATCATCAAGACTGGACAGAGAAAGAGGTCAATACTAGATATATCCTATTTTGGTTTTCAGTAATTAAATAGAGTTAGCTGCTCTTAATTTTTTAAGCAATTAGTTGGAGATTATATGATAAACGAGTCGGGCATACAAATTACTTTTTCGGGAACTGCTAATGCTGATATAGTTGAGCGTGCCAATTTTAGAAGTGTTATTGAAAAGGAAAATACTAAATTCTGATAATGTCTCTTCACCTGGAATTTGCAGTTTCTCAGAATTTTGCTCACTTTCTTAATTACATGACTTTTGTTGGACAGGATAAACTTATGGTAGAGCTGATCAGAAAGTTTAACGGCAGTAATTGGAAGCAAATAGGTGGGCTGGTCAATCAGCAAGTAATTAAAAAAACACTTTCACTACAAGGAATTTACAGAGAAATCAATCAGCAAATTATTAAAGCAAAACACTTGGAATGCAGAAATGTCTACACGAACAAATCAAACAAGCAATTCCCAAACACTTATTTGGTGCACACTATTGAATCTTCCACTCAGACATATCTGCGTGTGCTTTCTGGAATTTCACTTTGAGGCAGTAGCTTGCAATTTCTCTTTATAGTTCATCTCAAACTAAGATCGGAACTGACAGCTGCAAGGCCAAGGGACAGCATATTGAAGGTGGAAGAAAGACTCGTCAGAACAAGTAACCAGCTATAGAATTCTATATAGTATAATATTAACTAAATAGAAACATATCTGTTAATTACTGGACGGTACTTACAAATATCAAATGTCCTGCAACGCCATTTTTATGGCAATCGAACAGCAGGCCTCTCTGGCGATATTTCACTTAATTGGCCTTCCAAATGAATATGCAAACATTAATTAGTTAAGTGAATATGAGAAGAAACTATAAAACTATATATCAGAGTAGTTATACACCGTCAGGATTTAGTGGACGCTTGAAGAAATTGAAAAACCAGAAAGAGTCGGTAGTAGTAATTATAAGATATATATATACTTGGTGAAATGAACTTACAGCTTTCTCTGTTATTTTCAGTCCTTCTGGTATTGGTACCCCATCAGGGGAAATCTTCAACTTGATCGGACAGCGGGTTACATTTGGAATGAGTGACGATGGAAGTTTGGCAATGCAATTTCCGGAGCAAAAGCCCTGTAGACTTGGTAGCTTCTCAAGTATCAAATGTTGCAACTGACTGAAAGCGATCTCATTCTTTCCCGCATCATCATCTCCGTTGCTTGCCACTATTACTACAATGCTTTCACAATACGTCACTTCCATTTTTGTGAGATGCACTAGGCATTTAGCTATCGAATAAGGTATTAAACATTCCAATCCGTTACAATGATATACTTCCAAAGCTGTTAGATTCTGGAAGGAAATTGCTGATGACTCTAAATACTTTAATCGGTCACAAGACCACACGTTAAGAAATTCCAAGTTTGGGAAAACAGGTTGGGAGTACTTCTCCTTCCCAAGATGCATCAGCTTGAGCATAAAATTGAGATTCAGATTTCTTACACCTGGGAGAGACCCAACTGCATGTATTTCCCCACTACTATTTCCTTCATCCACAAATATTTCTTCGGACGGAAACCCATACACTCCAAGGCTTTCCAGATTATGAAATTTCTGAAGGAAATGTACCGCGGCATGCTTGGAGAAGGGTGCACACTTGGTAAAACAAATATATTTTAGTTTGCTAAAGATGGACTCTGCTGGGGATTGACCATACAAAATCTCTGTGGTGCCCACCGCCATTTCTTCCAAGACGGGGAATGAATCCTGAAATACGTACATCAACGTAAATGTGGGTGTCAAATAGCAAATACAGAGACATCGTATTGTTCCATGAGATTTGAGTGACTTGATGTCTCTCATAAACATCAATATATTGTGCCATGAGAAGTGAGAGTCTCACGCATATATGAATTAAAGATCTTGATTCATGTGAATGCAAAAAGATGTTTTACTTTCTGTTCCATATCTTACAAGGATAATTGCATAAATAATTATTTTTATCTTGAACTAAATAACCTTAATCCTATGGGAATTTCATGATACCTTACTCCTATGTGGATATATTTTTAAGGTCTAACCATAAATTATAGGCTTTGATGAGATCAATAATAATTTTCTTTATAACAAATATTAATAACTGAACTCATTCTTTTTCTTCGTATAAAAATCGATCCACAAAGGCACAAATACTTTTATTATATGAAAATAAGGATTTCATTTGTTTATATTTTTGACTTGTTTTCAGTTCCTATTTTTTTCATTTGACTCATCTAACAAGCCTAATAATGTAGGGAGTATATGTATGACTTTAAGATGAATGATTTTTTATTTTTGGACGAATTTAAGATGAATGATAAGTTGATAACTCCTACATTTCCTTCGCTTCTACTTTTTCCATTCTTTATATGCCGTATAGGACAAACTCTCAAATGAGCGTGGACCCACCAAAGTGGAGCCCACCACTTTTATGAAACAGAAACCGGCTGCTGTAAGTAGGAATTCATCTTAGTCTGGTTAGATTTGGGTTACATCTGGGCCCCATAATATAAATATAGAGAGGAGTTTCGTATAAGAAAATTGATAAAAGTAGTCTTACATACCTGATCAATTAAAAAGAGAGGTTGTTTAGTTGGCGCATGCGGATGTCTTTCCTGAAAGATTGATAGTTCTGCAGCTAAAAACTCTACCTCATCACATTCTCTAACGTCCAAATTTTTGAGTGAAGGCCACTTGGAAGTATGCAGCCTGGGACAAAAACTCCTAAGTTTGGACAGTTCATAAAATTGCAAAGATTTTACTTTTGGGAACACAAACGTAGGATGTGGCGTTGTTAATTCTAGTGCCCCCTCTTCCTTGGCAACAATACTTTCCATTTCATAACAAAATCTCACGTCCAACTCTTGCAGCTGTTGAAGACAGCCAGTTGCCATCGAGGCTGGAAAAATATTTTTCAAACTGCCACACTCGTATATGTTTACTGAAATTAGATTTTGACCATCTTTCAACTGGGTGCTTGACGTACCATGTGTTTCGTTGACATTGGTTTCTCCACGTTCATCAAATACCACTTCCACTGAGTCGCAATACTGTATGGTCAACATTTCTAGAGCATTTAATCTTCCCATCATACTAGGAGGAAAAATACTTCGGAGACTCTTACACTCATGAAGGTAGACTTCTCTGAGTCTGCAAAATGAACCTGGAGCAAGCTGGTTGTGCCATATTGTCTGCAACTTACTCTCTTCGAATTGCAATATCTCCAATTTTGGAAATTTTACCTGCATATGCACATGGACTTGTAAAAAGTACCTATTAAATTATTCCAATGAAGTGGACTTAATTGAATAAATGATGAAAGATTGATGAAATGAGATACAAAGATATAATAAATCACCTTTTCGTCAAAAACAAAAGTACTATCACTGTGGACATCAAAGTTCTCCTCTGAGTCTCTCTCTCCTATCTCTCCTTTTCTACTACTTTTTGTCATAGGTCCACCAACGAATGCCCCTAGTTTAGGACACTCCACTATATGCAATTTCTCCAACAATGGAAATGCAATACATTTGCCAGTGCAGAATCTAGCAAGGTTTGGAAGACTTTTCAATTTCAGGCTTTTTAGCTCACCAAACATGTTATCTTCTTCATCGTGTTCTCTTGTTGATACTATCTGCTCCATGATTTCACATTCTGATATCTCGAGATGTTTGAGTTTTTTGAGATTTCGAGCCATAGAAGAAGGTGATAACAAGTATTTCAAACCACCACACATATTCACGCTCAAAGTTGTTAAGTTGGACATCACTTCCTGTAGTGCACAATTCATGTACGTTGCTATTAATTAGTCATATACGTACATTCGAAATTTTAAACTCCTACTATCATATGATCATACGTGGTAAATAAAATCAATCAAATATGACCATAGTAAACTTACAAGGGTATAGCAACTACATGACATAACATATCACAAGAGGGTTGAAGACTACAGCTAAAATTAGCCGCAAACCTCATATATCAAACCATGCTTTTAAAAATTCAAATTAATTAAGAATAATTTTGTTCTTAGGTAATTCGACTTAAGAAAGATTTTTATTTTTATCAATAATTAAGAAAGATTGGCGTTATTACAAGCTAGCTAGCCATACAAAACAAACCTCTTTGTTGACCCAACATTTGAACTATTAATTATTTCCTAACAAACCTACCACCTAAAGTAGCTAGACACTATCAACAGCAAGATACAATAGATTGCTAATTAATATGTGCCAATGCTTCGACCAGTTTCATCAGCAAAAGTAATAGACTACTTTGATTTCCAAATTCTAAATATCTCTGCTCCATTAAAAGCTTAGTGTAGACAATTTTGAAAAGCATATATATGATATACTCGTAGTGACATAAATAGATCTAATTCAAACTTAGTGAGTGCTTTAGGTTTTGTTGAGTAAAGATAGTAATGTAAAGCTTTTTTATTTGACTAGTAGTAATATAAGACTTTAGTTTGTCAGTTTGTATGTTAATTTGCATAATAAAGCGAGAAAGCTTGCACATTCAAAGAATGAATGGAGAGAAATTATTCACTGGAAGTTGAATGGAAGTGAGCAAAAATTATATATCATTTAGCACTTAATAATGACAACGCATCATTTAACAATAAGATAACAAAAGTACTCAAACAAAAGTACAGTAAAGCATGTGAAAATGAAATCAAGACATTACGTACCTTCGTTTTAAAGACGTATACAAAATCAAAACCCTTCGTCCCATCCAAGGACAAAACATCACATTTCTCCAGCAGCATTTTTAGACCTCGGTCCAATTCATTCATGGCAGTAAACTGTAACTTAAGTGTGTTGAGGGTTGTTTCATACATACGATCCCACACATCACCAACAACTATTTGGTATCTTTCCAACTTGTTAGAGAACAAATCTGGCGGAAGAATGTTAGCATCCGGAATACGTATTTCTAATGCGGTTAGCTTGGACAAGTTATTCAGCTCCCAAAGCCTAGCATTTCTTGTTTCACCGATGACTCCTTCACCCTCCCATTTGTCAAAGCTGTTTCTCATTCTCAAGTCTTCAAGGCTTGTCAAGTTTGAAATGACACCAGGTGAAATCACTTCAAGAAGAGAGCAATCAGACAAATCCAACAACCGTAGACGGGTTAATTGCCCAATTTCTTTGGGCAACTGTTTAACCTTGGATTTCACAATGCTAAGAATTTGTAACTTTCTTAGCTCTCCAACTTGAGCTATGTCTTCAAACATGCATCCATCTAAACACAACGTCTGGAGATTCTCTAAGCACTTGAGAGATGGAGGTAGTGAGATAAGAGGCAGATTGTTTAAACCCAGCACTTTGAGTTTTTTCATCTCCTCAAAGAAGTTGCTTGGCATATCCCGCGAGAAATCATCATGTCCATCATCATCCTCATCATCATGTTCATCATCATCATCATCCTCACCATCATTGTCATCTTTACTGTGAAAATGAAACATCTCCAGTTTTGGGCATTTCCAAGGTACTTTAGGAAGCGTGGCGATATTGCAGCGTGGCAAAGAGATTTTACTGCACCTAGACAACTCTTCCTCTGTCCATTCTTTCAGCTCATCATCAGCTCCATCTTGTACTAAAACGTGGTGATCTCTGGATGCAATCTTCTTAACAACATGGTGTACAAGATCATGCATTCTCACACAAGTATCATCATCACCATCTAGCAACAGACTAGACGCTTTTAGTTTCCCAACTTGTGTATATAATAAATCTCTTGCTTGTTTCACATTTTTGGTCTTTTTAAAGATACCAAGACCCATACCGTATTTCAACAAGTCTGCCAAGGAAATAGAGTTCCCCTCTACAATTGTACCGCATAACAAGAACAAAGGCTTAAGGTTCTCATTCAATTGAGTGTAACTCCATTCTAGACCCAAATATGCTTTTTCTGTCAATTGTTCTTCCTTATCAAACTCTTCAAGGGATCTCAGTGCATTACTCCAGATAGGCTTTTCAGTTTCATTTCTTAGACTGCTTGCAACTGTGACAATTAGAACAGGCAGGCCTCCACATTTTTGGGCCACTTGAGTTGCTATGGGTTGTATACTAAGATCCTCAACAACATTACCTGCTGTCTTCTCAAACAAAAGCCATGTTTCTTTTTCTCCTAAAACGCCAAGTTGAAACGACTTTTGGTTTATCGTACCATAGAATAATCTAGATGTCAACAATATTCTGCAAGTCGATATGACCGGAAGTCCCACAGCCTTTAAATCAATTTCTTCCCAAACATCATCTAAAATTACAAGAGTCTTCTTGTCCTGTTTAGATTCATCACCTGTCTTCTTTTGTTTGATTCTATCATATATCTTATCAGCTCTTACGTCTTTAGTCTGAATTTTCGAAACGTCCAGACCTAATTTTTCAGCAATTACTTTTTGAATTGCTTCCAAGTTTGGTTTCTTCACATCTCGGACCATAACCAAATCATCAAACAACTTCTCTTTTTCGGCTTGCCTTAGAACTTGTTCAGCGAGTGTGGTCTTTCCCACGCCGCCAATACCGTGAACCAAAATGATGTCGGCCCTATTAGGATTTCTCAGTTCATCCATGATTTTCTCCACAGTGGAAGCCCTTGAATTGAATTCCTGGTAGTTTTGGTCAGAATCGAGACATACGTCTTTTGCTTGAACAACGTATGAAACATTAGAAAATTCTCTCGTCTCGTAGAGTTCAGTAACCACCTGCAGCAATTCCAAAGATTTCTCGTTTGGCTCTTTAGTTGCTTGGATTTCATCTTTCAAGAACTCTTCTGCCGTTTTAGTGATCTCATCCACTTTTTTCAGCCAGTCCTGGACATTTGCAAGGATTTTTCCACCATTGGCCTCAGCTTCAGTAACCTTCTGAGCCACCGTGGCTTTAGCAACACTTAATTTCTCCACTTCCTTCCGTAGGTCTTTAGGGGGAGGGTATGAAATGTTGGAAAGTTGTCTTTCTTCGTTGATCAGTTCAGTAACCACCAGCAGCAATTCCAACGATTTCTTGCTTCGACGACGACGGAGCATCGGATTTGGACAACACCCCTGCACACACTTCATCTTTGGTTGCAGGCGTTCGTCTTTTGAGGATTCAGTTGATTGGCCTTCATCTTGCAAGGGTTTGTTGGCCTCTTCAGTAGTTGATTGCCGCTTACCTTTCACGATTTCTTCTGCCTCCTTAGTGATCTCAGCTACATTATCCAGCCATTCCTGGGCATTCGCATGGATCATTTCACCCTTGGCTTTAGCAGCACCAACCTTCTGACGCATTGTGACTGTAGCAGCATTTAATTTGCCGAGTTGAGTCTGTAGATTTTGAAGATTGCGTTTGTAGTGGCGTAAATAACCCACTTGCCGTCCAAGGGTTGATTCCACGTACCCGACATGTCTTCCAACACAATCATTAACAATTCCAGTAGGATCCGCCATGTCTGTTGATATAAATTAATTAAGCACATGAAATATTAGGATCGGATGAGAAGAAACTGCAATAATAAGATATATTTAATTCAAAACGACTTATAAAACTAATGAAACCCAGTTAGTGTAATACTCGAATTTAGTTCGTAAATATCATTTCCCGGATTGACTCCATTACACATGGAATTTTTATTGTTTGGTGTGGTATTGAATTATTCATTTATTCATAACAATCTGGTCCAGTACTCTTTGCCCCTTTGGTTACAGACATACGGTACTTGGGCTTATAAACTATATAATACTCTCATAGCTAGTCGGTAACATGGAGCCCATCGAGGACGAGTAAGAAAGAAGTATACAAAGATGGAGTAAATAAAACTAGCCTTCTGCCTACATGCTCTAAAAAAAATTGGAAGTTATTTGAGAAAAAAAAGAGGGGTTATCTGTGTGATGGATAATTACTGCAGATATGGGTAGTTAATTGTTTACAAATGTGAGCCAATTGACTTTTTGACGTAGAAAAGAAAAATAGAAATTTGGCCACTCCTATTTCATTTATTTGGTATTCTAAAAAAAATAAAGAATCTGAAAAAAAAAATTAATAGGAGAAATAAGAAGTAGGTACGTAGATTCCATTTTAATTTCTTAATTTAGCTTATACAATATTTTACCATTTTATCCTTATTAGATTAAATTGTTATTTTACCATTTGGTGGAGAGTGTTTTGGGCCTTGGATCAACTTTGACTGGCCCAATTAGGTTTGACTAGGAAACATATTACTATTCTGGACCATGAGGAGATAGACTTTCTTGTTGAAGCAGTCCATCTTTTATAGGGTCTGTATCTTCCTATAAATTTGTACTAACTACTTGTGTGATGACTTTTTGTGTTGGACACTTGGACCCCTCAAGAAGTGAGTCATGATATATAATCTTCGTCCCATTAATACAATTAACTTTTCCACTTAAAATGAAATAGACTTTATCTATAAGCATCTCGGTTAACTTTTTATATCCTTTTTGAAAGTTACAATACTTAAAAGAGAGCAAATTAAGTGAAATATGAAGCAGGAAATTGAATGATAAAAAAGA
Organism: Rubus idaeus; assembly: GCA_030142095.1. Classification (NCBI taxonomy): domain Eukaryota; kingdom Viridiplantae; phylum Streptophyta; class Magnoliopsida; order Rosales; family Rosaceae; genus Rubus; species Rubus idaeus. Next base: position 7,473,526 of record CM057969.1, read on the forward strand.
AAGAAAGAAAGAGATTGAAGGACGTAGCTGTATGCCACTGTTTTTTGGTTATGGCTTGGAAAAGAATCTAGTTGGTCCTCAAATTCCTTCGCTTATTAGTACCCCAAAGTAAGCATGCAATTTGGCATTCCATCTCGTAATGAACTTAAATAACAGAAAGTACGTACTTAATGACGGCTTTATCTTTATCGGATCTTTCGAAACCGGCAAAGTAAAAGAAAAATGAATCCATGAATTGAAAAAATCGAATCATGAATGAGTATATGTGCTACTATTTTCCCTCTTCAAAATATATTAGAGGAAATGGAGAAGGGAACATGTTGGTCATTGTACTATGTACAAAGTGGTGCCGTTGCTAGAATAAGTGGTTATTGTTCAACAAGAGATTTATTTTTTCTATTTTCTTTTATCCGACTACATCAACAAGCAATTTCTCTTACAAATAAACCAATCGCTATATTTTATCTATTTTTAAATTTGAAAATAATGCGATCAAAGTAAAACCTAAAGAAACTTTTCGCCAATAAAAAAGTTTAAGAAACAAGTAGTTCTATAACTCTTTTTTATAAGAACTGAAATCAGAGAAAGAAGTTGAAGGACGTACCTAGTTTTGCAAACTCTTTTGGTTATGAGCAAGGCGTTAATTGGGCTTTAAATTCCCTTAAGGTTCTTCCGGAGACGAATTCACTTGAAGAAAACTGTAAAAGCAAAAACATGCAGGTGTAAAATATAACAAAAATCAAAGCAGTTAGGGACATGCAAACGAAAACCAGGAAATCAAAAGGGGAATTAACTCAATATTACCAGTTTTGTATTTTCCGTTTTGTGATGGCTTTTTCAATTTAAGCAGTAGAAGTAAAACGAAAAGAAGGTTGCTGCATGCAGAATGTTATATCATCCACCAGAAAGTCTCAGATCTCAAATGGAGGAACAAGAATGATATGAACTTTATGTATTTATCGAAAAAATGATATGAACTTAAGGGAATTAAGTTCTCTAGTTAATGGGGGTCACAATCTGTCCTTGCTTTCGATCACCTTATCTTATCCCGACTTGCAATCACTTTTTTTCAGACAAAGGTGAGTGGATCGGAATGTATGATTGAGGTTCCTCAATAATTAAGTGCAGCAGTGGAATGTATGATTGAGGCTCCTCAATAATTAAACAAGTGAAGAAAAGTCAAGTGTTTTGGGCATTTTCTTTAAGGGAATTGATATTTGTACCCCTTTTTTTGGGAAACTACTATTTGTACCCCTCTTTCATTATGCAATAAATGGGGTACAAGTAGTAGAAATGGGGTATAAATATCATTGCCCTTCTTTAATTTTGGTCATTTTGTTAAGAATCTGGCTCCTCTGAAATTACATTGTGTAAAGTTATGCATGTGAATTTCTTAAAATCATAATCCTCCATCTAATCTAACATGTAAAAATGATCACGTCAACTATTACATATCGAAAGGAATTTTTATTCTTTTTTTCTCGAAAACTGACGTTAACTAAGGCTGTACTCCTCTTGAAACTCCTTCAATTTCTCTGGTATTGCTGTTCAATGAGAATCTTTCATGGTTACATGTAGCCATGTACGTATAAATCAAACAGAGTTTACAATTGCCCATTTAATTATTTTAAACTTTGATTTGTGAGGTTAATTAGATTCTTATTGCCTTTGAGTATTTTCATTACAATTAAGATCCTTTAGTAATTCACAATCGACATACATGACTACATAATTAAGTATACTAGTGAATCGAAGAGCATAAAGCAAACAGATGTATGATACCAAGGTCGATTAGAAACCCATCATCTCTAAATGAATATGAAAATAGGAGATGCAAACCAAAGAGTAGAGCCTTGCCAAAAAAAAACAAAGAGTAGACGAATAGGTACATGCATGGGAACCCTTTGCGATTAAAAGGATAGTGGTCAAATCAAATTCTATCAACAGATCGAAACCAAAGGTGAAAACTTAAATCAAAATTAATATTTGCTGTGAAACTGAAAGATGAACAACCGTTTGATCTTTGAAAGTGTGAGAAAAATAGAGGAGAAATGATCAAAAATGAGAGAGATTAGACTTTTATATGGGACTTGGATCCCTAGTTCGTCATGTCATCGAAACTCAGGTTTCCCATTCTCAAAGGACACCAATAAATGTTTTCTGTTGATCCAGGTAACGAATAACGGCAATGTTAAAGAATGTTTGAATGAAAAAAAAAACTTAATTTGTATCGGCCAATGACCAAAATTTCGAGTTTCGAAGAAATTTTGAAAATAACAAAAATAAATTTTTTTACGGGCATAGTCATAATTTCTTTTATTCTTGCTGAAAAAAAAACTATCGTAGCCTTTTCAAAGTTTTGAACGTGGGAGTGTGGGACAGATGTTATTCATCCTATCGTAATGAAATTATGAAAGCGTAGCTTAATTACAAAACTACTTGCTACTTGGCCCAACATATTACTCTTATGCCTTGTTTACTTATCATTGACCCATCCGTCCAAAAAAAAAACTTATCATTGACCCATCGTAACTAAACTTCCAAAAATATAAAACTAGTTGACAAAATCTTGATACGTGATTTAATTTATGAAGCAAATTAGGGATAAAAAAGTGAATATCGGAATAGCAAATCCAAAAAAACTCTTATATTGGAATAGCTACTTTTGTTTTGACATTATTTCAGGTGAGTCAACATGTTATTCGAGAAGAATACTCAAATAATAAATAGATATTTACAAGCAAGAAAACTCTTTGAAATTATTTGATTAAAGAAAAACAATTGTAATTAGAGGAGAGTACTCGAATAATAAATCAAAATTTTCTCCATTCTTTCTCTTGGCTCATATAGATATCTCTATCTCTATTAATAAAGGGAGGCATGCCTAGACAAAATTGGTGACGCCTAAAATGTCCAAAATGCCCATGTCAAAAATACCAATTTTTAAAACTCTATGGGCAAAAAAGACAATTTGACTTAAATGGAAAATATGGGGAATGATTAGTTATGTAAAATACTTCCAAAACAAATATAAAAATATTCACTCAAAATAAGAAATAACTTATCTAAACATACAATTGTTGACAGAAAAATTAAAATAAAATTAACCATATACACAAAAAAAAGGTCAATTAACACACGAGCGTGTGTTAAGAGGCTAGTTACTATAAATGGAAGCAAAAAATTTTGGTGTCAAAGGCTTCACCAAAATATAATTTTCATAAAAACCCATTGAAGAAAATAAATTGACTGAAATAAAAAACAGTTTAAAAGTTATTATAGTAAATTAACAAAATTAGATAAAAGAAAAACTAAAAAAGTTAAGTAGTGAGGCACAATTCTACTTTGCAAAAAAAAAACAACATATATCAACATAAAGGTAAAAACCAGAAAAATTGAAAAAGTATGTGGCAAATTACATTCTTCCACTCTTTACCGATAACACGTGCATGGTGCATCGTGTATGAGGCTAGTAAGATATAATGAGAGCGGCTAGTTTGCACCTACATTGTAATGTACTTGAGGACAAAATTTCTTTTTTGCCCTTAATAATTTTTTTTTGTTTAGTCTCTCCCACTCTCTCCTCACTGTTGCCGGCCACCACTACAACTGTTGCCTCCATCCTCGCCGCTGACAACTTTCTCCGATTGCTTCAAAATTATGTCATCGTGTTCATTACAACGAACGCAATGAGGTTAGTTATTATCTCAAGGTCAAATTCTAATTAAATAGTGAGATATCGGCACCGGAAGTTTGTGAAACCTAAAACTTCCCGACTTCGATCCTCCTTCTACGATGGTCGAAATTGAAATCTGAAGATACCACAAAGATTTATGGGATTGAGGGATTCAAAGCCCAGTAGGTTTTGAAGGTTAGAGGTGGCCGAAGATGACCAGACTACGAGCTTGAAGGTTAAGTCGTTTTCGGCCATGCGTGCGGCTATTTTCAGGCAAGGTTTGGTCTGAAACCGGGTGGGGAGGGTGGCCGGATTACTCCGCTACCTTTGGTGGGGGCGGTGACTTGCGGGGGTGGCCGATCGTGATGGCAAAGTCGGTGACAATAAGGAGAGAGAGGAGGAGTCAAGCACGGCCGCATGGGAGAGAGAGATTGAGGAAGAAAGAGACAAAATAAAAAGATTAAGGGCATAAATGTCAATTCACGCAGTCAATTTGCAATTCAAAAAATACCTACAATAAAAAGAACAGTTGTGATTACTCCACGTCAACAGGTACAATAAAATTCTAGTGCAATCCAGAATTCCCCATAATGATCAATGGGTAGTTTTGTTTTGTTTTTAAGGCCATAACCATGTAACAGCCCATATCCTAAATCAAACATTTGGCCCATTAAGTAATTCAAAAACGTTTATACATTAAATGGTTAAAACGCCGCCGTTAGATGAATGTCCGTTGATTAACTTCCGAAGGAAGCTACTCTTCTCCCAGACTAGTACTAGCTTCTCCTGCACTTCATCGCTTCCCACTCCCTCCCAAGTCCCAACTCATAAGTATAAAACCACTGAACCCACCCAAAACCTCCACTTCATCGCTTTCCAAAGTAGTGCTTAAGGTCGCTTCCATTTCCGCTCTCTCTTGTTTCAGACTCATTTTGAAGGCGTCCGTACATCGCAGTCTCTCTGAAACCCTCGAATTCCAGAGGTTCGGATTTTGATTTTGTGCTTGGGGTTTGATTATGTATTTGATTGTTGATTCTATTTTCAATTCGTTGCTTGCTCTGTTTGGTTGGTGAAAAAATGTGGCTCATATGAGAAATTTACTGTTATCTACCGACAAAGTTACTGGCTTTGGTGAAACAATTCAAGGTGTGAAATTAGCAATTTCTCCGTTTTTCTCAGGAACCAAGCGGAATGTTGAATTTTTGTTTAGTGTGATCGAATTCCCACTGTACATGATGGCCCTGATGTTGTGCATGTTATGTGTTTGTGAAATGTTCAGGGTCAATAAAAACTGATTATTTTGTGTTTGGGGTTTGATTATGCTCTGTTTGGTTAGTTAGGAAATTGGGGAATGTATGAGAAATTTACTATAGATATTAAAGTTACTGGCTTTGTTGAAAAATTTGAAGGTGTGAGATTAGTACTTTCCAATCTAACTGGACCCAAACTGAATGTTGAATTTTGTAGTATGATAGAATTCCCACTTTACCTGATGTGGTGCATGCTGTGTGTTTGTGATATGTTCTAGGTCAGGTGGAACCGTGGAAGTGATTTTTTTGAGAAATCATGGTGAAAGTCAAGAGGGGACAAATAGAGGAGGTGGTTGTGCACTCAGAAAAGAAATCAGGGGTCCAGTCGTGGCCATTATCTGAAGGCAATTGTGACTCGCCTGTTTCGGAGCCAAACCCTCTTAGTTGGTATGTTGTTTCAATTATCTTTCACATAAAAGGGGTATATTTATGATGGAAGCTGATTCTTCACTGTGAGACATTTTTAGGGTATAGAACTTTCTGGAGATTTGAGTTAATTTTTTTTTATAATCATCAACGTTCTGATTGTGGGTGAATTGCTCAATTTATACTTAACTTCAATATGATAAATGCTCATTTTTACTGTTCTAGGAGAGCCAGTGGTCCAATCAGGCGATCATCAAGATGCTGGACAGAGAAAGAGGTCAATACTAGATATATCCTATTTTAGTTTTCAGTAATCAAATAGAGTTAGCTGCTCTTAATTTTTTAAGCAATTAGTTGGAGATTGTATGATATATGAGTCAGGCATAGAAATTATTTTTTCGGGAACTGCTAATGCTGATATAGTTCAGCATGCCAATTTTAAAAGTGTTATTGAAGAGGAAAATACTAAATTCTGATAATGTATGGTGGTTTAGTCTCAATGCATGTTTTCCTGTGTCTCTTCACCTGGAATTTTCAGTTTCTCAAAATTTTGCTCACTTTCTTAATTACATGACTTTTGTTGGACAGGATAAACTTCTGGTAGAGCTGGTCAGAAAGTTTAACGGCAGTAATTGGAAGCAAATAGGTGAGCTGGTCAATGTCTTTCACTCTTCTTTCAAAAATGTAGTTTTATGCAAGTTGATTAAATGTGGTTTCAAAAATGTAGTAAATATAATATCTACACAGGAATGTACTAAAATCTAGTCATGAGAGGTGGATGCTCTAGTTTGTGGGTTGCTAAGCTTCCCGCTCAAACCAGTTTATATGAAACAATTAGGCATTCTAGAGGACAGGAATCATGATGAAGATCATAAGTATCAATATTATAATAACCAATTGTTGCATTTGTTTGGCTTTGTTTGGGTGGTGTACTTCCATGATTTCATGGCCTCATGCAAAGTTTTTATTGTGCAGCTGCGGGTATCCCTGGGCGTTCAGATGTTCAGTGCCTGCATCGCTGGCAAAAAGTTTTAAATCCTGAAATTATCAAGGGATACTGGACAAAGGAGGTGCTAATAACATTTTATTTGCAATGTTTTTAGCAATGGAGAAGCACTGCAGCAGTTTTTTTACTAGATGGTTTGATATGTAAGCATAGTCTTTTGGTTGATTTCAGGAAGATGATTGTATAATCAAGCTAGTTGAAAAGTATGGTGCTAGAAGATGGTCTGTCATTGCAAAGTTTTTACCAGGTCGAATAGGCAAGCAATGCAGAGAAAGGTAGGTGACCATGGTTTCTAGTAGGTGACCATGGACATATGGTTTTCACATCCTACATTTTTTGCAATTGTATTCAATAATGTAAGCAATCTGTATCATTTCGTAAGAGTTCAACTCTATGTCAAAGTAGCTGTAGCTGTGTTGGCAAGAATTGTTAATATACCTACAAAAGAATTTAAGATACTACAGTTCACCAACTATGCACGCTACAGATTATACATCACTGAAGCTAATTAATCGTTTTCAGGTGGTACAATCATTTAAGCCCAGCTATAAATAAAGACGCTTGGACAGAAGAAGAGGAGCAAACTCTTACTTTCTACCACCAGCTGTATGGTAACAAGTGGGCAGAAATAGCAAGGTTTCTACCTGGAAGGTATGTAATAATTTAAAGTTGATAGATAGGAAGTATGGTTTTTGTTTCTGGTCCTTTTGGTATTATATATATATAGTGAGTTCATTAAATTGTTCATATTTGTCCAAATTGAACTGGGTAAAATACGCTATTATCATTTTTATCTATTATTATCTTCTGTTGAATTCACGGTTATATTCTGTTGACAATTGACAGAACTGACAATGCAATAAAAAATTACTGGAATGGCGCATTGAAGAGGAAAGAAGATTCATACTCTCCTAATGGTCATAAAAGGGACATGCATCCTGATATCTGTTGTATTGATGAACTAAGACCAGATCTTGTGGGGGTTAAAACAGACAGACAGAATATTGATAGACTGGCCTCTTTCAATCAGAGAACAGGATTGGCGATTTGTGATAATGCTTGTTCTACAGAGTTGATTCTTGGAAGGTCATATGGCTCAGAAGGAAAATCTGTCAAAGCACAGAAATGCAGGTCTTCAAAAAGAGGGACAAGTGGTGTAATCAATTTTCATACTACGGTACAGTCTGATGACAGAAATGTTACTCCTTTTGGTGTCGCATGTGATTCTTGCAAACAAATTGCTGATCATACAGGCAAACACAGCCCTTTTGCAAAATCTCCATTGGTTTTCGTGGATTCATCCACTTCTACCAAGTCAAACTGTACTCCTCTCAAGAGTCCACTTTGCTATTCGACTCCCCCTAACCGTTTGCAGAGTGTCTATGCTAGCAGCACCAGTCCAAAATCTAGATTGAAGAGCTTAGCAAGGACTTTCAAAAACACTCCTTCGATCATAAGAAAGAGAGCTTCCCGAAGCGCTGATCATGCTAACTTTTCTGGTGCCAGCTGCTCAACTGCACTGAACATCTTGAGTCTTGATGAAGCAGGTTTTAATAGCACAGACTCGAACTCTTCAGACTATGTCAGAGGTTTATCTTGTTTGCGGCATAAACCTGAAACTTCAGATGCTTATAAATCTCTTGGGAGGTGCCTGGAACGTGAATTTGACGCCGAAAATTACTCAGGAATTGCTAATTGTGACAAAGTATTCTCTGCATATGTCTACAGATGTTGATGTCGGTGCATAACCTCTAAGTCTCGGAAGGAGTCAACGGCCAGAAGTCTCAGTGTTCTTTTCATTCTATTCATGTTAACTAGAAATTTCATGCAGACTAGGAACAGGTTAGCTACAATTTCCATTGTTCATGTTTTTTGCCCCCAAAATAGGTGACCTGTAGTATAGTGTGCTTTTCATTGTAGCCTTGTAGGTGTTGAACCGTTGAAGAAAGCTTAAAAAGCTTGGTGAAAATTACTTGTGTATTGCATTTTCTTTCTTGAAATGCTTAATAGAACTTGTGTCTTAAATAGTTAAATTACTTCATTCTGTCTATCCCTATAGGGAAGTGGTTTAGAGTGGGTCACGTAAATCATGAAATGTCTACTTTGATTACATTGAAAGGAGTTGAACTCCACACCTATCTTCTGATTCACTTCCGTATCTTTTTTTAGCAGAAACAATTGATCCTTGACTCGATTTAAATCTAAGATTTTTTTTTCTTTTAAGACTGATCAAAGAAAACCCAATGCTGAACAATCAATCACTATAATGTCCAGCCATGCTCATAATACAACGCCTGGTCTATGAGTGGCCTTGATTGACAAGGACAAAATTGATTTTTTTTTTTTTCAATCAATGTTTATTTTTATTTTTATTCCTAGAATCCTATTGTTCTATTTTTAACTCGTAAATTTATTGACCTCCAATAAACACACAGTTTATTCAAGTAAACATCTTTTATTCTTATTGAGAATTTTTTTTTCAAAAAAAGAAAAAAAATTATCATGATTGAGATATTCAAAAATCGTGTGAACTTATTAAGAAGTTTTTCTAGAATTTTGAATTTGTTGGTAATTTTCCTAATAGATGGTTTTTAATAATATATAACCGTAATTAAAACAGATTAATTAGCTAAAATAGTCAGATTTTATTTTATGAAGTTAATTAAAATACAAAAATGGTGGAGAAATGAGATAATATCCTTTGACTCAATTTCTTCAGAAGTCTAGAATTCTCATTAAAGTTGTTTTCAAAATCAAAAGAGCTATCAAAACAGAAAAGCGGATAAGATCTCGTCAGGTCAGACTAGATTCCACGAGTCAAGGCTATCGCGTCCACCACAGCCCTTCTTCCCCCCAAGCCCAATAACATAGGACTGTGCAGTCACGCGCTAAGCCTCGCGAGTCTAACGATTCCCTCTCCCCCAATAACAGATTAGAGAGGAGCATTTATTGAAAACCGCGCCAATCATCCCCCCTACTGATTCTCTCTACTGGAAACTATAAATTCCCAAAAAAGCAGCAGCATTTCATTCTTATCCAAATTCCTTCCTCCTTAATTTTCTCTCCAATCAATCTCTTTTCTATGGGGTCGATCGAGCAGACGGTTCTGGTGACCGGCGGCGCCGGATTCATCGGCAGCCACACGGCGGTTCAGCTTCTCAACGAGGGCTTTAGGGTTGTCATCTACGATAATCTTGACAATTCCTGTATTGAAGCTGTTCATAGGGTTCGGGACTTGGTGGGACCCAAGCTCTCTCAGAAGCTTCAATTTCATTTGGTACTATCGAATCTCTTGCTCCTTTTCCTTTTTTAGTAGACTGGCTGCTTTAGCTTTATATCATTCTGAGAAAGTTTGGGGAAATTAAACGAAGAAAAAAAATGGAAATTGGAGTTGATGATTTGGTACTGATGCTCGACCTAGTTGTGCTAGTTCGATTGGATGACGGTCTTTTTAAAATATTCAAAATCAGAAATGCAAATTTTGAGAAACTGAAATGATTCTTGATAGTTGATGTTGTTCTTGGCTTTGTTGAAATTAAGTTGACTGTTGAGGATAAGTTTGTTAGGATTGTTTTAAATTTGAGAAATTTTGGTACTTTAGTATGTTAATTTTCACCGGTTCCTTGGAAGCCAAACCAAACGTTGCGTTTCGATTTTGGATTTGGTCCCTTCTCATTAATTCAATTGGGTGATTTTTTATTATTTTTTCGTTTGCAGGGTGATCTCAGAAATAAGGACGATTTGGACAAGCTGTTTTCTCAAACTAAGTGCGTAGTTTTTCCTATTACTCCTAAGTATGCAATTTTAGTGTCGGGGTATTGATTTTTCTGTTGGATGATGGTACAGATTTGATGCTGTGATCCATTTTGCCGGCCTGAAAGCTGTAGGGGAGAGTGTTGCACATCCACGCCGCTATTTTGATAATAATTTGATTGGCACTCTTAATCTTTATGATATCATGGCAAAATACAATTGTAAAAAGGTATGCTTGTGTTTCCCTACGGAGTTTTGCAGTTGCAGCTCAAATTAATTTGTCAAAGTTCACATATTGGCATTAGGAATAGCATTATCAGTATCTTAAAATGGGCTGTTAGGAATGACTGCTGTTGTGACTTTAAATTGGGGGCTGCTTGTTTTCACTATCTGTTGTGTTCCTGTAAAACTAAACAGATACACAAAGCAGCATGGTATATAAGCAGAAAAGATTGCTGTTCTGAATGCTTTCTTATTGAACAAAGAGTAACTTATTATTTCTTATGTACTTGTGGCATTCATTTACCATTGAAACCTTGATAGAGGAATTGATTAGCACAGCCATGTGGCATTGGTTTTCTGACATGTTGTCATATTTGTTTTGCCCCTGCTAATGTTTGGTGTTATGGCCTATAGATGGTTTTCTCTTCATCTGCAACTGTTTACGGCCAACCTGAAAAAATTCCCTGTGTTGAGGATTTTGACCTTGTAGCTCTGAATCCATATGGGCGTACCAAGGTATATTACCAGCATCTATTATATCCCATATCTTAGGAAAACCGACTTGGTTAAAATGAATGCTGCTTTCTTCCTTCTCTAACATATAGTTCACTCCATGTTCCTAGCTTTTCCTCGAAGAAATTGCTCGAGATATTCACAAGGCAGAGCCAGATTGGGGAATTATTTTGCTGAGGTATTTCAACCCTGTCGGGGCTCATGAGAGTGGTAAAATTGGTGAAGATCCTAAAGGCATACCAAACAATCTTATGCCTTACATACAGCAAGTAGCTGTTGGAAGATTGCCTGAGCTTAATGTTTATGGTCATGACTATCCCACCAGGGATGGTACTGCGGTATGTCAAGTCCATGAAGATTGTGTGTTTTGTCGTTGATTTAGACCATCATCTAGAATTTGTTTGTCTCGTACTGCACATCGTTTAAATTCCACTCACAAAATCATCTTTAAGCATGCAATACATCTTTTCTTACTTGCCCATCTTTATTATTATTACCAGATCCGAGACTATATCCATGTAATGGACTTAGCAGATGGCCATATTGCTGCTCTTCAGAAGCTTTTTACTACAGAGAATACAGGTGATTGTTCCTCTTTTGAAGCATTTATATGCAACTGAACTTGCTGTCACCTGACATTAAATTACAAGGGCAACATGCCAACATTCAAGAGTTGCCATGCTTCTAAATAAATCTATCATCTCAGGGGTATTTAGGGGAATGTTCTTTGACATTTGGGTGTTCTAAAGAAAATTTCATGTCTTAGGTTGTCTTGCCTACAACCTGGGAACTGGACAAGGTACATCGGTGCTTGAAATGGTTGCTGCCTTTGAGAAGGCTTCTGGAAAGGTGATTGGCCCTTTCCTTTCAATTTCTGTCTCTCTACCTTAATCAAACTGCATTGTTGAAGCTTATCTCAATTGTGTATCACAGAAAATCCCTATGAAACTTTGTCCTAGAAGGCCAGGTGATGCTACTGCTGTTTATGCTTCAACCGAGAAAGCTAGAAGGGAACTTGGGTGGAAGTATGTTCAGTCACTATTCTGTTATGCAGTGCAATTCGATACGATACACCAGATAAATCTGCTAATGTATGTACTTTACAGTTTTTTTATGTTCTGCAAATTTGATGTGTCTTTCAGGGCGAAATACGGAGTGGAGGAGATGTGCAGGGACCAATGGAAGTGGGCAGTAAACAATCCATGGGGTTACGGTTGCCAGTCCAAGCCCTGAGTAATAGCATATGTGTATATATGCGCAGCACACAGAAGTAGGACAACCTGCCATACTACTGCGTTGATGAATAATGCTATCTTAGATGTTCTGCTACATATGTTGAAGAACTTAAAAAGTTTTTCTTCTTGCTTCTTTTAGGAATTGTCACTTTATGAAAGTAAACTCCTTGGCATATATAAAAATTATTATTAAACCGTTTTATGTTGAATGGTTCATGTTGGATAATATATTCTCTCCCAAACTCCTGAAAGAAAATAAATACTTGTTTTACTCAGAAGCTTGCTGCTTTTAAGTTTGAACCAGCTTGGTCATGAGGCATATATAAAACGTTGGATGAGGCTCCATAGTTGACCAACTATGCTAGAAATTTCAGCCCACAATAATGTAGGAAGACGGTGTCAACTCCCTCTCTCACAAATTGGAGCATAGGACTGTCGAACCATTAGATTTGTGTGATCATCCAATTAAGTTTTGCCACGTATATTGTATTTTATACTGTAGCATTATGGGTGATTGGGCGAACATGTTACATGCTGCCCTCCCCTGGCTCCCCACACACACTTTGTTTCTCCACGACTCCACCGAGTGTTCATTTTTCCCAAAAAAAACTGTGAAGATCGACAATGAACAAGAAAGAAGAACAAGTTTCCAGAATCATAACTAAGCAGAAAATTTTGGTCAACAGAGTAGAAAATTGGGGGAGGCATTATGCTGGGCATTTTAGTGGCAACATGCGAGTGATGCCCCTTTGTTTTCCTGGCCATAAAAACTATTCTCCCTTTTGGGCAGGTAATAAGAAATTAAGTGGAGGCTGGGATGTGAATTAGATGCTGTGGGGTCTCTAAATACAACATGAAAAGGAGGTGTCAATTTATGTGAATCAGATTTTTTTTTTTTGGACAATTTTTGTATTGGTCTATTCCAAGAGCTTTCTAGGTTCTACTATGTTTGTCACAGCTATGGTCAATTTTAAAGAACTTCCTCCATTAATTTGTCATTAAGGAAGGCCACATGTGAGAGTTTCTATCAAAACCCAACTCATTTTTCACCATTTCCAGTTCAAATGGATACATAGAATCCAAAATTTGAGTGCAAGTGACAAGTTTGTGAAAGAAGTTAAAAGCTTATGGAGTCCTTTTAGGGCATGTTTGTTTCATGGGATTGGACGGGACTAAATGAGCTTATTTTCTTATGCAAGTCTGTCTCATGTTTGTTGACAACACGGGATAACATTAAATGAGATTGTGGTGGGACCCTCGAGACTAAAAACACTTCTATTCTTCGTTCCATAGCACCCCCAAAATTGGGACCGATCCTCTCCTCTTGGAGAGGAGAGGATTTTGCCTCACCAAATAATCTCAGCCCTCCATTTCGAAATGGAGGGCCAAGATTGTTCACACTTTTGGGGTGGGGTATAAGGTTTGGGAAAAGTGTAAGAAATCTGGGCCCTCCATTTCGAAATGGAGGGCTGAGATTGTTTGGTGGGGAAATAAGAGATCCTCTTGGTGAGGAGAGGATCTCATTCCCCAAAATTGGTGCCGCTCTGGAGTCCCCCTCGGACACGCTCATCTCATTCTCCTCAAGTTTTTTTCCGCTCCCCCTCCTTCACCTCAAATTCTTAATCGATTGGAGGGATCTGAGTTTTGATTGATGGGTTCTGGGCAGAGAGAGATTTGTCAGGGATCTGGGTTTTGATTGATTGTTTCTCTACCCCTCCCGCTCATCTCTTGGCGTCGCTTCTGTTGAAGAGAGAGAGGGCACCAAGAGTGGGCGGTGTTGTGGGTTGTCCTCACGGGCAGGGGTGGCGGTGTGGCAGCGATGAGCAGAGAACAACAGGAGAGAGATAGTGGGAGAAAGAAAGAAGAGAAGAGGAGAGAGAGAAAGAGGGAGCGGTGGAGAAGAGAGAGAAGGAGAGCAGAAAACAAAGAGGAGAAAGACAAAAGAAGTATCCTATCAGCCCACCAAAACAAAACAGCCTTAGAGACCTTGAAGCTTTTGATTGATTATCTGGGTTCTTTGTCGTGGGTTCTTCTTGTTCTTTTCTCTGATTCTTCACTTATTTCTTCTTGCTCTTTGCTCTTTAGTCCTACCTTACATAACACTACCTTGCCAAACATGGTGCAAACTTTCTTGTGTAAGCCCATCTAAAGGAAGCCCGGATATGTATTAAAAATAAGCCTAACTTGTGGAATACCATGTACCAAACATCACCTTAGCTTCTTCACATTTTCGTATAAACTTAATGAAGTAGCTCATAAACTAATTTGACACATTTTAAGTTATATCATCGATTGTTTATTTAGATGAAAACATATATATCTTTAATATGTAATTTTGGTTTTTCTTTATATCCTTTATTTTTTTAGTGACCTTCAATTTTTTTAGAAGCACACATTAAACATAACAATAAGCTTTCGAAATGGTCAAATCCAAGTGATTAGAAGCACTTGTGTACGTATTTTACGCACATATCAGGTTTATTAGAGAATGATTTTTTAAAGTTACAAGTGTTCGACTTGTTCGCAAACTTTGAAAAATGAAATATCCAAAGTACTTGCTCAATATGATCTTCAAGTGAAAAACATAAAGAACATATCATCTTCACATGCAGTGGAGAAAAACAAGTGCAATTTAAGGAAAAGGAGAATCCAAAGCCAATTGCTATAGATACATGGTCTTGTCCTTAAGTCACAATTAATTGGTCTCAAACTAAATCCTTCTTTTGTAGTCAAAGCAGATTCAATAATTACAATTTTCCTATACTCCGATCACCGTGAAGAACTTCACGAGAACTGTTTGTAGCTATATATACATAGAGAAAAACTAAAGTCGGCATGGATGTGAATCATATCATATAAATGAAACTCTATCTTACTATGCTACGTACAGAAATAGTCCCTACATATGTGAATCATACATAGAGATCATTGTCCCTATGTAACAAAAATTGGAATATTAATTAATATGATGTTTTTTTGGTAATTGATGTGTGCACCCTTGGGATTATTTGTGACAAATATAAGCAATTTCTGAAGTTCATCTTTGGCTGTTTTGGTTATTTTTGAAATGGAACTTTGTTGCCACTTTAGAGACATCAAAATTACAGGACACTCTCGAATGTATGTTCCTCCTTGACCTCGATTAAATGGAACTGTGAGCGAGATTGCATGTGGGCACAACTGCACAACAGAAATCAAATCCTTATATCCTTATAATTAAAAGCATCTCTACTGAAATTGTGGATTTGCAAAATGGCAATTGATTCCATTCTTAACACAGCAGACGTACTAAAATTTCCATGGCTCTAAAATCGTTGTTCGAATGAGCAAAACACACCACATCAACAAAGAATATATAGTAGAAATTAAAGATGATATATTGGGCTAATAAGTATACAAAATTGCTGGTCATAATTGTTCTTGAGATTTTTCTTTCCGCTTCAACTTTTGTTGCCCAATCACATATATAGTTTTTGTTTGGTCGATATATTTGTGCCATGCTAATATTAAACAAATATTAATGAATTTAATTTATATATATATCCTCGTATATTAATAGGAAAACAGTGTTCAAGATGGACTTGGCTAAGTCAGCAGCATCTCATTGGAATTATACTAGATAACAGACTAGCCAAATTGTAAGAAATAAATTTGAAATTTGGCTAGTTTGGAGGAAAATCAATTAGGGATCTAACATAATAGCTAAATAAAAGTTAAATTTAACTTTTTAAATAATCACTAGCTATATTTATCTAGAGAGGCGAGAGAAGATAACAATAGATAAATTTATCAACGTTCTAACTTGAAAATAGTTAGCCTTTGGAGCAAAAGTAAAAAATTGACTAGCTATATTAGCTAAATTGTCTATCAAAAATAGATTTTATTGTTAGAGATGCTTTTATAACTTGGGGACATAAACATAACAGAGCAAGAGATCAATCTTGCTCTTCTTAATCCTCATCAAGAGAAGTGAAAGCCATGAGAAGTACTGCTGATAAAAGGATATCATCACCAGGAGAAAGAGGTCAATCATCAGATTCAGATTTATTATTCAGAAATAATAATTATATTGATGATCTGCCGGAGCTTTTATTGGTTGAGATTCTGTGTCGGCTTCCCTCGAATAAACTCGTTTTTCAATGCAAGTGTGTGTGCAGACGCTGGTTTAGTCTCATATGTGATCCTTATTTTGTTGGCCGCTATCTATGGCTCCAACGTGAGTTGCAAAAGCACATTCTCTCTACTCTAATTCTTTTTGGAATAAAACTGAAACATACCATCTCAGCTGAATACCATTCACCATATCTGGTCACAATGTCCGACCATTCTGTCTTCGAAACACTTGCAAGCAATTTAACTCTTGCCTTCCTCCCATGTTATCATCAGGATAAAGAATCAGAACCAGCAAGAGCAGAAAGATTTGGTCATGGTTTGTGTCTCGAACCAGGGTCCATGGTACCACCTGTTGTAGTGGGGTGGTATAAGGACTTACTTTTGTGTTGCGCAACCAGGTGTGATCAACGCCATTACTATCTCTGCAATCCATACACCAAACAATGGGCTGCTCTTCCGCCCACCCCTGGAGTCTACACTGAAGTATATGTGTCCTTCTTCTGTGACCCATATTTTAACTACTCCGATGATGCTCATGAAGAAAAAAGGACTTCTACTAGTACTAGTACTAGAACAAGTTGTTTTATCCTTGATGCTGAGTATACGTGGAAGGTGGTGCGACTAGTTCCGAATTCATCCGATCCAAACTTTCATGTGGAGGTGTTTTCTTCTGAGACCCGTGAATGGAGAGAGTTAGTTGTATTATGCTCTCGACCGTTTTCTTCATTTTGTACTTTTTTCTATTCTTTTGTTTCTTCTGTTGCTTACGATGGAATGTTGTACTGGTGGTGCAATGATAGCCTTATATTTGAGTTGGATTTGTCCACATCCAACAGTACTATTGTGAAATGTCGTTTCATCGAGTTGCCAGAGGGTCCAGCAGACATAGGAATAGGCATTCTAGGTGTGAGCGGAGGGCGTCTGCGGTTATGCAAGCATTGTGAATATCTTCCTGAGTCTCACGAGGACGGTCAGCATGCATTCAGAGTTTGGGAGTTGAAACAAGTTGTCAAAGATAACCAAGGCAAATTCAAATGGTTAGTCGACCGTGTTAGTATAACTTGGACAGATATTGGAGAGTTCCACCCGCACAAGATTTCGGTGCTAGGTTTCCACCCAAGCAACGAGGACATGGTGTATTTTAAGAAATGGGATGAGTATCTTGCATGCAACTTTCGTGGAGGAATGTTAGAGAAAGTTTCCCATATTTGCTCCATGGAGTTACACCCGAAATATCGCTACCAGTTTATGCTTCCATGGTGGCCTACGCCGGTTCCTAACCTCTAAAATCTTTAGACTAGATGTGAATCATATATATCATATAAATGAAACTATATGTGTGTGTGTGTGTGTGTGGGTGTGTGTGTGTGTGTGTGTGTGTGTGTGTGTGTGTGTGTGTGTGTGTGTGTGTGTGTGTGTGTGTGTGTGTGTGTGTGTTCTACCTAAGCAATTAAGCTTGCTCAGCTCAGTTTAGAACTTTAGATAGATTGATCACCAAAATTGTTAGGGAAAATCATTAATTTCACGTTGTGTAATTTACTCGACACGTTGAACGTATATTGATTTTGTGCATGCTTACTTTGAAGTATATGATTCCTCCAGAAGTTGTCTATAGTTGGACCAATTTTTATTTTTTTTTAATTTCACATCATCTTGATCTTTGTTTTGTTTTGTAGTTTTACTCTTCTTTTTTTTCGCAATTATGATATACATGCACATAGCTAGGGCAAATAGAGGGAAGATCGAAGAAGAGATAGAAAAAGATGCACAAGAGCAAACTGTGTGAAAACGTACATTGCATATTATCCTGCCATAGAAGTAATACATTAATTTTAAAAATTATCCAAATTCTACTTTCCTTCATTATAATAACTTTATTTATAACAACTTTTTTTTCATTTTAAATTACATTACAATTGCAAATTTATTGTTAATTTTTTTAAAACTCAATCTCCTTTCAAAAAAAATTTGAAACAAAAATTTATTTTTTTTCTTTCTCCCCTCCCATTTACTTTATTTTTTTTTCTTTTCTTCCCTCCCTCTCCCCACTCCTCTCTCTTTTTTTCATCTTCATTTCTCTTTCCTCTTCTTTTTCTATTCTTTACCCTCAGAATTAACAAAAGAGAGATTCGAGAACTATTCACAATTCCAGTACAAGATATCTCACACAACTACCGAGGTTGCAAGAAATTAATTGTAGGAAATATGGGCACATAAGATTCAGCGTGGGAATGGAAATGGAAGCTCATAAGTGATAATCGAACCATGAAGAAACGGAGAGAGAGAGAGAGATGCAATGATGAGCAAAGAGGGAGAGAAGAAAAGGAAAAAAAAAAGAAAAGAAAAGAAAGTCAAATGGGGGGGATACCCAAACCATGAAGAAACAGAGAGAGAGAGAGAGAGTGCACGAGATGAAAAGAGGGAGAGAAGAAAAGGAAAAAAGAGAAAGAAAAAAGTCAAATGGGGGGGGGGGCATCACAGAGAGAGAGAGAGAGAGAGAGAGAGAGAGAGAGAGAGAGAGAGAGAGAGAGAGAGGTAGATGAGGAAGAGGGAGAGAAGAAAGAAAAAGAAACAAAAAAGAGAAAAAAGTCAAATGGGGGGGGATCACTCGAAACCATAAGAAACAGAGTGAGAGAGAGAGAGTAGGATGAGCGAAGAGGGAGAGAAAAAAGGAAAAAAGAAGAAAAAAATAAAAGCAAATGGGGGAGAGAGAAAGAATTGTAGTAATTTAAAATGAAAACGAAAGTTGGTCAATCAAGAATACATCCATTAAAGTTTAATTTAAATTTCTAATTTTACATGATATTCAATTTTTTTTTCGTACTTTACTTTCATATAAATTGTCCATAATACTCTCAATTGCACGAGTTAATTCTCAAAACAAGTAAAATATATATATATATATATTTTAAATGGTGTTCTTTTGTCTTGAAACCTTACATGCTTACATCCTAAATACCAAAGTAAGGATCAACAAAATGACACCGTTGTCCCGACACTTGCCATAAACCGCATGTGAGTTAAAGGAGGGTTAGTTTCAACAACTATTCAAGTTGAATGCTTAATAAGTCGTAAATAAATTTCACATCTGGTACGTACGGTTGTAGAGGCAAACTATTCGTAAAAATGTCCCAAAAAGTTCACTTGAAAAAATTTTTTTGATTTGTAATTGAAAGTGCCGTTTTAACCAATTGTAACTATAAATTAAGGAATGATGAATAAAAAAAAAATTTAAATTTATTAATATTTTCATTTTAACAAAATTTATTTATAATCTATAAACATAATATATAAAAAAATAAATTATTGTTGGGAGACCATACCCCCTCAAATCAAATGGAAATATCAATTGAATCGATCAACGGAAGAACTTGAATATACAATGACAACAAGGGAAATTTAATTTAGAACAAACCCCGATTAGGTCATACCACTCTTCAAAAAAATACAAAATCAAAAAGGATAAAGAACAAAAAAAAAAATTTTTCAAAAATCGAGGATCAACCCAAGAGAAAATCAAAAAAACAACCACCAACCACAAAGAGAGGAACCCTAAAGGAGAGAACCTTAAGATTTTTAAAATAAATAAATATATTTTAATTCCAGTAAGATATTAACAATGAATATAAGAGACAATAATAAACAAATTGCCAAAAAGGAGAGAATAAGAGAGAAAACATTAGGATACAAGAAAATAAACGAGATTTTCATAAATTTTTAAAAAAAAAAATTAAACAAGATAAAAATGGGAATGAAATTTATAAAAAGAAACAAAAAAAAAGAATAAAAAACCAAGAACAAAAACAACCAAAAAAAACAATAAAAGAAAAAACAAAACAAGGAAAAATAAATTGAATTTAATGGTTCAACAAGAAACCATCCAAACCACCCAAATAAAAAAAAAAATCAAATGGGAAAGAATTTAAAAAAAGGATAAAAAAATTAGGAGGAGAGAGAAGAAGGATGAAAAAAGAAGGGAGGGAAAGAAGGAAGAAGGTTTTTGGGAAGGTAAATACACAGAGAATAAACCCTTTGAAAAATTAAGAAAAATAAAAATGAAATGCTTCGAAAATCCAATTGTGGAATAAGGGAAAGAAAAAAGAAGAGAATTAAGAGAATTAAAGGAAGAAAAAAAAAAAAGAAGAAGAAAACCCTAGCTTGTTTTTAAATCAAATTGATCAACAATAAAGGGAAAAGAGGAGGGAAGATTTGATGGAGAGATCACAAAAATGCAGATTAAAAACGAAGGAAGATAGAAAAAAAAGAAACAAAAAAAAAAAAGAGAAAGAAGAAAAAGAAAGGGGAGAGAAAAAAAACCCCGAAACGCAAGAAGAAGAAAAAAAAAAAAAAAGAAAGAAGGAGAGAGAGAAAGGGCAAAGGGGGAAGAAGGGAGGGAGAACACATACCCTTCAGTATCAGAAGGTGGGAGGGGGGGCCGAGGCTCATATCGGGAGAGAAAGAGGGGGGAAATTTGGGGGAGTCGAGAAGGCGAGGGTAAGTAAAGAGAGGAAAAGTCATCCCCCCCGGCCCGAAGGGCCCCGGGAGGAGGGGGGGCGGGGATGGAAAGGTGGGGCCGGGGAGGGGAAGGGGTTAAGGGAGAGGGAATGTTTGGAGTTTGGGTGGAGGATTGGTAATGCCGCGGTTAAAGGGAGGTTGATGGCTAAAGGGAAAGAATTGGAAAGGGGGGGGGGGAGGGGGACGAAGAGGAAAACGGGGGAAAACAGATTGGAAGTTTTGTATTCTGGACAAAGTGTAACTTGGAGAGGGGTGGGGGAGGGGGAAAGGTTGGTGGGGGGGGGGGGGGGGGGGGGGGGGGCCATTAGTAACCACCGATCTCAACCTGTTTTCGACCCGAATGAGATTATAAGTGTTCGCTTATTTAATCCCCTTTGGCAGCCCGATCATTTTTAGGTTGAGTTTGGGTTTTAGGGATTTGCTTCACCAATCCAGATAATTTACAACCAGGTTTTTTAAGAGATCTGTAAGTCCTCCCATACAACATTTAACTTTGCTTGTCATTTTTGTTGATCAAAATGACGAATAATCAGAACTTGTATTGTCAATCAAGTTGGGCTCGCAGGGAAACTATGGCCCGTAAGTTGAGCTCAACCCATCAATTCACGTCAAGTGAGTCTTCAGTATTATTAAAGAGGTGTTGCAGGTGTTACCTATTCTTAAGATGCAAAACAAAGAGAGAACTAAAGACAAGTCCACATTAATATCAGATGTTACTTTTATCTAGTACTATCAGTGAAAGAGGAGATCAAACTACATTTATCTTTAGTTCGAGTACAAGGTTAATCATACTAATTACTCAAGGGTTTCAACTTTTTCTTACAGAAGCTGCTTCAACTTTGAGAACTAGGCCCTTCATTCTCTGAATCATGTCTTCAAATGATGGACGCTGTCCAGGGTTACTGTTTGTAAGTGGCAGAGAATGGCTTAGTTCAACTTGCAAGTTCCAAATTAGTAAACAAAAATTGAGCTAGCTAGAACGCACGCACCTTCACCAACAGTCTTCAATGATGGATACTACTCGGGGATCGAGGCCTTCTGGTATGTCTAATCTTCTATCCATGAACCCTACAATTCCAACAACCTTCGAAATGAAAAAAAAAATGAAAAAAAGTAAACAAAGTCAGTAGATTAAAAAGCTGAAGGGTATCAAAGAGTTTTTGCCATCATATATGAACATGCTTGTTGACACAAAGAAAGAAGGTAACCTGTAAGGGATTGAGGTTATTCCATGGGACCGATTCAGTCATTAGTTCCCACAGAATGACACCGAAGCTAAACACATCAGACCTGTTTAAAGAGAAGACAACTTAATGTAGCACAAAACTTGGATGCGAATGAAACAATCACTAAAGCGGAGAACTTACTTGAAGGTCCATTTGAAGGTCCATTGCGGAGAACTTCAGGTGCCATCCATTGAGGCTGCATCAAAATAAAGACGTTGAAGTATGCAATCAGCAGTGATTCAGAAACACTCACAACAGTGAAGAAAATAACTTTTGAATTTTTTTTTCCCAAATTGTTTGTGGATAATTGTAGCCTATACGGTCAGCACATATTCAAAGACCTGAGAGAGAGAGAGAGTCTTACTGTTCCTCTCCCAGATTTTGCAGTCAAGAAGGTAGCATTCTTTAACTTCGACAGACCAAAGTCTCCAACCTGACAACAGAAAACTTGCCTGAACAACTGATACATACTCAATCTGCTTGAAATTGTAGTGGTTACAACCAGTACACATACCTTGACAGTCCAGTTCTTATCAACCAGCAGGTTACACGATTTTAAGTCTCTGTGAACTATAGGTGGATTTCTATGATGCAAGTAATTCATACCTCTCGCCTGTGGTAAAAGAGCAAGTTCGTCACTTTGTTTGATAGATAACAGTCTCAAGTCTTAACAACACTATGTTGTAAAAAAAAGAACTGATCATTGTACGGCAACATATAACACAACTGCATGTGCACTGTTGGTGTGACATTGTGCTTTCAATGGCCAATATGGTATTTGTGCAGCTAAAGCTACGAAAGCATCGTTCTTGTTGTAAGGAACACATCAATCCATGCAACTGAGTAGAGAGAGAGAGAGATAGAGGAGAGAGAGAGAGACGCACAACATCGAGGGCCATCCTCATACGTCGTTTAATATCCAATGCTTGATTGTTTTTGTGAAGTTGTCTGAAGAGACTTCCCCTGATCGATCACCCAGAAACAATTTAAAGTAAGCAAGCAGATATTATCACATGACACCAAGTAGCATAAAGTATCCTATTTAAGATTCGAGTCATGATGGGTATAAATACAAAACATGAAACAGGCTACTTATGAGGAGCGTGTTGACTCTTAATATCATTCAGAGCCAATTATTGAACATGAAACATACTTCCAATTACCTAGGTAAGTACTCTGTGACAATAGCAAGACGCTCTTGTGAACATACTGCTCCCATAAATAGCAGCACATTAGGATGTCGCTAGACAAAAGCATGGCAAAAGTGCCCATTTAGGGGGAAAAAAATTTGATGATGACTAATGGGTATTCGGTGTGTAATTTACTAATTTGCCATCTCTAGACAACGATTTTGACCACAGTATTAAGCAACAAACTCATTTCACAGTTCCGGTGTTGTGGTGCCCAACGGCCTCCAACTATTGCTATACTCAACGAGATAGTACGATTTATATTTGTTACCTTATCAAACGACCTCTAATTAATGATATATTTACTTATTTGAAACGAGAAAATTTATGAGAATTAAAAATTTAATATCGAGAAGAATAGTAAAATTATGAGTCGAAAATCCCTTGTCCCAATCGGAGGAACGTTTATGGGAGGAAACCTTTATTAAAGAAATATTAGAAATAAAAATGAAGGAATGGGAGAACGGAGAACCTTCTGGAAAAGACGTTAGCAGAAGAACCTACTCACAGCCCTTACTTCTCGCGCTTAGGGGAATGTTCTTTGACATTTGGGTGTTCTAAAGAAAATTTCATGTCTTAGGTTGTATTGCCTACAACCTGGGAACTGGACAAGGCACATCGGTGCTTGAAATGGTTGCTGCCTTTGAGAAGGCTTCTGGCAAGGTGATTGGTCCTTTCCTTTCAATTTCTGTCTCTCTACCTTAATCAAACTGCATTGTTGAACCTTATCTCCATTGTGTATCACAGAAAATCCCTATGAAACTATGTCCTAGAAGGTCAGGTGATGCTACTGCTGTTTATGCTTCAACCGAGAAAGCTAGAAGGGAACTTGGGTGGAAGTATGTTCAGTCACTATTCTGTTATGCAGTGCAATTCGATAAGATACACCAGATAAATCTGCTGATGTATGTTCTTTACAGTTTTTTTATGTTCTGCAAATTTGATGTGTCTTTCAGGGCGAAATACGGAGTGGAGGAGATGTGCAGGGACCAATGGAAGTGGGCAGTAAACAATCCATGAGGTTACGGTTGCCAGTCCAAGCCTTGAGTAATAGCATATGTGTATATATGCGCAGCACACAGAAGTAGGACAACCTACCATACTACTGCGTTGATGAATAAAGAAATATTAGATGTTCTGCTACATATGTTGAAGAACTTAAAGTTTTTCTTCTTCCTTCTTTTAGGAATTGTCACTTTATGAGAATGAACTCCTTGGCATATATAGAAATGATTATTAAACCGTTTTTCGTTGAATGGTTCATGTTGGATAATATACTCTCCCAAACTCCTGAAAGAAAATAAATAATTGTTTTACTAAGAAGCGTGCGGCTTTTAAGTTTGAACCAGCTTGGTAATGAGGCATATATAAAACGTTGGATGAGACTCCATAGTTGACCAGCTATCCTAGAAAGTTCAACTCACAAAAATGTAGGAAGCTCAACAGTCTCAACCCCCCATCTCACAATTCTGAGCATAGGAATTTTAAGAACACTGCAAAATCACCAAATTGACGAATCCTATCATCATTTCTCCCCCAAGTGTGCATTTTTCGAATTCCCAAAAAAAAACTGTGATGACAATGAACAAGAAAGAAGAACCAAGTTTCCAGAATCATAACTAAGCAGAAAATTTTGTTCAACAGAGCAGCAAAATGGGGGAGGCATTTATGCTGGGCAGGTAATAAGAAATTAAGTGGAGGCTGGGATGTGAATTAGTGGCAACATGCATGTGAGTGATACCCTCTTGTTTTCCTGGCCATAAAAACCATTTTCCCTTTTGGGCAGGTAATAAGAAATTAAGTGGAGGCTGGGATGTGAATTAGATGCTGTGGGGTCTCTAAATACAACATGAAAAGGAAGTGTCAATTTATGTGAATCAGATGTTTTTGCATTGGTCTATTCCAAGAGCTTTCTAGGTTCTACTATGTTTCTCACAGCTATGGCCAATTTTAAAGAACTTCATCCATTAATTTGTCATTAAGGAAGGCCACATGTGAGAGTTTCCATCAAAATTCAACTCATTTTTTCACCATTTCCAGTTCAAATGGATACATGAAACTCAATATTTGAGCGCAAATGACAGTTTGTGGAAAAAGTAAAAAACTTGTTGAGTCGTTTTAGTTTCTTCACATTTTTATATACACTTAAAAGATGTAACAAGATAGCTCATAAACTAATTTAACACATTTTAAAGTATATCAATTGTTTATTTAGATAAAGATATATATAACTTTAATATGTAATTTTGGGTTTTCTTTATATCCTTTAATTTTTTAGTGACCTTTAATTTTTTGTTTGAGCACTTGTGTTTGTGTGCATGTGTCTTGGTCTCTTGGAACTTTTGGCACTTCAAAGGAGTCACCTTAACACCACACGTACGGCCACACCTAAAATTAAAGAAATGATGTTGGACCCCTTCCTCAGAGGTTTTCAATATTGGATTTGCAATCTTAATAATACACCTGTCACAAGCTGTTTTAGTCTCATTTGTATCAATTGATTGAGTACAAGAAACTTCTACTTGCCTCTATTAGGCCTCTATTAGACTGGTTTTGTGTAGAATCCATATGTCAATTCCGACAAAGGTTATTGTCAAAGTAATGTATTCCCTTTTAAAAAACCAGCAACAGTAGTAGAGACCAAATAAGATGAGCAGCTTTATAATGGACGGTGTTTATGACTTTATGTTCTAATAAATCACATTACGATTTCTTGACAAGCAAATAATATATTCAAAATTTGACTAGAATTATCGAAAAACAAAACCCAAAGAGAATATAGAAGGAACCCTAGCCTCCTGCATGAGTATTCACAGCCATCAATTTTATTCTTCCCTGTAAGAGAAAAATAGTGAATTACTGGAGAACTATATATAGATATGCGCCAAAGTACAAAACAACGAACTCCTTTCACAATTTTCGTGTAGTGACCAAAGTCGTCTAACCTACAGAATTCTCCTTTGTTTTGTTGATTATAAAAACGTAATTAAACTCACACAATTTATTAGCGATCTATTTACTTACTTAAAATGCAAACTCACAAGTCGGATACAAATCTAATAGAAGATGCTTGCCTCTTTCAAAAAGTATTAAAAAATTGGGACCTATAAATCTTATGTCTAGCAGAGGATTCGGTGACCTTACAATTTCTAATTATGTCTTGACGAGAGGTACAACGGAATACACTTAATCGAATCAAAAAAATAGATCTCGCGAATTAAATAGCCAAATATAAACATGACAAAAGTGTCCTTCAACGATTTTGACCACAGTATTAAGCAACAAACTCATTTAACAGTTCCCGTGCGGTGGTGCCCAACGGCCTCCAACTATCGTTATACTCAACGAAATAGTATGATTTCTATTTATTACTTATCAACGGCCTCTAATTAATGACATATTTACTTATTTGAAATGAGAAAATTTATGAGTATTATAAATTTAATATTGAAAAGAATAGTAAAATTATGACTCGAAAATCCCTTGGTCCTTTGACCAAAAAAATGAAAATCCCTTGGTTCCAATCGGAGGAACGTTAATCGGAGGAAACCTTTATTAAAGAAACATTAGAAATAAAAATGAAGGAATGGGAAAACGGAGAACCTTCTGGAAAAGACGTTAGAAGAAGAACCTACTCACAGCCTCTACTTCTCGCGCTTTCCTCTATCCCCCCCACCTTTGTCAATCACTCACTCCGTGGGCCCCGCAGTTTTTGCCCTTTTTCCAATCTCTCCCTTTTTTTGTTAAACAAATATTTTCTTTTCTTTCCTTTCCCTCTCTTCTCGAACCCACGATTTCTCTTTCCCTGTCTCGCATACCTTTCACCATTTTCACCCTCCCCAGAACCTTCTAGAAACAACAAAACCTCCCTCTCTCGCTCTCTGTTTCTGGTAGCTTCTGCGCTTCTTGTTCTTGCTTTGGTGCAACAGACCCAACACTGGAAGTGAGTTTGATTTCTGGTTTAAAGTTCGTTTCTTTTTCGACTTTTCTGTTTTCGGTGATGCGAAAATTCAATTCCATGTCTTTTCTAGGTATATACGCCTCTCTTTAACTCGATTTGTTTGATTCCAGGGCTCAAATCCAAAATCTTTAATCTAAAATCTCTGTTTCCATTGATACTAGAGAGGAATTGAAATCTCTGAAGACATGAGAAATTAAATTGATTTTGTTCCTTATAGCTAAATGAACGTTTTTAATTTTAATTAAATTTGATAACAGTTACTTATTTGTCTGTTTATTCAACGGAGTCTAATCTAATAAGGATTGTGATTATTCAGTTTGTAATAGAGCCAAGGTTTGTGATTATTCTTCGCGAAAGTTCTCTCGTCTAAGGCTTGGATCTGAGAGAGCGGAGAGGCGAAAGGCGCAAGGCCATGGCTTCCTTGCCGGATCAGAACGGCGATTCGGCGCCGAGCGGAGGCGGCGGAAGTGTACGAGACTCGCAAAGAACGATTCCGACGCCGTTTTTGACGAAAACGTACGAACTTGTGGACGATCCGGAGGCGGACGATTTGATTTCGTGGAGCGAAGGCGGATCGACTTTCATAGTGTGGCGGCCGGCCGAATTCGCCAGAGATGTGCTTCCGAAGTATTTTAAACACAACAACTTCTCCAGCTTCGTGCGTCAGCTTAACACTTATGTAAGTCTCTAGATTCTTCCACTTTCGAAACAAATTAATTTCTGTATCTTTTTAATAATTTAATTCTTAATTTCTTTTTAGGGATTTCGGAAAGTTGTTCCAGATCGGTGGGAGTTTGCGAACGATTGCTTCAAAAGAGGGGAGAAAGGACTCCTCCGTGAGATTCAGCGTCGCAAGATCTCGCCGGCGGTGTCTGCGTCGACTGCCACGGTGGCGGCGGCAGCAATGGTGACAGCGGCGGCGACGGTCACAGCGGCAGCACTTCCTTTAGCTGCTGCTTCTGTTTCTCCGGCCAACTCCGGCGACGAGCAGGTGATCTCCTCAAACTCGTCTCCGATGGCCCTGCCGCAGCCAGTGGCGCCGCTGTTGCAGCGGAGCAGAAGCTGCACGACGGCGGAGATTCTGGAAGAGAACGAGCGACTGAGAAAAGAGAACATGCAACTCAGCCACGAGTTGACTCAGCTCCGCGGCTTGTGTAACAATATACTAGCAATGATGACGAACTACGCCTCCGGTCAGTTAGCGAGAGGCGGAGCAGCAGCCGAGGATAAGCGGCCGCCTCCACCGCCGGCTATGGAGCTCTCTCCGGTTAAAAAGGCCGAAGAGACCCAAAACGCAGCCGTTTCGGGCGACGCTAAAGAGGAGGGCTCGGCGGAGGAAGAGGACATGGAAGAGGATCAGGAGGAGGAGACGACGCCGAAGCTGTTTGGGGTTTCAATCGGTGTGAAGCGCGTGAGGAGAGAGGAAGAGGAGGAGGACGATCAGGAGCGTCAAAACCAAGGCTCTGACGAGGTGGTGAAATCGGAGCCGTCGGATGGGAGCTCCAAGCACGATAAGGAGGCTACGTGGCTGGAGCTAAGGAAGTGAAGGGAAACCTTTACATCGTGATCTTGAAAAGGAGTCAGAGCACCGCACGGAAGCGGAATGCGCGCACGTGCTGGAGGGTGGAATCTTTAATTTTTCTGGTACATTCTGGAAAGCCGCGAAAACTGTGTCGTTTTATGGTGTTAATTTGTGGGCGTGGAAGCCGTTTGATCCGTGAAGCGCCAAAAGAGGAAACAGAAAAAGTGCATTACCCCGCAAAAGGTAAAAAAGGTGCGAAAATCCGTAGTCAGAAGTGTGCAATTTTGACCTTCCTTGCTTATCATCATAATTATAATTAATTATCATTAACGATGGTTTCTGGGTTATAAACAGAAACACACCACTTTTGACCAGTGTATGCTAATGTGTTAGTGATGATGGGTTTAGTTTCCAGATTAGCAATTTAATTGTGCAATAGTCAAATGTAGTTTGCTTCTTCTTTTTTTTGGTAATTAGTCAAATGTAGCTTGGTGGTCATCAAACAAAATCTCAATCAAATGGTATGTTTTTGTTGTTTGTCATGCATGTGACTTGTCTTTCCTCAAATTTCATTGGCGTTTGACAAATGGACTAAATACTTGTCTTCTGTCGTCTTATTTTGTCTTTGGCAAAGTGTCTGGAGTCTGGACCATATATTCAGTTCCTTATCCTTGTGGATATGGAAAATGTGAGGAGCCATCATCGCTGTTCTAATTCTGTAACAGGATTTTGATTCATTGTTTAAATGGTGAGCTTCCTTATCTTCATGCATACACCATATATACCTATTCTCTTTCTTTGGTGAAATGAAGGCCAAGCACCCTCGACTAGGGAAGAAAATGAAAACAAAGAAAGGATCTTTTTGAAATGTTTACGATGGATCGATATGATTTCACTGGAACAAAACTGATCGATAATGGTTTGGTTTGGATCGGTTTGAGACATCAGAATTACCAAAGCCAAAATTGTAAGTTCCTGAGCAAAGTTTCAAAGAACGAAAATTTAAGAAATATGGAAGGGTAGGTTGAATCTTTCCTGTGCCACATGAAAACCCCGACTCCCCCACAAAAGTTATACTAACAGTTTTACTGTTACCCGTGCCCAACAACGAGTAACTAGAAACACAATGAGACTCAACTAAGTGGGGACTGGGCCTAGTAGTGAGCTTAACTGAGTTAATATTGTCGACTGGGCTTAAGAGATGGGCCATTGGCTAATGGCTTAAATGTTGTTGAGCTATATCTGAATCCCTAGCCTCTCTTCTACACAATTTTTCAACGGTGCTAAGAGAAATATGTCGATGGCTAACCCTAAGGGGTTGGACCTACCTGAAGACCTGGTTATCATGGAAAACAAGCCGAGGAAAACATCAAACGTAGGTTAATATAAACACATAAATATTTCCACAAATATTTGCTTATATCAGGGCTTCCGTACTATTTCGACAAAATAAGACAAATATTTGGCAAAGTGTCTTATTTGCTTATATCGGGGCTTTCGTCTTATTTGCTTATTTCGACAACCATACAATGAATTTTAACAAGTCGAACCGTTAATCTCATAAACCTAACGAAATCAACCACGCGATTTTCAAACAAAAAGAAAATGGAGGAATAAAAAATTAATGTTGAATGACTTGTAGCGACGAACTATTCGTTGCTATAAGTTTTTTCCCTATTATATTTTTTTAAGGAAAAAATAATAACTAATGTTAAATGACTTCTAGCGACGAATAGTTCGTTGCTATAGGTCATTTTCCTATTATATATATATATATATATATTTTTGTTATATTGAGGACATTTTATATATCGAAAAGGGGAAGACATTTGCATGACCTATTGGCTCCTAAATTAAATCTAGTGAAATCGTTGGGTGGCTAATTTGTGGCTGGCCTGTTTCGGACTACAAACCCCTTATATATATAACACACGATTATTATAAAATTTTAAGGGAAATTTGTAAAAATGTCACTTTTTGAAGTCATCTAATGGTTTTTGCCCTCTTTTTTTGTAGACTACTGAAAAATGCCACTTTTGCCTAGTGAAAATACCTGAAGTGCTCCCAAAGGCTAATGATGCACATACCTATGCTACATATGCTTATGATGCCTATGCGATTTTTCGAAGTAAAAAAAAAACTAAAAAATTCATAAAAATAAACGATTCGAGATTTTTGAGTTCCGTCAATTGAAACACCTTTTTACTAGGTTTTTTTTTTAAAAAAAAACTAGTGTATGCTAGGGTTTGAGGGCGGCCGTCCTTCTTGGATGGTTGATCTTGTACTTTCTCCATTAATGGAGACATTTGTAGGCTTTTGGCCTATTGCTTCTTCTTTCCTTTCATATTGGCGAAGGGTATGGTTGTTTGCTGGTTGATTCGGCGAAGGATTGGTGGTGATTCTTGGAGTTGGGATTCGATTGAGGCTTAGGGTTTTGGATCTCGGATTCTGTTTTGTATTTCTCTCTATGGTATCGGATCTCGAGGTTTTTTGTCTGATCACTTGGATTGTTTTGGTAGGCCGGGTTTGGAGTGGCTCGATTGTGTAGATCTGGTGGTGGTGGATCTAGGCGATTAGGTTGTTGCGAATGGCGGCACAAATTCAAAGACCACAATTTGGGACCCTGGAAGAATGCTCGATGTCGCCTTGGTTTTTCTTGGCGTACCTTTTACTAACAAAATTCTTGGTGGATCGATGATTGCTAGACTCTATGATGACAATATAATTCAGTTTGCCAATTTTTTGTTTTCCTATAAAGCAGTTCATGGCGATCTAATTCACATGTCTCAAGATTAAGACAATAGTTTTCCTGTTGTTGGTAATTATCTTTGGGATGCTGTGAAAACGTTTTTGAATTCTACTAGAATTTATTTAGTTGTTATAGAGCTGATGATTTATTAAAATTACTTTCAAAAAAAAATTGTAACACCTTTTATAAAACATGATTTACCAACGGTGAATTTTTGAGAATTTTTTTTTCGAAACCACAGTTTTTTATCCAAAACTGTGGGTTATAACACACGATTTTTGGTCAAATTTGAATGTTCTTATTTTCACAACAAAATCTTCTCACACTCAAATAATGATTTTTAAGGACTTCTCAAGTTGACAAAACGCAAAAATATTGATTATAGGAAGAGGATAAAGATGAAGTTTTGAAGAAAAAATCTAGAAAGAGAATAATTCATTGCATTATTAATTTAGTAGGGAAAAGATAAAGTGAGAGGAGAGAAGAGACATGTGCTTCAACATATTTTATTTAACTGAGATATGATGAGAATGAACTGAGATTTTTCGTTAATATGTTTTTAAAAGTTCAAGTACTTTATTCATCACTTTTGAAAGTTGAGTTCGGTCAAATGACTGCTATGTCTTCATAATTAACGGACAAGTAACGAAAAATGGGCGGAAGTATCCCGATGATGTGTTTTTAAAAGTGCATATAGTTTATTAATCATTTTTGAAAGTTTGGTACATTTTTGTCTGGTGCATCAAAGTTTAAACCATATTGGTAATTCAAACCCTTCTATTTATATGCCAAGGTTTCATCTAAGCACACAGAATCAAGCAGTGAATCCAAATCGATCCCTTCTTAGTTCTTACTCTTTCTGCCTCTAATAATCTAATTAATATACTTTCTGCATGCCTCAAATTAATATTTTTGCTCGGCCGCTATTCCGAGTCACTTTGGCCTTACTTTCTTGTCCTCTACAAAGATGTCTGAGGAATGGAAATTAAACGTGAACGTTTCTTAGTGAATGGATGTGGATCCGAATCTTCTTAGTCAAGTTTCACTTTTGATCCTGCAGTAAGGTCATCAATAATATCTGTCAAGCACATAATGTGAACCCGTATATATGCCACAATTTCTTCACATGGGACCAATTCATACCTATATGCTACCATAATGTCAAGTAAAATATAAAAACTTTCGAATTGCCCAAAACACACGAGTATGAAGCAAAGTTGTAAATTCAAATATACATATTAAGTTTAAACTCTCATTAACGGAGAAAATTCAAATTTACTTGATACATATAATTTGTCGAAGTTTCCATCTAAGTCGTATCTTGATCTTATTTCCTTCGCAAAGACTTTTTTAGTCTACGAAACTATTGAAACATCAATGAAGTTGGTTGACTTTCACGTCTTATATATTTTTCTACTAGTTGTTATACTTCCCACTTCCATGTGTTTACTACGTAATTGCGTCGCAAATTTGCATGGAAAAATTCATGCAGACGGACGGCAGTGACTTAAGTCACTTAACCTCTAGAAACTTGACAAACCGAAAGGAAAATGTTTATGGCAAAACGACTTCCACGTCCGCCGTAAGCTGCCGGACAACTTCGTTGAAAAATTAAAATAGAGGAAAGAACATAGAAGATGTATATTGATTCGTATATAAATATAGATCACCAACTTTGGCCACATGGGGCACGTTATCCACTTGCCACTGGTATGTGCACTTGACACAATTTCGTCCCCACATCATTTTGAGCACTCCTGCTATATAATTAGAAGGATCCGAGAAATTTATTTATATTAAAATTTGAGATGCATTTTATCGAATATTTTGTAATTACGGTAAAGAATATTGTATACCAGGAGTGCTCAAAATGATGTGGGGACGAAATATTTTGTAATATATCTATTGTATATTAGATATATCTGAACGCTTTGGTTCCGTGAAGGTGCTTAATTCAAACCTAGAAAACTGGAATTTTGAAGCAGCAGATGTAGCATTCAAAATATAAATCTCCGTCTAAATAGTTTAAAAATGATGGGGACACAGTGAGAGAGTGAGTGAGCTGTGACATATATCTACAGCAAAAATACAAGCACAGAAAACGTCTTACTTGAGCTGACTTAGCAAGAGGGCAAGAAAAAAATCCCAATTCCCTTTGCCCCATTGTGAAAGAGTCACATATTGCTGCTATTCCAGCCGCTTAAATTTCCCTATCCTTTCCCATTCATATTCCACAACCGAAGCTCCGTAGAAAATTTCTCTTAATTTAATTCCCCATCTGCCTCAAATTGGCTGCTGCATATATAAATCACTCCAACTCCAGCTTCATCAATTCAAAGCTATGAAGCACAATACTCACCGGCCAGTTATGGAGATCACAGTGTTATCAGCTCAGGGCCTTAAGAACTCCTCTCACTTCTCACAAAAAATTAGACCCTTCATCACCCTCACCACTTCTCCACCCACTAATACACCGTACCGGCCCACCGGCGACGATGAGTGCCACGTGTACGAAACAAGGGTGGATGACCAAGGAGGAATCAACCCAACATGGGGCGACAAGTTCTTGGTTCCGGTAGATGCTAGTTTCTTCAGCAACAGGTATTCTTGCATTAATCTCCAGCTTTACACTAAGCGGCTCATAATGGGCCGGGCTCAGCTGGGCTGGTGTCAAATCCCAGCCTATGATATCGTCGGCTTCCCGGCGACGGGAGCGGTCAAGTACTTGAGTTACCGGCTACGGGCTAGGGACGGCACGAGGACTCATGGAATTGTGAACGTTGCTGTGAAGTTGGAGAATTTGGCTCCGGTGAGCAGTGAGAAGGTGTCAATCAACGCCATCACAACGACATTTGACACGTGTGGCACGGTTATTGGTACGCCGGTGGCACAGCTACCACTTTTGGCCGGTGAGTGCTCTGTTACTTGTCAGGGGCAGATAAGTCATTTTGGTTTTGGCGGTAAGGAGCCAAATAGTTGGAGCCATCTGTGAAGGGTGAAGGCAATGACTTATTTTGAATAAATAGTCGCTCCAACTTTAATATCATCTTTCATATTAGTCATTCAACTTTAATATCATCTCACTTTGGTCACTCGATTTCAAGACATTTTTCACTTTAAGTGACCAAAGCGTCGAAATTGTTATAGTTGAATGATCATTTGTGAAATTTTGTCTTTCTTCTTTGTAATTTAGTATATGTGAGATGTGTATATAGTAACAAACTTTCAATGAACCTAAAGAAGATGTGTTTGGTTTGCGGAATGGAAACTAGAGAATGAGTTTAGCATTTTCCTATTGTACAAGTAGTTACAGGTGAGGTAGGGTTGATCCTACCCTACTTGCTCGCCGCATCCTATGAGGGGATAGGGCCAGGGTGGGTCTCGACTCTTGACTTTTGGGAAAGTGAAAAGCTAAATGTCAATAATTTGCCACTTGTTAATGTTGTTTTGGCTGTTAAAGCCATGAAGAGTACACGTCTAATGCCTAATGTAATGAAAATGTAACAATTGTCGTAATCTTTATTGAGTAGTTGTAAATTGTATTTAGTTTGTCAAATCTTGCCCATTGAAGTACAACTCATCAATCCAAACAGATGACTATTAGAAGATAACTATTAGATTCCGTGTGTTCACCACTCATGAATCATCAAGTTTCCACATTCCTTTTGGAATGAATTATCCTTCCACATTGAAGTGTAATTTAAGCAACTCTGCACTATTTCCCTACAATCATTGCAATCCCAAATCCCATTATTTGTGTGAAGTTTCCTTGACTGCGATTAGCCATCTACTCACAGCAATCAGAGGGCCCATATTTGTCTGTCACATGAAATTTAAACACATATTTAAGATCATGAGTGCTGTTGGCACCAAGGATATGGATGGCTTTACTGTCGGGACTCTATTTGTTTACATCATAAAAACAAAAAAAATTAAAGTATAAACTACAATGATTGTTAAATCATGAGGATGGAATACCAGGTGGCACAAAAAACAGATCGCAATGAGTCATTTGACATTAGCCCTATTGCATAAATGTTATAACAGATGTATACAAAGGGCATCTCAAAGCCAGCTTCCTTGCGACCAAGTATTGTGAGAGGAGCGTTGTATACACTTATTGTATGCAAGGGTCACAAAGCTCTAAATTTGTTCATAAATATGAATCAACACGTGTTGCATCGAAAACTTTGTGAAGCAATCACTCAGATTATACATAAACATACGAAAACATAGCAGGCATATTTTAAATGATGCAAAGGTACTGATACAATGATCAAGTTTTCTGAGTGATCTACAATAGATGATGTATGCTAATGTTTGTGGTAGAACTTGCCAAAAGTTATAGTCCAATTTTCCTACCCACAAGAAATTTCAATATGAAATGTGAGCAGTGCAAAATGTTGAAGTTAGTGTAAAAAGAAACAATATTGAAGATATGGAAAATAGGATAAAAGTATTCTAGCCATTCTGGGCTACTACATGAAAACTAATGCTCTCACAGATAATCTTTTGATATCTTTTGTTTTGGACCCTTTTGTAGAGGTAGTAGTTTTCTAATACAACTATACGGATATAGGAACACAAAACTGGCCTCATTTACCTGTTAAGGAGAGACTACCCTGTGGCCCCTAGGCATCTAAATGAGAATGAAAGGTGCCTTAAGGCATATCGTCTCGCTCTGCACTACCAAGCTACGTTCCTGATTTCAGATGTTGCTTCTTGAAGTTTCTTCTTAAACGAGGTAAAGGTACTATGGGTTGAATTATTCCAACGAAATGACATGCTTCGCTTCGCTAGATCTGATCTGAGAGGTGATGTGGAAGTTGGATCCATTGATGGAGTGTCTTCATACTCTGCATTTAAAAGAAAAAACAAGACAAACAAATATCAGATTACTGAAAGTCCATAAGTTGATGGTGATCGATTATTGATCCACTGAAGTGTCTCTAGACACATGACCAATGTTGTAGCCTTGTAGGAAGACCAAATAGAGTAGTCATAAATACAACAGCAGCATAAGTACCTTTCCTACCAGCTTTCTCAGAACTAGTATGGCACCTACCCTTTTTTCATTCTCAAACCAGAAAAAGGAAAACAAAATTGAGAAAATTTTCAAATAGCAATTCAAGTGAACAATTTCAGGGAAAACTTCCCACACCGTTTGAGATGAATAACGATGAGATAGTTTGATTTATCATTCCTAAAGTAACTGTGTCAAAATCTTTAGCGATATACTTGTTGCTGAAGGACAGAAACATACTTCATTTCAAGATTTAAAAGGATGAACTTCCTCCTATACACAATCTTATTGGAAAGTGGCTTAGGTTATCTCTAGGATGCAGAAACGATTACGGGCATGAAACCCACGTTAAAACTAGCTCTGAGTTCCAGGACAACATAAAAACCACATCCCAGTTTTCCCAACTCCTATTTTTTTAGTCAAAACCAACTCTGCACAGTCCACACCATGTGGATCATTAATCATTACAGATTATCACCCAAAGCACTAACAAAAATATATTATACTCATAGGTCGAGACTATAGAGGAAAATTACCTGACGACTTAGGGAGCTGATATTGCCTTTTCAAGAATTTGGAGGATTCTCTATCTTTCTTGTGGCATAAAACTCGTATCAAAGTGTGGGCATTATTTAAGCGCATATAGTTATGATCACGTGAATCTAACCCCGATGATATTTGTTCACTAGCAGCCATC
This sequence comes from Rubus idaeus, assembly GCA_030142095.1. Lineage (NCBI taxonomy): Eukaryota > Viridiplantae > Streptophyta > Magnoliopsida > Rosales > Rosaceae > Rubus > Rubus idaeus. Next base: position 7,510,603 of record CM057969.1, read on the forward strand.
AGCTTTTGGATGATAGTTTCAGTCTACGAAAACAGTAGTGTCATACAGTCAGTTTCAACCATTCAATTGACATACAATTCGCATTACAAGAGAACAAACCTGAAGTGAATACAAGTCTAGTATTTCCTCAGGAAATTTTGCTTCTTGCTCCACTACTGATCGGGGAAGGCCTTCACCATCAGCTACAAAAAAATCCTGTGAAGTTGAGCAGTATGGCTCCATTAACAAGCAACCTATGATTATATATATATATATATAACAAATCACAAAGCTACTCGCATAGTATGTTATAGATACTGTTTATTTGCTCAAGTTAATGCATGCTCGTGTGACATGATGAATATGTTATCATTTCCAAAGTAAGCACAATGATTAAGAGCCATTTGGTCTCAGCGGTAGTTGGGAGGGAGTACCATACCTTTAGTGCAGAAAGGTCATCCTCCATCAGTACAATATCTGAATCACAAAATCCACGGGAAGGCCCACCATCAAGCAACACCCACGCAAAGCCTTCCTAAACCACACAAGGTGCAAGATAGATTAAAACCAGAATAAAAGGTAAACAAAAGATTAGTTTCTGACAATGAGACATACCAGTGATGCTCGACAGATGCTTAAAACCACAGCGTCTCTAAGAGAATCGTCAATAAAACCGCATACATGGCCAAGGACCTACAACAATGTCTCTAAGATGAATAGAATCCACTTGAAAATAGATAGAAACCACAAACTTCAGTCGCTGAAAGTTCATTGGCATGCGAGCTTGCACATAGAAATACAGAGAGAGAGAGAGAGAGAGAGAGAGAGATTAACGTCTTACAGTATCAATGCGCGTGAGAACGGCATCCAAACGAGAACCTTCAACGTTACCACAATATAAACAAAAGAGGAAGGCATGTCTGAGATCCCAGAACACGGCTTTTGCACCTAGAAATTGAATTTGACAAGAAAGATTAAGCCAAACTATTTTTATCAAAATGGACATCCACACTCAAATAATTTCATTTTACATTCTAAGGAAGAAAAATAATCAGGTTCCTTAATTGCACCAAGTTCAGTGGTCAAGAGATGAACAAACTAATGACACACAAAAGCAGGTTTATGACCTAGGAGTCACTCTAAGAGTAACTAGATTTAGAATTTTAATGCTGTATAAAACCAGGAATGACTTGGACAAAATAGAGAACAATATTTGGACCATCAAGTATGACCACTTCCTTAATTGGTGGCACATCATATTCCAACACCCTATAATCAAAATTCAAATGATGCTCACATGAAGGTCTATTGCAGTATTGCTAGACAATAGACGTGTTCAGTAAAGCCACCATAATTGGTCATGCCATCACAAACTTCAACATAACCATATTTCCACAATACGAATAGTCCATTGCCAGGTCATTAGTAAAACTGTAGATAAAGCTTCATAGTGAAGTCCAACAAATGGATCAGAAGAAAAACGGTTGCACATGAGGGGACCTGACTTTCATAATTGTGTGGACAAATCTATTTATGTTTATCAAAGAATGCCAATAGTACAGAACTACGGATGCATAATGACGTACACAAACTATCTATCGTTTTATTAGCAGTCTCATTGATGAGTTGAAGATAATTCACAGAAATGCATTGTGAATCCACTCACCAGTAAAATCACAAATTTTGCTGATGACAGTTGCTGTGGTATCCCTGATGATGTCAAAGGTGGTGTAAAAGAGCTCATCAATTTGTTCATTGCATGCTGAAGTTCCCAGAGGCTGTTCTTTGGCTGATCAAATAAAAATGAATATAAGCATGTAAGAATTAACCAATTCAGTTCTACTATACTAAGGGACTATTGTCACTTAACTCTGATTTTCTTCAAGTAAATTTCCATTTAAAGGAAAAAAGTTTTTGTTTACTGGACTAACTCTTTGTAATGATATTCAATGTAATTACAATCTCCTTGACTTAATAATCCATTACATAAGCAAGGCCAAAGCTTCCACAATAATTAAAAGTGCATCCTTGCAAAATCAAACAAAAACTGAAGAAGTCAAGTAACTGTCAAGGATTTCTTTGGACTTTGAATCAAGCCCACCCTTGCGTTCAGTGTCCATAGCTTTGTTCTTTGTGGAGACTTTTAAAGCTAGGATGAAGCCTACAACTTGGAAAAAATAGACAGGCAAGATATCTCTGAGTAGCAATATGCTGTAAAAATGTTACTGACCACATTTTTTATCAACCGATTGTCTGACATGTGCCCAAGACTTTCTGATACCATCTTCTAGTATGTCAATTTGTTTCTGAATATACTGCAAGGAGAGACATGTAGAAGTATACTGTATTCTCTAAAATAATTAATAAACGTAGCACCATCAGAAAGAAGAGGAAGGAAGCATGCAATGTGCAGAATTTTCAAAACGGATTAAGAGCTTAAGCTGTCATAACAAAGTTCAGGTTCTATCACAAGGCAGAACTGAATATATGCAAGTTGATGATCACACTGATGGCATCGACTTGAACTTTGTACATTAAATATCTCACAGGTATGTAAATTATTTTTTCAGAATATAGTATGATGGTACATAAGGCAAAATATGACATTAAATCATCAAGCTCTAAGTTACTTCTTTGTTTCAGTTCTGACCAAAAGAGAAAAAAAAAATATATATATATATACATATATATTTATATCAATCCAACAAAAAAAAATCATTGTTTCATCAAAGACCTTATTAACAATGGTTACAGTACACACTTCTGATCTTCCTCTTTCTCTAACTATCAAACTCTTCAATTTTTTGATTGAGACGATTACATGATCCATTTTGAAACTACGAGCACAAAAGGACAAGATGTACCGGTTCTTGCAAAATCACTTGCAACAAAAATAAACTCGCCATTAATAAATCGTTATATTCACTTACTTTTAAGGTGTTCATTCTGATACAGAGTTTGGGTATCGTCAAATTATTCAATTTGTCGTACACATTGTCATCCAAAGGCATACACTCAAGAAACTTCTTTTTCATCACCGGAATAGTTGTTTCCTTGTGACGAGTCAGTGGAGGAGCTGATGGATATAAGTAATTCTTCTCAACTGCATAGAGATGCATTATGATTGTTTATAAAATGAAGTGCATTTCCAATGACTTACAACAATGAAAGAGTATCAGAGAATATATAGATGCCTTTCTGAAATAGACAGCCAATCCCAAAAAGTCAACTAGAAAGTCTTTCTTTTTCCCATTCCTAGAATAAGCAAAGGAATACAAATAGAAAAAAAAAAAAAAACCTCATGATGTCATCCATCCACCCAATGCAAACTCAAAATTGTATTAACATATAACATTGTATCTCAACCACTATGAAAAACATCAAAATTGAAGCCAATCGGTGCCTTAAGCAGTAAGTTTCCAATTTCTTAGAAGTCTCGAGCAAATCCCTAAAAATAGTTGTCTCTAGGCATTCTTTAAGCCTCTATTTTCTTGATCACACAAAAGAATTTGTCTTATGAGAGTTGCGGCTGCAAAGCGAGTCCATAGGAAAATATTGTTTTCTTTTTTTGATTAGTCATGGACATATAAACTTGAAAGATCATTCTGTAATTCTCTTAAGAGTGCTTTTCTAGTATCATCATAATGCTTTCAAACAATTAGATCACAGGGAGGTAAAAGGATAAATATTATCAGAATCATTCTCTAGTAGCCTTCGGGCTTTCACAAATTGACCAACTCAAAAAAAAAAAAAAAACGTTATAATACCAAAATAAATCATTGTGGTCAAGGGTAATATGTATACTAGCAGATAAAGTAATCAATACATCCCTGAAAAGTACACTAGCAGGGTAATATGTATAATACCTAATTGGTCGAGCAATTTCAGTAAATAGGCATCCAAGGTGTGAAAAACAACAGATAACAGAGCTTGCAAATGATTGATATCCATAGGTAGATTGAAACCAAATAATTGATCCACAGTCTGCAATGAAATAATACGAAGAAAAAAAACTGTTGTTAGATGTATATTCAGAAAACCAAGACAGTGGTCCACATATAAATTTTACAAGTCAATTGATACTAAGGTGTAAGCATCCTTCGTTACTTTGCCATGTCTTTCTTTTTGGAGTGGATTACCATATAATAAAGACTATAACAATCATCAGACACGTGAGGGGTGATTTTTAAGCGAAAGGGGAAAGAGAAGAGAAATGCTGAGAGCTCAGTTAAGCAGTCTCTATTCTATTAAATTCCATAAATTTGTCTGTCATAACAGTTTGGTGAATCTCTATCAGGATTCATACAGTAAATAAAAATCTCAATTCAACCAAATGTGCACTCATGTTTTGGCTATAATACATACCTCCTCTATAATTCTAAAAACTTCAACTATTGATGCTGCCTGCCTTTGCTGAGATGACAAAGGCTCCCACTTCTGCACATTCCACAAAAATAAAAAATCAATATAGTACTCAGCAAATATTACAGAGAAGATTCCTCTTACTCAAGTACGTCCAAACTTGAAATTTTATTAAGTGATTGCTCAATAGCTAATAGAAGGCCACACCTACATCCAAGTTCATACTCACCTAGGACTGAGAAGAATAAAAGAAATAAAAACTACCAAAAACACAAAATTGGGAAAGGCATCATTCTTTCATTCTTGTCAAAGTCATGGCTTACTGCTTAATCCAACTAATCCCTAACTCCCAACCAATTAGGAAAGTTGTGTTACACCTCATGGAGAACAACAGAACAGGCTAAAAGCATGGAAAGTAAGATAGGGAACATATAAAAACAAAAGGTTCAAGCAATTGTTTCTTTTCTTCATTATTTTCTCTCTTTCTCGCATGAACAAGCACAGACAAAATGCCATATGGTATGTCTTTTAAGTTGATCACCAGGACTAATCAAGTAATCATCAATGTGATAATGTTGTTGTTAGACAAATGCCTTTGTACAAATCAACCAAGCAGCGCATGTAGTTATTATAGTTTTACCCACTAATTGCCCAGAATCACACTATCAGTTTGTTTAATAAGCAACAGAATATAATTGAATCCATAATGCCATGTTTCCATAGTGCCATCAATCATATCACAGTTATCTTTTCCAGTTACTTTACTGCAATTGTTTAGTCACAAAGGTACGAAAGGATATAATTACACTTTAAAATAACACCATTCAAGTCCACATAGAACCAACCTCCAGATCAAACGCACGTCCAGTCCATTCCAAGATGCGTTCATGCTGAGCAATCACCCAATCAAGAATGATAGGTTTAGCAACTTCACCAATCTGCCCAAAAAAGAAAGGCAAAGAGCTAATTCTTGACTTGTCAGCTAAAATAACTAAAGAACACAACAATATAATATATCTACACTACATTACAAAGAAAATTCAATTACAATTGACAAGCTCTAAATGCATGCATGGTGCAAATGTTTTCAAAACTGAAGTCTTCAGTTGTGCAGCTGTTTGTTACATTGGACCCAGCACCAAACAAAAAGCACAGCAGAAATTGTATTTAATGCTATCAAGCCCCTGAAATCCCTAGAACAGAACAATTATCTCATAAGTAATGAGTACACAGAAGAAAATACCTCCAATATTTGTTAATCCACAGAGTCACCAGCAATAAAATGAGATCAAATGCAAGCAGGACATAAATCACAAATAGATAAAGAAGACTGGCAGAGTAAATGAAAATAATTTTTTAGAATTAAAAAATAAAGCATTGGCTACAGTTGGAATTCAGCAACTTTTAAGAGACCTCAGTGACAGTTTGTGCTATTAGTTTGCTAATCAAATTACTTACCAAACATTTGAAATGACACTAACGTCATAACTCCTATTTAAGCTATGAGATGCAATAAGAACAAAAATACAATATTCTAATTTGAAAGGCCATGTAAGAAATAAAATATAGAAAATATAAACTAACCGGATAATGGTACAGATCTTCACTATTTGCTCCGTTACCAGTATTGTATAGCTGAGTTAGGCCATGATCCAACAAATCAGCAGCTGGAAGCACGACTTTAACATCTTCAGAAAGAGATGACACTCCATCCAGAAATGGTTTCTACAGATTGATATAAAAAATCAATAACAGGTTCACAACATACCAGCTGCAAGGAGATTGGTAATTATTCAATGCATAGGAGTGAAAACAAACCAGCCTTTCCCAATAAATCTGATGCAACATCATAGCTGCAATCATCCCAGAATTCGGACACCAATTACATAGCTCTGGGTAGAACACATTTAATTCTCTCTCAGCAATCAACCTCAGTTCATTTGCAAGCATGCCCAAAGGATGTGTCTTTTCCTTTTCTGATATGTGATCTATGTTATTTGCTACCTAAAAGTACAAACATAATTCATCTGAAACTGAAAGGACAGCTAAATTTACACCAAAAGAAAAAAGGAGAACTAAGTTGTACAAAATTGGTGATCATAAACATGTTCCCACCCGCCTGTATGCAGCTTCAATGGACCTTTTCACATATGACTCAAGTATTTTAGCAGCATCCTCATTGAGAATATTGAACCTGCTCAACTGCATGTATGAAAATCTTCATGAGATGATCTTTCCTTTTTCATGTTGTGTTCATACCAATCACACCGACCTAGTGGACTTTGACTGTAAAGCAAAGCCACCAGACCACAAAGGGATCGACAACTCATAATATAGGGAAACAATAACAACAACAACAAAATCCAACTGCTAAGACGAATCAGCACCAAATTAGACCAAGAAAGTACTATAATTTTCTAAAACACTAATTACGGATGGCTATTTATAGAGTAAAGTAAGACTAACCTTCATATCACCACTATCACCGAAATTAAGAACGCCAACTGCTGACACTAAGCTCATCACCCTCTTTAAAAGACAAGGTTGCTGAACAAAACTTTCAGAATTAGAAAGACAATATGTGGAAATGCAAATACATTCTAGAAGTTCATTAACTTCCAAAGATACAAAAAAAAAGTAAAATAAGCAAAAATTGCTTAACAAGATATAAAATTATTGAAACTCTTCAGATAGACACTGCTGCATGATCTAGACAATCACAAACTTTATAAAATAAAATAAAAATTACAGAAGAGCAATTAACCTGACTGAAATGCAGATGATAGTCTTGCAGTTTACTCTCACACCAGATGCTTATAGAGTAGAAGACAGCATCAACCAAACTTAACTTTATCCCGTCGCCATTGCAGTGGATTGAACATAGCAGGCTATTCATATATAGCTTGACCTTCTCATCATCAACTTCTGCTGATATAAGTTCCTGCAACTCCACTGTCGCATATTCTAATAGCAGAGCCTCATCTGTTCCAACAAACTTTGCAAAGAAATTTTCCTTAGATAACCTGATTAAAGATGATTGTAAGGATTGTCACAGTTAAGGACACATGTATGAAGGTACATTATTCTTTCATCCACTACTCCAAGATTTAGAAAAACTTTAATGCCATCACCATTTAATATATGGAATTAGGGACTATTGAGATAGACCTTTCCTCAGCCATAATATATACAGGTACTTCTTAAAAAAAAAAATTAAAAGAGACAAATTTTATTAAAAATAAGAAGAATACAAACACAGTGGACAAGGAGTCCACAAAACAGAGATGCAGCAGAAAACTCAAAAGGAAAACAACAGAATCCAAAGAGCCCTCACAAAACTCCCAAAACAGAAAACAAAAAGTACTCCCAAACTGCTATATACAGGTACTTCTTTAGATACTATATTTTCACCCAGTTCACAAAATAATACTACATTTCACAATTTAATAAAGAGTAAATCATTGCCATGATTTGATGGTGATTGAAAAGATCAACTATAAGGTTATAACTTACATCTCCAAAATATGCTCCTTAAATATTCAGCATCAAATAGTCGTGCATACCTGTTGGAAAAGGACCCACAAATATATTGCATCATGCATTTTTTGAGTGATGCCTAAAGTAGACCATGTCAATTTCATAAGCATCAGGAACTCATCAGCTTCCTAATAGAACAAAAACACAGCAAAACCAAAAGTGAAAGTTAAATACACAAACAGAAATTGCTCAACTGAAATTTAGAAACGATATATGTACCGCTATCAGCTGGCCTTCATCAAGAACATCAAATACACCAAGAAGTAGTTTCTCATAAAGCCTAATATTCAAGTGATACCCAGAAGTCCAATAGTAGGTCTCACTCTGGAGATCAAAGCGTCCTGGAATAGATGACAATGTTAAAGCTACCTGTTTGATAGCTGATATAACCTCTGCCCTTCCAGAAGGAGACATAAAGTCCCATTCCTGCCACATTCAGAAAATCAATCAGGGCCTCATCAGAATAGAATAATTAAGATAATACAAAGCAAGAATTTCTTTCTCCCGGTGCGACTTCATAAAAAGCAATCAGAGATAAGATCAAAGAGAATGAAACGAGTATTCAGATTCACTGTTACTATAATACTATAAACTCACAATGACACACCTTTGCATTTCTGATCATAGCAAGAGAATGCTTAATAGTTAGATGATCAGGTGCTAAAATATTAGGAGAAGAGCAGAGAAGTTCTTCTAATATATTTGCCTACAAAAGAAGCAAAGCATTCTGTTAAGGCAAAGCTTAAAGTAATCCTTATATATTGAATTAAATAATTGACCAGCAGAACAGTTTTTGACAGGACACAGCATACACATCCAGCTTTTACTAAAACAAACCATTAGTTACAGCAAAGGTCGCTATGACCATGCGGTATGACAATGTTAGATGGTACCAGATATACAGACCTGTAACACCAGGCCAGCTCTAAAATTTATGATCAACAGTCACAGGGGAAAAAATGAGAAGGAACAAGGTAAGGCCAGCATGCTTGCACCAAGTTTGGCAATTTGTCAGCCATACTAACAGGGTTATTGTTTTGAGTACTAAAATTCAAGGATTATATTCTGCAGAGCATGGCCGATACAAGGTTAAAAATGTCTTTCAAAGTTCAAACTACACAGGTTATTTCTGCCTCACTCAAAATGAAACGTAGTCAATGACTTTGTGCCTAAATAGAGCATGTGCAAGGTGATTGATTAATATCACATTATAACAAGTTGTTCAAGCCTGTTCTGACATTGAAAGGAATTCAATTTTAAAGAGTGTAAAGACGACCAATACCTGTCTATTCTTCCATTGCATATAAGACTTTTCATTTGAAAAATCAGACTTAAAAGTGAAATTCAAAAGCCCCAACACAATTTGAGGAATATCAATTTGCACCCGTGTTCTCCCTGGCGATAACATCATCATCTTTTGCCTAGTGCACTCATCCATCGCTTCTGAAATCTAGCAAAGAAGAAATAATTTGCTTCTGATAGGGAATAGTCTAATAATTTGCATCTTTCTTTACATTCTCACACTTCGCATCAAGCACATAAGATTACAGCTCAGAATTGAGGAGAAGAAATTAACAGATTACCTGCATCTGCACACGGATGGTGCGGATGAGCTGTAAGTTTTTATCAAGAGGCTGCGACTGCACATTTGGTTTATCCTTTCTACTCTTTAATCCTGACAGCAATTTGGAACTCCTTGGTTTCCTTCTATCCTCAACAGAACAGATTACAATCCTGGTAACATGAAGACGAGTGTAGGACAAGAAGAGAGCACTCTAGAGTAAGACCACATGAAATCAAGATGTTGAACTCCATAAATGAAAAGACAGTAAATTTGTTCTATGAAATTGGGGTTGCACCACACACATATACATGGAAAGGGGGAAAAGAAAATTTACCCAGAAGTTGCCATAGATGCAAGCAATATTTCATAGGCGGACTCCCGTAAGTCATCATCGGACAATCCTTCAAAAATTCTGAGGCTACATTACAGTTGACTCAAAGTATGAAACATCAAAGGCCAGAGATTCGTGATACAAAATATCATTGTTGAAGAAATGACCATACATATTATAAAACAAAAAATTTCATCATTGAAAAAGACAAGACTGACTATCATCAGTGGACCCTCTCATATCGTACCATTTCTTACAGAAAATGACCATACCAAATTGTGTTTTCATTATGCATCATGAAAAGATATATGCAAATTGCAAAGCAACTGATACCTGTTTTGAGACTAGGCAATCCCAATGAAATTTTAACGTCTACAACAGGCCTTGGACGTGGACTCGGTGAGATTCTATGTTTGAAACCGTGGTCATAACCAGCCTTTTCAATGTTCTCAACATTCAAAGAATCCAGCTGCCTAGATGAACTTGATGCATCCTTGGTGGTTGGTCGCACATATATAGGAGAAGGCGCACGCGCAGGAGGTGATCCAGATAATTCTGGATCAGAATGTAGAAAAAAGGAATCCCCTAATTTGGAATGAATCTGCCAAGAAAGTAAAGCATAATGAATATGAATTCTAACAGATACAAATAAAGCGAAGCCTGCTTTGAAATAACACAGTTTGGGACATCAGGAGAAACATTTCAAGCTTCTAAAAGTTCTGGCTCCGTTTGCTTTCTCACTTTCAAAACCATAACAATATCACAATTTCAAAACTCAAACGCATACAATTAAACCTCTTCACAAACATATACAGGAAATGGTGAAAAGAGAGCTAACAAAATTCACGCAAGCGAGAAGAGTGCGTATGAGTTTTACCACTGGAGGGTACGAAGATTCATGGAAATACTTCTTCGTTGCTTCAGATATATCCACCGCTCCACCTAAACAAATTTCAAAAACAAAAATGAAATTAGACGAACGATATCCATGCCATTATTCAGCTCAATTTTTCAGAAACATCGAAAAAAAAAACGACTTGCCGGATTTGACGCAATCGATGACATAATCGACGCTGAGAGTATCGAAATCGATGTGAGCAAGAGAGGTGGAGGAGCCGGACGGGGTTCGGAGCTCGCCGGAAGAAGACAAGACGAACTCTAAGAGCTTACGACGATCACGGCGGTACCGCTGAAATAGAGAGTGATGTTGGTCCATCGTCAGCTTCTCGGTCGCAGACACGGAGAGACAAATAGAAGCGGGGCGAGGAGGAGCGCCAAAAAGAACAAAGCCCCACCCAGTAGTATTTCACTTTCGGCGGACGGTCTTTTCTCTTTTCTTCTGTTTTGGTTTGGGTTGAATTACACTTTATGCCACTAAATTTTGATAATTGTAATGTTGGCCCCTCCCTCTCTTAAAAAGTAAAATAAATTTACCCTTGCCTTGTTATGTCTCTTACTTTTGGATTTTCAAAGTCAATAATATTTGAAATACTGTGATGACCAAACTAATAAGAAGATATTGCAATTTTCTTATGTTTCTTAATATTCAATATAATTTATAATATAATCAACAATAAATATTATACAGATGAACCAATCACATTAGTCCGGACCATGGTGCACGTAATAGTATGCAATAATGTCTCCAGTAAAAAAAGACCTAGCATGTCCATGGCAACCGTTTTAGTTATTTTAAGTTTGTGGGCACAAAGAGAGGTGCACAAGCATGTAATTATTACCACATGAAAAATTCAATGTCCAGTAAACCAACACATCCACGGCTCCACGATCTTCTCTTGGAACAAAGCAAACAGAACCACAGACTACAGATTCCTATTTACCAAGTTTCACGCACAAACTTATTATCTCTTATTGACACATTTCTATAGCATAAGGAATACAATGCTCCTGAGCAGGCAGCACTTGGGAGGAAGAAAATACCGAGACTGGCTTTGTGATATCTGTGTATACAACTACTACGGAGATGCCCTGGCAAGACCCATGTACAAAGGCACTTAAATATGCCAGGGCAAAGACAAATACGAAGTGCCATTCTGTCTACTACGAAAACAAGATCGATGACAACTGCTACAACTACCCTAAAACGATAAACAACGTCGACATTAAAACTGTGGTATGTCGAGTACCAAGCTTGCATCGGATTACTCTCCGACAAGACTTTGTAAAGCCTGTATTGAGTCGTGTCCCAAGCTTTGCAGTAATTACACTCAAACGTGCTCCAGCAGAATTCTGTAATTAGGAGCAACTCTAAACTTCCCCTTGATCATTGTTGCTACTCTTCAAAATATTGTACTTGCAGAGAGGACAAGTAGCATTAATGAAAAGCCACTTATCGATGCAGGAACAGTGAAAATGGTGACCACAAGGAAGTTGCCTTAGCTCCACACCATCATCATAAGAAGAGAGGCAGATGCAACACTCCTATAAATCACAATTATCATCATTTAAATGAGACCAGAATATATTGACCAGGCCAGAACGTTTTGTTAGTCTACTAAATGAATAGGAATTGTGTATCAACAAAAAAAAACCAACTATATAACAGTTCATATAGACAACATCCTTCTTTACAAAGGGAACTCAGAAAGTATGACTAATTACGCCAAAAATGGCAACGTACCGCATCTTCCGGTGAAAGAACATGTTCAATGGGTGAATCTGTTCCACATTCAGTCATCACTCCTCCATGAGGTCCTTGTGCATCGCCTCCAACTTTCTCATTGCCAACTCTCCTGAATTTGAATTTGGATAATTGTTCAATGTCTTCCTTAGATGCTCCATCCTGCTTCAGTAACAGATCATACAAACAAAATAAGTTGATGGGATTAAAAGCGTCAGCAAAATTACATCCAATAAACAGAAAATTAATAAAAACAATAATTAGTTTTTCCAATTCTTATGCATCAAGTCGAAAGAAAAGTTTATGAATCAAAATAAGCTGCAATGGTACTCTATAGAGAGGCCATCATATGCAACTGTCAATAATGAGAATCAAATGCAATAGAAACATACCAAATAACTTTTAAGAGAATGGAAGTTTAAAGAACAGTCATTGGGTAATTCAGTGTAAACTGTTTCACCACTGCAGGACCTCGCCCATTTACTTGAAATATTCATGAAGGCATTTGACTCTATCAACTTCCTTTTTTCTATACAAAACATTTAGACTGGACTTGCCAGCCCACCCCAGATAAAGAGACATTTACAGTGATGATAAATAGGAACCAAGCACATAATAATTAAGTTCCATAGAGTCCAAACTCTCAAGCTTAGAATCTCGGAACATTGGTATTTCCATTCAAACTAACAAGATTCAACTAATATTTGTGATTATCAATTTTTCGGTACCTAAAGTTTGATTCCATTGAACTAAACAGGATGACTGGCATTATAATAATGTACACACAACCTACAGATTACTAAGTAAAGACACAGATGGTAATGAACAAGAAACACACCCCAACATACAGAAGAAAGAGGACATTACACAAGAACTACCTGATCGGCCACGGCATATAAAAGTGCTATAATACATGGAAGACAGCAACAAACAGCGATGCCGATGATACATGCCAGTGCAACGCAGAAAACAACAAAAAACACATCAAAACCCAGGAAAATTATACACAGCCTGCAGACAAAGCAACACTGCCATAGTTAACATTTTATTACTGCCTCAATTTCAAACAAATGAATGAGCGAACAAGAGAGAGCACAAACCAGTATAGCTGCGGGGAGGCACGTGCTAAAGATTGACCACCTGCTGATACCCAGTAGAATCCAATGATCCACCAGATGAATGAAAACATTGTATTTGCAGATTCTAGATGCTTAGCAACACTGCTGTGAGATAAAAAGCAAAAACATTGAGCGTGTAACAATATCACATTGAGCATGTAACAATATCGCGCCATCTCTTTTTTTTTTTTCCAGAGTTATGGAGCTTAATAAGTAACAACGTACAGCTGCATATATACATACAGGCAGTATCATATAAACATTCAGGTTTTAGAAACTTTGAAATAAAAATAAAAAAGTAAATGCCATCAACATTCAACAAGCCTGAAAAGCAAAGAAGATTCAACAAACTAATCCACTCCTGTGGTCTACATCATAAATTAGCATACTGTGTGCACCATTCACCCATTACCATTCAAGCATTGTAATAGCAGGATAATAAATTTCAGCAACTAACTATAACCCTTCAACAAACATCACAGAGAAATATAAAGATTCTGACTGAGTTTTACATAATGAAAGCTTTCCCAAAACGTACCTGGTACCCTCCTCGTTCAAGTGATCAGCTAATGACACGTACTGCGACGAGTCGTCTCTTGGATACCGGACTCGAATTCCCGGCACTCCCAATCCCTTCTTCAGCTGAATTAAGCCCCGAAAACCGGCGGTTCTGCCTGCACTGCCGCCGCCGAAACTCAATGCAAACACACACCATATGCAGCACGCATTGCAAAGCATACCCCACAATCCACAGCCTCAAAGGCATTTCCGGCGACTCGTACCGGCTCAGAACCATAACCGTCGCCGCCACAACCACGAAAGCGAAATTCCAAATGATGTCCAAAACGACGACGGGTTTGGAATACGCCCAATCGCTCTGCCTTTCCTCCAATTGCTCCGCCGCGGTCTCGCGCACGAGCATCGACGGCTCGCGCATGAGCCGCCGGCTGCTGGCTTGGCGCAGGAACCGCGCGGCTTGGCGGAGGCTCTGTCGCTGAACGAATCGGCGCCCCGAGTTGCTCTCATCGGACGACCCGCCCGAATTGCTGAGCAACGGCATCGTATCGACTATGTCGTCCGCGGATCTGTTGGGGGACGAAGAAGCCATTTCGCGGACACTGAATTTTGAGCTCGTCCAACACGGATTTACCCTGGCTCGGTGAGCTGAATTGGGTCAGCCCATGGAGATCGTGCAAAACGGTGCGTTGTGAACGAGTTTGGGATCGAATAGGTTATAGGCGGAGGTTTTGTGGCGGTCACGAAATGGATGGAAGGTTGAGAGGTCCTTGGATAAGAGAACGGCGATGAAGCTTACGTCGTTTCGGATTCAGACGCGGTTTGTTGCTTTTGCCTCTCTCTTTTTTCGTTTTTTCGTTTTGACCATAGACAGTTAGACACGCTTCGTTCGGTAATTACAGTTACTGAGACAACTTTAATTGGGTGCGAATTTGCGGTACTGTGTCCCACTGTGTGTCATGGAGTTTCCTTGGATTCTTGACTTATCCGAATGTGTGGGACAACCGATAGCGGAAAGTATGGGACTGTAGCTGCAAGATGGACGGTTGTCATTTGATTCTTGTGTGCTTCGCTGTAGGGTAGAAAATTGTTCTCCGAATGTTTTTTTATTTTTTGTTTTACTTCAAAGTTCAAACAAAACAAATCATTTCTAAAGAAGCCCAAACAAACCCATAAATTTGAAATACAACATGTGTTTGGAAAATACGAGAAGTAAATTTCGTAACGGATGTAATGTCCAAACTCGGACTGTCGAACATCAACACAATGGTAAAAATTTTGTTTTATATAGTTTTATGGTTGAGCATGATGTCGATGGGTTCACATTGTAGAACGAGTTGTAATACATTCTCAATTTCTCATTTTGATGGTATTTTCAATACATATTATTCGTTCAAACTAAAATTCTTAATATTGAGTTTATTTGGACAAATACTGTATAAACATGTGTACTTACAACCGAAGACGCAAAAAAGTTTCGATACTAAACCAACACTTCAGTGTTGGTAAACTGACCATGTCGGTTCTCAAAATATCTAGCCGGTTTTGGTTTGAAAAAGCGATGTAATCGACTAACCGATGGAATCTATTTCGTCCCAATAAATAGTATAGAATTGGGTACTTTTACAAATATCAAAAGCACCGGGGTTTGAAAGCAAATACATAAGCCGAAGAATATTGGCAAAATCAAAATACGACCTTTCTCCAGGCCCTCCCGCATAAACAGCAGCAGGACTAATTTTCCCTCCAAATGGAAGCGGAGCGGCAAAGAGGGCTCGTTCGCGAGGGTTTTCTGAACTAGACTTGTCGCAGTCCGTCTATTTCTTTGTAGTTGCGATCTTGATTTTTCTCATTCCCGGCGGCAAACGACAGCAGCAATGTCGTCGTCTTCTTCGTCTTCTGCATCAGCCTACGACATGCCATGGGTGGAGAAGTACAGGCCCAACAAGGTCGCCGACATCGTGGGGAACGAAGACGCCGTGTCTAGGCTCCAGGTCATCGCCCGCGACGGCAATATGCCCAACCTCATCTTAGCTGTGAGTAATTCTATCACTCATTGCTTCACAAACCCAATCCCATCAATTTCACAAAACCCTAAACCCTAGATGAGGGCTCAATTGTTAATCTGATTATGTGGATTTGCTGTTAGAATCTTGGTATTATGGTATGGTGTGTTAGTATAAAATGAGGCACCACATTTCTTCTTTAGTGGTAAGCCCTATGCATTGTGTTATAAGAGTGTGTTCGTTCTTGGAGTATTCAGGTGCTTGGAAATTGGGGAAAGTTTTTATGCTTGTTTCAGAATCAGGCATTATAGTGAATTTTCGATGCTACTTTGTTAGAATTGCGATCAATTGAATGACTTTTTAATACTATGCCTAGTGGAACTGAAATCATATGCAAGAAGCAACTTCAGCTTGATTTTTTCAAAAGTTTTGGTCCACAGAAAATTTGGGCTTTCATAAAGATTGCTTAGAAGAGAGATGAAAGTGGAAAAGCTATGGTCTTGTGGGTATCTTGTTTGGGTATATGAAAAATGAAAACATACCTCACTACTGGTAGCTATTAGATTCAGTTGAGAGATGGTGTTTTGTGTTTGAGATACAGACCCTTAGGAAAAGGAGCCTAATGTAAGAAAGGAACAAGTGGATTACAGATGCACGTTTCGGTGGGAATTTATACTTGCTTATTGGCTTATGATGCTAGAGTGCTTCTGAATACTCTTTATTTTTTTCAGGGTCCTCCTGGAACTGGTAAGACGACTAGTATACTAGCTCTTGCACATGAGCTCTTGGGACCAAATTATAGGGAGGGTGTTTTAGAGCTGAATGCATCTGATGACAGGTGAGTATGTTTATGGTCCTTATGAATTCAATCTTTAAGACTACTTTTTGTATTTACCATGAACTAATTATGGTCACTTTCTTGTTTAGGGGAATTGATGTGGTGAGGAACAAAATTAAAATGTTTGCCCAAAAGAAAGTAACACTGCCTCCTGGCCGGCATAAAATTGTCATCTTGGATGAAGCTGACAGGTAAGAGCTGATGATATTGTCCCATCAAGTTAATGGGCAGACTTCAAGCTGCCCTTAACCATCTGCCTATGTGTTTAACTGTGTGGTAAATTAGACTGTTCTTCCTTCAGTATATATCTGTTCATTCATCAGTATGATTATTTGATCCCTGAACATTTGTAGGCCAGTATCTATCTATTTTATTTCTTGCTACAATTCTCCCATTTGCACTGCCTTTCTAATGTATTTTGGGTTGCGGGCTGGAAATTTTTTGGCTGTTTACTATACAAATTCAGCATGACATCTGGAGCACAACAAGCTTTGAGGCGAACAATGGAAATATATTCAAATTCCACTCGTTTTGCTCTTGCATGCAATACTTCCTCCAAAATTATTGAGCCTATTCAGAGTAGATGTGCTCTTGTCCGATTTTCTAGATTATCTGATCAGGAGATACTTGGTCGCTTAATGATAGTGGTCCAAGCTGAAAAGGTAAATTTCTTTGGATTGTATCGTGTGAATTCTGCATCCTTTTATCTATTAGCTTTACCAAAATATTATGCACTTGTTGATATGCTTGGGCTTAGAGGTTTATTTTGTTAGTGGTTTCACGTACTTTGTAGAACATACACATACCTTATGAGACTCACTTTAATGTTGAGCCTTGCTCTGATTTGTTGATTACAAAAAGTATGACTTTCAATGATCAAAGCTCACAAGGAAATTGCTTCATTCATTTATCATTGTTAATATACATGATTTTTGAAATTGTTTGGCTTGTGTTTAATTCATTTATGTTTGCCATAAATGAAGGTTCCCTATGTTCCAGAAGGTCTCGAAGCCATTATTTTTACTGCTGATGGTGATATGAGGCAGGCATTGAATAACTTGCAAGCTACAAACAGTGGATTTCGGTTTGTCAACCAAGAAAATGTTTTCAAGGTACATTTATGAAATACCTGAATTTTTTCTTTTGGATGAATCTTGAAAGTTACCTTGTCTTGTGTTTTCTATGTTCTTTGGTAATGCTATAAGATGTTTATTGTTTTTCAGGTCTGTGACCAGCCTCATCCATTGCATGTGAAGAATATGGTTCGGAATATACTTGAAGGGAAATTTGATGACGCTTGTTCAGGTCTCAAGCAGCTCTATGATTTGGGCTACTCCCCCACTGACATAATCACAACATTTTTCCGTATCATAAAAAATTATGATATGGCTGAGTATTTGAAATTGGAATTCATGAAGGTATGTAGAAACTCCAGATTTTCCTTTCTTTTTTTTATTTGGACAATGAACTCCAGATTTTCCTATCATTCTTTTTGAGATGTTGTTTTGCCGCAAGTCCTTAACTCGTTAGAGTGTGCAGGAAACTGGGTTTGCTCACATGAGAATCTGCGATGGAGTTGGCTCATACCTTCAGCTGTGTGGCCTTCTGGCTAAGCTTTCCCTTGTTCGTGACGCTGCCAAAGCGACATAAGAAGTATCAACTACTAGAATCTGCAATGCTTTGATGGTTGTGAACATTTTAATGTTCTGTTACTTTGATCTGTAGTGTAGAAATGCTTTATTCTCATGAGAACTTGATCGGTCATGCTGTTATTAAGTAATTGAAGCTTTATTTGGATAAGAAACGGAATCTTCAAAAAAAAAAATTGATGCGGTAGTATATATATTGACCCAGAAAGTTATTTTCACAGGTGTTAGCTTTTCATCACCTGGCCTTCAAACGCCAACTTAAAGTTAAAACGAAAATTATGGGAAAAATCGAGTATATGATGGAATATATATGCTCCTAGTCTAGAACATTGTATGCAAAACCAGAGTCAGATTCAGCTTTTTAATTTTTTTTCCATGGTAACCAGAATCAGCAAAGGCATGTTTCTCATTTCTCAAAAAGGTTAATACCTAAAATGGTACCTAAGGTATCACACTCTTTTTTTTTTTTTTGCACACTCTGGACAATTTGGTAGCTGATGTAACAAAGTGGACTAATTGGTACCTGTACTTATCTTCTGTTTTCTAACTTGGTACAGTACTTTCATCCGTATTTCTGTTAAATGTGAGGGGGCAATATTGTCATTTCAATCTTTCTTTCTTTTTTAAATGCACGGGTTACAGCGGCGGCAATAGTTCTGCTTGGCTGGACGGAGATGGCTGGTCACGGGGGCGAGCGGGGGGGGGGGGGGGGGGGGGGGCCCCCACATATTTTTTCTCAAATTATATTATAAAGTTTATAATTAGAGATTAAAGGAAAAAAAAGAAAAAGGAGAGGAAAAAAGGGGAAAAAGGGGGGGGGGGGAGGGTAGAGAGATATAGAATATTTTTTTTTTAATAATAAAAAAAAAAACTCTCCTCCCTCTAAAAAAAAAAAAAAAAAAAAAAAAAAAAAAAAAAAAAAACCCCCCCCCCCCCCCCCCACCCCCCCTTTTTTTTTTTTTTGTGTGTCCCCCCCTCTCTCTCTTCTTCCTCCCCCCCCCCCCCTCCCCCAAAAAGATGTTGTTTTATTAATAAACAAATTAATAAACCTCCCCTCCCTCAACAATTTTTTTTTTTTGGTTAAACTCACTCATCAACTTATTATTTCTTAATTAATCAATTTACACTCAATTGCAATTATCAGCCCCCCAACACTTCTTGTCCTTCCCCCCAATTTGCCCCCGCGGGCGATGCTGGCTGTGGCGAAAGAGGACTGGGCGGTGGCGGTAGTGCGTATTGGGTCTGAACAGAGGAAGGGCGGAGGATGGCTGTGCAGGGCTGTTGAAGTGGAGCTTGCGGCGGTGTGGGTGTCCAAATCAATTGGACTGCAGATAGAAGATTGCGGTGCGTAATAAACATCCATACATATGGATGCTAGACTACTATCTTAAGCAATTTTCCAGTCTCCCACCGCAACATAACTTGATCAACACGTAACGGATATTTTCAGTTAATTAACAAACATGATCCATTCGAACACCGGCCAGTACCTAATCCTTCATGAACCCTATAAAATCCAACCGTACCTCACATATATTCAGCTTCCATGAAAATTAGTACTACCAGTAGAAAACAAGGAACTAATTCGAATAAAAACTGGCGTATTGAGGTTTGAGAGATGGGTTCTAAAAGCACTGCCTCACTTGCTCTCTTCATCGCAGTACTTGATCTCCTTTTATCTTCCCATGTCAATGCTTGTGACTCATGCCCTGCTCCTAGTCCCCAACATAACCCATCTCCAAACCCCAAACCAAGCTCCAATTCCATAGCCACATGCCCTAGGGATGCCCTAAAGCTTGGGGTTTGCGCTAACGTACTCCGAAGTTTGCTTAACGTTGAACTTGGTCTCCCTCCAGTGAAACCTTGTTGCTCTCTCCTGTTTGGCCTTGTTGACCTTGAGGCTGCTGTTTGCCTTTGCACTGCCATCCAAGCGAACGTTTTGGGCATCAATGGACGTACTCAATATTCCGGTTGCTCCCAGCTTGCTTCTTAATGTTTGTGGAGACAAGGTTCCAAAAGGATTCCAATGTGCATAGCCTAACCTACAAATGCAATATTCCGGCTATTGTTTTCAGTTTATTGTATTTCTACATATGTGTAATTTCATATTTTCAAATCTGATATAGCATATTTAAACAAGAGTTCACCTCATCAACTCTATTAGCGTATGACAACGTAACATAACAAATAAGAGCGATCATATTAATTATCTCTCATAGGGGGGAAGAGGTGTTTGTATTGAATTTCTATGATATTTTAAAAATTGTTGTGAAATTCAAAAGTTTGGATATATTCAATTTAGATTTTTAATGATGTTTAATCTCTAAAAATATGGGTGTATTTAGTTTGGATTTTTAATGATTTTAATGAACATGTAATAATTTAAGTGTATTTGAAAAATCAAGACCAAAACATTTGATATTTTTCATCCCCATCATTGTCTACTTGATCAAAATTAAATGTCCAAATCCTAAATCCTTGATGTGCCGTAAATTCTCTGAAATTGATCGAGGTATCAATAACTGTAGAAATATGGGAACTGATGATTCTCATTGTATTGATTAAACATATATATAGATATATGCAACGCGTGCTGCTGTAAACAAAGTGTAGTGGAGATGTACAACTAGCTATGAGCCTCTAACTTATCAAAAGGAATAAACAAAATACAGTGGAAGTTGATGTAGAGAATGTTAATAATATCCTAACAGAGATGGCAGACAGAAGTGGCAAATATATTCTATCCAAAGCATATTCAAAGAAGAATCATGCAGTATTATTATTAACAATAACAGCACAGTATGTGATATACTGATATACATCAATCCACTGATTAATGCAAAGACAAACCAAAAGTCCAAAACCAAAACCTCACAAAACTACAAAAGTTTGCCTTTGATCGATTTGCTTCCTCTGCATGCCAGCTAAAATCCCAAGAGCACTGAGCACACATGGTATATCACCTAGCTAAGATTAATTTTTGCTTCTTTTTATTTTTTTATTTTGTATGTTATTTGGTTCTTTAATTTTATGAATCGGCCCCATCAACTTGACCACCTCACCGTTCTTGAAAGTTGAAACCCTATAAAAGCGCACCATCTCTACACCTTAAACCTCACCACCCCCCTCACATATTCCTCTAGCACTTACCGACTCAAAGTACATTTAAGTACTAGAACAATTAATAAAAAAAAAAAATAAAAATAAAAACTAACAATTAATAGAGATTGCCCTTACTTCTAGGATTCTAGAGAAAATGGCTTCCAGAAGCACTGCCTCACTTGCTCTCTTCCTGGCACTCAATCTCCTCTTCCTCACCCTTTCCACGGCCACCTGTGATACCCTAAAATTAGGGGTTTGTGCTAATGTCCTCGCCGGGCTGACGGGGTTCACCATTGGTCAACCTCCAGTTGCACCTTGCTGCACTCTCATCCAGGGCCTTGCTGACCTTGAAGCTGCTGTGTGCGTCTGCACTGCCCTCAAAGCCAACATTTTGGGCATCAACCTCAACATTCCGATTTCCCTTCCCTTACTTCTTAATGTTTGCGGAACCCAAGTCCCAAATGGGTTCCAATGTACCTAGAAAAAGTTCAAAATAAGTATCATTCTCTTTAATCTCCTCTCTATATATTGTTTCGCTTTAATTTCTTGTTAAGCAGAGTGTGAAATTGTTTGTGTGCCGGTGTGGTTTGTATCATACCAGGCTAGCTCTGATACCATAAAAGCTAGAGAGAACGAAATCAGAAAATGAAGAAAGAGGAGCTAATTATGCTTGATTTTGTGGACTGATCAGTAAATTTCAGTTGCTGATGTTCACTAAATATGTATTCATATCTGGGATTTCAGTGCCAGTATTACTATTTAATTTTTATTTGGTCTCAACTTATTCTTCTTTATATTATAGTGATTTCTGAGACAGCATAAGCAAACTTAACTTGTCCTAAATAATTTGTTAAATTATCATTTTAATTGAGCCAACGCTTTTCAATTAAGTATATTTAAATTTCACTTTCAATAACAACAAAGATACTTACTAATTATACCTAACGAAAGAATTAAAAAAAAAAAAAAAAAAAAAAAAAAAAAAAAAAAAAACACACCCCAATTTTTTTCACAAACACCCCCACACACCCCGGCCGGCCCGGGGGCCCCCACCCCCCCCCCGCCCCCCAAACCCCCACCCCCCCCTCTTTTCAAACCTCTAACCAAAAATAACGCTCACATCCTCACCTCTTGCTCATTAAATTTTTTCCATCGTATTTTTTTTTAGTTAAGTATACGTATACCCTTTGAAATATGAATCTATTACTTAAAAATATGATAGTATTTTTTTTAAAGCATTCAATTTGAACGTTGAAGTAAGAATTATCACTTACTATAATACGAGAGAACAGTGTCCTGACTTGTGCTATTTATTATAGGTGCTTCATTATTATTATTCTAAATTAATATAATAAAAAAAATTTGAAAAAAACAATTGATAAAAAAAAAATATAAAAAATATTTTAAGAAAAATTAAAATAGTAAACTATAACTTACATATATAAAAACCACACACATATCTGTGGAATTGAACAAAAAAAACAGAAAAAGATTTTATTTTTATTTATTTTATGGGGGAGAAAGTGTGAGATAGGTAGTTTTTGAAAGATATTTATTTATTTTATTAATTATTTGTGTTTTGACCTATAATCCTATGATTAAAATAAATATATGATATTTAATGTTTAAAGGGTATTAAAGGAAAAAAACTGAAAAATAAGTAGATCGAAAAACCTTTTTCAAAACAAACCCAGAAAGACCCTTTAATCTATTATTATTCTTATCAGTATAAATATAATAGAAACAAAATTATTATTATTCTAAATAATATAATAGAAAATAAGTTTAGAAGGGAAAAGAATTTGTTTATAAAAAAAAAGAAAAAATTTCAGAAAAGCAGACCTTTTGCTCTCCATGGCAATATTTTGAATCAAGCAAACTAACTATTTTTGTAAAGGTTTGACATAAATAACTTACCTTTGCTTAGCGCTAACAACTAAAATATTTGATTTTTAAATTTTGGGTTTTCAATTTTTTTAATTACGTTCTAAGCTTTAAAACGCAACGGCGAGAAACTTGCTAGTTAAAACGAAAGAGCTTGTGTGGTACAACACACGCTTTAAACCATTCATTATCGCGGAAGTTCTCTAAAGAAAAAAAAATTAATAACGAAAGAAACCGTTAATACCCTGAAAATTCTTGAACATGTCATTTTTTTACGTTGTGTGTCTCTTTGTATACATGTCAACTTCAATCTCAAATACATAGAAAGTGATTCACAAGCATTGCAAATTTGCAATCACCCACTCGGAAAAAGTGAGCATCAATTAGTCCTTGAAAAAACTTCACTAATGATAATAATTGATTTTTGAAGTTTTTCCAACTAACTTAGCTCGAACAGTTTGAGTCATTTGTGAGTTATAATTTTTTCAAATCGGAAAACTTCAAAAATAATAACTCACAAACGAGTCGAGATTTTCGAGCCAAAATCGCTTTAAAAATTTGTTTTATCGATCAATGGTGAAATTTTAACACTGGTAAATTTAAAGGAAAACGTGCAATTCATAAGGTAGGCATCTTGAGATGCCCCCGACACTTCTAATAATGCCCATACTAGCGAAGCTAACTAATGATGTCCATGCTAACAAGGGTAACTAACGATGCATGACCGTGCTAGAGAGGATAACGATGCTTAAGCCCATGCTAAGGATGCCTATGTGATTTTTCAAAGTCATAAAACTATAAAATTCATAAAAAATAATAATAATTTGAGATTTTCGAGTTTTGTCAATTGCAAAACCTTTAAAAAAATATTTTATCAATGGTGAATTTTTTAGAATTTTTTTTGCCAAAACCATGGATTATAATATATACACGATTTTTGGGCTAAAATTGCATGTTCTTATTTTTGCACAAAAATCTTTTCCGCACTCAAACCATGATTTTTAGGGACTTCTCAAGTTGACAGAATGCAAAAGTATAGACTCGTTTTTTGAATAAAAAATTTATAAAAAATAAATAATTCGATATTTTTTAGTTTTGTTGATTGGAGAACCTTTTAAAAAATATATTTTACCAATGGTAATTTTTTTAGAATTTTTTGTTGCCAAAACTATAGTTTTTCACTTAAAATCGTAAGTTATAACACACGATTTTTGGGCCAAAATCGCTTGTTCTTATTTCGCAATAAAAAATTTCACACTCTAATCATGATTTTTAGGAACTTCTCAAGTTGATAGAACGGAAAAATATAGACTCCTTATTTTTTTACAATTTTTTAAAATTGAAAAACTAGAAAATTCATAAAAAATAAATGATTCAAAATATTCAAGTTCTATCAATTGGAAAACTTTTTAAAAAACATGTTTTACTAATGGTGATTTTTTTAGAAATTTTTTTTTTCGAAACTATAGTTTTTCACCCAAAACCTTGGGTGAATATATACGATTTTTTGGGCCAAAATTAAATGTTCTTATTTTTACACTTAAACTATTCACACTCAAAACATGATTTTTAGGAACTTATCGAGTTTACAAAACGCAAAAATATCGAATCATATATTTTTTTCGATTTTTCAAAGTCAAAAATTAGAAACTTCATAAAAAATAAACAGTTCAAGATTTTCGAGTTCTATCAATTAGAAAAACTTTAAAAAAAAAATACATGTTTTACAAATGTGATTTTTCTAGAAATTTTTTTCCGAAACAATGATTTTCCCACAACACCGTGAGTACACACGATTTTTGGGCCAAAATCTTATGTTCTTATTTTTACACTTAAATTTATTTACACTCAAATCATAATTCTTAGGGATTTCTCGAGTTCACATAACTCAAAAATATCGAATCGTTTATTTTTTTACGATTTTTAAAAGTTGAAAAACTAGAAAATTCAAAATTTTCAAGTTATATCAATTAGAAATCTTAAAAAAATATATGTTTTACCAATGGTGAATTAAAAAAAAATTTGCCAAAACCGTAGATTATAACACACGATATTTAGGCCAAAATCACATGTTATTATTTTTCCATTTAGATATATCCACACTCAAATCATGATTTTAATGTACTTCTCGAGTTGACAGAACGCAAAAATATCGAATTGTTTGCTTTTTACTATTTTTCAAAGTCGAAAACGAGAAAATTCATAAAAAAAATTAAACAATTTGAGATTTTTGAGTTCTATCAATTGGAAAACCTTAAAAAAAAAATGTTTTACCAATGGTGAA
Source organism: Rubus idaeus (assembly GCA_030142095.1). Classification (NCBI taxonomy): domain Eukaryota; kingdom Viridiplantae; phylum Streptophyta; class Magnoliopsida; order Rosales; family Rosaceae; genus Rubus; species Rubus idaeus. The sequence continues at coordinate 7,536,414 of CM057969.1, forward strand.
CTTTTTTTTTACCGAAATCATGGTTTTTCACCAAAAACTGTAGGTTATACACACGATTTTTGGGCCAAAATCGCATATTTTTATTTTTATACTTAAATTTATCCACACTCAAATCATGATTTTTAGGAACTTTTCGAGTTTACAAAATACAGAAATATCAACTCGTTTATTTTTTACGATTTTTAAAAGTCGAAAAACTAAAAAATTCATAAAAAAATAAAACATTAGTGATTTTCCGATCCAAAATATTTTTGGGCTAAAATATTCTCAATAATTTATCTAAAACCACTCTCCTGCCTTTATTGCATAGTTTGCGGCATATAGTTACCTTTGTAGTTGTTAGCAATTGGTAGTGAATAGATTGATGTTCTAATAATTTAGTTTAGTGTTGAATTGCTATCGTTGCACTAACACCTGCATGCCATTTTTGAATTTTTTTTAACATAGAAGTAGAGACCTCTTCAGATGACAAAAAACAAGAGCATTGAATGATTTTTACCACAGAGGAAAATTCAACTATTGCTACAATCATTCTCATAATATTTCTTTCTCATTAACAGTTTGTAAATATATATCTAAACAATGAGCAACTCAACATTACTTAATTAACGAAACTTTTTTAAACTTCGTCTTTTGATATGTATTTTGTTTGTAACTTAAACTTACTAAACAAAACATCATAACATTGTGTGCATTTCACATACAATTTTCATGCTTTCTAAATTTTTTGTGTGTTTTTAATACTTTCTATATATTATAAACGCTTCTCAAACCCGCAACATTGTGCGGGCACCATCACTAGTATTTCTTTTGAGTCTTCAAACCCTCTTCTAATTAATTAATTAACCTTATTATAACATTTGGAAACAGGAATATTTTATACGTGCCAGGAGACCAAATACCTATTAGAATAGAACGTGGATCAGGGATGAGAAGAAGACCAATTAAATTGTTTCCTAGGAAACAAATTATCTAATTAATTAATGCATCGATCTCATATATAGGTAGAACTGTGAAGTCAATGATACCAAGTACCAACTAATATGTATTTCACATTCTTGTCACATTTTGCGACAAACTTGATTGCTAAATATAAAATAAAATCACAAATAAACTTGATGTCCGAAATAAAAATACAGATGAATAATTATAGATCGTTTTAATAAATTAGAACATGTGAGCCATGTTTTGTTTTTTGTTTTTATACATACCATGTTCCAAGGGACAACATAAGCGAAGTACATATATATATATATATATATATATTTATATGCATGCGATAATCAAGTTACGAAAGTCAATACCAATATTCAAAGTCACCTTTATTACATGAAGCAAAATTGCTGTAGTTCATCAATTGAGGTGTTTAATTACTTGTCTTCACCAGACACCAAACAATCATGATTAGTCTACACATCGATCAAAAATACCTAATAGCTGACGAGCTAATATGTAGCCAAATCTCACGGTCATATCAAGAAGATATACTAGCTAGCTAATTAATGGTATATAGTCTTGTCACAAAACTTAGCCTAAACCAAAACGCAAAGAACTAGCTTACTGGAATTGTGTTGCTAAAACAAAAACTCACTGGAATTGTGGGATCAAGAAGATTGCGGCGCGGTGCGTAATAAACATCCATACATATGGATGCTAGACTACTATCTTAAGCAATTTTCCAGTCTCCCACCGCAACATATATAACTTGATCAACACGTAACGGATATTTTCAGTTAATTAACAAACATGATCCATTCGAACACCGGCCAGTACCTAATCCTTCATGAACCCTATAAAATCCAACCGTACCTCACATATATTCAACTTCCATGAAATTAATCCTAAAACAAACTATTCAAAACTATTATTTAATCAATAAAACACTGCCCCACTTCTCTCTTCATCCTGTACTTTTTTATCTTCCCATGTCAATGCTTGCGACTCATGCCCTGCTCCTAGTCCCCAACATAACCCATCTCCAAACCCCAAACCAAGCTCCAATTCCATAGCCACATGCCCTAGGGATGCCCTAATTAAAGCTTGGGGTTTGCGCTAACGTACTCCGAAGTTTGCTTAACGTTGAACTTGGTCTCCCTCCAGTGAAAGTGTGAAACCTTGTTGCTCTCTCCTGTTTGCCTTGTTGACCTTGAGGCTGCTGTTTGCCTTTGCACTGCCATCCAAGCGAACGTTTTGGGCATCAATATACTCAATATTCCGGTTGCTCTCAGCTTGATTCTTAATGTTTGTGGAGACAAGGTTCCAAAAGGATTCCAATGTGCATAGCCTTACCTACAAATGCAATATTCCGGCTATTGTTTTCAGTTGATTGGATTTCTACATATGTGTAATTTCATATTTTCAAATCTGACATAGTTCACCTCATCAACTTTATTAGCGTATAATAATGTAACATAACAAATAAGAGCGATCATATTAATTATCTCTCATATTAAGAGGGGGTGGGAAGAGGTGTTTGTATTGGATTTCTATGATATCTTAAAGATTGTTGTGGAATTCAAAAGTTTGGATATATTTAATTTATATTTTTAATGGTGTTTAAACTCTAAAAATATGAGTGTATTTAATTTGGATTTTTAATGATTTTAATGAACATGTAAAAATTTAGGTGTATTTGAAAAATCAAGACCAAAACATTTGATTTTTTCATCCCCATGCCATCATTGTCCACTTGATCAAAATTAAATGTCCAAATCCTAAATCCTTGATGTGCCGTAAATTATCTGGAATTGATCGAGGTATCAATAACAGTACAATATGTTGTATATATACATCAATCCACGGATTAAAGCAAAGGACAAACCACAACCAAAACCTCACAAAGTGACAAAACTACAAAAGTTTGCCTTTGATCGATTTGCTTCCTCTGCCAGCTAAAATCGCAAGAGCACACATGATATATCACCTAGCTCATTTTAATTTTTGCTTCTTTTTATTTTTTATGTTATTTGGTTCTTTAATTTTATCAATTTGCAACTCTTGATGGTATGGGAAAATTGATAATCCTTGCACCCTTGGGAATATGGAAGGGATTGGGCCCAGACAATAAGCCCACGCGATCCAGTTGCCGTTTTTTTGCCCAAATAAGTAACAGAGTCAGAAAACTATTAAAACGACGTCACATTTGAGCAGAGAACCGCGTGCGCCTTCTGTTAAATTGGTAACCCGAAGCCCCAAGGGTTTGGACTTTGGACAGATCGAGGATTTATAGAGCAGCAGCGGCGGCACCAGCTTTAGGGTTTCGCGCAGAGCAGTAGCAGCCATGGTTCTCAAGACCGAACTTTGCCGCTTCAGTGGCGCCAAGATCTACCCCGGCAGGGGAATCCGGTTCATCCGCTCCGATTCTCAGGTAAACCCCCTCTCCATCGAACCTCTTTAGCCTTTTCTCATTGATTTGCATATGACATTGTGCTTGTGCTTTGGTGAAGGTTTTCCTCTTCCTGAATTCGAAGTGCAAGAGGTACTTCCACAACCGCCTGAAGCCATCCAAGATCACATGGACGGCCATGTTCAGGAAGCAGCACAAGAAGGTACTCACTCTTTGCCTTTTCTCATGATTTTGAAGTTCGTTTTCTTTCTGCGATTCGATGCGATGATTTTCGACTTCATTTGTGTATGTGCTGCAGGATTCTGCTCAAGAAGCTGTGAAGAAGAAGCGCCGTGCCACCAAGAAGCCTTATTCGAGGTCCATTGTTGGTGCCACTTTGGAGGTGATCCAGAAGCGGAGGACCGAGAAGCCTGAGGTCCGTGACGCTGCTCGTGAGGCCGCTCTCCGGTATGCAATGCTAATATATTATGCTTTGCTTCAGTTGATGAACTATATAGAATTGATTCTGTAGCTCGTGTTATGTACTTGTTGTATATTGTTTATATGCTATTGCTATGCGATCAAGTTGTTCAAATAAGATTTGGGTTGTCTTCAACAGTGAAACTGTATCTGTAGCTCATACTTGTGTGTATTGTATAGTATATGGTTGGATATATGGTAATGCTATTCTGTATTTGATGAAGTTGAGATAAGAAGTTTTTGGGTGGGTTCAACATGGAATGTGAGTTCATATCTTGTTGATTGAATAAGTTGGGTAGTGTTTAACATCGAATGTGAGTTCATATGATGCAAGACTTGTATTGTATTTCTGATGTTCATGTGTATTTTGCAGGGAAATTAAGGAGAGAATCAAGAAGACCAAGGATGAGAAGAAGGCAAAGAAAGCAGAAATTACAGCCAAGTCACACAAGGCTACCAAGGGCAATTTGCCCAAGGCTGCAGCTCCCAAGGCCCCCAAGCTAGGTGGTGGTGGTGGAAAGCGATAGTTTTCTTCTTCCTATGTTCACCTTTTATTTTCGCTAGTTGTAGTTTTACTTGGACAAGTTACCTTTATCTGGACTGAGATTTTGTGTTTGGATTGATGATTGGCATTGTTGACCAAATCAATTTTGGATATTTATGATGGATTTCCAGTTGCATTAGTAAAAGTTTATCGTTATATTTTGAACGCTTCCATAACTGAATGCTTGCCCGTCTTGTTTTGGTTGGATTTTAATTTGAAGCTGGAGAAGTGAAATGGTGGGGTTTTGTCAGCCATTTGAAAATAATTTGTGCAGGTTAGGTTTGGAGTGAAGCAAATCCAAATCTAAGCTTGTAACTAATTCTACTAGTTTTGAAGTTGTAATTTTTCGTATGAGAGTTTGATTCATCGAGATGGTTTGTGAATATGAGCGACTCTTTCAATACTGAAATTCTGAAAACCACAATGGGCTTGGTTTCTCTGTTTGTTTGTGGACAATGATATTGATAAAATCGATAGTTGATTGTATCCTCAAGACTCTAGAGGATGTGAAAAGCAACCATGTCATTATCGTCATATCGTGTTCATCATGTTTTGCGAATGAATTTAAATATGATGCGACGCGATAATGACACCAAATTTATGTGTTTGTTCATGTCGTATTCTTGTTTTGCAGATGATTTTGCAACTCGATAAAATGTTGTTGAGCAATAACGCTTTGCGCAGAGGCAACAAGTAGAAATTGCATTTTCGAGTCGATTGCCCAAAGTTGTGTCTCAATCACCTTACTAACTCCCACATGGGTAGCAAATTCCATGACCCATTCCTATCTAATTTCTCAAGCCTCTATGGGGTCGTTTGTTACTCAGTGCTCTGGTAGCCAGGATTATTTTTAATACCAGTGTTTTGGTAGCCGGTCTTAGAGTAGCTAGGCTTAAATCCCTTACTTTAGTTCCATGTTTGGTGCGGCAGCCTATGCAAACCCAGTCTAAACAACTTTTTCATTCCTGACGAACTGTTCCCGTCACCTGATTTCGAGGGCAAAAATCTTCATCTTCCAATATTCAGACAGTCACGAGTCCTTCATGAAAGATGTTTGGAATTGTGTCTTCTATATTGTGTTCGAAATTTATAAAAATCCAATGGTTGGATCGTTCCAGAATAAGGTAAGACCAACAACTGAGCATAAGAAAATCTTGTTTTCAGTTTGAATGATCGAGTTGATTTTAATTAATCCAAAATCTGTAAAATCACACGAATTCTGCAAGACTCAAATTCCCAAAGAACAAGAAAAAGTGAAGAACCCAGAACAAAGAACAAAGAACAAAGAGAAACCACAACAAAGTACCCAGATGATCAATCAAAAGCTTCAAGGTCTAAAAGGCTGATCAATCAAAAGAAGAAATCTTGATCTGCTTTCTGTTATCCTTCTCACTCTGCTTAGAACTCTCTCTTTCTCTGATTGTTCCAAAATCAAAACTATAGCAACAAGTAGTTTACTCTTCTCAAAGCAGAGGCCACGAAATCAGGTGAATTTGAAAAGAGAGCTTCACGGACGAAGAGCCACTCGTCCCAGCTCAACCATGTCACCAATTTGTGGCTGCACGACGAGCAGCGACGCCAAGAGATTATCAGGAGGGGTAGAGAAACAATATTTGGAAACCCATATCCCTCACTTCTCTCTCTGCCCAGAACGCATCAATCAAAAATCCAGATCTCTCTTATCAAGAATTTGAGCTACGGGAGGGGTATAGAAAAAAAAATTGAGGACAACCCACAACATCACCTCAGTCTATCAAAACCCAGATCACTCCGATCAAAGATTTGAGGTGTCGGGAGGTATAGAGAAACAAAAAGAGATTGAGGAGAAAGAAATGAGTGTGTCCTGGAGGGGGATTACACAGCGGCCCCAAATTTGGTGGTGCTATAGAACGAAGAATACAAGAGTTTTTAATCCCGCAGACCCTACCACAGTCCCATTTAATGTTATCCCTTGTTGTCAACAAACATGGGACATACATACCTAAGAAAATAATCCCCTTTAGTCCAATCCAGTCCCAGGTAACAAACAACCCCTATAAGTACCTCCTCCAATTGCACAAAAAAAAAGAGTAACTCCTCCATATGTGTCCCATTTTGCAATTTTAGGACAAGCAAAGTAACAGTTTTCTTTACTCGCAAGGACGTTAGCTGTAACCACTCTGAAGCATCAGCTTCTTGGATCAAATCCGCCTTTATCAGAATTTAACGAAGACATTGCATATGTGAAGTTCAAGTTTTTCAACTCAGTGTTGAAAAGAGGTTTGCTAGCTAAACATACATGTCAAATGTGTGCCGTGTGCGTGTGAGTAATCACTAATCACTAATCACTCACTTTGAATGATTAGTGAGGATTTCTAATTATAAGGGGCGAATTGACGCTTAAAGTTGTCCACACATCACACACATATATATGGCTAGCACTTTCTAGGTCAAAACGGCCCATCAACTTTCACTTTGTAGTTAAAGAAATTTAAGTGCAAAATCATTTGTTAGAAAGCAGCAATTTGAGTTTGGTAACGACTTCCATCTTCATTATAGTATTATATTCACATTACAAACATCCTAACTATAATGTAAATTCGTCTAAGTTAGTTAGCATTTTGTGTTAAAACTAAATTAATTTTCTTTGTTTCTAAACCGACGACCCTATTGCTTATCGTATTTTACATCATCCAAATCGTATATCAAAACTATGAAAAACTAAATATGCAGGCCTTATCTGGTAAAGAGCTCCTTACTTTTTTAAGTTAAGAGTTTTGATTTCAGCCGTCAAAGCAAATCATTTAAAACATATCTGACAGTTGAGTTCCACGTCTGTTTTGATATAACAGCTGAGATCAAAACTCCTTAACTTGAAAAAGTAAAGATCTCCTTACTTGAGAACCATTCACTAAATATGTATCAAATATTAAGAAAGATTATTTATTTCTATGTCAAAGTGTAGTTGCTTATGCTCGACACTCACTTGATCCATTTATCATTCATGTTGACTGCATTATATCTTATTTACTTATATTCAATATTCAACCAAACACGCTCGATCGCTAACTTGATATCGTATTCAAATTGTGTTATTATTCTCAGTGTCAAAAACCCCTAACCCCCGATTCTCATCACAAAATTCCAAACCTTCCAACTAAAAGCATATATGCTTTAGCTAACGAACTTTGTTGAAATAGGTAGGTAGCTGAAGAGACACGCACAAATGGCGAAGAAACGAGTACCTACGTAGCTTCCAAGCCACTCATCCAAACTTTTTCAAGTCCAGCAAACCAAAATGTTGCCAGCTTTGCTGTTTCTATTTGCCGGCACAGATATATATTTACGCGTAAGCTTAGCTTCGATCATGGAGTGTCGTCCCCATCGATCTCTGTCTGACTGTCTCCATACCCCATTCCTTCACGTTTCCCACCTTAAAGTGTAAACACATCCTTCCACCCAAAATACGTACTGTGCCTGCTTCACTACTCACCACCATTATTATGGCATATTCGAAATGAACAAGATTCAAAAGTGGAAAATGTTAATCATTAATTTCCCTGTTAGCTTTGCCATAATCACCTCTCTCTCATTCTTGTATAATATCATTTCCTTTTGCACTATTGACACTCTTGCCGACTCTTTTAAATGGGTTTTGTTCATGCATGATTGCATGCTTAAAATCCTCGATGTTATCCACGCTCAATTGATCGAGCTAGTGGCATAAGTCTCTAATTCGATCATGAATAAGAGGTTTCTTAGTTCTCCTCTCAAAGTAGTTTATAAATTGTTGCACAGTAAAAATAATAAATAACAAATAACAAACCTCGATCGGTACTATTTAGACCTAGTAGTGTGTTGTGTTTCATTTTTTGTCTTTGTGTTAGGTCACACTCTCTAGTGGAAAAAACGTCTTGAAATCAAATTCAACATGATAACTTACTAATCAAAAACTTATACCAACCCAAATCTTTATTTTATTTTTTATATTTTTTGTTTGTGATTGTAGTATTTCACCGGTTTAACCCATAAGATTTTTCCAATGAAATACAATGAATAATAATTTTATAATAAGCTATTCAAAGTCAATAATCTTACCACACCGTGCATTCAAAATAAAATGACTCAAATGCTGAATTTATAATTACGTATGTACGTATGTGTACAATTTTTGCGTGTACATACAGCCAAATGATCGTACATTCATATATTTAGTATCAACTCATTCGAAAATCATTTAGTCATCTAATTAATGGATGTAATTAAATAGGTAACATAATGTCTCAAAAAAAAAACGTAAAAAGGGATAACCAAATAATTAAAAAACAAAAGAATCTGATTTTGCTAATGTGGTTGATCTGCTTAGTCATGTCGACAATCCATGCCATTTGTGGGGATTATGCCTTTTCCAGTCTTAATTTCATATTCTTATCTTGATTTAGTACGCGCGTGATTTACAATGACATGTTATTTTGCAGCTTTGGAGTTGCTGGCAGCTGGTAATTAGTTGGTAGCTTGTTCATATTTTGCTGATGATATGTTCTTGTCATGTTGACTGAGTACTCTCCAAACAGAGAAATAAAAACCCAGTGACATTTGGCTTTGACATTGTAAAACCAAGTCATTTTACTAAGCAAGCTAGCCCAACAGACTGAGTCATCTTTAATTATTCATAGCATCTATATATATAAACACTAATTAAACAACTGAGAAGAGACAGCAAAGCAACAAACTTATTCCTTGTTTGTCTATATAGTTGACATATGGTAGCTTTGTTTCTTATATTTTCTTGAAACAGTTAAGGGAATTTTCCTTTGAAAATCTCCCTAATTAATTTGTTGGCTTTATGGGGAATCATATATGCTTGATGATTGTAATTGTGCTTTATTACCTTTTAAGAAAGATACTGTAATCAAATGTGCAGAAACCAAATGAAAGTAGCTAGCTATGGATATATAAAATGTATAGAATCAAGTAAAAGGTTATTAACTGTGGAATAATTTACTTCTGTATATATAAGTTAAACCCTAAGTTTCATTATATTGTCCACTGAATGATCGATCTAGGGCATTCAGATATTTAGTTGCAGAAGAACTGGTGAGTCATCATCATCGTTTTGTCTGTCCAATACATTCTGTACATATATTACATGCATTTGGAACCAAGTGGAGTAGCACTACTCGATCATTATCCTTTGTGCATTCGTATTCATTTTAGTACGTAATATATTTTGTTTAAATTTATTATAAATGAAATTAAATTGAGGTGTCTTAAAATAGAAGTTAATTAGACTCCATATAAAGAAAGGGAGTCTACAAAAATGTTAAGACTGTTTGATTGGTGAAAAAGTTTCGAAATCAATTTCTCGACATTTTTCATATTATTATTTAGTAATACGGGGAAAGTAATTAGAAAATTCGTAGTTAATGCCATAACATGAGTAATTAATACGGGAAAATAGTGAGGAAACATGAATTGCTTGGAATTATGAGAGGATTCACTTTTTCCCTTATTCTAGGAAACTTGTTCATATACATACCATTACCAATTATATGAAATAATAAATTTTCTTTCCTAAATTCTCAAATCTACGAACTAAACGAAGTCTAACGATAAAATCCACGAATAAAACGAAGCCTAACGATAAAATCTCTACTAAACAGCTATGATCTAGATTAAATTTAAATAATGAAAAAGAGTCAGAAATGAAGTAAGATTCTGTTTGATTCTTTCTATACAAGAACAAAAGAAATCTCACATTTCATAGTTTTCTTAAATTAAAAAAGAAAAATAAAATTAAAGTACAAATAAGTTGGGACAAGGTTTTGACAAGGATTCAAATTTCTTATTGAAGTTTTCTTCTCTTTCAGATAAAAAAAGAAAAGAAAAAAAGTGCTAAAATCAGTTTGGTGGCAAAGAAGAAAATAGGGTGGAGTAGAGAAATATATTAGCAAAGAAGTAGCCGTTTATTTAGATCTGATCTGGTCTGATGAACAATAATCTCATTTATTTCACACAAAAATCATTCATGAAAGGAAATTCAAGAAGGGACAAGCCAGTAATTCCACCAAACATAACTTAATTTGGGATTAAGAAAACCAATTAATTAAGAAAGACCAGCACCGCCTACGCAAACATAAATATATAAAAGACAGACAACCAAATACCAAGAAGAAACTCGTATACAAATTCACCAGTAACACATTTTACACGCGCGCGATTCGGCTGTCAAATCTATAGCTTTCTCAACCAACCCAGCTTCTTCTTCCTCTCCCAATTTCTAAATCCTTCGTCTCCTTCATTGCAACGCGTCTTCTACTCGCTTCCAAGTCACTTCTCAATCCCTGTTGCCATTCTTTTTTTCACTTACTTATTGCTTACAAACCACCACACCAAAAAGAAAAGCACAGCCCTTTGTCATTTCAGTGAATAAAAGCTTGAGACTTTAGAGCTAGGGAGAAGGAAACCAATCAAACAATGGCTGATCTAGAAGGAGGAGGGCCGCCAAAAGCTAGAAGCAACGGTTACAACAACCCAAACCAGTACTATGTGGGAGCTTCCGAGTCCTCATGGACATCGTGGTTGATTCCTATGTTTGTAGTAGCCAATGTTGCTATCTTCATTGTGACCATGTTCGTGAACAACTGTCCGAGGAACAATTTGGGTTTCGAAGGGAGTTGTGTGGCCAAGTTTCTTGGGAGGCTTTCGTTTGAGCCTCTCAAGGAGAACCCTCTTTTCGGTCCATCTTCTCACACGTGAGTGCTTCTCTTACATACCCAATCTCCCAATTTGTGATCTTTCTGGGTTTTGCGTTGTGGGTTTGTGTTGATTTTCTATTTGGGGTATTTTAGTGAGTTTGGGATTGGCGAAATTCGGTTACTTTTGAAGTTAAGGATGTTGGGGCTAATTTTTCTTAGTTGGTTTTGGACAGGTTGAGAATTTTGCTGATCCTAATGTTACTAAGTTGTTTGTGCTGAAATTTATAGTTTGAATGCTTTCTTCTTCTTTTTGGTTTTTTCTGTTTATTGGCTTCAGGATAATAATTGCTTGAATTGCTTGATTATCCCAAATTCCCAATTGAAAATTTTGGGCTGCTGTTTGACTTGTCTTGATTTGGTCTGATTTGAATTCATTAGTATCGTAAGTGAAAGTTTTCGTTGTTATTCTGCTCGTTTTCGTTTTGTTTGGCACCAAAAACCTGTAGAGTAATCAGCTAGTTTATGCCAGGCACGTTTTTTACGACTCAGTAATTCAGTATGAGAGATGACCTTTTTCAGTTCTTCCTTACCAGAAAAAAAAAAGAAGAAGAAGACCTTTTCTGTGATTCAGACAGAGAATATTAAATCATCAATATTAAGAGTTAGGAAAAAACTTATCTTTCTGTGCCATAATTCTAGGACTCGGATGCTTTTTAACTTTATACAATAATATTGGACATCTGCATGGCCTGATTAGTATGTTCTGCTTTTGCAGATTGGAAAAAATGGGAGGACTGGAGTGGTACAAGGTTGTACATGGGAATGAAGCATGGAGACTTTTCACTTGTATGTGGTTGCACGCCGGTGTCATACATGTGCTTGCAAACATGCTGAGCTTGGTCTTTATTGGCATCCGTCTAGAACAGCAATTCGGCTTTGGTATGCCACTTTTCTTCCGTTTTTTTTATTTAAGGTTTTATGTTTATCAAATAAACTAGGAAAAGATTCTTATTCTTAGGCTTCAGAGTACAAGCTTGGAAACCTTCTTAGTGTCATTTAGCTCTTAGGTATAGCCATTTTGTTGTCTCATTTGAAATTATTCCAACTCCTGTCTGAAGTTTTGTCATCGATAATTTCTTGATACACTTTACTACGTTGGATGATTTTGTCCATTCAAGTGGAATAATATATAATGTGTGTTATGTTACAATAATGAAAATTGTATACTTATTCTACACCTTATTTGGTCCGGTACTGATGTGTTTTCGTTTGACATCTTAATGTGATGGTCTAACATCAATTCTGGTTTGATGATCTGGCAGTTCGCGTGGGGATAATCTACCTGTTGTCAGGACTTGGTGGGAGCATATTATCTGCCCTTTTCCTTCAGAGTCAGAACAATATTTCTGTTGGTGCTTCTGGCGCTTTGTTTGGACTTCTTGGAGCTATGTTATCAGAGCTTATCACCAACTGGAGTATATATACCAACAAGGTATGCAACTGACTTTGAAATCTAATAAGTGAAGTTGATATTCTTTAAAAGGACTTGGTTTTTGTGTTAAAATTGGAATGATTCATAACTCGTCCTCTTCTTCACTTGTCCTTCCAGGCCGCAGCTTTATTCACACTTATAGTCATCATCGCCATCAACTTAGCAGTTGGAATTCTTCCTCATGTTGACAACTTCGCCCACATTGGAGGATTTTTGTCTGGGTTCCTCCTCGGTTTTGTGTTGCTATTTCGTCCTCAGTTTGGATGGATGGAGAGTCGGAATCTTCCAGCTGCTGCTCGTGTCAAATCCAAGTACAAGGCTTACCAATTGGTCCTTTGCCTGCTTGCCCTTGCTTTAGTGATTGTTGGGTAAGCTTATTGCTAGAATTTTAATAATTTGAATCTTGAATGAACATGTGTTGGCTTCTTTTGCACAAGTCTTGTTTGAGGCATCGGATGGCATGACAACAAGTCCTCCATGGATTCACCACTGGACTGTCCCCAAAAGAGTCTCGCAATTTTTAGCATTCTCATTATGTGAGAAAACTAATTCTCAATTGTTTTTTTTTTTAAATGCAGATATGTCGTGGGATTGGTGATGCTGTTCAGAGGAGAGAATGGAAACGAACACTGCAGCTGGTGCCATTACCTAAGCTGTGTGCCAACTAAAAAATGGAAGTGTAACAACACCAGCTGATGAGGCTCTCCGCATCTAAAATTCAACTCCCATACCTTGACCTCTATTCTTTTTCTTGTTCTTTGATATGTTATAATTTCATTGTGATGTACAGTTTGTGAACACATGAGATTTTCTAGTCTGCGTGGAACCTGGAGATAGTAATGTACATTTAATACAGGCAGTCTTTACCTTATATACATGCGATTTGTTCTTTATACAAAGATGGATTTCTTTCTTGTTATCACTTGATTGTTTATAGTTAAAAGTGCTGATCATAATTATCAAACTGAAGGACAGCAACCACAAATAACAAGAATCCACAAATTTCTGTAGCAGCACTCTGTTGGTAGTTTAAGATGTAAGGTGGGAACATTAGAAACATAGATTTGGAAATCCTCGGACTTCATCTATACATAGGTGTGTAATGATTGGGTTCAAAAAAAAAGAAAAAAAAAGAGAGGGGGGTCTGTCAGACAACCGTGCAACCACCCCAGCCAGCTGACTAGCGGCTGAGAACGATCATCTACTCCTTCAGTGCACCAAACGATCACACAAGGCTTGTTAATCACGCTCTGATCACACGGTCATGGTTCATCGACCAGACTTAGATTCCTGTCTCCTTAGGAGTCAAGGACACAGAGGTACAACCTATAGAACAGATCCTGTTCAAGTAAGGTAGTGCCCCTTAGTCATGGGTCTGCATATACAAGGAGCGTTCTTTTCTGTATATACACAATGTGGGACACTTGGGTGTGTATGATTTGCTTCCAGTAGCGACTTCAGAGAGTTGTTTACACACACATCACTTACAGCTGCCTTTTGGCAATGTGATTCAAAGAGCTAATGCATGGATATCGATCATTGCACACTCTTTGGATCAGTTACACATCACATTAGAATTATCCATTTGATTACTCTAAAGCTAATTAAGGTCTAGGTCCATACTTGTGAACCCTCTCCTCAATCCACTCCCTCATATCCTTCAACACAATGTTGGCATTCTCATCAGGCTCTCCTTGTATCAACGAATGGTACATCCCATCGTAAATCTTCAAGCTCTTGTCCACACTCGATGCCTTCTCATACAACAGCTTCGACGACGTCGGACACGTCACCCCATCCGCGCTCCCATGCACGCTCAGAAACGGCAACGTCACGCGGGACAAGTTATCCTGTATGTACTGACACACCCTAGCAGTCTCCCTCCTGCTCCCCACCCTCGGCCGCCCGGTGTACCGCCGAGGATTCAAGGCGATGATCTTCAGCTTCTCCGGGTCCTTGATCGCCCTCCCGAGCATCTTGTTGTCCGGCATCACCGCCCACGTGTCGGCCAGCCCGAATAGCAGGCCGTACACGAAGAGGTGGAGCTTGCTCGCCTTCTTGTTCTCCGGGATGACGAAGAGCGGCGCCGAGAAGATCAGGCCCGTCCACGTGTCGGGGTCGGACTGGAAGTACATGAGCATGGTGGCGGCGCCGCCCAAGGACTCGCCGAGGAGGAAGGCTGGGAGGTGGCGGTAGGGCTCGCTGCGGCGGACGTGGAGGAAGTAGGAGAGGGAGGTGGCGGAGACCTTTTCCATGTCGCCGAGGTAGCAGCGGAGGCCGTCAGAGCGGCCGTGGCCGAGGAGGTCGGCGGCGAAGACGGCGTAGCCCCAGGTGGAGAAGGAGATGCAGATTTTCTGGAAGAGCCAGCCGGTGTCGGAGCCGTAGCCGTGGGTCATGAAGACGGTGGCTTTGACTTGTAGGTGGGGATCCAACGGCAGGAAGCTCTGGGTGAAGATCTGGCCGTTGGGGGTTTGGAAGTAGGATTGGATGTTGCGCACTCCTTGGGAGGCGTAGTACTCCTCCGCCGGCATGTCGCCCCAGAAATTCGGAGGCGTCTCGGGTGCGGAGGCCCATTTTTCGGTGGTCGACATGTTCGGGTTTTGGTGATCGAGGGAATGCAAAGAAAATTTAGAGAGAAATGTTGTGGGTGAGGGGGTTGGTGGACTCAACTAAAATGGTGTTGACGTGTCTTGTCGATAATTGTTGATGAGGTTGGAGTGCTTCAGATACAGTAGTAGAGAAATTCTGAATTACCATGAAGAACAAATGCCCCTGGTTTTCCATGAACCAGAATTAATTAAGCATGCACATTTGCATGAAGAACAAAGCACCTCATTTTCATGCAATGGGGATGAAATGATCATGATGGTTGATTTTATAATTATGTCTGAATCATCCGTTCTATCCAACTTTAAGCATAACCTTCAAGCAGTAGTGAGTGCACAAGTTGTAGAATTTTATTTATTTTTTGGTAATTTGAGATCTATGATTATTTAGTATGTATGTATTAGATTCTAACCGTTCATCAGTTTTCTAACCGGTTAGTTCATGATTGGGATGGGGGGTTTAGGGAATTATGCTCAAATATGGATAATTTTATTCATCTCAGTGCAGTAATTAATATAAGAGTTGGATAATACAGTTAGTGGAATTATTTCCAATTGATAAGTACAAGAGTATGATAACGTGAGTTAGATAAGATTTAGATGGTTAGAGCATCTTAAGTAATAAAGCTATTATTTTTAGTTAAATTAGCTAAAAGTTAAATATAACTATCTAAAACTTGAATTTTTGTTCAAGCAATAATACATTGAAACTGAAAAATTAGAACATTGGAGGATTTGAGATTAAGTTAAATTCTCTCTCTTATCTAGTTAAATATAAGTAGAGAATTTAGCAAAAGTTAAATTTAACTTTTGTTTAGGTAGTTTGTTGGAGCTAGGTTTTACCTTAAATTTTGCGAGATTTTAAATTTATTTTAAAATAGGTAATCTGTTGGAGATATCCTTAATTAATAGATAAGTGTGATTTCCTACTAAATGCATTGAGAAGTTTTTTGAATAAGACTCCACACCTAAGTGACAAATGTGATTAAATTGAAAATACTATTAATGCAGTGTCAATTAATAACGGGTTACATAAACCAAGCTTGTCCGCTATGTATAAGACCCACAACATATGTCATTGCACACTCTTTTGAATCACACAATAATGATTCTTTTGATACATATTTGCCTAATACATTGAGAAATTAACATAAAAATTAAGGCACATTTTCTTCATTTTCTCATGAAGAACAAATGCACCGTCTGCAATAAGCACATTTGCGTGAAGAATTAGAGCACCTTCGTTTTCATGTTGGTTTAAAAATTATATCCAAATCATCCATTCTATCCACCAGTGGGCATATAAAAGTCTCAAGTACAGTGCAGTAGTTGTAGAACCTCTTACTGGGATGTGTTGATCAATGATTAATGAGTTTAGTTGTAAGTATATCATTAAAAAAATTCATGGTTGGGATGAGGAGTTTAGGGAATTACACTCAAATACAAATCATTCAAGTCAAATCTTTCCATTCATGATTCACTGATTGTGTAGATTAAGTTCAACAAAATTTAGAGTTAGAAATGAGGGGGTTTTAATGAATTAACCAAATTCCATTAGGCCCTATTTGGATATAGTGATTTAGAGTTGTGGATTTGGATTTGGGGATGCCAAATCCAAAATGGTTTCATTGAATTTACCAAAGTATTGAGTGGTTATAAGTTTTAAAACATGTTATATATTGTTCCTGGTTTTCAGTCTTTCACTATGTAATATGTATCCATAAACTCATTATGAGTATAGAGTTCCGTTCACCTAATCAGTAGATGTCTTACTCAGTTATGCTAAACTACATTTGGATCTAAATTCAAGGGTGGAAAATAATTAGACAGTTGGAATGAATTTATTTGCTTCATTGTACTCCACCATTGGATTTAAATCTAAGGACAGTTGAGCATGACTGAGTAAAAATTTTATTGAGTAGGTGAACAAGATTCTATGAGTATGAGTTCCGTTCACCTATTCAGTAGATTTCTTACTCAGTTATGCTAAACTACCTTTGGATCTAAATTCAAGGGTAGAAAATAATTAGACAGTTGAAATGAATTTATTTGCTTCATTGTACTCCACCATTGGATTTAAATCTAAGGACAGTTGAGCATGACTGAGTAAAAATTTTATTGAGTATATATATAATTAATGCAAATGTGTTTACAATTCTAATAAATTAAGCGGAATTTATAAAAAGAAAATTCAGATTTTAAATTGATTCGGTAACAAAAGCGGTTGGATAGATGTCTAATCGGTCAAGCCCAACTATTAGTTTATGGGCCTTAAAATATCTTCTTCCTCCCACACTCCTAATTAAGAAAACAAAAAATTGATTATCATGGTCAGACCCTCATTTTGACTTGAATTTTGTATAAAAGAAAGGATTCAATTGTGCCTAACAACTTGTTCTAACTGTGAATGTCGGTGTGCAATTACCAATGGTACCACCACCACCTTCATATCAGTCAACGGTTTCTCTAACCCTTTTCCTATTTAGAGGATCACTACCCAGAAATAAATTTAGTTACATATTAGTTGGCCATGACTCGATTCCTGCTCACAAAGCTTTTGGATAATGATATCCACGTACTGTTGACTCGTCCTGTTAAATTACTTAATCAAATTTTCCAACTTAAGCAACCTCATCATCTTCCTAACAACTGTGTTTGAGCGTTTTATTCGGACTGTTTGGATATAGTTGGACAAAAGGAGACGCGGTTTTTTCAGTTCAGGACTCGTTGGGGTTCTAACTTTTCATGCAAGGACTTGTTTTGGGACTATAAGAACCCACATTGGCAACATGTTTTGCCACAACCACTGTTAGGTGCTGTCTTCAATTCCTTCTCTTCTTGTGTGTCTTTGCTTTGTTTGAGACAATTCGATCAAAGATGACGATCCTCACTGAGAAGCCTGAGGTTGTGGCCAAAGTGGAGGACCAGAATGAAACCTGTGATTTGGTATTGGATGGTGGCTTTGTGGTTCCCAAAGACATAGCCAACAACGATGGATGTGTGAAACCAGAAGTTTTAGTGTCGAACGATGAGTTTATTGCCCCTGAAATCAATGCATTTGGCCAGACATTCAGGTTTGTATTATTCATTATTCCATCCACATTTTTCAGTTCAAGATATCAGGCCTTGGTTAAATTTGAAACGGCTCTCGATCATGAAGTATGAACTGAACGTCTGACATGATATGTATGTAAATGTGCTGCAGGGATTATAAGGCAGAGAGTGAGAGACAGAAAGGTGTGGAGGAATTCTACCGGTTGAACCACATCCACCAAACACATGATTTCGTGAAGAAAATGAGAGAGGAGTACAGGAAGCTGAATAGAGTAGAAATGAGCATATGGGAATGCTGTGAACTCCTCAATGAAGTGGTAGACGACAGCGATCCTGACTTGGATGAGCCCCAAATTGAGCACTTGCTGCAGACAGCAGAAGCCATTCGAAAAGACTACCCCGAAGAAGACTGGCTTCACTTGACCGCTCTTATCCATGATCTCGGAAAAGTGCTGCTGCTTCCGAGCTTTGGAGGTCTTCCTCAATGGGCTGTTGTTGGTGACACACATCCTGTTGGGTGCCCCTTTGATGGCTCCATTGTCCACCACAAGTACTTCAAGGACAATCCGGACTACAACAATCCGGAGTACAACAGCACCAAGTATGGGATTTATGCACACAGGATTGGACTTGAGAATGTTCTGATGTCCTGGGGTCACGACGACTACATGTACTTGGTGGCCAAGGAAAATGGGACGACTTTGCCTCAGGCCGGATTGTTCATCATCCGGTATCACTCATTTTATCCTTTGCACAAATGCGGAGAATATAAGCACCTAATGAACAAGGAGGATGAAGAGAATTTAGAGTGGCTCAAAATCTTCAACAAGTACGATCTCTACAGCAAGAGCAAAGTTCGAATTGATGTCGAAAAGGTCAAGCCATATTACTTGTCCCTTATTGAGAAGTACTTCCCAGCAAAGCTGAGATGGTAAACCTTGTGGGTCTTTAATTGCACTTGTGTTCTAATTCAGACCTTCATTCATTCAGTATTGTACAACCTTCTGATTATTGAGAAGCTGTATTCTATAATGTATTCTTGCAGAAAAATTATAATAAAGGTATTTTCTTTCTCGCCAAGTTCTTTTACCAAGCCAAGAAGCTGACGTTCATCTACTGAGGAATTTACCACTAACTTAGAAAAGAAAATGGCATTTTAAGATGGCATACTTTGAGCTCTAAAACCTGATATTACAAATATATGCTCTTACGCTAATAGAATTCTCTTAATATTTGCTACTCGTAGAATAAAATACTTAAATACATCAGTTAGACAAATTAGAACCAAAACTACAATGGAGGCCGGCATTCCAATACTAGTGTACCTCTGAGAGCACCATATTAGTATCTGTAACCTATAGGCATTCCAAGCTTGTCCAAGCGACCAGATCCTGGATAGGCTTTACTTGCGAAATTTGAATGCAAGGTTGAACCCCTTTGTGCATTTGATCTTGATTCGCCAGAGCCATGAACAGAGTACCTATTAGCCGAACTAGACCTCTCATAATGAGGCCTCTGCTTCGGAGCACTAAGTGACCTCAACTTAGCCTTTGATGATTGAGTGCATGCCATGTAGTTTGGGTAATCCGAGTACCCACTTAGATAACTTCTCGAGCCATCACTCTTTGAGGGAGTGAAAGGACTTCTCTTTGAATTGCCACCCCTTGATGAAGTAGCAGAATAAAACTGTGGACTATTGTTAGCAGTGCAGAATGCATCTTCCTCCACCTCTCGAGAGAATTTCAATGGGGTTAAAGATTGGACTTCACAAGAAGACGGACTTGGAAGTGTTTGATGGGTTGTCGAGTCTTTTGATGTGGTAAAGCTATGGCTGTATTGGTCTGAAGCTGCAGTAAGATGAGTAGAGTGGAAGAGGTTTCTCCTCTTAGGAATGTGGGGTTTCCCAGTATCAATTTCGAGGACCCTGTCATTCTTCTCATCATCTGTAATGCCATTCTTCATTGCAGACCCTGATTGCTCCCACGATCGTTGGTCCGAGTGTGCCTTGTCATAATCACCAACAATCCTACCATTTGATTTTGAGCTATTTCTCTGCATAATATTGAACATGATTTGAGCATACACTGAAGTAGCTTACACAATAACAATGAAAAAAGAACATAATTTGAGCATACCCGGAGTATAGATGAATGTTCATGTTTCGTACTCCTGGATCGAAGAGCATGTTCAAACTTCTCAGGCGTTGCAGGACCCTGCGTGCAAAGGACATTTTCTGGTTTAATGAACAATGATGCACAAAAGTTTGGTGAATGAATATGAGATATTTTGGCACCAATGATACTTACAAGAAAAACCAAAAGCTATTATTACCTAGACGTGTAATCTAGTAATCTAATGATGGATAAACTGTACCTTGTTCTAAATCACAATCAGAGCGAAACTGAGAAATAAAGTATCATACTACAGCAGTACAGCTTATAGCCTTAAAGAATGTAGTACCTAGAACAAGATAAATATAATGGCCAAAAAACAGAAGATACGTATTTGAATGGTAACTTGTAATTTTTTTTTATACTGCTGACTTGCTGAGGTAAAAGTAGTGATAGTAATAATCAAAGTGGGGCTAATGCTATGTGGCACAATATTCAACATATGTGTAGGCGTGTAGCTGCAGCAGATTCATACATGCATGTACTGAAAAGTACATGTAAGCACTTAAAGCCTTCCAGAGTTAGAAGGAATTGGTCCCCCACACTTAAAGTCCAAAAGAATAGAACTTCAAATCTATTTGAAAATTCACATTGGAGGGAAAAACAAAACTTCCTTACAGGTTGGTGAAACTGAGAAGATTGGGAACTTGAATGTGAATGTGAGAGCTCTGAGATCTGGGCCCGCCCCGCTCGAGCTCTTGCCTGAGCTCGCAGTATGGCTTGGAACCGCTGGAACCGCTTTGCCCACTTTTTCCTCTCAATATGACCTCTTACCAGTGCTTGAAGTCTCACCAATCCTTTTAATGCTCGCAATGCTCTCCTCGCCTTCAAACAAAGTATCCATTTATCAAACTCAGGATACAGCCATCAAAAAACAGTGTTGCAATAATATTAAATTTTGACCACATAAAACTACATTAGCCCATTACGATAATTCCCAAAACAGATCAACAAAGCTATAGAAGTTAAGGCACTGGACCCAAAAGCCATTATCTTTCAAATTCTTATAGGTAATTCAAAATATGGCGCCAAGGAGTAGGTGCACCGCAAACCCAACATATAAATTTCAAACAGAACAGGCGCCAATATGAGATTGTATTTAAGTCAGTGCCAAATGCATGCATGATGAGTTCTCTGACATGGCATAAAGAAGAACAATGACATTTCACTACAGCACCTACAGAAAGGTAAACAGTGCTATTTTAACTGTCTGACTGTGAGGTGTGAATTTTAATACAACATTAAAGCACCCAACTCACATCCTTGATAAAAGCAAATTAAGCAAATTCTTTTGAAGGAAACCACCAAACTTTTGTGTGTGTGTGTGTGGAGGACCCTCCATGACCTGCCCTACAAGCAAAACGTCAATAGGCATGGTGTTGAAAATAGGCCACTCTAAGTACATAATTAATTGATCATAAAGGGACTGTTAAACGACTTCATTTCAATATAGCAAAATCTTATCTTTAATATTGCCCCACATGAAGAGAATCTTAGAATTTGCCCTTTGGATTCTACAAGGAGAAAAAGACTCAAACTTTGTTGGAGTTGAGCTAAAGATCCAAAATTTGCAAACAAATATAAAAACCCAAGCTTCACCAACCCAATGCAAATGAAGTGTACCCAATTTAAGGCAAGGGGTTAGGTAAGGTAAGTAAAGGGTAAAAAGAATACCAAAAACCACAGTAAATTCTTTGGCAAAAGTAGCTAGGATGCAGTAAACAAAATCAGCCTACATAAATAGTACCAAGTGACGCAATCACCAACAAACAAGTTTACTCTAAAAAAAGACTGAAAACGCAGATCAATTGACTCTGAAGTCTGAAGTATGAACCATCCCATAATGCGAAAACGGCATGACATAGAAAATAAAAGAAAATGGGCTGTAAATCAAGGACCCTCACCCATGTGTGAACACTTCAGGTCCACACGGCTATCTTGGGAGTTGGGAGCATGGCAAGTGCTCTCGAACGCATTGCCGTTTTGGAAAAAACGACAGAAAATTTACAACTCAGAGAGCTGTGCAAGTGGGATGAGAAACTCTACTTGGACAGTTTTCCAGAAACAAAGAACGTGCAGAGAGAGAGAGAGAAGTAGGCTCTTCTTCACGAAGCCAAATATGGAAGATGGGACACGTGTCAGTTCGTGCGCTTAGTGCTAATCCCGTAGCATTAATCAGAATTAACGGTCGATTAAAATAAGCAAAAGAAGAAAGAAAAACCAAAGCGAGAAGACGGGATGATAATAAAATAACAAAGTAAAATGAGGGGAAGGAATTTAATAATACGAACCAAACAGCCCCGGAACGCCGCTTGAATTTTCACAGCTGCCCACTCTTCGCGAATCCCAATGCTCCCGCCTCCGCTAACGTACGCGGCGGGGTTGTTAGCGCACCTACCGCTGGTGGTGAGGCGGACGACCGCGGCGGCAGCTTGAGCGGCTGCGACTGCGGCTTCGGCCACGGCAGCTGTAGCGGCGGCCACGGCGATCGCGTGCTTGTTGGGATCGACGGCGTCGTTTTCGGAGGGATGGGGCGTTACTACGTTGTTGTCGTTTGGGCGGTGGTGGTGGTGGTTGTGGTGTTTCTCCCTGTAGGACTTGACGAAGCTCCATCGGCATTTTTCTTTGGGAGAGGGTGCGGAGGTGTTGTTGTGGGCCTTATCAGACTTTTTGAGACCCAGGACGCTGCGGAACCATCGGGAGGCTTTGCCCATTTGTTTGTGGGAGTGGAGAGGAGAGGGAGGGGTCAGGGGTGGTGAGATGGGAGTAGTTTCAGGGAGTGGGTATGGGTATGGGGTCGCATTTGCAGTTGCAGAGAGAGAGAGAGAGAGAGAGAGAGAGAGAGGAGAGTGAGGAGATGAAATATTGAAATGTATGGGGGAGTGAGTAAGAAAAGTGACGGAATATGTACGGTTGAGATTGTCAATGGAGTTCATTTATGTATTAATGAACACATGTTTGTAGGGGAAGCGTAACGCCAGTCTTGTGTGCAGGCGCGTGTACTTCGCACCATTCGAGTTTTCTTCTTTTTGTAATAATGCAAAATAGGATAATGTTTTTAACAAAATTATTTTTAGGATTTATCAACAAATAAAAAAAAAACCCTTTTGGGAGACATCCGATAAAATTGGGACGATACAGAAAAGATTAGTATGACCTTTGTGCAAGGATGACACGCATAAATCGAGAAACGGTCTTAAAAAAAAAATTAGAGACAAATTCTCTTTTTAAATATTCTAAATAATGAAAAAATTTGGATAATAAATGTAAATTGGGGTTTAGGTACTATATCTCTCCATTGTATTATGCAGTTTCACTACTAATTAAGACTTGGGGGCGGTCGCACCAGCCCTTGCTTCCTTTCAACAAAAAAAAAAATAGAAAATTTAATTATAATTTAGATTGGTTATAAACACATATTTTTGTATTTTTATTATATAAATTATTTAAAATACTCTTACATTATTTGAAACAATTATAATTTTTGTAAATTCAAAGGTGTGTTAATAATAAATTGTAGTGTGGTAATAACAATTCTCATAATATATTGTAGTGTGGTCAAACCTCCAGGCGTGGCATCCCCCTAAAAAAAATCGTACCACATTTGATAAAAACAAAAAAATAACAAATAATTGTACCAAACCCCAATAATTCTTAATAAAATAAATAAATAAAAACTATCTTGCGACCCACATTTTTCTCCTTCAATAATTTTTAACTAGGTGGATTACTAGTTTTCTTTTGATAGAACAGTGTTCAATTATTAAAAAACGAGTGACAAGACAGAGTCATTTTTTATGTAATATTATCTAACCTCTACTGATCCACCTTACTCTCATTCTCTCAATGAACGTTTCTCGAGCTCTTGCACAAGATTTATAATATCGGTCGTGGAAAA
This sequence comes from Rubus idaeus, assembly GCA_030142095.1. Classification (NCBI taxonomy): domain Eukaryota; kingdom Viridiplantae; phylum Streptophyta; class Magnoliopsida; order Rosales; family Rosaceae; genus Rubus; species Rubus idaeus. The sequence continues at coordinate 7,560,661 of CM057969.1, forward strand.
TATATCGGGAGGTTGAAAAAAAAACATATCGTTATTGGAAAAAAATATCATAATTTTTTTTTAAAAAAAAAACTTTTTTTTATTCATTAAGTCTATTTAAATATATTACAATAAGATAGATATAGCCATATATGCATATAGTTGTCAACTTCACATATAACATGAATTTCTAACTAGTTGAAAGGATGCTCGTCCGTCTGAAAATGTACAATAATCGAACCAAGTCATACGATCCATATAGTTCGAAGTGTAGTTGTGAATGTGATATTCATAGATCTCTTGTGAGCTCCTTAATGTTTCTCCTATAAGTGGATAGTAAGGATGAGCTAAGTGATTGATCGTGAACTTGTTCAAGCTTATTATAACCATAAACTCCACTTTGCGTATGTAATTCTCCATATGGATTATATCCATACCCTCCATAACCAAATTGGCCTCCACATTCATGATCATGATATTCATTTAAAGTTCCACTTGGCTCGGTACCTAAGCTCATTGAGTCAAAACTTACAGCAATTGTTGCAACTTCATATGGATCGTTTTGATTACTAGGCACATGTCTCTCCTTTCTCCCATAAGAAATATTTTCATCAGCACCATGATTAGTTCCTCTATCTCCACTATCTCTATCTTGGGTGGCATGATTGAAATTTTGTTCACCTGAAATTGGGATCATTCCTCCACCAAATGACGATTGGCCATGATCATACCTTCTGCCTCCACCACCTTCTTCATTTCCACCATCTCCACCATGTTCATCATCTGAATAACTATTTGGACTTGCTATCCCGCTAAAAGCATCATCACTATCTGTATTATTGTTTGGTTTTTTTATCTCTTCAGCTATGACTCTCTCAACATCAACTCCATAGTCAGCTGCATGTGTTGCTACTCGTGCATCGGGGTTGCCATCTTTATCATCGAGATGTGCTGGCATAATCCAATCTTCAAGGGGATCATAGTCATTACTCAGGGTTGTTATAAAAGAATAAAAAAAATACAAAATTAGGAAAAGTTCAAACATAGAAAAAGAATATTATTTATTATTTTAATTATTTATATCTCTAAAATTTTACAGATATATCGCGATTTTTGAAGATATATCGGTAAATATCGCAAATATCGCAAATATCGGAGACATTTTGAAATAAATTTTTATTCCAAAAAATTTATTTAAATACATAAAAATCCAAATATATTTTTTCACATCCCCCCCCCCCTCCTTTTTATTCTTTTCCCCAAATTTCATAAATATAAATGAGAGGAGAGATATTTATAAACAATTTTGTTCATCAAGAGCGGAAAAATTATGTTAACATGGTAAATATGGTTACAAGAAACTTGACAGAGGGATAGGAGAGAGAGAGAGATAAATCCCAAGTTGTATATAAATCTATCCTCAACACCTCACTTTTCTCATCTCCTTCCCTTCCCAATCTACCATTTCATATCTATATTCACTACCAACACAACTTAGATACTAGTTTTTCTTCAACTTAAATCTTACTCCAACTTTTTTTGCAGAAGAGAATTTAAAACCAAAATTTTTTTAGTCAGTCAATTTCTTCTAATCTTTTTTTTAATTTACAACCCCAAATTCAAAACTTATATCTATTGTTTCACAAACAAGATTTATAAATCTATCTTATATTTTTTTTACACAATTTATGTTAAACCGGGGGCTTCAAGGAGTGAGGGAGGGAGAGAGAGAGAGAGAAGTTTTTTTATTTAATTTCCCTTACAAAAATCTTAAATAAAACCCCTTAAATAAACAATAACAAATATTTTTTAATTTAAATAAATCAAAACCATAAAAAAATTTTTTTTAAATATCGGGAGAATATAAGACTTTCTCCCTAAAAAATATATCGCTCACTTGAAAAAGAGATATATCAAGGAAAACATTTCCTTTCAAATAACTCTTAGTATAGTTATCCTCTAGAATATGATTATATTCCTACATCAATAGGATTGTATTTGTATTCCATATATCCTTTATCATTAATAAAGTTGATCTTATTCGAATATTCTCACTATTTTTTTATTTACGTTTCCCTTAAACACGTTATCACGAGCTAACCCTAGCTACAAAACCAAAAATACAAAAACAGTTTTTCATGAACGTAAGTGTTTTTCTGGGGATAGTGATGGGTTCGGTATTATGTAGTGAGTTGGGCCTCGCGGGCTTAGACTCTGGGTTTGGGGGATGGCGAGGTTAACCGCTGGTGTGGTTCAAGGAGTACCCAATATAACATATTGTTTGTTGCCACTATGCGTCGTGTTTTCCCGGCAATTGCCCATGCAAAGTTAAGAAGGAAAGATTGAAGGGAGAAGTAGGCTGGCGGGAAAAGGGTTTATGAGTATGGCGACAGATTCAGGAGGGAGAAAGAATCAGCCAAAGAACGAATTGATCAAACCCGGCATTCTTTGGGGCGACAGGCTAACGCCATGACGGGTACGCTGTGGTTTTGCATAGGACGACTGGCGCCTTCACACCGGAGGCCTGGTATTTTTGTTTGGGTGCATACTGGTCCTTCGCTTATGCTACCCGCACTAGCATATAACTTGGGTCGCTCGGGGTTTACTTTATTATGTTGCTGCGAGGTTTGCTTGGGGTGCTCGCTCGCTGGGGAGGTATCGGGCGCGTGAGGCCCTCCGTTCCGGGGGCCTGGCTGTTGGGGGAAGCGTCGGCCCTCAACGGGGCGGGGGACGATCCCTGGTCGCTTGGTGTCGCGTGGCGGGTGGAATATTAATCCACCATTTGGCTTGTGTCCACAAGATGTTAATGAGATTTAACATGGACAAAGTACATCCATTTTAGCACTCCCATGATCAATCGGACCCTAGATCGAAGGAATGATCAATTTCGTCTAAAGGATGATGACGAATAAAATATATGGGCCGAAGTGCCATATCTAAGTGCAATAGGCGCATTATTGTACTTAAGTTCAATGCACTACACATCTCTTTTGTTGTGAACTTGTTAGCTAGATTTAGCTATGCGCCCACGCAACGCCATTGAGTGGCATAAAGACAATATTTCGATACCTTAAGGGTACAATTGATTTGGGCTTGTTTTATCCCTACAGAGAGAAAAGAGGGATTGAAAAAGGAACTTCAAATCTCTAAGGCACCATGTCCGAATGGACATCGACCACGAATGTCGACCGGTCGAAGTATGACGGTCGACCGGTCGAACTGCGGACAGAACCGCTATACTCCCTACACCAAAAATTCTTGTGATGTTTTGGTTGGTTTTTGCTGATATCGGGTACCTCTCTAACCCGCACAATGGTTGTTCCCAAATTGGTTATGTCTTTACCATGGGTAACACGGCGATATCTTGGAGGTCCACCAAGCAAACGTTAGTTGCTACTTCCTCGAATCATGCAGAGATAATTGTTCTACATGAAGTTGTTAATGTGTATGGTTGAGGTCTATTATTACACATATTCGAGGAATAAGTGGTTTGAGGTCAACCACTGAGGAACCTACTTGCATTTATGAGGATAATGTTGCTTGCATCGAGATGATGAAGCAAGGTTTCATTAAAGGGGACAATACCAAGCATATATCGCCTAAAGTATTTTTATAATCAGCAACTACAGACTCTCCTCAAGATTCAAGTGAATCAAGTTAGATCCGAGGAGAATGTGGCAGATTTATTTACTAAGTCTTTGCCTAAGTCCACATTTGAAAAACATGTTAAAAGCATTAATATGCTTAAGTTATCTGAGATCCCATGATTGTAGGAATCGAGGGGAGGTGCGACTTGAGGGGAGCGGCACTGCGTCGCTTTCAAATGTGAAGGGGCGTGTACCTCCCTTCGACCAAGGTTATTTTTTCCCACTGGGTTTTATTGTTACTTGGCAAGGTTTTTAACGAGACAACATGGAAGCACCACTAGTTGGGCCGGCACAAGGGGGAGTGTTGAAGGAAAACATTATGGGCCTTGTCAAACTAGGACTCTAGTATAGGTTATCCTTCGAATATGGATTGAATTTCACACAATAGGATTGTATCTTGATTCCTCTATATATGGGCTTACATTAATAAAGTTGACTTATCGAATATCCACCGTTATACGTTTCTAAACAAATCGAGATATCTACAAATATTTAGAACTTTAGGCTTGCCATTATGTTGGTCATACAAACGCTCTTGTCACTCTTTATTTTATGTTTGAACTTTTCACTGATACATATAATGTGTGAGGAGGTATATCTTGTTATGTTTAATTTTGTTTGTGTGCAAAACATTTTAAAATTCTAATACAACTTTTTCCCAGCGAAGTAATCAAACTTGCCTTTGAATCACATATTTTCTCGTATCAACTAGCAATATTACAAAAAATAGTGTACTTAGACGCCTGCAAAAAATTTAAGTTCTCTATTTATGAACCAATACAAATAAAAGTAAGTACATAAATACAATATACGTAATCTTTATGAGCTAAAAATGGATCTTAGATTAGCATGTCAAATCGAAAATTACGTACCTTGCCAAGAAAAAAAAATCAAAAATTAAGTAGGACAATGTATTTGCTTGGCCCTATGACCTTGGTGATTGATAATCCTTCAACAAAATCTCCATCATCCTTAATAAATACCCTCGATCAATTATGCACGTCTCTCCAAATCCAGAGGAACACTACCCTTGATTACACACCATCATTACATTTATTAGGTAGTAATTAAACCTAATAAATTGAAGTGAAATGTACACTACAATCCAACACAGTAAACTCATTACATCCAACACAGTAAAACCACACCAACCATCCCTGAAATCACAAATGTGGTAAAAATCGAATTTGTCTGTAGTTCTGTACTAATCTGAAGTCTAAACTAGTAAAAGAAACGTAAAAGAGAGGGTGTAAATTATATAAGAACTGCTGGCGTTACAGTTCATACTTCACAAGTTAAAATGTAGTTTATGTAATCCAAAAGACCAAAAGAGACAAAGAGAGATAATTATATACAGTATATAGTATGGTGCAAAAGCCGAACTGTCTGGCTCTGTAGGAAGCACCTAATGAATTGAACTGATCACGTTCATAGAACGTACCACACCCACAAGCCCTAAAAAACAAAACAGAGTAAAAGTCGAAACTGTAGGAAACACCATTAGATAGCGAGGCCAGGGTTCAGAGTAATTGCATTCCCTAGAAGACCGAGACTCTGCTCCATTAACCTTTCCCTCCAGTTCTGCCCCGACTCATCTAAAACCATTGTACCCCCTCGATGCCATCTGGCCCATCCATGATATGAGACAATTACAGACAGGGCATGGGTCACCACAATGATATATTGATCAGATGGTCACAGAAAATCTTGAAGATAAAGATGTAATCTAATCAGAGGGGGTACACTGGAAAAGTTGAGGAAGTGATGGTCTGAGATGAAATCTATTAACGTGTTCAGAGAGAGAGCTAGGTGTCAGAAGCTCAGAACAGAAATCTTCCACACTGCACAGAGAGACAGATAACAGACAGAAATGGAGGGGGAGGGAGAGAGAGAGAGACGAGGATCACGTGTAGCCCAGCTAGGGTTATAGGGAGGGCACCATGAATAATCATCACCTCGCAGCGGCGCCTTAATGCTTTGTCAAATCACAGTTCACTTGGTTCTAAGCTTAGCTTAAGGATTAGGATATGAGAATCTCATGCATGGTCAAAAATTTACAAAAATAAAAGGTAGGTAATTTGGACTGTACAAATCAGACGGTGGAGAAACAACAAAACGCTTCACATCAACCACTTTCTTTTTGCTTTTGTTAACTTTCACGTGTTGAGAGAGTTCAGGGTATCGAACCAACATTGGTCATTTGGGTTTGGTTTGGTTCGATCAAAAAGCAATTTAGAATGGGAACAGTAATTTTGGATTCTCTGCTTATTACGATTTGATTTTGATTTACCTGCTCTACTTGCTTTGCTTTTATCCCAACTCTATCAGAAATTATCCCCAAAAAACTTATGATCATCTCTCCTTTGATCCAATATTTAGGGTTTAGTTTGAGTTTTATGTCATCTCCCCAAATTATACTGAACTTGCTAGGCATTGCTTCATATTATTGTATGTGATTAATTTCTCAATTTGAATCATAAATAAAGAATTTATGGTCTTATTTTAGGACATTCAATAAATGAAGAAATTATGCATTTTGGATCTAGATTTACTATAATTATTTGTTGAATGAACAAAAGATTTGTGGGGCGCTTCATGCCCTACCCTCCATTATATGTTATTAATAAGAAAAATATCAACAAAATTGAATAAATGGTGCCTCCCAACCTACACCACTCTCCTACTAACAAGAAAACAACCGATATAAACAAGTAGTAATTAAACAAAACGAATGGAAGAGAAAATTAGGAAGCCAAAATTAAAACAAGATTAAGGACCTGTTTGGAATTGTTTAGGAGACCTAAAAGTGCTTTTGAATTAATTGAAAAAATTATTATAAAAAAAAATTGAATTTTTTTTTTGTGTTAGGTGAGTTTTAGAAACACTTCTTTGTATTAAAAACGTTTTTATCAAATTTGAAAAACGCTTTTATGTTTTTCAGAAGCAATATCAAACAAGCCCTAACCATAATTGATATATACACATAAGAAAATTCTCTAGTGAGGACCAAACAATGAAGATTTGTTGAGGACTTTCAAATTCGTTGGATAAGCTTTTAATGAGTTTTTTAAATATTAACTAACATTTAAAATACTCATCTACCGGTTTAGTTTGAAAATCCTCAACAAGTCCTCATAGTTTGGTCCTCACTAGACCGTCTCCCTATATACATATACCCCACCCTAATAACATTTTTTTTTCTGGCATTAAACCACATAATAACACTGATTACACTCCAAAGCACAAAGATCATGGGGAGTTCTCGGCCTTAATACAAACCAAAAAAAAAAAAAACGCCCAAGAATCCAGACCCGGCATGCCTCATAGGCCCAGCTGCCGACAGGCGGCAACAAAGGTCAAACGAACTGGTAGCGGTCTACCAAATGGGGCGGGGGTGAGCCATAAATTTGGCGCCAATCAACGTGGATTTGAGTTCACTGTTAATGGTGTGGAAGGTTGACGCCGAGTCAAATTCAAATTTCGCTGCCGGACCGGGTCAATGTTTGTTCCCAATAGAGCAGTTGGTTTCGTCCTATTCCACTGTGCTGCTTAATTAGTGGTCCATTGTGTTTTGTGTCTCGAGCATGGAAAATGCTACCGAGCCAGAAAAGAAAAGAAGCATGTAAAATTCTTGGAGGACTGAACTTGGAAGAAAAGAGGACAGTAAACAAACGGCATGGGAATCTTGGAATGGATGGAGGTGCATGGTCAACATGCATAGGCTTTGCATTGGCTCTCCTATAGAATCAGAGAATTATGTGTGGTCACATCGCCTTGTTTTAGACGCAAATTTGTGTGCCTTTATAATTTCATTGTCTAGACTCTAGACAAACAGAGCTACTACAGCTACCTCTGTCGACGGTGGGTATGTTACCAACTTACCATCCGTGTGGAACTTTTTTGTTTCTTTTTTTTAATGAGATTTAGATGTTTTACGTCAAAAAGATTTTGTAATCATGTTCATATAAAGTGTTTTTCTTTTCTCTCCACCCCACCGTTTTCAAGATTTTGTAGGGTTGTTTTATACTTTTTAGAGAAGATGAATTTACATGATATTTGTTTTTGTATTTTAATTTCAAATAAATTATCCATAATACTCTCAATTGTACGAGTTAATTTTCAAAACAAGTAAAGAGTTTAATAGACATTTTTTTTTCAAAGTTGTATTTTTTTTAAATGGTTTTTTTTTGTCTCGAAACCTTACACCCTAAACACCAAAGTAATGATAATCGTTGCCCTGACTCCTAACAACTGCCATAAACCGCATGTGACTCGAATAGTTTCAACAACTATTCAAGTCAAATGCTTGAAAAGTCATGGTGTGTATAGTTGTAAGGGCAAACTATTCGTAAAAATGTCTCTTGTCCAATTGGCAAAAACTTGTCTTTGTGCGTTTGTGATTAATTGGAAGTGTGCGGTTAATGTGGTAACCCCACTTATCTCAACCTGTTTTCCACCCCGATTGAGATTGGAATTTGGAAGTGTTTGCTTATTTAATCCCCTTTGGTAGCCGGACCATTTTTAGGTTGAGTTTGGGTTTAGGGATTTGCCTCACCAAACCGGATGATTTACAACCAGGTTTTTTTAAGAGATCTGCAAGTCCTCCTATATAACATTTAACTTTGCTCGTCATTTTTGTTGATCAAAATGACGAATAATCAGAACATCTATTGTCGATCAAGTTGGGCTTGCAGGGAAACTATGGCCCGTAAGTTGAGCTCAACCCATCAATTCAGTACTGTGAAAGCCTCAACTGAGTCTAGAACTATCAGTGAAAGAGGACATCAAACTACATTTATCTTTAATTCGACTACAAGGCTAATCATACTAATTATTAATTCAAGGGTTTGAACTTTTTCTTACAGAAGCTGCTTCAACTTTGACAACCAGGCCCTTCATTCTCTGAATTATGTCTTCAAATGATGGACGCTGTCCAGGGTCGCTGTTTGTGAGGGGCAGAGAATGGTTTAGTTCAACTTTGCAAGTTCCAAATTAGTAAACACAAATTGAGCTAGCTAGAACACACGCACCTTCGCCAACAGTCTTCAATGATGGATACTACTCGGGGGTCGAGGCCTTCTGGTATGTCTAATCTTCTATCCATGAACCCTACAATTCCAACAACCTTTGCAAGGGAAAAAGAAAAAAACAATTTTCAGTAGATGAAAAAGCTGAAGGGTATCAAAGTGTTGTTGCCATCATATATGCACATGCTTGTTGACACATAGAAAGAAGATAACCTGCAAGGGATTGAGGTTATTCCATGGGACCGATTCAGTCATTAGTTCCCACAGAATGACACCGAAGCTAAACACATCAGACCTGTTTAAAGAGAAGACAAGTTAATGCAGCACAAAACTTGGGATGTGAATGAAACAATCACTAAAGCGAAACAAAAGGTCATTGACAAGTTATGAAATCATCTAATGAATAAAGAGTAGTTTTGAGATATTACTTCTCATTTGAAGGTTCATTGCGGATAACTTCAGGTGCCATCCATTGAGGCTGCATCAAAATAAAGATATTGAACAATGCAAATAAGCAGTGATTTTTCAGAAAACCTCAAAACAGTGAAGAAAATAACTTTAGAATTTTTTTTCCCAATTTTTTTGTGGATGATTGTAGCCCATACGGCCAGCACATATTCAAAGACCTGAAAGAGAGTCTTACTGTTCCTCTCCCAGATTTTGCAGTCAAGAAGGTATTATTCTTTAACTTCGACAGACCAAAGTCTCCAACCTGACAACAGAAAACTTGCCTGAACAACTGATATGTACTCAATCTGCTTGAAATTGTAGTGGCTAAAACCAGTACACATACCTTGACAGTCCAGTTCTTATCAACCAGCAGGTTAGACGATTTTAAGTCTCTGTGAACTATAGGTGGATTTCTATGATGCAAGTAATTCATACCTCTCACCTGTGGTAAAAGAGCAAGTTCATCACTTTGTTTGACAGATAACAGACTTAAGTCTTAACAACACTATGTTGTAAAAAACAGAACTGATCATTGTATGACAATTCATAACACACAACTGCATGTGCACTGTTGGTGTGACATTGTGCTTTCAATGGCCAATATGGTATTTGTGCAGATAAAGCTACGAAAGTATTGTTCTTGTTGTAAGGAACACATCAATCCATGCAACTGATAGAGAGAGAGAGAGACGCACAACATCGAGGGCCATCCTCATACGTCGTTTAATATCCAATGCTTGACTGTTTTTGTGAAGTTGTATGAAGAGACTTCCCCTGATCGATCACCCAGAAACAATTTAAAGTAAGCAAGCAGATATTATACCATGACACTAAGTAGCATAAAGTATCCTATTTAAGATTCAAGTCATAAAGGGTATAAATACAAAACATGAAACAGGCTACTTATGAGGAGTGTGTCGACTCTTAATATCATTCAGTGCCAATTATTGAACATGCAACATACTTCCAATTACCTAGGTAAGTACTCTGTGACAATAGCAAGACGCTCTTGTGAACATACTGCTCCCATAAATAGCAGCACATTAGGATGTCGCAATCTTTTCATTATATCAATCTGAAAAATGCAAAAAGAGATGCTGGAATCAGCTGCTTTGTTTCTCAAACGACATTTACAAACAGTTAAAAGGTGAAAGGAAGTTGTGCTATCACCTCCTTTCTGTAGTCATGTAAAATCCCCTCACTGTAGTCATTTTTAAAGTAAACCTTAACGGCAACATCCTAAACAACACAAACAAAATATTCGTTAGTCAACATGTCACATAGAACACTAAGGAGCTAGCTTTTCGAATTTAGAAATGTACCGATCCATTCCAGATTCCACGATATACAATAGCACATGAACCTGTGAGATGAAGACAAACATTTATGTATATGAAAAACTATCATTTAAAGAAAAATACTTTCTTTCATTTACATATAAACAGACTGTCAATAACTAACAAATATCCTGACAGTATTGTATATCAAGTATCCTAACAAAAACTGTGAGAGTGATTCCATGTTCTACCATTCCTCAAACCATTCAGGATTCTCCTTTTCCCATCAGAAACACAAGCCTTTTTATTTTTTAGCATAGAATAGGCACCAGAATATAAAACAAAAATAGAACTCTTTACCTTGTCCAATTCCCTCTCCCAAATGTAAGTCCTCCCAACAAATCTCACAACCTCCGATGGAATTAGAATCATTATCCCCTTTGCTTGACGAACTACTGGGGCTGCGAGTGCTCTCTGCTGAACTTGGTAACGGTTTACCCTCTGGTTGTCTTTGCATTGCATCTTCTATCTCCGAAGCACTCAAGTTGTGTTCTTCAGGCTCCGGATCCTTTGCATCCACTTGGAAGTGTAATCTTGGCAATAGATGATTTGGTCTATGCAACCCAAAACACTCATTGCACTCTCTTGAAGAGGCTGAAACAGAATTCTCATCTAAATCAATTGGATTCTTATGCCCGTTTGAATTTCTTGTCACTTCATTGCTCAACATAGAAGCCTCACTTCTGCCATTTTTTTGAGATGTTTCATCATCTTCTTTCCTACCTTTGTTGGTTCCTTTAATGTTCAACTTTGCCAAGACCTTTTCTGCCTGCAGCCAACTCAACCAAAAAGTTTAGACACTACTCTAAAAAGAAAAAGTACGTTCATAGAAACCATAACTTATTATGACGGAGACTCACTAGTGTACCAGGTTTCTCTAAGTCAGCATTTCCAGTGTCTGCTGTAGAGTCCTCCCTTGCCTTGTTAACCTCACTTGGATTGCATCCATTGTCATCATTTCTTGATAGAAGTTTGGAGGCCTGATTAGTTCAGAAGTATAATGATTACAACACAATTTCAGTTATCAAAATGGAAGAAAAAGAACTATATATGGTTGTGTTATACAATAAGCACCAGATTGGAAACAGATGATGCAATCTGAGCCACTGGTGCAACCGGTGGCCGGCCTGGGTGTAATTGGCTCTTGTTCCAGTTTAACTGACATCCTCTATGTTGGCCATCGGCACGGTCCTTGGATGTTCTCAGATTTTCTGATTCTATTCTATTGAAAAGTGTGGCATCACTTGAAACAGTGATAATACCAACAAGCTCACCATCCTCATACAACGGGCTTTTTGTCACCATTGCCATAAATATCTCTCCGGACCTCTTCTTGAAAGGGAACTGACCCGACCATGATAGCCCGATGCTCAATCTTTCCATGATTCTCTTTAACGGTGCATAGTACTCTTCAGTAATGAGGAGCACATCAACCCTTTGTCCAAGGGCTTCATAGTCCTTCCATCCATAGAGATTCTCAGCCGCACGATTCCTGCATTAAACTCGAGTACTTCTTGAGCTCAAACTGATCATATATATGTGATAAGTGCATGTCGAAGCATATCAATAGCTTCTGAGACGCACACTATACAATACACATATTTTGAAGCAATTTAACCCTCCAAATGTGCTAACATATGAGTCTCCATCTACAGTGTTTTCAGTGAGATTTAAGATGTTGATTTAACATGCAGGATTCATGACAGATTCAAGTCCACAGTGAGCAACTACTTCAAGCCATCAAATATCCAAGACCACATAACAGATAACCACTGACATGAAAACCAAACTTATAATTTCAAGTAAGTTGAAAACTTACAATATTGATGAAACAGTAAATTAATTGCCAATTTTAACTTTTTTACACCAAAATTAAAAGAAAAACAAAAATAAAATCAATAGACAACCAAACAAATAAGCTTATTTCTGTAGTTACTCCACTGTTTCATTAATATGTACTGAGATCAATACTAAACAAGCACAATAAAAACGAAACGACGCAGTTTCACCAATTACGTACCAATATTGGATCTCTCCGGCCGAAGCCGAGCACACGTGGACAGCGTGGCCCATGTTGTCCAATATGCTCCGGTACGGACTCCCCGAGAGGAAGAACCCGCGCACGCGGTGTGGAACCGAGAACTCTGATGTCATCACCGCCTCATCTTTTTCCTCTTTCTTCTTCTTCTTCTTCGTCTCCTCCTGCAGCTCATGAAACTCCGCTGTCAGTCTGGCGTGGCTGGCCTCCAAACTCTGGCACCTGTGCAATAGAACTCGGTACATACTGGTCTGCGAGTCGCGCGCCGCCATGGCCGTCTCCGACAAGGTCTCCGGTGGAGTAGGGGTGCGCAATGCGCATAGCTAGTTTTTTGGCTTTGGAGAACTGTTTATTATCGAGAGTATAGCTGGTTGGTCCGATCGAAAATGTTCTCTCTGTTATAATATTTTAATTATAAAAAAGGCAGGGGCTGCCAGGTGTCCCCACCGCATGGAGGGAGCTATCAGGTGCGGCAAGGTGTACCGCCTCGCCGCCATTCATTTTTTGGAGAAAGGGGTGACGTCGTATCTGGTCGATTTCTGACACTTGCAGACGTAGTACTAGGGAACGAGGATTTTTCGTTCATGATTTAAGCGTAGCCATTGGATGATGAAGCCGTCCTTTCTCTGTAGCAATTAAATGAACGCAGATTGTCTGGTGAAAATGAGTGGAGGGGGATACGATTACGATGAAGAGGAAAGTTAAGGATGTGTGGGTAGTGATGTGATGCAACAGTCAAAGTTGTACTTGATTATGGTAAAAAGCTTTTTCAAACCTAACTCATGGACAATGTCAACTGAGGATGGCCACATATTATAAAATGGTCCCACTATACTTAACTGTGAAGCAAGTGATGAAGCCCATTTGCATCTTGAGTTATCTTTGTGCAGTCTCTTGAAGGGAATAAAAAAAAAAGTCAACTAGTGGGTTTTGGAATTATCTACAAAATATCAATATATAGAGTATATATATACTAGCCAATTCATCATAATTATTATAGTGGAAAAAAAATATATTGGTTGACATATTTTTCTGTAGACTGTTATAAGCTTAACTTTTTTTATAAGTTATAAGCTTAACTTTGATTAATCAGTTTTGTACTTTTAATCCAATTTTCTTTTGAAATTATATAGGTCAAGTTGTTATGACACTCTAAATCGGTTGGATGATATACTTTAGTGTTGCAAGTGGAAGCTCATGCTTTAAAGTGGTCTTTTTAGGCAAAATGGCTACGGTTTCACTCTTTGCTAATGGAAAGAGATTTTCAAGTTTGATCAACATTCTTACTAAAAAATTTCAAATTCCTAGGCGTCTTTCTACCCTAATTTCATATATCACATATCTTAGTCATCTCTGCTCGGTTATATGTTCCAATCACATCAATCGTGAACCTAATTTTTTAGCCGATAAGTTTGCAAACATTGAACGTAGATATAACTAACCTTGTATATGATTTGATAATTTTTCAAAGGACTTGTATATTGTAAACTATGTAACATTACTCAAGTGCATCGCTTACTATTTGAAGGCGTATCGATCAAGAGTGTAGAACCAACCGCCATTAGAAATTTTGAAAAAAAAAGAAACCGTTTGGTTGGCAGTTTCCAAAACCAAACCTCGCCCTCCACAACTGCCAATCCCTTCTACTTCTCCTTCTCACTCACTTCCCCATAACCAACATTCATTCCCACACATCGCCAAAAAATGACAACCCTCACGATCCTCCTCTTCCTCCCTTGCTTTATCGGTTTCCTCACTCTACACGACGTCGTCGGAGTCCAGATTCTCTCCAAATCGAAACTCGAGAAGTGCGAGAAGACTTCCGATTCCGGTGAGTTGAACTGCACCAAGAAGATCGTCCTCAACATGGCCGTCCCTAGTGGCGCGGTAATGTTATTTCCCGTCTTTCGATTTCTGCAAATTCTGGTGGAAATTAAGTAGCCAATGATTCGGAATTGTTCGATTAATTTACAGAGTGGGGGTGAGGCTTCAATTGTTGCTGAAATTGTAGAGGTAGAGGAGAATTCAAGCAAAAAGATGCAGACTTTTCGAATACCGCCTGTCCTCACTGTCAATAAATCCGCAGCTTATGCATTGTATGAGCTTACCTACATTCGAGTAAGGCAAAGCTCGACTCTTTTTTTTTTTGTTGAACTTCTTGGTTTGAGCTTTTCGATTTTCGATACGTTTGCGATTGATCCTTGTAGCTTTATACAGGATGTTGCTTATAAACCTGAAGAGTACTATGTTAAGACGCGAAAATGTGAGCCAGGTGCAGATGCAAAAGTCGTGAAGATATGTGAGAGGCAAACAATCTATTAGCCTTTTTGTTATATTGGCTTTAGTTTTTGTTGCTGTGTGCTAAGTTATATGGAATTTGCCTTTGGATTATAATTTCCAAGAGTTACTTTAGCTGCTACAGTTGGGATTTTACATGATTCTTAGAAATTGTGTTCGTTCTTTATTTGCTTGAAAATATTATACGAAACAGTTGCGTGCAGTATCCCAAGTAAAGGACACATCTATTTACTTAGTGTAGCCTACGATTTATATATTTAGTTCATTTGTTCATCTATTTGATTTTGGTCCTTTTTTTTTTCTTAAAAAAAACAAAATCTTGCACTCAGACAAATATAGCATTCTTCACCATACATACTTATTAGTGATGAACTTCTGTTGTATGTTCTGTAGGTTGCGAGATGAAAATGGTCACTTTATTGAGCACACAGAGGTAGCTTTTCCAAACTGTTTAGTATCACTTTGAAGATAACAATTTTCTGGGTAAAAATAGTCCTATTGAGTCTTTGCAGCAGTTAGTTTGTTCAGTTTTTTTGTATGCTAATTTCTTTTATTTGCTCGATAAAAGTTTATTTGTGATTTCAATTGCATTATGCATGGTCACAAGTCTACAATACCATTTAGTATTTGAATCACATGTGCTATGCGATGTTTGGATATGTGTGGAATTTCATGATAAGTTAGTGACTCATGTTCCATATTTGAATTTGTCTTAAAAGAGTTTATGACTTTCCTTAGAATTCATTTTTGATGTTTCATATTCCATATGTTCAAACTAGGTTCATTGATTTACTGACTTGAGAAATCTTTGATTTCTTTTATTTTATCATATATTATCTAAAATGAGTTTGTTCTGTTTTGTGTAGCCAATGTGCTGTCCTTGTGGGCCTCAGCGGCGGGTACCTTCATCATGTGGAAGTGTTTGTAAGTGCATTTTAGCTTGTTTAGTATTTCTTAAATTTTACATGCAGAGTGCTTCTTACCATTGTTTGCTTATTGACTTCGAGATTTTCTTTTGATTAGTTGACAAGTTGATGAAGGGAAAAGCCAATACTGCCCATTGTGTCCGCTTTCCGGGTGATTGGTATGGTCCTTGCACTAAGTTCTTCATTTTGATTATGTTTTCCATGGAAGATTGGCCATTTGATTTTTGATACAGACTATCAGACATGCAATAACTCTTTTATTGTTAAATGATCGAAAAAATCCTAAATCATTTGAAGAAGCTTGTGTTTTCGTTTTTCTGGGGCTTATGAACCTTGAAATCAGGCTCCTGATACTTTGATACTAATTTTTTTAATTTTTCTTATTGACTGTTGTTTACATGTGACATTATATAAGTGATTATAAGCAATTCTGTATGGTCAACATGTTTCTTTTCTCATTTTCTTTCTCATCCTTGATCATTATTCTTTAAGTGAGATTGAATTATTTATTTTTTGTATCTACTTAGGTTCCATGTTTTTGGTATTGGACAGCGGTCAATGGGATTCAGTGTTCTGATTCAAGTGAAGACAGGATCAAAAGTTTCGGTATGCTGCTTTTCACATGATTGTCCCTTATCTGTAATAATTACTTTCAGTGTAATGTTACTGTTTCTTCATAAAAATTAGTCACTATACATGACCTGATTTTAGTTTGGGATTTGACAAAGTTTTTTGGTCTTTCTGCTGATGAAGAATTAGAGCGTATTTCTGCTATGCTGAAAATGAGAGCTTATTTAATGTTCATACTGGACTATAGACAGTTCTCTTTTCCGAATGGAATGAAGTCCTGTTCTTCCTTTTACTGCAAAACAATCTGTCTTCTTATTGACGTTAGCAACATAAAGTTATGTTTGATGCTCATATATGATCGTATTGTTAATTTGATTCAATAGTGGATTTGTAAGTTGTCAAATGTTGCTAAAGCAAAATTTTGATTGGTTTCATAGACTTTATTTTCTTTTTTATGTTCTGTTATTTATTTGTTTGAAATTAGAATGACAGGTTATAAAAAGTTCACTAACCTTATTGGAGATTTTGTTGGAAAGTTCACTAAGAAATTTTTTTGTACCTTTATTTTCCACCAGGAAGTGCTTGTAGGTCCTCAAAACAGAACAGTAGTATCCAATGATAATTTTTTACGAGCTAACCTTATTGGAGATTTTGTTGGATACACAAACATACCGTCATTCGAGGATTTTTACCTTGTAATTCCGAGGCAGGTATGCTTGCTCCACTAATATAATTTTTCATTCATACCAATTGGCACAAGATGTGTAGAAAAATTTGGGAATATGTTTCCTGTTTTAAATATAAAGCATATTGGTTATGAAAAGTTTATAGCAGTTAGCGTTGTTAACTAAATGCATTGATTCCAAATCAGTGTATACTGTAAAGGAAGATAAAATTTGAAAGAATATAGAGCCCTGTCCAGCATTTGCAGTAATATGAGTCTTCTTATTCAATTATATGAATGTCTAAATAATGTATCATCAAAAGTTAGTAAACAGTATTTCATTTGAAATCCATCTATTTATTTGTTTGTGCTTAAAAAATTTATAGTGATACATTCATAATTCCATACAAATGAGTATGGTTCTTGTGAGCATCTGCTATGAGACTGTTATAGTATACTACGTTCCTATAAATTATCAAGCTGTCAATCAGTAAACTTATTTATCAAATCCATTTTTATATTTCTTACATTGCTGAGAGTTTTGTTTTTCTTTGTGAAAGGGAGGCCCAGGTCAACCCCACAATTTGGGAATGAACTTTTCTATGTGGATGCTGCTGGAGAGAGTTAGGTTTACTTTAGATGGTGTTGAATGTAATAAAATTGGTGTCAACTTTGAGGCTTTTAATGGCCAACCAAACTTTTGCTCTTCACCATTCTGGAGCTGCTTGCATAATCAGTTATGGAATTTCTGGGAGGTTAGTATATCCTGCCTGAAAGCTCTACCTCCTCTAAGTATGCTCTTTCCATTTTAAGTCTTCTCTTTGTAAGGTAATAGTTGCATATTGGTATTGATATTTTATAGTTGGTAAAATTGAGTATGTTTCCATTTTGTTTATGTAAGCTATTGATTTAAAGTCGATTAGCATGGACTCTAGCATCAGTAATCTGAAAATTACTTGCTCCAAGATCTTAACATTAACTATATGAAATTTAGACATACATGCTTTATTGCATATTTATATGTATATTTGTATGAAATGCAAGACTTTCCTTTCATAGAAAGAGATATTTCCATAGGATTATGGTTTTGTATTTAGTATGCAATTATTTTTTGCTCGTATGAAGACTGGGGAAAACTTTGCTTTCTGACAGGCTGACCGAAACCGTATCGAAAGGAGTCAGTTGCCACTTTATGGTGTAGAAGGAAGGTTCGAGAGGATAAACCAGCATCCAGTTATGTTTCAGCAATTTTTTGATTACAGTAACAAGGTTTTTTGTCATTTCAATTTATTTATCATTTCTGATCGGTTGCAGAATGCAGGTACTCATTCGTTTTCCATAGGAGTCACAGAAGTCATTAATACAAATCTCTTGATAGAACTAAGTGCCGATGATGTAGATTATGTCTACCAAAGGTTATTATATTCAGACTAGATTTCAACTTTCATGTCTACCACTATCAACTATGTATAGTATAATACATTGATTATGCTTCACCAGTGTGGATTTGAAATAATTGTTACATGTATGGGCTAGTCATTTTTCAAGTTGTTTTTTATCTTAAGCCCTTGAGTTATATTGCTGGCAAGAGATTGTAGGTGGGTAATCTAGTTCAGATGAACTTGGAAAAATAAGTTGCAATCACTCTTTTTGTTTCGTAATTAGTTGGGTTTCTCTTAGTTCAAGTCTGAATGATATGCTGAGCACTCTCTTACATTATATCCTTTTCTTTCAAGCCAAGTCACTCATATAAGTGAGAAAGATGTTGGCTCGATGTACATTGTTATTAGATCCTAACAGCTTAACCTTTTGGAATCCGGTGTTGTCTAATTACTGAAATGTGTCTTTTTCTTCACTTCTATAGCTCAAACGCCTGCATAGAATATCCCTTTTCTTCATTTCCTAAATGTCTATTGTAGGAGTCCTGGGAAAATTTTAAGCATCAATATCCCAACATTTGAAGCCCTAACTCAATTTGGAACTGCCACAATCACAGCAAAGAATACTGGTGAATTGGAAGCATCCTATTGCTTAACGGTACCCTATTGACTATGCTTCTACTTAATGGACTATTTGTCTGTTTCCCTTATTCCCCTTGATGTTTGAATTTCTTTAACTTAAGTAAAGGAAGTTATAAGGTTCTTAAGTGCTTTTGGTTTTGAATGGGGACTAGAACTAGGTTGTTTATACTATGATACTCTCTTTTTTGTATACTCCTGTTATCTGCTGAGAAATAACGTGTTATGCACAGCTAGCTTATAGGCTTTTTACCTTTGAAGTGTATAATTTTGGTATCTAAAGGCTTAATATCCTTTCCCTTGATGATTATTGCATGTGGTACTGTTTACCACGCTCTGTTTGAAATTGAAAAATGGTTTTCAATTTGAGATAAATTTTTTCATTTCGTTATGATTATTGCATATGAAGAAATTGTGTGTTTTTTTGGACCATGAAATTCTACATATCTATATTGTCTACTTGCTAAACAAGGTTTAAAAAATCAAACATCAAATCTTCCCTAGTACTCAATTGTGAAACAAATTTACCTGTCTTGCAGTTTGATTGCTCAAGTGATGTCACCCTTATGGAGGTACTTTTGTCCCTACTGCTCATGTCTTTAGATTTTGCAAGATGAATATATTTGTAAAAGAACTGATTTGCAGGAACAATACTTTATCATGAAGCCAAAAGAAACGATAACTCGATCCTTCAAACTTTACCCAGGAACCGATCAAGCAGCAAAATATGTCTGTGCAGGTACGATCTGTCAGAATGATGATTAAGTACGTGGCATAAAGTATTAATGCTGGGACTAATTTTTGGAGCTTGAATGCAGCTATACTTAAGGACTCTAATTACAACGAAGTAGATAGAGCCGAGTGCCAATTTGCTACAACGTCTACTGTCCTTGATAATGGATCACAGGTTAGTGGTAGCCGAAACAAGAACCTTCATTCTTTTGAGAAGAAAGTTATGAGGCTAGTTAAGCAGGATAGGTTGATAGTATATTAAAGACAACAGCTGATTTACCTGATATCACTTGTTGGAATACCATAAACCTTGTGGCAATTGATTTATATGGTGCATGAACTACTTAAGTCATTTATTGCTGCAGGGTAATCCGTTTAATCCACCAAAGACAGGCTCAACTGGTTTCTTTGACTCTATTGAAAGCATTTGGAACCATCTGTGGAAGATTTTCGTAGATTTCGTCACTGGAAAAACTTGCAGGTACTTGTTTCATAGTGGAATTATCAAATTCTGGCTCCCCTTCAACTGTTGTGCTCTAGATTCGGATTTTTAATACTGGTTTGAGTGGCAGTGAATGAGTATCTCGTTGAGTCATTTTATATCTTTGAACCTTTATAACATGGCTAATACCTGTTCAAAATGCAAATGTCTATAATATCATCAGATCTCAGTTATTATACTTATCTTTTTTTCGTGCTCATACATATACATATATATGAAATTATTATACAATTCTTCTGTATTGTATAGTCTTCTGAGTTATACAAACTCTCATTCATTTCTTCGTGCTTCTTTTTTTCATGGACAGGACGAAATGCTCTGGATTCTTTGATTTCAAATGCCATATACAGTACATATGTATGAGTTGGATTCTGATGTTTGGTCTACTTTTGGCAATTTTTCCAACAGGTAAAAACCTACCTTTTCAGAATCAGTATATATTTTACACTGGATGATTTTGGAGATGCAATGAAAACATAACATATTATACATTGAGGTGCAGTCATTGTGCTGCTGTGGCTTTTACATCAGAAGGGACTTTTCGATCCTTTATATGACTGGTGGGAAGATCATTTTTGGGATGATAGTCAGAGTACCAAGAATACCAGACACAGAATCAATGCAGACCACCAACATATGCATGTTCATAAACATCATGGGCATGAAGCAAGGCACCACAAGTCTGGCTCTCATTATAAGCGAAAAAGCACTCACACTGATCACAAGCATAATCACTTTGAAAGAGGCAGTGATTATTATTACCATCTTCACCATGTCCATAAAGACAAGCACAAGCATGGGCGCAGAAAGAATTCAAGTGTTATGCAGAAAGTTGATGAAAATACTGGATACCGCGGCGAGCAAAAAGTAAGGAGACTAACAAAAGACTATCAAAAGTGAAGCAAGAGTGAATTTGTCAAGTACATTGACACCACATTCTCACGTACATAACAGTCTTCTTCTACCAGTTGGATTGTTTGTTTAATATATTTCTTGTCTCTATTGCCTTGTATTCTCATGCGAGTTTGATTGATTTCTAATTTCTACCTACGCACCCACAATTATTTTGAGTTTGATTTAATTACCTCAAGTGAGTCCTAATTAACTCGATCCTCCTAGCTAGCTAGGCTCCTACAAGAACAACATTACCACAACTCAAGCAAGAGGATTAGAGGAGCGGTTTTAAACCACCAAATAATACCAGCATGATTACTAGCAGGCATAAATTAAGGCACCTTAAATAATATCTAATTCTCGTTTGTTGAGGTTTTTGTTTGTAATTTTATTTTCTTATAAAATAAAAAAAATATAATTCTCAATCACAACTCCGGGAGGAGCCGAAGGAGGACAACAACCATTGATCACCAACTTTGCTGAATTTGTCTAGCTAAAATATACTAGAAATGGCAACACATCTTATAGGTGTGAAAGTGGGTAATTTTTTCTAAAAAGTTGTGGTGACATTTTTTTATATTTTAAATTATTTTATTTTTGATCTTTTTATCCTTGATAGTTGACATTTTGTACAAAGTTATTTAATATTTGAGAGTTATTAAAATAATAAAATTCAGTTATGGTTGACAAAACATCTTCTCTTAAATATAGTATAGATCGATAAAACCAGAAAAAGATATATTATATATTAACTTCTCATTTTTTATGAGAACAATTTCTTTCGGAATTAAGTAAGAATTGAAGATTACAGCATACCTTCCATAGAAAAAGGAAAATGAAGAAGGATTAATTAACATTTGCAACTACCTTGAAATAAAATAGTTACACCAAAATATTAATTTTAACTTTTATACCGTGTTACTACCCGAAAATACGATTAATTAATTATACCAGATATACCACGTGATAGTGCTAATGGTATATCCAAGTATCTAACAAATTGTTGCTTGTACGTACGTACATGGTACACATGTGACTTTTGAGCAAGGCGAAGTTTAAACCCATCCTCTAGCAAATTTTTCCAGAATATATAACATGCATCACCACTAGGCCTATTGGATGCATGGAATAGTTTTCCAAAAACGCATTTGGTATCTGAGTTTTGAATTCTATCATTTGTCACTAGGACTCTGGCCGACCACACATGCATTGGTATCTGACTTTTCAAATCTCTCATTATTGCACATGACCCGTGTGTTTATATATATTGAGTGGAAGTTCAACTTGTTCATGAATCTCAGTGTGGAGGAAGAATATGTCTTCAGAGATGAAGGTTGAAGTCATTCACCAAGAAATAGTAAAACCATCCTCTCCAACTCCTAGCCACCTTAGAAGTGCCTACCTCTCTTTTTTTGACCAGTTTATGCCGGAATGTTATGTCCCGCTACTTCTCTTCTATCCAAACAATACTAATAGAGATGAGGCCAGGGGCAACATAGATCACCTTTCTTTGGTTGCTCAAAGATCCAAGCTTCTAAAAACATCATTGTCCGAAACCCTCAATCACTTCCAGCCATTTGCAGGGAGAATCCAAGATAATGTTTCCATATCTTGCAACGACCAAGGGGCTGCGTTTATCGAAGCCCGAGTCAACTGTCCCATATCGACGATTTTGGCCAAACCCGATCTAGGGATGCTAAATAAATTGATCGTAGATGGATCCATTCAAAGAGAAGAGGTTTGTGGCACAAGTTATCTTCTTGTGGTTCAGGTCAGCTATTTTGAATGTGGTGGAGTGGCAATTGGAGTCAACTTTTCACATAAGATCATGGATGCTTATACACTCAACACATTCCTCAATAGCTGGGCTGCGATTGCTTTAGGCTCAAGCAATGCCACTACTGATCATGTGGTGCATCATCTTCCAGATGCAGCAGATCAATTTGGTGCTGCAGCTACTGTCTTCCCACCACTTGATTTCTTGAAGTTCAATTCATCAACTGCCGTGAAATTCACTCCTAAAGACAAGTGTGTAATAAGGAGATTTGTGTTCAACACCTCGAAAATAGTGGCTCTTAAGTCCAGAAGTGCCAGTGCCACAGTGCCCAATCCTACTCGTGTCGAGGTCGTGTCATCGCTCATTTGGAAATGCCTGATGGAAGCATCGAGAGCAAACTCGGGTTGCATAAGGCCATCGGTGTGGTGTCAGTCGGTGAACATGAGGAAAGTATTGTTGGCGCATGTGCAACGAAAGAACTTGATGGGGAATCTTGTGGTGAAGATCTTTGCAGAGAAGACAGAAGCTGAGAGTGATGATCTTCAAAGCTTGGTTTGTAAATTGAGGAAGACTGTTGAGGAAAATAAGGCTAAATATGAAAGTGGAGTTATAAGTGGGGAAGATGTATGTCAACTCTGGAGAGAGTATGTGGAGCTAATGCAAAAGAGAGATGACATAGACAGCTATGGTTCTACCAGTTGGTGCAGGTTTCAGTATTATGGGGCCGATTTCGGATGGGGAAAGCCATTATGGATTTGTGTTCCTGGTGCTTCACAAATCAAGAATATGATTGTGTTCATGGATTCAAGAGATGGGGATGGGTTAGAAGCGCGCTTGACTTTAAAAGAAGAAGACATGGCCCTAATGGAAAGCAACGAGGAGCTGCTTGCATATGCCTCCCTCAACCCCACTGTCATTTAATATCATTCATCTGATTGTTCTTACATAATGCTTTGATGCTTGCAAAAATAAATTCTCATCTGCTGGCAGTTTCTGATCTGTGTTTAGTTGTTGATGTTTTTTTTTTAATATTTAAACGATGTTGAAATATAAACCAATTAATGACGTTTGGTTTGATTAAATATTTAAATGGGAGAATAATGCTTAACATAATGGCTAGCAAGTGGAATTGAAAGTCATGGAAAATCATAAGGTTTACAGATTAATTAGTAAGTTTAATAATATTGACTTTGACATTTCATCTTGACATTACATTACTCCAAGAATGTCATTTTGGAGATGGATGCACAAGTGGTGATTCAAGATTTGTTTAATAAATATTCTGATTTGTCGGTGAAATATATGTGTTTTATTGGTTGGCTTGATATGGTGGGACTTGCCACCGGATTCTGTTATCTCCTTTTGTAATCATGATTGGTTAGGCCTTCCTAACTTTCACTTCTGTTAGTTTATTTGTTGACAGTTTTATGTTTCTATTGTTTGGTCTTGCGGGGTAAGGTCTTTGTCCCCCCTAATTTGGTGTACTATTTTTTCTTTTAATAAATTTTTCTCGCGTTGTCGAGGATTTCAACAAAAAAAAAGTGTTTTATTGGAAGAAATGAAGATCTTTTTTGACATGTTTCTTTAATTTGGTTAATTATTTGTACATATACCCATATGAAATGTAATCAGGTTTTACCTAGGAAAACGTTTACGTTTTCTGCATTCCATATTTAAGTCGAGAAAAGACCACAATAGTTTTCCGATGTGCTTATATCTGTTATAAACTTTTCAGTTGCTTAATTAATGTAAACTTTCTCTTAAAAAAATAAAAAGAATATCATTGTTATCTTAGACGGTTTTATATAGACGAGTGCTTTTCTGATGGATTTTTTTATTTTTTATTTTTTGCAAAAAAGAGGAATCTGTAGATCATTATCTTCCCCATTGCTCATTAATTTGCCAATTCAATTTGGTGTCATCACGGTTTGAGTTGAAAACAACCTGATTTCTCAAAGAATTCAAATCTGAAATTTGACTAGAACAGAGCACATTTTAATTTTATTTTTCTTTATGTACCAAAAAAACAATGTTATCATTAATCCTAGTCTTTTGCAGGGATAATCTTTGAAAGGAAACATAAATAGTGTGTTTGATGTGGATCCTTGTATAACTTCAACGATGAACTTAATAACTAAAGTAGCTCAAAAAGACCGGCACTGTTTAATTAGTAACTTCAACTACCGGCTTTTTTGACTTAGTTTAATGCGTAGTACGTAGACCAGAAAAGGGACATATTGCCAACCCAAATTGCCAAATTGTCTCTACGAGTTGCCTCTGTGTTTTGTCTAGAAGGAAAAAAAAACAATACGCATTGTTTATCTTGTTGTTTCAGTTAGTTTCTTGTACTGTTTGTATTTTTAATCCTCCTTAATTTGCAGTTAATGTACTTCAGAGCTTCGTGGACTTTTTGCTGTATGTGTTATTGTGTTTAGTCGTAAATTCTCTGACTCACCTCCAAAACTGTTAATTAATTCAATGTCTCCGCTTGTTTATTGGAGCCGCAATATATATATAAAACATGGTAAACTATATACAATTTTGGTCACTGTGGACTTTCTCGTAATGTAAATATATAAGAGTCAATTACCCATAAGGCCAATTTGGGTGATCATATTCTTCAAAATGTCACAATAACTTTGTTTTCCAAATAAGGTCACTCAGTAGCTTTAACTCTTTCTATCTGACATTAATTTTTTTCAAAATTACGATTCATGCCACTGACGTTTTATTGTTTTGGACAGTAGCTTTATTATTTTTCGATAGTAGTTTTAGTATTCTTTAACATTAGTTTTAGTATGCTTTGACAGTAGTTTTATTGTCGTTGGATAGTAGCTTTATTGTCTTTGGACAGTAGCTTTATTGTCGTTGAACAGTAGTTTTATTGTCGTTGGACAATAGCTTTAGTGTGCTTTGACAGTAGCTTTATTGTCGTTGGACAGTAGCTTTATTGTCGTTGGACAGTAGCTTTATTGTCGTTGGACAGTAGCTTTAGTGTGCTTTGACAATAGTTTTATTGTTGTTTTCGTATGTAGTGGCATTTTTGTAAATAATAACAAAAAAAATGCGGTGACATTTTTGTAAATATTGATGCGGTGACATTTTTGTAAATATTGGTGGCCTTATTTGAGTAAAAAATATATGGTGGCTTTTTGAAGCATAAGGCCACCCAAAATGGCCTTTTAAATAATTTGTTAAATATATAATAGATACCTATAATTAACAGACCGAATAAAATATTTGAATTTCATTGAACAAGAGCACTGGATGTCTGGATGTGTCGTGAATCTGTCTTTATAAAGAGGCCAAGTTGTTTATGAACTCAACATGTGGAAGAAAAATATGGCTTCCGAGTTCAAGGTTGAAGTGATTCATAGGGAAACAGTTAAACCATCCACTCCAACTCCTAACCACCTTAGAAGTTCCAACTTCTCTGTTTTTGACCAGCTTGTCCCTCAAATTTATGTCCCTCTACTCCTCTTCTATCCCACAAATAGTGACGATGACGATGAACAGGTCACTAAAATTAGTGATCATAACCATTCTTTGGTTGTTGAAAGATCCAGGCTTCTAAAAACATCCTTGTCTGAAACCCTCACTCACTTCCATGCCTTTCCCGGAACAATCCAAGAAAATGTTTCCATCAGTTGCAATGACCGAGGGGCTGCTTTTATCGAAGCTCGAGTCAACTATCCCTTATCGAAGATTTTGATCAAACCCGACCTTGGGTTGCTAAAACAATTGATCACTGATGAATCCACAAAGGCAGAGGATGGCATAGGATATCTTCTGCTGGTTCAGGTCAACTATTTTGAATGTGGTGGGATGGCAATTGGAGTCAACATTTCGCATAAGATCATGGATGCTTATACACTCAACACATTCCTCAATAGCTGGGCTGCAATTGCTTGTGCCTCAAGTAATAGCAGTACTACTGATCGTGTCGTTCATCATCTTCCAGATGCAGCAGATCAATTTGGTGCTGCAGCTACTCTCTTCCCACCACTAGATTTCTTGAAGTACAAGTTATTAACTGCCTCGGAAATTTCTGTTCAAGAAAAGTGTGTCACAAGGAGATTTGTGTTTGATGCGTCCAAAATTGTGGCTCTTAAGTCGAGAGGCACCAGTGCCACCGCGCCAAATCCTACGCGTGTTGAAGTGGTGTCGTCGCTCATTTGGAAATGTTTGATGGAAGCATCAAGAGAAAACTGCGGTTATGTAAGACCATCCGCGTGGTGTCAAGCAGTGAACTTGCGGAGTGTATTATTGGCGCAGCAACATAACTATATGGGGAATTTTGTGGGGAGGGTCTTCGCATTGAAGACAGAAGCCGAGAGCGATGATCTTCAAAACTTGGTTGGTAAACTGAGGAAGGGTATTGAGGAATTTAAGTTAAAATATGGGAATGGAATTATACACGGGGAAGATGTATGTCAATTTCTCAAAAAGTATGGGGAGTTGATGCACAAGGATGATTTAGACGGCTATGGTTCCACCAGTTGGTGCAGGTTTCCCTTATATGGGGCCGATTTCGGATGGGGAAAGCCATCATGGATGTGTATTCCTACTAATGTACAAGTCCAGAATATAATTTCGTTCATGGATACAAGAGATGGTGGTGGCATAGAAGCGCGCTTGACTTTAAGAGAACAAGACATGGCCACACTAGAAAGAAACCAGGAATTGCTTGCATATGCTTCTCTCAATCCCACTGTCATTTACTTGAAAGCAGCCATGACTTTCTAGTTGCTCTTAAATAAGGTTCAGCTTGAGATTGATGACTTGATGTGAGTTTCAGAAATTAGTTTTTTTTTTTGACCAAGTGAAATTCATTCAAAACTCAGCAATTGCAATAGCAACTACAATCCCTACAAGGGGAATACAACCACAAGACTAATCAACAAGATACTGAAACTAAATATCCTTACTCATGCTGCAATAATACTTTTACTTGAATAGTGTAATTAATTAGATGCATGAATTACTCAATACAACGAAAGAAAAATGGCCTTTTTTAAGGTGTAAGTTTTTTCTTTCAAATGTTGTGTTCTATGTCAAATACACATCATTCGACATTTGTTAGTTACCACGTCATTTAAAAA
This sequence comes from Rubus idaeus, assembly GCA_030142095.1. Lineage (NCBI taxonomy): Eukaryota > Viridiplantae > Streptophyta > Magnoliopsida > Rosales > Rosaceae > Rubus > Rubus idaeus. Next base: position 7,588,622 of record CM057969.1, read on the forward strand.
AAAGATCATCTTATCCAACTCAATCCAACTATTCTATATAAATTATCTGGCAGATTTTAATATTTTTAAATCAAAGATGAAATCGAAACACTTATCTTTTCAACTATCAAAACTAAAGGTCATTCATCTTCAATTAATCTACATCTCCCCACCTACTATAAACTTCCATAAATGAAAATGAGTTTATTTATCGTTCTTTTAAGCATCCCCAATAGCTAGGTATTATAACATACGAAATTAATGAAAACTTAATATAGATAATTAGTACCTGAGGTATCAATCCCTAAAACAATTTGATACCAAAATTACCATATTTTCAATCAAACCAACTTACACTCTTATCAACTTTCCTTTCAAACGAGGACATTCAATTCTTTTCAATCTAAAATATTATTTCAACCAATTATTATAAAATTAAATAAATTCAAACTACTGTATATCAATAAATTTTTTATTATACAACAACTATTAACAAAAACACTAAACGAGAGTCGAACTTGACCAAATTATAGTTTATACCTTTTTTTGAAAAATAAAATAAAAACTTTGGCCAATATAAAAAGAAAAGAAAAACCAAAAGTCAAACTTCAACCAAACTAAAATTTTTTTATTTCTAGAAGACTTTTTTTGGGTCAGGTAGATGTTTTTATGTTTCTCTCATTATCTTTTCTCAGTATCTGATGTGGAAACCATCTGAAATTGTAAAGATTCGACTATATTACCTCACTATTACTTACTATAATTCATAAAAAAGTTTCTCTAATAATGTCACGAATTTGAATAAATGAAAATAACAACTATTTAATTATAATAAAAACCAGGAATATTTTACTTATCTCCCTTACCTATACTTTAAGCAACAATGGAAAATAATTGCACCTTAGCAAATAGCTCCCGAATCTCATGACACCGAAACAGGAATTTTGATGCTTTTTCATCCTTAATACTCCCCCATCTTTTATTAGTACAATTTATTAATTAGGACTAGAACAAGTAAAGCATTGTTAAGACTTAATCAAAAGGATGATCTTACTACCACACATACCCACCTCCATCTTAAATCCAGAGGTCTTCATATTTATGATTCAAGTGCACCCTGGGGCAAACATAACGTCCAACCTTGAATGTATCCTATGGTGTTCCAAATTATTATAATCAATAAATGATGAACTCTACAAGGAAAAATGATTTTTTTTTTATTTAAGTTTATCACTCTTAATCAGAGATGAGATCACATGAAACTTTAGTAAATAAATAACAATTAAAAAACCGTATTATGAATCATTATTCTTTAAATCACTTTCTCTATCATGAACCATCGATCATTTTAAATTCTAACCAATAACTATTGCATGTATGAATGTATGATTCCTTTTTTATATAATAAGGGAGTAGATTCTCACACTCTTTTTACACTTACCCTCTCTTTATTCAAGAGTCATAACGAGAAAAACACTCTATAGGTTACACTGTACATACCCTAAGAACTTGCAAAACCGAAACAACTAACCCCAACTGACAACATCCCATTTTTAAAATCAAAAGAGGATTTTTTTTTGAACTCCATTATAAATAAAATAATTAGATTTCCAAATTCAATAGCAACTTTTGATATTTAATTTGCATAACTTATCTATCATTAATCCTGCATACCCTTGAAATTTATTTCCTCATTCTCTGCAAAAATGCGAACTATTTTGCATCTAACAGTTTATAACTCAAGTTGACTCTCTTTGTTAAACATGGATCAGACCATACATAACAAAACATGTTTATCTCCTAATTATTTGAGCACTAAATGAAATTGTGAACACTACCTAAATGTAAAGTATTATTTTATTCTTCCCAAGTTAGTCGAATAGCATATCCCTTTTTTTAAATCATTCATGCTTCTGCAAAATATTAATATATATACAAAATAAGTAATTTTTTTCTATTCAGAGAGAGAGAGAGATACATTCTTTAAGTGCTTAATAACTATATGAAACAGTATAAGATCGAGTTCAGACGTTATTGCTTTAGAACAGAATGGTCAGAAAGAAATTGAGGGTAAAGTTGTATACGGAAGTTTTTAGCTGGCGAAGAGTAGCAGAAATATGATTTAAAGACATTCCCTCTTTACGAATGTTCCTCCTTTAAAGTTCTTCAATCACGTAGTCAAAAAAATCTATTGTTTCTTTGCACTTTTTCTCTTTCTGTACATTTTTAGTGTCTCAATACCCTTTTCCCTAAAATGTTGAAGGTTAAGACCAAAAAAGAGATATACATATATAACAGATTTTACGTAATGGAGGTTTTAACTAGTATAAAAACCTAAAGGAAAAACCTAACGGAAATAAGTTGGTTGCAAATACCAAATTTAAACATGGTATGATATTGAAAAACCCCTATAGTCTGGGAGCTAAAATGTAATTAACCATTTTGAATGATAGTAACAAATCTGATTTACCTCCTTTACCTGTATGACTTTATAAGCTTTCAGGACTTCAAAGGAAAGGATATCTCCCAATAAGATCAAAATTCCCTTATATCTTCTTTCACTATTTAATCATAACTTGATTCTTAGTGAACCAAATATATCTCAAATTAATTAAGACGAAATTAATTAACTAAGCAGATGGATTAATTAGAGAGATATATAGAATAAGAGAATTAAGTTAATTAGCAAAAATATTACGTACACTTGAGATGTCTTTTATTCTACACTATCTTCATACCTTTTTTCGTGCTACTTTTCATTTAGGCACATTTTTTAAGGATTTCAGGGCCAACAATTTAAGCACCTTTCTTACGTATTTGTGAATCGACCATCAACTACCCAAATTTCAAGAATCTTTCTGAAGGTATCTGATACACTTTAAACAATTTATTCTCTTGTTGGAAGATGAAGTAATTGAAATTGTTGTATACTATAAGTGGCTTCCCACCAAACTAGTCTTGAATATGTATCTACAGTGAAAATGTAGAATTAGGTGTTTTGGGTAATTTGTGTTTTTTAAATAAAAGGTCGGTTAACAGTACAATTAGAACTAATATATTGAAAGATAAAATGGAAGATTAGTGTGATAAAGGATGAAAATAAATTGAGAAGTAATCCATATTTTTTATTAGAAAATAAATATATTCAGTAATAATATTTTAATGGAGTAGTTTCTTTTTTTTTTATAATCATATTGTTATTTATTTTTTTTTTATTTTATCATACAACACTTATTAGACGACCACAAGTATTGAACTTAGGATAAGGGAAAAACTTATGCTACCAGATAAATAGTCGTGAGTAATAATCTAATCTATACTATATTAATTTAAGAGAAGAGAGTTTGTCAACCAGAACATATTTTTTTATATATAAATATCCCTCATAAATTAAAATATTTTAAAAACCAATTAATCATAAAGGGTAAAAATGTCAAACTATAAATAACAATTTTTTCTGTGTGTACAAAACTACCCACATTCTTTAGACAACTACCTTCCACTCCTACGGTTCTACGTACACTCATCGGGTGTGTGAATATTTCTTGTAATGATTAATTAAAAGAGCTTTGTCAGCAATAAAAAAATATATTTCAATACCCTATTAAATAACTATATATATCATTTTAATCATCATGCATAAAAGAAAAAAAAATCTTTTTTTTTTGGGGGCAAGGAGTGATAAATTGGATTCCAAGCCCCAACATGCATATTTAACTATGCAAGTGTTATATATTTACATGCATGCATATGAAAGAAAAGCGTTAAATATAACAAACATGGAAGAAGATCAAAGTTTAATCTTTTATGAAGGCATGCACTTGATTTAAGTATTAGAATTTGCACCTTTCTATCCTTCCTATGAAGTGATGTCAAAGAGGTGTTGGAGTGAAAATTAACTCCCCTATAAGTGGGAAACCCATAACTGGTGGATTTTATTGCATTTGGGATTTCTCCACCTATAAACCATTAATGCATAATAACCAATAACAAACCCCACATCCTCCAAATAATTATGATCATCATTCAAAATATATATCCAATTCAGGAGGCCGAATCTTGAACTGATGAGGAAAACAACAAGTGCAGATTTTATACTAAAGCTAGAGGGGAATATCAATTCCTTCACTTTTTTTGGGTCTACTGTAGTATTGAATCAAAAGAGATGTGATCCCTGTAAGTTGTTTTCAAAATCCAAATACCACTATTAAGATAAAAATATTTTTACTTTTTTTTATTTTAATTTATTTTTAAATTATCTTTATATATCTCTTCAAAAAAATTAAGGCAAAATTCGTTTACACCCCGAACTTATTTAACAAAATATGCTTTTTATTTCATCAAGATATGTACTTCTTTCCCTTTTCTTTTAGTGCTTAACCTTGTCCATCAAATTTTGACTTAAACAAAAGAGTAGAATACGATATAAAAGGAGAGAATAGGGATTTTAAATAAGGGATAAACTTTTAGCAAAATTTAACGGAGATTATTTGATGTAAATTTGTTTTTTTGTAATTTGATATAGTGACAAAGGAGGGCTATTGGTAATTGCAAACGGGCTTTATTATATGGGAGCTAGGGGTAGGGATGTGTATGGTGAGGTACGGTAAATCAGGGGTGACTCAGACTATTAAGGTAAGGGGAGGAGGGAAACAAACCAAACACAACACTCTGTTTATTTTGAGAGATTTTATTATTGCACGGAAAGATGTTGGTTATTACTTATGCCGAAATAAGAAGAGTAGAGTACAAGGAGCGGTGTTTTTTTTTTGTCTCTTAGACCAATGACAAATTGTCCCTCGGCAAAGTAGGCTGGGTAAAAGAGGATATAGGTTTTTTATTTTTTGGTTTTTTTGTGTTTTTTTTTTTTTTTTTTAACTATTGATATAATTAGTCATTTTTTAAAGTAAGAAGGATATTAAAAAAGGAATTTAATGACTTTAATAATACACTTAGGCAATTTTTGAGATAAGTGAAGGGGAGAGTATTTTTTTTTTTTTAACATTGGTTGGGTATAGGCTGGAGCTGTATTGATATTGGTAGTAGGGGTTAAGATACATTTTATTTTTGTTAGTTTCAAATTCTTCAACAAAAAAAGATAGTTTGGAGGAGAGATTTTATAGAGGATAATAATAATAATATACGATAATATTTTTGTATTTTTTGGGAGTAAGAGTATTTTTCAAAAAACGTTATTTTATTTTATTTATATTTTATCTATTCCCTGTTTTTGATAGTAAATATAATCTTGACAAAAAAAAAATAAAAAGATAGGGAACTATAGAACTTATATATAATTAATAGTAAGCTTATGAATTTTTTAATAAAAAAAAAAATTTTTAAGAAATATGGTAATCAACTTCGACAATGTACTTACTCGAAGGAAATATTTTTGGGGATTTGATGTGTGCCATATGTATATATAACCCGGGTTTGTTTTACTTTTTTTTCTATATGATATATATATTAGTTTTTTTACGATTATATATGACAATATAAAATAAATGTTTTACTAATGGTGGGAATATGGGCTGGCCTTACTTTTAATTTGGAAAAAAAGGACCCACAGGTACTAATCTCTTTTGGCACCTTTCCTTTATTCATTATAAAATGGAAACAAACGGATAAAAAATAATAAAAGGTTAGCTAGGAGTAGGGGGTGCGAAGATATGCAAGGGTGGCTACGTCCACTTGGAGAATATTTCACTATGAGGGGGAGGAGCGTACATATACATGTGATGTATCAAGCATAAGTGAAGGGATCCTTTCTAAGTGGGAGAGGGGTCCCTTTTATAAGTAAGGGAGCCTCCTCTCTTTTACATGTTTTCCAATGTGGGATGCAAGTACCTATTTTACTAGTCTATTGCTTATCATGAAGCCTCTTGGCGAGTGTGGGAGGGCGGCCACCCGATGAACTCTTGGCCGGCTTCTACTCCGATGAGGTAGCTCGGGTGTCGGACTACATGACGTATGTCGTGCTCGGGGCCCACCATGTCATGTGGGCCCTCATCCCGGGTGTTAGATATGGTTGGTGGCATAGTAATATGCATGGTATGTACAATATGGTAGAAAAATCTGAAATTTTCTCAGTTTTAGGATTTTTAGGGTTAATTAGTTTCTTATTTCAGTTTTCTTCTAATTATAAATTAATTCATTTTAAAGACATGTAAGAAAGTTTGAAGTGACAAATAATAATGTGGCAGATGCCATGTCGATCATTTGGTAAATAAATTTGATATATATTTTTGTGATCTCTAGCACTACGTACTCTTCAATGAAAGACTGAAAAATCTTCAAAGACTGTTCAAAGGCTTTGAATCTTCAAACCCTATAATGAAGCAATAGAGCTTCACATACGTTATTGAATCTTCAAACCCTATAGCAAAATGTTCCTCTTTCCTTCCCTTCCCACCACCCACATATAACCATGGATTAGATGTAATCATTTCTAAAGCCACATGTCGTTTTCGACTTGTAATTAAAGATTAAAGACTTCGGTTTTGTATCTAAATGAGAGAGAAAGAGATGATACTGTAACATTTTTACAGAAATGTTACAAGTATATCTTCATTTTGATGAATTGTATTATATGTCAAAACCTGTATTAATTTCTCTGTTTTTGACCAGCTTATCCCTGAAATTTTCAAAATTATGTCCCTCTACGGCTCTACTTCTCTTCTATCCCACCAATAGTGACAATGACGATGAACAGGTCTCTAAAATTAGTAATCATAACCATTCTTTGGTGGTTGAAAGATCCAAGCTTCTAAAAACATCCTTGTCTGAAACCCTCACTCACTTCCATGCCTTTGAGGGAACAATCCAAGAAAATGTTTCCATCAGTTGCAATGACCGAGGGGCTGCTTTTATCGAAGCTCGAGTCAACTATCCCTTATCGAAGATTTTGATTAACCCCGACCTTGGGTTGCTAAAACAATTGATCACCGATGAATCCACAAAGACAGAAGATGGCACAGGATATCTTCGATCTGCTAGTTCAGGTCAACTGTTTTGAATGTGGTGGGATGGCAATCGGAGTCAACATTTCGCATAAGATCATGGATGCTTATACACTCAACACATTCCTCAATAGCTGGGCTGCAATTGCTTGTGCCTCAAGTAATAGCAGTACTACTGATCGTGTCGTGCATCATCTTCCAGATGCAGCAGATCAATTTGGTGCTGCAGCTACTCTCTTCCCCCACTAGATTTCTTGAAGCACAAGTTATTAACTGCCTCGGAATTTTCTGTTCAAGAAAAGTGTGTAACAAAGAGATTTGTGTTTGATGCGTCCAAAATTGTGGCTCTTAAGTGGAGAGGCGCCAGTGCCACCGTGCCAAATCCTACGCGTGTTGAAGTGGTGTCGTCGCTCATTTGGAAATGTTTGATGGAAGCATCAAGAGAAAACTGCGGTTATGTAAGATCATCCGCGTGGTGTCAAGCAGTGAACTTGCGGAGTGTATTATTGGCGCAGCAACATAACTATATGGGGAATTTTATGGGGAGGGTCTTCGCATTGAAGACAGAAGCCGAGAGCGATGATCTTCAAAGCTTAGTTGGTAAACTGAGGAAGGGTATTGAGGAATTTAAGTTAAAATATGGGAATGGAATTGTACATGGGGAAGATGTATGTCAATTTCTCAAAAAGTATGGGGAGTTGATGCACAAGGATGATTTAGATGGCTATGGTTCCACCAGTTGGTGCAGGTTTCCCTTGTATGGGGCCGATTTTGGATGGGGAAAGCCATCATGGATGTGTATTCCTACTAATGTACAAGTCCAGAATATAATTTCGTTCATGGATACAAGAGATGGTGGCGGCATAGAAGCGCGCTTGACTTTAAGAGAACAAGACATGGCCACACTTGAAAGCAACCAGGAGTTGCTTGCATATGCTTCTCTCAATCCCACTGTCATTTAATTTCATGGCTATACTTGAAAGCAGCCATGACTTTCTATTTGCTCTTAAATTAGGTTCAGCTTGAGATTGATGTGAGTTTCAGAAATTAGTTTTCAGTCATGCTGCAGTAATACTTTAACTTGAATAGTGTAATTACCTGCATGAATTACTCAATAAAACGAAAGAAAAATGGCCTTTTTAAGGTGCAAGTTTTGGGGTCTTTCAAATGTTGTGTTCCATGTCAAATACACATCATTCGACATTTGTTAGTTGCCACGTCATTTAAAAAAAGATCATCTTATCCAATTCAATCCAACTATTCTGTATAAATAATTATCTGGCAGATTTTAATATTTTTTAAATCAAAGATGAAATCCGAGAACAACTTCATCATTCCTTTCAACTATCAAAGACGTAAAGGTTCATGTTCAATTCATCAAATTATTCACAAGGTTGAATGCCTACATCTCAACCAACGCTACTATAAACTTCCATAGAATGAAAATGAGTTTATTTATCGTGTCGTGTTTAAGCATCTGCCCACATAGCTAGGTATTATGAACATACAAAAATTAATGAAAACCTAATATCAGATGCACTTGGCCAGTACCTGAGGTATCAATCCCTAAGAAGACAATTAGATACCAAAAAGTTACCATATTGTTCAATCAAACAAACTTTAGCAACTCTTATCAACTTTCCTGTTCAAACGAGGACATTTTCGTCAAATTGGGTCTTTCTCAATCTAAAATATTATTTCAACCAATTGATTATAAAATGGGTAAAGTAAATTAAAACTACTGCATATCAATAAATTTTTTATTATACAACAACTGATTAACAAAAACGACTAAACGAGAGTCGAACTTGACCAAATTATAGTTGTGGGTTGCATACCTTTATTTTGAAAAATAAAATAAAAACTTTGTGGCAGCAATATAAAAAGAAAAAAGAAAAACCAAAAGTACAAACTTCAACACAAACTAAAATTATTTTTATTTCTAGAAGACTTCTTTTGGTGGGTCAGGTAGATGTTGTTTCATGTTTCTCTTGCATGGATGTATCTTCTTTCTTCAGTATCTGAATGTGGAAACCATCTGGAAATTGTACACCAGGAATTCGGACTATATTGCCTCCACTAATTACTTTCCACCTGATGAATGTCGGATGTAAAAAAGTTAGTCTCTCCAATAATGCCGGTCACCGAATTTGAATAAATGAAACACTGCAACAACTATATTAATTATAATAAAAACCAGGGAATAATTTTGGTGACTTCTATCTCCCTTACCTATACTTGGTAAGCAAGCAATGGAGAAATACAGCCATCTGCACCTTAGCAAAGTCAGCTCCGACGCAGAATCTCATGCCACCACCGAAAGCCAGGAAGTTTTTGGATGCACCAGTTTTTTCCATTCCCTGTTTTATACTCCCCCATCTTTTGATTAGTACAATTTATTAATTGAGGACTAGAACAAGTAAAGCATTGTTAAGACTTAATCAAAAGGATGAACTGTACGTACACAGTACCCACCTCCCATCTCCATGGATTGAAATCCAGAGGGTCTTCATATTTTGATGGATTCAAGTGCACCGCTGGGGGGCAAACCATAACCGTCCAACCTGCTGGAATGATATATCCTACATGGATTGAGTTCACCAAGTTAATTATAATCAGAATAAATGATGAACTCTATACAAGTAAAAATGATATAATTTTTTTTTTCATTTAAGTTTATTGACTCTTAAACAGAGATGAGAGTACACATGAAACTTTAGTAAATAAATAACAATTAAAAAAACCGTATTATGACATTGTTAATTTCTTTAAATCACTTTGCTTAATATCATGAACCATCATTAATTTAAATTCTAACCAATAACTAATTGCATGTATGATTCCTTTTTTATATAATAAGGGAGTAGTTTTCACACTCTCATTTTTAACACTTACACCTCTTTTAATTCAAGAGGCAAACGACGAGAAAAACACTCTCCGATGAGGTGTACAACTGTACATGCCCTCAAGGTCGGGAAGCCAAAACTGAAACATCGTTTGAAAACAAACTTGCAAAACCGAAACAACTAACCCCAAGCTAGACAACATCCAAATTTTTAAAATGGCAAAAGATGATTTTTGTTTTGGAACTCCATTATAAATAAAATAATTAGAATTTCCAAATTCAATAGGCAACATTTTGATATGTTAATTTGCATAACTTATATATCATTAATTCCTGCATACCCTTGAAATTTATTTCGCTCATTGCTCTGCGAAAAATGCCCGGAGCTATATTTGCCAGTCTAACAGTTTCATTGATGAACTGCAAGTTGACAGTCAGTCGTTTGTTAAACAGATCGATCAGCAGCCATACATGAACAAAACATGAGTTTGTTTATCTCCTAATTAATTTGAAGCACTAAATGAAATTGTGACACACTCACCTGAAATGTGAAAGTCATTGACTTGTATTCTTCCCAAGTGAGTCCAGAATCAGCATTAGCCCTTTGTTTTAAGATCATCTCATGCTCCTCCTGGTATATACACAAAATAAGTACATGTTTTTTCTATTCAGAGAGAGAGAGAGAGAGAGAGAGAGAGTAGTCATTCTTTAAGTACGTTAATAACTATATGAAACAGTATAAGATCGAGTTCAGACCGTTAATTGCTTTAGAACCAGAGGATGGTCAGAAAGAAACTTGAGGGCTAAAGTTGTAGCTACGGAGGTTGTTTCGAAGCTGGCGAAGAGTAGCAGAAAGATCAGATTTAAAGACATTCCCTCTGTTAGGAATGTTCCGTCCTTTTCAAGTTCTTCAATCACGTAGTCAAAAAAATCTATTGGTTTCTTTCGCAACTTTGTTCGTCTTTCCTGTAGCATGTTTTTCAGTGTTCTCAATACCCTTTTCCTGCCCTGAGAAATTGTTGAAGGTCAAGACCAAGAAAAGAGACTATACATATATAACAGATTTTGTAACGGAGGTTTTAACCCCGGATATAAAAACGTCTAATGGAATTAAGTTGGGGTATGCAAATACCAAATTTTGAAACGTGAGTATGATATTGAAAACGCCGCTATAGTCTGGGGGCTAAAATGTACTTAATCATAAATGTTATGAATGATAGTGGTGCAACAAATCTGATTTACGCGCGCTTTACCTGTAATGACTTGTGATAAGCTGTTCCAGGGACGTTCAAAGGAAAGGATATCAGTCCCCGAATGAAGGCATCAAAGTTTCCCCTTATATCTTCTTTCGACTCATTTGAATCATAACTGATCAGTTTCTTTGCAGTGAGACCAAATATCATCTGCAAATTAATTAAGACGAAATTAATTAACTAAGCAGATGGACTTAATTAGAGCAAGATATATAGAATAAGAGAATTAATTTAATTAGACAAAAATAATTAACGTACACTTGCAGATGCTTCTTTTAATTCTACACTATCTTCACATGACCATTGCTGCAATGTTCTCTGTGCTACTTGTTCAATTTCAGGCAGCATGTTTTTAAGGATTTCAGGGCCAACAAGGTTAAGCACCATGTTCTTGACATATTTGTGAATCGACCCATGCAACTCACCCAAATTTTCCCGGCCAAGAATCTTTCTGAAGGTATCTGGATACCAGCTTTGAAACAATTTATTCTCTTGTTGGAAGATGAAGTAATTGAAATCTGGGTCTGTCGATACTATAAGTGGCCTTCCCACCAAACTAGTCTTGAATACTGGCCCATATCTACAAAGTGCAAAATGTAGAATTAGGGTTCTGCTTTGGTTAATTTGATGTTCTTTTGTTTAAATAAAAGGCCGGTTAACACGTACAATTAGAACTAATATCATTGGAAAGATAAATGGAAGATTAGCATGGCCATACATGCACAAGATGACTCACATAAATGAGAAACAGTCCATATTCTTTATTAGAAAATAAAATCATCATTCAGTAATAATATTTTAACGGAGTATTAGTCGTTTTTTTTTTGAAAATTATCACAAATAATACCTGAATTTTACCTCAATTATATAGTTGGTACATGAACTTTACCTCAATTATATAGTTGGTACCTGAACTTTACTTTTGATCACAACCAGTACTTGAACTTTTCTAGTTTATCCTAAATGGTATCTGCTGTCACATTTTATCCACATGACTCAAATTTCAGGGTTATTTTTGACAAGACTCATCCGTTTTCAAGGATATTTTGGACATAGCTCCGAGTTGTCCTAATTTGGAACTGAATAACTGAAGCATCAACGATCCGATTATCCTGTAATTTAAACTGGGAATACTAGACACCCAGATACATAATTCTATAAAATTACAGCTCCATCCAATGGTTCAAAAGAGAGAAATTGTCCACCGAAGAGCAGTGTTCTGCCCAGGAAACAGAACAAGCTAGCTAGTAATTAAGCCACTCTAGAATTTTTTTTATATTCTAGGGTAATTTGGTCTTTTGCTGTAAATAATGTCATTTTTTGACAGAAAATAGACGAAATTTAATAGTAGGTAGTAGGTACCATTTAAAAAGGGCAAAAATATCAAACTATAAATAGCAATTTTTTTTTTTTGCAAAACTACGTCCACATTCTTTAGACAACTACTACTTTTATACACATCGAGTGTGTAGATATTTCTTGTAATGATGAATTAGAAGAGGCTTTATCAGCAATAACAAAAAAAATACTTCATTTCTATCATCATGGATAAAAGATTTTTTTTTTTTGGGGGAGGGAGGGGAAGAGGATAACTATGCGAGTGTTATATATGTACATGATATAAAAAAACATCGAAGAAGATCAAAGTACGTTTAATCTTTTTGCGATGATGGCATGCACTTGATTTAAGTATTAGAATTTGATCACCTTTCTATCCTTCGCTTGATGAACGGAGGAATGTCAAAGGAGGTGTTGGGAGTGAAGAACTGTAAGGTCTCCCCTATAAGAGGGAAACCCATTGAACCTGGTGGAAGTTTTCCATTGCATTTTGGATTTCTCCACCTATAAACCCAGTGCGTAATGCTTATAATAACTAATGCCCCAATGCACAAACCCCACATCTTGCCAAATAATTATGATCGATCGATCAGTTCAAGATATATAGCTTCCAAGTTCAGGAGGCCGGAGATCTTGAACTGATGAGCAAAACAGAAGCAAGTGCAGGCTTTTATACTGAAGGCTAGAGGGGACATGATCTCAGCATGACACGTTTGCTGATGGACATGACGAAGTCAAAAGAGTCATGCCCTGGATACCTGGTAAGAGCATCAGCAGTGGGGACTCATTTTTTGGACTCAAATTTGAGTCCAAATTAGCCGGAATAGTGATATGAGTCCATCTGAATAGTGTACAAAAGGACTTACTTTTATCGGGTGCTGCAGTGGTGCAAGACTCATTTATTTTAGGCTCATATTTTGGGACTCATATTTGAGTCTCAAAATATGAATCATCACCACTGTGACACATATTTGGACTCATATTTGAGTCCAAATCTCTTTATGGTTTGCACATGGAGGGGACCCCACAAATGAGTCCAAAACAATATAGGTCCAGTCTTGGCCTATATTTGTCTAAAACTGGACCTATATTTGAGTCTCAGGCAAATATAGGTCCATTTTACTCAAATATAGGTCCATTTTATTCCGACCCACTGTGAGTAAGATTCTTGTCTTTTGGACCCAAATTTGAATTTTGGACCCAAATTTGGGTCCCCATTGTGGATGCTCTAAGGTGGGTTTTGCAAAAACGTCCCAGATTATACTCAGCCCCAACTAATTAAGATGTGAATCTACAAATTCACTCTGTGATTGACGTATTTTATTTTATAATTTTATAATCTAATCATTTGTAAATTATCATTTATATATCATATTTACAAAAAATTAAGGACAAAAATCATTTTACCACTCTAGATTTTAGACAAAAAATTATGTTAGTTTCTGCTGTTTTAATTAATTTCATCAACAATACTTTTGTACTTACTAATTTGATCAGTCTAGTCCATTCCGTCAATTTTGAGCGTTAAGTGTTGACTTGACTTAAATCATTGTCATCGCTTCATCATCAAAATGTGAGTCATATTTTGAGTAACATCAACACTTAACGATAAAAAAAATTGAGGGGTTAAACTAGACCAATGAAATTGGTAAGTACATGAGTGTTGTTGATGAAATTGAAAAAAAAATTAGGGTGATAAATTGAATTTAGTTTTAAAAAGTAATCTAATCGGAGATTATTTGAATGTACACATGGTCTTGCTATTATCAAATCTCTTTCATTCAAGCTCTCGTTTTGGTTAAAAATGATTGATACCTAAAGGAGGGATATTTAGGATTATTAGTCTTTTGCTTAAAATTAATGACAAAATTCTCTATTACTCTCTAGTATGAATTTAGGATCTCTTGAATTGAATTTTGTTTCTGTTTTGGAAAATTTAGAATGATTATTTTAATTTGGTTGAGAAAATAAGGTTTTGTCACTTTGTGCTTTCTAAGTTTCTAGAATGTTTATTTACTTTGATTGTATGGTGTGTGTGATACTCAAATGTAGAATGTGTTTTTTTCATATCCCAAGTGGTTTGCCTATGAAAGGTTCAAGGAGACCACTATTAAGCACCTGAAAGTTACTGGTGTAATTAGAGGAGTTCCTTCATTGATTTTGTACATTATTCCACATTTGAAGTAAAATATCACTCAATTCCATTGGCTGAAATTTTGTCTTTAGGAAGGTGAGTGACGCAGCTAACGTTGGTGTACCGGGCAGACCAAGGGGCATCCCATGCGATTGATTGCTAAGAAAGCTCTCTCTCTTTTGTTGAGAATGAGATTTTGGATGGCTAGAAGAAGTTTGTTACACCTGTTACTTAATTATTTCAAGACTACTACTGGGCCCTCCGTAGGCATATAGATATTGGCAATCCTTTTGTGAACAAAACACAACCTGTGACTATTTCACCAAGGCCTGCTAAAATGAAGTCTGAAGGTCCAAGTCCAAGAGAAGACCCGACATGATCACATGGTACTCATGTAATATCATGCATATGCATCTCATCATTTTTCACAGAGGATAGCAGTATTACTTCCTATCATATTTCCCAGAATTATGTCTTGTGACAAAATGTTCTTAAAAGTTGAGTTTTATCTTACCTAGGTAGGGTTTATCTTTCCAAAAATACCTATGCTTTTGCTAAGGCTTTGTCTGGTCTGTAAGGAAAAGATGTTTTGCTGTGCATTGGTCATATCAACCTTTTGATAGAGAGTGCAAAACATTTTGCCTTGTTTTGTGGAAAAGTTTTACTTTTTCCTTTTCTTGGTTTCATAAATGGTTTCAACTTGTTTCTTAGCTTTGTAAAAGGTGTTGAACGGCTTGATCTTATGGGCTCTCGTGCTGTCTCTGATATGAGCATTATCTAGCCTATAAATATGAAGCAAGGTGCTCCTTGCTTGGGTGGTTGTTTTGGTTGGTTGTTCTTGTGTGAAAATTGTCATAGACATTTTCTGAGTTTTCATTTATCTTGCATTGTTCATTGTGTTGCTCTAAGTCTTCCTTGTTGACTGTAAATCTTAGAGCTTGAACAACAACTTTTTTCATAAAACTCATATTGCATTTGCATACCATGAGATTGTGATTGGTAGTGCAACAACCCGAGAAGTCTCCATGAAGAATTAGTTAGGTGATAGCTATATTCTGAGGTTGGAACTTCTGGAAATTTTCAAGTGTAAACACCTAGAGACAAGTGAGGTAGAACAAGGTCGTAGACTAGGAAGAGTCTAGGAAGGATAGAAGCGCGGCTAACTATCCCAGGTTGCTACAAACTTGTAAGAGGTGTTGTATTACTTCTGGAAACTTTCATGTGTAAGCACTTAGAGACAGGTGAGGTAGAACAAGGTCGTAGACTAGGAAAAGTCTAGGAAGGATAGAAGCGTGGCTAACTATCCCAGGTTGCTACAAACTTGTAAGAAGTGTTGAATTACATAGTGGAAAGTTTGCCCTTCAAGAGTAAGGGGCACGCAGTTTTTCTCCCTGGATGCAGGGTTTCTGCGAGAACAAAAACATCTTTGTGTTGTTTATATTTACTGCAACTTTACTTTATATAATCGTTCAATTGTGTTTCAGGATAGACACAACCATTGCTATCCCTGAGAACAATTTAATACGAAAAAGTTGTCATTGTCCTATTCACCCCCCCTCTAGGACCTTCACCCTCAATCCATTCTTCGATCACCATCCAGTACTTGCTAGTTGCTACTAATATCTCCATTTCAAACCTCGTGAGGGAATACCCGTCCACCTGCCGACACCGGACAGAAAAGTATATATGGTCTTGATTTCTTCTTTTTTGTTGGGAAAATTTTACGGACAAGTTTAAGAATCAAGTTGCTTTCTTATCTAGTACGTACCCTCCTGCCACACCACCCACTTAGCGCTTAGTAGAATAGTAGGAGCGTTTAGCTCCACACCTTAGATGGTGGTCTGAGACTAGAAGTTTTGCACAAATATATACTAGTAATTTCTCATATGTATTGTAAAAGAGAAATTTTATTCACACACCTCTATATATTAGATACACACCCCTTTTTTCATACAATTTACATTAGACTTTGTGGGTACGTAAAATTACCAAAAGAGATATTTATATATTAAAACTAAAGAAACATAGTTGAAATAAATATCAGAAAACAACGTAACGTAATAGATTCTATTACTGTTTCTCAACCCTTAAGCGAGGTATAACTTCTCCATCTTTGATTGAATTTGATTGACTTCTACTTTGAATTCAAATGATAGATGTACAATAACACTCTTAGGAAAAAAAACATGGAATTCCCTTATTTTTTATTTAATTTTTAATTACATCTAGTGATCAAGTCTGTTTGCTTACATACCAAGATTCATTGAATTTCTATTTTTTATTTTTTTTTTATTTGGGAATCATGGAAGTGCGAATAGATATAATTTCTTACACATTTTAGTCCCATACAAATAACAAATATCAAGAATCTAACACAATTTTTAATTCTAAGCACATAATATACATACATATAGTATATTCATCTTATTATACCTCACCTTCAGATATTATTAATCAATCATTATTATAAATAATTAACTACAATCCAATTTAAACAAGTATTCCAACTTTCGTATAATTTTCACATATTATACCAATATTCACAACGCACCGTATATTTCATTTTATTTAAACATAATAACCTTTAAGTTTTAATATAAATATTTAGATATTTAAATAATATACTTCAATATTCTATAACGAAAAAAAATAATTTTATTGTGATCGAGAGTTGATTACAAATTGGTAACAAGAAGAGGAGACAAAAATAAGATTTTTGTAGAGAAGTGGCAAATACAGAGAGTTTAAGAGAAAGATCAAGATGGGTGTGAAAAATAACCTCAAGCCACAGAAGATATCGACAAGCTAATGAAAAACGGCCAAGGGAGCAACAAAGAAAGTCAATGTCCCTTCAAATTGAAACCTTCAACATTGGTGCAGATGAGTGGATACTTAAGGTTGAGTGGAGTACACAATCAGGCCCATCATATCTTGAAGGTCATTCTTATGGGAGGTAACAACGAAGAACAACTTATTGGTTAATATGTCAAAAAAAGAGAGACCCAAGGAATAGATACAACAAGACAAGACCAATAAACACAACAGAACAAATCAAGTGGGCTGTGTTAGGGATAGGGCGGGAAGGAAGCGAACTGAGACACAAATATTGAGCCTGGAGGCAAACAGTGGCGACTATTTTGGTGTCATCCCTTCGCTTCGATACTTACTCCCGTACTTTCAGGATGCACTACAAGCAAAAGTATTTTTCCCTTTCGGAGGGAATTAGTGAAAAAACTTCAATGTTGCTAGTTTACATGTCAAAGCGGAAATACACGGGCCTAAGTTAAAGATCTTGGGGTAATGTTGGGGTTATTGTAGTGAATTAGCCGAAAGGTTGAACAGTATTTCGAAACCACGGTTTTGTGTAAGTGGCATATGTAAAAAGTCGAAAAAGCAAGGCAACTTTGCAACGGCAGCGGGGGGAAAGTTTATTCGGATTGGAAGTTTAGGGATCCAACCTAAGGAGACTATTTGAAGAGCCTGCTTTTGAACAAAATATATGCATATTCTAAGGAGATAAATTACGAGACACTTGGCGAATAAGTATAAGGAAAGTTTGGGGAGGACAAACAAAAAGCACTTGGTGCGAGAATTTCGAACGGTAAATATTTATGTATTGTCTTATTTCAATATTCATGTTGTTGTCTTTACTTACTTTACTCCCGCACCTTACAAGGCAGGGCACGCAAACTACGAGAACTAAACTTGACTTCAAGTACGGGGTCACCATTATTGTGTTTACATCACATTGAAATTAAGGCTTCATTTGAAAAGGGGGCTTTGTGCAACGGTATGAAGGATTGATAGGATTTGTGTCATTTCGCATTGAACAAGAGGTGGAAGGGAATAGGTAATTTAAATTAATCGTTTAAGTGTGATATATTTATTCATGTATGTTAGAAGCTATATTAATTTATTTATATTACACAAACACGCGATAACTTGGACAAGAACTGCATTAGCGGCTATCGGAAAGGAGCGGCACGGCTGCGACTGGTTGGGTTCCTCCCGACGCACTGGGAAGGTTGAAACGACAACTAAGGAAGACCGAACGAAAAGGCATGAAAAACCTTAGACGCTTGCGGGGGCGAGTACAAGAGGGAAACAAAGCAAACTTGGGAAGATCGAGAGTGGACCAGCACCTACGGAACGGAAAAGACAAACAAAGGGCCAAGAAGGACGAGCGCCCCAGGGGTTTGAGTTGTAGGGCGTGCACCGACAAGAAGGCACAAACAGGCAAAACAAGGTTGTACAAAAAAGTAAAAAGTAGGTTCTAGGTATTTTTGTTTATTTAATTAATAAAAAATTAATCTATAATTTGTCACAATTGTCTTTCATAATTAAATGAGTTTTCAAAGTTTTTTAATCTTCTAGGGCCATTTTATATCAAAATTTTAAGTGGTTAACAAGACCTATAGAGATATATAGATATATATATATAATTAATTCCCTTCCAAATATATAGAGAATAAATTAAGGATTGTCTCATGAAATGAGAAAAAAATAATAAGTCTTTGAGACTAATCCACTTCCCCTGCCTACGCAACAAAGCTTAGATCAATTTGACTTGATCATCCGAAAATTAAGAACTTAGAACAAACGCAAATATTGGAACAAACTAAATTTCATCTCTTTATACCCAACCACCAATAGATTCCAGAACTTGGGAGTTGGGAATCAGATATCTTGAAGATTATGGCATGCCATAATTTTTCCTCCTCCTTCCCAGGAGGCCTAACCGGTCAACCCTATACAGCTTCTTCAATATTCACATGAGCACGTCACATTCTCAAGTCTCATGGTCTTCTTTTCCAATCAATTGACTTTCAACGTCCCTCATGTTGAAAAATCGGTTAGAATGGGAAAACGACAATAATAAATAAGGCACAACACATCAATAGAATCACACATAGAGATAAGAACATAAGAACAAAAGCATAACGTGGTTCAGCGAATGTGCCTACGTTTACGGGATAAAAAACAATTGTCTACTATATTAATAATGGGTACACCAATATTATCAAGTCTCTAACAAATTTGATGAACAACCAGAAAGAATAAGAAAAAAACTGACACGAAAATTGGCCACCCAATTAATCCAAATATTCACATGGTCAAAAGAATAAAGGCTTAGTGTAATTATCTAAGGCTTGGTGCAATTATCTATGGACTTGATGCATTCATCTTATTTATTTTATATGCTTAGTTCAAAGTTATTAATTAGATTCATGTATGGTTCTAAGTTTGAAATCATGTATTGTCATTAATTAAGGATGAACCTATTCATGGAGGGTTGTTCCATGACTACTATTTAAACTCATCTTCATGAATGAAAAGAGGAACTCATATTTTAAGAAAATACTTATAAACTTGGCTTAGTGAAGAAAGCTTCTTCCTATCCTTAAACACTTATCTCTAGGTGGATTCCTACGAGTGGCGAGTTTTATCCCTTGACTCTTATCTTCTTGGTGGATTCCTTGAAGTGGCGAGCCATTTTCTATCAACTCTTATCTCTCGGGTGGTTCCCTTGAGTGGCGAGTTTTACCCCCTCCAAAACAAGTCATTTTTCCGATGTCAAAAACCAACAAGAATTACAAATAATTTTACATCAATAAGGACTAGGAATAATATATTATTTCCCTATTGGCATTTATCCATCGGTAAGAATCTAAAACCTACTGGTAAACCACTTCTTGTCTCGCAACAAATACTAATTGCTTTAGGACAAATTCATGGGCTGAACCTAACAGTTTAGTCTAATTTGTGGCTTGCACGTACAAATTTTCATTCATTACTGAAAACAGTTTAGTCTAATTTGTTGCTTGCACGTACAAATTTCCACTCATTACTGAAAAAATCTTCAAAGACCGTTCAAAGGCTTTGAATCTTCAAACCCTGTAATGAAGCAATAGAGCTTGCCATACATTATTGAATCTTCAAACCCTATAGCAAAATGTTCCTCTCTCACCCACATATATGACCATGGATTAGATGTAATCATTTCTAAAGCCACAAGTCGTTTTCGACTTGTTTCTTTTCACAGATTACGACAAGAACCAAACTGATTATGACCTTAATACTTATTAATCAGTAGACTTGTGTTTACTTAATATGAAAATTCAACTTTGTACATTTCTAGCTATTCTTCAACAGCTCAGTAGTAAATGTACTATTATTCCATGATGTTGATAGTCAAGCTCACCAGTCAGCTATTTGAATATTTGATTTAAGCTTTTGGTTGGAAAAACTCTTCCTTTTAAAGAAATTTATATTTTTAAAATTGTCGATATATTCAGGATGAGTACGGATCATGGAACACATTGTTTTACACATATAAATACTCTTTTTTTTTTAGAATAGCAGAAAACTTTATTAATCAAATGAGGATTACAATCCTTAATATGTGCATCCTATGAATGAGCAATACAGACCACACAAGCGACCTAATCGATGAGTCGAAATCTAGAACTCCAATCGATGATTCGAAACCTAGAACAATACATACACCGTGCATTACTGTTGTCAGCCAACAAAAAAAATTCCGGCAAGTATTGTCATTGAGACCAATGAAACCAATCTAGCTCAAGGATAACCCATGAAAAAAGAAAGTAAAACCACAGTCGAAACTTGTGTGCAACAACTAAATAACGGTTAGCATAACCCAAAAACCATTTTGTAGCGTCCCAAAGATAATTACCAACAACAGAAATTGAACTATTGTCATGATCTTGAGACCTGTGAAATAAATCGATCTGAACTGCTTTACAGAAAAGCAGAAATTCAGCAAATTGAAATCCACCAGGATCCCAAATTGAAATCCTCACCTTAGTCCTCACCAACGAACTAGCCAAGAACGCAACAAATCTGTATAGTCGAAGCCCTCGGTGATGGACTTCTCCTCTAGTAAAGCTACCAGCAAGAAACATCATATCGTGATGATACAGCCATAGTAACCATGAGAATTGGAATCAAAGAAACAAACTCACTAGATCTATGGCCTGAAAGGACCATAGAATGACGACGAATGATTTATACATATTTTATGTATAAAGAGCATTCATAATTACTTGTTTTATGCTTTCCTTAGCACCTAATAATGTCACTTACCCTTTGTTATCTCTTTTTATAGGTTCGGACCGGGAGAAATGGAACTTGAAGAAAATGATGCACTTTGGAAGCTTTTAAAGGCGCTTTCATGGAGCAACCAAAAAGTCAACCGTGACTTTGGAGCTCAAGATTCCAAGATTGAAGCCTTAGAAGTGAAGGACAGCGATATCCCGGAGTGGAGACCAAGAAACCGAAAAGTCAACTTTCGGCCCGGAAAGTCAACCGAAGTCAACCGGGCCCACATGGTCAACCCCGAGGTCAACCCCGAAGGCATCACACAAAGACTCATGGAAGACTTTCCCACATCCACTAGGAGAGCTCATTTGATTGGTTGAGCCACATTGGTGGTGAGTAGATATTCAAATTCAAAAAGGGGACAAAGCATTTAATGCTTATGCCTTAATGTCCATACACTTCCCTAACTACCCCATGACATTTAAGTCTTTTTGGTTGAGTTAGATCTACACTTTGGGCCCTAAGATCTTTCCCCATTAATCCTAGCCCTTCATCTCCTTATATATATTCTAAAACCTCTCATTTTCATCATTCACCAACCCTAGACACCACAAATTCCCAAAATCCTCTCTAGTTTCCATTTTGCCTTTCCTTCATTTTTGCATTTTCTTCACTTTTCCTGTACCGGACGACCGGTCGCCATATCGACAGTTTTGGTTCTTCCTCCATTTTCCACCATTTCCTCACTTCATCTCTCATACCTTACTTCATCAAACATCCTCTACACACCTCCCACTACATCCACAAACACTTTTCCATCCCATTTCACCATCCTCACTCATTCTCACATCGGATCTCCTCATCCAAGGAAAGGGAGCTTGGTGCAAGAGAGGGCGGGATCAAAGGAGCAGGAAGAAGATAGACCCTGGTGTAGCAGGCGGGATTCTTGGCACCTTTACCCTATCTACTCTTTTTGCCTTTTGCTTTCTGAATGAGGATTTGAGTACTCTGTGTATTGTGGTAGTTTGAGATTGGGGGCTGGGTGTGGGCAGAAGAGGTTAATTGATTTATATATCTATGCTTGAGATTTTGATATGGATATGTTATTGCCTACTTTAAAAGTGTTGAATGATGTTTAGGAAACTTACTACTTCAAAAGAGTGTTTGGTTGTTTGAATGTAAGTTGTAATTGTGTGTATGGTTTGACAATGAATGTGGGTTGTTTGTTTGAACTCTAGGTCTTGTGTGCCTTAGTTTAGTTTGGAACCTGTGGCTTAGTTGTTAGACTAAGAGACTTTGTGAACCGTGGAAGTACTAAGAAAAGAAGGGAACTAGAGGTGGGTACGGGACTAATAAACTCACGCATGTTTTTTGATGAAATCAACCATGGATTTGGGTTAGGTGACAAAACCCCCTTTCACTAATCACAAGTTTCAAACCAAAGTGTTACTTTTTTTCTTCTTACTTTAATTTAAATTGTGTTTCTGATCACTTATCACTACAAAACCAATCAAGTTTTCATCTACAGTCCACTATGCACACCCCACCCTGACCTTTGCCCCCCGCTTGTGGCACCCAGCCGGTGGAGCCCCACACACACCCGCACTCCCTTTTGACACACTGCTGGTACCAACGTAAACAACGAACATAGTCGCCCTTAATGCCAGAACCCATCGCACAGACCTCGAAAGAGACGACGACAACAACTAGATTGATCGTCGACAGATGTCGACACTGGATTGAACGCCCTCGATGACGTTGCTGCAAGCCCCCACCATGATGGCGGCTAGGGTTCTTAGTAGTATTCCAAATTAAATTTCCTTCATCTCAAGTAACAAATACAAAGAATTGTTCACATATAAATACTCTTCTCTTTAGCCCTTAGATCTAAATGCATCTAAATTACTTGTTGACATAATGTGGCAATGACATGGAAATTTAAATTAATTCTCAATAAAAAAAAATTGGGCTTATAAAAAAATTAAAACAAAACAACAAAGACGGATAGGAGATCAAAAATTCAAAACAAATTCTAACAATGATTACAACAATTTAATGTGGTGATAATTATCAATCATCATAAGAATTTTTTTATCAACTACCAAGAAGCGGCTAGGGTTTTCTCTCAAAACCCTTGCACCCTAGCGGTGGCGGCGGCAGTAGGGGCTTTCTTTGGGTCTTTGCCTATCGTGTTCGGATCTAGTATAGGAGGTCTTTATCTTCCTCTGAGTTCCCATAATCTTTTCCTTCTCTGTCGGTAAGGTTTTGGGTGTTTGTTTCTTCTCTCTCTTTTCGGTGGCTGTGGAGATGGCTTGGTAGGGTGTTGCGGCTCTGTTCAAGGCTCCTTGCTCACAACCTTCGAATCGTGGTGAAGTTATAGTTGTTTCTCTAGTCGTGATCGGTGGCGATAGTAATCTCTTGTGCTGGTTAGGGTTGTTGGAGTTGGTGTAGCTACCATGGATTGTTGGTGTCGGAGGCTGCCGGATCTGCTCTTCCGATCTGCACGGTTGCTGCTCCTACTATTCATGTATGGGCCATTGGTGTTGGCTTGCTCTTGTTGGACTTTGGATGAGGCTTTTGGGCTTGATTGAGAGTCTAATAGGGTGTGTGACTTTCCGATGGTTTGGATTCTAATGGAGGGTGTTTTGCCACCCTCGTCTATTACTTAGTAATTTGGTTTGGCCTACATTGATGACGTACATCGTCGGGAATGCTGGTCTACGAGTCTCTAATCGTACCACAAATACGTGCTCGGCGGTTGGTTTCTCTTTAGTTATGGTAGTTTTGCTTGATGTATTTCATTTGTGTGGACTCATTTGAATAAACGAGCAAAAAAGTATTAATGAGCTGTACTGTTTAGTTTTCTAGTTTGTCTGGCCATCAGAGTTTGAGTTCAGGTCTAGAAGTTGATGTAACATACCGTTTTTTGCCATGATTAATGATTATCATCTGATTTCTCCAAAAAAAATATTCAAAACAAAGGAGTGGCTTTGAAGGATTCGAATACTGGATGGCTGCAAGCTCTGGCCTGGGTTGAGGGAGAGAGAAGAACCAAAGAGAGAATGAGAAAAAAAAAATAGTGGTCGCGACTCGCGAGAGAGAACGAATTCAGGAAGGGATATGATGAAATAAGACGGGAGGGTGGATTGGTGGTTCGCTGTGAAGAAGAAGATGTGGGGATAGATGGGCGTGCAAGAATCTTAAAACTGAAAGATGGCCTATAAGTATAATTAAGAAAAATTAGAAAATTGAATTGAGTTTGCAAGATCTGGAGAGATGGGCATGCAAGAATTCACATTTGGAGTTCCAAAGAGAAGAGAAAGTTAATTAAGAAGGACGAAAACAAAACAAGAAAGAGCATAGATGATTTTTTTTTTATCAGATCATCTGTTGCTTTGATGTTGATTGGGCTTTTGGGAATTTTTTTTTACTTCTAGCCATTGAGTTATGTAATGAAGCATCATATTGAAATCAAAGTAGATCTGAGCATAGAAATTATAGCAGAGGATCGCAAGACTATGAAGAGCTGCAGAAGGAATATATCCTTGGTTCTCAAAGTTCTTTCTGGGTTTAATTAATTTGTTTTTCTTTGCTATGTTTTCATTTTTGAATATGAAAGGATATATTTTCTCCCACTATAAAAATTTCATAAAACATAAAATGAAATAGATTGAAAAGCAGTGGAAGCATGAATTTTAATGGAAACAAAGTCTGAGAAGGGAGACGCGTACGGAGGAGAAGAGAGAAAGAATAGATATATAATCATATAAACCTTAACCTCGGGAGAAAATATATATTTCTTCAATTTTTTTTATTTTTCGTTTAATTTTTATTTTTTTAGATTTATTAAATATAAATTTGTTTATTTTTTTATTGAGAATTAATTTAAATTTTCATGTCATTGCCACATCATGTCAATAAGTAATTATGACCATTAGATGCATTTACATCTAAAAGCTAAAAAAAATAGTATTTATATGTGTAAAATAATGTGTCCCATAATCTGGACCCATCCAGGATATCATATATTTTAGTCATTAACTCTAGTAATAATTTCATGTTTTAATCATCACCAGAAACTAAAAACCATTATCATTTGGAATTGGGTTTGTGTATATGTTATGCAGCCCATAGCCCACAAATAAGCCCACCACAGCTTGGGCCCTCTCTCTCTCAAATGATATCTATATAATTGTTTATATTTATATAATTGCTATATTTGTTATAATTCCTAAAGTGAGCTTCTTCTTTCACTTTGGCTACTTGAATTCATTCTCATTTTTTCGAGTATATTATTTGAACCACCTATTCAACATTTGATCTTTAGGACATTATGTTCTAATTGTCAAGATGAGCCACATGTTTTGTATCTATCCATGAGATCCATTGTTCAAATTTATGAATATTTTCAAATCTCATGTTCTAATAATTTTTTTATATGCCTAATAATTTATTGTTTAGAATATCATGTTCTAACATATTATGGATCTTGATCTATTTCATCTTGAAATATCAACGAGTCATATGAGTTTCGATTATATGATTCTTAACCATGACATATTGATACTCAAATCTATCAATATTATATTTATTATGTAATTATCAATTTCACCATTATTCTTTGTGAAAGATCTAACTCACCATATGAGTTTTTTTTGTAAATTATTTCAATTAAATTCTATAAATCATTATGCATTATTGCATATGGCGGTTACATTTCAATTTTATTACTTACTATTTATTTCAATTGTAATAAACTAAAATATTAACTCGAATTTATATTTATATGTGGTGATGAATTTGTAATCAAAAGAGATCGAAACCTCTTGTTTCTTGATTCGATTACATGAGGACATTAAATTCTTCAAAGGTTATACAATAACCAAAAATTAAAGTTATGGAATCAAAACCACATGTTTCTTGATCCAATTATACATAAGGACTTAAAGTTCATACTTGCTCCTATTTATGATTACATGAGAACCTCACGTTCCATCCATTTTTAGGACATGATGTTCCTAATTGTGTAAACTCAAACTCAAGTTTTGAGTATAGTATTTGGTCACCAAGTTTTCTTACTTTCATTAAAGTAAATGTTTTATTTTCATATGGACCACAGTCCTCAACTCAAAATTTGAGTATACCATTTTGGCCAATAAAGTTACAATTATTGATTCAAAATAAACAATAATATGAGCCTCATGTTCATATCTAATTAAATTTGAATTATAGATGTTTATTATCAAGAGTAATGACAAATAAATTTATTTTATTGCATTAAGTGCAATTATGGCAACAATCGTTGCGATTGCTAATATCTTACAATTAATGCTTATTAAACATATTTTAACAAATCATATCAAGAGCTGCAGATCTTGATTGATGGCTCCGGCAGAGCTTTTATCATGTTTTTTAATATGAAATATTTTTGCATTAAGTACCTCCAATACGGGTGTTATATGGAGAAAATTTTCATCACATTTGGAATGTTTTAAATATCCATAAGTAAATTAAATGTATCATGAACTACATGTTCATTGAGCCAAATACATTAATTTTACATGACCAATTGTGCCATTCTGAATCTACCATGATGTGTAAGATTATTTACAGACTTCAATGACATTTATTGTTTAAGTATAAATATCATTTTGTCATACAATCGTGATTGCAAAATTTGCTCAAAATTCAATGACCATTATTTTTCGCACAATTTACATGTTGTCACTTTCGTGAGACAATCCTCACACCATTAGGGGGAGTAAAGATCGTTCCTGACGAATGATGAGACATGGTATGAAATCTTTATCCACCATGTCTGATTTTAATTTTGAAGAAAAGTCCAATTAAATTGAAAAGGTGATATTTTATTTTTGACCTAAAATTAGTTTGGGTTCGCCACCCACCAATAAATATCTTACATTCAAAGAATGTGATATCTTTAAATACATGTTTTGAAAATGGTCAAATATGATAATCTTCCCGCCGTTAGGGGAGGAAAGACTAATGTCATTGACAGAACAGTGTGACTTCATGTGAAAAATATCCACTAAGTCCAAAGTTTTAACTCCCTTAAGTGAAGATCATACAAACCCTATAACACTCTACATGAGGTTATGAGTACAAAATTCACATTCTCAAATAATTCATCTACGAGAGATGATTGTCGTAAAAATGACAATAAATTCCTTGAAAAGGCATGAGTACCCAATATCAATAAGCTTTTATAGCTAATGCATGCATATTAGAATGTGTGAGATATTTTATTGATGATCATTGATGATATATTACTTATGATAGCTACCGATATTTTATATTATTGACCAATATTCATCACGTTTCCTTTATCATTCAGAACTGGGTTTAAGTCCCTAGTATTTTAACTTGCATGTTCTGCCCCATAGCCCACAACGAAGCCCATCACGCATCTTCCCATTAGCGAAAACTGCTTTGGTAATAATGCCTCAAAGCTCATTTTAGTTCAAGTCCAAAGTGAGTTTGTTTTTATTGAATCTATAATTGTGTTTTTCATTTTTGGTTGAAAAAATCTGTAATTGTGTTGCACTGTTGAGGTACTCTCTCTCTCTATTTTTTTCTTTCTCAAGTGAAATTTCTTTCTATGAATAATGTAAAGACTTTGGCTTTTATCATTTCTGTGATGTTGTACTGCAACACTAACGACTTGTTTGTATTTAAGGGAGAAAGTAGACAGAGAAACAGATGATACTGAAACATTTTTACAGAAATGGTACAAGTACATCTTCATTTTGATGTATTGTATCATATGTCGAAACCTGTATTAATTTCTCTTTCATTTAATTTTTTTTTTGGTGTGTGCGTGTGTCCGCGCGCTTCCACGTACTCTCGATCAGTCTCTCACAACTGAACATTGCAAAAAAGAAATTGAAGTAGAAGCATAAAATTTTGTATGTGACCGACCTAAGCAAAATGATAATTGCTTTTCTCTTTGTACATATTCCAATTGTGATGTTGATCTGTGATCTAGCCATGTCACTTGCCTGTGTTTACGAGAAATGTTCAAGTATCTGGAGTTGAGTGCTGTTTCCTGATACTTGTATCTTTCTCCTGTACCCGAATGTGAAAACCATCTGGAAATTGTAAACCCGGAGTTCGGACTATGTTTCCTCCTCTGACTGCTTCAAACCTGAAAATTTTGGACATAAACATGTTGGTCTCTACTCTCTTCCCTTCTCTCTATCTAAGTTTAGACACTCTTAATTAAATTACCTGTACTTGGTCACTAAGCAATGAAGAAATACAGCCATTTGCACCTTAGCAAAGTCTGTTCCAACACAGAATCTCATGCCACCACCAAAAGCCATGAAATGTTTTGATGCACTTCTTATTTCCATTCCCTGCATTGCACCTTCCTCTTAGTACAATTGATTACTAGGAATAATGGTTAATTTTCGAGCCAAGATCAACTAGACAACCCTAAATGGTTATAAGCTTAGATGTTCAACTCACCTCCCATCTCCATGGATTGAAGGCCACAGGATCATCATACTTTTCAGGGTTTAAGTGTACGGCCGGGGGACAAACCATTACTGCCCAACCTGCTGGAATTGTATGTCCTGCATTCAGACCAATTGGTGTAATATGTCAAATTTGGATGATATTCATGTGTGTCACTGATTTTCTAATGTTGGAATTTACATACCTTTGAACTGCACCTCTCTTATTGCTTTGCGAAAGACAGCTGGAACTATATTTGCCAGTCTAACCGTTTCGTTGATGATCTGTATATATGTTGATATTGTTAGTTTGTAAGTTAGATCATTGAACAGATTTTGTATATTCCCTTTTAAGCACTGAAAGTATTAAGTGTGAGACTCACCTGAAATGTGAATGTCATCGATTTGTATTCTTTCCATGTAAGTCCAGAATCAGCATTTTCCCTTTGATTTAAGATCATTTCATGCTCTTCCTGTCATAAGCATAACATAGAAATATTAACAACATGGTAGGCTATAGAAATTAGTATGGTTTGAAATGCTTTGGGAGTTTGTTCAGACCGTTAATTTCTTTAGCACCAGAGGATGGTCTGAAAGTAACTTGATGGCTAATGTCATAGCTAGGGAAGTTGTTTCAAAGCTCGCGAAAAGAAGCACAAACATTAAATCCAGAAAAATTTCTTCCGTTAGGATTGTTCCCTCTTTCTTGAGTTCTTCAAGCACATGATCGAAAAAATCTATAGGCTGCTTTCGGGGTTTTTCTCGTCGTTCCTGTAGCAGGTTTACCAACATTCTCATTGCATTTTTCCTACCCTGAGAAATTGTTCAAGGTCAGCCAGCACCAAGACACTTGAGAGTTTTCAGCATCACAATTCAGTTTTAAACTAGTACTCATTAGCATATATTGTTCATGTTATGAATGATACTGGTGGAAAGATTAATGCTTACCTGCAAACATTTGTGATAGGCTGTTCCAGGGATGTCCACAGGGAACGATATCAATCCTCGTATGAATGCAACAAAGTTTTCCCTTAGATTCTTCTCCGAGCAATTTTCCGAGTCATAACTGATAAGTTTCTTTGCAGTGAGATCAAATATCATCTGCAAAAACCAAATTAATCAGACTTGAAGCATAATATTGTAGTCAAAGAGAAGAAGAAAAAAGGGTAGCCTGAAATTTACACTAGCAGATGCATCTTTTAATTCTGTTGTGTCCTCACATGACCATTGTTGTAATCTTCTGAGTGCTGCCTGTTCAATTTCAGGGATCATGTTTTTAAGGCTTTCGGGGCCAAAGAGATGCAGCACTATGTTCTTGAGGTATTTGTACATGACCCCATGCAAGTTACCCACATTTTGTCTCCCAAAAATCTCTGTGAAGGTGTCCGGGTATGAACTATGAAACAAATTACCCTCTTGTTGGAATACAAAGTAATTGAGATCCGGGTCTGTGGATACTATAACTGGTCTTCCCACCAAATTAGTCCTGAAAATTGGCCCATACCTGTAAATTGCAAAATGCAGAATATATACATGTTAAGATGGAAAAGAAGTATGCTTGAAATCTTTTAGACTAGAAAGTAGAGCTCGTTATCGGAATTTCACCTTTCCATCCTTTTCTTGATGAAGGGGGGAATATCTGAAGAAGTGTTGGGAGTGAAGAACTGTAAGGTCTCCCCTAGAAGTGGCCAACCCATTGAACCTGGTGGAAGTTTGCCATTGCATTTGGGATTCCTCCACCTATAAACCCAGTGAGTAATGCTTATAACAACCAATGCTCCAATGCACAAAGCCCACATCTTTATAAAACTTTTAGTTCCAAGTTCAGAGAAGATCTTGAACTGAAACAGCTAGCTTGAGAATACTATATCTAAATGTGAAAAGGTTGAGGTGCAAAGAATAGACAGGAATGAGAAGGGAAGTGCTGGCATGTATCTGATCAGCACTCATTGGAAGATCTTCTTAAATAGACAAGCCAGAAAATACAACTTGTCAGAAAAGTAATATTAATTTTTGAGCTTCTCCTTTTGTTTTGTGGTTGCTATCGATCTTTTTTTTAAATGATATATATATATAATTAGTTGGAGATATCTTAGAATAATTAATTCTGTCTGGAGGACACACTAATTTCAGCTTGTCAACGCACCTAGCTATGATATTGGTTCAATGAGAGCCTTGCATGACTGTGAAGCTTACTGGATGCTTCCTTTGGTTATATATAGTTATACACACTAAGCTGAAGAAGAAGAAGCAGCACAAGGCAGAATTCAGGCCCTTTTTAAGGAACAGGACTCTTCCCTAGATTTTGAGTAGATAGAGGTTCATAGCATGTGTCTAACTAAGCTTAGGCATCTGAAACCAACTACAACCGACCTTCAATTACTAAAATGTCGGAAATCTAATTCTGGGTTTTACTATATAAAACATCTGAAATCTTATCAATATCTAAGTTAAATACTACAGTATCTATGAGGTGATGTAGTTTCATTTTCTTTGCTTCTTCGTTTGTTAGAATGAGATCTTCTCCTAGATACTTGTCAGATGTTATCTTTGTAGTCTAAAGCTACCATGTCAAACTCTCAATCTTATTGCTTGCATCAATGGTGATCTCAAATTAATGGACTCAATCTTATTGCTTACATCAATGGTGATCTCAGTGGAGTGTTTAGAGGTGCTTACAGCTACCATATATGACAATAAGCTTTTGAAATTTCATTTCATTTTAATTATGATATATGGAATTTCAAGATGTAGCTAAGCTAGTTGATCAAATTAACCCATTTCAAAACATAGAGCACCACCCCCCATTGAGCCAAGCACTAATTGGGATGCAACGACTACCAACACAAACGTAGGTATAGGTCACTGTGGATCATGATTCACAATTATGTGCAATTACATTATAGAATGTCTAATCCTCTCTCTCTCTATAGGAGGAAAACTTAATTTACAAGCTATGGCACCTGAAGAGGGGAAATTCTGCCGTGCCCCGAACATGAAGTGTTCGGGCACGTGGCAGCTCTTCAGCCCTTGGATGCCCATCTGCCCCACCCAGCCCCCCTGCAAATGCATCATCTGCCCCACCTTTCCCCTGCCCCGCGCACTGTAGATGCACCCCCTGAAGAGATCAAGGTAATGTTTCCCTGCCAGGTATCTGTCATATTATGTTGTTCGACTGTTTTAGCCATGCAGGCATGCATGCACTAAAATATGATTTCTTAACTCAAGATTTATCAACGACATAACTTATTATTAGATTGTTTCGAAATGTAACTTTTATTTATCAACGACATAACTTATTATTAGATTGTTTCAAAATGTAACTTTTATACTTGCCGGATATCTTTCATATTATGTTGTTCGATTACGTAGATTCAAAAATGACTTCACATACATAAAAATCAATGAATTATGTTAACAGTTCGCCAATATCATAACTATCAAACTACCTGACAAGAAAATTTAAGCATGCTTAGAGCTAGAAAGAAAACAACTACATCTGCAGCTGGTTGTTGATTATTCTTTTGACTTGTTAAACCCAATATTCTACCACACTAACGTGTATTTCAGATTTTCATACAAGATACGAATAATACGATGACACAGTTTGCTCAACTGCTTGACATACACAGGTTTGAAAGGTCTCGTACTTTTGAGGTTATAAAATACTAGCTTGTTCTCTATAATAAACAGTATAAAAGGAATTTCTATGAGATCAAGACTAGTTTCTGTTATTTTAGACCTTTTAGTATGGTTTCCTGTCTTGATTCTACAAGGGAAAAAAATCTGGGGGTGGGAACCTAATCAAAAGGGTCCAAATCTTGAGATCCCCCATGTTTAAAATTAGTTTCAAAATTCAATTATATAATTAGATGATAACACCCTCATTTTTGTCTTCCAATCTGACAGTGTAAGATCAATCTGGTCGGTTTATAATCACAGGGTGGCAATTCAAGTAGGTACTATGTGTTGGTGCCATTACTCATTAGCCATCATTTTTATATCTAGGGTTTAGTACTTAATTGGAAGAAACAAGTAAACAACTAAGAATGGTATGGTCAAACCTATCTATAAGCTAGGTCTAACTTAAACTCTAGCTAGCGTGTTGTTACCACACAATTTGGTTCCCCGTTGTATTTTAAGTAGCAATCTTATGGTCTGAAAGGAGGGGTGCGACCGCACAGAGTTTCCGACTTGAGAGAGAGAGACTCTAAATTTTTGAAGCTCATTATTTTTAAATTTAAGTGTCAATGTTCTCATATAAGATGTTCATTAATAACTTAAATTTCGTTGCTTTTAGTTCGAATTTAAAGTATTTTGAAAGAGAAAATGTTCTCAGATATTCGATAATGCATGGTATAACAATATAATGCATTCTTAGATATTTGATAAAAGAACATTAGGATATCGAAACAAATAGTTTCTTAATTGATGATGCTTGGTTTTTGAGTTACTCGAGAAGGAGAGGATTAAGAAGTTGTGCATTGGGAATGTATTATGAGTCAACTAATCAGGAATAGTAGGAATGAGTCAAATGGCTAAACGGCCTTTTACAGTTAAAACAGGTGGCCTAAATTATCAGTCAACACCTTCCCTAAATTATGCTACGACTATGGACCCCTTTTGAGATAAGGACTCGAGCCTTACGAGCACCAATTATGTGGAATTGTATAGGGCAAGGTTCCCACAAATTTTTATATTCATGCAATGTAATTAAGTTGAAACTTGAAAGGTTAGTGCTCCAATCAGAGTGTTCAATCAAACGTGATACACATTACCAAGTGAGTAAATAATCAATTTCAAAATTTCGTGGTTTGTTGGTAAAGAAGTTTTTAGGATTGCAACAAAAAATGGTTGCAAAATTTTGGAAAAAAAGTTCAGAGATTACTCTTCATGAAACTTATTCTTGACATTGAAGAAAACTTAATTATGTACCATTAATCAATTGTCTACATATACATAACTTGGATTGTACGTATATACATTCGTGTGTGTATTATAGAACTACATAGAATTTCCTCTATTGGTCCCCAAGCTTTCAATTATATTTTTACATATGACACGATGAACAAGAGATTATAAAACACTAATTGAGTTATACTTAATTACTCGACTTATTTAGATTTAATTGCAACGATTAGTCTATTCTAAATATATATATTTAAGAAATAAGAACCCTACAAAGTGGCTTAAACCGTACTCAAGGTCTCAAGTTTCTCTAAGCGTCTAGTTTGTAGGGTCACATTCAAGTAATCAAAGACCCACTGTTCTTTCACTAAATACAAATTAAATTTTTTTTAAATAAAAAAAATTATTATTTTTTGCTTTTTTTTTTTTTTTTTTTTTTTTTAAAATAGATGTGATGAAGAGGGGTGTGGGGGGGGAGTCTCTCTTTTTTTTAGTTTTCTCTTTTTTTTTTTTTTTTTTATTGAACGAGAGGTAGGTTTTTTGCCCCCCTCGTTGTACATCTTTTTTAGTTCTATTAAAATAGTTTTAAAAAAAAAAAATAAGAAGTTTTATAGGTTTGCTTTGGACCTTTGGTGTTTAAGAAGTCTCGATTTGTCCACAAACAAATGAAAAAGTAAATTTTTTTACATATTTCTGAATTAAATTTTGTAAGAGGCCAAGTGTCATCTCTCTTCTGCCTAATCTATTTGTGAATTTGTCTTGGATTAAAATGATTTTTTGTTTTGAACTAAAATGTAGCTTGTCATGAGTAAAACCCCTCACTCCCTCACTTCATAAGTTCATATCTCTTGCAATATATGGTTTGAAGTTCCAACATATATAAGTTCATAGCTCTTCTGTTATGCACAAAGTTAATCAATTAGTAAAATGTTTGGCCATACAAATTAATTGATTAGTAAAATGAGTGACATACTTTTCTTATTCCACTTGTTGTATATATTTACATTTCTTGCACCATAAAGTTCCAAACATTACCCTGCACTATATTTCCACTAGATTAATCATTGCATAAAGCCATAAAATAACAAAGCTATTGAGCTAAGCAAGCTGGTGGTGTTTAAAAATACAAAGGTTGCCTTGTGAAACAATCAACTTAATTCCTATCAAATTCATGTATGCAATAGTTTGTTGATTCAGCTACACTGAAGGGCACATGTTTTATGTTCCTTGAGAAGGAATATGTCAGCTTAATTTTGCTTAACCCTGACCTCAAGCCTATTAAATTTGCACATTAAGGGAATACACTACTGGGATTCCTTGACCAAACTGATCAAACTGCATAGAACATGTTCCTTAGGGACTCCTAGCATGTATAGTGAGGGTTTATGAATCTTAAATGAATAATAATTGTGATTTAGTTTGTTCCAATGGTATTTCTCTTCATTGATATAAATGTAAAAGCCTTTTTTTTAATAGAATAATCAGTGTATTATATAGGGAACTAATGGGATTAATTGGGCTTTGCTATGGAAAATAGGAAATTGATGGGCTCTTTCTTTTTAAATGTCATGACCCACTAACCCATGTCAAAGAGTTGACCTATCTGTAAGGAATTAAGACTGTCTACTTGCGGAAAGTTTGATAATACAAAACAAAAGTTGTGGAAAGTTGGGCCATTCATGACGTAAGCAATGATGAATTGGAACTCTCCGTACTGTAGGACCCGTCACCCTATATTAAATATGTAATTTTTCAATAAAAATATGTCAAATGAACCTTTTAAACACCTTAACATTGAGTAAACCCTAAACCATACCATAAAACCGTAAGGATTTGTGTCCAATACTGAGGTGTTAAAAAAATTTCACTTGTCATATTTTTATTGAGAGGTCACATATATGACATGACGTGATAGTCATATCTAAAAAAATTTCTTCCTTATTTAGTGGCTAAAATTTAGAAATGTGTCAACCAACAGTCCAACATATATATTATTTGTTCTTCAATCCATGTATGAAACTAACTGGCATCATGTGGACATTTATGCCTCTACTACATTGATCTATTTTGGAAAGAATGAATTGAAAGGCTTTGTCTGGCTCTAGAAAATCCCCTGCTTAATTTTATTGAGATTTTGTTCTTAATACAGCCCACCCAAAAATTAAGGTATCCAGAAGAAGAAAAAGAAAACATAGAAATATTAAGGTAATACTGTCAAATGATTCATATGTAAATTCATTCCAGAAAATAGCAATCTGATTTGTCTCAAATAGAATGGAAACTATATTTGTGACAATCCTCTGTATTTATAATTAAAACAAATCACATCCAAATACAAAATCATACAGTAATGCCTACTATCATCTTAAATTCAATGAAGGGGGTAAATAGCATATTGACGGTAATTTCCCTTTCTGGCTTTCTGTACTCTTGTTTGGATGGGGTCAAAACCGTGTGAAATATCGTATCCCGTTCATACAAATCCTCTATGTTAACTTAGACAGGGGAAAACAAGAAATGAAACCCCATAGATGGCTGATGAAAAAATGTGTTTCAAAAGTAATGATCTTCCAATCCATCATGACCATAGCTTTCAACTATTGCAGCAAGCAGTTGAAGGAAGAGCCGATGCCGCCATGCTGCTGCTAGTCTTGGTGCTGCTAGGAATATACTGAGACGTTGAATGATCAGGGAGGGAGAAATTTGTATTTATAGAAAGTGATTATGATTTGCCATCTTGAAGCTTTGCACTTGATAGCTTTCTCAACTTTCTGTCGTGATTGAGCATTGCACTTACACTCTCAACCACCAA
Organism: Rubus idaeus; assembly: GCA_030142095.1. NCBI lineage: Eukaryota > Viridiplantae > Streptophyta > Magnoliopsida > Rosales > Rosaceae > Rubus > Rubus idaeus. The sequence continues at coordinate 7,625,387 of CM057969.1, forward strand.
AACAATCTGCAAAAATTCAGAGCACACACATCAGTAGAGAGGAATAAGCAAACTTTATAATAGATAAATAGTGGGATAGTGCTGGCGAATCAGTCATCAGTCATCAGTCTACCAAAAAAATATAAATTTAGAATGTAAATTATAGTCATCGGTCAACCAAGATTTAATATCATCAATGTAAATAAAATCCTACATATATTCACATCACAACTTTCTGTTATGGACTTATGGTTTATTTCATTTAATAGTAAGATCTTGTGAATCAACTATAGGAGAAAGGAAGTTAGATTTTTCCCCCATAGAAACTCTTATTTAAAATATCTGATTCTCTTAAGTTAATATGGAGAAAGAACAAACCTGCAAACACGCATAAGCCATTGCTGTTGCAAAATAGAAATTTGCATTTCCCGTGCCCTACATGTTTTAAAAAGTCATTATCTACAAAAACAAAACAACAATAAAAAATAAAATAACTAAATGAAAATTTCTCTAAATGTGACCCATACCCTCCATATCCATAGGTTGTGCATCACAGGGCTAAGGAGGGAAACCCCAACATAAACACAGAAGAGGAAGAACGAGAATTTCATATCTGCACATCATAAAGTAGAAGGTTTAACATGCCAAACCATGTCAAATGTATGGAGGGGAACAAAAAGAGAACTTACCTGACAGTTCATAAACAAACCAGCCCAACAAACCAAAGTACAGAGCTGAATCCCCAACCTGACCGAAAATTAATAATAGTAGGCAAGGGAAGAACAAAAATAAGATTCCCTAGATAACATAACTTCAGAAACATAGACATTGAAGACTTGTGCTTCAACGCCAGTTAAGGTATAGGATTCTGCAGAAAATGAGAACTTACAGAAGGATAAGACTTGAGCATTGAAGAGATTGTAATGTAGACAAAAGCAAGAAAGCAGGGACGGTGATGCAGTCGTATGGCCAACGGGAATATCATAAAGAGAATATTCATATGGAAAACAATCAGAAAAAAATTTCTGAAAAAATCGAAGACCTCTGCGAAGAAATACCTACATCAGAACATCAGAAAGATGATCAACCTAATGCCACCCCTCAAAAGTATTACCTACAATCTACTTGCCATAGAGGTAATTAGGGGCTCACCATAAGACACCTATGTTTGGAGACAAATCTTGTACAGTGAGAATGAAACCGTACATACTGCAAAATCCAGCCACAAACTTAGAAACGATCTTAATTATGATTCAACGATAAGATAAAAATTACTAATTAAGACCAATATTTCTCACTAAAGGAAGAACGGCATTTATTAAGCAAAAGGCCAATAAACATAACATTAAAACTCAACATAAAATTATAAGTTATTCTCCTATTGATCAGTTTTGGCATAAAGACCAAGAAAATTTGATCAGAAGGAAATACAAATATATAAATATGTATATATATATGTATACAAGGTTCTGCTGATACCTTGTAAACATCTCCCAAAGACCTCCATACTGTTTAACAGATACGCCACATAGAAGCAACACATAGCCCGACCACATAATAGTCCACAATATGAAAAGCATGACAGGTCTCCAAGAGAAGACTTTCTCTAGTTGACAACTATCACTCGAGGAGTTTTCTTCAACTTTACCATGTCTCCTCAGCAGGAACAATTTCCTAGGAGTATCTGGACCATTACCTAATAAGAGAATAATCTGGGACAAAAATGAGTTACTATATGCACAAAAGTGGGCATGAAAACATACAAAATATATATATATATGTTACATGAAAATTTTATTAATCACATCAAACTAGATAAGTCTAAAAAGGTGCATACCGGAATAATGAGAATCATAGGATAAAGAGACAAATGTGTTGCCATGACCCATCCAAAAGCAGCCAAGGGAACCAGTCCTGCAGCCCATCAAAAGAACAATATCAGCCAGAAATAAAAGTAAGAAAAAGAGCACAGGCCAGTGCCCACATGCTTTAGCCCACCCATAAATCACCTGTGCACATACCACTAAGAAACATACTGATTTTGGAAAAAATCTTGTTAAATACACTCAGAAATAAAGTCATCCTTGAAAAGTGTCAGGCATGTATAAAGAATCCGGAAATTATTATCATGAAATGGATGTACTTGTGTCAGGCGGCTGGACTTGCATGGTACCATTTCACTGAAGTAGGCATCTTCAGTGTGAAATTTTAGGCAGTCCAAAACTTAAAGTTTACTTTGTAAAAGAAATTGTGTACAATTAACTTTGTATATAATACTGGGTTTTTCATTTTCAGGGAGGAGGTATTAACAGTCATACTGAGGAAGAATCTAAAAAACTCCACAGAAACATTTACATTGGGCCTTAAAGGTTAAATTCTTACGTTTACATGCTCCATAGAGGGCCAACATGATGGCCAGATTTTCAATTGGAGATGTTGACAACCCCACACATGCAGCTATTGTGAAAGGATTCCATAAGTACATTAGAGCAGCAATATCTCCAGAAGGGAGAATCTCTGATACATCAAATATAAACAAGCCATCAGCCTGTGAACAGCACTAGAGCATGGAAAGCTTTTGCAATTCAATGTAATGTCATAAATGATGCTCGTGAATGAAATCAAAAATCAAGCTTCTTGTCAAGTGTTGTACAAACTGTAACTCAACAAGGAACTAAGCCAGTGTGTTAAGATTCCAAAGTTTCATTTCAAATTGTCTTTTTTCTCCTGGCAATGTAACAGAGCCATCCTTGATGAAGAAGGATTAAGTGGACATAAACAGAGTTCCATCATAAATATTCATGATAACCTTTCCACAGTATTTCAATGGCGTAATAAGCTTAGAGAGGTTGTGAGTACTGATAAAATAATTCTATCCTCCCAGTTAAACAAGGTTGTCTTATGAATACCGCCACAATAAATAATAACCCCGAAATACATGGCCATACCACCAATTATGTCTTTTCTTATTTAAATTACACAATTAAGAGAATAATTAAAAACCTTAAGGGGATGAAAAAAAATGAGTTCTGAAATAAAGGGCAACAGCAACAACAAGCTATCAAATAAATGGATTCATTATTACATTGATCAGAACTCCATCTCACAGCGCAAACCAGCTATAACACTTTGTAGGTAATATCTAGTTGATATGTTGCATGGCGTTTAAGACTTCATAGGGGAATTCATATAATCAAATATGCCTATACGTAACAGGACTTAAAAGAAGAATCTTCCTTTTTAAAATGAGAGAATTACCCATGGTTTCTGATATCATATCAAGACCTAGTGATTTCAAACTTTGCCTATATGCAATCTGAAGAGTCTGACCAGTAGCACGAATAAGCAATGAATTCAATATATCTGCAGCCACAAAAACCAAACTGTATCCAAGAATGTGTAGGTATCAACTGTCTCACTACATATTCAGAATAAGTGAAACAACAAAAAATGAAAATAAGGGAATTCTGCATTACAGAAAAAGGAAATGTGACAGGTTAACATGAAGAGGAACATTTTGGTCTCATGAAAGTATGCTATTAAACACTGATCACATTAAGCTTGTGAATTCTTTTACAGGGATAATTCTCAGGTACAAATTAGACAGAGTAAAAAAGAAAAATGATCCAACAAAAGTATCCTAGATTCCAATGCAGAGAAAAAGGCTCCACGATGAAGAATACAAATAAATGAAGGCAGTGTCATGCTGCTGTTTAGAAATTCCATATTCAAGTTTATAGTCCACAATGGAGGAAACAAATGATCTACAAGTAATTAACACATTAGCGCGCCCACACACGCACATAAAAAGTGACGAGTGAGATAAAAATCACTTGCAAGATAATAACTTGAATACAACCTAATTAAATATTTGAAAAGACATAAAGGATTCAGAGAGAGAAGAAAAAGGTATCTCTTACCTGCATAGAAGATGACTGGGCTGCCCATCAAATCTGCAGCACCAATAAAAATGTTCAATACACCAAAGTTTCACACTTTCACATTTACTTAACTAGGGATCATTTAATCAAACTTCACACAATGTCCACAAGGATGATTGCTTGGCTTGAACTCAAAGAATCATTAACCAATTAACACAAATGGTGGAATCAATTATAATTAAACTGGCATTTGGTCTCTAACCTAAAACCTTGATCCAACTAATCAAAAACAAACATAACCTAAACTAGATCACATTAAAAAAACGCCAATGGGAACAGGAATTGGAAAGAGGAAAAAGCTTGAGCTGAAATACCGTTTGACTGTGAGTGGTCCAAGAAGTGAGAGCAACAAAGGAGATCCATGGTACATAGATCCTGCAAAAACCAGCAGAGAGAAACATGAACAAATGAGTTAAATTTGAATTCAAAAAATGAAGCATAAATTTCATGAAAAGTGAAAATACGCAATAAGAAACCTGCATAGGGAGACATTGATGACTGCTTCAACCAGTATCCCTCGGCCACTGAAATAAAAAGATTAAAGTGAAGAAATTTAGAAGCTGAATTGTGAAGGTAAGATTCTGAGCTAGAGAGAGAGAGAGAAGAGAGAGAGTACGGCGACGAAGGCTGGTGAGAGGAGTGGAAACTTCGGGGCGAGAAGAGAGGTTGAGATTTTGGGGGAAGTAGATGAGAATGAGCCTGAATAACACTGATGCTGTCACCCATGTCCAGAATCGTCCCTGCTCCTGCTTCTGCTTCTTCCTCTTCGCGCTCTGCTCCTCCTTGTCCTCCATTTTCTTACAGTGGAGCTGTGGAGCGAGGGCAGTCGAGAATGGGCTAAACGAGTTTGCAAGGAATGAAACGACTGCGTTTAGTTGTTGACCCTCTACAACGAGTCAAATGAGTGAATGACCGTAACTTTTTAGTTTTTACCTTCTTACCTGAAAAAAATAAATTTAACTTTTTTTTTTAACCCGAAAAAAATCTAATTTGAGACCTCTACTAACATTAATTGTGGGTGTGAAACCCAATTCATCTCTTTTTTTTTGTGTTCATCTTTGATCTTCTTTTCTGATCTTTGAAACACCGGAATCAAAACCGCACATTAACGCTTTGTGTTTTGCGTGCGACAAACGATGACTGTTTACGTTTCTAAGAAACAAATGCTTTGGTTCGATACTCGGTTACGGCCAAAAGACCGAACCGCTATAATCGAGTCCATACCTAATCGGTTGTATATAAATTGGGGACATGTTTAGCATAGTACTCAAGGAATAATCCTTTTTCAATCATCCCAAAAACGTAGTAAATAAATTTCTTGTCTGGCCCAACGTGATGCTCGTTCATAACATTCTCCACCCAAAAACACATGGAGAAGGAAGAAGCATACAAGTATACAACTGTAGCACTGGGATTCAATGCTTGCTAGACACGTGACACATCGTGGTCATTTGGGTCTATTAGACCATTACTCCATCCCAAATTCCCAATTTTTTTTTTTTTAGGGAAAATTCCCAACATTTGAATGCCAAATTCCACGAAACTCTAAGTGCATTTCATAGACAAATTCCAATAAAAAAAAAGAAAAAAAAAAGGAAGAAAGAAAGACACAAGGTGAGGTCAATGTTGTGCCTCCTTTGAAGCTGCTTAGACAACAAGTTAACAATTGTGCTTGTATGAGGTGTCTATAATCTATATGATGCTTTACCTTCCAGAGAGGCGTGGAAGATTGGAGAAGAGAGACCCAAAAGCACTTTCACCCTCTTAACTCATTTTGGTCCAAAATCCCGTCTCCCAAACACGCCCTTACTTCCCTATACGTATAAAAATCCACCCCATATTTTTCCACACACAAATATCTATTACTTATTTAACTCTCACTTCTCTCAGAAGAATTCATAAACCCATTACCAACGCCGGGAATCGCCAGCTCCAAAATTGCTTAAACTACTGCAATTTCCATGGCGACGCCTAATCAGGAAGCAATCGACACCTTCATCGGCATCACCGGCGCCACCGCCGCCGCCGCCGTGCGAAAGCTCGAGGTAACTTCTTCAACTCCCAAATTGAATTCCCAGGTTTTGATTACAATCGCCAGATTAATTTCCATTTGACAGCGTCAATGCTGCGATTAGGTTTTTTTTTTCGTAGGTTTTTTCTGTTGCATTGTGTGATGAATTTTCACTGGGAGTTTTGGTTTGAGAGTATTGGGATTTATTCTGCTGAGAATTGTTACAAGGGTTTTGTTTGTTTCAGTTTTTTTTTGTTACTTTGCGATTTGATGCTAGTTCATCAACTGCTCTGTGCAAAAAGTTGAGGGGTGGGCTATTGATTTTGGAAGTTTATAGTAAAAAAGGGAGGTTACTTGCACTACTCAGGATCTTATGTTATGTGAAAAGAATTGTGCTTTTGGTCTTCTACTGTTCTCTGATCACTTCAGTGCTAGAAACTATAGGTATTAGAGGTAGTTATTTGAGTTCATAGATTCACTATACTTGTAACTGTATACTTGTTGGGTTTTCTTTCCCCGACTTCATTTATAAATATAATATTTGATAAAATAAAATGAATATACTGGTACCTGCTCAATTTCGGGTGTTGAAAAGTTGGTTCAGGTGTCTCTGTTCAGAGTGACTAATAAATGGTGCGGTAATTATTTAATTATAAAGGAACACATTGTGCACTTGGTTGCCTTTTGAATGAAATATATATATCTACAGATGATTCAAGTATAAATTGAGGCAATGCTTGCCTGCTCTTGAGTTAATGGTACCAACTTGGTTAGCTTTGTCCTCAACATCACTTTAATAACTCTTGGAGCATAATTATCCCTCTCAAGTCTTAATGTATCTGGTTGTTTCCATGTTGCAACTTGCAACTGATTTTTCTTATTGTTTGTACCTAATAATTCAAACCAGATTATAGTTGCATCTCTTGGTGTTTCACATGAGCAAGAAAACTCATGTTAGTTCCATCTGATATAATCTTTTTATCAACCGCGGTTGATGCATTGGCTTCATCTGTAAGGTTGTTATATATTCAAATACTGATACAAGTGATTAGTTAGCTCCTTTTAGTAACTTTAATTTCTTGTATCTTTGGGGAACCTCTGTCTGGATTGACTTATTAGACCAAGTCTCAAATATAAATAAATAAGAGAAAAGAGAGAAAGGAAAAGTTAAGCTGAGCATGTTGGCAGATTTTAATTTCTGATAGTTGCTATTCTTTCTTTGTCTTTGTTTGCAACTAGGAGCATGGTGGCAATCTCAATGAAGCTGTGAATGCGTATTTTAGTGAAGGAGATAGAAACACATCAGTGAAGTATGTAATTTCATCTGCTGTTTATTGAAATATTTAGTTTGACTCGTCAGCACCTATTGAACCTTGTTTCTACCTTAACATGGATGTATCAATTTCTCTTTTATATCCAGTGTGCACGAAACACCTGTTCCTGATCACGATGATTTCATGGACGTAGATGATCCCGATCTAGTTGGATCTTATAGAAGTCCTCTGCCACTTCTAGCTGCAGCCAGAGATATCAATCCATCATCTTTGCTTGAGAACTTTGGTAGAAGTGTCTTTGATAGTGGTACAGGTATAACAAACCGTACACCATTTGTTACTCATCCAAGAGAGGTGAGGGAGATCCCCATAGAATTCAAGGATGGCAGTCATCCATCTGGTCATTCTGGCCATGGTCCTACAATTGATGATGTTACTGGAACAGCGGATGAAAATGGCCCAGGTATCGGTGGAACGGTTATAATTGATGATGACGATGATGATATTGCAGCTGCTCCAACTGTTCAGGCAGGGCAAGGGAGAGGACCAAGAGATAACTCTTCAGGTGATGGATCTCATCGCCACACTTTTCCTCCTAGTGCTCCTCGATTTGATGATCCTAACAATGATATTGAAGAACAAATGATTCGAGCTGCCATTGAGGCTTCAAAACGAGAGGTTGAGGAAAACCTCCTATATCACCAATTTGGTGGACCAAATGTATGTGACAAAAGCCTACAAAGTTGGGGTGGACCTACTGCTCTTGGTTTTCCAGTACTAAGCGATTGTCTTGGTATTTATTCTCATCTTGATGCAGGAGTTTGATGATATTGGGCCTCAGCAAAGACAGTCTCACTTAGAGGATCCTGCACTAGCACATGTAGTTTCGTTGTCACTGAAGGTTTGTCTTTCTCAATTGTGTTTTCTTTTCTTCCTTATTGGTGGGCCATATTGGTTTGTTTAAGATGATCTGAATCCAGACAGCAGAGCAAGAGAAAGCATTGCGTGAGCAGGAGGGAAATGATAGAGTGGCAGAGATGGGGGCTTCCAAGGCAGCTGAGGTGGAGCTGGCTAAAGTAGCAGCACCAAATGGAAGGTATATGTCCTGTGTACATGAGTGTTATGTACATATTAGTTCTGAAATTTCTGATTAGGGTGCGTTGAGTGAATATAGCATGGAGGCAGGAAGCTCATCTATCAGAGACGATACTGAAGATGTGGAGGAGCAGCCTCTCGTCAGGCACAGGTCCAGGCGCATGCCTTATGGTTCTGTGGAGTCTGCCAAAGAACTTGGACCTAGTGAGACTAGTACACCTTCTAGTCCTGGAGAGCAGGATATGGGTAATCATCCTAGTCATGATGGCAGTGCCTTCCCTTCTGACGAGGTATCTTTTGATTAGTATCTCAACTGTGTTAATTAATCGTGTCGGGTAAATGATCACACGGACTAAATGTTTATTTTTCTATAAACAAAGTGGGGAGGCATGTCTTCCCAGGAGCATGACGAAGCAGTGATGCTTGAGGCTGCAATGTTTGGTGGAATCCCTGAAGGATCTGGATATCGCATTCCCTATGCACCTCATCAATTTATGCGAGCGGAGAGTCCGTATTCCCTGCCAGTACCTCGTTCCCCTTCACCCTCTCTGACAGCACAGCGACAGATACGGGAACAACAGGTTTTAAATACTTGGCAGAAATGTCTGAAAGTTGGCCACAAAAGTGGTGGGACTGGTTTTTCTGACTTCATACATGCAGGATGATGAATATCTTGCATCACTGCAAGCAGACAGAGAAAAGGAACTGAAGGCTATTGAGGAAGCTGAAGCTCGCCGCGAAGAAGAAAGACAAAAGGAGGAAGAGGCTCAGAGGAAAGTTGAGGAGGAGCAGGTAATGATATACTTGTATATGTTTATAAACTAAGATATGTGCGGCCAATTATGCAATCTCTCTCTCTCTTTCTCTTTCTCTTTCTCTTGCAAAGATCATTCAGTAGTTATTATTGAGTTTTTTTTGTTTTCCTGTTGATTTCTTCTATGTTAGTAGTATTTTTATAATTTAAAGAACTTAGCTAGAAACAGCGCAATATTTCCATCATTTTATTTTATTGTCAATTTTATATATTTCCATTCCCTAATGGAAAGTTTTCAGTAGTTCGTATCTTATTCTCGTGGATGCAATCGGCATGGTTCCATGGGGTGACAGCATGGTGGGAGGCCATGGGCAGTGGCCCTCTCCCTTTTCTTTTCTTTTTGTTTTTGCACAGGAGTTTGAACACTATGGAGGGTGGTGGAAATACACCACTCTTACAAAGAAGAAAAAAAATATTGTAATTGCCCATTTGCAACAAAATTGCATTCTTTTTATTTCAGATGGAAAGTGTCTTTGACAATGACTAGGAATTTCGAATCCCGACTTTATGATAATTCCTCGTTTTAAGCCAGCTAGGATTAACTAAAGCTTGTTACTGAGACTGAAACTACAGCAAATGAAAGAACAATAACTAGTTAGAAGTGTTGCTTTTGTGTAAATGGGGACTACACATGGAAGCACAATTCCGGGTTGATGGGGGAATTTTGTTTTCAGCCATGGCTTGAGTGTTTTATATATTATTTTACGTTAGATACGGGAATCAGTTTGTTTAATATAATTGGGGAAGGCTTTCTTTTATGTAGAAGGCAACTAGGCATGGAAGCATAATTCTGTGTTAATTGGGAAATTCTTGATTTTGTGGCTTCAGTATTTTATTTTGTTTGGTATGCAAGATACAGGAATCTGTTTGACATTGGGTTGTTTGAGATTTATTATTCAGACTTTTTTTCGGCTCAGATGGTTGGTAATTCCTATTATGTCCAGCAATTGTCAATTTATGGCGGATGCTGTGCATTTACTGCTTGTATATGTACTGAGAGATACTTGGACTCTGCTCACATTTTTATTTACATAGTAGCACATTCTTAGTGGATAGGAAAACACAGCTCCTTTCTGGATGAATTTTACATTCAAAGTTGTTTACAGTTCCAATCTGTATGGTCCCCATGCTTGCAGGAATTGGAGAGACAATTAGCAGAAAAAGAAGCTACTCTCCCTCGAGAACCAGCATCAGATGATGTGAATGCTGTAACCCTTCTGGTGCGAATGCCAGATGGCAGCCGCCATGGTCGTCGATTTCTTAAGACTGACAAGCTGCAGGTAAGACTGCTGCAAAGAAAATTTTTCACTCCATTATCTTTTAGCACTCCTTGCTCAACCATATTTTGGTTTATTTTGCAGTCTCTTTTCAACTTCATAGATATTGGCAGAAAGGTGAAACCCGGCTCTTACAGAATGGTAAGTAACTTCATTACATACTGTGGTCAAGTCTTGGTAGTTCCTAAAAGATTTTCATGATAAAAAAGAAATGGAAGCAAAATGCTTGAGAATGGTAGAAGTCTAGACTAACTTGAATTTCATTGCTGCAAATAGGTGAGACCGTTCCCTAGGCGTGCTTTCAGTGATGGAGAGAGTGCTTTGACACTGAATGAACTCGGCCTGACCAGCAAGCAAGAAGCTTTGTTTTTGGAGTTGATTTAGCAGGTGACTCCAAAATGTAGAATATAGAATGATCTTAATTCATCAACATATATTGTTAAATGAAATACTGGTTTTCATTGGGCTTTGGGGAGTGTTTGGATGAAATACTTCATACATGGTTTCAAGGACATGAGCAGAATCAGATTTGAAAGGCAGAATAATTATGGTCACATTATGTTTCCGTCGGTGGTGTACTTCACTAATTTTGGGGAATGTTTTCTATGTATCCGTGGTCGTGCTCATATATTAGATTGACTGCTGATCACTCGTGTGCGTAAGGCTGTGTTTCCTGATTTCACTGTACTTTCATAATTTTGAGCTTCTAACCATGGATAAAATGTTACATGGCTGACACCAACTCGAGATAACTCTGTTTATGAACAAGTCAGGCTTGAGAAAATTAGGGAATTATTAGGAGCTGGATTTGGGGTTGGAGTCTGAAATTTCCAAATCCCTATTCATACTCAAATCTCAGAGGCTGGTACATTTTTCTTTCTTTTCACATTTTTGTTTTTTTTAAGCTGCATCCCTAATCCTCTAGAAAGTAGAAAGTAAAAGGTTAAAGGGCCATAAAACATTCTCTGCTGATTTTACTTTTTGCTTGTGAGGGGAATCTTATCGTTGTTCTTTCCAGAGTTGCAGCCTCGCCTTCGCAGCAAGTTCGTTTTTGGTTTTATCATGATCTATACAGAGAGCATGCCTTGCCCTGTCAAAGTAATCTTGGTTTTACTTTTACTTTAAGCCTTTCACTTTCACATTTCAAATCAGAAGACTTTGTGTGGGTACAAATTCCATTATTTCCGTCCGATTCTCTAAGCATTTTGGGGATGATTTCAAATACGTTAATCATATGGTACGGTAAAAGCCAAACCGACTTCTTGTAAGTTGTGGGATTTCTATGCTAGGGAGATTAGTAACAGTTTTCTCACCCCAGCTTTTTTACTAATTTCATTGTTCCATAATTTTGTTCACTAACAATCATAATGTAGTTCTGCCACGCATTACGACAAGAGTAATGGGTAATATGATATGCGTTAGATGAAGTGATAATGCTATACCATGGTTTAAAAAATTGATGAGTATAATTGTTCTTGACTATCTTAGCAATAACAGTGTATAAGAGATTAATTCTTCTCTAGGATATCAGGGTAAGGGTGTGTCATGTGTGTACATTAAAAAAAAACTATCTTAATAATTACGGATTTTAATGCTGAAAAAAATCTTTGGCGGATCATGTAATGTGACAATATAATGTATCAATAACGAAGCAAGACATTTGCGTGTAGGATTTTAATGCCTCGAGGAGATGTGTCCGTCTAACTTTCAAGGATTAGCGGCGTGTAGTCTGATTATGTATGAAAGCCTCCCTGAATTGCTATTAATTATTTTAATGACATGTTTAGTACACAAATTTTCTTCTTGGAATAGGTCAAGTTCACACTAAGTAATGGTTGAGGAACACGTGTCCCAAATCCACTTGGTTAGAGGACCCATGAGAGAAGTTAAGGAAACTAACCATTACTTAATTAGGAGCGAAATTAAACAAAGCGAAAAAGGCCCAAATGATGCCACAACCGAACGGTCAAGTGAAAGGAGGCAGCAGGCAGGAGGCACGTGCGACCTACGTGTATCTCAGCAGACTCTACACCCCCTCCCAAAAAAAGAAAGTATAAACCCCTCTCTTCTCTCCGTACACACACACACCCAACTTCCCCCAACGGTCATATTTCACCGACACACTCCAACGGTCATATACTCCACCCCTCTCCACCGTCCGATCTCCATCGCACGGCGACAAAACCCAGTCCCTTCTCCCACCACCCTTTTCACTCCTGGCCATTATTTTTTTCTTTTCATTTCGGTGAATCAAACCAGTTAAAAATAAAAAAACAAATCATGATCGGGACAGTGGCCTAGGAATTGAGGGAGACCAAGAACCAGAAGAGCCTTGTAGTATATAAAACCTCCAGGGTTTTATGGTCTGTGGTTTCTTTGGGTAGTGACTGAGTGATCATCCATCATCATCAATCAGATTTCTTTATCAATTCATCATTTGAAGGGCTTCTCCAGAGCTGGGCTGTCTGGGTTTTTGCCTCTGCTTCTGTTTCAGCCATGGTGGTTCTCATCATGGAGGATCCAAATGCCAATCTGGGTCTGCAAATTTCTCAGAGCTTCATCCTCCACCAGTTTGACCATGTATGTTTCTGCATTTCCTACCACTCTCTTGTTCTGAATCAAAATCACTGCTCTTTCCAATGAGCTTCCTCTGAACGTTTCGGAATCCGATGATCTAGTTCTAGGTATTTACTATTCTTTGATTGATTTATTGATTTGATTTGATTGATTAGTCTCCAAATTCTTTCATTCTTTTCTTGGGGTTGGGATTTGCATACTCTGTTCTTTCTTGCATAGAAACATATACACATAGGAACACAAAACCTATACACACTCTTTTGATTGATTTACTCACTCATCGGATTCCTATTTGTTTTTCACTCAGAAATTCTTTCACACACTCACAATAGTCTCACATAGTCTATCTCTCTGGTTTGCTCTCACTTTTTCTCACACATTCATTTACTTCACACAAAATTTCTTCAAAAAAACAAAAAACACCAAAAACAGAGATAGCTAGGGAGTGAAAGAAAAACAAAAACATTGGGTGGGTGGATCTTTGTAGCAAAATTAACAAAAAAAATTAAAACCATTGGAGAATATGTTGGCTGGGTGCTCTAGTTCCACATTGTTGTCACCAAGGCATAGATTGAGGAGTGAAACAGCAGCACAGTTACAAGCTTGCCATTTCCAGCTACCATCAATGAGCACACAGAGGCTCGACTTACCATGCAGCTTTCCTCGAAAAGACTCATCGCGCTCGCAGCCAATTAGGCCTGTGGGTCTTTCCGTGGAGAAGTCATCCATCGATTCGAAGACCGGCACTTGTTCCTTGAAGCAGAGCATCCGGCTGCCTCCTCTGGCGACCAGCCGGCCGGCGGCGAATATTCAGGCGGAGGTGAAAGATCAGTTCTGGGAGAAGAGGGGTAAGGGGTTGAAGAGATATGCGGAGGTGGAAGATGATGATGATCAAGAGGATGACGACGAGTCTTGCAGAAATAGAGCCAAGAGAAAGAGGTGTAGCAGTGAAAATAGGGAAGGGGATGAGTTGAGTTTAGGCGAACTGGGTGGTGGGAATTTTTGGTTTCAGCCTGGTTTTCATGTGCCTCGGTCGGTTCAAGCCATCACAGGCATTGACCCGCCTCAATTTCCATACTCATTTCCGAACAATCCATGGTTGCACTCTGTTGTGACCGAGATCACCGACCTTAAGGGTGGAGAGACTAGCCATGGACCATTGGGGGAACCATCCGGGGATTCGAGTACTTCATCGGAGAGCCAGAGCTTGGATCTTAGGGTGAACGAGAGTGTTTCTGAGCCCGAAGCGGGTAACGGGTCTGGAAATCCTTACAACCCACATGGAGATATAGGGGTTGAAGCAGAGGATGAGGAGGACTGTGAAGTTGAGCACCAGGGGTTTGAGCTTCTCAGCTTGCTCAATGCTTGTGTTGAAGCAATAGGGATGACGAACATTGCGGCAATTAACCATTTCATAGCGAAATTGGGGGAGCTAGCTTCTCCGAAAGGATCAACTATAAGCAGACTCACTGCCTATTACACTGAGGCTTTGGCTCTGAGAGTGACCAGGCTTTGGCCGCATGTGTTTCAGATTAGTCCTCCCCGAGAATTCGATCGGGGTGATGACGAGTCTGGAACTGCATTGAGGCTTCTAAACCAGGTTAGTCCAATTCCAAAGTTCCTCCATTTCACTTCAAACGAGATTCTGCTGAGAGCTTTTGAAGGGAAAGACAGGGTTCACATCATAGATTTCGACCTCAAGCAGGGGCTGCAATGGCCTAGTTTGTTCCAGAGTTTAGCTTCCAGGACTAACCCTCCGAGCCATGTTAGAATCACCGGAGTAGGAGAGTCGAAGCAAGAGCTCAACGAGACGGGAGATAGGCTCGCAGGATTCGCTGGGGCACTGAACTTGCCTTTTGAGTTCCACCCCGTTGTGGACAGATTGGAAGACGTGAGGCTTTGGATGCTTCACGTGAAGGAGCAAGAAACTGTGGCTGTGAATTGTGCTTTCCAGCTTCACAAGACGCTCTATGACGCCACCGGAGGAGCGTTGAGAGACTTCTTGGGACTGATTCGGAGCACAAACCCCGCGATAGTCCTAATGGCGGAGCAAGAGGCCGAGCACAACGAGCCTCGGTTGGAGGCAAGAGTCTCCAATTCGTTGAAGTACTACTCAGCCATTTTCGACTTGATTGGTTCTAGTCTCCCCTTGGACAGCCCTGCTAGAATCAAAGTAGAAGACACGGTGGCTCGCGAGATTCGCAACATTGTTGCTTGCGAGGGAAGCGACCGGCTGGAGAGGCACGAGGGGTTCGAGAAGTGGAGGAAGCTGATGGAGCAAGGCGGGTTTCGGTGCACTGGGATTACAGATAGGGAGTTGCTTCAGAGCCAGTTTCTGCTGAAGATGTATGAGTGTGAGAATTACAGTGTCAAGAAGCAAGGACATGAGAATGAAGGAGCAGCAGGACTCACTCTAAGTTGGACTGATCAGCCTCTGTACACAGTCTCAGCTTGGACACCAATTGATGTTGCGGGAGGCAGCTCATCGTCGTTTTCGCAACCAAGTTAAATAGCCATAGCCGTGGATTTTGATTTTCTTCATACACAGTTTCATTCCATTTCTTTGCACACAGAAAAAAAGGGGATACAGAATTCTTTGTAGGGTTTTAGGGAAAATCTGTCATTATCATTCTTTCATTCTTTCCTTGCAGATAAGTGATTGTCCGGTCAGTCCAGTAGTGTCAGAACCATTTATTTGTATGAATTACAGTAGGTTGATGATATTGATTTCAATTCTAGTCTTCTGAGTCAGAGATTTGTGTTTATTCTTTATTCTTTGTAGTCAGTCATGTATGTTATAAGATGATGTATTTGATCTATTGTTGTATTGATGTTAATTAATGAAGGACCATGTAGCTGAAAATTCCAGTTCTTTATATATGATACGGTTGCACTATTTGTTTCTTTCATCAACTTTACATTCATTTGCTCAGTGTTTAATTCCTTCTAAATGTACAGTACGAAAATTCTAATATACATCACTGCATAACATGCAGTTTTTTTAAAAAAATGCAATTGTCGTTTAAAAATATGAAACTATACATTTAAAAAATGCAATTGTCATTCCAAAAAATGCAATTGTCATTTCAAAATGCAATTGCATTTCAAACTAATTAGTTTTACCTTTTTGAACAGTAATTGCATTTCAAAAAGATTGCATACTATGCATCTCTGTATATTAGACTTACCCATGTATGATATCCTAACCACCTAACAAACACAACAACAACAATGCATCAAAATGTATGATAAAAACGTATAGAATGAATAGTTACGATTATCGAATTACATGGTGGAGACTAGAGATTCAAGTCATAGTAAAAGTCATTAGCTATAAAAGTGCTTTGACAAAGGACTAAAATGGGCATGATGCTATAAGTGATTTTCACTCATTTCTTTGGCAGAATTAGCCTTCTTGCAAAGTTTATTGCACAAAATTGAAATTTTCAGCCCAGAGAAACGAATTCGAACCCAACCGCAACTATGATATAGTAAACTTTTCAGCCATTATTCGAACTCTGATCTGATACAACAAGGGCTCATCCCTAATAGAATTCCTTGTTAGAAATTTGCTTGAACCCAAGATATGTTGCCTCAAGACTAATCACTAACTAGTGCTTTTGCTAAGGATGGTGTGGCACTCTTTTTTCTTTGCAAAATGTGCTTTTATCCTTTTATTATTTTTGGGATATTAACGGGATAAAATTTTAAGGAGACTACTTTTTTGAGTTATTTATTTATTATACAACAACTGATCTTTCTTAAGTCAATTCAGAATTTAAGGAAAAATATATATCACTAGGTCCAATGGTTGTAACCTTATTTTTTGTACATAGTTCATCAATTTAATCACTCGTGAATGTGGCTAAATGATTGATGCACCCTGTCATGACTCATCAAACCTCACTCTAAATAATTTTCACAAAAATTTCATTATATTTTTTTTGTTACATTGGAGGGGATCGAACATTTGAACTCCTTATCTACCTTAATCTTAACCTTATTCCCCACCCTTCCTCACCACTTGGGCTAACTCCAAGGGTTACAAAAATTTAACTATTGTCCTTAAAATATAAAATAAAATAAAAAAACTTTTCTCACATTTTTCAATATGTTTATCCAAAAATTTTTATCGTCAAAGAAAGGAAGAGAATAACAAAAATTGCAGGACCAACAGGCACAATGGACGATGGTGGGGATGGTGGTGGAGACGGCAACTCATTTTGATATCAACGACGGTGACATTGTGATTATTGCTCAGATTCCCCTCGCATCAATTCATTTAGACGAGTCATAAGACATATTTTTCGTTGTGGCCCAAACCCAACTGACATTTAGATTAATGATAAGAGATTTGTTTCGCGTGCCCCAAATTGGCCAACATTTTCCTCCCTTGAAAAGAAGAAAAAAATCAAGCTACCAAAAGTAGGTAGGCGTTAGCAAATTTACCATCCCCAAACCAATAAGGGAATCCATCCTATAGCATACAATAGAACTAGTGAACTACAAAAGCCACCGAGGGAAGTTGGTACTTGTACCGAAGAAAACTATAGTACGATTACTTTTTCATGTCTCCGACGTTCTTAGTTACCCATCACATTGTTAAATATCTAACCCAAAAGTTTGTTCATCAAACTTGCTCATGAAAATTTGCCTATTGCGGGGTTCTAGCATTTCAGCAGGTAACTAGCTAATTAGTCTCGGACAAAAAATGAGTGTCATAATATTTTTTTGTGATTTGAATTTCTTTTACGATTGATGATTGATAAACCCAAAATTTGAAGCCAAAGAATTCAACATGGTTGCAAAACAGAGAAACTTTGGGGGAGAGAAGCTGGGTTCACAAGGTAGTGGGAAGGTAAAAAATGAAATTTTTCAGTGACGACGTTGCTGGTACCTTAGGTGTCGTTTGGTTTGGAGAATTGAAGTCATGAGAAAGGAAAGTCAATTTTTTCATGTGTTTCGAATGCAAAATGAAAGAAAATATTTTCCTGAAGGAATGAAAAATATGGGGGAAATTGGTTCCTTCCCTACTCCAAGGGAATCACTTTCCCACCTATTTTTCTGCATTTATTGCACTAATTCAACATTAATTACATTACTTCTATGAGAAATTTTATTCACACACCTCTATATACTAGATACACACTTTTTTTTCTACAATTTACATAAGACTTTGTTGATACGTAAAATTACCAAAAAAGATATTTATATATTAAAACTAAAAAAACATAGTTGAAATAAACAATCTTGCTTTAGAGTTTTCTTCTCCTCTACGAGAACGACGTGGGTGAAGATTGAAAACCCTAATCAGAAACAGTTGCCCACACTCATGGATGAACTTCCAAAGTTCCAGACAATATCAGAAAACAACGTAATGGATTCTATTAGTGTTTTAATCTTTGATTAATGGAAAAGTCATACCTCAACCCTAAAGCGAGGTATGACTTCTCCATCTTTGATTGAATTTGATCTACTACAAAATTTAGATTTTAGGGTTTGTTGTTTGATATGAGGAGCAATGACAAGAAGAGGATAGGGCAGTAGCACAGCCATATGGCATGATCATGAATTCATGAATTCATTAGCTATTAATAATTTCTACAAGACCAACTCTAAACCTTAGTAAATAGGTTGTTTGCATCTCAACTAGCATAATGTTGAGTCTTCTTTGGGCATACTTGGGCAAATGTAATTGTGCTATTCTCAATGTTGTTTGCATCTTTTTTTTTCTTTTCTTTTTCAAACAAACGTTGTCTGTGTATTTAGAAAAAAGATGTGGGATGTGTATTTAGTAAATAAGTTGTGTATTTAAAATTAGGGTAGTTTAAGAAGTTTGGGATTGTGTATCTAATAAATTTTTTTTCAATAAAATTAATATGTGGTGTATTAATAATTGGGTGTGTATCTAATATTTAGTCACGTGTGAATAAAATTTCTCTACTTCTATAACTAAACTAACAATTTATGAAATTATAAATATTAATTTTGTTTTATATATTATTATTTTTTGATTCATTTCCTTAATGTTGTCAAAGACTTAAAAGGAAAACTAGTAAGAGTTTTAGTTTCTCCTTCCTATGGAAAGAGAAAAGAATTGATTTCCTTTCTTTTCCTTTCCATGAACCAAACGAGATCTAAAAGAATCATTTTCACTGCTTACTTTCCTGTATTTATTACATTAATTTAGCATTAATTATATTATTTTTATAAATAAATAATTATTTATAAAATTATAAATATTAATTTTATTTCATATATTATTATTTATTTCTTTAGTATTGCCAAAAATTTGGATGAGAATTTCAGTCTCATGCCTATAAAAAACTAAGGAATTAATTTATTTTTCTTTTCTTTTTGTGAACCAAACAAGACCTCCGTAATATATAACACATTGAGTCCCCTAAATGACTGTTCAGTGATAAAGGAGGTAGGGGTGCAGAGGCTTATTTTAGTAAAAGATAGAGTCAAGTTTAATTTTAATTCAATTTTCTCCAGAAGATAGATTATTACGGGCCATTCTTGGCATTCAGGTATCCATCAATGGTACGGAAAAATAAAAAATAAAAGTGCTTGTCTGAATCTAATAGCAACTTGCAGTATTGGAAGAAACCAAAACTGGAGCTAGCACAAGAGCCGTTCAAAATGCTTGTGCAGCCAGACATTGCCAGGTTAATCAGAATATATTATATTTTGATACAGAGGTGAAAGGCCAATTCATGAGCTGCATCTTAGCTAGCTCTAAAACTGGCCGATAATGTCATTTTCCAAACCTGAAATCTGCGGTGACAATTTGTTCTTGTTTCTTCGACCTTCTGTTCAAAACCGTACTACATCAGGTTTGGATGTGGTTGCTTTACTATCACGACAAAGCCTAGAATACCTAAACTCAGATATTTGTGTTTGATATTACGCTACTGTATTAGTGTAATACCATTCTCCGATGGGGAAAGCAGTCATGCTGATTTTTATTTAATTAGGTGAAAACGATTGTTCAAAAACAAGAAAAATAGGTGAAAACGATAAGAAGAACGAACATATTCGATCTATTTTTTACTACAGATTTGGATTATCTTCAAATATCTCTAGTCAAATCAAAAAATAGTTCAATATCATAAATTATATGTCGTTAAGAACTTATAACGATCATTCTAATTTGTTTTAGTAATTAAATGGAAGCTAAAGACCCAAAAAGAAAAGAAAATTACAACAAAATGCTTTAGTTTTACAACACCAATCTAAACTAACTTATGATCATTCTAATGCTTACTAAAACCCTATATATATATTCATTTATTTCAAGTATATTTTCGCATGAATAACCCTCGAAGCCGTTTACATGAAAAAAAAACTATTTGGGGTGTAGAATTGTTGTTTAAAATAATAAAATATGTTGCCCAAAAAAAAAATGTATTTGCATGAGCAAATCCTTCAAGCTTTTGGAATTGGTTAGTGTATAGATTTACTCTTTAATTTAGAGCGTCAATAATTTTATATTTAGTTTTACAGTCCATTATATGATGATCTTTCTACCTAAAAAGTTTAGGATGCATCACACTAAATCTTACAAAAGCTAGAAGTTCACCCTAAAGACGGTAAAGGACAAACAAAAGCTTCACAGAAAAAAGGAGAAAAATTATGATTCGATCGTATGTATATTTAATTTCTGTCCACTTGGTTTTGGTTTAATAATTTCTTGACGTTCATCCACAATTGTTTTGTACGTTGTTTACGTGTACTCGTCTTTTCTTCCATTATATAGATAATATATATATATATAGAATGATTCTCCAATAAGAAGATCCTTATTTTTTTAAGTTAAACAGTTTTGATCTCAGCCGTCATATTAAAATAGACGTGAGACCCAACTGTCAGATATGTTTTAAATAATTTGTTTTGACGGCTGAAATCGAAACTCATTAACTTAAAAAATAAGAATCTCCTTATTGGAGAAGCCGTGATATAGAATGATTCTCCATCGATATATATATATATATATATAACCGACCATGAATTCGTGTTACTGATATAAACCTCACATTTCCTTCGTGCCTAACCATCCATCGATAATAATAATCACAAATTGTACTCATGCATACATCTTAATTGGCAGACAAATGTACGTAGCGATATAACTTATATGGGGCATATAAGATTTGGTAGGTGACAATTTGACATGTAGCTTCTCCTTTGCATGTAATCAAGTAACCATTGGTCTTAATTGCTTACGTGCAACTTTCAAGTCCAATCCTTCAACTAGTGTTCTCCTACTTCTAGCTAGCTATAGCTAGCTTAGCTCCCTGCCTAAATGGGAGAGTCCATCACCACCATCGGTAATCGAAAGGGTATAGCACCCATTAGGGAAAATTTATTTAATCGACAATCGTCTTATATTTTAAATCGAAAAGATATACACAAACGCTCAACAAGAAATCACTTAATACTCGATTCTCCTAATTTCGTTGTGTTTCTCTCACTTCTATAGTACCCTAAGTATTGAAACTTCAAAAATATGAGCCGTTAGATTGATATATTAGTACAATATGTGAAGCGCATAACAACAATGACCAATCTAACAGTTCATCTATTTGAGGTTTCAAAACTCCGGAATACGGTAAAACTTTCGTATTACTTCACTTAACATCATCCTCGTTAGTTCAATATTGGAATTTGGATTGCAACCTTGCCAAGCAACCAATTAATAATTAAATGTAAACTAAAAATGAATCTAATATTTTTAGAGAAGTACGTGGCCGCGCTGGCCATATCTAGCTACTCTAAGATTCCCTTTTATCATTGGTTTTGCTTCCATCTTCTCCCTCAATGGATCCTTATCCCATTGAAAGAACCCTTCCCGAATCCCTGACCAGAAAAGTTCCAAGACGGCCAAGTATTAGCATTCCACGTCAACAAGCTGAGTCATATCCACGTCGAGTTTGGATGTGCTTTTTGCTCAGTGTGAACATTTTGATTGGTCCATGGATTTTTCTTAAGTTTTTTATTCTTTTGGATGATTAGTCCACGTAAAGTCGTTTCATTTGAATGCCATTATAAAAATAGAAAGCGTAGGGATGATCGATGATTCTTTTGTCATAACTAGTATTATTGAATGTCAAACCAAAATGATCGAAGAGCTAATAATAATAATGTGCTGACTAGTTGCGTTTCGAGTTGTTTAATGTAAGAAATGCAAGAAATGCATGGAAAAGAAGCACGTTGAGAAAGTCAAAACTAGTCATGGGAAAGAAGCACATTGATTAATTCATTAATCCTTAATTAATTACTAGTTATTTTGGATTTGAATCCTTTTCCAACTTTTTTTGTTTTGTTAGCGGAAACCACCAAGACCAGCTCCGTCGGCTAGATACCCATCTGCATACCAATCTGAGGGCAGAACCCCTCATGCAGTCATGCCCTTCTGGCTTCTAGCGCCATCTCCACACGTAGTCGCTTATATCCTGGAGTCATCACCCTCAAACTCAGTGCAAACACCATAACTACCATCTCCACCGGTTCCAAAACCCTCGTCGCCTATTCCGAGGAGAACCCCGACGTCCACCCTCTTCAGCAAATATGAAGATTTTGACCTTTAGAGAATCAAAACCCTAGGTGGGTAACCCGCGCCTAACCTTATTTGAACCAATAGGCTTTAATGCCAACTTGTTGCATAACACCGAACATATGGATAACTAATCCCCAAGCTCGATGCTAGACTCCACCGTAATAACAAAACCAGTAGGTTTTCATTACTTTGCCACATAAGAATGGGTATCGTGGCCATGTTGCCCCTCAAAATCCTAGCAAAGCTCAAAACTCGAGAGTTAATCTTTGTGCACGATTCAACATTTTTACATCTAAAACATGCGCAACACATTACAATTTACGAGTTTTTATGTAAAATAAACAAAAATATATTTAACCGTTTATTCTTCTAATATTGTGAGTTTTTTTTAATAAATACTGCAAGAAACAAAAAAAATATTGACATACATGGTATAATATTGACAGTATGTACTTTATTGTTTTATTCAGACATGTATTACATGTATAATGCATTACCCTATCCAATCCATTGCAGATATGATCCTATCGAATTGGATTAAATACCTAATTGGATTAGATTAGTAACTAAATTGGTTCAGTTTGTTTTGAAGAATTATCGGTTTATGTTGGTAAGAAAAGTAATTTAAGGATATTTTAAAATTTGAGATGAGGTGTAATGAATTATTTATCCGAATGATTCTACTAAGTCAACGATTCATGTTAAACTACACCGGTGTCAAATGCATTGATAGTCGTAGGATCATAAGTTCCGAAAACTAAAATCAAATCCAACGATCGTTAGTCCATCTAACACCAACGTAGTTCAACATGGTAAAAAAAATCCGATAAAAAATTTGAAAATTCTGAAACCAGGACTGGTTCCCCTTCCGAGTTCCGACCAACCACACGTCCACAGTTAGTTATCCACTATTTTAATGAAATAAAGAAGTAAAATACACAACATAAGATGGTGTTCCTTCCTCCTCTGTTTTTGTTCCACATCAGACACCGCTGTATTTCCTCCCTCCTTTTCTAGAGAAAGAGACAACCCAATTTACCCGAAACTAAATCTCTCACAGCTTGCGCTCTACGCGTACCCATAAAAACCCATGACCACTCCCGCAACACCCGTCTCAGAAAAAGCTCTATCCTTTTAGGAAATCTTCATCTCTCTAATTGACTATGGGTGCTGGCTTCTCTTTCTCCAAAGCAGACCCAGTTGGGTCCTCGCCTCTGCAATCAAAACCGGGTCTTGGGGATTTGCCGGAGGGTTGCGCGGCGGAGATTATGAGCTATTTGGACCCGCCTGAGATTTGCAAATTGGCCAAGATGAATCGGGCTTTTCGTGGAGCTTCCTGGGCTGATTTTATTTGGGAATCGAAATTGCCTTCCAATTATCAAGTTATTGTGAACAAAGTGTTTGGTGATGGATTGGAAAATTTGGGCAAAAGAGATATTTATGAGAGGCTTTGTAGGCCTAATCGGTTTGATGGGGGCGCCAAGGTGTGTGTTCATCTTCGTTTTACTTTTTGTTTGTATTGATTTCTTCTTGGGTGCCCAGAAAGCCTGCAAATTAGAGAGATTTCAATTGGTTTTGATTGATTTCTTTGTTTACATAAGAGCCCTTTTACTTTCTGGAATTGATTTTGAAGAAAGAACATTTAATTACTGTTCAAAGTTCAGATATTTTCATGTTTCAGATATTTTTCATTCTCATGTTTAGATATTTTCATGCTTTTGGGTCTGAAATTCAATTATTTGATATTTTTTTGGTCATCAAACAGCATGTATGAATAGTTGACTGTGGTTTGTTTTGTTGATTTGGCTTTGCTGAGGTGTTTGAATTTTTATTTTTGTGTGTTGGTTGCAGACAGTTTGGCTGGATAAAAGCACAGGATCTGCTTGCTTGTCCATTTCTTCAAAGGGATTAGCAATCACTGGAATTGATGATCGAAGATATTGGAATCATATTCCTACTGAAGAATCTAGGTGAGACTTACTGATCTTCTGTTGCTTTTACTTGATGAATTTGGGAAGATTTGAATGTTATAGATTGCTGATGAACGCCCAAGTGTTGCGTCGGATTTCCTTGCTCGAATTTGCCAAAGTAGGTTTCATTTTTCAACAATATTTCGATTTTCTAGCATGTTGCTGTTGTAACATGGAAGTTTGTAGTTTAATACTAATGGTATTTGTTGGCAAGTTCAATTTTTTGTGGTTAAGCAGAACTTTACGTAATTTCCTTTTCATAAAGTAGTCTCGTTTTTCACTTTGACTTGTGTAATTTAATGACCTATGATTCGAGTTTAGGTAAACAGAATCTGTCATCTGCATACAGAGCGTTTTCTCTACCGAAATAGTTCATAACTACTACTCTAGTCTCCACCTGAGTCTGAGCATATTTAAATTGCCACAAAAGCTTTCCTGGAATTATGAAGCATCTGATACTCAACTTGAATTTCAGCTTCTTTAACTTGGCAGCAAAACTCTTTAGATATTAAAAGCTTCTATTACTAAGAAAAGTTCAAAATTATTCAACCTGGATTTCAAAAACCTTTTTTGAATGATAACAGATATTTTCACGAATCTGTTTGTACTATGGCATTGGAGGAATGGCGGGTGGCTTTTGTAGTTGATTACCATTACATAATGAGTCTAAAAGCAATTATAGGATGAAAAATACAAGATTGATGTGTATTGTCATTTATGTTTTTGCCTTCTGGTGCTCAATGCGGTGCTCTTCACTAATACAATATCTTAATTTGATCATGTGAAATAAACCAAAAGGTTGTGGATTGCGTTATTCTGTTGTGGCTGTGATGTCCCAAGTCCCTGGTACTCGAGTCATTCTCCTGCTTTCTATTTTTCTGATCGAGTTTCCCTCACTGGGACAAGATGCTTTCTCTACTATCTTTGCACATAAAGTTTTCTTGGGACTAAGTGGAGTTTTCTTTGCTTGAACACAGATTTAACTCGGTTGCCTATCTTCAGCAAATATGGTGGTTTGAGGTTGATGGGGAGGTCGAGTTCCCATTTCCAGCTGGGAAATACAGCCTGTTTTTTAGGCTGCAGCTGGGACGTTCTTCTCAGAAGAGGTTTGGTCGCCGTTTTTGCAACACTGAGCATGTCCATGGTTGGGACAAAAAACCAGTGAGGTTCCAGCTATGGACTTCAGAAGGTCAGTATGCCTCATCCGAGTGCTTTTTGACTGAACTTGGGAAATGGAATCACTACCATGCTGGGGACTTTGTTGTGGAAAACCCCAATGCAGCAACAAAGATTAAACTCTCGATGACCCAGATTGATTGTACACACACCAAAGGCGGTCTCTGTTTAGATTCTGTAGTTATATACCCTAGTGAATTTAGAGAAAGGTTGAAGCAGTTTTAGTTTTTTCTCAGCCTTTCAGATAGGAAGTTCTGTATCATAGAGAGATGGTCCATATTCAGAAGAAAGCGAATTTAGTGAGCGCTTCTTTTGAACCCTCTGCATGTAAGCAAAGAAATGTGTACATCGATGTATCTCTTTGTTCAAGTGTTCGTTGGTTTAATTAGTGACTATTAAGATTTTGTACGCCTGTCTCCACAATCTGTAGCTTCTGCCTTGTATGGGATTTTGTGAATGACAGTGAGACTTTTCTTATTGCAAATTTGCAATTTTACTCTGGTTAAAATATTAGTGTTGAATAAGAATGCAAGCAGGATGCAAATTCCTCTCACGTGTCTAATGTAACAGACCTAACCACTAAATTTTAGCAGAACTTTCCAACTAATATTTTCATTTTATTACCAAAGAATAACTAGTGTTCTCATTTGTTCATATATTCACTAAAATATTAAGTTGTACGTTTGCAACTCGTTCCCTGGACCAGTCCAATCCTGCTCAGTCAACCTCTGCGTTCACATGATATGCAAATAGAAAGAAAAAAAAGGAAATAATCAACTTCAAAATGCAGAACAATCCCAAGCAATAAAAGATAACCTAATGTAACCCCAAGATATATATTGCAAAAGGGTTAGGTTGTCAAATAGTCATTACATCTGTTTGGAACTAATCCTGAACTAGTACTCAAAATGACCATTGGAAGTGGGTTAGTAACCACAACAGGTAATAGTAGCAAAGCTATAAAACCTGCACCTGAAGATCTGTACAAACTTTACCTAACCCACCCAAGAACCGGTCAGGCCTTCCAACCATAGTTCATGTTATTGTTATTGTCATTGCCATTGCCACAAAGCTTATTGTGATCATGATACCCATGAGACGTATTGAAGCCCAACACATTTGACAAGTTCCTAGTAAAGGCAGCGTTTGAGTGCGATTGACGTGTCCTTACGGGCATACTGCCCAACACATTTCCTAGGGAAGCTGCAGGGCGGCCCCAAACTCCTGAAGGCCGGTCTACAGCTGAACTTTTACCACTCCCCCAGATAACTTCATCCCTATCATGCCTATTCGCGGCTTGGCTGTTCATTATTTCCTGTATTAAGTTTTGCATAGCGTCCTGCTGCATAGAGGAATTTGAATTTAACAAGCCATTTCCCACTGAATTCTGATACAGTCCTGAATTTGAGGTGTTGGGACCCTGAAATGGTGAAGTGCACCGGTTTAAACTAGTTTGCCACTTGGTATCTCTGCTTGCAATGGGATTATAGTCTGGGACATTTGAGAAACCTTCAGTATTGATAGATGAGCAGCTTTGGTTTGCATTGCTTCTTAGACCACAAGATGTAGCCAACAACTTATTCGCGTCTTTTGGCAGACCTTGAGCACTCTCTAGATGACCCTTTCCTCTTATTTTCTTTTTTGGGAGGTTGGTGAGAGTTCCTCGGGAATAACTCTTCAGGCTCTCTACAAATAATCACGTAAGCAATTACCTCAACCAGGGTTTTTCAAAGTGACACAACCACCATAGGTGGAAAACCAAGGATTGTTAAACTGAAAACTAGAATACAGGACATGCCCCATCAACAAAAAATAGGAGTTGACACGTACCAATGGGGCTAGTGCCCTTATTCTGACATAAAGTCATTAGATCTTTCATACTATCAACAGCATCAGCTATCTGTTAACAATGCATGAGAACCTGTAAACACTTGAATACTTATGTGCTTAAGTAAAAAGAAATATGAAGTCTAGACATACCTGCAAGAACCGACTATATTTCTTGGAAAATCCCAAATAATCGACCTCATGTAGATCCAAAGCCTTTTCAATTTGTCCTCCTGCTTCCAGGATCCTACAGTAATATAAGTAAAAAAAAACTGAATTTAAGTTACCTATCATGATGAAGTTCTTACTGGAAAAAAGGGTTTATATTTTATAGTAGTAACTATAACAGCTTTAGTAAACAGTCCTCTTCCCCAACCCCAAACATGAGGTTTCTAGAATATAGCTAGAGAAGCAAATATAACTTGAACCAGCACATAGCAACAACGTGAAGCAAATTTATTTATTTTTGGCTAGTAGTTATTCACCACCAAGTGCAAGTACAAAACATGCCAATTCATACAACCAGAATTTGAGGGACTTTGACTGGAAGAAGAGAGACCATTAGTTCTTACTTGATGCAATTAGCTTGTACATCTTGGGATGAAACTCCATCAGATCCTCTATCATCAATAGAGCACTGATAATTCCGTACAGCATTAACCAACTCAGAAACCTAGAAATTAGAATATAATTGAAGAATTCAAGTTACAACTTACAAGTAAGTCTCCCATGGAAGGAATGGCCAAATAGGACTTCTATAAGTATACAAAAATACAAAAATTAGAAAACTGAGGAGAACTGGTACCTGAGGGGCAACAGAAGTTCGACGAAGAAAAACTTCATGAGAGCGTGTACAAAATTCCCAGGACAATATCTGAAAAACCATTGGCATTTATAGCACCATAGTATAAAAAGAGAAGCAATAAAGAAGATAAAATGAGCTATAAATAGTTTATCAACCCACCAACTTTATACAGAGTGGGCTCACCTTCAAATTAGGAGAGAAAATTATACGAAGTCGACCTTCATGAACAACTTGAAGCCGCTCATAGACACTTTCTTGAACTGCTCTTCCATATTCAAGCATCAATAATCCGGAAGAAAATCTACTCTCACGAGGCAAATCCAGGAACAAGAGTTCATCAACCACACCACCCTCAAATGTTATTTTATTTAGCCTTGGAAGCACTTCGAAACTCACCTCTGCCAAGTGGTAAAGGACCAATATAAGGTATATGCTATGAAAAATCCAGATGTTTAGAGAATAGATAATTAGTACTTAACAATGGACATTGTTTACCAAATCCCCTCCCTGATTGACAACTACATATGCCACACTGCCATGATGATACCTGACAAAACAACATCAGCGAAACTATAAAAAAAAATTAAAAAATAAACTAGAGGAAAAAAATAAGCAATCTACAATCTGAGGAAAAGGGAATGAAGAAGAGTCAGGTGCGTTCAAATCAAAAAATGTTACAAATGTATATACAGTCATAGGTTACCAAAAAAGATAAACTCATAGACCTGGTGAAAGGAAAAATAAAGTACCGGTGGGGGAAGCAATTAGAGAGGATAAATTGCCTTTACTGGTAAAAAGGAAATAAGTAGCGCAAAATAAATACTGACCATAGCTGCATCCGGGGAAATACCAAGGGCATGCTTTCCAACCTCACCATACGAGGACACACACCACCTCCTCTTAGCACAAGGGTCATAAAACTCCGCCACAAAATTCCTCCAAAAAGCTAAATTATTGTCCTACAAAAGAGGAAATAAATAGACAGATCACATTCCAGCTATATATGTTGAAAAACCAAGAGGAAGCATTGATGACAAATATGAAAGCGAGTTATGGTTATAATTCAAGAATAAGTAGCAAAGTCATGTTATCAATTAAGTAAGCAACTAACATTTGGCCGATTTCGACTATGATACAGGTACTGCATTAGCCGACGTGAACAAACACCAGGCTGGTGCATTGCAGTTGATTTATGCACCATCTCCTGTTGTGGAACTGGGTGCCTCATCTGTTGCTGCTGCGGTTCTTTATCAATTCCCTTTAACTGTGGAGCAGCATTCAAAATATCTTGCTGATTTTGATTTTGTATCACATTATGCTGAAACAATGCATGTATTTGATCTCTTTCCAATTCCGCAGAGTCCTGACTCTGCACCATCTTCCGGAATACATGCTCGTTCAGAACAGCCTCTTGATTGACATCCAGTCTAGCTTTCTTATGCTGCCGACGTAAGGTAAGAGGTTCCCGTTGTACACCATTAAGAAGTGGATTGTGATCCTTCGATACTAGCTGAGGAGTAGCAGTGAAAACACATTGCTCTTCTTGCTTCCTTTTATGCATCTGGGAGCAATTTTGATCCAAACATGAGGTCTGCCGAAATTTGGAAGAACCATCTGCAATTGAAGAGTTTGAGCCTGAATTATAAACCAGAAAGTCACACAGTTCAAACAAATTAGAGTCGAAATCTGCACTGGTGCTGACACATCTAACATCGAAGCATGTTACAATTTTCTCCAAAAATGCCAATTTGGCATCTATTAATAGAGAACTTGCCCTGAAATTCAATGAGCATTCTCATATTGTTCAAAAAACAAAACAGTCATATCAATGTTCCCTGAGACCATACCCACATTCAACTTTTTGCTACCTTAAAAATAGTACCTGCCAAGTTCCCATTCAAGAGAGAAGCTACAAGAGCCTGATACTGCGCATCATGTTGTAATAAGGTATCAGACTGCGCAAAGCTTCCGGTCATCTTAGAATTCAGATACTCTTTCAGTGCATTCTGCATCATGGAGTCTGTAATCTAAGAACAAGATACAATTCAAAACAAGCAGAACAAAAAAGTTATTGGCCTGAAACACTGAATCATGAGATATAAGCACAAATTTAAACACATTATGGAATTTCAAGCGTCTATTCACACTAAAGCTAGAGAAAGTTATACAATTTCAACTTTTCAAGCGTCTGAACTACCCACTTGCCCAAAGAGACAAAAGCATAGTTTTTTCAAGCTTTCACATACATACATAAACAATAGCCAAGAAAACTAAAACCCCCAATATTTGTCTCCAAAAAAAAAAAAAAAGGGGTTTCGAACAACATTTAACCCCCTCAGACCAAAAAAAAAAAATTTAACCTCCATGTCTAAAATTGTTTCTTTCAGCCAATTCTTCTCAGAACTAAACTAAACAAAGCCTGAACCTTTCTCAGTAAACAGCCTCAGAAACCAAAAAAGCCTGAACCTTTAGAGTTTAGACCCCAAAAGGTCCTAAAAATAAAAATAAAAAATTCATGTTTTAAGTTCATTCCAAAGTTCCAAACCCTTTTTCAGAAACCAAACGGATCAGCCTTCTTGGTAAAACAATCAAAGCCAAGAAAACACAATGCAAAGCAAAGAAAACAGAATGGTGGGTCTAGTTTTCTCACCCAAGTCGGTGTGAAAAAAAAAAAATGCCCAAAAAGGCCAAGTTTTGTGGCAAAATACCAACAGAGACTGTGATTTTGGGCAACCCCAGAATCGATTAAAGGCTTTGAGAAAGCGAAAAAGGTGGTGTAGATTGTGGAACAGCCATGGCCGTGAAGTTGAGGTTGGTATGTACAATATAGCGGGAAGTGGCACCTTTGCTAGAGTGGGAGACCGAGAGTGGTGACCGGCTGAACCGGTTAGTTTGCTTGGTTCGACCGGACGCCCCGGTAGGCAGTAGACTATCTAGTAGGACAAGAGGTCAAGAGACACGTACTTCTCCGAGGACGAGGAGAGTGCAGTATAGCAGAGAGGCATATGAACCTTCTTGTCTCCTTCGGCTTTATTCTGCTCCTCTTGGGCCCTTTGGATTTTGAGTTATTCCAAATTTAACCTTAGCTGTTAACTACTATTTCATTTCATTTAATTGTTTTTCTTTTCTTTTTGGTCGGTAATTTACATAAACTAGCATAATACTATTAATGAGGAGAGGAATAACGTGGAAGTTTGGGAACGTCTTAAAATCTTATTGGAGTTCCATTTGATCAATAAAATTATAAAACATGGAAGCATGGATTGGTGATGTTAAACCTAATCCTTTTTGGGAAATATCTTAACAATTAACACATTACAGTTTTTTTGATGAACTTTTTCTCTTCCTTTTTAAGATGATGATTTGAATTGAGATGATAATTTTCACTAGAATGTTACGTTTTGGAATTGATAATCTCATATCAGGTTAAAATAAATTTTAAAAAAATTATTGATAATCTCATATCAGGTTAAAATAAACCTAAAAAATTATTAGGTTTGTGTTTTGCTGTTAAGAAGATAGAAAGAGATAATATATGGAGGAAAAGGATGGGGAGTACATAACACAAGAAGAAGCAAACAAAAAACAGAAAAGTTGTCACTATGTATATATTCATCTTTTCTTCCTCCTTTCTCACCCTTTTTTTTTTTTCATATGTCCTTTGTCTTTTTATCTATAAACAAAAACCAAAAACTAAAAACTGCCCACTATTTATAGGAATTAGTCTTTAAGGGGTATATATCATTTTGAAAAATTAATAATGAGATTATACCCCAATACACACCTTTAGACCCCAAACATTACTCTCTCCACTCTTTCTCTCTCTCCCTCCCCCCTCCCTCCCTCCTTTCCCTCTCCTCTCTCTCCCTCCTTCCCCTCATATCTCTCTTCTTTTTCACTTCCTCGATCACTTATTACCCCCTCCACCAAACCAAGACACTTTTTCTCCTAAAAATCTCCAACCCGTACCAATCCTAGAATATTCCCCTCTTCTCCTTCCTTGACGATAATAGAATCCGACTGCTTTGTTTCTCTGGTTAGTTAGAAGGTTTGGAACATCACTAAATTTGATTTCTGAATTTCTCTTTGTCTATTGTTTGCTCTATTTTCTTTGTTGAAGCTGATTTGGGTTTCTTAAAAATTGAACCCCAAATTTTACTGATTTGAGTAGAAATTGGAGAGAGTAAATAGTTCATTAGGATTTCCGTTTGAAATCAGATCAGAAGAAACAGGTTGGATCATCCTTTTGCCGAAAAAAAAACAGAGATGAAAATTACCTTCACCACAACAAACATGACAACTTATGATACTGAACCCACTTAGAGTCCCACAATGTTTTTTTTTTAAACACCCCTAAGTCTTTTGACAATATGCCTAAGGCACCCACAAATATGACAACTAGAGAAGATTTCAAAAGGAGTGTATCCATGCCATCATCCTTTACTTTTCTTATCAGAGAAGAAACTGACTTTTTGGTGTGCTTCTATTCTTGTACAAAACGCAAAAAAATTGCAGCTAAATAACACAACAATATCACAACCCACAGGTCACCCCAATAACACCATAACCAATGAGAAAATGAGATGAAGTCACCATTAACTATGTTATACAGTATGAACTAGAGCATGTGCTAACCATTTTGCAGCAGAACTAGAGCATGCTTTGTTAGTAAAACAGCTAAAATTAACAGTTACCTGCATATTACTACTAAAATTTTCAAGAAATTTAATAGTGCATTTTGGTGCAAACAACAATGATAAATGATTAAACGGAACTTTATCTTGATAATCTTCCTCTGATATGAACTATGCGGGCTGGGTACCATGTACGCACATAATTATTCTAATATAATTAATTTAAGGTCCCTTAATTTAATTAATATAAAAAAATAAAAAGTCTCTGACCCTAAACCCTTGATTTGCATTGTATTCCAATAAGAACGTACGTACTGATCGAGCTATCTAGATGTTTTAGTCTGCATCTCTTCATCAATGGCTTGTAGAAAATATGATGAAGTTAGTGAAATAAAGATGTGTTGTATCTACAGAATGCAACCGGCCAACAGGAACATCAAAGCAAAAAATATACATCCTATGAACAATAATAAAGAAACTCAACAAGGATTTTGAAAAGCCTATTCTTAACGAGCATAATTATACCAACCAGAGTCATAATCTCCATTAGGCATTAGTAAGTAACCAAAATAAGTTTTAATCATGCTGTTTATCACATAAGATCATTATAAGTTGTTAGCCTAAATGGTAAATGAGGACTTAGGAATATGATGGGTTGAGGATTTGATCCCTTCCCATGTAACCAAAAAAGAAATGCCATATAACCAATGTTTTTATCATACGCCATGTTCCAAAAGATGTCTGATATACGTCTTTTGCCTTTCCTCTGACATGCTGAAAAACACTCTTAGGAGGTCATATTGACGAGCTAAAATGTTTGTGGCTCGAAAGATTTGCAATTCAGTAAGGCCTTCGATCTTGTTCAACTCACTATCAAGTTTCACTTGCAATTCTGCCACTTCCTTATCAATTGAAAAAATATTAATCAGAGCATCAATCTTAGATGTCATTGTAGAAACATTCTTACTCATTTCCTCCATAACCTTTGCCTTCACCCTGCGACCATGATCCGAATCACTGGGGGCACTTTGTGTAGGTCTTCTTTGTTGGGCACTTGGGGTACCAAGTGTGCATGATACATCAAACTCTTCCGACCCCTCAGATTGTGATTCCATATTCATATCAACATTCAGATTCAGATTTTCAGCAGCATCATCGTTCACGCCTAGAATTTGATCAGTGTTTGCACCCTCATCCTCCTGTTTAAATTCCTCTTGGTCATCATCGGCATTACTAACAAATGCACCAACGTCACGAGCTTTTCCATATATCTCCCCCAATATATAGTAGTATGGAAAGGGCTTCCTATACAATCCACTTGCATACTTTTTTTTCTACAATTAAGTACAACATGTCAAAGAACATATAATCAATACTTTGCAAGAAAAGATATATATATATATATATATAGAGAGAGAGAGAGAGAGAGAGAGAGAGAGAGAGAGAGAGAGAGTGTGTGTGTTTGTTATAGGAAATATCATGCAGGTAGATTTACCTGGACCCATTCATCATATACACTTTCTTCACAAACCAACATCATTTCATCGTCATTCCAACCAAATCCACTTTGAGATAACATCTCCGCTAAGGCATAATACTTTTTCTTCAATGTTTTAATTCGTGATTCGATGTGGGGAGAGGCCTGTATTCCAGAACCCGGCATTTTGGCTTCCATGATAGCCTCCATCTGGGTCAAGTAACCATTTTTGAATCCACTTCCAGATCTCCATTTGGCGTCACGATACAATTCTTGCAATGATTCAACTAATGCAGAATCCTCCTTGGTTGTCCAGTAACGCTTATTCTGGCCCCTTCCTCTTCGTTTTGTAGTTGAATTGCATATCATCCTACAATATTAACAATACCAAATAAATGTGATAACAAAAAAAAAACCACAAACACATTACATACGGATACACAATCATAAAAATAACTGCTTAGCTCCAAAACAGTTCTGGTATAACTTGAAAAATGAATCCTCTCTGGTTTCCGCATCAGTGCAAGTAAACAATGGAATGACTTGGAATGAGAATCTCATCCCTTCCATTCCATTCTCAGGGCAAGTAAACGTGTCATGATTTCATTATAATTCTCTGCTTGTGTTTTCATATAATTAGGAACTATTTCAGTAGATATCCTAGTAGCAGTTGAAGTTACCACAAAGAAGCATGTATGAGTTTTACTGAATCTTGAGAATACCTAATCACAACCAAAGAATAATTGAAGTATTTATTTTCCGAACTGTTTTCAAGGCAATAAGTAGGACGAGTCAAGATACTAGATGAATCTGCTCATTGAGTTAGCAGTACAAATTATCAACTTAAACCAGTGTGAAAGAAGCAGCATTGGACTCCACATTATCACATGATAACTGCTTGGAGGTGTTTTGCTAAAGGGGTATAAAATTACACATATGGTGAATTTAGGATTGAGAGATCTGAAACACACACCCAACACACACAAGGAGAGGGATGGACAATATTACATTTCTTGAGGGAACATGGTTGCTTCTGCTACCCTTGCTTTGCTGCTTCTCTCGTGTCTCTCGTGCTTAGCCAAAATTGCAGCATCAATATGCTTAGAAGGCTAAGTTAACTTAAATATTTGCGCCTGAAAAGACATGACACCGATGGAGAAAATTACATATTAATCTAGCTAAAAATTTACCCTCGTTTTTGAAAAGAAAAAAAGAAAAGAAAAGACGGTTCAGAGGAATATTTAGCATGTTTATTCTTTCAGAAACTCAGAACACTAACATTCCAAGATATGTGCATCTATATTCTTCAATGATTATTGAGTCTTCGAATGTCATTTTAATTGCAGTAGTCTTTGTCATATTCAAAACGAAACTCAAAAGAACAGAAGAAACACAGAGACAGAAGAAACTTAAGGCCTGTATTTCCATCATGTAGATATTAACAAACAGCACGATCGGATTATCAAATTAGATATTTAGTAATTCAAAATTATATATTTGGTAGTTCCTATATGCCATCCTATATATCAAACCAGGTTTTGATCCTCAATACTTCATAACCAACCTCTAAAAACACACAATTAACGTTAAAAGCCATGGAAAAATATTCACATCACCTACTTATTTCTGTCAACCCTATACAACAAAGGGTCAAGCAAATGAGATTCAACCCTAACTTGTCAAGTGAATTAGCTCTCATATATATAACAGACCAGAGCGAATTCCAGTCATGCAAATACCAAAAGGTTCACTTTTTTTGTGGGAGATTCAATGTGAATATACTAACATTCTTCTTGCAATCAACTCCTATTGGCCTCCGCACACACTCCTTGAGCTACATCAACTACGTACAGTACTAAATTAAAAACCCAACAAAATATAAACCAATCAAAGAAAACCCAATACATGCTGGAATTACTGGGTTACTTACTTTTCACGAAGAAGACAACGACGACTTTGGTCGTCCGATTTCGGTTTTGCTTGATATCGCCATTGCGCGGGTTCTGGAGAGTTCGGGAGTCTGGAGACTGGAGGTTTGGTTCGAATATCAAACTTTAAGGAAGAGGGTGGGCCTGTTGGGCCGGATTCAATTGTCGGGTCCAATATAGCGCTCTTTTGTGTGGGATTCTCGGATCCGACATTTTTGGCTGTGAGTTTCTCGATCCGTAAATAGTCGTATCCTTAAATTTCCTTTTATCTTTTTTTTTTTTAGGTGAATGCGAAAATTTATTTACATGAGAGACAAAAATACATGACATAAGTACGAGAGAGTCAAAAATGACAATTCACATTCTAATATGAACACCAAGAAACAAACGCGCATTATTATTAACTAGATGTGTTGTCAATAACTTTTACATAATACATACTTATAACTAGAAATCGGAAGAAATGAAAAAATATCTTCACTTATTCTCAAACTTAAACCAAAGGTGGCCTCGATCAATACCTTTGTTTCAATAAAACTCATGACAATACTCCGAATTGAAGAAAGAATAAACATCACAACCATTAGACCTGCCAATCTGCCATCCTTTGTCCAACAATGGACACCACTAACATAGTAGCTAGTGCATCTCCAATGAGATCTCAATGGGTTAAAAAAAATCTACATAATATATAGACTGAAATATATTAAGAGTAAAATAATAAATAACATAATAAAAATAAATAAAATATATATGAAGGTCTCGCACGAACTTGGTCATTTCTTTTATATTTTTTACATTTTTTAATTATATATTTTTAAATTTTTAAAATAATATAATAATATCAATGGGTAAATAATGTGAAACAACTAATAAAATAAACGAAAACATTTCTCTCATGGGTAAACGTGACCTACACACAAGCGTAAGGCGTGCATGCTAGGTAAGGCTAGCAAGTATGCATTTATGTGAATACATCTTTACCAATCAAGATATATATATAATCATGTTTTACAATTTTTACACAACAATTCACAACTCTTGGATGTCATACAGCTTGAAGATATTGATCGCTTGTATCATACAGCTTGTATTAAAATATGAATATCTTCATTTTGACTAATTGACAACACAACTCGATCATCTGAACCGTTCATTGTTTATATTTATTTTCAAAAATTATCCTTGCAAAAAACAACCGAATTAAAGATTGTTTGGTCATCTATTCATTGTATAGTTTACAGACAAATACAGTCAGACAAATAAAACTGAAATGATGAATGTGATAATCAAATGGCTAAATAATTTCTAATTTAATTTTTTTTTATCAAAATGATATTTAAATGATGATCTAAAATATAGACGATTTTGATCATAGTTTGTACGTCGCAATGAAAATGTTCGCATTTTAATTCACGTGTGGACGTCCACACATGAATCATACTATATATATATATATATCATATAAAGCGTTGTCATAAGTCATAACATCAATATTATGTATACTGTAATAATTAAATTGAATTTCAATTAATTCTATTAAATATTTTTTTAATTACTAATTAATTTGATCAGTCTCTCATCGTTTTTTTTAAGAGACTAGTATTATTTATTATTGATGACGAAATTATACAACGAGGGGGACGTAAAGTCTTGACCTCGAGTACATTTACATAAATCCTCAAAGAAAACATCCTTAATAATAGAGGGTGTCTCCTCTAGCCAAAATCCATCAATATAAGACTTACTAGCAAAGTGTGTCAAGCGATGGGGCATAACATTTGCTTCACGATAGACATGACAAACAATAATAGAAGTTAATTATGAATTTAACTACATCGGGCATCATTGTTTTAGTTTGCAAGAATTTTCAATGAAGGAGATATATGAATTTAACTTAAATAAACTACTAACAAGCTTACCTGAAAAGTTATCTAACCAACACACACAATTCCTCAAGGAGAGACTATTGAAGATATATATGTGCTAGCTAGCACAGTTTTGGGATCATATCAATGCTAAAAATTGCAAAGTATGTATCAGAGATGCAAGCTAACATCTTCGTACAAATTGCCCTCACAACAAAGTATCTATCGTCATTTGCTAACCCAATTGCGCATTGGAGTTAATGATACTGTAGATCGAGTTGTATTCCTATTTAAGTCGACCAATTGGGGTCTCACTCAATGCTACAGTTTATGGTGCAGCACAATACACTAGGGCTTTTTACTTAATAAATAACATATTTAAACCTTTTAAAATTATTAAAAAAATTAATTTTTAATTAATAATATATACTAATTACTATTATTATAATGTAATATAATTCATTCCTTTTATTTATTAATATTTTTTTTGGACAATAGCTTAATTTTTTTCTATACAACAATATTATTTTTGAAGTTGGTTTTCAATCAACAAAATAAACATTTGGTTTGTCATTATCACCAAGAGAGAGGTAGAAAAAATTTCATAACTCCTTCATACATTTACATTGTTACGCGCACTCATTAAATAATTCACACAAATTCACTATAAAATACAAAATTCACAAATTATTTTGAGTTTTAATAATTTAATCAAAGAACACACAAGTAATTATAAAATAAAAATACACTAAATAATTAATTAAGTAACTAAGCTTAATAAAATGAAATGAAACAGTTAAATAGAGAGATGTGGAGATTGCTCAGTTTTGATGTTGACAGAGAGCCCGAAATAGAGGGATGCATCAGTGATGGTGAGAGAAGCCGGCCGCGAGTGGAAGCATGGCTGAGAAGTGGTCGTGGTGGGGTTTAAGAAACACAGTGGTGGGTGGACTGGAATCGAGGCACAGTGGGTGTGTAGTGAAGTGATGGTGAGGGCACAGAGACGGCGGTGGTGATCTGGATTGAATTGGTTTGGGTTTTGGCTGATCGAGAGAGAGAGATTCAGTGAGAAGGGTCGAAGGAAACACAGAGAGAACCACAGGTTCTGTGAATTCTGAGGACTCCTGGTAGTGAGTTTTAACCTGTTAGCTTGAGTTTCTGTGATTATTGTTCTTGATTTGGTGAAGCTTGTAGTTGTGTGAAATTGCAGGTAGCTTGATGATCTGTGAATTGAATACAAATGGTGTTGGATGGTGGGTGCCAGGTATGTGCTCGGCGGAGAGTTGAGAGATGGATGGATAGTGTGTGAGCTTTGCGGTGATGTGGTGGTGTGATCAGCAGGTCACGGTGGTGATGGTGTGGTGAAGCAGTGGGTGTAGAGAGAACAAGAGAGGGTGCAGAGAAGAAAAGAAAGAAAAGAAGAAGAAGGAGAAGGAGAAGAAGAGAAGAGAAGAGAAGAGGATGGCTTGACTGCAATTTTCATAAGTCATTGAGGATAAGATCCGGTATTATCGAAAGTTTCATTAATCTACAGTGTTCTCCGCTACAGTATTTAGAGAAGCCCCAGCTGGGGAAGCTAGCATCTCAGGGCTTCGGCTTTTTGGCTTAAAAAGCCCCAACTTCTCCAAGAAGCCCAGACTTTTCTATTTACCAAACACTTGAAGGGGCTTAGCTTAGATGCAAAGCTGCAAAAAAGCCCTACCAAACTAAGCCTAGATCTTGCTCACTATTCTTCCTTGACATGGCAATGCTCGAAATTCCACTACGTGGAAGGAGCGGTGCAACTGCTTATTATGGAAGCTGTTTAATTTAGCGGCGTTTACACTTTATCAATAATTATATTGTCCACCTCTGTTAAGTTTTTTCCATTTGTATTAAATGACATAAAACGGGTAGCAGGAAATACGTTAGAGCACGAAATGACTTTCCTATCTATCAGAATTCAGAAATTTAAATGGATTTTCAACCGAAGAGCATCTTTTAAATATCTTAATTGAGATTTTGGAATTTTAATATGTATCGAAAACAGATTTTGTTATTGGTTAACAATTTGACCCGATTTCGTATAAATTCACATTACTATAGCCCACGAGATTTATGAAAATTATTATTATTATTTTTTTAATTCTCAACATGTGTCAAGTGGTGTAAACTATCAAATAAGAGTTTGGGTTATAGCTCAACAAGTAAATAACTAAATATAGTTATATGCAGAAATTCTGCAGGACTAGTTCTCATTGAAGATGCATTGTTTTATGAGAAGCCTAGCAAGAAAAATTTCCATAGTCTAAAAATACACTGATCATAACTCAAATCAATACTAATCTTCATTTGGTATCTGGTGAACATTAATGCAGAACAGAATTTTCCATGGATGCAGCTCCTCTTTAATTAGTTACATTTTTTTTCTTGTTGAACATTCATAGTTTTGAACTTTGGATGCAGAACAAAATTTTCCATGGATGCAACTCTTCTTTAATTAGTTACTTTTTTTTTTCCCTTGCTGAACATTCATAGTTGGGTAGCTCTGAGCCTCTGAGTCCCTTTTTTTTTTTTTGGCCAAGAGCTGTGAGTCCTTTTGGTTTCGATGACATCAAGGAGGAGTTAATGAGACAAACGAGAGAGACAGAGGCTAAATTACTGTCCTCTCCAGTGACGTAGTCTAACAACCAACAAACTAAGTGCTAACTGCCAGTGAACAAGCATGCCGTCCAAGGGCGTTTTCGTCATCTCCTGTGAATGAGTCAAGAACTTGCAAAATCCAAATCCGAAATCCTATAAAACAGAGGATTCAATTCAGGATTGAAGTCTGCCCCAGAGCTCTCATTCGCCGATTCAGACACTCACGGCGGAATAAAACCAGAAACCCAGAAAAGCCCAACAGAAGAACCATAGTCATGGGCCTGGAGATGGAATCCATGGCCGCATCGATCGGCGTCTCGGTGCCGGTGCTCCGATTCCTCCTCTGCTTCGTGGCCACCATACCCGTCAGCTTCCTCCGGCGGTTCGCGCCGGGCCCACAAGCCAAGCACATCTACGCGGCTGCTTCCGGGGCCATACTCTCCTATCTCTCGTTTGGCTTCTCTTCCAATCTCCATTTTATAGTGCCAATGTCACTCGGCTATGCTTCCATGCTCTTCTTCCGAAAACACTGCGGGATCATTACCTTTGTTTTGGGCTTCGGCTACCTCATCGGCTGGTACGTATGAACAAAAAAAAAACTAATCTTTGATTTCGATTCGTGAATTTGATGAATTGGGTGGTCGGATTTTGTGGAATGAATTGGTGGGTCGAGTTCTTTTGCGTGCTTTGAAGGAATGTGAGATTGGATAAACTTGTTTAAGAGGTTGTGAATGCGGTAAAAATCGTTTCTTTGTTTTAATTTTTTATGAGAGCTACGTGAACAGTTCATGATGTTGGTTGATTGCTATGTTATGATGTGTAAGTGGTTTGTTATTGATAATGTATGTTGTTTAACTGTCATGCACTTGAATTCGAAGTTCTTTATGCAGGTAATTCCTTGATTTTTTTTTATTGCTTTAGGCTTTAGCACAGTCAGTGTCTCAGTGAGCAGAGTCCGTGACTGTTTTGAGGTCAAGTTTTACAAATCTGGTTTTCCTCATGATAATGCCTTTTGATCGTTTTTTAGGGAGTATAATGTCTTTGGATTTTGAACTCTTTATTAATATGCATTTTCACTTTTCATAATGCGGCACAAACCACAATTGCACGCTTAAAACCATGTGGAGGCATAGGGGTTTTGTGTCTTCGTTGATGCTACCAACACTTGTTTTGTTATTGCTTAATGGTCTTGAAGTGATAATGCTTTATCTATATGAGAGTCTATATTTATGTACTAAGGAATTATGAAAACTTGATCATTCATAGATGTATGTCTGTATGTGTGTAGCCACGTATTTTACATGAGTGGCGACGCATGGAAGGAAGGAGGAATTGATGCAACTGGTAAGCACAGTATCCAGCCTTTCTAGCAGGCTTGCATTTCCCCTTAAAATTTCACTCTTTATTGAGTTGTGATGAGTGTCATTCTCCTACAAGAAAATCGCTAGTTGTGTGTTAATCATTTCCCTTTATTCTTGTTACTAAAATTGTTGGGTTTCTTCTAATGAATTGAAATTATGCCCGGAACGTACTAGTCTTTATTGTCCTACACAATAAGCTAAGTTTGAATTATTTTGTCATATTTAGGAGCCTTAATGGTGTTAACACTGAAAGTCATCTCATGTGCAATAAATTACAATGATGGGATATTGAAAGAGGAAGGGCTACGTGAGTCTCAGAAGAAAAATCGGTTGATTAAGTTGCCCTCATTAATTGAGTACTTTGGTTACTGCCTCTCCTGTGGTAGTCACTTTGCCGGTCCAGTTTATGAGATGAAGGATTATCTCGACTGGACTGAAAGCAAGGGGGTATGCTTTTGATGTTCCACATTTGTTTCTTCTTTCTTAGTATTATGCTCTTGAGATCAACACTTCTCACTTGTTGACTGTAGTTAAATATTATGCAGATTTGGAGCCCCTCAGAGAAAGGACCGTCTCCATCACCGTACGGAGCAACAGTTCGAGCTCTTCTCCAAGCTGCATTCTGCATGGGATTACATTTGTATTTGGCTCCCCATTTTCCTTTGTCAAGATTTACCGAGCCCATATACCAAGAATGGGGTTTCTGGAAACGACTGAGCTACCAGTATATGTCGGGATTTACAGCTAGGTGGAAATATTATTTCATCTGGTCAATTTCAGAGGCCTCCATTATTCTTTCGGGTCTGGGTTTCAGTGGCTGGACTGAATCTTCACCACCAAAGCCAAGATGGGATCGTGCAAAAAATGTTGATGTTCTAGGCGTTGAGTTTGCAAAGAGTTCAGTTCAGTTGCCACTTGTTTGGAACATACAAGTCAGCACCTGGCTTCGTCATTGTGAGCATCTTTCATCACTGAGGGTTCAAGCTTCTATTTCCTAAATTTTGCTTTGCTGTCAGTAAAATCAAATATTGATTTGCAAGTATGTGGTATGAACTATCAGAAAAGAAAATTTAAGTTTGAACTATAAGTAGATGGACACTTTGACCTGGTACAAAATCATTGATCCTTAAACTGGATAATGGCCTACTATTTTTTTCAGTTTTGCGCCTACTGTATTTATTACCATTTTTTTTATACTGTTAGGTCTAGTATAGAGATTGTAGTGTATCATAATATATCATCTCAAAATCATTAGTAATATATGCATATGAAGCAAGAGATGTCTGTTTATAGTAGTTGCAATATCTGATATATATTTTTCTGCAGATGTTTATGAAAGGCTTGTTAAGCCTGGGAAGAGGGCTGGTTTCTTCCAATTACTAGCTACACAGACTGTTAGTGCTGTTTGGCATGTGAGTATAATCTGTCTTAGCCTCATCCTGAACGCATATGCTGTGTTTATATTTTGCTGACTTTTTGCCCTGTTTATATTTTGAGTCTTCAGGCAATATGCCACATGTATGATAATGAGCAACACAAATTTCAGCATATTTTTA
Source organism: Rubus idaeus (assembly GCA_030142095.1). NCBI lineage: Eukaryota > Viridiplantae > Streptophyta > Magnoliopsida > Rosales > Rosaceae > Rubus > Rubus idaeus. The sequence continues at coordinate 7,669,141 of CM057969.1, forward strand.
TACCAAAATTTTGAACATGTACTTCTGCTACAAAATGCATTCATGGTTTTGCATCTGCCCTTAAATGACTTTTTGGCACTCATTCTATAGAATGGATGTGGTCTTGACCATTGCATTAGCAAAAGTGGACTTTCTTTGGGTATAATCATCATGAAGACCTCAGTAATTTGTTTGCATAATCGTAACATTATAATCCTGACCCACCACCATTCAGTGCCGTCAAGCCAATTCCAAAAAATTTATGCTCGCCACTCCTTAAAGTGTCTCTTAGATTATTGATTTATTTCCTCATTTTTGCCTCACATCTCCATGTCTTTTTCTTATCTACATCAATATTTTGATTCTTTCTGTTTTAAATTTAAATGTCTCTGCTTTTGATTTTGCTTTGAACTATAGGGACTCTATCCTGGATACATCATATTCTTTGTTCAGTCTGCATTGATGATTGCTGGTTCAAGAGGTACTGATCTGGCTGCCTTTATTGTCAAATTATTACTTTGTTAAGATAATTAACAAGTATGCTTTTCTACTTGTTTTTGCAAGCAGTGATTTACAGATGGCAGCAAGCTGTACCTCAAGGAATGGATGTTGTTAAGAACATACTGGTGTTCTTGAATTTTGCTTACACCATTTTAGTTCTGAACTACTCCTGTGTTGGATTTATTGTTAGTACTCTCTCTCTAAGTCTCTCATATGCATGCATATACATGAACACATGCCATTTGGAGACGCTTACATACGTTGACACATGCCTTTTCGGGCACATGTACATGAACATATTCCATTCAGATGCACATGTACATGAACACATGCCATTTTCTGATGCTTTTAAGTTGTCTCATGCATCTGTTTTGCACGGTACAGGTATTAAGCCTCCATGAAACACTTGCCTCATATGGGAGCGTTTACTACATTGGAACCATTCTACCTATTGTATTGATCTTGCTTGGTAAAATAATCAAGCCTGCAAGGCCTGTGAAGAAGGTTCGGAAGGAAGAATGAGGTAGTTAGCAGCAAGACATTTTCTACTCCTTGGAATTAGATAAGAAGACCACTGCTTATTTCCAAGTTTACTTCACTCTGTTTTCCTGATTGTAACATCTGTTGTGATACGTGAAAATGTTGAGCCTGTTGACATATGCCTTCAATTTCTTTGAGTTATTCGAGCAGCGCATATTTGATCCATTTTTGCAGCATAAACCTCGCAATTTTACGAAATTACAATGTCTTAACTGGCTATAAAGATTTGGGGGTCGTTACTAATACTTTATCGCAGAAAAAAGAACAAAAAAAAAAGGGGATGGAAATGGGTCTACATTAGCTGTCCAAGCATATGCAAAGGGAAATAAAGTTTTTCAGTGACAAATTGACAATACCAAGTTTGCTCTTATTTGCTTCTTTTTGGTCCAAACATCCACTGAATTGTGCTTATTTTTCTAATTTAGAAAAACCTTATAGTATCACCGAATGGGGCTAAGAATATTACCTTAAATTCTATAATTAATTTTTGTATAATTTTCTTTTTGATAAACTGGAATTGATGGGCTAACCAATGAGCTTCCAAAGGCTGTGAAAGATTGATGGGCTAACCAATGAGCTTTCAAAGGCTGTGAAAGATCAAAGTCAGATATCGATGTTATTTATTGTTCTACATCATTACATGCATGATTGTGACGCACTCCCAATCTGAATCTGCAAATTTACATGCATGTCTTTGCAGAAAAATACATTAACTTTTATGTACCTACATTAATTGTTTTTATTATACAAGTAAAATCTAGTTTATTTCCACACAGAACCAACCACATTAGGCAAGCTGACAGGAGCCAACTGGCTGGGATTTTTTTTCTGTGATGAGTTGGCCTTGACATGTTCCTCCTTTTCAATTTCATGTTGGCCTTCCAGTTAGGTGACATCTACATTAATTTCTTGGGGACCCTTTTGTTTGATTTGTGAGTTTATATGAGCAACATTACAGAACAGACAATTCTTCAAGAAAGAAAAAGGTGTTTAAAAGTGCCCAATTCTCTGCATGTAAAATGCTTCTTGTTGCTGCTACTACTAGTTCATTTTACTTTTCCCTCTGGAAAAAAGCCACAGATTTTCTTTTGACCTCTCTTTCACGTAAGCTGATATTGATTTTCTTTCTTTCCTTTGTTTCTTTGTATAGATATTGATTTTCTTCTCTGCTTTGAATAGATCTCTCTCTCTCTCTCTCTCAAGAATTAGTGACTGATCAGTTTTGGTCACTAAATTGTACTAATCCAATGCTTAGACCAAGTTCCATAACTGGGTTTCTTTGATTCCATTGTCTAGCTTTTTGGGGTTGTAAGGTTCTTTCTTCTTATCTGGGTTACCTCTAATTCAAGGGAAGAACATAGAAAGCCATCTCTGAGCATTTCGTGACGTTTCTTGTTCGAGTACTTCTCTTGATTGCCTTAAGCCTCACAAGAAGATCTCAATAATTGGACATTGATGGAGCCAATGAAGTCAATGTTTGCACCAGCAACTAAAGGCTCTGTGGACGGCAGGGGATTTCCAAATTTGGCAGACTTGGACATCAGACCGTGTGGAATGTTGGTGCAAAAGCGCAACGGGGAGACGAATCCAACTTCTGTTTCGATTCACACAATCAAAGTTAGAGTGAAGTATGGCTCTTCGTATCACGAAATTTGTATCAGCTCCCATGCTAGCTTTGGTATGTAAAATCCATGAGACTTTTGTTATGCTTTGATTGGAAAGAAAAGATTGAACTATTTTATTAATGGAATTTGGTTTTGAAATTGCAGGAGAGTTGAAGAAAATGTTGGCAGCACCAACTAAATTGCATCATGAAGATCAAAAACTGATATTCAAAAACAAAGAGAGAGACTCCAAAGAGTATCTTGATGTGGCAAGAGTTAAAGATGGATCTAAAATTGTGTTGGTGGAGGACATTGTAAGCAGAGAAAAAAGGTGTCTAGAGTTGCTGAGAAATGCAAATGCACAGAAGTCGTTGAAATTGTTGGCCGAAATCAACTTGGAAGTCGAGAAGCTTGCAGCGCAGGTAAATTGATTGAATTAAATTAAAAGAAGTTTTGCTAAAATGTGTGATACAAAGTTTTACTAATTTCTTTGTTAATAGGTCACAGCTTTGGAAGCAACAGCTTCTACAGGTGGGAAAGTAGTGGAGAGAGATGTGGAGAATTTGACTGAGCTCTTGATGATGAAGTTGATTAAACTTGATGGAATTGTTGCGGATGGAGATTTAAAATTGCAGAGAAGAGTGCTGGTATTTTGTTATAGTCCTATTTAATTCTATTTTCTTTTACATTGCTATTACATCATATTCTAATTTCGATTGATAAACTTGAAGGTGAGAAGAGTTCAGAAATACATAGAGATTCTTGATATGTTGAAGTACCAAAGTTCCAAATCTAGCAGCAATGGGGCTAAAATCCAATTGCAGAAACAAGATAACCCAACTGGCAATATTTCAAAAGACTCGAAACCAGTGCAGAAACAGCAAGCGCCGATGAAAATGGGAAATTCTGTAAGGACAATACCAAAGATGCAGCAGCAGCAGCAGCAGAAGAATTCTGAATCAGTAGTTGTTACAACAAAATGGGAAACTTTTGATTAAAGCATGAAGCTTGCATCTAAAGGGTTAACCAGAAGTTCTTTGAGCAAGTCATCCTCAAATTTATAAGTCCAACCAAATGAGAATTGTTCTTGGTCATCATCACTGTCTGTTTTTCCATTCATTTCTGCTGTAAAGGTTAAGGTGGTTCTCATAATATTACTGTGTACCTCATTTTATATAATTTTTTGGGTTGGGGTCTTTGGCTCTTTGCTAAATTGTATATAACTTATGGTGGATAAGTGAAAAAGATAAGGGGATACATAAATGAAAAGATTGGGGTGGATTATTTAGGATTTATATAATATCAATAAGGAAGTTGTTATGTGATCCAGTTACAAGATCTTATAATTATTTTCTCTTCTATCAGATGCTGTTATCATTTTTTTATTTGCATTGGGACCATAATCCCAATAATCCAAATTCCAGTTCATAGCATTTCTGTATTCATAAATAATCAATGGAATCTCTAGCTTGGACCATTAGGCCATTCTGTTGATATTTTTAATTATTCATAAACAGCATATTGCATGTTGTGGTTAAAGGAGAAGTATATGACATTAAAATATGTGGAACATAAAGATCTCTGCTTGTTTCTTGTATGGCTGCAACTGCTGCTGAAAATTAAAGAACTGCAGAAAACTATAAGGGGATAGAAAAGCAGTTTTGACTTTGGAGGCTTGATAAGTACATACTGGAAATCATACTGGAAATTAATGCAAACATGTTTTAGTAAGTAACTTAGATTATTTGCATATTCATAATGTTATTTATCCTTTTGGGTAGTACTTTATTCATTGCAATCATCCTTTTCTTTTGTACCATATAATATTGTTTCCATTTGATTTTTCATCTAAACATCAGGCTGCCATGCAACCAGATTTAGAAAACCCCAGATTAAAATTGTGAAATTGTTTGATTAGAAAACACATGACCATTTGTCCAGGGCCCCAATGGCTTTATAATTAGCACATGGCAGAAAATAATTGTGTGGACTTTATAGAGAATGACCATATGTGCACCAGATAACTGATAGTGAAAGCCAAAAAAGAAAAGATGAAGTGGTCACTCTATGATTGCTTGATTGGTCATATCTGGGAAAAATTGAATGAATGAGTGGACTGGATATCATTGGCTTTGTTAGAGAGAAGAAGCACATAAGGGCCATATATACAATAATACAGATGACTAAAAATACTTGCAAGGGAACTGAATGAAGGTTCTCAAAGGCACTGGTGTGTTGTGCTTTTTTGTGGATTAGCTTTGGACTAAAGAAACAGCAATGGGACCAGTACCCATATTCCTTTCTCTATCACTGTCTTCCTCTTAATGCAATTTAATTTTGTAAAATGACATTTGATCTGTTCATGATGGCATAGACTTGTAGCTTTACTAATAGTTTATGCATCAAAAGGGGAAATTCAGAGTGTTTTATTTCAGAATTTTGAGTAGTGTAAGATAAGGTGAAGCTTTAGTTGATGCAAAATTTATCTGTCATTCAAATTTTGAAGGTGATATGGGTTCATTTGGGAAACCACCACTAAGTTCTTGGGTTATTTTAACTTTGGTATCCAATTAATCTTCAACAAGTTGAAATATGCCACTACTCACAAGGGACTTGGATTATAAGGTGACCCGGGCTCCCTTTCCTCCCTATACTATGCTCCCCTGGCGCAGCCCTACCAGTCTACCACCCTTCGCACCTGCGGCATTTTCGCCAGATGGTCTTTGCCAGTAGTGCCATCCTCCCCGCTGGCTATATGGGTGGGTGTCCCTCGCTGCTGCGTTATGATAGGCTATGGATTACAGGAAATAAATATGACAACACAGTTTTGGGTGGGAAAATTTTGATGATAAAAATAAGAACATGCGATTTTGGTCAAAAATCTTGTGTTATAACTCACAATTTTGAATGAAAAACTATGTTTTCGGCAAAAAAATAATAATAATTCACCATTAGTAAAACATGTTTTTTTAAAAGGTATTCCAATTGACATAACTCAAAAATCCCGAATAGTTTATTTTAATAAATTTTCAAGTTTGCTGACTTTGGAAAATTGTAAAAAACAAACGAGTCGATATTTTTGCGCACTGTCAACTCAAGAATTTTAAAAAAATAATAATTTGAGTATTAGATGATTTTGGTACCAAAATAAGAACATTTTATTTTGGCCAAAAAAATCGTGTGTTATAAACTTATAAGTATATAGCTATTTTGGGTGAAAAACCATGGTTTCGGCAAAAAAATAAAAATTTCTCAAAAATTCAACAATTGTAAAACATGTTTTTTTTAAAAAGTGTTCCAATTGACAAAACTCGAAAATCTCGAATTTTTTATTTATTATGAATTTTCTAGTTTCTCGACTTTGGAAAATCTTAAAAAATAAATAAGTCGATATTTTTGCGCTTTGTTAACTTGAGAAATCCTTAAAAATTATTATTTGAGTGTGAGAAGATTTTTGTATGAAAATAAGAACATGCGATTTTGGCCAAAAAAATCGTGTGTTATATATCACGATTTTGGATTAAAAACTATGGTTTTCGCAAAAAAATTCTCAAAAATTCACCAATTATAAAACATGTTTTTTAAAAGGTGTTCAAAATGACAAGACTTAAAAATCTCGAATCGTTTAATTTTTATGAATTTTCAAGTTAGCCGACTTTGAAAAATCGTGAAACACAAAATTGACAGAACCAGTCAAAATTGACCCAAAATTGCGATTTTGGCCCACTTTGGAACATACAATTTTTTTTGGGCAACTAACATGTTTCAATTGACAGAATTCAAATATCTCGAACAATTTATTTTTTATCAATTTTCAACTTTGCCAACTTTAGAAAATAGTAAAAAATAAAAGAGTATATTTTTCAGCTCTGTCAACTCAAAAAGTTCTTAAAAATCATAATTTGAGTATGGGATAATTTTGGAATAAAACTAAGAACATGCGATTTTATCCAAAATTGCGAGTTATAACCCACAGTTTCGGGTGAAAAACCATGTTTTTGGAAATAAAAAAATCTCAAAAATTTACCATTGGTAAAACATATTTTTTAAAGGTATTTCAATTGACAGAACTCAAAAATCTGGAATTATTTATTTTTTATAAATTTTCTAATTTTCTCAATTTGGAAAATCGTAAAAACTAATTGATTCTATATTTTTGCGCTCTGTTAACTCAAGAATTTCTTAAAAATTATTATTTTAGTGTGGGAATATTTCGGTATGAAATTAATAACATGTGATTTTGATAAAAAAAATTCGTGTGTTATAACTCACGGTTTTAGGTGGAAAACTATGGTTACGGCAAAAAAGTAAATTTTTTTGTAAAATTCACCAATCGCAAAACATATTTAAAAAAAGGTGTTCCAATTAACATAACTCAAAAATCTGAAGACGTTTATGTTTTATGAGTTTTCAAGTGTTCCAACATTGACAAATCTTGAAATCATAAACGAGTCAATATTCTTGCGCTCTGTTAACTCGAAAATTCCTTAAAAATCATTATTTGTGTATGGAAAGATTTTTTTACAAAAATAAGAACATGTGATTTTGGCCAAAAATTGTGTGTTATAACCAATAATTTTAGGTGAACACCATGGTTTCGAAAGAAAAAAAATTAAAAATTTCTCAAAAATTCAGCCTTAATAAAACATATTTTTTAAATGTGTTCCGATTGACAGAACTTAAAAATCTCAAATCATTTATTTTTGTGAATTTTCAAGTTTGCCGACTTTGGGAAATCGTAAAAAACAAACGAATCTATATTTTTGTGGTCTGTCAACTCGAAAAGTTATGAAAACTCATGATTTGAGTGTGGGAAGATTTTGGAATGAAAATAAGAACATGCGATTTTGGCCCAAAATCGTGCGTTATAAGCCACGGTTTTGGGTAAAAAACCATCGTTTCGGCAAAAATTTAAAATTTTCTCAAAAATTCACCAATTGTCATACATTTTTTAAAAAGTTTTTCAATTGACGTAACTCAAAAATTCAGAATTGTTTTTTTTTTATATAAATTTTCAAGTTTACCGACTTGGAAAATCATAAAAAAATAAACGAGTCGATATTTTTGCGCTCAGTCAACTCGAGAAGTCCTTACAAAATATGATTTGTGTGTGGCTTGATTTTGGTACAAAAATAAAAATATACGATTTTGACCAAAAATATTGTGTTAGAACCCACGATTTTGGGTAAAACAATCATGATTTCGGCAAAATAAATAAATATTTCTATAAAATTCACCATGGACTTGGATTATACGGTGACTCGGGATCCCTTTCCTCCCTATACTATGCTCCCATGGCGTAGCCCTACCACGCTTCAAGCCCGCGACGTTTTCGCCAGACAGTCTTTGCTAGTAGTGCCATCCTCCCCGGTGGCTATATGGGTGGGTGTTCCTCGCTGCTGCGTTCGGTTAGGCTATGGATTACATTAAACAAATGTGACAACACAGTTTTGGGTGGAAAAATTTTGATCATAAAAATAAGTACATGCGATTTTGGCCAAAAATCGTGTGTACCCACGATTTTGGATGAAAAATTATAGTTTCGGCAAAAAAATTTAAAAATTCTTAAAAATTCACAATTAGTAAAACATGTTTTTAAAAGGTGTTCAAATTGATAGAATTTAAAAATCCCAAATAGGTTATTTTTAATAAATTTTCAAGTTTGCTGACTTTGGAAAATCGTACAAAACAAAAGAGTCGATATTTTTGCCCTATGTCAACTCAAAAAGTTTTTAAAAATCATGATTTGACTGTGGGATGATTTTGGTATCAAAATAAGAACATTTTGTTTGGGCCAAAAACCGTATAGGCTTATAGCCCACGGTTTTGGGTGAAAAATATGGTTTCGGTAAAAAAAAAATTCAACAATTGTAAAACATGTTTTTTTTAATGTGTTCCAATTGGCATAACTCAAAAATCTCAAATCGTTTTTTTTTTATGAATTTTCTAGTTTTTCGACTTTGAAAAATCGTAAAAAAGAAATTATTCGATATTTTTGCTCTTTGTTAAGTCGAGAAGTCCTTAAAAATCATTATTTGAGTGTGGTAAAATTGAAGTACGAAAATAAAAAAAATCCAATTTGGCCAAAAAGCGTGTGAAACCCATTGTTTTGGGTGAAATACTATGGTTTCTGCAAAAAAATAAAAATTTCTCAAAAAATTATCATTTGTAAAAGATGTTTTTTAAAAGATGTTCTAATTGACAAACCCCAAAAATCTCGAATAATTTATTTTTATGAATTTTCTAGTTTTTTTAATTTGGAGAATCATAAAAAATAAACGAATCGATATTTATGCGCTTTGTCAACTGGAGAAGTCCTTAAAAATCATGATTTGATTGTGGGAAGATTTCGATATAAAAATGAGAACATTCAATTATAAACCACAGTTTTGGATGAAAACCCATGGTTTCGAAAATAAATAAAAAAATCTCAAAAATTCACTATTCCTAAAATATATTATTCAAAAGGTGTTTCATGTTTTCCGACATAGCCTCGTCATCATGTGCATCGTTGGAAATGTCGTGGGCACCTCGGAATGCCTCATTGTGAACTGCACTTTTCTTTTCAACTTTGCCGGTGTCAAAACTTCACCATTAGTAAAACATGATTTTTTAAAAGTGTGTCAACTGACTTTGTTCGAAAATACTAACTTGTTTTTTAGTTATTATTTTTAAAATTTTTGAATTTTGAAAAATCATAACTCACAAACGACTCTAGTTGTTTGAGCAAAGTTAGTTGGAAAAGCTTTAAAATTTTATTTTTTAACATTGGTGAAGTTTTGTCACGGGCAAAATGAAGGGGGCTGGGATTGTTTGGAAAATTTGGAGGTGTCACGACATAACATGTCAAACCTTGCCAACTTTATTTATGCCAAAACTTCACCATTGCTAAGACTTGATTTTTAAAAGGTGTTCCAACTGAGTATGCTCGAAAATCTCGAATCGTTTATTTTTTATGATTTTTGTAGTTTTCCAACTTTGAAAAATCGTCAAAAATAAATGAGTCGATATTGTTATATTCTATCAACTCGAGAAGTCCTTAAAATCATAATTTTAGTGTGAAAAGATTTTGGTACAAAGATAAAAACATGTGATTTTGGCCCCAAAATCATGTGTTATAACTCACGATTTTGGGTGAAAGATCATGGTTTCGGCAAGACAAATAAAAATTTATCAAAAGTAGACCATTATTAAAACATGTTTTTAAAAGGTGTTACAATTGACAGAACTTGAAAATCTCGAATCGTTTATTTTTTATGAATTTTCTAATTTTCCTATTTTGAAAAATCGCATGGGAATCGTGGGCATCCTTAGCATGAGCATAGACATCGTCGGCCTCTCTATCTTGGGTATGCATCGTTAGTTACCGTCTCTAGCATGGGTATCATTAGTTATCCTCTCTAGCATGGGCACCGTTAGTTAGTCTCGTTAGCATGGTCATCATTGGAAGTGTTGGGGGCTGCTCGAGATGACTCGTTGTAAATTGTACTTTTCTCTCTTTAACTTTACCAGTGACAAAATTTTACAATTAGTAAAATATAATTTTTAAAAGGTGTTTCAATTGACTTTGCTCGAAAAAGCTGACTCGTTATTTAGTTATGATTTTTTAAGTTTCCAACTTTGAAAAATCATAACTCACAAACGACTCAAGTTTTTCAAGTAAATCCAGTTGAAAACGCTTTAAAAATTATCTTTTAACATTGGTGAAGTTTTGTTACAGACAAAGTTGAAGGGAAAATGGGGTTAACATGGTTTACCACGTTTGGAGGTACCTTAACTTTTAAAAACATATCATCGGGATACCTCCATCCATTTTTCATCATATCTCAGTTAAATAAAATATGTTGAAATACATGTCTCTTCTCTCCTCTCATCTTATCTTTTTCCTCCAAAATTAACAAAGCAATTCATTATTCTCCTTCTAGATTTTTCCTTCAAAACTTCATCTTTATCCTCTTCATATAATCAATAATTAAGTAGACTTTAATTGTTATTTTTAGGGTACGCACTATTTTTTTTAGAGTATTACTTTGATTACTTTAATTAATATGATTGTAAGTACTAACTAATTCAAAATCTTGATCATCCATGAATTATATTTCAAAGTTTCAAACGCACTTTATGTGCATCATCCATACATGAGAAAATACCTCAGTGGCATTAGATTTAGTCTTTCACCCTGATGGGAGTCGAAGAGAAAAACGAAAACAAAATGAGAAAATACCATAAAATCCTTGAAAAATATCTCATATGGGTCACACATAATTTTATTTAACTGAGTTATAACGAAAAATTGATTAAGGTATCTAGATGATGTATTTTTAGAAGTTCAGGTACCTTATTGATCACTTTTGAAAGTGGGAATATGTTAAATGACTAATATACTTTCATAATTAACGATTAAGTAAAGTAAAATGGACAGAGATATCCTGATGATGTGTTTTTAAAAGTTCAGGTACCTTATTATTACTTTTGAAAGTTGGATACATTTCTGTCTTGTACACCAAAGTTTAGAGTACCTACAAAGTACTGACACTGATACGAACTCGGCGACACGACACGACGATACAGAAAAATTCAAAAAATTAGGACACGACACGTTGTCGACACAATAATTAAAATAATATATATAATATTTAAATAATGATATGAAAAAAATATTTAAATAAAAAATACCTCAAAAATCCGTAAAATAATACATAATAAATTGAAAACCCTGCTTATTTCTATTTTTTCGTTTTAGTTTTTATACAAGTCTAGTGGTTTAGGTAAAATATCTTTAGGTTAAGCCTGTTAGAATTATACTAAAAATATTTTTAAAAAGAAAAAAAATCCGAAGATGTGTCGGAAGAGTGTCTATTCTGTATATGCAGAAGTGTCGAAAAGTCAAAGTCAACCGGCACAGTCCCAACATGTGTCGGATGAGTATTGAGTGTTGGAGCGTGTCGGAGCATGTCGGACACGTGACACGATACTATTTTAGAGTATTAGTGTTTTGATCTTCTGATAATAAAAATCCGAAAAGAAATTAAGAGACTTTATTTAGTCACATTCTTGTTATTTAATAGATCAAGATACATTAATTAGTACCACCAACAAGATGCTTAAGTTTCCTATTCGAAGCAGACTTGGCTATAATATTATCACTTGCTAAATTGTTCTGAAACAATAGTGTACGTAGCTAGTCTCGAGAATTTGCAATGAGGCGTAGACTATAAAGCAGCCACCAAAACCCAAAATTTGCATGTGGTCACAGTTATCACATTATTGCAAGCTCAAATAAGTAAAGCTACTGTCCAACGACAATAAAGCTACTGTCCAACGACAATAAAGCTATTGTTCAACGACAATAAAGCTACTGTCAAAGCACACTAAAACTTATGTCAAAGAACACTACAACTATTGTCCAAAAACAATAAAGTTATTGTCCAACGACAATAAAGCTACTGTCCAACGACAATAAAGCTACTGTCAAAGCACACTACAGCTACTGTCCAAAAATAATAAAGCTACTGTCCAATGACAATAAAACTACTGTCCAACGACAATAAAGCTACTGTCCAGTGACAATAAAGCTACTGTCCAAATACAATAAAACGTCAGTGGCATGAATCGTAATTTTGAAAAAAATTAATGTCAGATACAAAGGGTTAAAGCTACTGAGTGGCCTTATTTGGGAAACAAAGCTACTGTGGCCTTTTGAAGAATAAGGCCACTTTGGGTGGCCTTATGAGTAATTTGTTATATATTAAAAGATGACTATTAATTTATTTACTTATTTAATGAAATTACAATGGAAAACCTCATCTAAAAAAAAAAAAAACCTAGACTTACACTACAACAAAATCATGTCTACCACTTTCGAGTCAATCCTAAACCCTCAAACATATATGTCTTATTATAATATTTCCTACGCACGATTGGAGTATTAACGTTATTGAAACCGTTGAATAAATGAAAGAAATCTTGTCAAAAACTGGGAAAACAAGGTACCCACAATGTCTTACTATAATTTTGACCAACAAGCTAGAACTCTCATTCTGATTGATATTATAATGATTGATGTATTCAATTAAGTAGACTTTGATACATTCTCAGTTGATCACAAAGTGGAATTAGACGTCTTCTTTGTCAGTACAGAAGAATCAGCTAGATACTTGGAAACTAATTGAATTTTCAACGTTTTCTTTCTCTTATCTCTTAGAAATTAGTATTCTTGTCAATCACAATTAACAATGTTAATGGTTTGATAAATTAATAACATATAACGATGATCATCTAAGTGACTCGGTCAACCGTATATTCTAAGGTTTTTTCTAGCATTAAGGTCAGCCATGTTATTAATTCACAGCTTGAAACAATTACATGCCTATGTATCTGAAATATGATGTGCCTGTGGTGTGTTTGCCATATAAATATAGGCTTAAATGTCAAACTTGTACTTTGAGTTTTCTTGTATATATCAATTTGCTTCATGATTTTGCTAATGGTTAATTGAAACACGTTTTTGGTTATATATCAATTTGTACATTTTTTTTGTTAGTTCTAACAATTTTCATTCAATTATCTTTGCGTCAATCACGTGATGGTATTTTTTTTTTCAAGTTAGACGAAATTATGTAAAAATAATCTCTCTTTTTTAACAATAGGTAAAAATATGCATCACGTGCACTATTCAAATTGATATTTCAAGTCAAAGTTAGGGTGCAAATACTAATTAAATAATTGAAAACACTAGAAAGTCTCTATTAGACTTATAATAGTTACCTAGTAATCAAAATATCATATAGAGAAAAACCTTCATATGGTACCTGAACTATCACCAAATGCAAATTTTGGTACCTGAACTATGCCTCCGTTAGCCATTATAGTACATACAGTTAAATATTTCGTTAAGTGCTTATATGGCATGGGTAAAACAGTAATTTTATTTATTTTCAATTTTCAAAATAAATTATACAAAAACAAAATTAAAAATATTATCCAAAATTCAAGACTAAAAATAAAAAAAATTATTTTTATTTTATAATATAATTTATTTCCAATTTTTATGTTTTTAATATAATTTATTACCATGTAGGTGGTTTTCCTTTTAATTAAAAAATAAAAATAAACTATATTCAAAAAGTAATTAAATTTTTTATTATATTAAAAAAATGATAATTTATTTTGATTTTAAAATTTAAATAAATTATACAAAGATTTAAATAATTTATCCACAATTCAAGATTAAAAATGAGAAAAATTACTTTTATTTTTATAATATAATTTATTGTCAATTTTTATGTTTTTAATATAATTTATTATCATGTAGGTGGTTTTGTTATTAATTAAAAAATAAAAAATAAACTATATTAAAAATAATAATTTAAATTTTATTATATTAAAAACCAATGATAATTTATTTTTATTTTAAAATTTAAATAAATTATACAATTAAAAATATTTAGATAATTTATCCACAATTCAAGACTAAAAATGAGAAAAATTATTTTATTTTTATAATATAATTTATTATCAATTTTTATTTTTATAATATAATTTATTACCATGTAGGTGATTTTATTATTAATTAAAAAATAAAATTAAACTATATTAAAATGACACATAAGCACTTAACGGAATATTTAACGGTAGGTACTATAATGGCTAACGGAGACATAGTTCGATCAGGTACCACCAGGTTCCTTTTGAAAGTTCAGGTACCAAAAATTGTATTTTGTGATAGTTCAGGTACTATATGAAGATTTTTCCCTATCATATATATAGATACTTGTCTTAATTTCTAGTATTTGAAAATTGACTTTGCTAAATATTTTTTTTAGGAGAGAGAATTTGAACTCAGGACCTCATCACATTTGTGGAGAGAAAGACGTACTATTGTACCAACTTAGTCTTGATCTTTGCTAAATGTTATTGTCATAGGAAAAAGAAATGAAAAGTTATGAAAGTTCTTTGTAGAGAGAAAGTGTATAAGTTCAGAAGAAAGTGCGGAAGTTTTAGTAAAAATTGGAAAACAAAGTCGATCTTCTTTTTGTAATGTACATAGGTAAAAAATAATAAAAATAATAAAGATGGAGGAATAAATGGTATTAATTTCTTTGTTTCTCATCAAAATATGAGCCTACCTAGATTTTGGGATACATGTTGATAAAGTAATATGGGCGTCATAACCAAAATCAATTGGCAATTATTGGAGAGGCTCAAATCCTTATAAATACATTTGCAATGATCTCTTTTCTCTAATGTGGGAGAACACTCCACATTCTCACACGTGTATCAATGAGTACAAATGGGAACCATTAAGTTTTATCAAAGCCGCATTTGAATAATGTCAATTTTTTTTATGACTTTGCTAGGCTAAAAAACTCATGGAGAAAACAACAATATTCTTTAGTAAAGAGGAATTATATTGTGAATGCACATTGTGGTGCTAGCACCGTAAAGATCAAAAAAATAACAACCACATGCGGTGACACAAACGACTACAATATCTTTAGTTAGAACATACAAGATGATCAACTTAGACGAGAAGCAATATCTCCACCTAAAAATGTACCTTTTACTAATGTTTATAAACAAACACTATAGGCCTGTGGCGTTATTGTGTCTAAGACAAACAATGCGAGTGTTTGGTTCAAGTTCAAAAATTTATTCAACCATATATGTAGGGTGCTGTGAAAAAAATTCTAGGGTTGAATTTGTCGCCAATCGCCATGATTCTATGTCGATTTTTAATCAACTGACAGAAAAATTATAATTAAATTACGGGTTTAATAGTCCATATTCAAGATTAATTAGAACCATGCATCTAATCTAACGTTAAATGAGATTATAATCCAATCTAATCAGATTGACATTGGATTACGTTAGATTGTCGGTTTTCTAGTGTAGAAAAAGTATTAATACATTAAAATTTGACTACTATATGTCTATATCAAAATCTAATCTCAAGGGTTGGTACAAAAACAAACTGCTTCCGGAAAAGCCAACATACAATACAAAGTGCTTCAAGGAAAAGCCTTTGATTAGCAACAAATCAACATTGATCTCCTTCTTTTTCCCATCACATAGACAAAAGATAAAACAAGTTACCTACCCTAAATATATGTTAATTATAGGCAACAAAACAACAACAACAATATGTACGTTTCAAAAGATCTTTGATTTTTTTTTTTTTAAAGGATCAAAGGATTTCACTCCTACCTCTATGGTGACTCGAACACATGACCTGGATCTTAGGTAATGGGTGTTCTAACCACTAAACTAACACACAAGATCTTTGATAATAATGAAGGATAGAACATGCACCTGGTTCCATAAATTTTAATATATATATATATATATATATATATAAAAATCCTTCCTACTCGTTCTCTTAATACCATTAATTTACAATATCCAATTGTTTCTCTCTTTTCTTTTTCTATGAAAGTTTTTTTTTTTCAAAAAGGGACAAAATTGTATCAAATTTCCTGTAAAATAAAAAATAAAAAAAACCCTACTTCTTCATGTTGGTAAATGCCGCTTCCTGACCCATATTGCTGCTCAGGGTTATACGTGCATGTGAATAATCACATTCTGTGTAACAAACTCAAATTAAGTAGCATCAGCTTCATCAAAATCTTTTGCACGATCCTCATCCCCATCATCAACAGTGAAACTTCCTGTAGTAAGATCCTTGGCTCTTTCTGCTTGAAATTCCCAATTGGTTCGAGCCAAAACAAACAACATGGTCACTACACATGAGCCTTGAGCTGCCAAAAGACCAAGCCAGAGTCCTCTAAAATCGAACCCTGCATAGAAACTCAACCACACCGCTACAGGCATTCCCACTAAATAGAAGCAACCCAAGTTTATATTTGCTCCCAACTTAGGCCTAGCCGTTCCTCTCAAAACTCCACAACCTGTTGTTTGAGGACAGTTTCCGAGCTCGCACAGCCCAATTATTGGCAACACCATTGATGTTAATGCAATAATTTCCGAGTCTCGTGTGAACATACTTGACCATATGTTTCTTACCATCACAGCAAATAACAATGCTGAAAATCCAAAAATGAAGCTATAAGAGAGGCCTATGATCGCAGCAAGTTTTGCTCTTTTGGGTCGGTTAGCCCCCAGCTCATTCCCCACCCTTGTTGATACACCAAAGCTTAAAGAAGATGGGAAAATGTAGATCAAAGCTGTGGTCTGGATCAGAATTCCCATTGAAGCAACTGTTGCTTGTGGGTCAAGTAACAGTCCACAAAACAAGATCATGATCTCGTACCACCACCACTCTAAACAGACCGAAATGCAGCTTGGAATTGCCAAATTCAATAGATTTTTCCAGCCTTTGAAGAAGTATTTTGTGGAAAAACCACCCCATGTTTTTCTGTACACCCCTGAGACGGTGATGTAGACGATCAATGATCCTACCAGGTTGATATTAGTCCAAACCCCACTTAACGCTACGCCTTTGATTCCGAGATCAAGGACAGAAACAAGGAGATAATTGATCGGAATGTGGAGAAGAATGGCCAGAGTTGCACAGAATGTTAGAGGCACTGTTATGGATTGAGTTCGGAGATAAATGCGCAAAGGGTGCAATAGACTTTGTGCAATTAGGTCCGGAAGAGAATAGATAATGTAAGATTGAGCTTCATTTGCAATTTCATCTTGTTGGCCACAAAAAAGCAAGATTCTCTTCATGTTGAACCACAGAAATGATATGGGGATTGAAGTCAAGAGAAGGAGAATCACAGTTTTCTGGAGGGTATGGCCTAAAAGCTTGAATCTTTTTGCTCCAAAAGCTTGGCCACAAATGGGTTCCATCCCCATGGCTAGGCCAGAGAGAATGGAATACCCAGTAATGTTAGCAAAGCCGATAGCGAGGGACCCACCGGCCAAAGCAAGTTCACCAAGGTGACCAAGGAAAAGCATGGAGATCATTGAGCGAGAATAGAGCAATAAACCAGTTAGTACCATTGGGAAAGCTATGCTAGCTATGGACTTGGCTTCATTGAGAGCAAGAGAGAAATGGGTTTTTTGGGGATTTGGGTTTTGAGGAATCAAATGAGCTAGCTGGGTCGACATGGTTTTAGATCTCTGATGTTTTCCTTGTTCTTTGTGAGAGATACAGAGGTTGCTCAATTGGGTTTTGTAGAGGGTTTAGAAGAATGGGATTGGCCAAGAATATGAAGACTTTTTTGGACGGCCTTTGTGGAAACGACTTGCATGTTTCAAACTGAAATTCTTGGGAGTTCTAAGCGTCTTTTTCTGACCAAGTATAACACTGTTGTGGCCTGCAGGCTCATACAAGAGAGATAGATAGATAATATGCAGTTTTGCACTTTCAAATGAACCAAAGAAGGGGACACAGATATTTGGAACGTGATAGCTTAGCTAGCTATCCTCAATTAAAGGCTTAATTAAGTTTCTAATTTCTATTGTTACCAGCCAAAATTAATGTTAAGTTTTTTTATTTTTTATTTTATGAATGGATTAATGGTGTTGTTTAAATGCATGAACAACGTTTTCCTGTTGAGGAACCTTTATGGTCCAAGACAAAACGAGCGTCGGACGGTTTTCTGCCTATTTTATTTTAAAAACAGGGCCTGGCTCAAGGCTAAATCTTGCTCTGTCATTTAGTTAGGCTACCAAATAAATTAAATGTTAAAAGAAAATTCTCCAAACTGCAGCTACAAAGAAAAATGATTCGTCATATATATTGAGAACGAGGTCAATATATATGTTTAAGAAAACTGAAACTATTAATGTTACTAATTATCTAACTAAGAGAAAAGGATGTTATGAAAGCATGATAATTAATAATTCATTTTGTTTGAGGTTCAATGACTTTGTTTCAACTTAGGGGTTTGATGTCAGTCCGTGAACACCACTTGGCCACAAATGTATATGTATTTGTCTTCACTATTTAATATTTTAAGAAGATCATCCTTCTGAGTATATAAGAACGTACACCCCATTTTCTTATTTTCTAGTTCTCCTTGCACCAAAAAAGACCAACACCATCGTTAATTTGTATGTTTCAACTGCGTATTTGTTCGTTTGGTTTAATTTAAAAGAAAAAAAAATGTGTTTGGTAATTTTGTCAAGGTGGTTAATTAAATTAATGGTTTCTTATTAAAACATGCATGTTTATGAGTTTATCATCAATTGTGTGTCTGCTGATTCCTTTCCTACACATGTCAAGCAGCGCGCGGTGCCGCCGGGAAGTCATGACTCATGAGGACTGGTTCCCTTTGTGGATCGATGTCGCTGTTAGTTGTTGTTTTGCCAACATCAAAATGAAATAGGAAAAAAAATTATATATATGATTAGGAACTTCTTTAATTTCCTCATTCGAGGACAAATTCATCCTAATCAACAAATTTGTTTTGTTCTTGGAAGTCTTCGATCTAAAGCTATTGGAGCGATCGAGTACAACAATTAATTTTCTTAAATTTTTGTAACTCTAGATGATAATTAAAATAGATAACAACCTGCTGTCATGCAAGGTTTGTTGAGGCAAGAGGGGTTTTGTAACCTTGTACGTACGTACATTATGTCAAACTCAAATACAACCCATCTTAATCATGCAAATTATATCCAGGGGAAAAATCTAATTAATTAAGAAGCTTCTTAAGATCATATGGTTGGAGTGTTGGACCATTATAACCATGTAATTTTATGTCGACCCAGAAAAGACTCCTGCCGTTTTGGGGTGGGATGCAAACAAGTCTTCATAATCACAGATAGCTAGTTGCATGAACGTATAGGATTGGCAATGTATATTTGAACTAATTGGTTTTAAACTTATAATCATCTTCTAGAAACCGTAATTTGTACACATGGGTTATAATCATCCAATCAGAATGCATTGTTTTTTTGTGAAATTTTCTCAAAGATTCAGTCTTCGATCTCCACAGTCCGTAATCAACTATATTATATTCAGAAAAAAAATGAGAATAACAATCACACCCGAAAGTGCGACAGTATGACCACTATATAAATACCCTCATATTTTTAACATGAAGGTCAAACAGAAATAAAAAATGAAAAGTACAAAATTAAAATTACTAGGTTTGAAAAAATCAATATCTAATCGAGACACGGGGAGGAAGTTACTATTTTGGTTGGAATATACTAGCACTTTGGAACAACTGTTGCAATTTTCAACAATGAAATAATAGAAATGGAGATTCAATTGATAGTGATTGAATTCTATCGGTTGGAAAAAACATATATATGTCCTTCGTAATTGACTCATCCAATAATTAAATAGATAAATAAGATAAGACTTACGCAATTACTCATTAATATTTTCTTTTCACAACTTGAGAATGTTATAAAGAAAACTAGCAAAAAGAAACCCAATATGGAACAAAATTTACCAAAACGGAAACTAAACCACGAAGTTTGAAAAAAAAAAGAATAAAAAATCTGAAAAGCCAAGAAGTTAGCTAGGTTACACATTCTGCGCCGCCTTGCCCATGGCTATGCCTTCGTCTTGAACCACAAACTTACGCCAATAAGGGTGCTGCTCCCACACCCTCCCCATCTCTTCGATCGGAACCCCCCTGGTCTCCGGCAGAAGCTTGTAGATGAAGATGCTCATCACGACCAAGAAGAACGAGAAAAAGAAGAACAATCCAAACTTCAAGTGGCAGAGCATTGCCGTGAAGATTTGGGCTATGGCAAAGGTGAAGATCATGTTAACCGAGACATTGATAGCCTGAGCAGCTGACCTAACTTCCAGTGGGAAAATTTCACTTGGTACCAACCATCCTAGAGGTCCCCATGACCAAGCAAATCCGGCAACATAGAAGCAGATTAAGGCCACCAGAGTACCAGCAAAACCCTTGGATATTTCACCAGGGTTGCCACTAACACCAAATTTCACAGCCATAAAAATTCCAACTGCGACCTATAAGTATGTGGAAAAATATTAGATTCAGGAAAAAAAAATACTGCAACACAAAACCGTAAACTCCAAGCAGATAAAAAAGTTATGTACCTGTGTTATGAGCATCTGAAAACCACCCTCAAGGAAAAGGAACCTTCTTCCACACTTGTCAACAGCAAACATCGCAACGAAAGTGGCCAAAAAATTAACCGAATTAGTGATCACAGCAGACGCGAGAGAAGCACTGCTTCCGAACCCTACAGTTTTGAACAAGACAGGGGCATAGAAAGTGATCACATTCATGCCAGTGAGTTGCTGCAAAGCAGGAATGCAAATGGCGAATACTAGCTGTGGCCTATATTTCCTCGACAACAAGGTCGACCATGGATGTTTGACCAGCTTGGCCGCATCACTGGCCGCCACTAAATCATTGAACTCCTCATCAACGTTGTCAATGCCGCGGAGCCTGAGTAGTTGGGCTTTGGCTTCCTCGTGCTTGCCACGCTCGATCAGAGAGTTTGGTGTGTCGGGGAGGAAAAAGGACCCCAGTATGATTAACACAGCAGGGACTGCAGCGAGCCCCAAACTCAAACGCCACGGCAGATTGCCTTTAAACAAACTATCGAACGCATAGTTGGCCAAACCAGCAAAAAGAATTCCAACTGTAATTGCCAACTGGAACAACATGTTCAGTAATCCACGTTTATTAGAGGGCGCCGTCTCGGATAAGTAGATTGGCACAGACTGTACAAAGAATCAGAAAGAAAGAAGTATGTTAGTTTGATAAGAATAGGGTTTAGGTAGGGGTTAGCTAGGTATCAAGATTTATGGTTTAGGAAATCTTAATTGCAAGTACCTGATTGGCAAATCCTATACCGAAGCCAAGGAATATTCGACCAACAATAAGCATCCAGAGACTAGTAGCTAAGGCATTGAAGAGTGCACCGATTAGGAAAAGAATTCCGCCAAAAGTCATTGTGAACTTCCTACCCAAGGATCTGGTTATTTTGGAGGCAACGAGGCATGAAACCAGAGCGGCTACATATAGTGACGATGTGAAGAGTGTCAGTATTTCGCTGTCGAATTTACAGTACTGATTGGTAGAAACCGAGGCCGACGACTGTAAGTAAACCTTGGGGAAAAATTCCTTCAAGAATACGTCCATGGACGTGACTCCGCCTACATAATCACAAAAACCATATAACAAATAAGCTCCATGCTCTTACAAGACCGAGCATCATATCACATATATATTCTGGAAGATTTTCTCTCATAACAATTTATAAATGAACAAATTAAGATTTATTTACATAAAAAAATACACAGTGCAAGTCGAAATCAAAACAAACTATATGCATACGTTAATGTTCTGAAAAAGAGTGCTACATACCCGAAACACCGAGATCATAACCGAAAATCAAACCTCCAAAAGCCGCAATAAGACATACATACTTCACCCTCCAGGTGAGTTTGCCCGGGTATTGTTTTCCACCAGATTGAGCTATACCGCCCCCAGCCATCTCTCCCCCTCTTCCACTCTTTTACTAACAGAGCTCGATTACAGATATAAAACTCAGAAATCTAATGGGAAGAAACGAAACGAAACGAAACGTAACGTATGAATCAGTGAATTGCATTAATTATGTGTTGGGTAAGTGAGTTATTTATAGGGAAGCCGGCTAGTATTATGATAAGTAGAGTTTATCCATGACTCTTTATCAGGATATGAATGGGATTAAGAAATCTGAACTGTTTTGATCTTTTGGTTTTTTGACATATTTTTGAAGTGGATAAAGTAGAATGGGATAGGGACTAAACCGTTGTAACAGATCGAACCCTAATCCTAGATATCTTGGATTTTAATTGCTCACCCAAAACCCTGCGACGTCAATAGTAAGAAGTGTAAATATTGATTGAAAATTCTTATTTGGTTATAGATTGAGGAGAAATATGAGTATGTGTAACTTTAGGCTTGAGTTCATTAATTGCTCGTAAAGTTTTGACTTCCACTCTGACTCTACGTCTAATTAATATGGGTCTGTTTATAGTTTTACACAAGTCTCTCCTGATCAAGATGTGATCCAATATATATTCACGAGACGCTTTTCGATATAGGTCCCTCGTTGATCTTTTTGTTTTTGTAGACTCATATTTCTCAGTCTATAGCCAAGTCGAGGGATCTTTTTGTTTTTCTCAGTCTATAGCCAAGATTTAGAGTGAAATTGTAATTGATTGAAATTCATATTGGCTATAGACTGAGAAATATGAGTTTAACTTAACTCTGGAGCTCATTGCTTGTAGAGTTTGACTTCGACTTTGAGTCTCCCTCTCGAGTAACGTGATCAAGTTTTGTATTAATTCATAGCCAATGTACATCCACAAGATAGAGGGTTTTCGACATAGACCCGTCGTTTTTTTTTTTAGATAAAAAAGTTATAGATTTAGACTTTCCATCGAAAGACAAAATATTGTCTGTTACGGATTCTTACAATCCTATTTATTTATTTATTTTGGGTTTGTTTGGGATTTTTTTTCAGATACTAAAAAAATTATTTTGAATTTTTCTTATATGAGTTTTAAAAGTTCTTGAATATGGTTTTGAGAAGCACATGTTAGTATTTCCTCGTACAAAAACGTCTCTTTTCTCAAAGCATTTAAGAAACAATTTCAAACTGCCTCACATGTTAGTGCCTTTTCGTACAAAAACGTTTTTCTCAAATTTAAAAAATATTTTTAGGCATTTATTATAGAAACAATCTCAAATTAACCCTTTATCTGATCTGATATACATATTAAAAATAATTTTTGACTTAGGTCTTTCATTTTTTTCAGTTCATTAAGATTGAAACTTAATTTATAGATTAGTCTTTTGGTCAAATATATGATAGTGTTGCCAAATATATGTGAAGGTGATTTTTGAGACAGATTGCCTATTTTTAGTACAAGCTCTCCAATCTCAAGGTATTGCTGATTTTTCTATCATGAGTTTCATCATTGAGGATGTGAGGCTATTACTCCTGGAAAATCAGAATTATGAAGTTGCTTATGTCAATCGGCGAGCGAATGAGGTAGCTCACCTCTTAGCTCGATCGGCTTTAAATTCAGATGTCAACCAAACTTGGTTTGGTCATGCTCCCATCATTATAAGGGATGTCATTTTAAACGATTGTATTCGTTCTTGATTCAATAAATTCAATTTCAATAAAAAAAAAGTGTTGATTCGTTGGTAAAAACTTTTGATTTAATGTAATTTTTTTATTTTTCGCCAACTCAAAATAACATTAAAGGACATGCAGTAAAAAGTCCCAATTAACATGAAAAGTCATATGGACCAGAATAAACAACTTGACAACAAAACAGGTTAAATGTACGTACATTCACGGGGCGTCTCGTCGTGCCTGGTCATCGGACACCTCGCATGCATGCCACTGAAGCGGGTGTCGAGATTTGCAGGGCGGGGCAGCAGAGGTTTTGTCGACGTTAAGCTCTCAACGGAGGCGCTGTGGTAGTGTGGTGCTGTCGTCGATGGTGGCCGGAGGTTAATTGGTCGCCAGGAACCTTTCTCAGTCTTAGGAGGTAGGGGTCGTGGGACTGGTGATGGACCAAAATTTCAGGACTTAATTAATGCTGAGTTTTTGGGGATGGAGGCATACCTCTTGGATTTTCTTCATCCTTAATTTGGAGCCTACTGATTGGACTTTAGATCCTTAGATTAAGTCCTATACTGGGCAACTTCGCAAACGTTAATTTTTTGGCGATTAGTTTAGTTTATAAGGGTCGGGGTTTTTAGTTTTAGTTTGTAGGCTCGTCTTTTTTGTTTTCTTAGCAATAAGATAGACAAGCTTCAATTGGTTGTTAATGTATAGTGTTTACATTCATTCTATTCTGAGATCAAGCTTTTTGTTGTAATGTTGGTGGCCATATGAACCAACCCGACTTAACTTATGTAATCGGTATCTTGTTAGAATGAAATGACCTTTTTTTTTGTCTAAAAAAAAAGTTAAATATACATTTAATTGACATAATATTCCTTCAAAAAAAAATTAGCATAATAACATTGTCCTTTATGTTCAAATTCACAAACATAAAAACAAAAAATATTTTAAAAAATTACTGATAAGGTCACTTTTGGTGACCTTGTTCTTTTTTAAGCCACCAAATATTTTTATCCCTCATAAAGCCACAAATATTTACAAAAATACCGTAGTATCAATATTTACATTATTTACAAAAATGCCAATGGATACGAAAAACTACTACTAGAGACAAGAAAGCTATTGTTAAAGAAAAATAATGCTACTGTCAAAGAACAATAATGCTACTGTCAAAGAACAATAATGTTACTGGCGAGGAACAAGAAATGTACTCCCAAAGAATAATAAAGCTATTGTCGAATAACAATAAAGCTATTGTCATAGAATAATGAAAGTATTATCAAAAACAATAAAATTATTGGCAAGGAAGTACTCCAAAAAAAAAACTACTGTTGAAAAACAGGAAAGCTACTGTCGAAGAACAATAAAGCTATTGTCAAAGAACAATAAGGCTACTGCCAAAGATCATTGCAGTAGCTTTTTGTAGGCAGTGGCATTTTTGTAAATATTAAAATTTGTAATATTTTGGTGGCTTTATGAGGAATAAAAATATTAGGTGGCTTTTTGAAGAATATAGGTTATGTAAATGATCTTATGGGTAATTGGCCCCAAATATTTCCAACATTTCATGCAACAACTTGTTTAATAAAAGTTGAACTCCAAATCTTTAATTTCAAATCTGAAAATACTCTCAAGTCCAAACCCAAACTAGTTCGGACTTGTGTGTCTAAACTCTCTCTTATTTGTATATATACATTCGACAAGATAATATCAAGATATGAACCGTTCATCCTTTAATCAACATTTAAAGATTATATCTACAAAAAAATTAATGTAAACATAAATTATTTATTCATGCAATTGCATACACAAATAAAATTTTGGTCATAAAAATATTCACTTTCACCAAAACTGTTTATTTGTTTGATATAGTTGGATGAATTAACGATAACGTATTTAGATAATTTTTTACAAAGGTGGTCTTTAAAGGTTTATTCAACAAACGAACGGTTTATATAATGAAATTACATTGCTAAATGTATGCAAATAAGAGGTAATTTATACATATGGGTTTTAAACTGGTTTGGACTTGATTTTTGACTTATATATAAGTACAAAATCGGAGGTTTTTTTTTTCAATTGATCTATTTTCTCTTGTAATTTTGCTGACCCCTAGTTAAACACTTTATTAATTAACCCTCGGTACTTGCTGCTTGAGGATTTGAACATGAGCAGAATAATGGATCCACTAAATATTCAAATAATGTTCTATTATTTGTTTCTAATCATTACAATTGGTCGTACTAGAGCGGAAATCTAAGACCGCACATTCATAAAAGAAAGATTTTTGCTACTAGATCAAACCAAATACGAATCTAAAAATTTCTTTTGTTGAGCCGATGTACAAATGTGCAATTGACAAAAGCAAGCCACACTTTCTTTATTCTTTAGCATTTTTTAGGCCTTTAACAAATATTTTTCTCTCCAAAATTTAAATATCTCATTTTCTAAAATTATATTAAAAAATTACGGAAATAGAAGAAACTCCTTTCTACAGATAATGTCTCTTGTCTATCAATGAAGCTAGCTAGACGTTAACCGTAATAACCATAATTCGAGTTAGGTAACGACCTAAACCGCAAGACAACATTTAAAACAATTTTCGAAGAAAAGGTCTTTCTCTATCATATTATTGAATTCCATTTTTTTTTTTTATAAGAATCAGTGAAGGGTTTGTCTTCAAAGTGCATGCATCTGAGAGTTCTCACATAAACCTAACCCCACTAAATATCAATTGTATAGCGCATATGCATGATATAATCTCTCCTGTCCCTACCACGTCGATCAAAACCGAAAGAACCAATCCGATTAAGGATTCCATGAACGGCGATTGAGCATGACCCAATATAATTTAGGTACAAAAATCGTGTTTGAGACAAACCAGGGCCCCCGGCCCTCTGCAGGATCCTTTGGCCGTCCATAAGATAAGGGAACCTTGTTGGCCAAACATCGTCCAGGAAATCTTTTACACTTAAAATAATTATCAACCACCAAAACAATGCGAATTAGAGGCATGCATAAATCAATATCTCTTAGCTAGCTAGTGTTTAGTTTTTGTGGAAAGTGCAAGTCTCTCTTATGGTTCACAGTGCAAAGCAGAAAGAATGTCCAAAAGAAGCATGAGAACATGTGGTCTATAGGACTATACTACCATAACTATATATAACTAATGCTCAACGTTAAGTTTTAGCCCTAAAACAAGATGATAATATCTTTATTTGGTGGACTTGCATGGTTGGGCAACAACCTAGCTAAGTCTTTGCTTGTAAGAATAGGAATGCTCAGCTCCTAGCTAATGTTAGGAACTAGACTAATCGATCAACGGATCAAAATAATTATTTGTGTTTAATCATGTCAAAAAGTGATATATCGATCTTTATTGATTTGGCTGGTAACCGGAATTTGAATGCTTCCAAATTTCCTTCCCCAGGTTCTCTTCGTGCAATATTTTTATAGGAAAAAACTTAAAATGAAGATTGCTTTAGATATTCTGAAGTTCGATCGCCTAGGAAACAAGAACCATGTATATTGTACAAGCAGTTTTTTTAACTGGAAAATTAATTGAGCCAACAAATTAATTCAACAGTAAAAAAAACTGGATAAACATCATGTAATGAAATAGTAATATATGAAGGAAATGGTTAATATAAATGTGTCAAATCAGGAGTAGGGTTCATCGTGGAATGTGAATTACTAATATAACATCCCTAATGTAGCATTTTGGGTGCCACATGACAAAGACTATTTAACTGAAGACCAACAGAAGATTATGTAGTATAAAAACAGTGCAAGGAGAATCTTAGTTTCTCACCCCCACTTTAAAAGAAATAAATGAATCCTATAATTTAATATAGGACGATACGTGGGTGCACACCTGTGTGTGTGTGCACCCCAATATGCTTGCCCCATAGAGTAGTCAATAAATAACCGCCATGTGTCCCTTTTAAATTAAAAAATTGATTTTTTTCTCTGTTTATTTCTTCCTTCATCTCTCTTCACTCTCTTCACACCTTCTTCTCTCTAGCCTTCTTTATTGGAGCAAGAGAGAGAAAGCGGTGGTGAGAGAGCGGTGGCTCGGCGGGAAGAGCAGCATGCGTGGTGGATGGAAGTCCAAGGTTGGGCTTGGAGGCTGCCACGGTTTGAGGCGAGGGCTAGGGAAGTCGGCGGTGGTGGAGATTGGGTCGTCGACGGTGATGATTGGCCGCGTTTGTGAAGCCGGTGGCAAACGTGGAAGTGGCGGCGCTAGGTGAAAACAAGGGCTTGGCGAGCCGGGACGGGGCGCGGCTCGGATAGAGCGGCGGGCGAGTCGATGGTCGCCATGGCGGTGGGCTTTGGGTGTCGGGAATTGGGTGCCCCAATCGGGGGCTCGGCAGCGCTGGTTCTGCAAATCATGAATAAGGCTAGAGAGAAGAAGAGGAAGAAAGAAGACGAAGAGAGTGAAGAGAGATGAAGGACGAAAGAAACAAAAAAAAATCAATTTTTTAATTTAAAAGGGACACGTGGCGGTTATTTATTGGCTACTCTATGGGTTAAGCATCTTGGGGTGCACGGGGGTGTGTACCCAAGTATCGTCCTTTAATATATGGCATAAAAACACACACACACAATTGAAATTGAAAAAAAAAAAAGTTAAAGAGTTGAGAAAAGTAAATAGTTAAGGAAGGTGTACACCATATATTGTAAATCCATGGAACAAAAAAATTTGATCAATTACTTTGATTGATATGTACATGCCCATCAAATTTTGTACCAGGCGGCTGTGCATTACCGAGTGGAAGATTAATTGGCAGCCATATATGCACTAAGTCACTAACTAATAAAAGCACACGCACACAATTGACTGTTTGAGAGAACAGCTCATTCCTAGTCTGTGCCTAATGCGTGTGACCGATCAAATCACAAAACATTTGAGGAAACACTTTGTGTAAAAGTTGTCAAAAACCCTAAAAGCTGACCGTAAACCCCAAAACCCAACTGGCCGGGCTAGAGAGGGAGGCCCCTCTCCCCTACCACGACATCCCCACGCTTTTAGCTTTGAAATCACACATCTATATATCGTACACCAAGAAACCCCAAACCATGACCTCTAGCTCATCACAATTAAAATCTTACCTTCCTACCTCTAGCTTCTATAATCCCCACATAAATATTTATCTCATAGCTATATATATACAGCATGACCGACCCAAATACTCCTCCCACTAACGTACACCAAATAATAATAGACCAGCCCACGCCCACCCAGTTTCCCAACCTTGACTTTCTTCCTCCTCAGCCTCCTCCTCCACCTCCACATCCACCTCCATCACAATTTCTTTCTCTTCTTCTTCACCACACGTGTGGAACACCAACAATACCCATAATACCCCCCACTTCTGAAGCGCCAGTAGTACAGCAGCTACAGCTTCAAACACCCAAGCAAGCAACAGTAGAGAAGGGCAAGACCGCCATGGCCTCGAACTCTTCTGGGAAGCACCCTAGGTACCGGGGAATCCGCTGCAGGGGAGGAAAATGGGTATCGGAAATCCGAGAGCCGCGCAAGACCAAGCGAATATGGCTCGGGACTTTCCCAACCCCGGAGATGGCTGCGGCCGCCTATGACGTGGCGGCACTGGCTCTGAAACGCGAGGATGCTATTCTCAACTTTCCCACTTCTGTCAAGTCGTATCCAGTCCCCGCAACCATGTCTGCGGAGGACATTCGTGCTGCCGCGGCTGCTGCAGCAGTTGCAGCCGCGCCAACACTGCAGACCAGTAGTAACTCGAGGGAGACTCCGAAGGTTGCACAACAGCAGAAGGATGATGATGATGTGATGAATATCAATAACAGTTTCGCGTCGTCTGTGGGAGGAGATTTTATGGACGAGGAAGAGATTTTTGGGATGCCCAATTTGCTGGTGGACATGGCCGAGGGAATGCTGGTTTCTCCGCCGAGAATAAACTCGCCGCCTTCTGATTATGACTCGCCTGGTAATTCAGACGGAGGAGACAGTCTTTGGAACTACGATTGATCATGTTCCTTTAGGTTCTTAATCGAAAATAAAGATGATTCATAAAACCGAAAAAAAATTAGAGAGAGTTAAGGAGCATGTAAATAACAACACGATCAACATGGGAGTTTTTCAAACTGAGGCAGCGAGTTCTTTTGCTTTATGAGTGTGCCAATAGGTGTGTGTTGTTCTTCCTGTTTTCTTTTTTATTTTGAATTCAGATTGTGCGGTTTTTCTTCTCAACTCTTCACTGAGTGTTTTCAAACTGTGGATCAGATATATTGCTTTTGCTTATCTGTGAGTTTGTACTGTCAACCATGACATTTACCACAGAGACAAGTTTATCTGTGAGCTTTTGCTTATCTGTGAGCTTTTAACAGAGACAGAGACAAGTTTCATAATAAATTAAGCTGATGAATTTAATATTACATACACTTTTTATATTTCTTTATCAGGAAATTCCTTTTTCCATACATGGTTAACAAAAAGTCCACATGCTTTAATTTTCTTATCCAGTTATTTTGTTTTTCGGTTTAGCTTGGACGATTGTCATAATTAAGCTGACATATATAGAAGGAGGATTATATATTCGTTATGAAAAACATGCATGAATCAATATTGTGACCAATTACATGCAAACCAGAGCGTTGTTTAGAGTTTAGGGTTGAACATTTCGAATTTTAGGGTTTATACAAGAAGACAACTTTCACCGGCCAGAGAAACTTATCCCAAAAGATCACTAGATAAAAGCATAAAACTTTATACGTCCAAAATATATATTCTTCTTAATTCTAGATCCATTCAGTCCATCATATTATTCACTGAGAAGTTAAAATGTGAACGACCTTCCGGAGTATGAAAGCTATCATGAGTCAAAACTCCACGGTCCCATTAACCCATAAAGTGTCAATATCGTTTGATGAAAGATTGAAATTTGAAAGTAGGGATTATAATGGTTTCGAGTAACGAGAGATTGTCACTTTTTTCAGTACAGTTCTACTCTGTTGGGGTTGTCGGGTACATGTGCAATTATATATGCAACCATTAACTCCTCTTACTCTAGCTCTCTGTGTGTGCATGTCTCTATTGCTTTGCATCACTTGTAGGCTTGTAGCAACTAGCAAAGCAGTAAAATTAATTGAGTTGGTGATATCTCAGCATCTGTAAGACCAGGCTAGCTAGGAGACCAGAAATTCTATAACATTCAACCAATTGTATTGTGGTCCGGCCAAAAGATAAGAACATATTAATTTTTTTGTGTGGATGTCTTTCATCATTTGTTGTTGGATCATCAGTGAGCGATAATTGTTCAAATGTGTAACAGTTCAAATTCTTCTAAGTAATAATAATAATAAATTAATAAAAAGATGAACAATTGACATGATCGGTTCAAATGTCTATCTAGCTGCATACTTTTATGTTTTATATATTCTTCATATATAATTTACTTGTACCTAAAATACTTGTGTTTGATTTCAACACTAATTAACAAATAAATACTATACCCTAAACACCAACCTGTAAGTGTCAAAACTTGAAACAACGTTAAAGAAGATTTGAAATGCAATCAAATGCCTTGAGAAGAATATGTAATTGATGGCGCCCTTGTACTCTTCAAACAAATTTTGATAATCCCTATGGGTCTAGTATGATTAAAGTTTAATCTGTCGTACCTGAATGAAGCTAATCATGTTGTTTAGGTTGTCGTTTTAAACCATTAATTGAGTAACTATTGAGAAATGAGAGTCGCAAGGATTTGAAGGTTGAGCTTCAATTCTGCAATATAACCCTACCAGTGAAGGGCCTACAAGACGATTTCACCTCTTTAAGGAGACAAGCATCTCTATCAATTTGTCATATCTTGTGGACTACCACACAATGAAATAACAAAGCACAAAGCACAAAGCACAAAGCGATTTTAATTTGTATATATAGCAGGGAAAAAACAAGTTTGACTCCCTAAAAAAAAGAACCAAAATAAGTTTGACGTACTCTTGTAAATATGGTCAGACAACTTCAGCAGTATGTATGTATTAATTTACGCACACCTAATAAATTAAACCAAGTCAGACGACATGCAATATGACAATGGATCTCCATCAAATTTATGGCATATACGTGGAGCAAAAGGTGGTTCTAGCTCGATCTCTTAGATAGCAAGTAATCCCACATTTTGGTATGTGAATTTGATAATGAAAGCGATTACATATCTTCAATGAATTCTTGGTTTGTGTAAGTTTTATTTTTCTTTTTCTTTCTTTTGTAGTGAAGAATTTGACAATCTAATTTTAATAATAATATGATCGAAATCAGAAGAAAATTATTGGCGATTAATTGTTTCAAGGTAGTATAATTTCATACATTAGCATCCGAAAATTATCTATATCCGAAATTTCGTATATCTGTATCTGAAATTATCTTTTAATCGGTCCTAATACAATATTCTTTTAAAAATTACGATAGTCCAAACATTTTAACTTACAATTATGTACACCACCACATCACTACAAATTTCATGGTTGTATAGTATTGGCAAATATTAGGTTTGCAAAAGATATGCATATTAATATTATAAAACGGTTATATCAATTATTAAAGTGATATATAGAGTTAAGGATCAGATACAATTTTGCAATAGTTGGAATGTGTTAAAAACAATGAGGCAAAATCGAAACAATTAATATCAAACACAAAATAGCAATTTAGCCTTCTGCACTAAGCTTAACAATATATTTCAATAAGTTTAACCATTTATGCTTAAGTCTCTCTTGGATAGTTAACTCTTTCAAAAATTAACTATATTAAAAATTGTTTGGTCATTCGCGCAAACAAATACAATTATTGATCAAATATACATAAAATGATAAAAATAGTAAGATAACAGGAAATTATGTTGTACCCCGAACATAAAGTGTTCAAGCACGTGGCAGCTCCTAAGCCCTTGGATGCATCATCTGCCCCACCCAACCCCCCTGCAAATGCATCATCTACCCCACCCACCCCTGCCCCGAGCACTGTAGATGTACCCGTAAGATAACAATTAAAACAGTTTTCAACATGACTAATTTTTTGGAAGAATGATCTATAAAAGTGTCTTATAATATGGACATACAGTCTTTCATTAGAATCATTACACTTGTTTAGAAGGTTTCAAATAGTAACATAACCGTAAGTAAACCCCATCAATTAATATTCATCAATTAATAGCACAAATCATTCAATTAGGGTCTCTCTTAAAGGGTGCCTAGATTAGCTGGTTCAGCTAGCTTGAGGTCGGCAGGTAACATGTTATCTTATTGGTAGTGATAATTATTTTATCGAAGATCATATCACCAGCAATCCTTTCTATATCCAGACTTAATATATACTAATCCTTTCCACATCTAGACAAATTAAACATTAAATTGACCAACAACTGATCGAAGTCGTTAATCATAATAGAGAGCTATTCCAATTTGGTACGACCTTTTAGGTATACACTATAGTTTTTAAAGTTTAAAGACATTGTTCAAGATTCCCAATTGGGTCGTCATTCATGATGATATATATTCATGCAAAAATTACGAAAGGGGGAAAGTGGGGGCAAGTCGGCCATGAGTGATCTTGAATTAGATCTGAAAGGGGCTTGCCGGGGGGGGGCTCTTTCAGTGTTGAAAAGGTGTGGTTAGTCAGCTTGTTAATTGGGTACCTTTCATTCACAAGAACCAAAAAAATTTCGATATGTTTGTGGCTTTTTTTCTCAGATGAAAAAACAAGCAGTTGACAGAAATCCTTCGAACTTATTTGAATGAGCAAAAAGGGTGCTTTGACTGGGGGGAGACAAATGTGGCCGACATCGCCTCCAAAACACTTTTCTTCTTTACAATTATATGAGTAGGTGATGCATCGCTCTCTCTCTCTCTCTCTCTCTCTCTCTCTCTCTCTCTCTCTCTCTCTCTCTCCCCCCCCCCCCCCTCTCCTCTCTCTCCTCAAACCATCAAGCTGACGACATGGATAGTACTGCTACTACATGTTCATTATTTTCCTTGTGTTCTAAAACATTAATATATGCAGAATAAGAAATATAGAATCGTTGTATATTTCAAACTGGCTAGATCAAATCTACTTGGATCCTTCCCATAACGTTGTACAAACCAGCTTCTGAAAACTGTTTTGCTAAAGAAAATAGGAATTTAACACATTTTCCAAGGGGTAAACTGTTTTTCAAATAATTATATATCATTCTAGTGGGGTAAAAAAATTAATGATATATAATTATGTTTTTCAACGAACCACAACAAATTGATCGAGAAAAATTAATTTATTAAAAAAATACTGATAATCGGTACTTTGGCTGAGGATGATGTAAAAAAAACAACGATTATATAACTCATAAAACAAGAAAATTAAGTACACTATAAACACTAATACGCAACTCCAATCAACTAGATCCCACATTTTTAATAAACTAGGGTTTCTCTCAAACACGAGATCGAGGACTGCAACGACTCCTCCAAAGCATGCATTGTTTTTTTTTTCAAAAATAAAATAGGGCAATGATAAAAACAATCATCAGGCATGCATGTGACTGAAATAACATAATTAAACATTCTTTTGAGTTTTGAATGACTATGCTTTTGTCCCAAATCAATAATAGAAGGAATAAATGAGGAAAACATCATTTCAGGAAGGGAAAAAAACTGGTTCTTAAATAAAGAAGTTAGAATAACAGGAATGAAGAAGGAAAACATCATTTCATTAAAAAGTTGGACCAAGTTAAAGCCGCCAAAAATGCAAAATTAATTCATGTTTTTCAATTAACATTCTAGTGTCATTCAAAAACAAAACGAATGAAAAACATATGAATTATTAATACCGGCCTAAAAATAATACAATTAAACAATGAACACATGTACATACGACATGACAGTTTTCTACACAAATGTCACGTCCGAGTATTGCATAAGAAATTTTTTACGTATAGACTAATTCAGTTTATTGTAATCGATTAGTTAATATGTTGGTTAACTGTACTTGAACACACAGAAAAAAACTTTCATCTTGGCTGATCAAATTATATATCTATATCGAACTGTGAAAGAGTTGAAACAAAAGACAAACAGATGAATTCACTACCTGTTTTACCTCAAGTAATATGTGGGTGATTTCAATCGAAAGCCAGCTAGATAAACTTTGTTCAAAAATTAGCAAAGAACACTGTACCCTACCAACAGTAGGGAAAATGGTTCCGAGAGATCCACAAAGGGAAAATGAAAAACATTTAACCATGAAAATGACAATAGCTGATTTAGTTTCCCAACACATTTATTCTCTGTTTCCAGGGGGAACAAGCCTTCAATGTGATTGATAGTTTCAGCATTATATGATCTGCTTTCGGCCTTCGAAATCGAATTGAAAAAGAAAACTCGATCTCTTTGCTTTTGGGGCCCTGGCAATTATAGGTAGAAGGTCCTCAAACTCGTCTCCTTAATGATCACAATTATTAAGTTCTTCTGATTTGTTAGTTATATAAATATATATATATATATATACATGA
This sequence comes from Rubus idaeus, assembly GCA_030142095.1. Taxonomy (NCBI): domain Eukaryota; kingdom Viridiplantae; phylum Streptophyta; class Magnoliopsida; order Rosales; family Rosaceae; genus Rubus; species Rubus idaeus. The sequence continues at coordinate 7,704,332 of CM057969.1, forward strand.
TTTTCAGACATGTTTTATCATTCATGAGACTTGACTACTCTTATCTTTAACTTTTCTACATGGGGGCCTTACCTTTTGGTCTCTGGGACATAAAGTTGTTGGAGTAAAAATTCAAATTTGTTTTGCACATTCTTTTTGGAGGGTACCATTGGCATCGATCTTTATCATGCATGTATGACTGCATTATGCTACTACAAGTCATGCAGATGAGTAGATCATAAGTTGTTATTCAATCTATCTAATTACCTAGTTAATCACTCTTAAATATATGATGACGACACTAATGTATGACAACATCCATATTATTTTAACTTAACCATCTATACAATTAAATATGAGGTTTTAATCAAAAGGCAACAATATTTTTTTATGTGAAAGATAATTTTATTGAATAGGATCACCATAATACATAATGTGGAAAAACTCCCACAACAGCGATTAGGCCTTTAAATCAGCTTGAATACAATTGATCAACTAAGGAGGAAGATCTTCTGACCAGGTACAAATATTATGTTGTCTTGCTGCAAAACTTGCAAGTTCATGCGCAACCGTATTACAATCTCGCGATATATAAGAACAAGATATGTGAGAGAATTGTCACATGAGCCCTTTAGTACTTATCATTAGTATGTACACCACGCACATATATATTATAGTTTGGTTTATAAATAATTCTAATGTGTAACAATAGTAAGCATAAATTTTTTATAAAAAAAAACTGAAATTAAAACACTTAAAATACATTTATTTAATCTCAATCCTTAATATCAAATCCCCTCGTCATCAAGTGACTTGGTGACTTTTTTAACATGGTTTCTCTCGCATCTTCAAATTAGAATGCAAAATATGGACAGTCAACCCAGCTTTGGGTAGCTCTGCTCCTGGTCCTGTGTTGTTGGGTTGGGTTGGATTGGTTTGAGTGTTTGACCCATTAACAACCCTAAATTGTTTTAATGAATTGCATGGCCTTCTTAATGGCCTTTATGAACATCTAAAGCTTAGTGCCTTGTAGATGCCAGTTTTATTTTTATCCTCTCAGACCTTTTGTATATGAGTCTATAATAGTATAACGGTGAGGGACACAACAAAAAATGCTTATGCTTCCACATCAAGCAGAGAAGGTCATACAGTTGTGTCAAATAAAACTTCCACGTTCACTGATTAATTTGTTCACCCGACTTGAAATGACTCGTGCATATAATCAGTTACAAATCAATGACTCAAATTTGAACAAATGAAACACTACTACGTGGGTTGAGCATATAAGGCTAGTCTAGAATGTAATCACTTCACAATGGTTGACTTGTAATAGTGACCACAAAGATAGTACAAAGGCCCAAATTCTCTGTAGGCTTGAAGCCCAAAGCCCACAAATTTAACTTGGAAACTTTTAAACGTTGTCCTCGTGTACCGTGGGCAGTCCTCGTATTCTAACATCATCCTATTGACGTCACTTCCAGCGTGCACTTGGATGCGGGCCAGCTCTCAGTGGTTTAGTACAGCTGTGGGCTTGAACATTCACACTTCACACCAAGCCTGTTATACACGCGTTAATCTTATTTCCCCACGATAAACAAATTAATGATTTACTCATGTTTTAAAATGATGTACAATATTCATGTATTACTCATGTTTTTGTAAGCAATTTTTGTCATGTTAGACACGTATAATTAAAATTTTAAAGTTGAAACACCTCCCCAAGATCAAAGACAAAAAAAAATTTTTCTTTGAAGACCAAACAAATTGACTGAATAACTTAATAAATCAATATTTGGTAAACTTTTATTTTTGAAATTTAAATGAAATTGCCCTTCATACCAATTTTGACAACCATATACCTTCTCGTATTTTTTTTATTTTAGCAGAAGACATAGTAAATTTATAAAAATAGGATTAAAGTACATCAACAACAAAACTTCAAATACAGATTCGAAAAAATTTGTTGACCATAAGCAAGACAATACAAAAATGAAGTAATATAGGTTGTCAAAGGCAATAACTTAGGAGTTTTTTTTGTTTCTTTTATCTACTCCTTGTATATTTAATTTCAACCCATAATCTAAATTTTAAGTTAACCCCCCCCCCCATTTTTTTTTTTTTTTTTTTTTTTTTTTTTAAAATTTTTAAAAAAAAATTTTTATTTTCTCCATTTTTTAATTAACAAGCATTGTGATTTTCTTTCCGGAAATAATGACAATATTCTAGTTAAAAGTTTGCAATCAAACTTTATTACCACTAGCTAGTGTTTTTTTTTTACCCATTTAAATTGACAAACTTTCACTAAATTGACAATAAAAAACTTTCACTAAAATAAATTTTAAAAAAAACTCATTGCGGAATTTACTAACACATAGTATACATGGTTGAGCTTTATACAAATACACACATTTTTTTTAATACAAAAGATCATCCTTTAGTTGAATTTTGCACCACCCACGTAGAAAATGTAGACATATGTTACAAATAGTTGTGAGTTCACACACTTTTGTTATATTCGAGATTTAATATCATAAAACTGATTCACCCGAAATCATTTTTTTATATCTCTACTACTACTTTAAAGGGAAGCAAAAAGTTTGATGTCAAACGTTTCATCAAAATATAAATTGATATAAAAATTTATTGAAGAAAATAAAATTAACTCAAATGAAAACAATTATAAAAAGCTATTATTATGTTGATTTAAAACCCAGCGAATTGAGCAAACAAAGGCTTCAAAATTGTATCCTCTCCTTTTTTGGCTGATGTCGTCAGATATTCAATACCAGAAAGCGGTTTCGTAAAGAAACCAGCGGTCTCCTCCAAGCACGACAGCGGCGGCACTGAGCTTGTTGCCACATCACCCACCGTTCACACTTCACACACTTGGTCATAACCCCAAACGTGCTAATTTGAGTAAGAAAATCCCCACGTACGAGACCCGGACTCTGCTTTTGTTTAGTAACACATGCCACCTATAGTCGCTAGGGCCCCACCAGAGTTTCCTTAGCCCTCAGTTAGTACCAGCTGGCGCTGGTCACAGTGCGTGTTGTCGTGTCCAGCTCGCCTAGGGAAGGGTCCCACAGCAAAATCTATATAAAGCCCTCCTACTCCTCATTCTACTTCCAAAACTCAAAACACAGTACACACATTCTACTCGATCGATCACAAGCAAAGCAAAGAAACCCAGCCGTACTATGAACAGCATCAGTTACCAGGTCTCAAACTCAAACGACCAACGACTGGAATCGGTGTCCTCCCTCGACAAGCCCGAGTCGTCCTCTTTATCCGACACCAGCGTCACTACTGGGCGGTCAACTCGCTCTGACGAAGAGGTCATACTTGCCTCGAGCCGTCCCAAGAAGCGAGCCGGGAGGCGAGTGTTCAAGGAGACTCGCCACCCGGTCTTCCGCGGCGTGAGGCGTAGGAACAACAACAAATGGGTGTGCGAGGTGAGGGAGCCCAACAAGAAGTCGAGGATTTGGCTCGGCACTTATCCCACTGCTGAGATGGCAGCTCGGGCACATGACGTGGCAGCCTTGGCCCTGAGGGGAAAGCAAGCCTGCCTCAATTTCGCCGATTCCGCGTGGCGGCTGCCTGTCCCGGTTTCCAATGACCAGCTGGATATTCGGAGGGCGGCGGCGGAGGCGGCGGAGACGTTTCGTCCCGAGGAATTCGGCGGAGTTTGGAGCAGCTGCGACGAGGAGGAGAAGGATCACTATGACGAGAAGGTCGTGGTGGAGAGCGAGCAGAGCAATGAGGGCTTCTACGTGGACGACGAGGCGCTGTTTGACATGCCGAGTTTGCTGAGTAGCATGGCCGAAGGTCTGCTTCTTTCTCCGCCGCGCCACTACTTGGACCACCTGAAATGTGACGATGACGTGGAAAGGGAGACCGATTTCAATTTGTGGAGTTTCTCAATTTGAGTGGCTGTGGATGGGGGTAGCATACTGGTGGTCGCTAAGATAACACGTGTGCAGTTATTTTGATGACACGCGTCGACTTTGCTTTTTATAATTGTATTTTAGTGAGGGCAGATATTTATTTATTTATTTATTTTTTCAGTCGCGAAAGAGACAATTCACAGGAAAGATATTTTTAGCGCCCTGCCTGATTTTCTCTTACGCTTGTAATATGGGGATTCGATATAGTAGGATTATCTACAAAAGAGTTTTTGTTTTTTGTAAGATGTTACAATGAGTTGCTAAATTTAGAATCTTATCCAAAAAAAAAGTTACCAAATTTAGAACTATTTATTGGGATTCACGATGCTTGTTGATATTTTAAATATTGATATTTTTAATATTCTTCTACAGATATTTTTGATTCTGTAGCTCGTGCGACGTGTGAGCTTATTGTTTCCTTAATTTCCCTTCTAGACTAGCAGTTTGAGTTGGTTAATTATGACTGTTGCCTTCGTAGTTAGGCTAGGCACCGTCGATGATCAGTTGGTTTTGGACGGTGGGACTTTGTTTTTTCTTTACATTAATTTTTCTAGTTTGTTTGAGACTTTGACATGGACCAATGTACCATACGCCGTTGGTTGTTTTACTAGGCAAGTGGCTAGGGCTTTCTTTCTTTCTTTTTTGGTGAAAGCCCAAACAAGAAAAACAAAACGAAAAGGATAATCCCATTGAGCCTACGCGGACACCACACGAGGCCCTCGACAGTCAAAGCGTTTTTCCATTGGTTAATTTTCTCTCCTTTGTTCAACAAAATATCTGTTTTTTGAACGGTCAACAAAATAAATATCTAGTTTGATTATTTTTTGCAGCATACACACACAAACAAACTACCAAAGGACTATTGGTGCAAAACTGCAAATCGGCTTGATGACAACGATTTTCCATGAGACAAATTGAGGATTAATGTCCGAACTTAAGGGAAGATAAATCGAGAATCGTTGATGTTCTAATGTAAATGTAAATCGTCAGACAACTTCGGTATGGTAATTGCAAAACCGCCACCGAGAGTTCGTGATATGAAAGATGCATTGCATACTGATTACTAAATTTCATTGTCATGAAAAATTTACATTCTACGGATCTTTGAATAAGATTTTATTAATCTACATATACTTTTGCACATCAATAAAAAAACTGAAAGAAAAAAACACACACAAAAATTTGTAGCCACGAAAATATGTGGGTAATCTATATATACAAGGGTTCTCCACCAAGTATGTCCTTATTTTTTAAGGTGCAGAGTTGTGATCTCAACCATCATATTAGATTATTTAATGGATATGACGGCGATTGATATTCTCATCCAAAAGTGTTGAACTTGATGCTTCAAACATGGGTAAGATTGATATTCTTTAGGGGTTGCGATACATTTATATATATTCAAAAAAATGCTGCCATTCAATCTATTTTGAAGATTTCAATTTATATGTTTTGGTTAGATCACCGCATGATGTATTAACATGTTTTCCTTTCAACTGCAAGTTGTGTTATCAAGGTTGATAAGTTGATGTCAACTTTTCACTCAGCTGAGAAATATATATGTTTGTTAAGAACATCTGCATCAGAGATGTCAAAAGAAATATATCAAAATTAATTTTGAAGGTTGATATGTTTTTTTTTGTTATATTACAGGGGAATCAAACTCCTAATTAATTTAGTTCAAACCCAATTCTCAACTCCTACTCCACTTGAGTTAACCCTACGGGACAATGCCTTTGAACATCTTGTTATGCTTTGCCATTCAAATGTTTCCTTTACAAGTCAACGAGCATTCTCAATATTTAATATTATGCCTTAACTTATTGAAAAAGTTACAGCCGTAAAGGCAATATATTTAATATTATGCCTTAACTTATTGAAAAAGTTACAGCCGTAAAGGCCATATATTTAATATTATGCCTTAACTTATTGAAAAAGTTACAGCCGTAAAGGCAATAAAAATTTAGCAAAATTTTATATTGTTGCGGGTTCTACTATTAATTTAACTAGAGAAATTGATAATCATATAAAAATAGGCTGTCAAATTTGGCATGAAATTTCAATTTGCTATTTATGATATACTGCCATGTCAGTTTTGGCATACCTGTCCACTCTACAAATAACCATTGCTTTGGAGTTGCTCTAATTAATAAAAATAAAATTTGTTAAAGTATATATTTGAAGGCTGGCGTGGCCAACATTTAACATATTCAAATACAATATTAAAATATATTATTAACCTTTCATCTCTCTCCCTCTCGGTGTTGCAATACGATTGAAGGAATAGTGTGACCAGAAAGCTAAGCTAGGATAACAGATTTAAGATATTTGTCAAATATAACAGATGGACTTTCATATGCTTTCCCTACGTCAGCAATAACATATCCGTTGGAGTTGCCACCATTCGAGCCTTTTTTTTCATGCTTTTCCCGGATGTCTGGAGAAAGCTGCAATCAATAGGATTGGTGTGGTTCCTCTACGCCTAGGACACCAGAATATCGAACCATGAACGAAGAAAGGCATGAGAGAAAAGCATATTGGCTAGTGATTGTGAGGCCAAAATTCTTGCCTGGGGGGACACCAAAGGCCTCTGCCCTTCCATCCCTTGGATAGATAGAAGGGAGGGCAGAGCTTTTGGTTTTTCATGTTGTCAAAGAGTTGAACAATGGTTTTTTCGTGTTGTCAAAGAGCTGAACAATGAAAATAGATGGCGAGTGCCTGATCAATTGATCGGGTCATGTAGGAACAAGGTTCATCTCTTCCCTTCTTCCACTCCGTTCCGAAGAGTAACCAGGACCAATTCAGTCACGTTTTCATTCATTTGGAATCTGGGCTCTTCTATTTCTTTTTTATTTACTTATTTTTCCCTCTCTTTTCTTTTTTTATTTTATTCCCTTCCATCATTCCTTAAGTCCCATAGATTTGATCCTGTAGAATCTGACGCATGTCAAAAGTAATCACACTTGGCCCATAAATTTTTTGTGGTATCGTCAAGTCACGTGATATATGTGACGGATTATTGTAATTGATGATTGTATAGTAAAATATTAAGTGGATAAATTATAAATTATTGAGGCCACCATGATGCCACGTGCCGTGACTAGACCCGTAGAATTTTTTTTCCCCTAGGCGCCTAGCATCCACATTATCAGATAATTTTTGGTAGCCACGCAGTCAAAAAATAATTACCACTAATAAGGAATTTTTCTTAGAATAAAACAAATAATTGAATGTCACTATTTAATAAGATATACATGCGAAACTATTTTTGTCCTACATTAGTTCAATTATCATATTGGAAATTTTGACTGTGTGCTTCGTCATGCTAGTCAGCATTTTTGTGATTTTCGTAAAGCCAAGCTTAGCTAGGCACTGACACACATAACGACAAAAAGATTAAAAAATAAAATAAAAAAAAGAGTGAGCAAGGTGGCTCTGAATGCACACGTGGCTCAGCGCGTGAAAAGGCGGACAGTTTCTGCATGGGAAGATCAGGACTGAAACTGAATACCATAATAAATCATAAGTGCTAAAGGTCAACTTCTGGTCACACACCAGTCCAAAGTCCAAACCCCCACACGACAGCTGCAACCATTAAATTGATCACCATAAACTAAAATCTACCAAATCATATACTATTCACTTCCCAGTAAATTCAAATCTCCTTATCAATATAATATCCTCATTTTAGATTCAAAATTCACAACCAGAACCATCCAAGCTCCTTCGATCTCCTATTCTAAGCAATTTGATCCTCCTCCTCTTCTTCTTCTTCCTCTTAATTCTTCTCTGCACCTCTCTCGTGACCTCACCTTGAGATCTTCACCCTACCTCAGAGACCAGAACCTTCCTCTCTCTTTTTCCAACCACTATATATATATATATATACACAACTCTGTTAAATTGGCAAGGGCTTAATTAATTCTTCACTTCCGGCCTGTTTGTTATTAATTCTTCCCCATAGAGATAGCAATGGCTTTAGTTACTCCGCCGAGAAAATCCGCTACGATTCAGAAGAGGCCGTTGATGCTCAAAGACTATCTCATGGCCGACGATCTGAGCTCCTGCTCATCCAACGGCTTCAAAACCTTCCCTCGCCGCCAATGCTGCACAACTATCCGATTCCTCCTCGACATTGATCTCAAATCCTCCTCCACACCGCAACTGCCGCCGTCAATTCACAACCGCCAAAATCAAACACAACTCCTCCGACGGAGCCGATCTAGAGCCGCAGCTTCCACCACCCTCTCCGCTCTTCAAAGAGCTTCCGGCGCCGTCATTAACGCCGTCAAAAACCTACATTTTCACCCCGTTAAGTGCTCCTCCTCCCCGGCTTCCGTACAAAGCAGCAGTGCTCGGAAAGGAGGCCTAGTACTGCTTCTCCCTCGGAGCCTTTCGCGGCGGCTGTGGAGGCAGAGCTTCCGGGCAAAAGGACTAGTCAAGGAAGTAGAAGAAAACAAAGACATCGGAAGGTGGAGATCGTTCCGGGAATTTCTCGAGGAGGATGATAAACCGTCCGATCAAACCACGACCGCCAGTACCAGAAGCACCGACAGTAAAAGTTGGGGGGAGAGCGAGTTTACTGTGAACTCCGAGAGTTCAAACGAAAACGACGCCGCGGAGGATTCAACAGAAAAGAAGAAAGTCAGCGGGAGAGTTGGCGCAACAGCCGGTGAGGATTCCATTGAACCACTCTCCACCACCACCTGCTCTCCTCAAAACGAAAAGGTAAGCGCAACTTTGGGCGATTATTTAATGCTTCGCGTGTGCAAATGAGTCAATAGACTGTCTCTCTCTGTCTGTTGGTACTCTTGTAGTGACCTACCGGTCTATTTCAGTCTGCGAACCGCAAAATTTTAAAACTTTGATTTTGATTTGGGGTGGAAATAGCAAAGAGTTGGGTGTTGATAGTAACGGGGACGTGTTGGGAATTATCAAATTTGATGTAAGCGGGAACTAGCTGGCTGTGGTAGTGTGGTGGCCTTGGGATTGCGTTTCCGCATGAGTCTCACGTGTCCGGGTATATCTAGGGAAATGTACAGGGTGCTTCTCGCTGATATGGAATTGAATTGGCACGGGCATTTCTAGGACTGGGATCCCGCCACGTGCTATCTGATTCCGGGATCCACGGTTTTTGAATTCGCGAGACTTCCTAGTAACGTAAGATATGCAACACTAGACCATTGTTTTGTAACGAATTTACTATAGAGCCCATGTATTAACGGACGCGCTTAAATGGGAATAATGGAATATGGCGCGGTTGGTGCGTGTAGTAAAGGCAGGTCACATGGGTAGTTTTGGGAATTTCGCGGGTTTTAAGTGTGTGTGTGTGTGTGTGCACCTATAAAAGGGTTTTTGGTAGGTTTAGCTTTATTAATTTATTTTTGTTTGTTGCACAAATGTAGATTACTCTTAAAATAAAAAATAAAAAAATTTGGGGTTCGGTTTAGTCCTTTTCCATGGTAGGTTGGGGGGGGGGGGGGTGGCGGTTTTGAGCATCTCTAACTGCCTCTATTATTTTAAGGCTTGTTGGTTGGGTGGGGCAGTAGCCAGTAGGCACAATATATTGATTATTTATTTGTTTTGTTTTTTAAGTTTATTTTATCCAATTGCAAGTTTTTCTACAAATATAATCTACACCTATAAAATTTGACTATTTAAGGAAAAAAAAAAAGGTATTCAAAAACCATTCAAATCAAAAGCGTCTTATATTTTAAGCTCCAGTAATGAGGAGAGTGAAAAATGAGTTCGGATTAGTTTCGGTAATGTTAAAAAAAATAATACATAATATTACGTGATAATATGATATGTTTCAAAAACTTGAAGCCTAATATTTGGACACGGACTTGAACTCTTGAAGTCTAATATTTCACATTTTTGTTCTGATGATCATTACACCCTCGTAAACCATTCGCTTATAATTGTGACTTCTTAAGCTAAATATTGAAATTTCCCAAAAATAACAGGTGTGGATTAATAAAGAGGAGGAGAAGGAACAATTTAGTCCCGTGTCCGTGCTTGATTGTCCATTTGAAGATGAAGATGATGAGAGTAGTAGTAGCTCTCCTTTTCGCTGTAGAATTGCTCGAATGGAAGGTCCGTTTGTTTTTTTTTTGTTTTGGTTTTCTCTCAAATTTTTATTTATTTCTTTTATGCTTGGAAAGTGTAAATTGGCTTTATGAATGTAACTCATGCATGTATATGATCATCTGAACAGGTACACAGCGCAAACTTATGCAGAAGATCAGACGGTTCGAGAACCTCGCTCAAGTAGAGCCAGTAGACTTGGAAAAAAGAATTACTATGTCCGAGGTCGACGATGGAGATGAGCTAGCTAACAAAACGGAAGAGAAAGCCGGAGAGCTAGTGAAGCAGTTGATCATGAAAACAAGAAGTAGTATGGTATTGCGTACAAAGGCAGATAAGTTGGTGGTGGATTTGTTCAGAGAGACGAGTGTTGAAAACAGTGAGGAAAATGTGGTGATGGAAGAGGTATTGAAGGTAGTAGAGAAGTGGGTAAATGGGGAGTCACAAGAATTGTTGACGAGTTGGGAGGTCGAAAATGGTAGAAAAGTTTATGTTAATGATATGGACAATAAGTACTGTGGGAAGTGGATGAAATTGGATGAACAAGAAAAAGAGGTGGGTTTGGAGTTGGAGGTTGAGGTTTGGAATTCTTTGTTCAATGAATTCCTGCTTGATATAATTAGCTAGGTAGTTCATTGTAGGAAGAAATTTTCGTATACCACCTCTTTACATGTACAATTCATTTTTCACGTAAATTCAATTTCCACGTAATATGTGAAAATAAAATTGTATTCAATGGTTGTATACGAAAATTTCTTTCAACAAGATGGGGTTGATACGCAGTTGGAATTAGGCAAGTCATTGGCTAGAATGACTACACATAAATGTCCAGGGTTTCATGGAGCAATTAAGAAGGATGAAATTTTGAAATTATGAGGAACAGTTGTGATTCACTCTCATTCTTTATAATTATCCTTCTCATTATTTTGAGTGACCATTCTCTTCCTATTTTGATTCTTTCAGTAAGTTATTAATGGTAATGAAGGTTAGGCCATTATGTTGGGTAGTAGACATAATACCAATCCATCAATTATGAGGCAACATCGTCCCAATGACTAAACTCTTCCTCACGAAATATGTGTACCATGACCTCATTTCGAAAATCTAATTTAAGACACTTTCAACACTTTGTGGTCGAGAAATTATCTCAAAGATTAAAAATGTCAATGGTAAATAACATTAGCCATTATTGGTCCGGGAATAATTTTTTTTACCGCATCTCTCCTGGTAATAGTCAACTTTTTCAGGTTGACCCACCAATACCATCTCTGTATCTCAGAAACAAGTGAACAAAGCCAAACCAAACCCACCCAGTAATTCTTTCTTTCCCCAATAAAAATTTAAATTGCGGGGAAAAATTGTAATCCACCTCTCTTCGTCTTCAATTGTACCTTGATTCGTGTGTGACTGGTCCTAAGGCTCCTGAATCTCCCTTCATTAAATGCGACCCTTTCTTAATTAAATTGCAGAACCCAAAAAGCCTCATTGCCAGTTGCCACCTTCCCCCTTATAGAAAAGAGCCAGAGAAAGAGAGTTTTTTTTTTCGCTGGCTCTTCGTCTCAAAAAAGGGTCTGATATTTCTATATAATCTGCGTCTGATACATTTCTTCTCCTACAAATCCGACCCTTTTCATCAAACCTTGGGTTTCACGCTATAATTTACGGCATTGCGTCCGAAAGCTAGAGTCTTTGGTGTTTAACAGTGTTGGCTTTTGTTGGGTTTTTGATAATCAATTTGTGAAGATGAAGAGCGAGGATCAAGCTAGGTTTCTGTTCGGGATTTCACTCTCTGATAGGCCTGTTTGGCAACAATTCATCATTTGCTCTTCTGGGTTCTTCTTTGGTTACCTTGTTAATGGCATTTGCGAGGTTTGTATCTAATTTAATTTGATCATTATGTTCGAATTTGTTTTCTGTTCTTTTCATTCACAGAATTGATTGTTGGTTATGTACATTTTCTCATTTTTGCTTTGCTATTGTTCTTAAGTTTCATTTTGTCACTGTTTGATTGGTGAAAATGTGGGAGGAGAAATTTGATTGGAATTTATGAGGTTAGTGTTTATTGTTCTAAATGGTACGTTGTGTGGTGCTTTGCTTTTCATGAAATCTTTATGGTAAAGAAAAAAAAAATTATTTTCTTCTTTTGTCATCGACATTTCTGAGCTACCAAACAGGGTTTATGATAATGTTTGGTTAACAATGGTGGGTTTTTATTGCCATGTTTTTGTTTTCCAATGTCAAACTTAGGTTCTCTTAGTTGTCATGTTTGTATATTTTTCTAAATTGGTTCAATTCTTCTTCATTGATTTTTCTCTGCCATAGACAGTGTTTGGAACAATGTTTTGGTGAGGATGGGTTTTCATTTGCCATCTTATAATTATGGCTCTCAAGTTACATTTTCCTGCTTTTGAAAAGAGCTAACGCTATCTGATTTTCTTTTGGTAAATTTGAGAAGCTGTCTTTTCTATTTTCATTGTGCTAACATGTCTCCCTCAAATCTCAGGAATACGTGTACAATCGTCTCCAATTCAGGTTGGTCAACCTTGCTCGAACATACTATAGTCCGGTGTGTTTTGATTTCTTCTATCGTTTCAACATTATGTGTACTTAACTATATCTTCTCTAATTTTGCAGCTATGGATGGTACTTTACATTTGTACAAGGATTTGTATACCTAGCTCTCATATACCTCCAAGGTTTCACCACCAAGAAAATGGTGAACCCTTGGAAAACATATGTGAAGCTCTCTGCTGTTCTTATGGGTTCTCATGGATTGACCAAGGGATCCTTGGCTTGGCTCAACTATCCTGCTCAGATCATGTTCAAATCCACAAAGGTAAAATTGTGAAGAGCCCTATATGGTTTTTTTTTTCTTGTCTACCTGTTTTTAGTACATTGCCATGGGATTGAACCAATGACCTATCCTAATCATAACCCTTTTGTTTGCTTCCATCACTCGGGCTAGCCGTGGGACTTATCTTTCTGAATCTTTTAAGTAAGCTAATTATTGACAAATTTTGTTTCGAAAACACAGCCTTTCTAATCTTATGACATTGTGATTGTGGAATTCAGGTTCTGCCTGTGATGGTGATGGGTGCATTCGTTCCTGGATTGAGAAGGAAATACCCAATTCATGAATACATATCTGCAATACTCCTGGTAATTGGTCTCATCATTTTCACATTAGCAGATGCAAACACATCTCCCAACTTTAGCATATTGGGTGTGATGATGATATCGGGGGCTCTAATTATGGATGCCTTCCTGGGGAACGTGCAAGAAGCAATCTTCACAATGAATCCTGACACCACACAGGTGATCTTTTAGTTCCTGTAAAGCCTCTCCTGGTTTTTAAAATGCATAGTAGGATATGCGATGGAACTGTTGCGTTCTCTGTTTGTAACTTTCTGTCATCTATTGTTGATTACAGACAGAGATGTTGTTCTGCTCAACAGTAGTTGGGTTGCCAATGCTACTTCCACCCATGATTCTTACCGGAGAACTATTTAAGGCCTGGAATTCTTGTGCTGAGGTAAGTGATGTTTAATCTTCACTTAATTTTCTAAAAAGTGGTGTTTCTATCGAGGCATTAGCAACGCACCAACCATGCGTCTGATACGGATTTCCCAGTGGAGATCCAATTTTAAGGCCAGTCTTGTGACTCAATATCCCATTCCTTGTGTTTATTCTGATTTTCTGTTGATGATTGCAGCATCCTTATGTGTATGGGGTGTTGGTGTTTGAAGCCATTGCCACATTTGTTGGACAAGTATCTGTGCTATCCCTTATTGCCCTTTTTGGAGCTGCCACCACTGCTATGGTAATTATCTCATATCAAATAAAAATTTAACATCCCTAGGTTCTACAATGTCATGGATTTCTGTATCTGGCTGAATTAAAGTTAAGCTAACGATTGATTCTGGCAATCTTCAGGTCACAACTGCTAGAAAGGCGGTGACATTGTTGCTGTCGTACATAATATTCACAAAGCCATTGACAGAAGAGCATGGGACAGGGCTGCTGCTCATAGCCTTGGGGATCATACTGAAGATGGTGCCAGAAAACCAGGTTGCCAAACATGCGAAATCGATCAAAGATGTACTGATGAAGGCTCCAGAAGCAAATGAGAAAGCATTAGAAGCTGAGGACGATGAGGAGAACAAGGCCTTGGTGTGAATAATATGAGGGGCTGCAGCAATTTTCTTGTTGTTTTACTTTTTCCCTTTTTCCTGGAGCTCAGAGGAAAAAGAGAAAGCAAGAAGTTCCCCAGGGACGCTTCTAACTTGCACGCCAGAATCTCGAGGGAACCTCTATCTGATTTTGTTCAAGGGAAGAATGAAGACAGAGAGACTGTGAGGAAAGAACAAGTTTGATCATGCATGTTGGATGAAAATAAAACGTTTTTTTTTTTGTTTTTGGGGTGGAGATTGAGCAGAAACCCTGTGCAGATTGTGAGCCATACAACGTTACATAAACATCAACAATCTACATTTTGATTCAAAATCATAAATGCTCTCTAAATTTTGAGTCTTATTCTATCATGGTCTTGTTACCGAATCATGTGTTTACCAAGAACAAACGACACAAATCTGAACTTTTGTTAACGTATTCCTAATCTTTTACTCCAACTTTCTTCAAGTCACGGAAGTCACACTGTTGTACCTAAATCAAGGTAAAACATGCGAGACTTGTTTTTTATGACTTGGAGCGATTGAAAAGCACTGAGCAGTAGTAAGTAGTAACTAGTAACTAAGCCAAGTGCAAAGCTCCCAATCCAATAAAAGGCCCACGTGTGGAGCTGTGGGGCGAAGCCAAACCAACGGTCCTAAGTAAAAGTTGGTTCCCCACCTCATCCAAAGGCTCGAATCAACCTGCCTTGGAATTTTTATTTTCTTTTATTTAAAAAAAAATCACGAAAAGAAGGGAAGTTGGGTTTTGCGTTGCAGTTCTGGTCGGAGGCAAAAGCAGAACCCTGAAGAACCCTAATTTGCCTTTTGAAACCCGGAAAAGTCCAAATCATGATGGGAGGGACGAAACGTTTCGGCATATCCGATTCCAACTCTGACTCAGCCGTAAGTAATGCTTTTCCGTTCTAAAATTTCAGGCTTCTGTTTTGTTTTTCCCCTTTTATTCAGAAACCCTAATCTGCTCTTCGTGACTGGGTATTGAAGGCCATGCGTATAGGGGTTTCTCTTTTTGTCTTGCTAAAATGCTGTAAGGTTATGAAATTTGAATTACCAAGTTGGGCAATTACTGGATTTAGCCTGTAGTGCATGCATTAGAGTTTGAGTATTGGAATATAAACTTCTTAAGGGTTATTTGTGGCTTTGTTTTGTAAGTTATGGGATTATGCTCATTTTTCAGATTGAGCAGTTCAAGTTTGAGTTTTGATTAATTCCTGAACTAGCCAAGGATTTGGAGCTAGAATAAGTAAACCAAGACTAGTAAATTGAAACTAAGTAATAGCAGAAAAACAGAGCAAGTCATCGTCTGACTTGATTTAGGACTTTGATTTGGTTCGGGTACAATGGTTTAGGTTGGGTTTCTGGGTAACATGTTCTACTTTGAGTGCCCAGTTTGAAATTGGCCTTGGTTCTGTACCATGAGATTGCTGCCTTGATTCTGTGCCAAAATGAGCATGAAGAGGACAAGAAAGCGTATTGTATTTGTTCCTTTTGCGTGATTTTGGCAGCCCAGTTGTATTGATGCTGAATGTATTTTCTCTTACATCAATGATGCAGTTTCGGAACAAAAGAATAATGACAGGATCCTCATTTGATGTTCATAGAGCAGAATCTTCTCAAGAGCAGTTTATGGCTACACCTTCATTGGATGAACGGCGGGCCGAGTCATCTCGGCTGCATGTGAGAGCTCTCAACACCCAATTTGCAAGGTCCACCTTATTTCCAACTCAATAATTGTGCATTCATGATATAGCATGTCATTACGTCGAAATTACTTATCTTGATTGTCCAACTAAACAATTTGGCATCTTGTTACTGACACTGCTCTTAATTATGAAATATGACGCTCAATTTCTCACCTCAATATGACTTGATATGCTTTGCATAACATTGAAGTTTACAACGGTTAAAGTTATTTCGTCCATATTAATTTTTCTACTCAGGTACACATGGCTTTCATTTGTTCTGTGTTTTATGGACTGTTCAGAATTTATGTTCTTTTTCTCTCTAAATATGCCTCTTTTCTCTACAGTTGGGTACAAGCACAACTAAAAAATCATCCTGATGAAATTTGGGAAGACGGTATTCGAGATTACCTCGCTCATGCTTCACACATAATGGTAATTCCTTAGAATTCTTTTTTCTATCTGGAAGGTTATGCAATCGGTCTAGGTTCTTTAACCTTCTTGGCAGGCATATGATGTGTCGGACAAATCTATTTTACAGAAGCTAATCAGATAGGTTCAACAGATAATTGCTTCAGGACCTTTTTCTCTCTAAATCTTCTCTTTCCCATGGTCTGGGTGGGATGGCAAAGGCTTTTATCTATGTGAGATGTGAGATCGTGCATAAAACTGCATAAACTGTGCTAGAAGTTTTGTTTTTTCTTGCTGTATGACTTTAGCCCCCCACCAGTTTAATTTTGTCCACTTAAAAGATTTGCCGCATTCAACTTCTTATTTCAGGAAAAATTCAGTGATGTTGTTAACTGGCTTAAAGTAAATGCTGCAAAAGGAGAAACTTTGGCTGCTGCAGGATCTCAGACTTCGGGTGAAAAGAAAAAGGAGTCTGAGTCCACAAATAATGAGATGAACAAATTTCAGGCGACCACCCATTTCTCACCAGTTGGTACAACCACAAAATTTGCAGCTCTGGGGAGTGCTGGAGTGTTCTCCAACAGCCAGAGCTCTACAGGAGTATTCTCCAACAACCATAGCTCTACAGGAATGTTCTTTACCAGCCAAAGTTCTGCAGGAATATCTTCCAATGGCCAAAGCTCTTCAGGAGTATTCAACAACCAAAGCTCTCCAGTCTTCTCCACTAATCAGGGCTCCAGCTTATTTTCTAATAGCCAGAGCTCCGGCATACTTTCCAATAGCCAAAGCTCCGGCATGTTTTCCAATAGCCAAAGCTCCAGCATATTTTCCAATAGCCAAAGCTCTGGCATGTTTTCCAATAGTCCAAGCTTTGGAGCATTTTCCAATAGTCAAAGCTCCGGACTATTTTCGAATAGTCAAAGCTCTGGAGTTTTTTCTGATGGTCAAAGCCCCGGAGTATTTTCCAATAGTCAAAGTCCGGGATTATTTTCCAACAATCAAAGTTTTGGGGGATTCTCCACCACTCCCAGTTTTGGGTTATTCTCCAACAGTCAAGGTTCTGGGGCATTGTCTAACAGTCAACCCCCTCCGTTGTTTGGTAGGTGTTGTTTTAGTTACATGGCTTATTTATGATTTATGGGCATTAACGTTCAATGTCTTTATTAGAAATACCAAGTAGGAGATTATGTGCAAAAAAAGAAGAAGTAATGTTTCAATAATAAAAATGTTATTGTTCTGTAGCAGAATAGAAGTTGAGTAGTTCAAATTCCAGTTGAATCATAACGATGGTCAAAGAATTAGTTTAAGTAATTTAGAGTATGTTTTCATGGAGAAATAACTGAATTTCTGGTATTCTCCAAGTGTTTTACAGTAAATTTGTAAATTCAACACATAACTTTAAGAATTTAAGTCCAAAGATAAAATGGTTGCAAGTAGTTTGACGTTCTTTCAATATTTAATCTCGCTAGTTATCTTCCTGTCATTGAATCAGTGCTAGTATACTAGCATATTCACAGATCAGCAAAACTTGAACCCTTTATATGTACGAGCTCTCCTCTTTTTGGGTAGAGAAGTGTTACTCCTGTTATTTGATGTGGATTTGACATCCTTTTCTTCTTTTGTAATATTGTACCAGGAAGTCAGAGTTCAATTCCTCAAAACCGTGATGCTTCTAATGAAGCAGACGCTGGTGAGACAATAATGTTTCTACTCTTTTTTTCTTTGCTCAAATGACTTTTTATGTATGTTTGATTTCAGTTTATCCTTTTATTTGTAGGCGTTTTAGTGTCTGAATAT
The DNA here is from genome assembly GCA_030142095.1 of Rubus idaeus. Lineage (NCBI taxonomy): Eukaryota > Viridiplantae > Streptophyta > Magnoliopsida > Rosales > Rosaceae > Rubus > Rubus idaeus. The sequence continues at coordinate 7,722,419 of CM057969.1, forward strand.
AGTTAGTCATGAACTTGTAATGAATGACCTATTGACTTGTTAGGTTGAAACATTTCTCAGTGCAGGTTGTAAATTTCCATTATTTGGTTTGAATTGGGTATGTTGGAAAGATTTGTGATTACTAGATACTACGTGATTTTGGTTCCTCTCTGTGTTACAAGGCATTTGAATCAGTTGTTAGTTTGTCAATTAATTTGGAAACCTGAAAGGGTGTTGGAGCAATATAAGACAAAACCAAATTTGTTTGAAATTGGGTTCATCTTAGACATGGAAAGTCACCAAATTGCTGTGTTTGAATCAGTTGTTAGTTTGTCAATTAATTTGGAAACCTGAAAGGGTGTTGGAGCAATATAAGACAAAACCAAATTTGTTTGAAATTGGGTTCATCTTAGACATGGAAAGTCACCAAATTGCTGTGTTTGAGCATTGATCCCTCCAATATTAACACGATGCTTGTCAGGGTGCAGCAGAAGCATCCAAGTGAAAAAAAAAAGTTTTTTTTTTGTTTTTCCAGTTTGGACATGTTGCAGATACATTCAGGACACGTCAATTAGAAAAATAGGGCAATTTTTGAATTTTAAAACACTTCGTCAGCAAAAAGATAACTTGCTTGACTTGCCAAGGACTAAGGGAGTGAACTTAATTGCGAACTATCTTTATTGTACATAGTTTTATTCTCTTGCAACTTGAGAAGATCATGCTCAAAGGACGGTGTCTCCTCTATTGAATTTTTCCTGGCAGTGAACAAGGTGTCTCCTCTATTTAATTTTTCCTGGCATTAAAATTGACTAATATTGTTGCCAGACTTGAATTTCATGTCTACCTGGTTTTAATTTTCTACTAGTGGGTCTATGTTGCAAGAGGTGATTATATTTGTGCCTTTATGTCAGGTTCATGTACCAAGCTTGTGGACATTTGTGTTTGCATTGTACTACATCATTAACTTAATGGTGAAGGTTTCCGTTTGCCGATGATTATAGGAAGTATCTGGATATGGTCTTTTTTTCTTATCAAGTATTGAATGTTTTTGTTTTGGTTATCAGAAAATGACGTGGAGCAACCTAGCAGCCCATCTGTGAAAAAGTCTGAAGAAAAGGGTGTTGTTGTAGTCCATGAAGTCAAGTGCAAACTTTATGTGAAGGTATGGGCGTAAAATAGTATAAATTTGTTCACCGTCTACCAGTATGGGTAATCAGAGTTCTTTATACGCTGAGAAAAATTTAACTGTTTTAGGAATTATAGTATGTACTTGTGTAGTTGTGTCCACTTTTGTATCTGATACTGTTATAGGCTACGCATTCCACTTATCTCTCAAATATTAACTGGCTGTGATTGTAGTCTGATGCTATTTGTGTGCTGTTCTAAGAAATTATCTTCTGATGCTATATATGTCTATTCCACATTTGTGTGCTGCCTTTGATAGTTTGATGGGTGCATTGTGTTAAGTGCTTTGGTTATCTTCTTGATGGATGCATTGTATTGCAGTCTTTCCAAAATCTTGCAAGCTGAGATTGTATGTGCCACGTGCCACTTTGCATTTGCTGATCATTTTGATACCCTTTTTCTTCTTCTTTTTTCAATCTGGATATGTACAGTCAAGTGATCCAGCAGATAATTGGAAAGATAAAGGGACAGGGCAGCTATCAATAAGATGCAAAGAGGGTGTCAGCAAGGGTACAAAAGAATCAAAACCAACAGTCATTGTTCGAAATGATGTATGTTTTCCATCCAGACATCTATGGTTTCAAATATTAAAACTGGTGTGAAAATGCAGTCTTACACATTTGGTTGTTTTAGTTTTATTTTGTTCTTTCCCCTTGTTAAATGTAGGAGTTAGAAGTGTGGTATGTTAAACTAGTTATAGCTTTGTAGTTTGTGATATGGGAAAGGGTTATGAGAGAACAAGAAATTGTCTATAGATTTCTTCCCTTGTTTCCCTGTCAAACATATATAATGGTATGGATCTTCTCTATTTCTGTTGTCCCTTTTTCAGTTGTTACAAGTATGGGTGCTATATTTTCTTTTGCCTGTTTTCTGCAAGTCATTGCAATTCTAAGCCTGGATGTCTTAATTAAAGTTTCACTTTACTTACAGGTGGGAAAGCTGCTGCTTAATGCGTTGTTATATTCAGGCATCAAGACTAATCCACAGAAGAATTCCCTTGTTGCAATATTCCATACTGCGGTAATATAATGCTATGACTTTGGATGTTCCATCGGTATTTCGGTTGATTTAACTGTGTAGACAGATATGCATTACGGCAGTGCTATACTGCTATAAATCGAACAATAGATCTTAAAAGGCCATTATAAGCTGTTTGGCTGCAGAAAAACTGAGAAGCTCTTGGGAGTTCTTTACCCTTCTCTTGATTGTTTTTTTTTTTCTGGGATTCTGGGGTGGTCGGTTGATCTTGATCCATTCATTAGTTAGGAATAGGAATTAATGCAAAGTACAGTAATTCATGTCAATACAATAATAAAGAGTGCAATTGCTCCTTTTTTGTAGGGCGATGGTGATGGAAATGATGGTAGTAATCAAGATAGTATTGTGGCTCGAACCTTCTTAATAAGGATGAAGACAGAGGAGGATAGAAATAAACTGGCCACAGCAATCCAAGAATATGCCCCTGCGTCCGAAACCAAGTAAAAACATGAACCTGTTATTTGCTGTACTATTAGCTACAACAATGTAATGGTGTATCACGAGAAAGGATCATTTTTGTTCTCTATATAATTTGCAAGGGCGGCTTTGTTAGCTGGCCTTTTTTTGAGGCTCCAAATCGAGCAGAGGGTCACTTTGATGTTAGTCTCAATAAATTGTAGTGTGTTTAAGAGGCAATCTTGTACCATAAGAGAATGATAGTGCTCATGTGTTGCTGGGAATGTGTAACTTGTTCTCTTTATGCAGTCTACCTATCAATTGTTGGATGATTACAGTTATTAATGGACCACCTTTTAGCCTTTTGATTTATGCTCGTTTGGTACCAATGCGTCTACTTCCGAACTGAACATGCCTCTGGATCTCTCACAGCACTAGAGACAATGAATGAATGCTTCAACTTGCATGTATGAAACGATCTCTCTGCAAACTGAGACTGGATTTGTGGGACCGAAAAAAAACTGAAGAAAAAGATGAATTTCAGGAAAGTTTAGTAAAAGTCTATTTTGACTTGATTTGCTAAAAGATAACTAGTATATTTTTCTTAATTCAGAAAATTTGAAAAATATCTGGGCATTCAGAGAGAACTATTTCAGAATGAAGAATTGGCTCAACTATTTCATAAAATCTTTATGGAAAAATTAGACAAGTACGAATGGGAGTCATCGATTCATTACTTTTTTAAAAGTTCAACTATGATAAAAATTTAGGTAGTTTCTGGGTTTGACTTGCAAGCCTTGGCTTTGTAAAAGAGGGAAGATATATATATTTTTTGACTCAATGAAATGTAAAACTTGGTACTTTCAAATCTCTCTTGCAGTTCAAAGACAATGAAGAGTATTATACATCCCGGAGCCCCCATTAACATGTAGCGTTTGTAGTCCAACGGTTAGGATAATTGCCTTCCAAGCAATAGACCCGGGTTCGACTCCCGGCAGACGCAAATTTTTTAATTTTTACTTTTTAATTTTATCTTGATGCTTTTCATGTACTGAACTATCAAAGCTCGAGCATGATTGTTTCACACAGCTCACATTTGGATTTCTAAACAAAGATTCCAAGGGCATACAATCCCAAACTTTATAATGCCTAAACTGTAGTAAAACAATCAAAAATTACTATCCAAATTATAAAAAAAGCATCATTACCCTATTACACCACGAAAATTACAGCAAACAAGGCCTATGCAAACACTATAGTTCAGCTCTTCAAATGGACTGATCCCACCATCAAGATTTTTCCTGTGATATGCAAGTATTGTATAATATGTTATTATGTTTCCCTCATGGCCGCCCGGGCACTTAACCGGTCTTCTAGCAGACAAGTGACAATCTAAGAGATGGGACTGTAGGAATATGTGTGCATGATGCCCAACGAATGACTGATTCGGTTACAATGAGATTTAGCTGATCAAGCTCACCGAGTCCAATTGTATGATTCCTTTTGCTGTGAATTCCGGCAACCCTAGACAGACCATTTGTTCCACCTCTCCGAAACTCTTTGTGTTCTACTTCTCCATCGTCACGCTTAGCTGGTGAGCAATCCGTCAGCTCAAGTAGCTTCTCCACATTTGACTCTGCATTCCAAACAGAAGGGATATTAAGGACAGATATAATCATATAAATAGCTCATTAGTCATTTTACTCGATAGTAACAAAATACCAAGTAAACAGTAAGGCATAAGTGGGAACAAAAGTCCTGCTGATTCGCCAACAGGTATTGCATTAATATCATAATGGCACACCAAAAAGGCAAAAACTACAAGCATGTTGTACTGAAGCTACGAAATATGAAACAAATAGATACCTCCATAAATTGGATCCAAGGTCGACATGTTGGCTATAAATCTCGATGGAATGTTTCCTTTGCTCTGCTGCAGAACTTGGACTGAAAGAAGGTAAAGCTTGGCATTGATGGAACTGGTGAAGGAAAGTCGGCTGCACTTGATTCATAGGCGCAGCTGCTGAAAGAAAAACCTCCAGATGTAGGGCAAGGAGTCCCGTTCTCATCTAGGAAAGAGGAAAAGGATGATTTGCATGTGAATGCAGGTGAGTGCCACAGTTTCCCATCACCAGTTGTTGGTGAGCCCTCGCTGAAGCTAAAGTCCTGATTCCTGTCAATGGATGCGGTAGAGAAAGAACCTCCATCCAATTGCAGCTGTCTGAAGACGCAGATGTTCTGGTTGTACATTTCTTCATTTGCTTGAGCACGGTCTTCCATCCATGGATGGGCTGCAAAGGATATAAACAGTATTATGAACAGAACATGGAGAAAACAGCAGGAATTAATATATTAGCAATATGAAAGACATCCGAGGTGACTTTTCATGGACAGTTCCTAGAGGATTAAATTCTTGTGGTGGATTAATGAAACCAAAAAACAAACTGTACTGCAACTCAGAACATGACATGACATTACAACTCAAGATTAATAGAGTACTGAGGATATAATTACTAATCGCTTCTCCAAAAAATTTAAAAATATAAAATAATTTCAATGATGAGCAGTAAGTTGCACATAAAAGGTTTAATGGCCTAATCTGAAGTATTCTCAAAGCCTCTTTAAACACGTCTAAACAACTATGACTGTCACATTCAAATTTCCCGCATTGCTACTGTCTCCAAAAATTCATGAACTACATTTTCAACTACTATTAAAGAATATCTTATTCAATCATATCCTTATACCAAAAATTTAGATTCTGGATCCAGAGAACAGATATAGAGTCTTTTAGTGATTACTATAGCAAATAAACTATGAAATTAACAGCGACACAATGTTATACCTAGAACCTGTGCAGCTGTGAGCCTTCTGGAAGGATCAATGCAAAGCATTTCAGCAATCAACTGCTTAGCGGAAGCAGATATATGACCCCATGGACTGGGAGGGAACCATAGATCTGCAGCCCTGACGGCATCAAAAATACTTGACTTGGTCTTTCCCCAGAAAGGAGGCACTCCACTAAGAAGAATGTAAAGAATAACTCCGGCACTCCAGACATCGGCAGATTGGTTATATCCTCCTGTTAGTACCTCAGGAGCTATGTAAAATGGACTTCCAACAGTGCCATGCAATTTCTGCCCTGTTGATACAAAAAACAAGTCAATAAAATAAATATGTATTCTCGTAGAAAGCTATAAATTTGAAGATGTAAACTAAAGGAAGGGGGTAGGAAGATGAGATGAAAAAAAAGTTTACCTGGTTTGATGTAGGTTGCAAGACCAAAGTCTGCCAACTTAATTGGCGAGGATGAAGATGTTGTGGCCAAAAGAATGTTTTCCGGCTTCAAATCTCTATGAACGACACCCTTCTCATGACAATACTTAACAACATGCATCAGATGCCTAAAAAGAATCCTAGCATCAGTTTCTGAGAATCTCCCTTGCTTCTCTAGCCGGTGAAAAAGCTCCCCTCCAGCACATAGTTCCATCAACAAATGCACATAATGTTCATCCTCATAAACTGCCTTGAGGCTTACAACATTCGGATGCCCAGACAACCTAGACATTATTTCAATCTCAAGCTTGATGCTGCGCGCATCATCATAAGTGACCAATCTATCTTTGGCAATAGACTTACAAGCCAGCACCTCACCTGTGAACTTATCCGAACATTCCCTAATGACACCAAACTGCCCCCATCCCAATTGCTCACCCAGAATATACCGTTCTTTCAAATTTCCCACTTGGTTTGCTTCAAGAACTGTGTCACAATGGCTTGCCACTCTGTAACAACTGTAGACTCGGGTTGAAGGGTGTCTAATGTCAATTTTGTTGGCTATGTCCATACCAGGAAACACAACACTATCCCTTACTTTCAATTTCACAATTCAGCATATTAATAAGAGTGGATCATAATATAAAGTTGTGATCATTTAAAAAAGGGTCCTCAAATCATCATCCAGGAGCTTCCAACATCATATACTTATACCATCATGATGGACAATATGGTTGTAGAACACAAACCCCTACTTTGTGCAAACTGTGACATTCCTCAATCCTCACCAATCACCTACTGCATAACACACATAAACTGTTATCAAATTTCAAAGAACTTGCTGAAATCCCATTTGGTACATTATAGTAGTAGTTTTATATAAATTTTCTTCTCTTGGGTGTTACAATATAGCATTAGTAAAACAAATCCATATCTCAAATTTGTCAAAGTTATAAGCTCACCCACCACCCTATGTGTTTCAAACCCAAAGTCAATACCTTTACCATTCAAAAGTAAGCGTAATACTCAATTGACCACCAAGGCAGCAAGATTGAAAATCCACAGGAAAAAAGAGAATAAAAGAAAATGGAAATCCCATAAACATATATACAAGCATAAATCCAATAACACAAAGAATCAAAATCATACATAACTACAGCAAATTTCCATACCAGAACAAACAACCATGCCAGTTCAAGCTTGTCTGAAACACTGATATCAAAGAACTCACATTTTGAGAGAGAGAGAGAGAGGTGGGTGAGTAACCTGGTTGAAGAGCCATGGTAGAACAAGTCCGTTACAGCAAAGCATCCCAAGTCCAAACCAGTTATCGGCTTCTCACTTGTTTCAAAAGTTTACTTTTTTTCTCACTTAACCGGAGACCGGGAAAACCTGTCTTCGTTTCTCTAAAGTATACAACATTTTTTCTTCTTCTTTTTATAGCAGACGAATCTAAGCTAAACTACCATATTAAATTATTAATGAGCAAAAAGTTACAGTCCCCCTGCCACAAACATCTTACACGTGCCCCTCAATTCTAAATTGTTAATTTAACGTCAGCAGTAATACTAGAGCTACCTAAAATGTGTTTCAAATTTTAATTATGGAAGAGATGATTTACCAATAATGTCTTACTAATTGAAGATAAATGAGGTTCAAAGATAAAGTTTGCCTGGGTGGATTTAGATTCGAAACTTCATTTGTGCATGAGTTGCATGGGATAACGTGTGTACCTTTTATTTTCTTCAACCCTCGTCGTATTTGTAATGAGAATAAACGTAAATTTGTTTTGATAGTTGGTAACATGTCAAGTAAAATGTATTATCCCATAATCATAGATAATGCACTTAATGATAAATTTATAATTTTAAAAATATATATATTTGAAATTATTCATGTATTTAAAGAAAAATGAACAAAGAGTTTTCCCACCCTTTTCACCCAACTATTTGGTCTTAAGAATGTTGATTTTAAGAATGAGTGCTAGCACTTCTCGGACTCTTATTGCCCACTCAGACATCTATGGTTGGTCCAAAACACCCGGATATCTAAGGCGTTATTGGAGTGATCTAGATAGACTCAAATGAGTAGAGTTATGTCACCAAATCAATAGTTCCTAAATTACTCGATTAAATATTTGTTTATTCGTAACAAAAAAATTATATATGCCCTCAGCCCCTCACACAGGCATCTGCCAGTGGACAAGTTGCACCCACCCTGCTAGTGGAGGTAGCATTTAGCTCTCTCCATTTTTCAAATCCAGGGAAGCTTCAAGTTTCTCCAATAGTTTTGCTTTCATGGGGGGAATTGGAATATTTTAGTGGAGGGAGACCCACTGAAAATAAGTGACCAATTCCAATGGCCAGATGTGTATTATAATGTTGAGAGCATTTTTGCTCACCCCCCTTAGTTAGGGGGTGAGCCTCCCCAATAAATGACACCTGTTACAAAACTAACCCAAGTTAGTTTTTTTTTCTTTTCTCTCTCCCACCTCACTCGACTCTTTCCTGTATTTTTCTTCTTCTTCTTATTCTCTACCTTCTCCTTTCTCTTGCAACTCCATGGCCACACCCATGGCAGCTGCAAACCTCAGGAAAGCTCCCTGCATCGCCGTATTTCGGACGATTGGGCTTGACTCAGAGGAGCCCGGTGAACACAGTGATGGAGAGGTGAGCCACGATGATGCTCGGAGGTCGGCGAATCGAGGAGAAAGGATTAGGAGATTCATTATCTCTCTCTTCAAGCTCTCTCACTCCTCCGCGCCTCTCTCTCTCCCCTCTATAAACGATGATGCTCGGGTGTGGCCATGGAGTTGCAAGAGAAAGGTAGAAGGAAGAGAAGAAAGAAGAAAAGAGAGGAAAGAGTCGGGTGAGGTGGGAGAGAGAAAGAAAGAAAAAAACTTAACCCTGGGTTTGTTTTGTAACAGGTGTCACTTATTGGGGAGGGGGTGAGGCTCACCCCTAACTAAGGGGGTGAGCAAAAATGCTCTCTATAATGTTTCTATATGCATTTGGTGACAGTGAGTGAGTGAGACCCCATTCGTAATTTTGGTTGTTGGGTTTGCCTTAAATGGATGAGGGGGGAGGGTAATACCAAATTCCAGGTCTGGCCATGTAGGAGATTTATGTTGGTAGGTAGGAGAAGAAAGAATCCCAGCTATGAATAAATTAGGTTGTCCAACAAGGGAGCCCATGTTGGCTTTTGCCTTGAATGGAACTCATTGGTATGAAATAAGTTTCTCTCTCTTTTGGTCAATGAACACTAGAGCAGTTGTCTCTGATATGTTTTTGGGGAAACATTCTTCCATACAATTTTTGTATACAACAGGTCTCTCCAACTCAATTCTCTGAAAAATTCTTTCTACATCAAGTGACAATGTACAATTGTTGAAGCGTTTAGAGTTAACTCTTTGGCTTTCGGTATCAACAAAAAAAACTTTTTATTTAGCTAATTTGTTGGAACTAGGTTTTACCTTAAATTTAGCTAGATTTAAAATTTATTTTAAAATTAGTCATATGTTGGAAATGTTTTTAACTCATCTAATTATAACAAACAAATTGACAATTTGGTAAAAGATAACATTCTCAATCATAACCAACCGTCCATTTATTTGATGCAATTGCATTAATACACGATTTTTGTTTATGTTAATTTTATGCATAATTGATTTATAAATATTATTTTAGAAGATAAATATTTTAGATTATAGAATTACATTGCGGGTGTATGCAAATAAGAAAGAGTTTGAACTGATTTGGATTATAAAAAAAATCCAATCAATTGCGGCACTAAAAACACCTACAAATCGTGAAGGAAGAGATCATCATTTCTTAGTTCTTCTTGCCCATCCCTCTATTTTATTATAACAAATATAGATCAACTATTTTTTAGATAGACCACTCAACATTAATAGACAATAGAAGAGATGGTGAGATATATTTCACAGCAATATTTTAACACTAATCAACGACCTTTCCTTTTCAAGTTTTATGTCCACCTTTCTTCTTTTCAAGTTTCTCTTTTTGAAAATTACCTTGATTCGTTAATTTTTTTGATTACTTTTTGAAAATTATTTTTATCGAAAATTAAGAGAATTGAAAATAGTTTGGTCATCTAATCGCTATCAAAATACATAGACAGGAGGTAAACAAATTACTAACCTATAACTCTCAATCTCTTTGGTGAAATATTACTCGACCAAAATATATATCTTGTTATCTTGTACTGTCATCATTCATCAACAGAATTAGAATATGATCAAGTTTATCACAGGAGAGAAAGTTTATCTTATATTATATGTTCCACACTGCACTAAACAATTAAATTGGTCATATTTGGCCAAATATTGAGTCAATGCCTTCTTCCTTTTCAATACCACTTTGTGCCGTAAGTTTCAGAGCTCGAGAAACCTACTGCAATCATCAAAAGTTCAAAACTTAATTTCGGAAAGAAAGTGACTCAATGATATTTAAGTAAGCCTTCAAGGCATTTAAAAATGTTCAGAGATCACAAGGGAGGAAGTCATTCTAATATTAATACATTTGCACCAGAAAACTATGTTAAGTATTAACTGATCTTTGCTTCTCTGGAATACATAAAAGTGACAACCGGGCAACCCGGCCAGAAATAATTGTATTCTTTTTTTTGGAGATGAAATAATTGTATTCTTAATTAGCTAGGGTGTGACAAGTCACGGAATCATAAAAAATAGAAAATTTTGAGGTTCATTCTTGCATATTCACTTTTTATTGTTATTAATAAACGGTTCTGACAACAGTTATTATTATTATGATGAACCGTTTATTTATTTCATATAAACGAGTGATCAAAAAGCCTCCAAATTTATTGATATTTTGCAAAGGTAATCTCTGTGTTATGTGTTATAATACATAATATATGGTTGAATCGTTAAAATTTGAATTGAAAATGGTTTAGGGGTGAATATGCAGGTTTGTCTAGAGAGTGAACCCAAAAATTATTGACACAAGATATCATACTCTTGAGAATTTGTCTTTTCGTGTTCATGTGAGCATTTTCATTAACATAAACATGCATGATGTCAAACGTTTGTATTAAAATGCTCACATCATCATGAACATACAAAATCTCAAGAGTATGACATCTTGTGTTAATTTTGTGCATATAAAAATTTCGTATAAAATTAAGTTAGCGTAAATTAATACAAAATTTGGCAAAACGGGTAACTGCGCAATCGATAGGCAAATGTATTTGTCAAATAGGAATAACCAAAGTCCAAAATGACCCTTGCATGAAAAAGTGAATTAGTATTGTCAAGTCCTAACACCCATAAAGTATGCACGAAAAATCACGAGAAATGATTAACAGAATAACAGTACACAAAACATATTCCCCTCCACACTTACCCACTCTAGTTGCTCTCACCATTAAATTGTGGAGTAGCTTCAAAAGTGCAAGTGCAGATCTCAACCTGGAGGAACCATTTTCCTCCGGTCCTCCTGCTCATGTTTCTAAAGCTGCTTATGACGACATCGCTGGTATCTATCGTGTTTGTTCGATGGGCCTTAGTAGGTCGATTAGTTAGTTTTTCTTGATTTTGGTTTCCGTTTTGGCCCTTGGGCCTTCCTGTGTAACCAAAAACCAAAAAGTGCAAGTGCAGAATATGCAACTAATTGAGGCAAAAGTGAAAGGAATTTGCCAAATAAAGTAAGCTAGTGTGCAAACATTTTCATCCAATCAGAATTTTTTAAAAATTTATCAGCCAGTAACTTCTAATTACCAAACAAGAATTACTGTCTTTAAAAAAAAAAATTTTGAACCATGTCAAACTGCAACATGTACATGTCATTCCAAACTAGCACTTGCTGCATTACTATATATATAGTAATAGACGACATAGTATCTTGTCGTACTTAGTTGTGTTTTGGACTTTTGGTCTTTTTTCCTCGTATGATTTGTCTTTGGTCCAAACGACACTACTACACTAAACAATAAGTGAATGAAAGAGATCTTTGCATGATTTTAGGTTCTGGATCTTTCAAACCAACAAACATCTTTACGTGTCTCGTATCATCTCATGCTTACTCACTATATCATATGCCACTGCGAGCATTGCAACATTTTCCATTTTCACCCTTTCAATTATTTACATTTATTATACATTCGCTTTATATGAATAAATTTCTAACGCTTTCCACTTGAAAATAATAATAATTATCGATTTCTATTATCGATAACAATTGAGCGTGGGTGACTAGAGCACTATGGTACTAAAGTTATTTGAATATATTATACTACAAAATTTCCGCTAAGAAAATTGGTAAACTTTGAAAAGTTTGTAACGTTTATTTAGTATGCTTAATGACTATCGCGCTTACTTGTGCTCTTGTTTGACTTATACGAAAGGCGCGAAAACTCCCACTTGTGTAATGAAATTTCGGATATTTGTTCCTAGTTTTCTACTTTGGGATCACTACAAAGCCTCCATTAAAGATTGAGGTTTTAGCTCCTTAAAATTTCTCGCATTCTAGTTTCAAAAGCATGGTTTAGACTATGATTGGTATCATCAATAAAGGAGTTTTGAATAATTTATGTTCAATCTCTGGCAGATGATCGAGACTCGTGGGAACTAGTTTTTCTTCTGGCTTGATCATTGGCACAAACCTAGTTTGTTAATGAAGTTGCGCTCGTTCTTATCGAGTATGATGATTTTTATGATCTAATTGTGATACCACTAAATACTCCAGAGTTTCGGATTTCCATTGTGGAAATTCCACCAGCTTTTTTCAATCACAACTCTTAGACCTATCAGTGTTTCGCTCGGTCTTTTGTCGATTAGGATCCTCATTTCCTGATTTCCCTCCATAAAGATGGTAAAGTGGGATAGATCTAGGTCGGGATAGATTTGGCATACTCTTTTTCCTTCGCAATTAGTTTACTCAGTCAGTGACTATGGTGGCGGCTGGCGAGCAAACTTAAGGGAAAAAAGGGGCTAGCACTATTCATCTCCCTTTTTATAGTTATTTCTAACAACCATTGAATTGCTAAGTATAAAATACATGAAAATGAAACAATAAATAGGAAATTAGGAGATGAAAAGGCTTATCTATCATGAATGCATTTTAAATAGACATGGATGCAAACTATAAAAACTAGATGGAGCTCACACACTATGTGTTGAAGTTAAAAAAATGGTAGTACAGATAGATAAAAACGTGGGAGTGTGGGTAGTGAGATATTGTGATTTGTTATATATATATATAGATTTATAATTTAATTTTATTGTCAATTCTAAATAAGTTGATATATAATGTTTTTAAATATAAAAAAGATATATATGTCAAAAAAATTAGTTAAGGTTGACAACACTTTTCTCTTAAATATAGTACTAGCAATCTCTCACATGCTATGCATGTGATGAAACGGTTATTGCAGAAGAAAAAGAGGGGTTGTGGGATAATTTTTATTTATTTTATTAAAAATTATTTTGTAATTTGTCACAATTGTCCTCAATGATAAAATTGGAATCCAAAATTTCTTAATATTTCAAGGTCATTTAAGTAAAAATTTCAGTTTTGATTGACAAACTTTCTTCTCTTAAATATAGTTAGATAAATTAAATTAACAAAGTTCAATAAATATAAATATACTCAATCAAAAAAAATAATAAAAAATAAATAAATATAAATATACATCCAGCCAAGGTACAAAGAATTATTTATCCCCTTCCCAACCAAGGAAAAAAAAAACAGTTACCCTGTCGGAAACAAAATTCAGAAGTGACAACTGCTGGGGTCAGATAGAATTTTGCTCCTACCTGAGTCCCCAGGATTCCTTCTCTGCCTTATCCACTGCATGACTGCCACGTGGATAGCCCTTCTCATCTCCATTTTCAGCCTCGTTTGTTTTTCATATTTAAATTTTTCTTGGCCGTTTCAACTTCTTTCTTTTTTTTTTGGCTAAATTCCTAAATGAATTTTCAAATCAAAATTTCAGGATAAGGATTCTCTTATTTTTGTCCACACACAAAACAGAAACATAGGTTTCAACAAAAATTAAATGAGGGAGTTGAACAAAAATGTGAAACTTAGAAATGACTAAATTTAAAATTCGTGAAAACATTGACACATCTCTACTACGTAAGACTTTGGTTAAAGATTTCACCAATATGAAGTGTCTATAATACCCTTAGTAATAAAAAATAAAAATTATTATGGTAAAAAGCAAAAAATTCTAAATATGAAAAAAAAAAGCTTGAAAAGAAAAAAGATTCTGTAATTTTCGTCCACATATAAAAAAAGAAAAATAGATACTGCAGAGGGTATTGGCAAAAAGTTAAAAGCGTGGGAGAATGGGAATAGCAATAGAAACGTGAGTGTGGGTCCCTCTCGGTTCCAGAAGAGAAAAGGTCTCGTGTGCGTGCAACGTAAACTCGCAAAGCTTTAGATTCTGAAGAAGGCTTTTCCTGGGCCCACGTCATTGTTCGCTCACCCTGACTTTGCTGCGCTTTTACATATTTGCCCCTTGACTGTATTTTTAACAGGACCTCAATCTGTAAAAAGTAAAAACTAATGGACTGGACCTTATGGGTTTTGGCTGAAATTATTTTAGCAGGTTATTAGTCTGAAAATAATAATCAAACTAATCTTTTTCCATTTGACGTCACCTTGTTGAAATCTCGAATATCTATCGCCAACGTGAAAGTGGACAATTGATCGAAGGAGAATATTTATATTTTTGGAGATTTTAATTGAAATTAATTATGAGACTTTTCTAAAGTTCATGCTTACAATATCCGTAGATTTACTTTTGTTTTCAAGTTCTTAAATATCAAAGTTCTTATTTAATAGTGATTTTGTTGATTACTATTTGACATCTTTTTTGTAATTAGTTGCTTATTGGACTAAATTTACTCGTATGCACATTTGGTAATATAGATTTTGTTTCGCGAATGGTCTGACACATTTGGATCGAATACGTTACACGTTTAATAATATTTAGCTGGAGAATACATTAACTATAAAAACGTACCATTTACCTTTTACGCCGTATATGTACAAAAATTTGATGAAATGATCTGACATAACATACCAAACGCATCAAATAATCTTCATATACTCATTCTTTAACACGTGCCGCTCGATCTCACATGACGTACACCTACAATAATATTTGGTGCATGAGAGAATATGCTCACTCAACGCACTTCTATTCAACTTCATGATTTCATGCAAAATAATCAAAACTATCAATTACAGATATACTCGAACCTTATTCTAAAAAAAATAATATATACTCGAAGCTTAGAATTAAAATTTCCTCTTATGTTCTCTAACTAGTAAAGTCTACCAATAATCATAATGAATCATAATAAGTGACATTATGTCAAGGGTTTAGGGTTAAGAAAATTTTAGCATAGATTCTCTATCCGTTAACGTTTACCATGATTATTTTTTACCATAGCCCTAACTTACATGAAACAACTCTTAAATTTGTAATAAACCACTTAAATTAAAAACCAAATTATATTCATCTAAACAGGGACTCCTCCAATTGTTAAAACAAGGATTCACCTAGAAGGCTGTCTATTTTGGTAAATGCCATTAACTCTCTGCGTCAGATATTAAATACGGTGAAAAAAAAAATATAAGAGGCAAAGGCCAGTGTGGTAAATAAAAGGAAAACGCAGGGCTTGTCATCTGACACAAACCAAAGACCTCTTTCTCGGCCCCGGTCTTCTTAAGTCCTTGAACTCGGCGTCACTTAGGAAGCTGTCTCTCGTTTGGTTTGGTTGGAGCAAACCGGCGGCGTCACTCTGATAGAGAGAGAGAGCTTTCTCTTCCTCCTCTCTTTCAGACGAAACGACATCGCTTTCGCCCTCCTTTTTTTTTTTTTTTCCTCCCTCTCCACTCTATTGCCCCAGCTTTTATGTGGTGCCTTTTTAGTTAAAGAGCAACCCATTGGGCTCAGTGTTGGGTACTCACTCTCTGTTTCATTCTGAGGTCTCTCTGCTGAAAAGACACATTCTTTTCACTGAAAGTGAGTAAAATTTGAATCTTCTTGGGACTTTGGTGATGGTATTAATGCTGCTTTTTTGTTTCTGGGGGATGATCATGCTCTATTTTCATGCTTATTTTGAACAAGTTTTGTTTATTTGATTCGGGTTTGATTATTTTTTTGGGTGATTATGTGCTGTTTTGGTTTTTTCTCAATCATGGTTGATGGGTTTTTGAAATTCAATGTGTTTCGTTGCCTTTGGTGTTCTGCATGCTGTGTTTGATCATCCAGGACTGTTGAAAAGAATGGGCCTTTGCACAATGCAGATGAAAATCTTATGTTATTTGTAATCTGCATTCATAGTAATGATAGTTTTGTTGGGTGTATAAGACAGTCAAGGTGTTTTGTGGTACTTGTGATGTGTTTTTTGTTTATTTTATGAAAATTTCAGCTGGTGAAAGAAAGGTTTATGTTTATGGTATTGTTTATAGGTAAATGAGAATTGGGTGATTAATTTTGTGTTCAATTTTTTTTTCCTTTGGGAGGTTTGGCAGATTAGAATGATTGCTACCGTGCTACAAATATCATGGTTTTGTATGCACATTGACTTGCCTGCCTCTCATCTGCCCGGTGTCTTTTAGTAACTATATGGTAGCTTGTTGGTTATTGTTTGATCAATACAGCAGGTGTGTTTTGTTGGTGTTTGTGATCGTTTTGTTGATGTCAGACGGTGGTTGCGGTTATTGACTGATGTTACTGCTAATCCAAGTTTGCAACTAATTGCTACGTGCATTTCATTGTTAGAGGTGTGCATATAGTATCAGTACATAATTTAGATATTCTGTGTCTTTTCTGTAGCTAAGCGGTATCTTGTTGATTATGGTATGATGAATAAATCAGGTTTTGTTGTGATTATTGACCTTTTTGTGATCCTACTGACATTCTGAATTTGCAACTAATTTCCACGTGCTTTTTATTGTTTGTTTGCGCCGACACAGTTGATGAGTGCTAGATTTGGACAGGTTTAGGCATTGGATTTTCCATTTGTATTGTTTTAATTAGCATCTATGCGTTATTTGTGTGGGAATATTAAATGTCCACTGCCTGTGATCCAAATTCGTGGAGGATAGCGATTTTTATTGCAAAACACTTGAGAGCATGACACTATTTCCTTCATACGTCAGACTCTTGTAAGGAAGCTTGTGAAGGAACTCACAATTTTACCTAAACTATGTGTAGAAGTGTTAAAATACAAAGTTATGGAGGGCTATGCATATTCCTAAAAAGCTGATTTATTTTTTCTTATTAATAACATATGTGTACTTCATTGTTTAATGCTCTTGGCTATCTATGCAGGTTGCTTGATTTTGTTTCTGTAAAATATAGAAGTAATCGAGCCCCATGGAAAATGAATTGTATGATGAAGAACAAGTGCCATGTGGTTGCATAACTGGAGTACATCTAAATGTTTCTACTCGGGAAGATACTGTAAGCATGTGACATTTTATGGTGTTTGTTAGAAGCGTGAGATTTATTTTTTTAACATTTATAGAACTTTATCATTTTATATGAGATTTTTCTAAAATTGTTTATTTGGTTTGAAGATTTGTTTGTTTTGTTAGAGGTTGGTGTGGTTGTTAGTCTCATGGTTTCTACCGTAATTTTTTCTTCCTTTCTTTCTATACTTGAACCATATTATTCTTGTACATGTCATTTGTGAACAGATCTATCTGAATTATTCATATTGTTTCTTATCAATTAAAAAAAATTAACTAAAATCATTCATATACGGTTCCTTTCACTTTATTTTTTTTCCAGTGTAATTTTTATACACAGGAAGAATATAGGAATTCTACCTCTGGAAATAATAAAGAGTCTTTGGCGTGCATGTGTACAGTGCGTATTTGAACTTTTAGCATGTGATATGAAATGCAAGAGTCGATATAAGTGTGAAGGGACTGTTAGTTACATAGTTTCAGTATACTGTGATGCATATGCTATATTAAAAAACAATGTTCTTACTCGCCAAAAAGAAAAGAAAAGAAAAAAGAACAATGTTCTTAATACTGTAATTCTGTAACAGGAGAAAATGTCGACATTATTAATTGAGGCAGCCGCTCAGGTGAATGATCCTAAGTTGGGACTTCCAAATCCAACTTCCCTATGTTCTACTTGTGGTGCCCAAGATACAAAATCCTGTGATGGTGTGTATGGCTTTCACATTGTTCCATAAAGAACTTTGTCACCAGTACTGGAATTGGTGTTGATGAATTATTCTTGAATTTTTAGGTCATTTTGGGTCCATCAAGTTTCCATGCACAATACTCCATCCATACTATCTACCGGAAGTTGCTCAAATTTTAAACAGAATTTGTCCAGCATGTAAAGCCATCAGGCAAGGTGTAAGGGTCAAGGTCAGGTACCACTGATCCTTGAGATTATTGAATAAATGTGACTTGTTATTAGTATCATCACCATGGAAGATTGGTTAATATGTTTCCCCCGATGTTCAATGGTTTAAGTTGATTTTTTTGGTTACTAACCAAAATTGTTGCGGAATTTACCTATGTTATTTCATATTTATTTCATGTTAAATGTGGGAGTCCTAGTTGTCTTTTTGTTGTTGATAGTGTACATCTTATTAGTTATTTATTATATCTTATTATGCCTGTACCAGGGCTCTGAACGCAAGGGCTGCAGATATTGCTTTGTGAGTTGTCTCTTTAAGTTATTTCCTTTCTTTCTTTCCTTATTTCTCTTTCATTGTAGCTCAAGTCTTGATACTTTTAATTAATAGGGAGGTTCATCGGACTACCCAAGAATGAAGTTCAAGGTTTCTTCTAGAGAGCTTTTCAGAAGAAGTACGATAATAGTAGAAGCAATTGGAGAATTGCCTGCTGATTATTGGGACTTTATTCCAAAAGATCCGCAGCATGATGAAGCGTGTAAAAAACCAAATAAAAGAGTTCTATCTCATGCCCAGGTACCTTGGTCATATTATATGTTGGTGTAATATCAGTGAGGCAATTCCTTTAATACAATTGGTTTCTTCTTTCATGAATCCTTCAAACTGGAAACCATCAGATACATGCATATACACGAAAATTTTACTTATGCACATATATACATGTATGCATATAGAATTGAATATATATCGATGCATGCATGTATGTCTATACCTCTGTTTATGAGATACATGGTAGAGCATGTGGGTATGCTATTTAGTATGTGTGTTGAACTTGTTTCTCTTTGTATCAGCTTCTCTTCTTTCATTTATTTGTCAAAAGAATAAAAAGAAAAGAAAAGTATGTCCTTAGTACCCATTTTCACACTCTGGTGGCTAAGTGCTCGTTTTCTCCTTATTGCATATGGAATGCAAGTTAAGTATCAAATTGATGGGAAATCTGTATATTAAATAACTTGTTATAAACAATTGTTACCATACTAACCCGAGAAGTAAACCTGTATCTTAAATAAATTGTCATAAATAATCTGTCTCTAGATGATAAGTTTAAGAATTTATTGTTGTTTCTGTGTGCCATTCGTAATGGCTGCACTGTCAGAGTCTCACTTTCATATTTATTTATCTATCAATGCCGTCAAGGGCTTATCATTTATTTATGGCCATTCGACGTGGATAACGGTTTATAATCTATTATTCATTTAGACTAATTCTTATACATCTCTTTTATATGCATACTGCTCACATTCTGCCTTTCAGGTTCATTTTATGTTGAAAGATGTTGATCCAGATTTCATAACAAAGTTTGTTCCTACGACGAGCTCTCTTTCTTTGGACTGTTTCCTTGTAACTCCAAATTGTCATCGTGTGACAGAAGTTATGTATGCTTTTAATAATGGGCAGTCATTGATGTTTGTAAGTCTTTTTCACTGCTGTGATTGGTTGATTTATTTCACAAGTTACCTAATAATTCATGGCTTTTGTTTTTACTTTCCTCTTAATCCTGCTTTTATGAATGTGTAGGATGATCGGACCAGGGCTTACAGGAAACTTGTCGATTTTAGAGGCACAGCAAACGAGTTGGGCTCTCGTGTTTTGGACTGCCTGAAAATTTCCAAGGCAAGCTACTCAGTTCAGTTTCTATTTTTCTGTAGACCTTCTAGACAAGATGGTGCTTGCTTATGGTCATAGTTTTAATGTGCAGATAAACAAAGATAATTCAACCAGAGATTCATTTTCAGCTGACCAACAAAAGATTAAAGATTCTCCTTCCAGAACATCTGGCTTGAGATGGATTAAAGATGTTGTTCTTGGAAAGAGAAGTGATCACTGTTTCCGAACGGTTGTTGTTGGTGATCCAAACATCAAGCTGAGTGAAATTGGCATACCCCGTCGTATTGCAGAGAAAATGCAGATCTCTGAGAATCTGAACCATTATAACTTTGAGAAGTTGGTTGCCTTTTGTGAGCTACGCCTTGGCTTTAATGGGAAAGGAGAATTGAATATTCGCAGAAAAGATAGTCTGGTTAGGATAAGAAAACCAGAAGAATTGCAGATGGGAGATACTATATACAGGGCTTTGAGTGATGGAGATATTGTCTTGATAAATAGGCCTCCATCAATACATCAACACTCCCTAATAAGTTTAACCGCGAAGATCCTTCCAGTAAACTCTGTTGTGTCAATAAATCCACTGTGTTGCTCACCTTTTCGAGGTGATTTTGATGGTGATTGCCTTCATGGTTATGTTCCTCAAACAGTGGATACCAGAGTTGAGCTTATAGAGCTTGTTGCTTTAGATAAGCAATTAGTTAATGGGCAGAGTGGTACCAACCTGCTTTCTCTCAGTCAAGATAGTTTAACTGCTTGCTATCTGATTATGGAAGATGGAATTCTGATGAATAAATTTCAAATCCAACAACTGAAAATGTTCTGTCCTCGTGAACCCCCACCACCAGCGGTAATCAAAGATCCTTCAGGTAATTCCCTTTCTTGGACGGCAAAGCAGATAATCAGCATGTTTCTACCTGCTGATTTCAATTATGATTTTCCCACAAATGGAGTGCAAATTAGCAATGGGGAGCTTATAGCTTCTTCTGAAGGTTCTGCTTGGCTGCGAGACACCAGTGGGAATCTTTTCCAAAGTCTCGTGGAACATTGCCAGGGTCAGGTACTTGACATCTTGCATGCTGCTCAAGGAGTTCTCTGTGAGTGGTTGTCAATGAGGGGATTGAGTGTTTCTCTCTCAGACTTGTATCTCGCGTCAGACACCTGTTCAAGGAAAAACTTGATGGATGAAATCTTTTATGGGTTACAAGAAGCAGAGGAGGCATGTATTATCAGACAGTTGATGCTCGATTCTTGTCAAGAATTTCTTATGGGCTATGCTGAAGATAATCAATGTCCTTTGACTTTTGGTTCAGAACATTTTTGTAATCAGAAGCAGAAATCTGCTGCACTTAGTCAGGCAACAGTGGATGCTTTCAAGCAAGGTTTCCGGGATGTTCAAAATTTAGCATACAAATATGCCGGTGAGGACAACTCTTTGCTAGCTATGTTTAAGGCTGGAAGCAAGGGTAATATGTTGAAATTAGTTCAGCACGGTATGTGCCTTGGTTTGCAGCATTCACTGGTTCCCTTATCATTCAAGTTTCCCAACCAGCTCTCATGTGATGCATGGAATAATCAAAAATCATGTGGTATAATTCAGGAGGTTGGAAGAACTTTTGCATCCGTTGAGTCATATATCCCATCCGCTGTCGTTAAAAGTTCGTTCTTGACAGGCCTAAATCCATTAGAGTGCTTTGTTCATTCAGTAACGAGTCGCGATGGTTCTTTTAGTAATAATGCTGAGCTTCCTGGGACTCTGAATCGAAAGCTCATGTATTTTATGCGTGATTTGCATATTGCTTATGATGGAACAGTGAGAAATGCGTATGGAAATCAGCTTGTTCAGTTCTCGTATGATATTGACCAGGGCATATCTACTGCAGATAGCACCACTAACAACTCGTATGGTAAGAGTATTATTAATTGTGGTGGCGGCCAACCTGTTGGCGCATTGTCTGCTTGCGCAATATCTGAAGCTGCATACAGTGCATTAGACCAGCCAGTTAGTCTACTTGAAACTTCTCCACTGCTAAATCTGAAGGTTCTTCCTCTCTCCTCTCTCTCCCCCTGCATCATCTTCTCTCTGCAACATTTAATTTATTAATTGTTTCTTATTCTTTCATGAGGGATTACCTTTATCTTATATGTATATATAATTATATATATAGGATTTTCTCCACTACGGAACTTCGCATTATATATATATATATATATGCATAAGTATCTATGTATGTTACTTACTGTATGACAATTATGCTTTAGAAATTTACAGTTAATATGTAGAAAACTGTATTGTCGTTCTAGTAATGCCCGTCTTACTTTTGTGTGATGCTTTAATTGTACAGAACATCTTGGAATGTGGTTCAAAGAAAAGCAGTGCTAAGCAAACTGTGTCATTATTTTTATCTGAGAAGCTTCGAAGACATAGGCATGGTTTCGAGTATGGAGCGCTAGAAGTTAAGAATCATTTGGAGGGGCTCGCATTTTCAGACATTGTTTCTACTGTCATGATAATGTTAGTTTATTTGTTCTCTCTCTCTCTCTCTGTGCATGTCCCTTTTTTTTAACGGTTTCTAATTGTTGTGGTGATGTGGGTATCAGGTTCTCCTCACAAACTGGTAGCAAGATGCGTTTCAGTCCTTGGGTTTCTCACTTCCATATATCCAAGGTAAAACAAGGTGTAGTTTAACTTTTTTGAGTTTATACAAGCTCCAGTCTATGGTATAAATTTGTGTCTATTCAGGAAATTGTACGGAGAAGAAGGCTGAATGTGCGATCTATTATTGAGGCTCTTT
Organism: Rubus idaeus; assembly: GCA_030142095.1. Taxonomy (NCBI): domain Eukaryota; kingdom Viridiplantae; phylum Streptophyta; class Magnoliopsida; order Rosales; family Rosaceae; genus Rubus; species Rubus idaeus. Next base: position 7,745,135 of record CM057969.1, read on the forward strand.
ATGGAAGGTGCAACTCTGCCGGAGCGGAATTGAAAATTATTCTTTGGAATTTGAAGATTACAAGAAATAAGTAAGCTGTTGATTTTCTAGGTCTTAATCATCTGTTACGGTCTTTTAAATGCTGTTACAACTGATTGACTTTGACAGTTATGGATCCTTCTTGGTTACTGTATAGATCTTAGATACTAGGATTCACATGTTTCCTTGAGACAAGTATAAGTGCTTATTCAATGCTTGTATATCTTTTGCACTAATCAATTATATCTTCAGGTGATCCAAGTCCTTAACCTGAACCACTAAATAGAATTATGCTTGTTTGAATTTCATTCAATTTCATAAGTTAATTGGTGTACGCATAAGAATTATGCATGTGTTATGTTTAGATCTTAAACTGAATCCATCTCATGGAGCATTATTGTCCCATTCTAACTTGGCTGATAAATACAGGGATTGCGATTGCTGCAGCACAGCTAAAGATACATTTTGCATCAGTGTCACAATTGCTGAAAGGTCCACCAATTCTTCCGAAGAACTGGATAAAACTCGAGTCTTGGTGATACCGTTCTTGCTTGGAACAGTAGTTCAAGGTTGGTTCTGTACCAAGAATCCTTTTCATCCTGATTTACTTTTTGTATCTTCTGACTTGATACCTCGTATTGAGTTGTGTTTTTTATCTCTTGATGTATCATCTCTTGATATTTTTTTGTTTTCTAAAAATATTCAAAAGCTTATATAACTGTTGACTGCTGTAGAAATTGGTGATGATTATGTTGAAATTTTCAAACTTATTATGTACAACATGCTCTCTACTGTGCTGACCTGATTCTTTCCTTAGGGTTCCTAGAGATAAAAAAGGTGGATATTCTATGGAAAGATCGACATGGTTCATCTGGTGAACTCTACTTGAGAGTTTCTATGTCAGGAAAGACCAGAAGGGGCACAACCCTTTGGAATATGCTTGTGGACGATTGTCTTCCGATCATGGATATGATCGATTGGTCACGAAGTCATCCAGATAATGTTCATGACTTCTGCACTGCCTATGGAATAGATGTTGGGTGGAAACATTTCCTTAATGTGAGTTCCCTTTGCTTTTAATTTTTTCAAATAAAAGTTTCATGGGATCTGTTTCAAATATTAACTATTTCTATGCATGCAAGTGCAGAAGTTGGAGTCTGCAGCCGCTGATATCGGAAAGACTATTCTTCCTCAACATTTGCTTCTTGTAGCAAATTGTTTGTCAGCCACCGGCGAGTTTGTTAGCTTAAATGCAAAAGGCATTGCTCAACAATTGGAACATGCATCTGTCACTTCCCCTTTCATGCAAGCATGCTTTTCTGTTAGTTACCAACTTATTTTCATACTTCAATATGTTTTTGAAAGTTACTTTTTGTCAACTTATTTATGTGCTTACTCTGGTGGAATTTGGTTCAGACTCCTGGTCCTTGCTTGGTTAAAGCTGCTAAGGCTGGAGTGGTGGATAATCTCCAGGGGAGTTTGGATGCATTGACATGGGGAAATACGCCGTCCTTGGGAAGTGGTGGACACTTTGAAATTATATATTCTGGCGAGGTACATTTTATAGTGTTCTTTACATGAAACTAATTAATTGTGAAATATCAAGCAACTGTGCCAACTAGGGGTTTTGAGGCATCTAGGAGAGGGCTTGTGGCTAAATATATGTTTATATATTCACATATGTAATATCTCAATTTAAAGAAACTAATTGGAGGTGTTAATTGAACGAATCAACATACTATCAAATTAGCATTTGTGCTCATACATTGCTATATAATAAATTTTTTTTTGGTTATATATTTGGATACTCTCACTTTCTTCATATGCATATCTGTTCTTTTATAGTTCTCAACCCCTTCCTTTATCATCAGGGAACCAAGTTTTCAAATCCACTAGATGTGAATAACTTGCTGAGCAGCCAAATCAGTTCCGACCCCCAGAATGCATTTGAAATGTCTGATGCTCGAAATCATTCATCGGACAAATATCTTGCTCAACATCTGTACAAGTATGGTTTTTTGCTGAAGTTGGAAAGCATTACAAAATCAGCCATAAGAGAAAGTTTTACTATCCAGGATATCGATAGATTGTCTCAAACCTTGAAGAATATACTGCACAAGTAAGTTGACCCCTCAATATTTTTTCTCCATTGTTATATGATACCAGTTTGACGTGTCTTAGGCAGTTAGTTTAATTAATTCTTGAGATCTCGTATGGTTGTCATTTTGAAATTTGTAGTTATTATTACATAATCCCCTTTTTTTGATAGAAAGAAGTCGGAGTAAAAGTACTGCATCTGCCTTTCAGCATTAGGACATTCTCTGCATGGGTCTTTTTGTCTTACTAGGATGTTAGGCAGGGCCTCAGGGCTGAAGCCAAGGATTTAGTTGAGGGAGGGGGAATAAGAACTGTAACTAAAGAAAAAAAGAAACAATAATTTATAATCATCACCATCCTTATTTTTGTTAAGTAATACTACTGGTACTAAAAATCAACATTTTTAGTTAGGCAGGTCATACACTTCTGCTGTCAGTTACTCTATTTTTGTGCTCATGCTAAATGCTTGCAGGACATCAACCATAAAGGATATCTTCTTTTTTTTCTTCCGCAAGTCATACACTTCTCTTTCAATTATCTATTGTTTGCAGTACTTGTGCTTGTGCTAAATGCTTGGAGGGACATCAGACAAGTGAGGAGAGAGGAGAGAGAGAGTTATTTGTTTTGAAATCGAAACCTAAGAAGTAAAAGCATTTCAAGTGATTTTCCGTTATCATTTTAACAATCAGTCTATACATTTTCCCTCTTCTCTTCCTCACCTCATCATCATCAATTTCCATAGTAGGGCTCTAAGCTCTTTGTACATCATACATATTTCATACTTTTGTATTTTAGTAGTCTACATTTATTCATATTGATTGCTGGTTGTTTTGCACTAATATCATATATGGAAAATTCTTATTATTGTTTGAAATTGGTAATGAGACAATAAGGACTCCATTATTCAAGGCATTTGGAACTGATATTTTCTTTCATTTGGTGACTGGATGCAATTTTTAGGAGCATGCCTGATATTGATAGTGAATTATATTAAATCCAGCTGTTTCAAACACTATGCAGTGCTCTCACTATTTTGTCTTGAGTTCTAACACTATGATGTACCCTTTTCCAGCTACCCGGAGACTTTATATCTTATGAGTTAATAAGTTTCCAGAATGACCAAGTGGATTATTTTTCTCAGGACAAATGGGTAGAGAAACATTTTAAAATAATAATGAAAGAAAAATTAAGTGGCCTTATTCACATTTATGTAATTGGTGTGAATGTAGGTATGACATTGATGAGAGCATAAATGAGATGGATAAAAGAGCCTTGATGGTGGGTTTATTATTTCATCCCCATAGGGATCGTAAGATCGGAATGGGAATTCAAGAAGTAAAGGTACATTATATATATATATATATATTTGGTACATTATATGTTGAAAGCAAGAAAAGTATACTTGATTTGTTATACACCTTATCTTTGAAATTTTTTAAACGTGAAAGGTAGATGTGTGCTCAATCTCTCAATTAATCCTTTGAAACTCTCACTCCCTCCTCTCTCATAACTTAACTCTTCTCTCTCTCTCTCTCTCTCTCTCTCTCTCTCTCTCTCTCTCTCTCTCTCACACACACACACACACACACACACACACGGTATGAGCTTCTGTACCAATTCCTAGTCAATGACTTCTTTGACTCAATAAACCCAATTAAAGATTTATAGAAACAACTCTAGAAATGTTGAAATGAAAATAGGGAACATGTATTGTCTCCAACGGATTCAGCACAAGATCACACCATAAACATTTATTCTTTGATTACAAATGAATATGCTATGTTCCATTCGGCTTGTCTTGTTTGTGTGATCAAATGCTTTTGTAAAGGAATCTTCTATGAAATTGAATTTGTTGGTTGGTCTACCACTGCACGGAGCTTATCTACATTAGTGTATTTTTGCGTTAATCCACTGCAGAATTTCTGTACACAAATCCTGTATTCTATGCTAAACTTTCTTGTGTTTTTTCAGAAAAAGAGTCTCAGAAGTCTTGGTGACTTGTCTCATTCTATTCTGAAATGACCATTCCCTACCATAGTGTTGAATATGGTTTTCTATATGTCTCCCGCCTGTCAGTCTTATGGATATTAATCACTCGATAATGTGGAAATTACTTGCTAAATACATTTTCCAGGCTATAGAAATGAATGCATCTGAAATGCGAATCACTAGACTTAAATAAAGTCTTTGTATGTATGGTATAAATAAATTAATCCAGTCTTCTGTCCCTATATAGTATGCTAAATACATGATGCTTTTCTTGCCCATCTTTTATAGGTTGGTCAGCACCCTATTCATGAGAATGCACGGTGCTTCATGTTGGTACGAACAGACGGCACAATAGAAGATGTTTCGTACCACAAGTGTATCTGTGGTGCTTTTGATATCATAGCTCCTCATAGGGCAAAAGGCTATCGCTTAAAATTTTTGAGCCGTGGTGGTCCTCGGTAAGTCAGCTGTTATGGTGCATGTACAGTGGCGTAAATTTGGGGAATAAGGGTCTTCAAAATGAACCGTTGATATGCAGTCGTCTCTATTAACCTGCGGATCTGTTGTAGAGAATCTCGAGTGTGCTTTCTATCCTAGGTGAAATTGTATACGTGAGTTTTGCTCCTACTAAAAATACAAAGGCAGCGACTCATCTCATAGCGAGTGTGTTTTGGAGTTCTCATACCTTAACAAAGCTGTACAGCTTGACAAGAGCAAGCCATTTAGTTGTCATCTTCTGAATAAACTATTGTTTCTGTAGCTTCTCTTACAGCACTAACCCTCTTACCAACGCTTCCTTTTGCTACTTCTACTACATCCTTGTTTGTCTTCCTTTTAAATAGTCAGATAAGATCTAGTGGAAGTAGCAAAGGGAAGCTTGTAAAGGTTAACCCCCCCCAATTTCATGTTGTATGACAGAACAAATGTGACTGTTGTATCAATCTATTCTATTGCTATGTTATTCAGCTTTCATGATAATTTGATGTGGACCTTTTCCTGTGTTTAATTTCGGTTGTAGTGTGATGCTGGTAAGCACACACAAGATCACTCATTGCAATTATTTATATGCTTGAATTCAACTAGTTCATGATGTTCAAGCTTTTGACTCTTGCTTGTTTTCGGATCTGATGAGATCTGGTAGGTCATTATCATAATCATCATGCTTTACAATATGGTGGAGAGCACCAGTAGAACAATGACATCTATGGCTTCTACCAAGTATTTTGTAATAGTTGTGCTAGTTTATATGCATGTTGAACCAACATGAGGTCACCCTATAATCCTATATAATCCCTTGGATTTTGTTTGCAGGAAATCTTGATCGATCTTGTGGTCATCTGAAATATTCTTATCCCATAATTTGATAATGTTTAATCAATTAATCACGTGATTCATATTTACATTAACATATGATTAAACAACCTTCTCTTTGTCACCCACAGAACTCCATGGACACAAGAACAACTGCAATCCAGTGATGTAAAGCATAAGTAATTGGGTCGATGTTCTCTTTTAGCATATGTTTTTTTTTCTTACGGAACACCAAATAAATAATTATAAGAGGAAACAAATACAACGACCGAAAACAAGAAAAAATTAACATGCTGTGGTTGTCTTCAGTCCACACCATATGTGTGTCCTATGGCTTATATGTTACTGCGCGTTTGATCGCACATACATTTTTTTTGTGTGAATGTTATCGGCATGTTGACTTTCTATTAGGGGAAATTCTAATATGCAGTGCTGCATACCATACAGTTTTTTTTTTGAAAATTGAATTACTTTTTTGAAATGTAATTGCCGTTCAAAATGTATAAACTAGACATTTCAAAAATGCAATTGTCATTTCAAATAATGCAATTGTCATTTTGAAAATGCAATTGTCATTCCAAAATGCAATTGCATTTCAAAATTATCAGTTTTACTTTTTCAAATGGAAATTGCATTTCGAAAATGCAATTGCATTTTAAAAAAAAAGCCTGCATGGTATGCAGCACTGTAGGTTAGACACACCGTTCTATTAGTGCTTTCTTATTGTGATCAAGTTAATTATAAGACAACTTACATATAGAGAATCGTTATTCTGTTATTCACATTCCTAAAAAGTCGAGTTACGTTCTGTTATACATACTTATTTTATGGGTGTATGAAGTGAATATATTATTAACTCAATGAAATAATATTTAGTTTATTAATTGTCTGCATGTACATGAGGACCACTATAATGAGGACTTGGTGATGACTTTTTGATTAGATCTACTTTTTTATTACATCTCTACAAATCAACCGTTCAATATTTAGATATTTATGAGTAGATCACTTATACAAATTTTCAATGAAATATAAAATCATTAGGTCATCTATAATTGTGATTTACCATTTATGAATATAAATGGTTCAAAATTGACAGATTTGGTTCGTCCATTTATTTGGTCTAGTTCGGTACCTTAATAATTTCAAATTTTGTTGAAAATTTGTATAAGTTATCTACTCATGAATATCTTAACATTGAACGGTTGATTTCTCAAAAATTTCGAAGTCAAGAGCCATTAGATTAACTTATTGTTTGTGTATGCCCTACACAATTAGCTAATTCAACGACTCTCACATCTGGAGTTTCAATACTTGATTGGGGGCAATATAGACATATTTGATCTCATACTCCCAATAATGTGTTATGTGTGTGTATGGATTTCGCTATCAGTAGGAAAATTTGATGCTGACAAGGATTATTATTAATTATTTGTTTCAGTGGTGGCTTTTGTACGTTTCTTCCTGAGTTGGAAATGTCGATGCAGATCCTCTTCTCTTTTCGTTTGTTTCTCCTTAATTAGTTGTCTTCACTTTTCCAGAAATGACAGATATTCTGCCTCGATCATCTTCTCTTTTCCAAATTCCAATACACTATTATTGTTAGACACAGAAACTGGGGTACTAGCTTTTACTGTTTTACTGTACAAGAAGAGATCATTTAGTACTTCTGGTAATTTGGTAATTATGGGAAAGCTAAGCAGCCCTCGTAATGACAGTGCTTCCGAGAATGAATATTCATATTCTTAAAGAGAAAACTTTAAACTTTAATAAGATCTCAAAAGGGTAATGCCAGACTATTATTTTAAAATCATATGAATGAACATAGAACAAAGTGTTGTTGTTTAACTAGGCGTGATCAACATCGCTTTTTTCTGTTTAACCACAAATCACTTTTGCATGGTGATACGTTGCGTAGCACGTGGAAGTAGTGGGCAGCAAGCGTTGTCGTTTTAATAATACACCTTCTGACGTCAGATCTTCATTACAATAAAAATTGGTGGGGCTTTGTGCACAGAGGTAGGTTTGGCTACTATATATAATGACTACTGACACAGTGACACTTGACAGTGATCCATGTTTTTTTTTTGATCAAATACAGTGATCCATGTTTAAAATGAGCTTCAGCTTTAGGGTTTAGAGTTTAACGCTAAAATTTCACACGAAATTCCACGAATTCAAGTTTGAAAGTCGATAAAATTCTCACTTTGACACATGAAGCAAATTTTGCGGTTGGAACTTAACCTCAACTCGCATGGCATGGTCTCATGATCACGGAAAATTTTAATTGTACAAAATAATATTTCTAAATTATCCGCTCACTCTGTATTTAAAATCAGTGTTCAGACTTTCTATTTCAACCTCATGTGTAGCTGAAAAATAAGAAGTAAAATATTGACAGGGATTAAGGAGCAAATTCTTCCCTGAAATCATTTTTCTGCTCATGTATGCGGGATTAATATCTTTGAAACCATATGCTTCAAATAAATAATTGCATGTATCGTTGTTGTATTAGATGGTTAATTATTCTTGTATGTGCTCGTTATGGATAGGAAATGTGTATGCACAACCATCAAGTTCCTGCTCTACTAGGAAAGAAAATGAAATATTGATACGAGCTAGCTCGAGCCTCGAGGTCTTTCATAGTCCGAGTATTCCCGCGCATTCATGTGATAGCCACACAAGAAAGGTTGGTAATTAAGACATCAAATATATAATTAAGTAGTGCATCTTCTGTTTTAACATCATTAATACTAACATGCTATTAATTATATGCTTGGCTTTTGGCTCGTACACAATTAATCGGATGATAATATATAAAAACAACTAACTAGCTAGTGGTTAGTAAGCTGTGACATATTAGTTAGTGCTAAAATCAATAAATTACATGTTCGAAAAAGATAAATATTTAAAGATTAGTCTTACAAAATTTGTTTTTTTTATTTTTTTTTTTTTTTTTTTTAAATATTTTTAAAAAATTAAAATTATTTAAATTAAATTTATATTTATTTATATTTATTTTTTTTTTATTTTATTTTTTAAATTTATAAAAAAAAAAAAATTTTAAAAAAAACTAAAAAGAAAAAAAAAAATATTTTATTTTATAAAAAAATTAATGTAATCTCTCAAAACCACAATTATTTTTTTTTAAAATAATTATTTTTTTTTAATAAAAAAAAGAAACCAAAAAAAAAAATACAAAAGAAAAAAAAAAATTTTTTTTTTTAATAAAATTCCCTCACTTTTTCCTTCATCCAAACACACCGTTAAAGATAAATATTTAAAGATTAGTCTTACAAAATTAGCTATCATGAGATTACTGTTCATATTGTTTATGATTAATTAATTATATTAAAATTTCTTAGATTAATCTGCTACGTACACACACACACAAAAAGTTTAAACTAGTTTAATTAGTTCAACATGCACATCGATCACAATAATTAATGATACAAAAAAATAAATGTAAAGCAGGTAGCACACAAAGATATCGCATGAAAAGTATGGTCATTAAACCTTTCTTTTGGGGTCATAATCCTGTCCTAGGGCATGACCGACTCTTGGGAACCCTAGCTAACTGTCCCTAAATTAGAAGAAAGAGGACGGCTGCTTGACTATTAGTATCAAGGGAATTCCCAACAATGAGAATGTACTTCTTAATATTCTTTAGATTAATCTAACCTTGCGGAATTATTCTATGCACGGTAAATCTCAACCGTTCGTGTAAAAACATAATAAATCTCCAACTGTCCAAAGGAGATGATCAAATTAAAAATTTACTATTTTGCCCTTTTTTACTCTAGCACGTTCCGTGCATTGAATCCACTAATTGACAATGTTTAATCGATTAATCACGTGACGCATATATTTAAAGTAACATACTTGTTCCCTAGCAGCCGCACGACAGGAGGCTCCCTAGGGTTTCCCTAGCAGCCGTTCTTTTTTGCGGGTTTGCGGCAGTTCTCCTCCATTGTACGAAGGTTGGATCTCTCTCCTTTGTTCCTGTGGTAGGAGATGTATGGGCGGCGGGGCGTTTGCGGTTTGTACCGGTCTCCTTGGCGGGCCTTGTGTGGTGTTTCGATAGCGGCAAGGATGGGCGAGTTCTATAGGAAGGCTTTCCGTTGGGATTTTTGTGGTGGTCCGTTTGGTCGGATTTGGTCGGTTGTTGGTGATGTGTTGGCTCTGGTTTCGGCGGATCTGTTTCATGGTGGTGATGGGCATGGTCGGCGGTTAGGGATCCCAATCCGTTGGGTTTGGGATCCGGGGATTGCTTCGGCGTGTTCCGTTGGTGGTAATTCGGCGAGTGAGGCTCGCCTCTTGGCGCGCCCGAGGCGTTGTGGTCGTGGTGGGTTTGTTGCCACCGGCCACTTCGGCTCCGATCCAACTCTAGGACGGAGGAGAGGAGATGGGCTTGGGCCTTTTGGCCTTAGTTCAATGTTGTTGGTTTGCTCGGTTCGGATGTCGAGACATGGGTTTGGTTTCAAATCTTTTCTCTCTCTGCATGTTGGGCACGTGGGCTGATGGCTTTCTTTACCTTTTGGATGGTATGTTTGTGGCAGGCTCTTCTTGATTTTGCTAGTATCTTTGTACACCCACTTGAGGTCTTAGGCGAGGCTACTAGTTTAATTTGGTTGAGTTATGTACCATTAGATGGGCAACGGTCTTTTCTTTTTAGTCACTTGAGTCAAGTATGTAACCCAAGTTATAATGGGTGTTTACTTACTAGAGTATTCTCCGAGTCAGGGCCGTTTATGGTCTAGACATAGTGTAAGAGCTCGCTTTAGCGTATGTATCATTCTGGCGTTGACCTAAGTACGGTCGTCATGATTTTAAATCAATGGATTTTATCATTTCCCCTCAAAAAAAAAAAAAAGTAACATACTTGTGATTAAGTGCGTGTACGGGCAAAGTGACCCTACCCGGCCAGGACCCAACAACCTTTTTTATCTTTGTCACCTACAAAAGCTCCATAGAGATTAGAGGGCATAGATGATAGATGCAAGAATAATTGGGATACAGTACGTGATGATGTAAATTGTAAAAGCACAAGTAATTAATAAGTTTATAATTATTGGTCTCTTAATCTCACATGTTTCAATTCTTCTTATCATAATAACAAAATCTTTCATTATAAGATCAAAGAAATTAACGATACAATTGATAAAGAAGGAAGCTTAATATTTTTTTTCCCTTAAAAATCTAATGCAACGAGAAACGGAAAGAAATAACTTATATATATACATCGAATTATCAGTAATATATTGTCAATTTACACTCTTCACATACTTATGGTGCGTGCAAATAGCTTCAGATATTAATTTTTTTTATACGTAAATAAAGATATCCATATAGTGATAATACCTAATCCCGGACCCATAATGTACCTAAGTGAATTATATTTTATTTAATTTGGCTTTCAATATGTAAATAATGTCAGACCAAAAAAAGAAGTAAATAATGATGCTGACAATTGCATTATTTCTAGCTAGTGGGGTTTTGTTTCTCCACGTCGAGTTGGAACTTGGAAGCAGGTATTTGTTTTTCGTTTGTTGTCTTGATCGACCTAGCTTTCCTTGATTGACATATCTTTGCCCCCATCTCCTTTATATCCTTTGCCTATATTTAATTTTCCATTGGATAGTTGGATACACATAGATCGATTCTGTCTTGGCCTGCCTCAGTGAATTTCCAGCTAGCTATAGGGTTCCAAGTGAAACTGGCTTTTACTGTTTACATATAATGACAGTGCTAGACCCTTTTCTATTTTAGGGATTTTGATTCAGGGGAGAGACTCTAGTGATGATCAAATAATGAAGACTTGTTAAAGATTTTCAAACTCAACCGGTATATGAGTATTTTAAATGTTAGTTGATATTTAAAAAATTCATTCAACGGTTGAGTTTGAAAGTCCTCAACAAGTCCTCATTGTTTGGTTCTCACTATAAAATTTCCTTTTGATTTAAGGGAGAGATCTCAGAGTAAATGGTGCCCGAAAGTGTTTTTTTTTTAAATAACAACAAACAATCACTTTTCACTGTTTAACCAGAAAATGAATAAAACATTTCTCTCAACAAAAAAAGAAAAAGAGAATGAATAAAACACGTGCATAGCACGTGGAAGTGGGATGCAAGTATTGTCGTTTTGGGGTTTGAGTAATTGCAAGGTGTATTCCCTCCATCAATCCTCTTACGTCAGTGAACACCGATTAATAGTTGGCGGGGATGCGTGCACGGATGTTTGTTTGACTATTTCACTATTATCTACGACATGCTCACATGCGCCATCGGGCAAATTGATATATACTTTTTTTTCGGAGGAAGGGGTGGGCAGCTCGTTATGGGTACCCAGATTATTTGCATTAATATTTTCATTAATATTTTGATTGTATCTTAAGGAAGGCGTACAGCTAATAACTCGAGAACAATTATCTATATTCTCGTAAAATACATCTTGAATAATAGTAGATATCTCTTCTAACCACAAATCATCAACAGAAGAAGAAGAAGAATAAGTAAAAAAAGCTAACCTATGAGCTACTTCATTTGCTCCATTGATATATAATAACTCAATTGAAAGTTGTAACCATTTTTTCTTCTTTGTTCGTTACATTAAACAAGATTCAACTTCCTACTTAGTTTAATTCTAATCCGATTTCTCATCTTCTGTACTCTACTTAGATTAACTCCAAGTGATGTAAATTGTAGCCAATTTAGTTATCGCTTCTTTCAACATTTTCACCTTCAATAAATTTTAGTGAGCTTAGCAGCCTACCATAAACGTCAGTTCCATGTAAGCAAGTCCTTGAAAAGTCAGCTGAAAAATGGTGTTGCATCTATAATTTCTTGTATCCCCGGAAGAATAAAAGTAGTAGGGCATGCATTCATTTAGGGCTCGAATTGATACTTAACTGAATATATATGTCTAAACCAAAGTTTCATGTATGGTGAATGGAATGTTAGGTAATGTTGCATGATAAATCAAACTTTCTCATGGTGCTCATATTGATATTTCCTTTTGTTATTTTTTCTGGGTAGAAAAAACCAATAATATTTTTAATTCTCTTATACAGAAAAAGAAGAAGAAGAAGATTAATACATGCTAAAAAGCAAGGCTTTTAGGATAAACGACATTGAGTGCATCTCGATGGATGCCTTGTGTAGTCCAAGTACTGCGAGCAACAAAATAATCCGTTGTAAAGTTTGTGTCTCAACAAATATGATGAAAAATATATAATCTCGATAGTCTTGTCACACCCATCATTGGGAGTAAGAGACCACGTACTATCCACCATCTCCAAAATATAACCAGCACTCCCATCCCACATCCAATCTGGTGTCTTGCATTGAAAATAAAAGCCGTAAAGCAAATGCTAACCTTATTCTTGACCATGACCGCCTAACACACACACACGGTTGGGTTAGAGGAATGGATGTCAATCACTATAATTCAAGATCACTACTAGAGTAATTACATACATTTATTTGCTGAATTTTGTTTGTTAAATGAATTGACATGAAAAAAAAAGTATTTATTAATGAAAGTGACTTGTCACACGTAGCATGTCTGCTCCACTGATTATATCTAAAACTATATACCTAAAAGACTAAAACACCTATATATGTTTTGCACATGAAAAAACGAAATTACTCTTACTTACTTGGAACTTAGACACGTGACAATAAATAAACTATTAGAGATCCAAGGTTCGATTCTCAACATTCCCAATTAAAAGCCCTTACTGTAAGTTGCTGAGTACCGAAGTCTTGTGGGACCTATGCGTAACTAGGCTGATCCAAGTCGCTGATGAAGGCATCTAGGCTCTAGTAGCCCAACTGATGGATGCTTGCGGATCCATTCACCTACCACACAATGTGGTAGTGTGACTTTTGAGATGTTGTGGAGTCTGTTTGCTCCCACCACTGATAAATAACTTTGTACCCAAATGTTAGTTGAAGGCAACAAAGTGGTTCATAATATTCTTGTACTAGAGAGCTGCATCCCATAGCTAGAATGCAATAGGACGCGCCTCACGCACCCGAGCCAAAATCCTTCTTTGTTGTGCTCCTCCTTGCTGTGAGATATCGACCTCCGGGTCGCTGTGCTTCGGTCTGGGGGGGCATGGCGGCATCGACGAGCATAAGGATGAGTTCCAGGTGGTGGTCTTCGGCATCGTTCATGGATTCGAGTAAGGTGGTGTTGGAGGGAAGCTTGCGGTTCGGATCCACTATGGCTTTGCCGACGTCCTATGGTCTTGACGGAGCTACGAGGTTGGGTGGCGGTCGTTCATTGGGGGGACGTTAGTGTGGATCGACGTGGAGCCGACCGATGTTATGAGCTCGTGGCTTGACGAAAGTGGTGTGGGGATGGCTATTCGAATCGGGGTCGGGCCGCTTATGGCCTCGGGCTCTTTGGTGCTTATCGACGGTGGATCGGCGCTTTGCTTTGGAGCCGCTGTGAAGTGGTGATGGCGGCGCGATCGTTGCGGGTGGCTTGGCTTCTGCCGGTGCTAATTAAATTCCAATATGCAACCTTTGGTGGTTCGGAGCCCATGGCCATTTGGTTGAATGGGTTCCTCTATCTTTCCCTTTTGCATTTTCAGATTTGCTTTTTTCATGATGGTTATTGTTTGCGGTTTGGTATCCATGGTTGGGGCGCTTATTCTCTTCTGGTCATGGCCACAAACCAGTTGGTGGTGGGGGCTTGGACTGACGGCGGTGGTACGACGATGGTATCATTGTTGGTGAGGGGAAGTTTGAGTGCGGGTAGGCGTGGGATTGGTTTCCCGAGGCATCCTGTGCTCTTGTCTGCTGGATGTAGCTTTTATTATTATTTTGTTGTAGTGTTAATTTGCAGTTGTTTTGTATTTCCTATGGATGCCTGCCCTCATGGTGGTGTTAGTTTTTATGTTTTTGGAATCGGGAATCGCATTTTGTGTGTGTTGTCTGCCATTGTGAGGTGGTGTGCCATTATTAAGTGGTTGTTACCTCCAAGTGTCCGAATGAAATGTAGGTTTCTCAAACTCTTCTATGATTTCATTTGGCGGCACGAAGAAGTTGAGCTTTTAAACAGTTTATTATGCCTATGCGTAGGTTATATTTCTTCGGTGGAAAGTTGTTACTTCAAAACAGTTAGAGTAGCTAGTGGTGCACTCTCTGTTTTTCGGCGCAAGCTCAGTCAGATGTTTGTGGGTTTGAGGAGACTCTCTCTATTATTGAGGTTGCTCTCCTATCTAGTTGGTGTAATCTTGCACGAGGTTAGATTTATGGCCCCTCGTTGTATTTCATTTGCTAGTTTCAATATAAATAGTCGTTTCTCTAAAAAAAAAAAAAAATGCAAATCCCCGATCCAATCGTTGTCCAAAAAAAAAGAAATTATTAACCAGTTGAATATGAAGAGAGATTTGCTGCCAACAAGATTTGGGTCCCACTCTAATTATTTTACAGTAGATCCCATCTGATTCCCCCTGTCCAGTCACTAATTTTTGTTTATTTTTTACCCTAAAAAGTGATTTCTAAAAATTCCAATTCTATCCCAAACGTCTAATAAAGATCCGATTTTTCTGTGAACCATATACGACCACTCTCCTGGCGCCGATCGACTTTACAAGTTTTATATACATATATATATATATATATATATCTCTCTCTCTCTCTCTCTCTCTCTCTCAGCTTTGCTTTGGCGAATCCTCCTCATCTTTTCTTTTCTCGTTTTCGAAACCACTCGAAAACGTTTCTGCTTTTTTTCGCGCTGAAGTTAATGGCGGTGCTTTTAGCTTAGCTTGTCGCTTTGCTCTGTTCGTTGATGGTCATCTAAGTTTCGCTCGGAAATCCACTCTGGTAAGTCGAATTTCTCGTACTATGTATTTATACGAATGCATGCGTATTACGTGTATCTTATCGGACTCCTTCTTTGTTTGGTTGCCGGAGAAAGAAAGTACGACCGGAATTTGTTATTGCGCAATTGAGAGCTAAGCTCGAATTCGCAATCGAGTTTGTTTTTTTTTTCAGGCAACCAAACAGAGTGTTATTGAAGGCTTTTTACACTGCGCGTTGTTTTTCGCTTTTAGAATAGCAGCATCAATTCTCTCCCTGTATGAATTGTAACATAGTATGCTGCATCATTTTTATGAGAGGTGATGATCTTATTAATTAAGTTTTTTTTTTTTTTTGGGTTTTTGTTTTGATAAGATGAGTGTATTTTCTGATATCTGTGTGAGCTTATATTTTGGTCTTACAAGTGGAGCCTATGCTTGTTTGGGTGGACTTGGTCAAATTGGGTGGTTGATGTCTTGATGAGAATAATCAAAGTGTGTGGATTGTTTGAAAGGTTGCAGTGCTTTTTAAATTCATCTCTGTTTTTGCTAATCCAAGCTTTTATTAATTTTGTAGTGAAAAATGGTTGCCTTTGGGAAAAAGCTGAAGGACAGACAAATTGAAGAATGGCGGGGGTAAGTTTGATTTTCTATTCTCGATATGCATCTCTTAGTATCAGATGCATTCTAGCAGACATTTTGGAACCTTTTCTCTTGTCTAAGGGTAAAAGAATAATAGAAAGGGTCTAAGTTGGTGGCATTCTTTGATAGTTTTCCGTCTGTTTAGTCTTAGCACAGCTTTGGTTCTTTGAATGAGGACTTCTTGTCCTCTTTTGATGTCTTCTGATTATTTTTCATTTGTCTTCTAAAAAAAAGGCGATGTCATTCTTGTTGAACGATGACAAAATGATGTCTGATAACCCTGAAACTTAATGGAAAATGGTGTTTTGAAATGAATGTCGATACATCATATCACAGTGGACCAGTAGAATATCTAGTCTTATAACCAGTTGTGCACAAAAGATATGATCAGGTAATCTGTGTGAGCATTCGGATTATTTAGGTTGACATGTGCATGCACACAGTGTTCTCGCTAATATAATCAAGCAACTCAGAGAGCATTTTTAGATGGCATTACATACTACCCAACCACTCAGATTTGTACAAACAACTATTTATATATATATATATATATAATATCACAGAATACAGGCATTCATATAATAAGAAACAAGCACATCAGAGAAGAGATTTTTAGTGAACGATGAAACATAACTTCCTTCTACTCTTAGAAAAGGTTTGTACATATACGAACATGCATATGCATGTAATTTATGCACACTAAAGAAAGAGAAGAGGACGATAGTTCTATACATGCTTATGCATAGTTGTATGTGTCTATCATGTCACTGGTTTACAATATTTTCGTAGTTCTCTATTTTTATGCATGCAGAGAATTAAGGATGGTATTATACATGCTTATGAATAGTTGTGTATGTCTATCATGTCACTGCCATTGTAACATTTCCTTAATTCTCTATTTTTATGTGTATGATTGTGTGCTCATAGCCTGTTTTGTTTTCTTCCAGGTATTACATCAACTACAAACTTATGAAGAAAAAGGTGAAACGTTATGCTCAACAAATTAAAGAGGGGACACTAGATCGGCGCCATGTTTTAAAGGATTTTTCAATAATGCTAGATAACCAGGTATGTAAGTCCTCTATGGTTGTTCGTCGATAATATAAGAGAGGTTTTACATCTTGGTATACATACTTGATTGCTATGTCTACACATTTTGCATCATTCTTGTCATCATTAAAATGGTTATGGAATCATGTATGCTACTTAGTGTGAATTGAAATTCTTATGAGGTGTCAACTATTCACATCCAATTAATGTTTGCGAGGTTTTTGAACCATAATTTTTTTCACGCACACACACATATATAATCTTGCTACATATTTCAATGCTCTTAAATGTTTTTGGTGTTATCTATGTGTAGTATATATTATTACAGTAATAAATATATATCACCATGAAGTTCGTTGCATAATATGTTTTTTTTAGTGTTTATTCTGGACAATCTGAGTTCTGTTGTTATTTATGGGAGTTGCATAATACATGTGTAAATGTGTTTCACTTGTTTTTATTTTTTAATTTTAATTTTATTTTTACAACAGATAGAGACGATCGTTCTTTTCCTGTTGGAACAACAAGGGCTACTTGCAAGCAGGATAGCCAAGCTTGGAGAACGACATGATGCTCTTCAACATCAACCTGATATTTCCCAAATATCTGAACTGCGAGAAGCTTATAGACAAGTGGGACGAGATCTTTTGAAGCTTCTATTTTTTGTTGAGATTAATGCTATTGGTCTGCGTAAGATACTGAAGAAGTTTGATAAACGCTTCGGCTATAGATTCACTGACTACTACGTCAAAACTCGAGCTAATCATCCTTACTCACAGCTGCAGCAAGTCTTTAAGCATGTGGTAATATGTTTAATAAAGGCCTTTTCCGCCACTTTGTCCTTTTACACATTTCAAAACTTGAATAGAGTAGATGCATTTTGCTATTTCCATTCAACTATGTTCTGAGTGCAGAGTTAGAATTAAAATATTGGGGATGCAAAAAAATGCAGAATACATAAAGTAGCCACTAAACAATTATTGTCAGCATATAATTAGCAATTGCAAACTTATGTTTTCATTCAAATGATCTCTACCTGACTAATAATCTTGCAGGGGGTAGGAGCTGTTGTGGGAGCCGTGTCACGAAATCTTCATGAACTTCAGGACCGACAGGGAAGCTACTTATCAATATATGATCAACCTTCTCTTCCTCTCCAGGTTTCTTTACTGATTGGTGCTTTAAGCTTTCTTGTTTCTAAATGTATTTTTGCATGGACAATGATGTTATTGTCTCAGTTGGAATCAGTCAAACTGTTAGTGAAGTATACTAATGTTTGCTAGGATTCACATGCAGGATCCTGTCATTGATTCTATAAAAGCAGCTGTGGACAGGTTAACCCATTCAACAAACTTTCTTAGCTTTTTGGGACAACATGCACTCATTTTGCAAGAAGAGTTTCCTACTCCGGTTGAGGAACAAGCTGATGATCAGAGATACCATTTTATGTCGCTTATTTTAAACTTAGCAAATACATTTCTTTATATGGTCAATACATATATCATTGTCCCTACAGCAGATGACTACTCCATAAGCCTTGGAGCTGCTGCTACAGTTTGTGGTGTTGTGATTGGAGCAATGGCTGTTGCACAGGTGTTTTCTTCGGTGTATTTTAGTGCATGGTCAAATAGATCATACTTCAAGCCTCTTATATTTAGCAGTATCGCTCTTTTTGTGGGAAATACCTTGTATGCGCTGGCTTATGATCTTAATTCAATATGGGTACTTTTGATTGGTCGTCTATTCTGTGGGTGAGTAATTCTATTACTTCTTCCTCTCTTTTTTTTGGCTGATTATTACTTCTTCCTTTGATTCTTCTTTTGGATATGACAGTACTATACCATTTAAAGTAGTGGGTTAGGAAGTTTTGAATCTGTTCAGCTTTGATTAGAGTCTGAACGTGCAACTTCTCTACTCATTTTAAGCTCTATAAATAGATACTGGCTACCTTGACCACAATTACCATGGACCATATTTCTCGTAGCTCTGTCTTTGACATTTTAAGGAAGCATCTGCAAACTCTAAAATTTTGTTATAGATTAGACCTGGGTTGAACTTGGAAGCAGGCAAGGCCCAATATTTGATGTGTAAAAGTTGGCTTGTTTCTTCTGAAATTAGCTGTGCTAACCATTTAAGGTGAAACTTACAAATGTTTTAAGACTCAATTCTCCTGTAGTCGGGTTATAAAATGATTAGGCAAACAAAAGAGTTCTTGGTTGTACATGCAGTGTGGAATAGAATTCACTAATGAGATGGCAGTGGATAAACTTTCATTTTGCCAAATCTTTGAACAGAGTTGGATCTGTTACTACTAAATGAACTACAGCTGCTTGCTCTTGGTTGTACATGCAGTGTGGAACAGAATTCACTAATGAGATGGCAGTGGATAAACTTTCATTCTGCCAACTCTTTGAACAGAGTTGGATCTGTTACTACTAAATGAACTGCAGCTGCTTGCTGTTAAATCCTACACACCCCATCTTGTTTTGTTACCTGGGAACAAGCAGTATTGGATGTTTGTGATGTATACTAGACCTGAAACTCATTTATATCATGCAAATGTGAGTTAACTGTGTTATGATTTGAGGACACAGTCACTTCGATGGGATCTTTTATTCTTGTCGGAGGGGAAATCACCAAACGTCTTTGATCTACGAATAGTGTAATGCAATAAGATTTCGAAGCTCATTTCTTGTATCTCATCAGATAAATTGACAAATTTCTGCTTTTTATATTTCAGATTGGGTTCTGCTAGAGCTGTAAACCGGCGTTATATCAGTGATTGTGTACCACTTAGAATCCGCATGCAGGCATCAGCAGGTTTTGTTAGTGCTAGTGCTCTTGGAATGGCATGTGGTCCTGCCCTTGCTGCCTTTCTTCAAACTAATTTCAAGATTTACAAGCTTACATTCAATCAAAACACTCTGCCTGGCTGGGTTATGGCTGTAGCTTGGCTTATATACTTATTATGGCTTTGCATCTCATTCAAAGAACCTTTACGTGAAGATGAAGAGATTCATATACAACAGGAATCAAATGGAGGTATGTTGTCACACATCAGTTGTTGGTTGATCTTGGTTGTTTTGTCTATTTCCTATATCTTAAGCTTTTAATGAGGCATTGGATTTAATCTAATCTGACCCTGACAGTTCCCACTTTATTATTGTGACTGTTAATTTGCTGGATTAAGAAACACAGTTACATCTTTGAGCACATCATCAATTGTGTCTTGGTGTTCCTTGATTTTGATCTCATCAAACTCTTTTCTTGTGTTTTTTTGCTGAAGAAACCAAACTACTTTTTGGACAATAGTAATTCTCCTTAATGAAGAAAAAACATCTTTTTTATAAGGTGGATATAGATGCTTATGTCTATTGAGGGAAAATTTGTAGTTTCAAACTCATCATCTTGCTGGTGTCTAGGGAAAGACAATTGCTGTATCTGATTTTGAAAAGTTTGTATGGGTAATTGTTATCATGCATTTTATTACAATTTTCAAAATGCTCGACTTGTTCAGACCCCCACGAAAAAACATTCTTGCCTTGATCAATGGGCAATTGAGTTGGGACATTGTACTCTAACATTCATAATGCTCTATAACTGAACATTTCTTTAAAACCACTATTGTTACTATAGGTAATTGTTATTGGACTTTTAGTCCTCATTCAATAAGGCGGCAGTTCCTTGAACTCAAGTCAGTTGATTTCAGAATCTAGATTGATGTGGGTCAATGAGCCTCTGAATAATATGATTATTGGGGCATGAGTTTGATTTCTAACAACAGGCGGGTAGTGTAAATGTAGTGCTGAGCCATTTCTTGCTGCCTCTTGCAAACAATATAGTTACAGTCTGGTAGCTAAAGGTAATTATTTAATTGACAGGAAAAGCAGAAAGCGATGCACTTGAGAAAGGTCTTAAACAACCATTACTCATCACTTCTGAAGACAAGAAAGCAGATGAAGATGATGATCATGATATTGATGAAAGTGAAGAAGCTATCGATGAATCTCGCAGACCAGCTACTTCGATTGGATCAGCATATCGATTACTTACACCCTCAGTGAAGGTATCTCACTGATTTGGAATTTCATATGAGCTTCCCATCTTCATTATTCCATTAAATTATGTGCCTTTGATGTCGGTGCTAACCTGAAAATGTTGAGAGGTTTGCAAGTGTGGCAAATAGATTTTTGTGTTTTCTTTTTATGTTTTGCAAGGAAAAATCAGGGGGTTTCATTTTCTTTTAAGAGAAGGGAAAGGTATCTTACATTACTGAAGCAAATCTATCCCTTTGGATCTCTATGTGAAACTAAACTAGGTATCAATGTTGCTTGGACAATTATCAAAAGGTTCAGTCGGTGAATCTACTTGCACTTCTAATTGGTCAAAGTAGTATTGCTATATACTTACATCTATGATGTACAATAATAGAAACTTCTACCGTGCTGAATTTTACAACACTTGCATTATGGCAAAGAAACAGTGAATCTGCTTACGTTTACTTTGTAAAAAATGCCTCATTTAAATATAAGGAGCTTATAAAACAATATATTTATACTTTTGTTTGAATAGGTCTGTACAGTATATGGAATTGATTGTGGACGTGTGATAAAGTAATCCAAAAAAGTTTTTACAAAATTTAATTATATGGTTTTTTTTTATAACTAAAAATACAGATATTTAGAGGAGATTTAATATCATCTAGTTTGTTATTTTCATACAGTGGACTTCAGTGTTAAAACTTTGAAATGCTTGATCTCCACTTCTATCTGCATCTCATTAGAAAATTATGTACCAGTACTCTCCATTTAGAGCTTATCCCTGACAATTTCTATATGTTTTCATCAGGTTCAATTATTGATATATTTCATGCTCAAGTACGCAATGGAGATTTTACTTTCAGAATCTAGTGTCATTACCACATACTATTTTGGATGGTCTACTAGCTCAGTCGCAATTTTTCTTGCATGTCTTGGGCTTACTGTTCTTCCGGTTAATATTTTGGTCGGGAGCTACATCAGCAACATGTTTGAAGACAGGTATTCTTCACTGGGAGAATACTTTCATTCTTCTCTATTTTATGATGTTCATTTATATTTGCTAGTTGAAAGCTTCGTAAATATTTCTCCTGCTCACTGGTGGATTTGTTCTTGTTGACCCGATTGCAGGCAAATATTATTAGCATCTGAAATACTGGTTTATGATGTTCATTTATATTTGCTAGTTGAAAGCTTCGTACATATTTCTCCTGCTCACTGGTGGATTTGTTCTTGTTGACCCGATTGCAGGCAAATATTATTAGCATCTGAAATACTGGTTTTCATAGGCGTAGTAATGAGCTTCCATATAATAATTCCATACTCAGTTGCACAATATGTAGTCTCAGGACTCGTCATGTTTGTGTCGGCTGAAGTACTCGAAGGTGATATATTTTATTTAATTCAATTTCTTTTTATATTTTTAACTTTTAATTTTTAATTAGATGATGGTTACAAGGATTTATATTGCCATATGCTGAACATTTGTGTTTGCTTGAGATAAAGGAATAATATGAACTTATATTTTCTAATTGGAAGATCTCCCAAATGGTTCATATCTTAATCTATCATTTGCAGGTGTGAACTTGTCACTTCTCTCTCGGGTCATGTCATCGAGGCTTTCCCGCGGAACTTACAATGGCGGATTACTTTCAACAGAAGCTGGCACTCTCGCTCGAGTAATTGCAGATGTCACCATTACGCTGGCTGGATATTTGGGGGACAGTAAGCTCTTGAATGTCACATTACTTCCTTCCCTCGTCATTTGCATTACATCCATTGTTGCCACCTGCTATACCTACAACTCTCTCTATTGATCGATCTACACTTGTTGTAGTTTGTATCTGAAAGTGATCATCCCTTCGCAATTCAAGTCTTCGATCTTTTTTATTGAAATTCTAATATTTTAGCTTCGTATAGCTATATTAGTGATGTATATGGATAGAAACTAGGTCATTTGTTTATCATCGATTTGTATCAACTTTCTATTGTCCAATTGAATCACTCATTCTTGGTTACCCACTTCACATCGGGTACATGGAAAATGCATAATAATGAAAGAAAAGGGTTGGAATGTAAACCGGCTCGGAGAACTTCCTTTACAAATAACCTTAAGTTTGTCTCCTTATTTACAATTGCAACTAGATGTCTAATTGAATTTACTAGGCTAATTCATATGCAAGTTATTCCCCTCAATTATATGTACTACACTACTACAACGAATGGAAGTGTTCCCATAACGGTCGTTAAGATTACAGTAGCAACAATGTGCTATTCATGTAAAAAACCTTGTATGAAAATCCTTAACATTATACTCTAGTACTCTACGGTCTACACTACTAAATAGTGAGAAGAGACCCGAATTTTAATTCTCTCGTGTTTAAATAAGCATGGCTCTAGTTATTTTACTAACATGATGTATGTGGTGTACTGAGAATTTGGAGACTTATAGATGCAACGTTGAGATTCAACCATTTGTGTGAAGAATTAACTCAACTTCCTTTTACGACTGACAGCTAATAACCCCAGAGTCTCTTTTAATCAAACTTGAAAGAGACACTCAAATCTTTCGCACATTAATCACACTAGCCACTAACTAGTAACTACTTCTTTTGTATTCATAAAATATAAATGTTGCTGAACTAATTAAGTAATTATTATTAATTAATTTATTGTCCCAAAAAAGTAATTATCATTTAAAAAAGGTAAATCTTTTATTGACCAAAGCAGAAACTCTCTCGTATCCTTCTCACCTCCATCAATACCCAAGCAATCTATTAAGCACCACAAACAGATAAGCCAACCCACCACAAACATATATACCAACCCTCATCATTTACCCTACATCTCTCAAAAATTCATTTCTCTAACAAACCTCCTAAAACCATCCAATTCTCAATCACTGCGGTGTATTTCTAGCTCCCAAACCAAGCTAACACTATCAAACTCTTTTGTGGAAACACATACCAAAATCATTGGTTTCGGGCCTAGTCATGCAATATGTATAAAAAAAACTCTCAACAAGTCTTATCTATAGAATTTTGGGGTTCCTGCTGTAATGAACTAGCACATTTTGACTATTTTTAATATGACCAAATAGTGGTGTCCGAACATATACTGGAAGTGAACAACGATAACAATTAGGGGATGATTAATGCTATAAATATGTTATTGGTTAGGTTTTAGATTAGTTTTCGGCTGGGATACTAAACCTAAGCAATGGATGAGAAAAAACTAAGATATATTGGTAATGTATGAAACAATAATTCATCAAATCCACTGCTAAATATTAGTATGTGTTACGTAACTCATATATGGATAGCCCCCAAAAAATAATGATCTTTTACGTAGGTGTCCCCCCGGGCCCCCACTAACATGGGGTATGTGGTGTACTGAGAATTTGGAGACTTAAAGACGCGACATTGAGATTCAACTATTTGTGTGAAGAATTAGCCTAACTTCCTTTCACGACGGGCAACTAATAAACATAGGGTCTCTTTTGATCAAATTTTAAAAAGACACCCTCAAATTATTTGCACATTAATCACAGTAGCCACTAACTAGTAACTAGTTATTTGGTATCTATAAAATATAAATCTTGCTGATCTAATATGTTATTGGTTAGGTTTTAGATTAGTTTTTGGCCGGGATAGTAAACCTAAGCAATGGATGATACAAAATTAAAATATATTGGTAATGTATGAAACAATAATTCATCAAATACACCGCTAAATATTAGTATGTGTTACGTAACTCATATATGGATAGCCCCAAAAAAAATAATGATCTTCTACGTAGGTGTCCCCCGAGCCCCCCCCACTAACATGAGGAATTTGATGTACTAAGAATTTGGAGACTTATGTACGTGACATTCAGATTCAACCAGTTGTGTGAAGAATTAGCTCAACTTCCTTTCACGGGCAACTAATAACCACATGGTCCCTTTTGATCAAACTTGAAAGAGACACACTCAAATCATTTGCACATTAATCACAGTAGCCACGTACTAACTAGTATCTAGTTCTTTGGTATCTATAAAATATAAATGTTGCTGATCTAATATGTTATTGGTTAGGTTTTAGATTAATTTTCGGCCGGGATACAAAACCTAAGTAATGGATGAGAAAAAAAACTAAAATATTTTGATAATGTATGAAACAATAATTCATCAAATACACTGCTAAATATTAGCATGTACGTGTTATGTAACTCATATATGGATAGCCCCACAAAAATAATGATCTTTTACATAGGTCCCCCCCCCCTATATGGGCCATGGGGTATGTGGGGTAGTAAGAATTTAGAGACTTATAGATGCGATATTGAGGTTGAATCACTTGTGTGAAGAATTAGTTCAACTTCCTTTCACGACAGGCAACTAATAACCTCAGGGTCCCTTTTGATCAAACTTAAAAGAGACATAGTCAAATCTTTCGAACATTAATCACAGTGGCCTCTAACTAGTAACTACTTCTTTGGTATCTATAAAATATAAATGTTGCTGATCTAATTAAGTAATTATCATTAACTTATTGTAAAAAAAATTATCATTTAAAAAAGGTCAACCTTTTATAACTTTGGTCAATAATTCTCTTATAATTAACTTCAACAAGTAAAAGTTAATTTTCTTGTAATTTTTTTTTACATGCTGTCATTATTCGTGGCAGTCTAGCAAATATGTTCTATCACCAGAAGTTCTAGATATTAGATTTCAAGTTTTAATTCTTAACTATATAATTTTGGGGTTCATGCCGTGATGTTAACTACCACATTTTGGCTATGTTTAATATGACCAAATAGTTCTGTACATATACTTGAAGTGAACAATGGCAAAAATTAGGGGATAATTAAGGCTATAAACTTGCTATTGGTCAGGTTTTAGATCAGTTTTTGGCCGGAATACTAAACCTAAGCAATGGACGAGAAAAAACTAAAATGAATTGGCGGTAATGTATGAAAAAATAATTCATCCAATACACTGCTAAATATTAGCATGTGTTATGTAACTCATATATGACAGCCCCACAAAAATAATGATCTTCTACGTAAGGCCTCCCCCCACCCCACACACACACACACACATTATGCATTTCTTGAATCTTTTGGTGCGTAATTTTCTACCGCATTCATAATGCACTAATTAGCTATAATTTCTTCGAGCTTCTTTCACTCTCCACCGACGAGATCGTTGGACCGTGAACTTTATTGGGTATTATATATAAGGAGAAGAAGGCATTAAGGTTTGTGCAGCAATTAAGTCCATTTCAACCACTTAGCTAATGAATATTTGAGGAGTACTGTATCTATATATATTATCTAGCTACTTGCTTGAAGCTGTGATATATCAGAAACATATATAATGGGTACTGATATTAGGTGCTGGAGATTGTTTGGTGTTGCAATTCTCTTCTTTCTTGGCTTCTGTGACTCTGATACAGGGTATATCAACTAATTAAAACTTCATTGATATATATCTTGCTTTTGTTTTACTGATTAACTAGTTCTGGAATATGCATGAGAGCAGTGATCTAATTAGTACATGAGTCTCTGAAGGCTGGAATAGGATGAAGATTTACTGTAGTAGGTTTTATTTAATGGTAAACAAGATTTGGTGTGTGTATATTTACACTTGGTAGTTAACTTTTTTATCACAAAAATAAAAGCGAGTACCTAAGGTTGTTGCCCTGCACTAATTGTTTGCACGCACTAAGTTTAATTCTCTCTCAATTACAGCTCCGAACTTCACCTTCATGCACAATGCAACCCGAGCTCCAGCCATATCGTACTACGACTATATTATCGTGGGCGGAGGCACAGCTGGCTGCCCCTTGGCCGCCACTCTTTCCCAAAACACCAGCGTTTTACTACTTGAACGCGGTGGCTCGCCCTATGGCAACCCCAACATTACGAATTTAAGCGCCTTTGGGGCTGCACTTGCTGACCTTTCCCCCACCTCCCCCTCCCAGCGCTTCATCTCTGAGGACGGTGTTATTAATGCTCGGGCCCGTGTTTTAGGCGGCGGAAGCTGCCTAAATGCCGGTTTTTACACACGCGCTGCCACTGATTATGTCAGGTACGTACATGCATGTGCACATACATATATGTATTAGAACACCTTTATAGGTAACAACTATAATATTGAATGTCATTAACCTAAATTTGTGTTTTTTCTATATACTAGTGAAGCAGGTTGGGACGGGCGATTAGTCAACCAATCATATGAATGGGTGGAGCGGCTCGTGGCATTCCGGCCGCAAATTCAAAGGTGGCAGTCAGCGGTGCGTGACGGTTTGTTGGAAGCCGGGGTGGACCCGTACAACGGGTTCACTTATGATCATACCTACGGGACCAAAATTGGAGGGACCATTTTTGATGTAGAAGGGCATAGGCACACTGCTGCTGACTTATTAGAGTATGCTAATTCCACTAGGCTCACTGTGCTCTTGCACGCCTCTGTCCATAAGATCTTGTTCAGAACAAGAGGTTTGTGCTCATCCATTCATCTTTTCCTTTTGTTATAAACATTTATGTAGTTAGAAAGTTTTTACACTTAACTATTGTCCATTTAGCGTAAGTTTTCTTTTTACTGAGAATGTTATTTACTTTTGTTATAAACAGGAAAATTAAGGCCATTGGCCCATGGTGTGGCCTTTAGAGACGCATCTGGGATCAAACACAGAGCATACCTCAAGCAAGGGTCCAAGAACGAGATCATTATATCAGCTGGGGCAATTGGAAGCCCACAGATCTTGATGTTGAGTGGTGTGGGCCCTGCAGAGCACCTCAAGGCCCACAACATCACCGTCGTATTGGACCAGCCCATGGTTGGCCAAGGCATGTCGGACAACCCCATGAATGCCATTTTTGTGCCTTCACCAAACCCAGTCGAGGTATCGCTCATCCAGGTCGTTGGCATTACCCGATTTGGAAGCTACATTGAAGCCGCTGGCGGGGAAAACTTTTCTCCGAGGGACTATGGAATGCTCTCTCCCAAGGTACACATTGAAGCTCATGTCAAGCTCAACTTCTCATTGGAGAATTATTCATGAGAACTTTTGAATTCACTTAAAAATATGGTCAAGCCCCTATTTACTAAATATATAAACAAAGAAAAACCGATATCTAATATGGCCGGCCGGGCTCTAGATTGGGGCATGGCCTCGAGGTAACACCCCGATCTTCCAATTCTATTTGGAGTCCATCTAGTCATTACTGATGTTTTCTATCTTACGTCTTCTTTCCGATTTTAATCCGTAAATTTAAAGTTTAATTGAATGCAATATACATTCTACATCGTTTTGAATGTTGTGGAGGGGAAGATCTAATGTGTCCGCCTTCGGCCCCAAAATATTAGGGTTGGCTCTGCTTGTTCCTAAAGGTCGTGGATAATTTTTTATCACACATTTGCAGATTGGCCAGCTCTCCACATTGCCACCAAAGCAAAGGACCCCGGAAGCCCTAACCAAAGCTGTGGAATTCATGAACAGTCTTGATGAAGCACCCTTTAGAGGAGGCTTCATTCTCGAGAAA
This sequence comes from Rubus idaeus, assembly GCA_030142095.1. Classification (NCBI taxonomy): domain Eukaryota; kingdom Viridiplantae; phylum Streptophyta; class Magnoliopsida; order Rosales; family Rosaceae; genus Rubus; species Rubus idaeus. Next base: position 7,773,620 of record CM057969.1, read on the forward strand.
GTCATGGGTCCTGTCTCCACAGGCCATTTGGAGCTCCAAACCCTAAACCCTAACGACAACCCGTCCGTCACCTTCAACTACTTCCAAGATCCCCTAGACTTGGAGAGATGTGTCCGAGGCCTTGAAACCATAGAGAGATTGGTCGAATCAAAGGCCTTCTCCAAATTCAGATTCAACGAATTGTCAATACCAACACTTCTCAACATGACAGTGGGAGCCCCCATCAATTTGTTGCCTAAACATGCGAATTCCTCGAGGTCTCTGGAGCAGTTTTGTAAGGACACTGTGATGACCATTTGGCATTACCATGGAGGATGCCAAGTTGGGAAGGTTGTTGATCATCAGTACAAGGTTCTTGGTGTTGATGCTCTTAGGGTTATTGATGGCTCCACTTTCAACTACTCACCTGGTACTAATCCTCAAGCCACTGTAATGATGCTAGGAAGGTAAGTAAGATTTTACTGCTTGATTATCAATAATTAGAAAGGTTTCTGTTTAGTTTTGTGTAGCTAGTGATTTGCCATATATGGTGCAGGTACATGGGAGAGACAATACTGAATGAGAGACTTGCTACTGATGGATCAAAGTGAAGATTCATGAGATTTGGTCTATACCCTATATATATATATATATTGTAACTATTATATATATGTATGCATGTATACTCAAAACCAAAGAATTTACAAAATTGACTATATGTTAGTCATCATTTTTCTTCGGTATACATTTCTTTTACATATTTTTACAGTTTGTAATTAATGGAGTAGCGCACACCTTGCTCAATATGATTTCAGTGTAGCGTAGTTGGCTTACCGCTACTCTCGAATTATCCGATGTTGAATTGATTGATGAATAAATTCCTTGAAGGTTTTGATGAAAAATAATACAAAAAGTAATTTTTGGTTACCAAATTTCATACTACCACAAATACGTACCATTTTCATTTACAAAAAAGGAATGAAATAATTCGTAATTAAAGAGGAAAATAAATAGAGAGTGTTGCAGGCAAGTGAAGAGAGAAAAATAAATAAATAAAGAACCTAATGGGGGTTTGGAAATAAACCCTCTTTGCATGAGCATGAATGCATAATACAAAAAGATTATTTTTCTCCAAAGGATGCATGGAAACCAAAGTACCTAATTCTTTCACATGATTGACCAAATGAACACAAAAACTCTTTTGATCATCCCTCATCTGGACCCATCTTAACTCATAGTTTCACTCATCTAAAAATGAAATAAGAATAATTACTCTTCATGCAAAATATATTGAAGAGTTTAGTTTTTGAAATTATAAAGAATTGGAGTCATGTTTTACACTAAATATATTTCATTCACTCTCTTGAATCTTCACGAAATGTCGTAATTGAGGGGGAAAAAAATCGCATAAGATCATATTCGGATTGATCAAGACACGTAAAACACCAAGTCACTTATAGCTGATATAGCTATTCGGGTATTATTTTGTGGGCTAACATGTAATTTTCATTGATACGTTATGAAGTTCTATCTCTTCTCTCCTTTTTTTTTTCGGAAAAAATAAAAATCAGAAAAAGAACATCAATAGGTAAAAGAATATAACATGGGATATACCTCAAGGGCCAGGTTTTGCGCTGCCACCTGGCCTTAGTTGCACTAAAGATCGAGAGAAAAGCATCTCTTCTTTGGTCTTGCCCTTTTCTTCCTTTCTTCCTTCATCTCTAAATGAAAGCAATATATGGAGGATATCAGAAAGATCTAGGCAACCCATGAAAACAGAATCTAAAACATAAATTAGTAGCCAGCAAGCTTTTTCAGATAAAAGGAGGCCAGAGATAGAGAGCATGGGAATGTGCACAAGGATATCCATGGCATATGCTCTATTCCTTCATCTCTATATATACTGCACTCAGCTGGTGACATTATATATGCATGTATATATAGAAATATACATATATATGGATATTGTGAGAAGCATTAGTAAGCGAATTAGTTGTAAGGCTTCTCTCCTTGGGCAGGCAATGGTGGTTTCGTCTGATCGATTTCGATTGGTTGATTATGACCTGCCAAAGGAGAGTTGCCCTTCAACTGCTTCTGCTTAAAGTGATATATTATCTGCTGACTTGCTGAGTACTGTCCGAAGGTGATGTTAATTAATTTCATGCAGGAGGTATGATATATCAGAATCAGTAAACAGAAAGTATGTGATTTATTTCTGTGTAATTAGTTTCTTTATCCACAAATTCTCTGGTAATTAACTAATTATTAGTCTACATATATAAATGAATAACCTGTGAGGTATCAAATTAATTGGTTTGAAAGTGTAGAGAGATAGGGCTAATGCAATTGCGTCATTGTGTGTGGAGAACTAATTAATACTAACTAATTAAGTTTAGTTGAACTTATTTAATTATCACAACATGTTAATTTAAGTAAATTAATTAATATTCATTTATTTAAGTTTCCTCCACTGGCTTCTATTCTCTACTTGTAATCTATTAATTAATTAATGTAATGGTTTCTGCATGCTATATATTTTTCCATATTCGGGTGTTTGGGGGTAACAGCTTCTTTAATTTGGGGATCATAGGCTCATAGCTCTAGTGGTAGAGTACTTAACTACTTACACTTAGCTAGATTGGATCGAAATTTCCGAATTACCTCTTTAATTAATCTTCCCCTCGCTCCCAAACTTGTTCCTGCCAAACATATATTCAGTTAAAGAATTAAAGGGTTAATTACATGCATCCAAATCAAATAGCTAGAGAAGATGAAGCTGTAGCCAATTAAGAGGCCACAGGGAGCCTCATCTTCGCTGTATGGTGCATCAGTACATTAATTAATTAATACATGCAATTCTAAACAACCTGATCGAGGGAAAGAACGAGCAACCCTGTTACATGATCGATCGAGGAACACAAGAAGATTAATCAACTCATGAATTGTCTTGATCGAGCCCTTTCCCTAATTCAATCACCCATCAAACGCAAGACTTTCCTACTCTAGTAAGCTAGATATCGATCGAAACCATCCAAGATCCAAAGTTCGTCCGATCGATCAACTCATCGCAAGAAATTGCCAAGATTTCGCCAAGACTGGCCTTCTTACTTTGATAAGTATCTCGATCCCTAAGCATGTAATTAAGAGTAGTGCAACTAAAAATTCATGTCAAATTCATGAACAAGCTAGGAGTATGTTGATTTTTATTTCGATCATATTCACCACTTGTTAATTTCTTCATTAATATTATTACATTACTGTGAAAAATCATTGTCATTATTGCATACATCACTTGCTTAATTGATTCTTCTGGCTCACGGTCATTGGCAACCTTCAACGTTCAAACCCTATCACTTACGTACTTATATTGGTGCTTATGTTTGATTAATTTCTCTTTGTTTCTAGAAACAAGAATTGTGTGTATTGAATTAATCAGAACATATGGCGAATTCTCAAGTCTTACTCGTGGACAATATATATTGGGTAACGTGGAGCATGTCTTGCCACTTGCCTTCACACGTGGACAAATCTGGTTTTGATACCATGATGAAGTTTTTTTTTTTTGGCAAAGATCAGGGATAGGAGAGGAAAAATCCTCTCTATCACCCTATTTTATTAAAATGAAGAAGAACAAAAGGAGGGGGACCAAAACCAAAACCTCCCAATAAACCAACAAAAGAGAACAAATTAACGAAAACGGAATTGAGGAAGACCATGATGAAGTAATATGGGCATCATAACCAAAAACAATTAACAATGGTTGGAGAGGCTCAAATTCTTATAAACATGCAAAGTTCATTTTCTCTAATATAAGACAACACTCTACATTCACACATATTAGAGGAAATGTGCCAAATTTTAGAATTTTTTTTCCAAAATACATAGATTATTTGCGAATGTATGATATGATATAGCAATTGAATTGAATTAAATGGTATTTTATATATTTCTTTGCATATCGTATCTCAAAACAGTTAGAGTGAAAAATTTGCTTTTATTACCTGAGGTGGTGTTCGTGTCTAATTGACATTGGATGGGTACGCATATTCATGAGCATATGTATAAGAACGCTGAAGGCTCTACTAGCTAGTTTTGTACCTCGCTTTTACTTCCACTACAAGCGAAGTTAAGAAAAACACAATTGACTCAATTTCAATTCGTTGAGCTTTAGAAACTCAAAATGGAGGTTACAAATGCTGGCTCAATGATAGAAAGAAGAGAAGAAGAAAACACCCAATTGGTTTTCGGTCTTGAGCCAGGGTTTTATCTGGCCAAACCAACAACTACACCGGACAGACATTGTCGATTAGAATTTTGCAATGCCATAATGTTACCTCTAGCCTACATCTAGTATTCATTTTATTACATCTATAATCATTCATTTGTGCTATTCTACTTTCAATTTCATCACATGAAGCGTGCCACCTTAGCCATTAACGAAAAAATTGATGGTCGAATTAGAAAAGTGCAAGGGCAAATAATTTAGCATATAAAGATTAAGAAGGTAAAACAAAGATAAACCTTAATTTAATGAGTTTTTATCATTAGTAGAGACTAAATTTTGGTGTACCGAACAATAAAGTACCTGAATTTTTAAAAACATATCAATTGGATACATTCGTCCATTTTTGGTTACTTGACAGTTAATTATAAGAGCATATTAGTCATTTAATATATCTCAACTTTCAAAAGTAATTAATAAGGTACCTAAACTTCTAAAAACATATTATCGGAATACCTCCGTCAATTTTTCATCATTACTCAATAAACATATCATCGGAATATCTCCGTCAATTTTTCATCATTACTCAATTAAATAAAATCGCGTGTGACCCATGTGAGATATTTTGCAAGGGTTTTATGGTATTTTCTCAGTATTTTTTTGTTTATATCCTCTTATTTTCTCTTCGACTCCTACCGAATTAGTGAAAGATTGAATCTAATGTCACCGAGATATTTTCTCATGTATGGATGATGCACATAAAGTGCGTTTGAAATATAATGTATAAATGATCAAGATTTTGAATTAGTCAATACTTAAATTCATATTAATTAAAATAATCAAAGTAATACCCTCACACAAAAAATGGACGAAGCTCATGAACCAAGATAAAAATATTAATTAAAGTAATCAATAACACTGTTGCTGATATTCTAGAAAAGGATAGTCTCTCCGGTTCTAGAGGTACTGTGCTGTTTCGGCACCCTCCTGATCATATCATCCATGCTGTCCTTGATGACATCGCAGGGGTTACTAAAGCCATATTGTTGGCTGTGAATCCTTAGTTTTGCTTTATTTTTTTGCTAGACCCTCTTACCTTCTCTTGTAACAAAAAAAATGGATAAAAGTATCTCGATGATGTGTTTTTAAAAATGCATGTATCTTATTAATTATTTTTAAAAGTTTACCTTTTTGTCTCGTGCATCAAAATATAGGCTTTGTTAGTGATGAAAATCATAATTTAATTATCAACTTATCACAATATTTGTAAAACAAAGATGAATCTATGACTTAGAAATAGGTCACATCAATATTGATTCGGAAATAGACGTTTTCCATCTTATTCGGCTGTTTAATTAATTAATAAGAATTAACGCATTGCCCACGCCCAAATCCCTTTCAATCGCTTTCTTTTACTGTTAACAATAATAGTGGTACATTTCTCATTCTTCATTCTATCAACAGTTGACCAAAATATCTAATGACCCATATATGTCATGATATGTTGTTCTTAGCAATTGGAGAGAATATCTCGGTGACTTTTCAGGATGGAAATTATTCATATTCTAGATTACGTACTGTTTAGAAACAGATAGTTCATTATGTTTGTGGAGCATAAATGACAATGAATAGAGTTGTTAGCATTTCTCTACGGTCTTTTCCAACACTTTGTAGGAATTAGTAGAAGGTCAGAGTTGAATATTTCGTACCTAATACTTTTGAGAATTAAAATTTTAATGACATTTAGACAATTATAGAACTCTAAAAACTTAAACTATCAAAAAATGATACAACGATGTGTACTAAATTAATGGTTATCACTCATGTGAAATTCAATTAAAAGGATATAATCCGTTCAAAGTTATGTATTAGACTTTTCTCTACTTCAACAACCTTAATACCTCCCAGTTCTTGGGAATATTCTGGGGGTTTACCAAAAGATTTAACATACCCTAAAAGCTATCTGAGTTTTTCTTTCAGAACTTTCAAAGAAGCTGGACTCTAAATACCCCCAAAAATTATTATGTACAAAGACTTGAGAAGCTAGGATGGGAACACATTGACAATTTGACATATGCTGGCGGGTCCAAGAAGGTTTCCCTGGTCTAGATAATGACTTGCATGTTCATATATGACAAATCATTTCAGAACCAAAAAAGAAGAAGAAGAAAAAGATATATCATTGCATGGTACACAAACGGTTTGGAAAAATACCACACTGTGTTCATTAAAGAGGTACAACTACAACTAGATCAACTAGTGTTGGTTATTAAGAAGATATTGATGATAACCTAGCTATATATTACAGTTATTACTTGACCAGTCCACTCAGAATAATTCAAAACAGGTTTTGGCCTGCAACAGTTTGTAGTTTTGCACTTTGCCAGCCACTACAGCAAAGCCCCCTTACCCTTTTCTGCATGTTGCTTTCTATTTTAGCATCTTCAGGACAATAACAAGCCACTATCTCTTGGGTAATCACCACAGCCACTCCATTCTTTTCCAGGAGGGTCCTCAAAATCTTAGGCTCATTATGAGAAGAAAGAAAAAAAAAGCCCTAATTACAAGATGGTTTGCTTCATTGTGTTAGTATTAGTGTTTCTAAGAGTTTAAATTTTTGAGATTTGTGATTGTCTAATATGGTATCAAGTTTTTTATGTCCAAAACTCTTGTACTCAACTTTTATGTGTATCTGTCTCTTTCAAGACGGCACGTGGCACGTGAAAGAAAGTGTTAACTTGATATACATTGTTGATTTATTCTCTAATAACAATTTAAGTTTGTGAGGAAACAGTAGTTATCTAACACATTTGCTATCTCGAACCTATTATTTTGAAATCAGCTACCACTATATTGCAAGGCACATCAAAATGGTGTAGACTTTAAGGTCACTTATGCTCTGTCATAAGCAACAAAAGATCATCACCGGCACAACACCAGCAAAAGTGAAGTTCATGGAAGACCAGGTCAATTAAGTGAGCAAATGACTTGTCCAACTGAATATTGTTCTCCAAGACCAACCTGTCCACAACTCTCAATCAAACCAAAGACTACTTCACAGTTTTGTTTTTTGCCACTGAAAAATACCCAATAAAAAGAAATGGGAGGAGTTAAAAACGAAGAAGAAGAACCACAAGGAAAAATAAGCAAAATCATGAACTCATCACCTTGCCTTAGACAAGCCTCAAAAACCTGCTTACATGGTTGCTGCGCAGCTCCTTTTCTTGCTCCTCCTCCTCCTCAAACTCCGAATTCGTCAATGACAAACAACAAAGTCACCATTTTCAGGTATGACTTCATTCTCGCAACAGCTTCTTCTCTCTGCTGCTACCCAAACACCCAATTCACCAACCATGAGTCCCTCCCTTCATTACATGAATCATATGCTTATTTCACCAAAGCATACCCACAATACTGCCAAACTGATCAAGCAGATTATATCAGAGCCCATGAGTATTACCATCTCACCCTCTCCAACCAAGTATGCCTTGATTACATTGGACATGGCCTCTTCTCATTCTCTCAGCTCCAAAAGCATTACCAAACAGATTCAACTGCTTCCTCATCATCTTCTCCTCCTCCCCCTATTCCTCAGTCTCTAAATTCCCCAGAACCATTCTTTTTCGATGTCTCCTACAAGTCGGTAAACTTGCATACCCAAGTCTTATATGGAGGACAAGAATCAGAATTCGAGATTGAAATGAAGAAAAGAATCATGGGGTATATGAACATCTCGGAAGTTGATTACGCCTTAGTATTCACTGCCAATCAATCATCTGCTTTCAAACTTCTGGCAGACTCTTATCCCTTCCAGAACAATCCGAACCTTCTAAGTGTTTATGACTACAAGAATGAGGCAGTGGATGTCATGGCAGAGAGCTGTAAGAAGAGGAGAGGACGAGTCATGTCCGCCGAGTTTTTGTGGCCCAACATGAGAATTCAGACAAGAAAGTTGAGGAGAAAGATTGAGAACTGGAAGAAGATGAGGAAGCGGCCCGGATTGTTCGCTTTCCCACTTCAATCAAGAGTCACCGGAGCTCGATACTCGTATCTGTGGATGAGCATAGCGCAGGAAAATGGGTGGCATGTGTTGCTTGATGCATGTTCCTTGGGGCCTAAGGACATGGACACATTAGGCCTCTCTTTGTTTAAGCCTGACTTTCTCATTTGCTCTTTCTTCAAAGTTTTCGGGGAAAATCCATCCGGGTTTGGTTGCTTGTTTGTCAAGAAATCAAGCGCTTCGGTGTTGAAGGATTCGTCAGTTGCTTCGAGCATAGGAATCGTGAGCCTCGTCCCATCTTCAATGCCATCTCAAATATTACTAGAGAAGTCAAGTGACAAACAAGTCACACTAAAGCAAAAGGCACATATATTTTCAGAAATTGTGGAGCTGGATAGAGATTCTGAGTCTGATCAATCCGAGAACTCGGAAAGTTATGAAAGTGGCAAGAGCTCAGGGATTGAATGCCGGGGTTTGGATCATGCAGATGAATTAGGCCTGGTACTAATTAGTAGAAGAGCAAGGTACTTGATCAACTGGTTAGTGAATGCATTAATGAGTCTTCAACATCCACATTACTCGGAATATGGACATCAATTGGTCAAAATCTATGGACCCACGATTAAATTCGACAGAGGACCGAGCCTGGCATTCAATGTGTTCGATTGGAAAGGGGAAAAGATCGAGCCTTCGATTGTGCAGAAGCTTGCTGATCGACATAACATTTCGCTGAGTTACGGAGTTTTGGACCACATTAGGTTCTCGGACAGGCACGAAGAAGAGAAGGAAACGAAGTCGGAGACATGTAGGAGTGAAGTGGAAGGAGCTCATGTCTCTGTGGTCACAGCTGCATTGGGGTTCTTGACAAATTTTGAAGACATTTACAAGCTTTGGGCATTTGTTTCAAGGTTCTTGGATGCTGACTTTGTGGAGAAGGAGAGGTGGAGATACATGGCACTCAATCAAAGGACTGTTGAGGTTTGAAGATCGAGAAGTACTTACCTGAATTCTTTCGTTCTTTCACATTGTGAGGGACAATCATTAGTTCATAAAACACACACAAAAATGGTTTATACATATAACCCATAGTTGGTATTTCAGAAAGTTGACACTAATGATATATATTCATGATAAGAATTGGATTATCATCTTCTTTCCTGAAAAATTGTTTGGAACTGTATATTTCACTCATTTAAGAGATTCTAAGACTCCAGCCAACATAAAGAAAACCCATGCCTGGAGGCTAAGAGCCTAATTAAGACCATTGACCAAAGAGTGCCAAGACAAAGTGTAAACAAATTTAAAGGGATCCACCAAATTTCAGAGCCAACTCAAAGCGAGTGTACTCAAAGCGAGTGTAACCACACAGGGCTTCCAAATCTTGAAATTATGTTTGTTATTATACATGGGGATAGGTTCCGACTACGCAAAATTGCCAAACCGTTTGAACGGTATAATAATAACATTGTTCGAACAGCCCTGCATTTCAGTCGAAGTTTACAGTCCACCCATGATCGAGCCTCGTTATATGGTGTGTTCTTTTGAAATTTCATATATAAAAAAATTATTATAAAGTGATTTTTACCTTCCCCTATAAGATTTGGCTTAAACGGGCCTATACATAAAAATCACCCCCTCAAATTTTTGAAGATCTTACACAAATTTAAAATCATAACTCATACTCAAAGATCAAATTATTGTGTATATGATTTATGAGCAGAAGCACTGGTACGAGGATGAGAACAAAGATAGGGATGCAATGGGTTATATATGATCATATCTACATGGATTTGGAGTCAAAAAACAAAACTGGGCCTAGGATATTTTTGACTGTAAATTTGGATCCAAAGGCCCAATATCAAGATGGGATTTTTTTCCCCCTTTGTGAAGAGGGCCCTATTTCTTTTCACTCTCAAAAAATTGAGGCCAAATGACAATTCTTTTTCCAAAGTCGTTCCTTTTCGAATTCGAGTGGCCGTAGCTAAGCTGCACACAATCGGAATAAGAGACATTGTTTTGCATTTTCGATACATTAATCTTCCGATCTATAATTTTTTTTTTTTACAAATTATGTATTTCATAAACTCTTAACAGGTTAAGCTAGGATAATTCAAATGTCGAGCACACTACTAATGTAAAGTAGATGCACATATCAAGATCTACAACTTGCATTTGCCTTTTTCTATCAAGAGAAGTCATGAAATCGAACAATTGTGCTATGTCCATCTTAGTCGTATGGGATTCAAAATCGACTATGGCGCCCGAAAGGCGATCGTAACCCAACACGAAGACACCTGCATTAGCTAACCTAATTGATCCTCAAAAGAGTAGGAAAGCTTGTGCGCACCTACTTCCCTTTTTTTTAATATGCATGAGACTACAGTATCAGTATTACTACAGTTCAAACGCTTTGCATTAAACTCTCAACATATCTATCCTTAATTAATGTATGATAATCATAATGAAAATTATGTCAACTTCCCCACAGCTAGTCTTATGAAAAGGATGACTAGCTACTATAAAAAAAATATTAATAAAAAGCTAATGAACACAAGGAAAGATTCAAGAAAGGTAGGTTCCCGCTTCTCTAGTGAGGACCTCTTTTTCTTTTTCGTCCTTCACCTTCGTTTTCTTCCTTCCTTTTTACAAAATTATCTACTAAGTCTCGTGGCCCCCACCCACTTGTGATACTTAAAAATCTTTCTCCACTATTTTGTTGATTAATGTAATCAACAATTGGCAATGATTAAAAGACAAACAACAACAAAACTACATGAAAATTACTACTATGTCTTACTTTTTTTTTTGGTCAAGATACTATGTCTTACTTTATAAATCGTTTTCTTTGCTTGCTCGTGTAGAGCATGGCATGGTTTTAGGGAGGGGTGGGTAGGTGGGAATAAACAAAAGTATACATAGTTTTCATAAATGTAGTATTAGTTTAATCTGATTTATAGATCTGGCATAGATAGTCGCTTCCAAATCCTTGGGTCCTCTCTAGTAAGGACATTAGAATTTTAATTAAGACCTAAAATACTCGTCTGATCGTTCATTTGAAAGTTTTTAAAATTTAGTAGAGCATAATAACTAGAAAAAAAAATTCCTTGAAAACTAGATTAGTTAGATTGGTTCTCTCGTATAGATTTTACGTCACAACATACATTATTGTGGTAAAGTTAGTAGAGCCACTAAGCCATGGCAAGCCTCCATTGTTTACCCTTCAAGCATGAGATCATCGCACTGATCAAGTCAAAGTATATCAAACGTGCAAGCTTTCAATTTTCATTCTTTAAGCTTGATATCAAGTTCTCAATAAGGATCATTACTTATTCCACAACAAAGAAAAACTACGCTACTTGATCAAGTACTTGATGAGTTCCCTAAATTTTATGCTACTTGATCGTCATTACAAATGCTTTGGTTTCGTCTTATGAAAGAAAAGACAATTTAAGAAAAAACAATTTTAACATGCTATATATATTCGTTGTCCTCAAACTGTTAATCACATTAATCTCAATTATAATTTGGTCATACAAAATATTACGTTATTAATAACCTATACTTTCAGTTATAATTATCATTTATCAATAACGTAAGTGATTAATCAAAAAAATTATAAACATAAAAACTAGAAGAACAAAATTTCTCGAAAATTATACCATATACCGATTCATTACATATTTATTCTTTTCTTTTTTCCCTATTATTTCCCGAAAATTCTTAAGTGCTCCGCAGTATCGGTGCTCCGCCCTGTTGGATAAATTCTATCAGTTAGATTTTTATTGTCAACTTTGACCCTTCAATCTTGGTCATTCAAAAAGTTGAGCATTGATACTACGGAACACCATAGACGTTGCCATTATTTCCGCCTCATCTTTCCATATACTTGAAATTTGTTTTTTTCTTGAACGAATTTTTTTTGTTTTTGGCACGAAACTTGAAAAAATTGTTTAGTAATGCTTGTAAGGTTGGACTTAGAGCTCTCCATGTTTTACCAACCAAGTTTAGTCAGCCGCCTTGGTTACGTCAAAGTCATCGCTCTTTATTTATTAGTTTTTTTTTTCTTCAGAAAAAATCTAATATATATGTACTTATGTAGTGTGTGTGAAACATATCAAACACTTTAATTTCCCAGGCACTTCAGTCCTCCCCACACCAACTTCGATAGAAACGTCTTCTTCTTTTTTTGGCTCTTAATGAGACTATGAAAGAAGATGTTAGATGTCTACGTCCAAAAAAAAGAAAAAGAAAGAAGATGTCAATTTTTGGTTCCATTTGATCAACATTGGCATGCTGTTAGATATGAAATAAGCATATACTTGTTTAAGTACAATAATTGGTATAAAATGTGTTGGGTTTTTTTATTTCAATGATCTAAACAAGATTGACAAAAAAAATCATCTTATATTCTAATACGTCCAAATTATGGCACAATTTGCATAGAGGACCCAACTAGTTATTGTATGTTCTACATGTTAAAAACGTTGATATCGTTGGCATATAATGGCATTTTGATCATTTCTCTTGTTTATCATATATATATGCACACAATTCTTGTATTTCTCTTGAGTAAGATCTTGATGAGTTAATTGATGTTAATTAGGAGATTAAGTTGAAGGGAAAATAAAAGGGAACAATACAAAAAGAATAACAAGAAGCTTACGCGACTTACAAATTTAACAAATCATGAACCAAAATTACAGTAACTTAGTGGGAACAAGAGCACCCATAAGAACTTGTTTTAAATTTTAATCAGCCAGTTATAGAATCGTCATACTTTTGAAGACAAAGAGATACACACTAATCCAATCCACAAACGATAAAAATATATTTATTTATGATGAGACAATCATATTTAATGCATAGCTAGTACGCAATCACTATTTTAATTTGAGAATTACAGTGTAGTAATTTTATTGAGGAAGAAAGCTACACATGTACAAATATTTTTACTCCCTTATATTTATTTTTTCTTAGTGCTAGGGATCATGGTGCCTTAGGGATGCAAATATGTGACTGTATTCATATTGGAAGACTTTTGGAAAGAGAAAAAGAAAACATTCACTAAAAGATGGTTGTTCCAAATTGACTTTTTTCTTGGCCAATTTTTCCAAATTGCCTACTTTTTTTTTTCTTTTCGAAATTGCCTACTTAAGCAAATCATATATGAATCTTTTCAAGTAGAGTATCTCACAGTTCTAGCTACTCTAGTCATCAAAAAAGTCCATCGGTCCAAACTTTTTTATTCTTTTGGGGAGAGACGGCACTTTATTTCTTTCATAATTAACAAACATACACGTATAACAATTATACAACTTAATAGTCTTTAATTCATTAAACAGTTTTTAAAATGACTTGAAACAATCTAAAATATTAAGTTAGTCTATTTAATGTATCAATACATTAATGTATCGTATACGAACTCTATAAAAATGATCGATGATTTTTATTATAAAACATTAGAACACACACTCACCCCCACCAAAACGTCAAAACACACACGCACCCACCTTATTCTAACATCTTTGGGGAGTCAAACTTTAATCCAACTAAAAAATTATGCAGTAAAAACTTGGTGGTTTTTTCTTTTTTGGACATTGATAAAATGTTACAAACAGAATCTATATCGCACAATTTCGCCCATGTTTTCTGTAATCGATTTGGAAATTAGGCCTTACGTTTCTCCCTTGTTTTATGTTCCGTCATATTAATTGAATTATCTTTTATCTTAAAAAAAAATCTATACCGCACAATCATTCTGATTTTCTTTTTTGTCATTATGATTATATATGAACTAGGAAGCAGTCAACTTCGGTTGTCCGACAGAAACCAAGCATTAGTTTAGTGCACCAAAATGTGCGGTAGGCCCCACAGCTAAGATACTAAAATGCAAGATCAACGGTGGAAAGCCACCCATCAAGTTCGTACTGTTTGGACTTTATAATTGTTAATTATTACAGTAGTGGCTGATAAAGAAAGGGAAATAATGCATCAGACGGTCCAGGGACTCGGGGTAGTTGGGGACAGACCTTATCAGATTCACAGGTCGGAGTAATCAGTCAGTGGCTGGCTGGCTGGCTGGCTGGCTGTTAGGTCAGTCCCCCAAGGCACTTCCAATAAAAAATATAATATTAAAAGGTTAACTTTTTTGCTTTTAACCTTTAGCTGATCTAAACGAGGGTAAACAAAATTACCATACTCGTAAACAACGGTTAAATTATTATGATCTCTCGAATGAGAGCCGAGGAGACTCAACTTCTAGCCAATGCGGAGAGCAAAACTCCGGGTATCATCATTCTCAAGGAATTGAAGACAAGTTCGTACTTGTGTGAGTGGCGGAGCTAGGGTGTGGCTCTACTGGCTGTAGGCCTATAGCCCACCCAAAAAAATAAAATTAAGTGCAATTTTAACAAAATTGTTTTTAAATATTTATCTTAATTTGATCAGAAAACAAAATTTAGCTATATTTTACTCTCTGATAGAAAAAAAAAGAAAGATTCCAAACTCACTATAAATTTCTAACTTTGTCCTTACGTGTGACAATGACTCTAAAATAAGATCCTCACCTATGGATTTTTATTCTTTCCCTAGTCACTTGGAAAGAGCACATTAAAGTGGCCTCCATTAGGTTTTGTGCAGGTCATTAAGGATTAAGGAATAGCATCGGACCCCTTTTAGGTGTATATCCCAATCTCATAATTGCAATTACTGTATATGAACTAAGGAAAATTGTGGGTTCTTGGCCAAAAAAAAAAGAAGGAAAATTGTGGGTGGGTGAAGAGAAATCATTTGAAAGAAACTAAGGAAAAAATAAAATTAAAAGCTTCTTTTTTCCACCATGATTTTTTTTAAAACACACCTCTATAGTCTATACATTGCTGTTTCCATTTGTAAGTGCAAAAGATTATGATACATTACTTCAATACAGTGCATATGCATTGTTTCACAATGATAAAAGAAATTGAATTTGTCAACATTTTGTCAATAGTAAACTATCTATCTGTTTTACCAATCATACCATACACGGATTACTTTTTTTGATAAACGTATCGGCCACGGAGTTAGCTTCCCTGTATACATGTTTAAACGAAATTTCCTACAACTAATTATCAACCCAAAAAAAGAAAAATATGCTAACATTTAGTCATCGCCCTTGTGACCATAGCAACCCCTTGGCAATATACAGTTAAGAAAAGTTACAGACATCAATAACAATATTCTTATTTTGTCCTCCTGTATCTTCATCCCTCGTCCGCAAATAGCCGCAGTCAAAATTAAAAAAATCCCCCGGATGCCTAAGGGGCAAGAGCCGTAAATTTCCCAAAAGTTGGCGGTCAAAGATAGAAGGCGCCCTCCATCTAATCATATTTTTGGTCACGAAGTCTGCATTTTGGCGAGTACTGTGTGCGACAGCTCTCTCTCCCTATATAAACCCACCAAAGCCTCTCAAACGTGAAGCACCACCACCTCCTTCATTTTCCCTGCGAATTTCTTGGACTCTCTCTCTCTCTCTCTAGAATCTCTAACCCTCTGCAGCTGTTGCGAACAGAGAGAGCGGAAGGCATTTTCCGTGCTTTCGATCTTTCGGATTTTGCTCAAGTGAGAAGCACACCTCCCCGGAGAAATGGCCAAGAACGTCGGAATTCTCGCCGTCGACATCTACTTCCCCCCTACCTGTATTCAGCAGGTGGCGATCCCTCACTTTCTCCATTTCTGTTTTTGTTTTTGAATTTGTTTTGGTTCGCTCAAGATCATCACGTCCGTTTGCGTCTGCGTTCATTTTCGGTACTAGATAGGTTTGATTTTGGTATTCTTTTTCTGTTTGCTTATTTATGTTCAAATCAGAAAAAAGAAGTGAAAGGAGCTCAGCTAATTATATAGTTGTATATTTTTTATTTTATTTTTGTAAAAATATAAGGATGCTGAACTACTTGAAAATTTGGGAGTCTCCATAGCATTGCTTTCAGAGTCTTTTTGACATTTTGCTGAATTAATATCGGTACTGTGATATGACATTTTGATCTGGAACTGGGAGGACATAATTTGAACTTCCTTTGCTTTTTGGTTTTAGAATTTACTTTATAGTGATCGGGATCAAGTTTTTGCTTTATTTTGTTTAAATATTTTTTTTTCTTCTATATTTTTAACTTTACAGGCAGTGTTTCTATATATTTGAATGCTCTGATTGGAAGGGGCTAGATTGTTGACTATCAAATTCTACTAAACTGTTCACCCAAAAAAAAAAACTTCAAAGAATACTTAAGATTTGATAAGGAATCTACAAAATATGATACTGACGAACGCAGAAGTTTATTGGTCATGACTTTTTAAATTTCATCTGAGAGTCCTCTTTTCAGGTCCAGAAATAATTTGAACACTTCTCAACTGTAAATCAGCTAGTTTGTTTTGCATCAACTAATAAACTTTTACATCCTTGATGCAAAATAGGAAGCCTTGGAGGCACATGATGGCGCAAGCAAGGGGAAATACACTATTGGACTTGGACAAGATTGCATGGCGTTTTGTTCAGAGGTGGAAGATGTCATCTCAATGAGGTAATAGTTCCACATTCTATATTTTATAAGAGATCACTTCGTATTATTTTGTTCATTGCCTGCATTGTGTATTAATTAGAACGTTTTAAAAGAAAAATGATAAAGTGTCTGAATTTAACAACGGAAAGCTGACGATCCAAAATAAAGACCTGGATTTACAATGGCAACATTTTTTTTTTTTGATCAAGTACAATGGCAACATTCTATTCCAGTTTGCAAACAATGAGCGTAATTGTTGGGAAAAATATTAAATAAACTTGCCATGTAGTCTCATTTTCGTTTGTCACATTGTATTCTGTTGTGCATGTCAGTCTTATAATTCATTATGGTTTTACTGAATCACTATACAGACTCTTCATTATCTTTACCTTCTTGTTGTAGTTTTATATGTTCATATTCATTAATTCTTCTTTAGGAGCATTGCTCTTGTTGGGAATGTATCATCATTAACATTTGGGTTTTGATTTTCAGTTTGACAGTGGTCACAAACCTTCTTGAGAAGTATGGGATTGATCCAAAACAAATTGGTCGCCTGGAAGTTGGCAGTGAGACTGTGATAGACAAAAGCAAATCTATCAAGACCTTCCTGATGCAAATTTTTGAGGTATTTCCCAGTGATCTTAGATACATACTTTCTTGATTCTATTTGTTGGTGGATGGGGTATCATGAGTCAAATGTTAAATATGTTATGCCAGATGAGCTACAAATTATTCAAATAGATAATGTTGACTCCAGATAGCGTCTACCCTTTGATTATATGTAAACTTAGATCTACTTGTAGAAGCCAGAAATTGGGTTTAATGGGGTAAAAGACATTATTCGCTAGTGTAGCTTATAGTTAGCTTGGGTTTCTCTCGAATCACAGCTCTTGCTTATTTACACCGTGTATTTGGAAGTTCATCGATTATTTCCTGTTCAGGATTACTTTTATGCTCTGCCCATTGTTCTCCCTTTTATAACAATTGTTTGATAGGCTATTTTTGGCCCTTTCCTAACCTAATGTCCATCAGAATGTTCTAACACTAATTTTTCTCATGTTAAATTTGCAGAAACATGGAAATACTGACATTGAAGGTGTCGACTCAACTAATGCATGCTACGGGGGAACTGCAGCTTTATTCAACTGTGTCAATTGGGTGGAGAGTAGCTCGTGGGATGGACGCTATGGACTTGTTGTGTGCACTGACAGTGCGGTATGACCATACACATTGCCTTTGGTTATTCTTTGAGTTCACTCCACTTTTAGAGTTATACAGCCTCTTTTGTCGTCATTATTCTATTGTCTCATTGGAGGTGTCCTCTATCAGGTCTATGCAGAAGGACCAGCCCGGCCTACTGGTGGAGCAGCTGCTATTGCCTTGCTGATTGGACCTGATGCTCCTATTGCTTTTGAAAGCAAAATTAGGGGAAGTCATATGTCTCACGTCTATGACTTTTACAAGCCTGACCTTGCCAGTGAATATCCGGTAATCCTCTTCCTACAGCTTTTGATATATATATACAGACACAAACACACATACATGTTTCACGCAAAAGGAGTCAACTGTTGTTTTGTATTTCCTTTTTGCTGATTGTTGTGTCTCGTCAACTCTTTCTTTCATTCCAAATTGAGTTAGGAGAATCTATATTGATATTTGACTGATGTTAGGTTTTCTTATCCACTATTTAATGGTCCAATTGCAGTTTTGTATATTCTATAATCTCATGGATATTTTTGCAGGTTGTTGATGGAAAACTTTCTCAAACATGTTATCTGATGGCTCTTGATTCTTGCTATAAGCAATTATGTAAAAAGTGAGTTCCTATGAAAATAGTGAAATAATTCAACTTCGTTACTGTATAGTTTTGCTATTTGTTGTGCCTATATAAATGCCTAAATGGTTTCTTGCCTTATATAGGTATGAGAAAATTGAAGGCAAACAGTTTTCTATCTCTGATGCCGAGTATTTTGTATTTCATTCCCCATACAACAAGGTATGTTTTAGCACTTGTAATCTTGCAGTTGATCAGTTTGTCTTGTTGACAATTAAAATATTGAAATAGTTTTGTTCAATACTTTTTTGATTTATTGCAGCTTGTACAAAAAAGCTTTGCTCGTTTGGTGTTCCAAGACTCTGTGAGGAATGCCAGGTTGGTTTTTGTTTTTCCATCTCTCTAATAATCGTACTGCCATATTTGTGGACGTGTGTGCCCAATGTATGTGTATTTATTGTATTTGTTTTCGTATGCAGCTCCATTGACGAGGCTGGTAAAGAAAAGTTGGCACCATTCGCGAGTCTATCTAGTGATGAGAGCTACGCAAGCCGGGATCTTGAAAAGGTATAGTTAAAACTGGATCTTATCATGATTGTCAATTTCTATTATTTGATAACTTTCTTGTTTCTCTTGGAGATTTTTTATATTCTAATTCTTCCTAGTCGATGCAAATTGTGCTTGTAGTTTTAATTAATATTGTTCAACTCCAGGTAGCCCAGCAAGTTTCAAAGCCCCTATATGACGCAAAGGTTCAGCCAACAACTTTGGTACCAAAGCAAGTTGGAAACATGTACACTGCATCTCTTTATGCCGCATTTGCTTCCCTTCTTCACAACAAACATGCCTCATTGGTAAATGCCTGAAAATTATAATGCAAAACTCTTGGCTTCTTCTTCAATTGTGTATTCTAATAAGTTTATCTTTGATAACAGGATGGCAAGCGTGTGATATTGTTCTCATATGGAAGTGGCTCAACTGCAACCATGTTCTCATTGCAACTCCGTGCCGGTCAACATCCCTTTAGCTTGGAAAACATTGCAGCTGTGATGAATGTTGGAGATAAGTTGAAGTCAAGACATGAGGTACTTGTTTTTCCTACCCTTTTCTATGAATCAAAATCCCTCGTTTAAATCCTATGACTAGTTAGCATCTTACAACACCTCGTTTAATAATTAGGAATATATTGTGGCATGAAATTGATTTTATTGTATATGTGCTTTGCTTTGATGCAGTTCCCTCCCGAGAAGTTTTGTGACATCATGAAGATCATGGAGCACAGGTATGGAGGCAAAGACTTTGTGACCAACAAGGACATTAGTCTTTTACTTCCAGGCACATTCTATCTTACAGAGGTCGATTCTAAGTATCGTAGATTCTACGCTCAGAAGGATGGGGAAAGTACCACTACTGCATGCGGTGAGAATGGTGTAGTTGTCAATGGTCACTGATTCGTCGAAATATCAAGTATGCAATGCCACAAACGAAGTTGGCGCTTATGTGCTTAGATTGTCAGTTGTAACTTGAGAAAACAGAATACCCTGCAGTCTATTAAGTTTGTAATGATGTCAGGTTAAAGTATTTTTTTTCTTGCTCTTTAATAAATATTAAATTGTTCAATAATAATTCCACCTCTGTTTAGAAATTTAAGGCCAAAAGAGTGTTGTGACTTGTGAGCATCTCCATCACGGATGATAACGATATTTGTACTAGAGTCAAAGTCCTTGACATTTAGCCATGTCTCATACCTTCTTGCACTTGTACTGTAATTCTGTAAAGCTCTTTTATGAAGTACTAAATTGATCAACCTTGGCGTATAATGAGATGAGACTTCAATTGTTACCATGAATGTGCTGGTTAAGCGTGGTATTTACTTGACTTACAAATCTATCTTGCTTGAAACCTGTAACTTTAGTGATTGAGATTATTAACTTCGGAACTTAAAATATTTTGTTTAAAACTCTTTGGTTGAAACTTGTAATTTTAGTGATTAAGAGTATTAACTTTCGCACAATTTTTGTGTGAGGCAAAGACAAGTATAACATAATGAGGTCACTCAAAGCCTTGGATTGGAGTCAAAGATCACGGTGTAACTTCAGAAAATAGCTTTAATGTCAATAGACCCCATTTCTGGGCAGCTGGGCTGGTGACGTAGGAATCAACTTCGAATATGCTCTAAAACTCTGAAAACTTGATAATGATACCTACATAATTGGTTTGTGGGTTTGTGCACAATAAGCTTTGTAATTTTGGGACACTAGTTTATGAACTCTTAGATATTATGAGGAAGTTGACTGCCATGAGTGCACCATGATGTGGTGTGATCTTGAAGCAATTTCGCTCATAAACTTAGACTCTTGCCGGCAAGTCAACTTAAATAGACGCAGTAAAAATTAAAATGAAATCCCTCTTTTGGCTGACCCTTTCGACCAGCCGAATTGCCAAACAAGAAGTCAACATTTTCTAATGCAAATAATAACAGTGGACGGATTTGTTTATCAAATGCTGTGGCACTCTTTTCATTCATCAAAAAATTAGATATTGATATACATCGGCACATCAGAGGGGATTCCAAAAAACCAATTGTCCATTTCAATTTTTATTCATTAACAAACTACAAGCAATTCATTCTTATGTTTTGCTTTTTTCTTTAAACGAATGAGACCAATTAGTTTTATATGTCGGATGAGTTACATCAAAAACATATAGGCAAAGATTTTGGTAATAGCGAGTAATAAATTTCGTCTCGTGTTCAAAAAGAAAAATTCTCAAACGGCCGCGGCTAAACGAGCGAGAATTTAGTGATCCTAAACTTATTGCAGAGCCATTATATCATAATCTACTACTAGTCATTGAATTTTGAAGATTAGGGCTTGAGCATTCAATTTTGATTAAAGCCAATAGATGCATTAGCTTTGTGTATTGGATGATGGACCACAGTAGAGGTTGTCATGATTCATGAAGATTAGGTTATGCCGTTCGCCAATGCCGAGTGACCCATCGGGCATCAGCAATGGAAAACCCATTTTACACAGCATAAAAAGCATTCCTCCAGACCTTTCTCATGGGGCTCCACCTCTCTGACCCCAATTGGATGAGCCCTCAGTGGTCCACCGCCGATCGGGACACATGATATAAACCCCAGCCCCGCATCTCCCACACAAGTAGGTCCCGGGACACGTAGCTCTAATCTCCACTGCGTGATCTTAATGCTCCCGTACGATCCTTTTTCTCCTCTGCCCCACACCCCACATTACAAGTGGTGGACCTGTGGGCCCCATTCTCTCTCTCCCTCTCTCTGTTATTTTACAGTTCCATACTTGTTCCATGGATACAGAGGCTTGAGCTCTTTCATTTCATCACTTCCATTCCTCCAAAACCAAAACCAAAACCAAAACCGAACGTACGCGAATCATAAAAACCCTAATTACTTTGCTGCAGTATCTCTCGAAACGCAAACGGTGCGTTCGTTTCTCTCTATCGTAACTCATAGTCTTTCTCATAATTACTCCTATTTTGGTGCCAAGAATGACGTCGTATTTTGAGGATCAAGAAGACGACGGAGGAGGCACTTCCGATCTCAGCACCAGCACCGGAGAGCCGGAAGAGAACCGGAACACTGAGGACAACAGAAACGGAGTCTTTTCGAGGCAACTGGCTAATTTTGACGAAACGGCGGCGTTGCAGGGGATGCCGCTGAAGATGGAGCCCATTGACTCGGACCCACCGTCGGACTCGGACAGGGCCCACCGGCAACCACCGCAGGCTGGAATGGTCCCCGTGGGGGCGATGGAGATGCAAATGCCCATGCCGACCGTGTCCACCGTGACTCGTCGCTCCTCCACCAAAGACCGCCACACGAAAGTCGAGGGTCGCGGCCGTAGGATCCGAATACCCGCCACGTGCGCGGCTCGGATCTTTCAGCTGACCCGGGAGCTGGGGCACAAATCCGACGGCGAAACAGTCCGGTGGCTCCTCGAACACTCCGAGCAAGCCATAATCGAAGCCACTGGCACCGGCACCGTCCCGGCCATCGCTGTCTCCGTCGGCGGGACCCTCAAGATCCCCACCACACCCAGCAACAACCCGGCTGAGGATTCACCGGCCTCCATGGCCAAGAAGCGCAAACGCCCCTCAAACAGCGAGTTCGTGGACCTAAGCGACGCCGTATCGCAGTCGTCGGGCCTCGCTCCGGTGGGACCCTCCACGCCCCAGGCTGTCCCTCAAGGTCTGGTCCCCGTTTGGGCTGTGGGAAACGCCGGCATGATGGTCCCGGCCAATGCGTTCTGGATGATTCCACCCACCGCCGCCAACGGAGCGGGTCAGGTGGTCTCCGCAGCCGGCCCATCCAGCCAACAACCGCAAATTTGGGCCTTGTCCCCGACGATGACGCCGGTGTTTAACATGGCGGCAGCTCGGCCCATATCGTCCTTTGTAGCGAACAGCGGAGTGGAGGTTACGAGCACGGTGGGTTCTAAGGCGGCGAACAAGTCGTCGTCGACAATGGCTCCGAGCGTGAGCTCTAGTGGTAGTGGTAGTGGTACCAAAACTCAGATGCTTAGGGATTGTACTTTACAAATTTATGATAAGCAGGAGTTGCAGTTCATCGGTCGACCCGCAGGCCCGGGAAACCAGTAATCATATTGAACGTGAACCCAGTAGAGCAGATTGATTTCTATTACTATTACTATCCTTCTTCGAATCAAATCAAAGTTGAGAAAGAAAATGATTTCGGTTTTTGTTGTATGCTTGTGTTTCTTTCATTTTCATCTCTAATGTGGAAACTTGTATGTATGTCTCAGCTCAGCTCTTAGAGCTGGATCAATTTTTTTTTCTTCTAAATTATAAACAGAAATTAAAACGAGCATCAAAAGCTCTTCTTCTGGCTTGGATTCAATTGTTTTGCTAGGAATGGTGAGGTTCTGGGTTTTTAATGGACTTGTGCAAAAGGTTCTTGACTTCTTCTTACCCGAAGGTTCTTTTTTATGGAACCTGTTGCTGGTTCTTTTGAGAAATTAGCATACACAGTTTTCTCTTGAATGAGTAATATAAAGATTAATATGGAACATGGAAGGAACAGATATCCACTTGATAATTTGGTTATGTGTCTTTTGATGCTGGTGGGATAGCATAGTCTTGAAATGCTAGTGGCTGCTTGATTTAATGCAGACTAAAAGGAGACAATTTACTAGCTTAGGATCACATACTACACTCATAGATTACAAAAGTACAAGAACTTCAAGAAAAGTTAAGTTGACAAATTTGGCAATACAGTAAAAAGCGAAAAAGAAATTATAACAATTACTACTGAATCAACTCTTTGACTTCATCAGTTCATCTCAATAATACATCCGTACATATTTTATCACAAAATTGTTAAAAAAGAGCATATGCATTGCAAATGACCCAATTTTCAGGTAATTTGATGAAAAACACCCTATTAACGAGTTGTTTTAGGTACCTTTTGATTAAACTCAAAATTAAAAATAAAAACAAAAATTAAATTAAAAGTATCTCATAAGATGCTCATCTGAGTAAAAACACTACCCAAACTGAAGCACACACTCAACATGAAGAAACGGTAAAAAATTTTGATATATTTAATTTCAATTTGTTGGAGATCGAAAGGTATTCTCAAGGCAACATGAACCTGAAGAGAAAACCTTCGAAAATTTATCTACAATTTATGCCCGGGGACAAGAAACACTTTATAATATCTTGATATGGAGTTCGTAATGACGTTTTGAACCACCAAAAATTACGTTATTTTAGATTTTGTAAAGCAAAAAAAAAAACATAATCAGCCAACACAACTTTGCTTTCCTGTTTTCTATTAATTAATTAAATTCTAGGTCTATGCATGGTCTTCACACCATTGAAATCTCAGAATAAAATATACAAAAAAATAAAGTAGTGGAATAGGGAAACAAATCAACAGGAAGTAAGAAAGGCCGAATATCCAATTATTTAGATATAGAGTGCTCTAGAAACTATTAAATTTCTACTAGTGGGTTTAATCAAAACTCTATTTCCTTACCCAAAAAAAACTCTATTTCAAGGTTGTTGATTGTGTCATATTAAAATGAAGGTTATAGAAAGAGAAAGAAAATAGGTCAAATTGAATTAAGGAAAAAGATGAAACAACTGATATATATTTGCCTTTATTGTTATAATGGCCCATTTTATTCCCCTGAAGGTAAGTCTTTTAACTTGGGTTAGCAATCTTGATTTTATGAAGTGTTGTTTTTTTTGCTTTTACATTATTTTCACCCAATGTTTTTGAACAAATGCCTCAATGAACCTAGGACATCTTTAAAATCATTTATCTTCTATATCTTTCTATATATCTTCACAATTTGTTGTCAACAAAAACTATCTGCACAGAAAGAAGCAAGTGTATATATGTAATCTACATATCAGCCTAACGTATATAAGTGCACTTACGAAGTTACGATGCTTGTTACGATTTCATGGTGAAACCAGTACTACATATTTTCACTTGTACAAATATATATTTACGGCATAATTGCCAAAATGCCCCATGAACTTGGTTGAAATTGTCAGTTTGCACCCCGAACTTGCAATTGATGAAATTTACCCCCTGAATTTGGCAAAAATTGTCAATTTGCACCTCCGTCAATTCTAACTTTTTCTATCAAAATGTTGGTTATGTGAGGGGCATTATGGTCATTCTGATCACTTTAAAAAAAATATTTTTAAAAACTAAATATATATTTTCTGTAAAAAAAAAATACAAGTATATATATTCAAAAAATATATTTATTTTCTTACAAATATATAGTCATTTTAGGTCTAAACAATAAATATATATTATTAATAAAAAAATTCTTGCACAAAAAATTAATAAACATGATTTCTCATATGAAAATAATAATTCATACAAAAATTAAAATAAATAATAATTTATGACAAGTTTAAAAAAAAATTATGATAAGTTAAGAATATAATTTTAGATATAATATCTCTAGAGAAAAAAATAAAAGTTTTGAAAGAAAATAAATATATTTTTTGAATATATATATTTGTACTTTTTGACATAAAATATATATTTAGTTTTAAAAATTAAATTTTTTTGTTGACAATTTTTTTTTTTAAAAAAGTGATCGAAATTACCATATTGCCCCTCACATAATCAACATTTGGATGGAAAAAGTTAGAATTGACGGAGGGGGTGTAAATTGACAATTTTTGCCAAGTTCAGGGGGTAAATTTCATCAATTGCAAGTTCGGGGTGCAAATTGACAATTTCAGCCAAGTTTAGGGGGTGTTTTGGCAATTATGCCTATATTTACCTTATTTAGGATTGTTCAAATTAGGGCTTTTACTGATTTGTTTGGGCTTTTATTGTTTAATTTGAAATCGTTTCCGATTCTGACTCCTCTCCAAACCGATTTAGGCCCAGTTGTCGTTGTGCCTTGAGAATACCTTTCTTCTATCTACAAAAACCTCTCTTCGTGTCTAAAACCCTAACCCCTTGTTCTACAAACTCACCCAACCCTGTGATTGCATGGGATTGTTATATTCTTCTTCTCAATTACCTGATTGATATCTAAGATGCAAACAGAGCCACCAAACTCGTCTTCGAAAAATAAGAAAACGAAGATGAAGTTGGACAGAATAAGCAACTTACAAGATGATGTTACACAACAAATCTTGTCATATTTGCCGATCAGGGACGCAGTGAGGACAAGAATTTTATCAAGAAACTGGAGGTGCAAATGCTCTATGCTTCCATGTCTTGTGTTCGATGATCGGTGCTGTCTCTCGGATCAAACAGATACAGAAACCAAGAGGAAGAGCAAGAGGAAAACATCATTTAGTAGCATCGTTGATCATGTTTTAGCACTTCATACTGGCTCCATAGAAACCTTCACGCTTTCTCGTCAAAATAAACATCTGGACGCAAGGGATATTGATAGATGGATTTTTGGTCTATCACAAAGATCAATTAAAAAGTTCATACTGGAACAGTGGAAGGGGATTCCCTACAATGTCTCTTCGCGTTTGTTTATGTTTCGAGATTTGATTCATTTAGAGTTATACAATTGTTCACTAGATATGCCGTCGACATTCAAAGGCTTCAGGACATTGAAGATTTTAAATCTTCAAATGGTTAGGATTGCTCAAGATGTGTTCGAAAAGATGATTGGTTACTGTCCTCTACTTGAGAGACTGATTCTATGTGACTTTCAGGATATTACCCATCTCAACATTGATGCACCAAATCTCCAATACCTTACGGTCGATGGTGCTTTTGAGGATGTTTATATTGGGATGAATACCTCAAACCTTGTTCATGTGACAATTATACAACAAAAGGCAGCTTCTAGCAGTTGTAGCAATTTCCTCAAGTTTTTTTCTCAACTGACTGGTGTCGAAAAGCTCTCATTTGATGGTTTTTTTCCAGAGGTAATGGATTGAGTGACTAATTTCATGTATTTTGATCATTTAATTTACATGGTCTTTTTTTGCTCCAGTCTGCTGTTGGTGCCTTGCAAGAGGAGCTGCCGAAACCATATCTATGTCTCAAGTCTCTTTGCTTAGGCATACGCTTGAATAATTTGGATGAGATTTTAGCTGCTGTACGCCTTCTGAGAAACTCACCTGCCCTACAAGAACTAGAAATTTCGGTGAGTTTTATTATACTGAAGGATGATACCAAAACAATATTACTTCAACTTTTTTTACTCGAAAAAAAATTCTAGTTTAGTGAGCTGGTTTCTCAGAAGTCTGAGATGAGTCTAATGCTATTGACAACCTTAAATATTTTGAAGGTTCGCCAAGACGCTGAGGCTGCTGCTGGAGAAACTACTTATTGGTTAAATGATAACCACCATTGGTCATTCACCCAACTGCTACTTGTGAAAGTAACTGGCTTCTCTGGTGTCAAAGCTGAAGTGGATTTCATCAAATTTCCGCTTTTAAGCTCCCCTGCTCTTCAACAATTAGTAATTTTGGTGAGTTTTTTTTAAATATTTTATTATATATATAATATATATTTGAGTTAGCTTGTAATTTTTAACCAACTATATTCTTGGTAAGTTTTATTTTCGAAAACTGGTTTTTCAGAACTTTGAGATTCTGATGCTATAGAGACCTCTACCTTGCAGGCTGGGCAACAAGATCAGGCTGTTAGGGGAAAAGTGAGCTCTTGGTTCGACGAAGACCAGCATTGCTCTTTCACCCAACTGCGAATTGTGAAAGTAGGTGGCATTTCAGGTATCAAAGCTGAAGTAGCCCTCATCAGATTTCTGCTTTTGAATTCACCTGTGCTAGAGAAGATGATTGTTTGGGCTGTTCACCAAGCTTCTGGTGATCGTCCTTCATTAAAAAAGTTGCTCCAGTTTAGGCGCGTTTCGGCACAAGCAGAGATAAAGTACTTGGACCCTTTAAATGATGTGCAAGCTAATGCAGGTTCAAATGTGAATGATGATTCTGAGTCTCAGACGTCTGACTCTAGCTCTTCGTCTGACTCTAACTCTTCGTCTGACTCGGATTGAATTGTTTTGCTAGGAATGATGAAGTTCAGGGTTTTCAATGAATTTTTGCTAAAGGTTCTTGACTTCTTGTTACATGAAGGTTCTTTTTTAGGGAACCTGTTACAGGTTCTTTTGAGAAATTGGCATGCATAATTGCATACATAGTTTTCTTGAACTCCTCACAATTTGTAATGTTGTCCTATATGTAGACTGCTTGATTTAACGCAAAGATAAACATTTCCAAACTCAAAGGAGACAATTTACTAGTTTAGGATCACATACTACACTCATAGATTACAAACGTAAAGTACGGAGAAATTTGGCAATCCAAGAAAACAGAGAGTGAAACAGAAAATTAAAAAGTAAAGAGAAAGAACTTAACACTCTAAATTAGCCTAACAACTTTCTCCGCAGCAGCTATCGTGTTTAGGATGTCTTATATGTAAAAAAAAATTGTGAGGAGATATTTAAATTTAAATAATTGTGAATTGTAACCGTTTCATTCATCTTTTATTTATTTAATTTTTGACAATTTTTTTTTAATAAATAATATCCATGTTATTGAATAAAGCTGATGACAAGACAAATGCACATCATTTGGGATGCAAATTTGGTAAACAAATTTGGGATCCCAAATATTTTTCAAGGAATAAAGGGTTTAAAAAAAAATAAAACAAAAGAAGAGGTTTACGAGAAACAATCTTATTAGAAAGTGGCCTTATAAGAAGTAGCCATAATTAATATCTAAGCTCAGATGCGAAAGAGACAACTAGGGCCCTTAGATCAAATAAATGACCAAGATTAAAGGGGGATTACATGTTGTATTTAGATGATAGATATTAAAAAGGATCCATGATTTATATTCCAAATCTTACAAAATTCAGGTCAACGTATTGAATTATCCAATGTTTTAATCGAGTGTTTAGAAAATTCCTAGGATTTGCTCTGCTAGGCTTTTCTTTACCTGGCGCCCGACTAGACCAAACCCTAGCCGTCCTTGTGCAGTGGCTAGATGCCTCATCTCGTATGTATGATGACATTAAACGAGGATTTGCTTGTTGAGATTTTCTGTAGATTATCAGAGAAGGATCTGGTGACATGCATGAGTGTGTCCAGGTCATGGCACCGAATGAGCTCAGATGTTTGGGTGCGGAGATTTTGGTCGCAGTCCCCTGTTTTGGGTCTTTACTTCAACACCGTGAAGCGATCGCCATCGCCATCGCCATCGCATCCTTCTTATTGGTATGGTATGAGATTTGTTTCTTTATATAATTATACTTACGACCAAGATAACCAGGTCAGGAACTGCCTTTCCCCAATCACCGGCAGATACGGTTATTTTTTGGAAGACAAGAAAAGGATGCAGAGGTGTCGTCACTTTTCTAGGCTTGATGACGACACTGACGATTACCTCGACGGTTGCAATGGGTTACTTCTGTTGCTAAAGTCAGGCAGCACTACTTACTATCAGTTTTATGTGTGCAATCCTATCACTAGGCAACAAGTTGCCATTCCGAAAGCCGGTGTCCACAACCGCCATGAGCATTTTTGTGCTGCCTTGGCTTTTGACCCTGCCGAATCTCCTCATCACTATAGAGTTGTTCGAATTGATTATTCTGAATCGTCAGCCTCAGCCTCGACAACCGTGCAGGTGGACATATTTTGGTCCAGATATGCACAGTGGGTTCGACATAAGGTTCAACTTGACCCTGAATTTACCGAGGGGTTCAGAACTTTCAAGTTGTGCAGGCATTTTGTTTACTTGCATGGAAAATTATACAGCATAGCCATGTCATGGAAGCTTTTATGGATTGACCTCAATACTACAGTTGTTAAAGCTGGTTCCCTTAAACTCCCTACTATCCCTGAGGACGCTGATAAGGCTATGGTGGGATCATGTCTAGGGGTGTCAATGGACCTTCTATGCTATATGAAGCGTGACCGTTCAAATACTATTCGTATTTGGTCTTATAATGATCGCTGTGAACCTGGTGAATGGATTCTGAAATACAGTATTCCTCGCCGTAGATTGGGATGGCAGAGGCGGATCTTTCTAAAGTACGAGAAGGACATTGAAGATTCTGTATGGTTTGAACCCTACGCAATAAGTCCAAGTTCTGATGTCTTGTTCTTTGGCACTGCCAAGTCGATCTCAAGCTACCACCTTAAAAGCACAAAGGTTGAGTTCGTTTGTGAAATACTGGAATCTGACATAGATGCTTCAACTTCCGCTGGTTATTGCTTTCCTGCCTTTGCACTAAGTGCTTGCTTCGTACCTTTCTGCCAGATGCATAAAACCAATAACAGCGGCTCTACTCCAATGTAAGTATACATATATACGTACATACTGCTTCCCAGTTTTTTCATTTATCAGGATAAAACTAAATGCTGGATATAGTATTTTGAATTGTCATCTAGCATCCCCTTGGTACATTAAGGTACATCCCCTTGTCTGATCTAACACTAATTAACACTGCGCGCCTAGGCTAGTGTACGTTTGATGCATTCGTACATTAAGGTACCGATCGAAGACTTTTTCATGCCACATCCCAACTTAAATTTTAGTAAACGTTCATTATCAATGCAAGCTGATGAAGCCGAAGCATAAGATAAATGGGAAGCCGCGACCATTTGTTTGCCAGAATATGAATAATTTAAGTTTACTTGGTTGCTGCAGTAGGAATTCCAATGGTAAACTTACAGGATGGAACAACACGGGGAAAAGCAGCTTTTCGATTGGTGCTTTGAATTTGTAATACCTATTCTATTAACAGTTGGGTTCGTGGATTGTTATTGTTACGTAGATAAGCCTAATGTTCGATTTTCGGCATTTTATTCATCTTTGATCTTTCTTAATCCAGATTTTTCTTGTCAAACAGATCAATGGGTTCCGAGGGCACGGAGATTTTAAGTGCGGAAGTACCATGTGATGAACAAGAAGATGGTGGAGTGGAATTGATAAATGTTAGATTATGCTGTCGTTATCAAAAAGAGCCATTGCCGATGCTTTATCCAAGTGAAATTCCTCTAGAGTTTAGGTCAGCTTAGAGAGTCTTGATCGAAATGAATTTATATACATCATTTGGTGCCATGTTTCTACCGAGCTTAGTCACCTATATGTATTGAACAAAGGGCCGGTTTTGACAACAAATAAAATTGTTATGATCGTACAATTCATTAATTTAGAATTTTAGACAGGTGAATTATGATTAAAAATTTATTATTTTGATTGATTCTTTTTCGCATAAGTGATTTTTAAATAATGCTCTAACATACATCATTGAAACTTGTTCCTTTTGGACAATAGCATAGGCCATAGTGGTAAAGAGAATAGTAGAACACGCCTCACCCGTGATCTACCACATTAGAAACTTAGGGTTTCTTGCAAATGGTGGTGAGGTCTTTGGAAGTACATATATATATTGACGTAGTACAGTCGTTGAATTCATTCCTCTAAAAAAAATAATGCTCTAACATAAATAGTTTGAAGGCTTAATTGCCAAAATACTCCCTAAATTTAGCTATAATTATAAGTTTGCACTCCAACTTTGCAATTACGGAAATTAACTCTCTGAGCTTAACAAAAATTGTCAATTTACACCCCCATCGTCAATTCTTACATTTTTCATCTAAATGTTGGTCATGTGTCACTCATGTGAGGAGGCAATATAGTCATTTTAGGTCTAAAAAAACAAATATGTATTATTAATAAAAAAATTCATGCAAAAAAAAAAGATCTTTCATATGAGAAGAAATAATTCATACAAAAAAAATTAATAAATAATAATTTATGACAAGTTTTTTTTTATAAGAAACAATTTATGATCAGTTAAGAATATAATTTTAAATATAATTAATCTCTCTAGAGAAAGAAATAAAAGATTTCAAAGAAAATAAATATATTTTTTAAATATATATTTGCATTTTTTGGCATAGAATATATATTTAAAAAATATTACCAAAATAATAATATTTGGATGTAAAAAGTTAAAATTGACGACGAAGTGTAAATTGATAATTTTTGTCAAGTTTAGGGAGTCAATTTCTATAATTGTAAGTTTGAGATGCAAATTGACAATTAATAATTTAATTCATGGACTGTTTCGACAATTATGCCATAATTTGAATGAACAAGCACACCCTATCCGTAAATTTTAGAATTGTCCTACAAACAAGTAATTAATATCTAAGCTCAGATGCGAAAGAGACAACTAGGGCCCTTAGATCAAATAAATGACCAAGATTAAAGGGGGATTGCGTGATGTATTTCCATGATTTATATTCCAAATTTTACAGAATTCAAGTCAACGTACGTATTGATGTTTAGAAAATTCCTAGGGTTTGCTCTGCTAGGCTTTTCTTTCCCTGGCGCTCGACTCGACCAAACCCTAGCCGTCCTTGTGCAGCGGCTAGATGCCTCATCTCGTATGTATGATGACATTAAACGAGGATTTGTTTGTTGAGATTTTCTCTAGATTATCAGAGAAGGATCTGGTGACATGCATGAGTGTGTCCAGGTCATGGCACCGAATGAGCTCAGATGTTTGGGTGCAGAGATTTTGGGCGCAGTCCCCTGTTTTGGGTCTTTACTTCAACACTGTGAAGCTATCGCCATCGCCATCGCATCCTTCTTATTGGTATGGTATGAGATTTGTTTCTTTATATAATTATACTTACGACGAAGATAACCAGGTAAGGAACTGCCTTTCCCTAATCACCGCTGCATACCGCTTTTTGGAATACAAGAAAGACTTGCAGATGTTTCGTCACTTTTCTAGGCTTGATGAAGACACTGATGATTACCTCGACGGTTGCAATGGGTTACTTCTGTTGCTAAAGTCAGGCAGCACTACTTACCATCAGTTTTATGTTTGCAATCCTATGACTAGGCAACAAGTTGCCATTCCGAAAGCCGGTGTCCACCACCGCCATGAGCATTTTTGTGCTGCCTTGGCTTTTGACCCCGCCGAATCTCCTCATAACTATAGAGTTGTTCGAATTGATTATTCTGAATCTATTTCATCAAGCTCAACCTCAGACTCGACAACGGTGCAGGTGGACATATTTTGGTCCACATATGCACAGTGGGTGCGACATAAGGTTCAATTTGATCCTGAATTTACTGAGGGGTTCAGAAGTTTCAATTTGTGCAGGCATTTTGTTTACTTGCATGGCAAGTTATACAGTATAGCCAGGTCATGGAAGCTTTTATGGATTGACCTCAATACTACAGTTGTTAAAGCCGGTTCCCTTAAACTCCCTACTATCCCTGAGGACGCAGATAATGCTATGGTGGGATCATGTCTAGGGGTGTCAATGGACCTTCTCTGCTATATGAAGCGTGACCGTTCAAATAATATTCGCATTTGGTCTTATAATGATCTCTGTGACTCTGGTGAATGGATTCTGAAATACAGTATTCCTCGCAGTAGATTGGAATGGAGGAGGCGGATGTTTCTAGAGTACGAGAAGGACACCGAAGATTCTGTATGGTTTGAACCCTACGCAATAAGTCCAAGTTCTGATGTCTTGTTCTTTGGCACTCCCAAGTCGATCTCAAGCTACCAACTTAAAAGCACAAAGGTTGAGTTCGTTTGTGAAACAGTGGAATCTGACATATCCGCTGAAACTGCAGCTGGTTATTACTTTCCTGCCTTTGCACTACGTGCTTGCTTCATACCTTTCTGCGGCTCTACTACTCCATTGTAAGTAAACACATACCGTTTCCATTTTTTTACAAGACTAAAAATTAGAAAACTAACCTGTTTTCGTCTTCGGTGCTTTCACTTTTGTGTGTTGTTTTCCATTAAGATTAAGAAGCCTGTTTTTGCACCTTGACCTACTAGCTATAGCTATTTCATGAAAACAATGCAACCTTTGATGGATGCTGTTTTTTTCTTTATTTTTGGTTTCACTCAATATCATATACATTGATCTGGAAATGAGTGTAGTACATCAGTTATGCAAACCACTATGATTTATCTTTAAGTTGATCGATAAAGAGTACTGGATATACTATTTTGAATTGTCATACAGCTAGCATCCCTTCGGTATATTAATGTATCAATACAGCCCTCCCTTGGTAGCCCTCTCCCTTGTCTACCACTGCTTGGGCTGGTCTATCATTAATGTATTGATACATTACATTAAGGTACTGCAACTTTCTCGGGTCATATCCCATTTAAGTTTTTAGTAAATGCTCATCGTGCAAGCTGAAGCATAAATTAATGTGAAGCTCGGCCTATAGCTCTCTCATTTGTTTACCTGAACATGATTGATGTAAGTTGATTAGGTTTAAGCAAATATATAGTTGCGCCATAATTAGGAGTTCTAAATTTCTAATGGTAAACTTATAAGCTGGAAAAACACGGAGAAAGTTTTTTCGATTTTGTTGGTTTTAAATTTGTAATACTTTTTAAATTAACATTTAATTGGGTGGTTCTTGGATTGTTATTGTTACGTAGGTAAGCCTAATTTTCGATCTTTGGCATGTTATTCATCTTTAATTTTTCTTAATCCGCATATATTTTTCCTATGAAACAGAGCAATGGATTCCGAGGGCACAGAGATTTTAAGTGCAGAAGTATCATGTCATGAACAAGAAGATGATGGAGTTGAAGTGATAAATGTTAGATTATGCCATTGTCATCAAAAAGAGACATTACCGATGGTTTATCCAAGTGAAATTCCTCTAGAGTTTAGGTCAGCTTAGACAATGCTAGACAGTCTTGATCGAAATGAAATTATATACATCATTGGTACGTACACATTTAATGTCGAAATCTGGAAATAGATGTATCCTTTAGATATTCATTATTTTGATTAGATGTTTTGAGACTTAGGTATGAATAAGATGAGCATCTAACTATGTAATGAATGGTGTTTGCATGTCGTTTGGATGCTGATGATATTGGGTCCAAATCTATAACTCCTATTCGGTTGGCGCAAAAGTAGAATTGCTAATCAGTAATTATCCTTGGCCAAAAAAAGAAGTAATTATCGGATCCTTTTTTTTTGTAATGGTTAATATATATACTTATATATATATATATGCATGTGTATATAATTTATTCAATTATTCGAGACATATATATGTGGGTATGGATAATGCACGTGTGAATTTTCCATGGTTAATTCAATGCTAATGCTAGTGACACATGCAAACATATATGTTGGTTCCTATTGTTAGTATCAAAACTGCATCGGCTACGTTTGCAAACATAAAAGAGTAAAACACTAAAACGTCTACTCTTGGGTATGTTTATGCCCTAATTAAACAGAAAATTTCATTTCCGATCGAAGAAAAGTTACCTATATGTATTGAACAAATTGGTTTTGACGACAAATAAGATTGTTATGATCGTACGTACAATTCATTAATTTAAAATTTTAGACTGGTAAATTATGATTAAAAATTTATTATTTTGATTAGTTTTTCCGCATAAGTGATTTTTAAATAATGCTCTAACATACATCATTGAAACTTGTTCTTTTTTGGACAATAGCATAGGCCATAGTGGTTAAGAAAATTGTAGAACACGCCTCACCCGTGATCTACCGCATTAGAAACTTAGGGTTTCTTGTGAATGGTGGTGAGGTCTTTGGACTGTGTCTATCTGGTAGCATATATTGACCTAGTATAGTCGTTGAATTCATTCCTCTAAAAAAAATAATGCTCTAACATAAATAGTTTGAAGGCTTAATTGTCAAAACACCCTTTAAATTTGGCTATAATTGTTAGTTTGTAGTCCGACTTTGCAATTATGGAAATTAACTCTCTAAACTTGGCAAAAGTCGTTGAATATATATTTGTAATTTTTTTTGGCATAGAATATATATTTAAAAGAAATAGTTACCAAAATCACAATATTTGGATGTCAAAAGTTAGAATTAACCGACGAGGTTAAATTGATAATTTTTCAAGTTTAGGGGGTCAATTTCCAAAATTGTAAGTTCGGGGTACAAATTAAAAATTAATAATCTAATTCATTAGGTGTTTTGACAATTATGCCATAATTTGAATTAAGTAAGTAGAAATGCCCTATCCGTAAATGTAAGAATTGTCCTACAAACAAGTAATTAATATCTAGGCTCAGATGCGAAAGAGATAACTAGGGCCCTTAGATCAAATAAATGATCAAGATTAAAGGGGGAGTACGTGTTGTATTTAGATGATAGATATTAAAAAGAATCCATGATCTATATTCCAATCTTTTAACCGAGTGTTTAGAAAATTCCTAGGGTTTGCTCTGCTAGGCTTTTCTTTCCCTGGCGCTCGACTCGACCAAACCCTAGCCGTCCTTGTGCAGTGGCTAGATGCCTCATCTCGTATGTATGACAGTGTTCTAAAAGGCTACGCCTAGGACCGCCTAGGCTTCGCCTAGGCTATAGGCTATGAGAAAACGCCTCGCCTTTGTCCTAGGCTTTTTAGATAGGCGACCGGTTGTCTAGGCGGTCTCAAATTGAATCGATCTCTCATAATATCTCGATCATCTTTCAATCCGACCGAATCAATCTTTCAATCATCTCTCAATCTATGACTCGAATCGATCTCTCAAGCTCTGAATCAAATACAATTTATTTTGGACACTCAATGCTCTTACCTCCAAAGCTAAAGATTCAAAGTCCAAATTTGAACTATGCTAATTATTTATATTTGACTATTTTCAAATACGAAACATATATTTTCATTAATTAAATGTTAAAAAAAAATCGCCTAGTCCACGCCTAGTCCTCGCCTAGGCTGTCGCCTAGGCTGTCTAGGCTGTAGGCTACGGGTTATTTTGGACACTCAATGCTCTTACCACCAAACCTAAAGATTCAAAGTCCAAATTTGAACTATGCTAATTATTTATATTTGACTATTTTCAAATATGAAACATATATTTTCATTAATTAAATGTTAAAAAAAAATCGCCTAGTCCACGCCTAGTCCTCGCCTAGGCTGTCTAGGCTGTAGGCTACGGGTCATCGCCCGCCTAGCGCCTAGCGCCTTTTAGAACATTGATGTATGATGACATTAAACGAGGATTTGCTTGTTGAGATTTTCTGTAGATTATCAGAGAAGGATCTGGTGACATGCATGAGTGTGTCCAGGTCATGGCACCGAATGAGCTCAGATGTTTGGGTGCGGAGATTTTGGTCGCAGTCCCCTGTTTTGGGTCTTTACTTCAACACCGTGAAGCCATCGCCATCGCCATCGCCATCGCCATCGCCATCGCCATCGCATCCTTCTTATTGGTATGGTATGAGATTTGTTTCTTTATATAATTATACTTACGACAAAGATAACCAGGTAAGGAACTGCCTTTCCCCAATCACCGGCAGATACGGTTATTTTTTGGAAGACAAGAAAAGGATGCAGAGGTGTCGTCACTTTTCTAGGCTTGATGACGACACTGACGATTACCTCGACGGTTGCAATGGGTTACTTCTGTTGCTAAAGTCAGGTAGCACTACTTACCATCAGTTTTATGTGTGCAATCCTATCACTAGGCAACAAGTTGCCATTCCGAAAGCCGGTGTCCACAACCGCCATGAGCATTTTTGTGCTGCCTTGGCTTTTGACCCTGCCGAATCTCCTCGATCATCACTATAGAGTTGTTCGAATTGATTATTCTGAATCTGTTTCATCAAGAACAGCCTCAGCCTGGACGACGGTGCAGGTGGACATATTTTGGTCCAGATATGCACAGTGGGTTCGACATAAGGTTCAACTTGACCCTGAATCTACTGAGGGGTTCAGAACTTTCAAGTTGTGCAGGCATTTTGTTTACTTGCATGGCAAATTATACAGCATAGCCATGTCATGGAAGCTTTTATGGATTGACCTCAATACTACAGTTGTTAAAGCTGGTTCCCTTAAACTCCCTACTATCCCTGAGGACGCTGATAAGGCTATGGTGGGATCATGTCTAGGGGTGTCAATGGACCTTCTATGCTATATGAAGCGTGACCGTTCATATACTATTCGTATTTGGTCTTATAATGATCGCTGTGAATCTGGTGAATGGATTCTAAAATACAGTATTCCTCTCCGTAGATTGGGATGGCAGAGGCAGATCTTTCTAGAGTACGAGAAGGACATTGAAGATTCTGTATGGTTTGAACCCTACGCAATAAGTCCAAGTTCTGATGTCTTGTTCTTTGGCACTCCCAAGTCGATCTCAAGCTACCACCTTAAAAGCACAAAGGTTAAGTTCGTTTGTGAAATACTGGAATCTGACATAGATGCTTCAACTTCCGCTGGTTATTACTTTCCTGCCTTTGCACTAAGTGCTTGCTTCGTACCTTTCTGCCAGATGCATAAACCCAATAACAGCGGCTCTACTCCAATGTAAGTATACATATATACGTACATACTGCTTCCCAGTTTTTTTCATTTATCAGGATAAAACTAAATGCTGGATATACTATTTTGAATTGTACATCTCCTTGTCTGATCTAACACTAATTAGCAGTTTAGCACTGCCTAGGCTAGTGTACGTTTGATGCATTCGTACATTATGGTACCGATTGTAGACTTTTTCATGCCACATCCCAAGTTAAATATTAGTAATTAAACGTTCATTAATTATCAATGCAAGATGACGAAGCTGAAGCATAAGATAAATGGGAAGCCAGAGCCTCTCCCATTTGTTTGCCAGAATATGAATAATTTAAGTTAACTAGGTTGCTGCAATAGGAATTCCAATGGTAAACTTACAGGATGGAACAACACGGGGAAAAGCAGCTTTTCGATTGGTGCTTTTGAATTTGTAATACCTATTCTATTAACAGTTGGGTTCGTGGATTGTTATTGTTACGTAGATAAGCCTAATTTTCGATTTTCGGCATTTTATTCATCTTTGATCTTTCTTAATCCAGATTTTTCTTGTCAAACAGATCAATGGGTTCCGAGGGCACGGAGATTTTAAGTGCGGAAGTACCATGTGATGAACAAGAAGATGGTGGAGTGGAATTGATAAATGTTAGATTATGCTGTCGTTATCAAAAAGAGCCATTGCCGATGCTTTATCCAAGTGAAATTCCTCTAGAGTTTAGGTCAGCTTAGAGAGTCTTGATCGAAATGAAATTATATACATCATTTGGTGCCATGTTTCTACCGATCGAGTTTAGTCACCTATATGTATTGAACAAAGGGTTGTGACGACAAATAAGATTGTTATGATCGTATAATTCATTAATTTAATTAGAATTTTAGACAGGTGAAGTACGATTAAAAATTTATTATTTTGATTGATTCTTTTTCGCACAAGTGATTTTTAAATAATGCTCTAACATACATCATTGAAACTTGTTCCTTTTGGACAATAGCATAGGCCGTAGTGGTAAAGAGAATAGTAGAACACGCCTCACCCGTGATATACCGCATTAGAAACTTAGGGTTTCTTGCAAATGGTGGTGAGGTCTTTGGAAGTACATATATTGACGTAGTACAATCGTTGAATTCATTCCTCTAAAAAAATTAATGCTCTAACATAAATAGTTTGAAGGCTTAATTGCCAAAACACTCTCAAAATTTAGCTATAATTGTAAGTTTGCACTCCAACTTTGCAATTATGGAAATTAACTCTCTGAACTTAACAAAAATTATCAATTTACACCTACACCGTCAATTCTAACATTTTTCATCTAAATGTTGGTCATGTGTCACTCATGTGAGGAGGCAATATAGTCATTTTAGGGCTAAAAAAATAAATATGTATTATTAATAAAAAATTCATGCAAAAAAAAATGATCTTTCATATGACGAGAAATAATTCATACAAAAAAAATTAATAAATAATTATTTATGACAAGTTTTTTTTTATAAGAAACAATTTATGATAAGTTAAGAATATAATTTTAAATATAATCTCTCTAGAGAAAGAAATAAAAGATTTCAAAGAAAATAAATATCTTTTTTGAATATATATTTGCATTTTTTTGGCATAGAATATATATTTAAAATTAAATATATTACCAAAATGATAATATTTGGATGTTAAAAGTTAAAATTGACGACGAGGTGTAAATTGACAATTTTTGTTAAGTTTAGGGAGTCAATTTCTATAATTATAAGTTCAAGGTGCAAATTAATAATTAATAACCTAATTCATGGAGTGTTTCGACAATTATGCCATAATTTGAATGAACAAGCACACCCTATCCGTAAATTTTAGAATTATCCTGCAAACAAGTAATTAATATCTAAGCTCAGATGCGAAGGAGACAACTAGGGTCCTTAGATCAAATAAATGACCAAGATTAAAGGGGGATTACGTGATGTATTTCCATGATTTATATTCCAAATTTTACAGAATTCAAGTCAACGTACTGATGTTTAGAAAATTCCTAGGGTTTGCTCTGCTAGGCTTTTCTTTATCTGGCGCTCGACTCGACCAAACCCTAGCCGTCCTTGTGCAGTGGCTAGATGCCTCATCTCGTATGTATGATGACATTGAACGAGGATTTGTTTGTTGAGATTTTCTGTAGATTATCAGAGAAGGATCTGGTTACATGCATGAGTGTGTCCAGGTCATGGCACCGAATGAGCTCAGATGTTTGGGTGCGGAGATTTTGGGCGCAGTCCCCTGTTTTGGGTCTTTACTTCAACACTGTGAAGCTATCGCCATCGCCATCGCATCCTTCTTATTGGTATGGTATGAGATTTATTTCTTTATATAATTATACTTACGACGAAGATAACCAGGTAAGGAACTGCCTTTCCCTAATCACCCCCTGGCCTGCATACTGCTTTTTGGAATACAAGAAAAAGATGCAGAAGTATCGTCACTTTTCTAGGCTTGATGACGACACTGATGATTACCTCGACGGTTGCAATGGGTTACTTCTGTTGCTAAAGTCAGGCAGCACTACTTATCATCAGTTTTATGTGTGCAATCCTATCACTAGGCAACAAGTTGCCATTCCGAAAGCCGGTGTCCACCACCGCCATGAGCATTTTTGTGCTGCCTTGGCTTTTGATCCTGCCGAATCTCCTCATCACTATAGAGTTGTTCGAATTGATTATTCTGAATCTGTTTCATCAAGCTCAACCTCAGCCTCGACAACGGTGCAGGTGGACATATTTTGGTCCACATATGCACAGTGGGTGCGACATAAGGTTCAACTTGATCCTGAATTTACTGAGGGGTTCAAAAGTTTCAATTTGTGCAGGCATTTTGTTTACTTGCATGGCAAGTTATACAGCATAGCCATGTCATGGAAGCTTTTATTGATTGACCTCAATACTACAGTTGTTAAAGCCGGTTCCCTTAAACTCCCTACTATCCCTGAGGACGCAGATAATGCTGTGGTGGGATCATGTCTAGGGGTGTCAATGGACCTTCTCTGCTATATGAAGCGTGACCGTTCAAATAATATTCGTATTTGGTCTTATAATATTAATGATCTCTGTGACTCTGGTGAATGGATTCTGAAATACAGTATTCCTCGCAGTAGATTGGGATGGAGGAGGCGGATCTTTCTAGAGTACAAGAAGGACACTGAAGATTCTGTATGGTTTGAACCCTACGCAATAAGTCCAAGTTCTGATGTCTTGTTCTTTGGCACTCCCAAGTCGATCTCAAGCTACCACCTTAAAAGCACAAAGGTTGAGTTCGTTTGTGAAACAGTGGAATCTGACATAGCCGCTGAAACTGCAGCTGGTTATTACTTTCCTGCCTTTGCACTACGTGCTTGCTTCATACCGTTCTGCGGCTCTACTACTCCATTGTAAGTAAACACATACCGTTTCCTTTTTTTACAAGACTAAAAATTAGAAAATTAACCTGTTTTTGTCTTCGGTGCTTTCACTTTTATGTGTTGTTTTCCATTAATATTAAGAAGCGTGTTTTTGCACCTTGACCTACTAGGTATATCGATTTCATGAAAGCAATTCAAACTCTGATGGATGCTGTTTTTTTTTCTTTATTTTTTCGTTGCACTCAATAATTCAATATCATATACATTGATCTTGAAATTTGAGTGTAGTACATCAGTTATGCAAATTAACCACTGATTTATTTTTAAGCTGATTGATAAAGAGTACTAGATGTACTATTTTGAATTGTCATATAGCTAGCATCCCTTCGGTATATTAATGTATCAATACAACCCTCCCTTGGTATCCCTCCCTTGTCTACCACTGCTTGGGCTGGTCGCTGGTCTATCATTAATGTCTTGATACATTAAGGTACCGCAACTTTTTTGTGTCATATCCCATTTAAGTTTTAGTAAATGCTCATCATGCAAGCTGAAGCATAAATTAATTTGAAGCTCGGCCTCTCTCATTTGTTTACCTGAATATGAATAATGTAAGTTGATTAGGTTTAGGGATATTTAGATAAACATCCTTTCCATTTTTATTTTCTAAGATATAATCCGTTGACTTTTCGGTTATTAGATTTAGTCCAATATTAAATTTGAGATGCCACATAAGATATTTTACTGCCATAGTTCTTCAATTATTTACAAACTATACCATAATCAGAAATACTTAAATACAAAATAAACATTTAACTTAAATCCCCATAATTAAGCTTAGAATTCAAATTTTAGTTATTACTAATCTATAATAAATGAGAATAAATTCGTATAATAAATTTTATCATTCAAATTTTCATTACCTTAATTAGTTATTGATAGAATAATAAAAAAAGTAAAAGTAAATTACTAAGTTTAAAAATTGTTCATGTATAAAATATGTAACTTTTTTTTGAACGAAATATATAAAGAGGTAAATTATTGTGTTAATGTATAAAATATGTAACTAAAAAAATTTATAAAAATATATTACTAATTAAGTTTTTCATAAAGAGGTAAATTATTCATAAAAAATAGGTAAATATTTGATTCAAAAAGTAGGTAAATTGTTCATTCTAAAAAAAAGTAGGTAAATTATTCATAAAATAGTAGGTTAAAAAAATTAATATGTAAATTAGTCATAAAAAATACTAGGTAAATTGTTCATAAAAAAAAAAGTAGGTAAATTGTTCATAAAATAGTAGGTACGTACATTAAAAAAACTAATATGTAAATTAGTCGTATAAAGGACTAGGTAAATTATTCATGAAAAAGTAGGTAAATTATTATAAAAAAAAGTAGATAAATTGTTCATAAAAAAAGTAGGTAAATTAACAATAATACTGTAAAATATAGGCCGATATACATGAATGATTAATAGAGAACCATAGTAAAGAAAATATGTTGTTTATGATCGGTAACAAAATATCAACCAAACAACAATAGCAACAAAAAATAAATGGAAGATATAATACCTCACGACTATTAATTGGAACCAAAAGAATGAGGAAGACATACAAAATCTTGAGACTCTAAACTCTACGGTCACCGCACTGCATCTCCCTAATCCTCATTTCTTAAAATGAATTCTCATCTCCATTTTCTTAAGAAACAATGGTGAGAAAAATTGTTATGATTGTTTGTGAAAAGAAATTTAAATAAAATAGTAATATAGTGACAAAATATCAGGAAATCATTATTTGCCTTAAAGAATTCATGCAATATTGATTAGGTTAAAGGGAGAATCAAGATGCAAGATAGAGGGAGGAAAAAAAGTTCTTACCATTTTGAGTAGTCAATGATGGTTTAAAGTTGAAGATTAGGTTAAAGGGTATTGTTGACATCTTGAAATATAGAAGGTTGACTCATTGTTCTCAAAATGGAAAAAAGCTTAGTTGGCATATAGTCAAGGGATTAAATCCATCAATGAAAATTTACTTGGTTTTTAATTAAAATTTGAAAAGTGACAAGGAGTTTTATCTAATTTCTCCTTAGGTTTAAGCTAATATGTAGTTGCGCCATAATTAGGAGTTCTAAATTTCTAATGGTAAACTTAGGTAAGCCTAATTTTCGATCTTTGGCATTTTATTATCATCTCTGACTTTTCTTAATCCATATATATTTTTCCTATGAAACAGAGCAATGGATTCTGAGGGCACAGAGATTTTAAGTGCAGAAGTACCATGTCATGAACAAGAAGATGATGGAGTTGAAGTGATAAATGTTAGATTATGCCATCGTCATCAAAAAGAGACATTACCGATGGTTTATCCAAGTGAAATTCCTCTAGAGTTTAGGTCGATCAGCTTAGACAACGCTACACAGTCTTGATCGAAGTGAAATTATATACATCATTAATTTAGTGCCATGTTTCAACCGATTATACATTTAATGTCGAAATCTGGAAATAGATGTATGATGTATCCTTTAGATATTCATTATTTTGATTAGATGTATTTTTTTTTTGGCAAGATTATTTTGATAAGATGTTTTGAGACTTAGGTATGAATAAGATGAGCATCTATGTACTGAATGGTGTATGTCCTTAATTGGGTCCAAACCTAGTGATTGGTGTATGTCCCGTATGGCAATTAACGAGAGAGAGAGAGAGAGAGAGAGAGAGAGAGAGAGAGAGAGAGAGAGAGAGAGAGAGAGAGAGAGAGAGAGAGAGAGAGAGAGAGAGAGAGAGAGAGAGAGAGAGAGAGAGAGAGAGAGAGAGAGAGAGAGAGAGAGAGAGAGAGAGAGAGAGAGAGAGAGAAGCGCATTTCCTTTAT
This sequence comes from Rubus idaeus, assembly GCA_030142095.1. Taxonomy (NCBI): domain Eukaryota; kingdom Viridiplantae; phylum Streptophyta; class Magnoliopsida; order Rosales; family Rosaceae; genus Rubus; species Rubus idaeus. The sequence continues at coordinate 7,818,191 of CM057969.1, forward strand.
TTTTCAAGTTATCAAATAAAGAAAATTAGTGAAAAATATCAAATCTATAACTCCTATTAGATTTGGCATTGACAAACTTTGAGTTTTAAGTTTTAACTAAGATACTAGAGACAAATTTTATTCTTTAGATTTACTACCAACATAATTTATTAAGCATTAGATAATGGGCTAAGATTGCTATGTAACATTTGAGTTTTAACTTATGTTAGGGCTGCCACTTGGATTGGAAATTCCAATTCCATCCGATTCCGAACCGAAAATTTCCAAACTTTTTCCTATCCGAATGTAATCCAATTCCGAAATTTTCCGATTCGAAAATTCCGAAGTAAATTGGATTAGAATTGGAATAGATTGAAAATTTCCGAAACTTGTTCCGATCCGAATATTCTAATATTTACTAATTTGTTTATATATGTATTCATTTCTATAGTGTCTTTTTAATACTATTAATATATTATTATTTATGCCCCTATATTTATTAACTTTAGTGTCTTTTAGGTGCTTTTGTTTTTGTTTCAACTTCGATCCACATGGTCAACCACAATTATAAATGGTGATAAATAAGGGTTGATCACATTGATTAAATAACTTCTACTTTTATTACTCTTTTGTCTAATATTAAAATTGTAATATCTATAAAAATATGCAAAATGTCATGGATTACTTTGGAAACGTTTTAAAATTACGTTTATTAATTTGGAATTCCGAAGATTTCTAAAATAATATCAATTCCGAAAACTTCCAAAAAATTCCGAATATCCAAAAATTCTGAAAGTTCCGATCCAATCCGATCCAAATTTCTTTGGAATTGGAATAATATATTTAGTTCCGAAAGTTTTTGGATTGGAATTGGAACAGTCATATCCGATCTGATCCATCCGAGTGACATGCCTAACTTATGTACTAGAGACAAATTCTATTCTTCAAATAATGGGGCTAAGATTACTATTCTACCCTTAAACCTATAAATATATGCTACCACATAAAATTTGATGTGTCATCCACATAATATGTCAGGGGGTGTAGTGAGTGTATGTTAATGTCTAAAATATTTAGTGGAGTGTAGTGAGTGCTGGGATGTAGTGAAGCTCTATTTAGAGTGTGTTGACCGAAAAAGTAGTCAATTACGGATTTGTTTGAGATTGTTTTTCGAATACTCAAAAGTGCTTTTGAAATAATTAAAAAAATTAATAATAAATATATAAAAAATAAAAATATAAAAAATAAATTGTGTTTTGGGTGAGTTTTAGAAGTACTTGGAAATAATTTTGAGAAGCACTTGACAAATGCTTCCTTGTATAAAAGCGCTTTTACCAAATTTGAAAAGCATTTTTAGGCATTTCAAAAGAATTTCCAAACATGCTCTACATTAGGAGTCGTTGAAGTCTTTTTTTTGCGATAAATAAAAAATTAAAAAAGTTAGGGTTGACCCAAAAAAATCTTTATGTGTTCTAACTTCTAAGGCCCAACCCGCCCCAGTGTAAGCCTGCTCTAAATGGGCCAACTTAGCCCATTGACGAACCCTAGTTTTCATTGAGTACGTAGTGAGATTTATATATGTACATGACATAAAATGTGAAACAATTATTGTTAGTGTCTAAGTTGTAGTGAGTATAACGTTTAATGTGCAAGTAACATAAAACGTAAATATAATAACTTTTGTTTGTGTTCTTTTATAAGATAATGTTGATTTTTCTCTTGGTACCTAAAGGTCTTACATTTTAACGTGAAAAATAGATATAAATATCAAATTGTCTAACGGAGAAGAACTCCAAGTACCAAGTGTGTATTAACTTGGAACGCGCCTTTGTACCAAGTTTGAGTCGAGGATGAACCACAATAGCTATCTGATGTACTTATAACTGATGTAAAAATTCCAATTGCTTATTTTAATTTTTTTTTACTATGTAATAAATTATCTAAGTAACACTATGTCAATACGTGCCATAAAAAAGATTTCACCAAAAAATTTGAACAGAGCTTTCCCGGCCCGGCCCATTTACACTTATTTGGTGAAAGTACGGCTTAACATTTAACGACCGTTAGTTGCATTAAAAACTGACCCATGTTATTTGACAGAAAAAAAAATGACCCATGTTAAAGTCGGATCGAATCAAGATCCGTTTGGTCCACCCGATTAAGCTGAGGAGCCTTTATAAGCAACCAGTGTTCCCTCCAAAACAGAAAATGAATCCACTTTTTTTTTCTCTCAAAGTACGGCAATCATTTTTCTCTCTTCGCTAGCTCCCACTTCTCTCTCTGATCTAATCTGGAAGACGAAGTAGCTCTTCTTTAGCAAATCGACTGCAGAATCGATCAATCTAACTGAATATGACGATCAGTGCCACTCAAGCAGGTCAGTGTTCCAAGAATCTTTAGGTTTTTAATATTTCATTGTTAGAAAGTTAGGGCAAGAATTTACGATTCATGATTTCGTACAAGATCTGTGAAATTAATGCATGAAATCAAGGAATCGAGAGCGTAATTAATTAATTTTTAGTTTTCTCTCTATTAACTTCAATTTTGGAGTGCTGTGTTAGATTTTGAGATGATAATATGTGCTTATTCCTGTGAATTGGTTTAAATTTTGATTAGGTTTTTGACGAATTTGTGCCTATTTATGTGAATGTAGTGTAAGTAATTTCAAATTTGCATTGCTGTATTAACTTCAAATTTTGATTAGGTTTTTAACGAACCGGTGCCTATCAACTTAAAATTTGCAGTGCTGTATTAGGTTTCCGATTATCTGTACTTATTTCTGTGATTTAGCTTAAAATTTGATTATTTTTTGACTAATTTGTGCCTAGCTATGCGACTGGTTTAATTAGTAAGTAACGATTGTAGGCTTGTAGCTATGGTAGTCCTGATTCTGATTAGCTTTGGTCCAAATTAATCAGGCTTTCAAACTGTGATTAGTTGCAATTAGTTTGCAGTTTGTTAGGGGGATTCTTGTTTCTGATTCATGCATAATTAGGTCTATACTGTTTAAGATGTTGTGTATTTTCACAGTTAATGCCTCTTCTTATACCATTAATGCTATATTTTTCTTTTCTTTGTTTGTATCAAGAATTTGACTCTGTTGATTATTGGCATATCTAAATTAGTTATGAAGCCGATCACTTGTCCGATCACCAGCCAATTGATTCAATCACCCAAGTTCTCTCCCAACAATGGGGTAGGATTTAGAAACATATTGACATTTTGATTACAGTTACTTTTTTGTTAAACTTGTGGTTATTAATTTTCTCCCTTTTTTTTTCCTGGAATATAGGAATTTTCCCCATTTCTCACTGCATTTGAGGAACTTGATATACTAGGTACTTTTTACTTTCCAACTTACTTTCCAACTTGTGGTTACTAAAATGGTATTACAGTATTATTAATCTGTCATAAATTGGCCAGGATCTGGAGGCTTTGGTACTGTTGTTAGGTGTAGGAACCGGGCAGACAACTGTGAATATGCAATAAAAAAGGTTGAAATAGGAAATATCAAAGAATATGGTTTTCAAAAAGTTGTAAGGTAACTTATTAGACTTTTAGGTGTCATTTTTTATTTTGTTTGCTTCACTGAATCAGAGTTATTGATTCTTTTTTACCATTGTGATCCTTGGACAGAGAGATACAAATTTGGTCAGGACTAAATGATAACCGCAACATTGTCCGCTACCATACTGTATGTGATATGGTTTCAAGTTTTCATGGAACAAGATACTGATTCTTTAATTCTTTATTTTGGTCTGATGAAATATAAGTTGGTGTTTGTAAGGCCATTAATTCTTTCATTGAACCAGAAATCTAGGTAGAATCCCCAACTATACTCTGTTGTACTGTTCTATATAAGTTACCTTCACTTTTTTATACAGGGTTGGTTTGAATCGAGGCTTAATGGCATGAGGGAAGAGTTCTCAGATGGTACCTTGACCTCAGATGATAAGTTCCCTTGTTTGTATATCCAAATGGAGTTATGTGAAAGGTAAATTCTGCTCCAAAAGACATTTAGTTTTTTTTTTTTGAACAATAGACATTTAGTTGGATTTAACTTATTTGTTAGAACAGTTCATTGGAAGAAAAACTGGGTGAGGGAAAAATGGAAGAGAACGAATGTTGGGGCATTTTCGAGGAGATTGTGAACTGCCTGCAGTACATCCATACTAAAGGATTCATGCACGGGGATCTCTTTTGTCGCAATGTGTTCTTTAAGGAAAACAAAGTTAAGATTGGAGACTTCGGCCTTGGTAAGTTGAGTTGAGGTTTGGTTTGGTTTTAAACTTTTAATAGACAATCGATCTATATCTGGTTGCCAATGTTTTATCTTTTGTTTTTTTCTTATATGTAGCTCGTTATTTGGAAGAGGGGGGAGATATTGAAGAAGTGCATATCGATAATACCATAGATGAACCTATAATTGATCAACCACCAGAAAAAAAAGTGAGCGTGAAGTATGATATTTACTGTGCTGGAGTCATTTTGTTGTGTATGCTTTCATCGACAGTGAAAGATGAAGAACTGGATCCGTACATTACATGGGTAGAAGAGAAAACGTTTCCACCTACTTTGGAAGATGAATTGAAGAATTTTCTCTCGAGTCTTCTGCACACAGACCCAGCTATGAGGCCTTCTACTTCCGAGATGCTGCCTAAGATTGAGAACTTTTTAGTCAAGAGTCGGTGACTTGTATCTGGAGATTTCCTGAACCAGAGTCACTGTAAAGGACTGCTTCCAATGGCCTGCTTCTGTGGAATTCTACATTGAAACATTTTATAGCTTTATCAAGCCTCTTTTAAACTGCTGCAGCATCACTTGTGTGGTAATGAGTGTGGTAATGACAGTGACCATAAGCTTCTGCTGAAAACTGAAGTTGGATTTGGTAATAGTTTCCAGTATTACTTTCATTTCAGCTTATGATATATAGTACCTGATTCTTACTGTAATAGGTTCATTTCAGCTTATACCTAATCTGTTCAAAGATCGATAGGATATATGGGATGCTATATCTTAACAGTTTACTGGTTGGTTATTGAGAAATGTATAAAACAAGCGATATAGTAATTGATTCATTGTGAAGCATATATCAAAATGTAGAAAATGTGTTCTCTCTTTTTCTCTCCTCTCTTTCTTTCTTCTTCTTATTTACTCTTTTATTTGTCAATCTTTAGTAAAAGGATATTAAAAGAATTATTCAGAGCTTAATTTCTTTTAATCAAAATTCAAATTCTGCCTCTATTAGATACTTTTGCAGAACAAATGAAATTTAAAAGTCAAAATTGATCAATTGCAGTCGAACGGTCTAGGAATGATAACCATTTCGGGATAATAACAAGAAAAATGAGAGAGATGAAAATTTCTTCCCTTGATTCTGGGACAATTGCAACAAGTTAACTGCATTGACTAGAACACTTGCATTCCTTTTTGTTTATAGTCTCTTTTTTGGGTCACTTGAAAGTGGCAATAGAACATCTCTCTTATATGTGAGACTGAAAATAATATTTATAAAGTAACTTGGAGCTTCAATTCATGGTTATTTCCTCAAACACTATGTTTGTAATCATTATTTGGCAACATTACAAAATCAGAAGTAACAAGGACCGGCCTGCTCGAATTGATCTATACAAGAGAATCTGTAGTCTCGAACCTTAGCAGTCTCCCACTTCATGTGCTTGTATAAACACCAATATGGAAGACTTGGTTTAATCTTCATATCAAACATATCAGCTTGTACAAACTCCAGGCAGATTTGGTACCAATGACTATTCATTTCCTTCTATACACATTGTTGCTTGCAGCATCTTTGTTCTATCTTACCATGGCCAAGAGAGGAAGGTATGTATATATATATATATATATATATATATACGTACAAAAAATGTGATCAATCTGCATAGAAGAACTGTGTATTAATCAATTTACTGAGGGAAATGTATATCTTTATGTGTAGGTTCACATTGTATATATGGGAGAGCGGCCCCATAGAGATTTTTCTACTCAATCCACACACCATTCAGTGCTAGAAGGTGTACTTGGAATCAACAGCGCAAGTATATCTCATATGTAACTATAAATATCCAAGAATTTTTCCGGATCGTTGTAATGATCGAAGTGCAAACATACCTGTTTCAGGAATCCAATTGCAACAATTCTTGTTGCGGAGACAGGCAAGGATATCATGGCAACTATTGTTGTGTCATTTTCTTCTAGAGGACCCAACCCGGATATCCTCAAGGTGACGAAAATGTGAAACTTCAAGAAACTCACTAAGACTTTCCTTACAAATATGTTCTGAAAACAGCCTGATCTCATGGCCCCCGGTGTTGACATACTTGCTGCTTGGTCTCCTGTGACACCACCTTCCATTTACGAAGATGACACCAGGAGTGTCGAATATAATATTAGCTCCGGGACATCCATGTCCTTCCCTCATGGCTCATGCTAGTGGTGCCGCTGCTTATGTCAAGGCTGCACATCCTAACCGGTCTTCTGCTGCAATCAAATCGGCCCTCATGACCACAGGTATGAACAGACATTACTCTTGTTTTCATTTTTAACTCAGATGACAGAATGAGATAGGAAATGGTTATAGCTGGGTGCTTTTTCCCCCATGAAGAGCTCATGTCCTGGACTCAAGGAAGCACAAAAACCTCGAATTCCTCTATGGGTCTGGTCACATTAACCCTCTGAAAGCAGTAGAACCTGGGCTCGTCTTTGATGCACACGTAGCAGACTACGTACATGTCCTTTGCAAACAGGGTTACAATACCACCACTCTGAAGCTTATCACGGGTGACAACAGCAGTACCTGTGGCAGGACAAAGCCAGGAAGAGCTTGGGATCTTAACTATCCATCGTTCTTCCTTGCAGTTGAAGATGGCCAGAATATCAACACCGTCTTTACCAGAACAGTCACCAATGTGGGATAACCAAACTCAACCTATTCTATCAAGGCACACACACCCTTATCAGGTGTCTCTGTAAAACCATCAACCATTTCTTTCTCTTATGTTGGTGAGAAGAAGTCCTTCACCGTGAAGGTAACTGTTCCGCCTATTGCGCAACAGCCCATCATGTCTGGTGCAATAGTATTGACTGATGGGATCCACCTGGTGAGAAGCCCTCTTGTTATCTACACAATCCTCCCCCGTGCTGCGTATTCCAAGTCCATACCTGAGAAAAAACCATGCTTCAAAGGCTCTTCCTTGTATCACAGAAATGGGATCTCCGGACACAACTAACTCCTAACTCCCAACTCCCAACTCCATCCAACGTTTTAGTTCATTGAAACATAACTGCAAATAACTCGGCCGAGTGCAATTGAATACCATTTCACTCTGTACCATCTCTAGATGATTTCTCTTTCGCAGCTGTATCTGAACTTAACAAAGACATGTAATTTTACACCATCTCTCCAACTTTGAAACAAATTTCTATTCCCCGTTCTTTTTGACACATTGAAAATTTAGAAGAACCAAGGACACTTGACATTATATCATAGCTTAATTAGAAAGATGAAAAGCGCTCTGCAGTCGATAAATTTTACGGCCTAGCAAGTTCTGGCTTTCATGAAAACAATCGAGTTCTGTAGTCTATGACTCCATATTATCAGTGGCAACATCTACTTGAAACATTCCACTTATTACACTAATTAGCAGAATCAAAGGACTAAATATGGCTCATCAAATTTAAATTACTAAAATCCATACTTACAGAAAGATTCCAACTTTATAAATCACTTCCAACTAGTTTATTAACTGATCGATCAAGTTATTTCAAATGAAACAAATTTTTTTGTTACATATTTCGAATCAAATACAAATAAGGCAGATATGCATGCCAGCTGAGAGGAACTGTATGGTGGAGAGAACACATTAACCCACACGAACACTGAATTCAATTACTAGCAACAAGGAAACCGAAAAATTCACACCTAAGTAGTCTTTTGATTTGGCTTGAACACATTCTTGATGAGAGACTCCTTGATGGACAAGAGTTCAGGGAACTCTTTCTTCAATTTTGTTGCATCAAGCTCATTGTTGCTCCTAGGAGCGATGATCACCTTTGCCTGCTCCTCAAGATTGAAGTTCTTCCAAGTAAAGCTGGGGTCAATGTATTCCTTGTACATCTCCAAGATCTCATTGTGGCTGACCACTCCGGGGTTTGTGAAGTTCCAGATTCCGGTGAGATTTCTCTTTGCCATCTCAACCGAAATGGGAAGGAGTTCATCCAAGATCGTCATGGAGTTTGGAATGTCGACTACTTTATCATATCGAGTTATCTTGGTGATGAAGTTTCGTGGGTTCTGCAAGTCGGATGAAATGGGCATTCTAACACGCAGAGTACAAACATTCTCGTAATTCTTGAGCAGATCTTCCACCTTCCAAGAAAAATCAAGCAGCCAAGATTAGTAAACTGACATCTTTTATGCATTCTTGAGGTATAATCAATCAACATACAAATCATAAACAGAGATAGGGTGCTATTTGACCCTAATGTGATCTAAAGTCATCAAATTTAACTTTGACCAATTACATGAATAATTACTATGAACACAAAGAAAGAGAATTTTAACTGTGTAACCATAAAAAAGAGAATTTTTAACTGCATGTTTAATGGCTTTGAATTCAGAGATTGGTTATTAAATTTTAAAGAACAAACACTAACATTGCAGATCCAAGAATAAAATTTATAGATCTAAACATAGTTTTCATACCAAAAATGAGATCTTTGAAAATTAAGAAAAGAAATAGCTAAAACAGGAAAAGGAATGGTAAATTGGTAATGTGATGTACTGCACTAATGCTTTTGGCAAAAAAAAAAAAAAAAAAGAAGCACTAGTGCTCACCATGGCCTTGGTCTTGGAATAGAAAGATCCGATAAAGTTGGGGGTATCCTCCTCCTTGAACCCGACACCCGACCCGAGCGGGTGAGCGGCGTCGTACTCGAAAATGCAGCCGGTGGCGTAGTTAATGAGCACGAGGCCGCGGTCCCTGCAGAGGTCGGCGAGGGTCAAGGTCCCTACCACGTTGGTCCGGATGGTCTCGACCTTATGCGATTCGCACCAGTCGACGTTGGGGCGGCCGGTGACGCCGGCGGCGTTGAAGACGTGGGTGGGCTTGACGGCGGCGATGTCGGCTTCGAGGGAGCCGCGGTTCTCGAGGCGGCCGGAGCCGTACTCGAAGCTAATGCTCTGGGCCTGGCATATCTTGCCGAGAAGGCCGCCAATCCAGCCCGTCTTGCCGTAGATCAGAAACTTGAGCTGCCGGTCGGCCGCGGCCGTTGCACCGTTGGCTGGAAAACCCATGAGTGTGTGAGTGAGATTTGGATCTAAAAATGAAGGTGAATGGGTGGTGGGTCTGTGTTGTGTTGTGAGAGAGAGAGATAGATAGAGAGAGAAATGAAGTGAGGGAGGTGGGTTTCCCTTCTATATATACATTACAAATTACATGAAAGACGGAGTGGACGGAGCTAAATGCTACTGCTTCGGACACAGATGGGGTATCTATTATTCAGTGTCTGATACACACACACACACAAGTTGGGTTACCATGACACTCACCTCACCACCCCTACCATGGACTCTACCCTTCTTATTATTATTTTATTCTATAAAATAAAAATAGAGTAGACACTCGTCGGGAAAGGTTGTGCCCTAATATAATTTTTTTTTCTCTTTTGAAATTGTAGAAAATTGAAAGATCAAAAACTTGGATTTTAATTTGGGTGTCTTAAAATCGAGATTTTAACTAATGAATATTGAGCGTTTGAAATCATTTCCATGAATCATGCCGAACTGAATTTTCTTTTTTTGCTATAGCACATAGATTTTTTATGTTTCAAAATTTTAGTGGATTTTCAAGCACAAGTGCCGAGAATGATGTTAGATTCTTAAGGCAACAAACTGCACTAACGCTCAAAAGCCTAATGCTATTATTATAATTACAAAAAAAAATTCAAATAGTGTGACTTCTTCGGAAAAGTTTGTGCTCTAATTTAGTTTTTTCTTTTTGTTTTTGAAAATTGAAGAAAATAGAAAAGAAAAAAAACAAAACAAAAGATTGGAATCAGATTAGGGAAACAACGTATATCTGTGGAAAACTTGGATTTAGAATATTAGAAAAACAGTCGGTGCCTTTTGTATCTTTATTTCTAGAAACCATATATTCTTGTAAAATATTTTAGTTGCAGAGGATCGATCAGGATCCATGTGAACATATTCTTATTAAAACAAATGCATCGTGGAGATTGCGTGCAACTGTGTAAGCAAGCTTCATCTCTACATGTTCTAATTTTTTTTGTTTTTCTTCTATTTTAATTTCTATGCCTCTTTCACTTTTTTTTCTTTCTTTTCTATACTTCCCTTTTCTTTATTCTTATCCCCCAATCAGAGCATTAATCCCCAGATCCAAACCCTTTTCGATGCATAATATAAATCTCCCATAAACCCTTAAGGAGATTTTTAGTGATGGTTAGTATGATCATGTGGAAGAATGAGTATGATAGTTGATGCACATGCAGAACACTATAAAAAAAAAAACACTGTATGATAGTGAACTGGGATGCGAATCCCACCTATCCAAAAGAATGGGTGGCTTGAGGAAGAGCACACCTTTAGAAATGAATCGTGCGACTGTGAGTGACAACATAGAAAGGGAAGTTTGTAGTTCCTGTGATCACAATTTACTCATCATAATATTAAGTTCAAGTATAGTGTTTTTTTCTTTTCTTTTCTTTTTACACATGGGTTAGATTTTTGTTGTCCTCCAACCCTACTTATTTATTTTTTATTTAAAAAAAAATTAGATTCTCTTTCAAAAAAAAAAAAATTCATGAGTCGAGTGACGATGCTGGTGACAAAGAAATTGAAAATGAAAGAGAGACTAGAGTAAATGCCAACAATGCAGCATTCAAAACAAGAAAATCTTTAGGCAAATCTTATATTCGCAGATCATAAAATTTATTTCCAAAATTGATGTCCACAAGTCAAACCAACTATCTACCAACTATATTCTGCCACAATGGATGTGAGGGATACATTATAGGTTCAAACTCTGCTTTTGATGTAAAAGAAAAAATGAACAAGTTGATGTGTAATTGGATCAAGCCTTGTTCTTTATTTGTATGATCTAAAACTGTATGGGAGTTGTTTAACTGGATCAGATGGTGAGATTTTCTTGGATGGCTTTAAAATCCCCCAGTATGTTGCCACCAACATCTGGAAACGTTTCACAGCCTGGAAGATGCTTCACCTTGCCCGTTTGATCAACTTCAACTGGATATTTCAGCAGGTGGCCCTTCATTTCTGTAATCTCATCAGCGACATATTGCCTCCAGTTCTGCTCACTCAATGACCTTACCCGTTGCACACATTCGAGACTCTCTGGTTGCTTGAAACATTCTTCAAGAAAACCAATATGCTCTGCCCAAAGTGATGTTCTATATCCATATATCTGCAATCACACATATTCATAGCAAATTATTGCAAATTTTTTCTTGTTGCATATCGTTTAACGTAAATGGATGACCTGTTTCACCTTATAATGAAATGGAAATTGCCTCTGCATAATTGATGAACACTGGAAATTCAAAAATGATATTCAAGTCTATCTTTAGGGTGGTACTGAAAAATGCATTACAACATTAAATCAAACTATTGGTGTATTAAACTAAAAAGTTCGCCAAAAATCAAATTCATTCTAATACCTTGAACCATAGCTAGAAATCTATGAACCAAAATACATCTAAGCAACCTTGCAACTTATAATGCCACTGGACACAAATTCAGAATTAGTTTCAATGAAATTACCTGAAATTCATTTGCAAGTTTTAAGCATGGCACATCATTTTAACGTGCACTAGAAACTTCTCCCAGACTTCAGAAATTTGATGAATGATGTACAATACATAAAAGCACTAGTAAGTAGTAACTTTTAGCAATATAAATACTGAAAGTTTTAACTTCAGGCTTACCTGTCCATGTGGACTAGAGAGTTTCCTTGCCCAGGTATGATGAGGCTGATATGCCCCCATTGCTATTTCGGTATCTCGTGTACCTTCCATGGATCGCTGATTGATATTTGCAGATCCCAATATAACATATTCATCATCCACTATCATTCCTTTAGAATGAACATAAATCATAAAGCGCCGATTCTTCCGAGTGAGTGCCTGGGTTTCCAAAACCAGCAGAAACAATTTAGAGTATATTGGAAACCAGAGCTTCGGGATGAGAAAAAACTAAAAATCTACTTCAGACTCGAGAGAAATGTAAGGGAGATACTTGAGGAGTGTTTGCTTCTTTTTTGTTTGCTTCAGTTGATTTTTTTGCAGCAGCATTGTCTTCACCACTTGGTTTCTCACGATTCCCAAGGCAAAAGAAATTCAAATAGTCTTGCGGACGATACCTATTGTCAAGTCCAACCTCCCTTAGAGCTTTGTAAATCATTTCATACATCATTTGCATTGTTTTATGCTGCAGTAACAAAGAAAGAACACCAGGTGAAAAACATGCAGCAATAAACTTATAAATTGTGCCACATTATTATTCTGTTCGGCAGCTATTACATCTGAACAATAATGAATCCAAATTGCCAGAAACTAAAATTTGGATTTGTTTAAGATAAGTTGAACTAAATTTGGATTTGACACTTTACGAGGACAAGAAGAGGTTCATTTGTACAGCATTCTCAAGAGTTTTAAAAATCCCAAAAGCTGTGTATGACATGATGAACTCTAAAAAGTCTCAAGGCGACAACAATTCATTAAATCTACAATCAAATTTAAATGGTAACTAGATTTACCTGCCAAAAGAGAATTCGTTGAAGAGGAGTGCTTGTAGGAACACCTTCCGGCCACATAGGGATAACAATATATACAGAAAACCTCTCGTTTGCTTTGATTTTATTTACAATTTTGAGAGCAATTTCCATTGGTATTAAATTGTTTGCACCTTGCAGATAAAGGCATTATCACCATTATTAGTACGACGATAAATCAGTTGGAAAGACAATATAATTAGGATTTAACAAATAATGCAAATACATAGCATCTTCTAGTCATCAAGGATTTGTCATTTGTCTATTCTTCAAAATTATACAGAGCTAATTACATTTTTTTTCTAGAGTGTCGATCAATATAATTTAATTCCTTGAACGCTGAAAGGTAGGTTCAATAATTGATAAATATGTGAATTAACTTGCGTTGAAATAAGGTGAATAATAAGCACTTATGAAACACTCCTTAATCTGACAAAAAGGATAAATCCCAGGTTTGGAACACGCAATAGTCTTGTGGTAATTTTATTTATTAATAAAACAAAAAAATTTGATTGCAAACAAACAAGTCCTTGAAACTGAACATCTTACTGTAATTTCTAAAAGTTTATGCATTGTTTTGAAAACAACGTAGAAATCAACTGTCTCCTTGTAGTATTTTCCATTTTTTCCTTCTTGGAACAGTACACCCAAGATGACCACAACATGAAGCAATTAGGGAAACAAAAAATTGCGCTCAACATATAAGATTCCACAATCATATTCAGAATATAACTAAAATGACAATGCTTCTGACCACCAAGCCTAGTTATCTTGAGACTGACCACCCCTCTTACAATTTGGTTAGTTAAAATAGAAAGTACAATCTCATCTGAAAATGTCTATAATCACATCTAAAACATATAGCATAAAAGACTCTATGAGCAACCCTAAACTCATCAATACTTGGATCATACTGATTTTGACTAAGATTGTAGTAAAGCTAAACATGTTAAATCACAAGTCAAGCAATTGAAAATATGACAAAACCACCAACTATAAGCAGTTTATCATATGAAATGTAACCAGGTGAACATATAACACAATTGGCTCCACAAAAAGCATATAGGCTAACTAGTAAGAAAGAGAAGGGGAATAGTATTTTATTTCTCAGTTTCCTGCTACAAATGTTTCTCACCTAAATCATTGTATAAGGTCCAATTATATGATGACCCAACGAAATACTGGTTCTCTATGTAAATGAAATGTTGAGCCGCGCGGATTGCTTTGACATATGCTGCATGTATACTCATGTCTATCAACACATGTTTTCCACAGACCAGGTTCTGTTGCCGTAGATAGACATATGGTGAACCATCAGTGATAAATATGTGAGATAAGAGCATAGTGCAAAGAAGTTAAGACTTAAGTTTCTCTTACCATGCGTGTAGCATCTTTTGAGTCTTCTGGAAATCCTCTCACAGAATTGGAATCAATTGAACGGAAAACCTTCAATTGTTCAGAAATGGTTAACACTATACCATGCATGTAAAAGTCATTTAATAATAATTATTATTATTACTATAATTAATAATAATAATAATATTATTATTATTATTATTAATTATAATAACTCAGAAACTAGCTGATTGGCATCCGATATACCTGAACATCCCAAGCTTCCAGATCGTCCTCACTCAGTTGAGGAAGCTCTGTCATCCCCATAATTTCAGGGATTCTCTCAATCTTGAGTAATGCATCATCATGCAATGTTTTTAGTTTCTGAATCCCACGTGGTTTTGAAGCTTTTAACCAACGCTCCTGAAAATTGGTGAGGATATCATATGCTGCTGGACCCTCAATTTTACTGTGCAAATCATGCCATGGCTGCCTTGGACAACCAACAAGGCGGTCCTATTTGTGTTAAAAAAACAGACGGGTTAAAGGGTGAAACAGGAAAACAACTACATTATGATACTTATAATTTTGGAAATCTAATCATCCAGGTCATCCTCATCTTTCCATGAGAACACTGCTAATCAGCTAGTAAACCAATAACAAAAATAAAGTAGATGGAATGCAAAATTATTAGACATTTTTAAGGAAGAGTGGTCAATGGCCGGTGTAATCCACTAAATCCTAGCAAGTATTATCCTTCATGTTATAGATGGCTTATAAACTATCAATATTGTATTTTGTGAATATCATTTAGTGATGTACTAATCTTTGAGTAGCTAATTCAATGAATTACAAGCTATATTTAGCAGTTAAACCTGGAAAATATTTAGCTGCCTTTGTGTTTTGTCACAGATAACATTTTCTAGCCACTATTTATTACAGTAATACATGAGTCTTCTCATAGAAGACTGCGTAAACAAGAAAACACACTACCCAACAGCAAAGTAGATAATTATACAAAGTTTACCGAAAAAGTAGGGTTACGATTGTCTTCCTTATGGACTGTCTGTAAAGTCCTAAAAATAGGATGCTCTGGAGTATCGTAGCGTCCCAGGCACAAATCAAGACCTCCAACAAATGCAATGATCTTTCTTTTAGAATGACCTCCATCAGCATCAACGAGCACTGTTTTCTGATGGTGGGTATAGATAGTTCCGACTTCCTGTAACCATATACAAAAATGGAGAGGTCCAAAGCAAGCATTATTCAGAAAACTATACATGAAAATACATACAAAGAAATGTGACAGACAATTAAGCAACTGATGAGTTTCTTCTGAAGTGAACAGCACATGAAAACATAAATCAAATCTGAGTTGTGTAAAATATATGTGCCCATAGTTTCAAAGAAGACATCAGAATTCTCGGACTAGTGAAAAAGAAAAAAAAATTAGCAGATTTTAGCAAGAAAACAAATTGCACAGTGGCATACATCATTCACAGACATTTGAAATAAGCGTAAAGCTCAGGAATATTAAATGTCGATTCATGTTTCTTAATTCAAGAATACTATCAACATGTCAAGAAACCTCAAAAGCAAACACTCTTCCTAGTCCTCCAGAAGCTTGCAGGAGTTCCTTAAACCCAAAAATATATATATATATAATAATAATAATAATAATAATAATAATAATAATAAAAAAAATAATAATAATAATAATAATTTGCAGGAGTAACTTTTATCCCTGGAATGAATCAAGACCATCGAGAAAAATCGCCTCTTTAAACCAGTATCTTTAATAGATGAGGGAGACACATATGTTGGCATATGTCCGTCTGTTGGGATATGTAAATCAAATACAATTGCTCCCAAAGGGTCACCTAATATCCCTTACATTGGACTTCACATTAGATGATGTGGGACAATCATATTCGATTCACATATCCAAACAAATTGTTTACGATCCACATATCCTACAAGACCCGAACTTAGAGAACTTTGGACTTTCAATATTTCACTTGATTTTCTTTTCTTTTTTTCAGATACTAGGATTATTTATTACTGTAGTAAAGTAAATAGATAAGTAAATGAAAAATTCCACCACCGTAAGCTAAAAAGTACAAACAAACAAGGACATTCTGTCGAACCTGCTTTTTGACCCAGCTACCCTTTCCAGCTGATCGAGGGCAAAGTAGCACTTGGACTGAAGAGTGCTTGAAGAAACGGCGAGTTTCCTCATCAAAGGTTTGCATGATTCCATCCTACATATTATACAGTCAATCAACATCTAGTGAAAAAACAAAATATCGAATGGCCAATTTGAGCAGGTGAGAACTACTGAATTTTATGAGAAGAAATACTGAATTGACAAACGAATACTAAAATGGATAAAGAAAATATTAATCTTCTCGAGTATTGATTTAAGTTAAACGCAGGATCAGCCAAATGAAGCACATAGCCTTTGTGTACAAGGAAAAAAAACAGAGATCAATATGACAATGACAAAGAACGAAGGGAAATATGGCTGCAAAACAAAAGCAATTTTGTACATACACCTCACTTTGAGTTACTTCTGCTATAACATTTTTCGAAAATTAGCCAAGTGCTTCACCTTTATGATGTTTGTCAAAAGCAAAACAAAAAAAAACCATGGTATCTATGGAATTTGATAACCTTTACGTCTAATAAAGCAAAGTTTGGAAGTACAATAAAGCATAACACTTCATAAAACATCAGGTGGAATATCACCTATTCTCTGCTTATTTTCAGCTAAATACAGGAATGTTTTCCCATAGCTAAACGTAGCGATCAGCATTATTGGACGCTAAAAATAGGGATATATCAGATATGCAAAGGCATTTTGAGAGATTCAATATTGAGCCAAATATAACTTGTTCATTAAAAGCATAAAACTCAAGAAGCAAGATAAAATAACTTTGACACTTCAACCCAAAGTATGTTATAGTGCAGAAGTATCACCATATTAATATATTCTAATCTCCTTACGGCTCACCGTTTTATATCCCATAATACTCCTTGAAGTTGGATCATCCCAAACAAGAAGCAGCACTCTCACACCTTCCTGTGACTTGTTCTTAAGAAGATCGCCTAACATGCAATCTGTTGTACCATTGTCCCGGATCAACCTTACTTTGTGGTACACTGACCACCCCACAATGTATATCAAACGACGGGCCTGACTTATTGCATCAAATATGTCTTGCCAACAACTCCCATGCACATACTCAACATCGTTGTCAAGCTTGATACTTGGAAGGCAACCATCAGGAACATGGGCATCCTGATACAGAGTAACTTTACCACCTTTCCTAAGAGGAAAGTAAGTACCAGGGACCCCTTGATGATCAGGATCTGAACCTACTCCATTATTATAAAAGGTCAATTTTTCAATAGGGATATACTGAATTGACAAACTCAAAACAGCTCCAGGCTTACATGGCTTCCCATTGGAATTAAGGATTGGAAAGGTTCCCTCAACTTTCATGCCAGAGTATAATTGTTCAACTGGGATTCCTACGACACCTATGAGCTGGGAACCCACAACATCACTATCTTTCACAACAAAATACACTTCTGAAGCAGAGTGCGCAACCGGAACATCAAAATGTTGCTCCCAAACAGGGTTCTCACTATTACTAATCACAAAAGTCCTCCCAACAACAGCACCTGAAACTGATACCGTGACGTATGGATCACTGGTTATCTTGTTGCTACCTGTCCCAGGCAATTTTGCAATCATATCCCCAATAGTCTTGTGAAAAGCATCCATGTTAGGAAGGTTTTTGGCTTCTTTGACCAATATAACTAAGTTCCCATGTAAGAGCAGAAGCTTCAGAGATCCACTAGCTTTCTGAAATGGCACAACTAGTTGACCCTGGATATGTCCTGAGCCTCCAAATGACAACGATTCAGTATAGGAAGGAGTAGCCATACAGGAATACCGGTCACCTCTCCAGAGATTTGGGTTTGATGAAATCGCCTTCTCTAATCAAACACAAGTAAACTCCAACACTGAATGAACAGATAAATCAAACAACTAGATAGACATCCAAAAACCAAAACCCAATAACTAAATTTGGGGTCTTTGTAAATACCCAATTCACATAGACCCCCAAAGTTTCTTGTTGCTCAACACCAAGGTAAGTATGGATTGATGGAAAGGAAAAGTAGCCAACTGCGGTATAATGATCTGGTGAAATACTGGAGAACCACAAGGGTTTAACCAAATTCAATAAGAATATGATGGGTATTGAATAAGTAAAAGAGGGTAGGCTTGAAACTATGAAAATATTGAAGGAAAGAGAAAGAACATTAAGGTAGCCGGCGTTGAATTGGAATGAGAAGGAAGAACAAGAAGAACAAGAATCAGACTTTGCCATTATTGAAAGCAATTAGTGGACCCTATTGAATATCCAAAATAAAAAACAATAAGAGGCAGAGAAGCAATCAGATGCTTTGTTTACTTGGAAGGTTCCATCAGTCGCATAGATTTTTCTCTGGCTTTCTTCTCCGTCAACGCTTCGGCAAGAGTCCACTGTCAATTCCAAGGAGGGAGGCAAAGAATTCATGTAACCGGAGTCTGTACTATTGGGCCTTAATCTAGCCCACAGCCTTTATCATGGAGTTATTTTAAATTGATAAGGTAAATAAAATTTAAATCAAAATTTGAGAGGGCAACATTGGTTTTGTCATATTTGAAATATTAACATAGATTTTAAAAAATAAATTATTATATGTGATATGACATGACACATAGGATTGAGGCCTCCACATCTTAGGCTTTAATGAGGCCCCCTAACATTGCCCTATTTATATTTGCAAAATCATGCATGGGTGGTTGATCGATGTTAGTTATGCATGAAGACCGACGTTTCTTGACCAATACTATTAATGTAACAATGTTTTAGATATGCACTCAAAGGAAAAATCTGACACGTACATCTCTGCACACTATACAGCCTGTATTTTTGAAATGCAATTGTATTTTTGAATTGTAATTGTTGCTCAAAAAAGTAAAACTTAGGACAAATAAATATAAAATTGTTAATTTCACTTTTTGAACAAAAATTAATTGCAATTAAAAAATGCAATTGCATAGCTGCATGTTAGACATACCCAAAGTAAGAAGCATATTTACGTGCATACATGTATTTGCTACATCATTAAGCTTGTGACATGATCAAGGTGTAGTAGATTGTATTGTATTTGCTACATGTATTGCTCCTTTAACCTTGTAGCAATCTAGCAGCAGCAAATCCCATACCATAATTTCCGAGTCTTTACCACGATAACCGGTGAATTTTCCGTTCATCATCTCGTTGTTCAGCAAAGCAAGTACGTACGCTTCCATTTACTTAGAAATCAAAATAGCCCAAAGAGAAGAAGCTAGCTAGCTATAACGGGAGAGACTCACTACACTACTCATTGAGGCACTGCACCACCTCATTCATGCTATAACTTGCACTAGTACAACTCAGGCCAATTTTCAAAACCCGACCCGCTTCCTCCCAGTTAACCCGGTCTCCCATTTTCTCATCCACAACCTTCACCACCTCTCCCTTCTCATGCATTTCCCCTACAAACCCTAAAAGACCCTCCTCTTCATTCCCAATCGCCTTTTCTTTCTCTTTTCTACCAGTTACAATTTCCAAAACCAACATCCCGAACCCGAACACATCTGCCCTCATGCTGGAAACCGGGTCGTCCCGAGCCGACTCGCCCGAAAGGAATCCGAACCCGTAATCTCCCAGAACGGCCCGGTAATTGACGTCGAGGAAGATACTGGTTGTGCTTAAGTTTCCGTGAGCTAGTTGTTTGGAGTGGAGGAAACTTAGAGCCACTGCTATGTCTTTAATGAGCTTGAATCGCCATGTCCATGGGAGTGTTCCAAGCCCAAACAGCCATCGGTCCAAGCTTCCGTTCCGGTAATGGTCATAGACGATCATGCTCTCTCGGCTGTCACAACACCACCCTCGTATGTTCGGTAGACTTGGATGAGCTACCACCTATTGATATTTCTATCATTAATCTCTCAACGTTTGTACTCAATATTTCATGCAAGTACGAAATATAAAGGAAAGTGACTGATCATATAAAGGAGCACTTGGTTCAAGTATTACCCGAGTTATTTCACCGATTCTTTTCAGAACTCGGGCCCAATCGAAGTGCGACGAACCCAGAAACTGAGTTGAGAACCGCTTCACAGCAACATGACACCCATTAGGTGAGCGTTCCTCTATACAAAACACCCCTAGCATCACTTGCCAATACATGAACACTGCTGAAACGTTGCGTTGCACTGTAAAGCTCTGAATATGTAAACTTGCCAGGTCTGCTTGGCAGCATGGGCCTTTTTCTTCTCTCAAGGAATCTTGAAAAAGCCTCCTCCGAGCTCCTCTTGGTTCTCTGATTGCTGAAGTAAAAACTAAGCAAAGCCAAACTACACAATGCCAATAAAGTCACAAAGACCAAGAAGCTGCTTGGTGGCTCCCTTTGGCCTGTTTTTGAATACTTGGAGACCTGGTGTTTTATCTTTCTGTGACAAATTTTGGTCGTTGGGATTGGAAGAGAAGCTGGAACCGTAGACGAAAAGTTCCATGAGAATATATTGTGGATTTGGGATGAGTCTCCGGTGGAAGCAGAGAACCCAATAAACATGTATTCTTCAAGAAAAGGAGAGAGATTTAAAGGTGAAGATAATAGGGGTTGTGAGGGAATAGGGTCGCCGTCTATCCCCAGATGGACGGTGATCCACCTAAGATATCCATCGTAAGTGATCCAAGCTCGGTGGACAACTGTGTGATTATGGAGAGAAACACTAGCCTCGGATGAATTCGCGGTTTTGAAGGAAACAATGGTTCCTAGGTTGATCCCAATGTGATCGTCGTTGGGATCACCAAACTGTGGGTCGTGGCTAGTGTCAAACTCGACTGCAAAGACCTTGTAATGGTTACATGCATTGTTGACGATACCGAGCCACGGGCCTGGTTTTCCAATGGTGAATTCATCCGGGACGATGACAAAGGCTAGGCCATTGCCACCGCGATTTGTGGTGGAGTTGGTAAATTGGAAAGAGAAGGTTGTCTGGAAAGAAGCTGGGGTTAGAGTCAATGGATCATATAGGCGTATATGAGAAGAATAGAGAGCTCTGCCTACTTGGTATGTTTGGGGTTCAACTTCTAATTGGGGAGATGCATGGGGAATTTGAACCACACCCTTGTCTTCTGAGATTCTTGCATTTCCAATGCATTTCAATTCAGGATTACTTGAGTGAAAATTAGGGAAGTGAAGGTTCTTGGTAACATTAGTTGAAGGTCGTTTTTGGTGGTGTTTGAAGGAGATTTTATGTGCTTGAAGTTGGGATTCTTGTTGTTCAAGAAATGTGATTGAAATGATTAACAACATCCACCATAAGCATGGTACGGCATCCATTGGATCGATGTTGGGGAACCTCAGTTTGATACTTGTCCTATATATAGTGCATACTTGAGTGCCTTTTCTCTGGCCAAAGAAAAGTTAAGACATTATTGATTGAGATAATGGTTGTTTTAGTTTTTTTTTTTTTTTGATGAAAGATGGTTGTTTTAGTTTTGAGTTCCATACTTCTATCCTTAAACTTTTTCTCACCAACAAAAGAACATAGCATCACCATGCATGCCACCTCGTTTCTTTTATGTGATTCGCCATTCAAGTAAGACGAATGGTCTCACGTTCTCTTAATCTATTAGAATATTAGATGCATCTCACTTCCTAAAACTTAAAAGATTCAAAGATGTGGTCATTAATTTCATGGTGGTCTCTACTTTCCTCAATGGTGGGTGTGGCACCCGCAAAAATTTGGGAAACTCCGCGCCCATTAACATTAGGATGAGTAAAGGTGATTGCTCATTAGACTAATTTCGTTGTAATTAATTAAGAAAAAAATATGTTGGATGAATTATCTTGAAAAAATTAAAATAACTAAAGTGCATATTTCTTTATTGTGCCTCGAGAAGAAAGAAAATTTCTTACTCCACCACTTATCCCATCTGCTTTTTACAAAGGATGGACTCGATCATCGACATAGTTTTTTTCCACCTGGTACATGATTTTTAAAATGTTTTTTAGGTCATCTTAATATAATAAAAGAAGAGAGAAAGGGCAGTCACATTAATTAATTCCAATTACATTTTAGCTAATCTTGTTATTGTCTAGGTGACCGAAAGTTCTATAGATTGGGGTCCTCCCTAATTCTTAAACCAAAAGCCCACCCCTTAATGCACGCCGTTAGATCGATGGGAGTACGGGTACTAGGGAGTACCGTAGACAACCACCAAGGTGATGAGTGCCTGGCGCCGCCGGCGGAGCCACTCTTAGGCCTAAGAGCTTCTGCCACCGTATGCTAAAAACCCAAATATGGGATATGTGAAGCTCCCACCGTAAGCCATTACACACTTTTCCAAAAAGTTTTTTAGCTTATCAGCATTTGTTAAGCCAAATTTGGCATTCGTTTTCCGTAAGCCAAATTCTTATTATATTATTTGTTTTTCTTTTCTTATTCCCTTCATGCCCTTCCACTTTCAACTTAAATATTTTTTTAATTCCTTTTGAATACTTTACTATTATGGCCAAAGAGATGTTGGTCTGTTGGGTTAGAAAATGACATACCGCATACCTTATGGTGGAGAGCCATTTCCATTGCAATTAGCAGATTTCCAGTATATTCCTTTTTTGTAAGTCATATATCATTTTAGTTTTAGAGTACGGTGGCTGAAGCTCTAAGGCTGTGTAATGCTCTCATGTCTGTTAAACACTCCAATATTATAATGAAGAGTTGTATATAACTATGGAACTTTTTTTTTGTTAGATACCTAGGGACTTGAAGAGATGGAAGACATCCTCTTTTTATGAAGATGTTCTCGTTCGACTTGTAACTTAGAAATTAGAACCATACATATCTTAATTTATTTTTCAAGGATCATATATTCATATATATATATGCCTGTTAAAATTAGACAAGTCAAAAGTTGTTTTAACCATTTGTTTACCAAAAACATGATTTCAATTTAACTTATAAAGTATAAATAGCACATATTCTACAAAGATTAGATGATCGACCAAACTGTTTCCGATTGGATTAATTTCGAAATTATGTTGTCCTAAGATACGGATTCAATAATTCAGTAGCAATGGCCTCTTCACTATTCCTATATTTGTTATGGAGGATCGCATAGTACAAAAACAAACAGATATATCGTGATCTAGTAATTTAGTTTCGATGATTTATTAATTAATTTACTTCAAGTATCTAGACTTCAAGTGTTCTTGTTAAGTTGTTATCTTGTTATAGTGGAGCACTAGCCTAGTAACAAATCACCTGCATGTCGATCGTGATTTAAGTCACTAAATATGTACGGAAGCATATTTTACTTCCTTAAACATGCTAGTGCACATGCATGCTCTAGAAATTGTAAGCATATTTTACTAATTCCTTAAATATTCTGGTGCCTTTTTAATTTCCCAATTTGTAATGAATAAAGGGAATTGAGCTTTTTAGTGTCTCAGTGTTGAGGTTATGTGGCTCAATGCAACTAGTGAGTTATTTGCTTGCTTGTGTCTTTTTATCAATGAATCAAGGTAACGAGGTACATGTAAAGAATACAAATTGGGCATTTCGGTACTGAATAACGAGAGAGTCTTGCACACACCAAAGTGTATATACACTTGAGTGATCTAACGGCTGACATGTAGGGATAGGGGATCCAACGATATGCATGCAGGGGGTCTGTGTGGTTGGATGAAGAATTAGCCGATCCAACGGCTAAAACCACCAAAGTGCATATGTACTTCGGTGTGTGCAAGAATTTTCGCTGAATAACATCGAAGTCTTTGGGATAAAACTTCACACATACGCGATCAATTGCAATGATTTAAACAAAGGTTTTGATAGCTAATTTGGATACAATAGTGACTTTTAATGGAGGATTCCAAAGGACATCTGTTTGAAGTAGACCAATTTTGTTTTTGAGAAATATGACAGCCCAAATTCACTAGAGCCTTGAATTTGTGAGTCTCAAAACATTGCTTCAATGCGAAAGTCAGAAATGTTGCAACAATATTACAGAAACAGATCAAAACCAGTCTACTACATTTGTAAGTATCAAATGGAAGCAAACTCAAAATTAAGTAAATGAATATAGTACAATAGAGATGGAGTATAATTACTCCATTGAAAACATGAATTTACCAACCTCACATGTAATTAAGCTATTTGTTCCCCATTTGTTACTTTCTGTAGCTGAGTTTGCAAACATCTAAATCCCTTCGATGTTTTCACAAGAGTTGGCTAGGCTACACTATATTTACTTCCCCCTCCCAAGGTCACAAAGCAGAAATATATATCAGACACAAAAGTAAGTTCACCATTTACTTCTTCTCCATTAAACAGGTCTCTACCTTTTGCGCTTGGACTTTAAAGAAGTTACTGACTGAGAGTTGCTGTGCCAATTGCGCTTCCTTTGATTAATGAACCAATTGTTTATCTGCTTAAGCTGCAGCCCTGTTTCCTCCACAAGTTTGGCCTTGTCATCTTCCTGTGTATATCACAAAATATTCAGAAAGATGAATCAATGTTTCTAGAATACAATGGATACAAATGTATAAATGAATGGTGAAGTTGTTTGCTTACAGTTGGGTATGGCCACTTTGAGTGTTGCTGCCACCAATTCTTCAGCACTGTAGTTGTGTCCCCAGGTAATTTTCCTGCCCTTCTTTTTCTTAAAATTTCCTCCCTTACATCTTCAATTCTCGACTTAAAACCCTGCAAATTTAAGATACATAAGTTTGTTATGTTTAGGGTCCCATGGAAAAGAATATCTACTTTGATCTAGAAATACTTTAGGCAACACCAAACTCATTTCGCATCCAAAAATGTGACACAAATAGTACTAGGTGTCTGGTATAGTAAGTTGTTAGACTCTGAATTAAGACCGTTAATTAGGTTGAAATAGCTTATAAGTTCACCTGCTTGAGCTCAATCTTCAATTCCTGGCGAACTCTTTCCATAAGTGATCTTTCAGATTCAGTAGGGAGTCCAAATCCCATCATGTCGTGGGCATCAGAGCCAGCTTGATCCATAGAGAAATCCATCTGCATGTCATCTTCATCATCTGACATTGTTGCACCTGTTCCTTCACCCAGACTTACTCCTGAAAAAGGTGATAATTAAGCCTGAAAAATTGGCATATATCCTATATCATTACTGCAGATGTTAAAGTTTATTTACAATGTGTATATAAACGCTTGTTTGGATCAATCAAGTCCTTCACTTCTAGTTTCGCAGCAACCTAAATACTAAAGCATATATATCCAATGTTTATTTATAGACCATATATGAAGCATGATGAGTGGTTTCAGTTACAAGCTAATGTTACGCATGGTATTAGAAAATAGTATACATACCTGTAATAAGAAATAACTAGGCATGGATGAAGAAAGATTATTAAATGTCATTATGTTTATGTTAACGGACACTATCGTACCTAGCTTGTGTGTATTGATATATATTATGCTATCCATCACTTACTAATTAAAATGTATTGAACTTTATAGTATTGCAAATAGTACTATACTTTTGAATTGTTTGGAGAGGCAATAAGCAATTGATAGTAGGAAATGGAGTTTAAAACTATCAGAAATTTGGGAAAAAGGACTCTTCTATATCCATGGTTCTTTCTATAGAGCAAACACTTGATCTATGTTCTAGAGTTTAAAAACTGAATCAGTCATTATCAGCAATTAAAAGAGCGTTCTTACCTAAAAAACAAAAATGGAAAGTGATGTTGTCTTGGGAGGCTTTGTATTATAGATAGCTTCTTATAATCAAATAATCAATAACCTTAATGTAGAAGAAGCCAAAAGTTTTGTAGATAGGTCTACATATAATCACCACATATATTCTGAGAATAAGTAGTAGAGAGAAAAATCTCTTACACGAACTAATCTAATTAGTAATTACCAACACTTACATGTCCAATGTATAACGTACATAGTCTATAATCAAGTCATAATCAACACTAAGACTCCGCATGCATGGCGGGATTCTGAACAAATTAATTTGTTAATTAGGATTCACTTAATTTTGTCCTCAATTTGTATACGCATGCGTCCCTTGTAATGTAATATTCAGCCTAACAAGAGAGGGTTATCCTTGGTGGACGTTTAACTTAAAAATGCGATCTTTGAATCGAAAAGAAAATGACTTAGATGCCAAACAACTGTATAATCATATATACATGATGATTTGTTAAAGAAAACCAACTCTCTTTAGCGTTCCTAACCCTAGAACTCGTGAGGGAGGCTTTCAGAAACATTAACAAATGTAGTTAATTTAATATGTTTGGTAATTAACCCCAAGGATTATTGAATTATGTTGTGAAGAAACCCTGTACCTGTATCAGGTAGCAAGTATCCATCCAAAATATCCAACCTTCATATAGTCAGATCATTAATTAGCGATTTGATTGGTTAGCCTTTAGTTAATTGTATAGTACTCCACCACCTAATCACCAAACTAGCTCCCAAGATACGGATAAGCCAACAAACAAACTTCATGCATTCCATTCAGTAATCACAAAGCTTTAAAAAATGAGGATTGCAATCACCAAATTAGATATTATATAGAACCCAAATAATTATTCATTGTACCTGCAGCTTTATCATCAGTTTGGTATTAGTTATGGTGTACCCTCTACTCTAAAGTTTAAACCAACCCCTAGCCACTACCCAACTCTCTAAATTTCCGATTATTTTTGTAGACCCACCCACTTTTTCTCGCAAAGGACACCCAAAACTTCCAGAACCCCAAAATAGCGGTCCCTTCTTATCTTTATGCCTACCGGACGCTTTAAACATGAAAACGTACCAATATATACTAACAGAAACAAATTTTACAATATCCCAAATGATGAAAATAAACAAGCATCAAGCTTTATAGCAAAAAAAACATGAACTTTGATGACTTAAAATTATTTACCAGTGAGGGCCTGCAAGGTGCTCTCAATTTCACGGCAGGCCATGACGGCCTCAACGGCGTGGACTCTCACATGTTGCTGCAGTTGTTCTTTGAACGAGCACAAGACTATCAAATACTGCGCCTGTAAAAAATTGTAATGAATCCCCCAAATTAGTAGAGTGACAAAGTAAATGAACAAGCTAAGAAAAGATTAATATTTTGATTATTATACCAAGAAGTTATCCAGCTCTTGGCGCTCATGGGGAGATAGAGAATGGCCGTGCTGCTGTTGGTGTGAGGCGTAAGAGCGGAGCAGATGGTGTGACTGTGAAAGCTGAGCGTCGATCAACGGCAACTGATCGATCGGCGTCGCGACTCGGAGGCACGACACGTGTGCCGACAGGAGTTGTTCATAGAGAGGGTGTGTGGCAATCTCAGCCTTGAGTTGGTGAGGATGGTCATCACCACCACCGCCACTCAAACCTCCACCTCCGCCAGAACCCATCATTCCCAAGCCACTATCTTGCATTTTTGGGAGGAACAGAGAAACGGGTTTTGATCAGTTTGTGATTTGGAGAAATGGGTTTTGAAGAGAAGGGGGAGGACTATAAAGGGTAGCAAAGAATTGACGGTTTTGGGGGGTTGTGTACGTTTGAGAGGACCACAGAGAAATTGAAAGAGGCCTGTGAGGTTTTGATTTTCATGTCATTATGGTGTTTGACAGTTTCATCTCGTTATGGGTGTAAAGAAGAGAAGGGAAGAGAAGAGAAAATAAAAGAAAGATGCTGTGGCTAACTGGCTATATATATATTGGGATCTGAGACATACAACTTTCTGCACCGAGTCTGAGAAAAAACACAGAGAAGCAAAGAGCGACACAGAGAAAGAGATGGGCTACAGAGAAAGAGAAATTTCAATTAAAGAAGAAAAAGAGAGAGTGAGGTTTTCAAGATTGTTTTGTTGTGGCTTCTGGTGATATTTGTCCTTCAAATATTTGTCCTTGAGAAATGAAAGAGAGAGAATCATTACCATGAAAGGGAGTTGGAAGCGAGCTCATAAAAAGATAACCAAGATAAAGCTGCTTGCTTGCTTGCTCTAATTGGCTGGCCTTGATTGAGATTGCTCAATTCAATTTCCTCTGATTTTTTAAAAGCTAATAAATTGAAGTGAAGGGGTCTGATTAGAGAGGTTGGTGGGTAATCTTGGTTTATCAGAAATAAATTAATCTTGATTAGGTGTGCAACTTCTTTGCTTATCAGCAGGAAAAATGGTTCCATCAAATAAATGGAGCACCCCTTTCAATACGTTTTCATTGACCGACTAGGCCAGGACTATAGACTACAGTCTACACGTAGCCTTTTCTAGCTCTTGCGGTCACTGCATCAAGTTCTGTCTGCATAAAGTTCTGTTGTATGCATGGTAATCCTTTTTTGGACGAAATTGTGAATGATAATTCATATTAAAAAAAAAACAATTTCGATTTATACTAGCATTTTATTGGTTTAATATACAGACTTATTAGTTGGAGAGGTTGCTTTAGGGATTTTATCGGTACACTAAGCTGTACAATGAAACATAACCAACTCTAGTTAATTTGTCGGTCCATTTGTTCGTAACAATTGGGTAACTAAATGATATATAATTAAGTTTATTTTTTTTCTTAAAATAAATTAGTTTATTTCGTTCGAAATTATTATTTAAGAAATGAACGATTCGAACACATTAGAATAAAGTATGAACATATATAGCGTCCAAAACCGGTTCGAACGAGAGTTTTTTTTTTATTTTGCAAAAGAAGAAACATATATTAAATGAAAATTGGAACAACTAAGGGGGACATGAAGGTCAAAATTTCTTATACAACCCAAAAAAAATCATTAAAAAGGCAATATCAACATAAGCATAAATAACCATAACTAATTAAATTAAAAGTTGGAACGCACGGTAGGCGTTCAAAAGCATGCCACCATTACAAACAAAAAAATGAAAAATCATTTAAGAAGCTGTTGATTTTCATCAACAATAACCTCCCACTTTTTCAGACCCCCAAAAAAAAAACCTCCCTCTTTTACAACAAAGCAATATATACTCACCTAAAAGTGGTTGGTCGCACGCATAAGGAGGTTAGTCAAATGTTATTTCTTCAACTAATTAATGATATAGTTCAAATCACACAATTGTATGAAGTTGAAAATAATTTGTTAATTTCTTTACAAATTGCTTGATATTCATAATATGTTTGGTGAGTAAGAACACAGGTTGGTCACTTGGTCATTTAGGGTGCTCCATTAATCAAACAGAGGCACTCTATTACACATTGGTTTGTTGATTACCAAACTCCTTTAGTTTTCTATGTTGTGTTCATTAAGAAAGTCGGCTGGAGAGGGTTGAGCTGTCACCATAGCCGTCTCCTTTGGCTGGTTTTTTCAATTACTAAATTGATGGTGGTTATTATTAATATTATTATTGTCTTTCACATTTGTCAAAATATTTGTGTTATTGTTATGAACAAAACGAATCGAAGAAAACAAAATAAAGGCACCCGTTTGTTGGGAAACAAAAATGACCCACCACCAGAACTGTTGTGTAGCATCTGCGTGGCACCAAACAATTATTTTCTTCTTTGGTGGCTGTGTTTTTTACTTAATAATTCATAAACCTATGTGTTTAAGAATCATTTAGGATAATTATGGAGCATATCTTTGATGGGAACTAAGTAGTATAATGATCCTCGAGGCATTGATCATGAGGAAGAGAATGAATGGGGTCGATTCTAGACAAGCAAAACGATTATGAGTTGGAGATTTGCAAAAGATTATAACCTAAAGCATTAGCAATATTGAAATATCATTCCTTTTGTTTTACGTGTAAACTTTGCGTAGGTTGCAAGGAAACATTTTTATCCATACGTGGTTTATATATATATATGGTTGTGGAAGAATATATATATATATATATATATATATATATATATATATATGGTTGTATAGGTCTTCCACTAACCTCTCTCATTTCTAGTAGTTTTCACTCCCTTTAGGCTTTAGCTAAGTGTACTATGGTTGACTATAATCTCATTCGAAGTCACCTTGTTAACTTTGTTTTTTGGAATGCCTCCAAATGCATGTACTGAAAACCTAAGTAACAATGTGACATGTTTTTTGTTGTATAAAATGTGCTCGATCTTTGGTAATCAAGACAACGATGGGACTATGGGAGAAAGCATCCTATTGTTAGACCAAGAATGATTGATCGTGGTAGGGCTCAGGCCGGTGCGAGGCTGCGAGTTGGTTAATTCAAATTTGGACTTATAACATCTACTGAACCGATGACATCGATAAGGTATCCATTGGAATTCTGATCATCGAGTTATGATTGGAGTCGATCCACCGGGAAAAAATGTTCGATATATTGCGTCATTCAATTGTATAACCGATCAAGATTACGAAAGGTAAAAAGGGAAGCTAGCTACAAAGATGAAAAGGGATCGACCATGAGGCAGCCATAGTGAGATCGTTCATGTGGGGAGAGAGGGAGATATATACAGTATATATAGGCTTTTTGTGTTAAGGAGATTCTTATTTTTTGAAGTTGCGGAGTTTTGATCTCAGCCGTCAGATCAGATCATTCAAAACAGATCTGACTATTGCTGATTTGATCTGACGACTAAGATCAAAACTCCGCAACTTAAAAAAGTAAGGACTTCCTTACCTGAGAATCATTGTATATATATATATAGTGTTATTATTAACACACCCTAAAGTGTTCATAACACACCCTAAAGTGTTCATAACACACCCCTTCCTTTATCTCTCTCTCTCTTTCTTTAGTGTACACACCCTAAAGAGGGGTGTGTCATTAACATTTTAGGGTGTGTTAATAACAATACCCTATATATATAGGGTTGATGGCTAGTGTGTTGTGTAGGGTAAAATGAAGAGACAAAAATAGTACGTAAAGGCTAGGTAGCTAAGGGTTATAATGCGAAAGAGTCGAGTTAAGCTAGCATAGTTTGCAATTTTGAAGGATCGATGTTGGGTTGTCGGTTAGCTCTAGATGTGCATGTCGAACCCTAAAATACGTGAAGAAATTGCACCAAATTAAAAGGGTATCCGTTTGGTCAATTTATAGACTTTATTGGAGAATAGAGACATTGCAAATGTATTTATAAAGATTTGAGCTTTTCTAACCATTGTCAATTAGTTTTGGTTGTAGCGCTCATATTACTTTATCATGGTATCAAAGTTGCAAGTTCGCCGGCCAACGTGTGAAGTCAAGTGGTCATTTGTGCTTCACATCACCCAATATAAGTTGTTCACGTGTGTAGCTTGAAATTCTCCACACACGTGGGGGCATGTGAAAATGTGGAGTATTATCCCACATTAGAAAATATTTTTTGGGGTCTAGGGTCTAGGGACTTTGTAAATGTATTTATAAGGATTTTGTTTATACACTTCATATCGAGTCAAGTAATGTGGGTTTGAAATCAAATGAGATATTAAAGTGATTATTTGTGATTGAAATCTATTTCAATGGGGTGCGGCAATTTTAGTTTGTTCACTTCGGTGAAGTCGTGCGCTAGACACACCCCTAAAACCCTCGGGTTAGTAGAGTCCCACACTCGATAAGGGTGAGTAGCAAACCTCAACTTAAAAAAAATGTATACCCTTCATCGTTCAATAAATATGCTACTTCTAAATGATGACATATATGCTACCAAAAAATAATAATTATAAGAACTAGCATTTAACGTTGAAAAATTCAAAACGTAGCATATGTTAAAGGGCATTATTTCAGTCATTTAATTACTTGCATAAGAAGGGCACAGAGCCATAGAAGCAAATTTTAGATATGATCATGAAGTTGGAGCTGGATATATTTGGTATGGAAAAAGTCGATAACGTGAATGACAAGAAAAATGGGATAGATGCTAGCTCCTTCTCTCTCGTCGTTGGTGGTGGCGACGGTGGTGGAAGAACCGATGGTGGTACCAGAAGTGGGTTCGATCACCATCACAGCTGTAACTGTGTCATATTCCTATCTGCACAGTGAGTGGTCCTCTATATAATCTTTCCACACACACAAAAATAATAATAATAATTACTAATTAAAAAGCATTTTTCATAATTTAAGCAAGAAACAAAAACAGATGGTCATTATAATAAAGTGTGGTCCTTGAAATGAAAGAGAGATGATGATCGGGGTGTTGTCGTTTTCAGGAAGGAGGATTCCCACACACAAATAAACAATGCTGACTTTTCTTTTCCGTCGGTTTCTTTTTCTCTGATCATCCTTTTCAGTTTTTGTCTCTTTCATGCGTCCATCATCAATCCAAAATAAACTACATCAAAAGTCAATCCATTGGCTAATCATCGTTTAATTAACCAAAGAATTCGATGGATAATGGATAAGAATATTAGGGGAGTTTGGTTTAGCAGTTTGACAATAATCATAGAATGGTCATAGGCAAGTTTGGACATTTTTGAGAGCTAAAACAATAATTGATCCGGAATTACAATAAATTCGCACGGGATATGTTTGTTCACTTAATTGCTTATATTTGTAATTTTTTAAGACAATTCGTCAAATATTTTAATACATAATATTCACATGACAATGTGTGATTATACTAAAAAATAATTAGAAAATCGAAAATACAATTTTTTTTAATGCGTGCAAGAGATATAAGGTTAAATGTTGTGATTGAAGGTACGGATATAATGATGTAGAAGTGGGAATGTAGCTTAATTGGTAGAGCGGTCATTATACTAAAATGAAGAAGTACGAGGTTCGGACCCTTGCATCTCCATTATAGATTTCTTTATTTTCTTTACTAAAATATAGATCGATAAATATGTCCACACAAAGATATAGGGTTAAAAATGATCAAGAGTTTGTAAACATACTGAATGGGGGATGTAGCTCAATTCATGGATAAAGACATCCATATGGAGATATAGAGTTAAATACTTAAATACGATAAAGAGTATGTATACATACTGAATGGATAAGGCAAGAACTATTGATCAAGCATTTAATATATTTTGTCTTTGATTAAGCATCTTTTAAGCATTTTAACAAATTTTCTTCAATCTTTCATTAACACCTTACTTGCATTGCCACAAGTTCAAAAAAAAAACTTTTTTTGCTACTACAACAATGTTCTTTGCAAAGTAAATAGGAATGCAGATTATGTTATGACTTATGAGAAGCACAAGTAACATATAAATTGGGAAAAGTAACAAATTGAGTCCCATTTTAAGTCATTTTCACTTGGATTCTCCTAGTTTCAAATTTTGCAATCAAGTCCTTTAAATAATTGACACTAGCAATCAATGGTAATTAAGGGTTTGACCAATACTCAGATGAAATTTCCACCTTAGTACAAGGATGTAGTGGTTATCCCATCTGTTCGAGTCATTTCCCAATTTGGTTCACTAAGAGGCTCATGACTATTTTGAATCATTCCCATTTCTCAATTAGTTCTTGATTAATTGTTAAGGTTATTTAACTGCACAGACCTAATTGTGAAAATTGAGTACTAGAAAAGCACAATGCACCAAACATAGGTTTGCACTTCTAGCTTAGGGAAGAAACAATAACCCTAATCTGTCCATGTCGAGGAGTGAAGAATCTTGAGCATTGGTTGGTTTTGGTTGGTGTGGATGTGGATGTGGATCCTACGAGGAACAAATTGGGATAATTATTGTCTTCTTGGGGTCCCTTCTTAACTTTAGAAAATTGACACACCTTGGCTTGCCCAATTCTTTGTTGTGTCATGGCCTAGCTAGTGGGACTGTGGGGGTTACTAGATAACTCTTTTGACACGTTTCTGCCAAGAACATGTAGAAAAAGCACGACCAACACTAGCTAGCGACGAATATTACTCTTTCGGATGCACGCCAACACTAAATTTGGGTGATTCTTCTGTTCACTATGACACTATCAAGAGTGAAACAAATCGTGGATCAGAATCGTTTTAGATGATGATGCTGTAATTTTATGTTGTGATTGCGTCTCCATTGATGTTCTTGTGAGAGTAGCATCTAAATTTGGGGGGAAAAAGAACAAGGATTGGTGAGTCGGCAATCAGACGACCACCGGTTTGTTTGAGTTGTAAGAAAGAAGTTAGGATAAGTCCGTCCAAACTATCCATTTTCCAGAAGTTAGAGTTGCAGTAGCAAAGTGACCGGTAAAACTTCCGATGGAGTGTCTAAGAGCACCTACTGCTGAATGGCTTTCGACTTCCTAAACTTCCGGACAACGATACACATTTGACAATTTACACGACAGCTCCAACCAATCATACAAATCTGACGCTTTTTTCTTCGATGCTCAATTATTCAGTTATTTACCCACTACCAAAAAGACTATCATACATAAGCCATCAAGCTTGACACAGCCACCTTCAATTTTATTGACACTCTGATTAGTCTAATTTTTCGAGTGTTGGATGCATTCTGCTCGAGGCCTAAATATGAAGATATTAGAGGAGTACGGTAAAACGAAATTTTTGTGAAGGGTACAGAAAGTAGTCGGATGAGATAAGTTCGGAGGAAACTGACAACTCGATGAAAAAGAAAGACACAACCAACATTGCCTTTTGAATCGTCAAGGATTGCACTCCCACTGCTTACGTTAGCTTCATATTTATGCCTTTTGAGCATCACACCTACGATTTGATTGTGTTATATTCACAAGACTACTTCAACGTGACTATGATTGATGTGAAAAATATAAAGCATCCACTATGAAAATGCATATGGGGAGTCACTAAGAATGAGAAGGAAAACATGCTACATCAGCTCAATGTCAATATCAGACCGAAAAACGGAAGTTCACAACGCTAATGAACTAGTAGAGCCCATCGATGAAATCCGGTACTTCTTTGAGTCTATCAATGAGTTAGAACTGGGACTTTATTCATCTTCCAACAACCTCACAACGTCAATCTGGTTAGAAAAACTGCCAAGCTTGGGGGGTGAAGGGACGAAGCAAGATGGCTATATACTGACCGGACTCTATTTACAGTCAAGAAATTGTAATCTAAAAATCACATACAATGCTGAACATGGTGATTAATGCCATGAACTGTAATTAAGAAAAACACCATTTACAAATACAACCTTAAAACTGTTTGCTGCATCGATTCACATCACGATACACTTTTCCTTTTTTTCAGCTCTTGGAGATGAGGATGACGAGTTTCTGACATTATTTCTTGGAACCTGCAAGTTTTGAATTGTTTTTCATTAATTTTTATTGCCACAATGGAAAGAAAACGGCTAGAGATTAGCAGATCTATATTCACCAGTCCTAAAATCCAAGTCAAACCAACATGTTATGATTTTTCACAGGCCAATCATAAAGTAAAGAAGACATTCCTAGACGCAAAAAAAAATAAAAATTGGGGGACTGTCCGTGTGAAAAGGAAATGATTCACTTTAACCACCAGGGAAACTAAGAAGGAATTGCAGTACAAAAAAAATGTCAAGGAAAGGGGGGCGGGCCCCTGCATCATGAAACGATACCTTGTACAGTTCTAGTATTTAATCTTAAGAAAACATTCTGACCATTCGAGTGCTGGACTACAAGTCTACAACACAAAATTTATGTTACCTAAAGCATGGACAATGGTGCTAGGCAGAAAGGTAATGTGAAGTAGTGAGATAGAAACCCTAGCTGACTCAGGACCAGACATAACCCAAAATTTTAGCGAGGCATGATTCAGATCACGAAGAATTGTGTGGAGTCCAGAAAGAAACAGTAAGTTTTGCAGTCCAAGAACACAAGGGTCTTGTTCAAATCGGAGTGGTTTTAAAAAACAAGGGGAGAAGTATACCGCGTTCCATTTATACCAGAAAACTCAAAAAGGAAATCAGAGGTTCATAGAACGCCCTTATACTCGCAAACCTTTTGAGAATCAAAGTTGAGTCATGAAAACCCATCCCCTCCAAACCCAGTTAACTGATATGACAACAACTGCTAGTAGAAAGCAGTTTGATAGTTTGAAACTTATCACAAGCAAAGCAATTAGGTCGAACAGCAGATGATTAAGAAAGAAGTTCTACCTGAGGACCTGTAACCATCCTTGAATTTCCGCTAATAGATGGTTGCTGCACATTTTGTCGTTGTTGTTGTTGTTGCTGTGGCTGCTGTTCAAACTCCTGTTGTTGCAGAGCAATTGCCAATTGCAGATCAGAACTGCCACAATATAGATTTAACAATATGAGTACCTATAAACTCAAATGGGGAAACCATAATTTTAATTAGCAAGTCTCGAAGTGCAGATTAGTACCTTTCAAAATTAAGTAGCTTTGATTTTTTATATCTAAGACCTTTTGGCACATTTTTTTTTCCCTTTTTTTTCCCCGTAATTTGCAATGTATAAAAGAAAATCTATTTAATTGATATTTCAATTCATATCCATGGACATGACTGAAGCTGGAACAAAATATAAGAACTTTATTCAAATCATTTAATATGACAAAAAAAAGAAAGTTACTCCTGGAGCATGTGATTTAAGCAACACAGAGTAATCCAGCATTCAAGTAGTGGCAATACTGCTAAATATTCATCTCATCTGGAATATAAATCAACTTATGATTCAGAACTACAAGAATGAAAATAATTACTTTATATCGAAGCCTGCTGAAGCTGCAGTATCGATGCTCGCAAGGTAGTCCTGAAGCATGAGATTTCATATTAGTTTCTTGAAAGCAATTGTAAACATGCTTATATATTACTATATTAGGAATAAGAGCAATGCATACCGCAGTGCTGGTAACAGCATTATTTTCATCCCAATTTTCATTTCCATGATTTTCAACTTTAAATTCCTTGAAGTTGCCAGTCATGAACAATGTATCTCCATTCACCTGAAAAGCATAGGGAATTGCAATTATGATACTGGAAGACAAGACCAAGTGAAAACATACACCAAGACAATATGCATACAAGTACTTTGACCATCTAGACACCCACTATGTTCAAAGCATCTCTCTTCATTTGGAACCAACATACTTTTAACTCATCATTTTGACCAAGTAAGAAAACCAAATGCCACAAGAAGAGTTGTAATCAATGGCAGCATGCTCACCTTTTATATGTTTATATTTATAGCTCCTATATTGTCTTCTTCTTTGCAAAAGTCAATTATTTTGAAAAAAAAGCTCTTGTTTCCTCATACTGTTGAATACATGTTGATTAGTAGGGGTGGTGAGCAAGTTGCATTAGCGCAATCCGACACCAAATGAAGTGAAGTAATAAGTAAACCAAGCCAACCCACATAATAAAAATTGTGTTCTGTTGGGTTGAAAATTGGCTTTTAATTCGAGCCTTATACAGATTAAGTTTCATTTGTCTAGCTAACAAGTTCAAAAGAGCCCAGAATATATAAAAGTACCCATACAAGCTAAATAGGCATTGCAAGGCCTCAGTGATGGAAGTGAATAGAAATTAACAGATGCAGTTGGCATCGCAAGAGTTGTGAATTCTTAGGTTCAAGCTTCAAGAAGCGCAACATACAAGTTATATGAGTATTATATAATACTAGTTTGGGTTGTTTATTTCATGTTAAAAAGTACCTAACCCAACATGCAACCTGACTTGTCATTGAGACGATTCAAATAAATTAGTAAAAGGAAAACCAAACCAACCCAATTGGGTTGGTCAGGTCCCCCTGGTTGGGCAGGAAAATGTTCACCCCTAGATTACACCAATAGTCCATGAAATGCAACTGGAGATCCCAACAACGTACAGATATTTCCCCTCACATGTATTGGTTCAATGATCAGATAGATTTAGATAAACCATTAGCATCTCTATCTACCACAGATTAGAGGATCAAAATAGCGGCGAAGAATTGAAGACCTTCATTATTAACAATATCCTTGACATGGAGACAAAGAAATTACTGATTTTACGATTTTACCTCATTAAGCTTTTCCCACACCAAATCATGCTGATTCAGGTATCCCTGATCAGTAGCCAAAAGATAAAGTTCACCATTGATCTGCATATTGAAACAAGATGGTAAATATTTTGCATAGAAGTACAAGGACTACAGAGACAGAAGTTTACACTTTTTTTTAGGTAAAAAAAAATAAGAAAAAGAAAGATGCATTTCAATTAACTTTTCACCGCAATTAACTCTTCTTGGCATTATGAATAGTTAAACTTCCAGATCATACTGACCTTAAACATGGTACTGAAGTGGTTGTTTCGAAAGAAAACACAGAGCTCCCGCTCTTTAAGGCCTTCTTGTAAGCAGAAAAGGCTGCACAAATAATCATAACAGATTATTGGGGAGCACAACATAGATTCATAAGAAATAAAGTATTATAATATATATATCAAACAGTAAGCCAACATACCCGTAGAAAGTCAATTGACTAGCATTGTTCTTCAAAAAAGTCCTGATCAATTCCCCTAAATCCAATTGGCAATTGGAACCAGAGACATTGTAGATTAGTATATCAAAAACATTAATGGAATACATGAGAATTAACAAATATCGCAGATGAACTAAAAGCAAGATGCACAAATAATCATCTTTCAATTCTCATATGGTATAGAACTCACCTTGTTGTGGAGTGATTTCATCCTTCGGCCTTAGCATGCCTTTGTCTGCTTGCTTTGCAAGCACTGCCTCACCTTCATACACAGGCTCTCTGTCTTCAAAAATAGTTGTGCCTGAATCCAAAATACATTCCTCTCCTTCATAGATTGGCTCACTGCCTTCACCACTTGATGTCAAAGCTTCCGATTCATCAATTCCCAGCATTCTGCCACTAGATGAATCCGAACCCACATTTGAAGCAGATAAGCAAGATATGTCTGTCATATTGCTCCCATTTTGCTTATTTATATCTACAATTTCATGTACATTAGTCGCAAGGTTGACCTGATTCTCAGATTTTTCACCCCCTTGTGAAACATCAGTATGGTTCTCATCCATGGATTCATTCTCTCTCCCATGACTGAAAGAAACAGCACTTTTAATCTGGTCTGATTCATTTCCTGTGATTTTTGCAACCAGATCCTTAGAAAGAAGATCTTCTGATTTCAGATCTGCTGGCTGATCATTGTTGTTCAATTCAGTGGTCTCCAACTGGGATGAACATGCTGTTTGCGCTGGAGTAGTTTCAAAAGATATCAGATCACTACTCTCATTCCTGGAGGCATTGCAATCATCTGGTACAGACAGTTCTGACTGATGAGAATTATTATATGCAGCATCATGTTTCTCTGATTTATCTCCAGAACCTACAGGCATAACCATCTCAAGATGAGTACTTTCATCTGAACTAACTAACAGAGGGGCTGCGTCAATACTTGCTGCAAAAGGATCACCGACTGAAGTTGGAAGCTCAGACATTTCTAAGGCCATTAACAACTCTGCTTCTTCTTCAAGGTCTCCTTTTCTTACCTTTGGTTCATCAGAAGCCGAATGTGGTGACTCATCAAAAGATCTAGTTTTAGAAAGGCATGGGGAAGGTACACCAAGTGTTGCAGTCGTAGCAGCAACAAAATCAACACAATCTTCTTCAGGAATATTCTTATTCTTGCCCTCATTCTCCATGTTTTGTGTTTCCAGTGCAACAAGCTCCCCCATAAGCGCATTATAGGACTTCGACCCAATTGCATTAGCAGTATCATGATCCTGGTATATATGAGGAGCAAACTGATTATCAAACTAAAGGCCATTAAGTTCATACCAGATGGCATATGTTTCATTTCTTCCATCAATCAGGAAATAAGGTAAGTGCAAGCCTAGTAGCCTACTGACAATATGACTGTATGTTTTCTAAACAAGCCTAATAACTTGGTTCTGAAAATACAAATCAAAACAAAAATATATATATATATATATCTAAGCTTCATATACTTGAATCACTAACAAGATCCCCCCCCCCCCCCCCCCCCAAAAAAAAACATTTATGTTGTTTAAACACTCCAAAAGTTCTCAGAAATCAAATCGTCCAATCAGGCGTACACCTTTTGCTTGGTTAATTTGTTATTTGAATTAAACAACTTAACAGTATATGTATATGCTTCAAAATTTAAATAACCTTAGAGTTGGTTGATTCAATTGTTTTCTGGTTCAATAGATAGATTGCTAAAATTTCAGAATCAGCCCTCCCCCGCCTCTTCCCTTTCAGGTTTAATGTGATATACTTACCAACTTCAGTTATTTAGTTTCCTACAAAACTAGGATGATACTCTAATTAACCATTTGATGGTTATGATTAATATATAATTCTCTCCCAATTTCTCAATACTATTTTATGTGAGGCCAATATACAGGAAAGATACCAAGTAGAAAGCCAAGAATCGATAACCATCAGAACTTTTGCAATTAGTAAAGTATTACTAAATCTATGTTACTCGTGCCAAGTAAGATTTGATAGCTAAGAGACCAAACCTGGGAGTCAACTATCCAGCCATGATATAGTGGGATGTCTAACAGGTCAAATATTGCACATTCTGGAGTAAACTCAAAATCCCTTATCCTGCAAGCATTAGGTAATTTCAATAAAAAAAATCACAATATGACCAATAAATAAATAAATAAGTTACAAAGTATATCATAATAAACTACAGGTAGAAAATAAATAAAGACAACCTTCTGAATTTTATGTTAACATCGATTCCGGTTGCGAGTCGAGGAAGTAGATCGATAGCATCGGCAATGTTCTGCTGCTGGTTTTCTACATATCCAGCATCTTTATTCTACAGCATGCCAAGAACGTTGTTAATTTAAATTCACACAAAGAAGAAGACTAAAAAAAAGTGATCATGAAAGCAAATCACAATTTATTACATCAATATTACTGTTTGAATCAATTAATCTTTCAGCAACGAGTGAAAGTAATTTTTCTTGAGAGACTTCTGTCGTGTCAGCACTCAGATTCAGGTTGTTTCTCAGGGAGAGAACATTGCCTGCAAGAAACCCAAATATAAACTCATATTAGTAAGCATGCATCCTTCTCCCTGGAATAATTATGCATACCTTTCCCTATGTGCATGTAACAGGATTATTCATGTTCAACTTTATAAGCAAAAACATAACATCTTGTAATTTATATTCCTAATTTCGTATTTGAGTTTATCACATAGATCGTTCTAACTGAATATGGCCAAACTAATTCAAACTGTTAATCTTTCTTATAAACCAAAAGATACCATGAAACCTGAAACTCAAATAGTTTGCCGTATTCTCCTCAGATTTCTAGGCAACCGAAAGGCTAATTAGGCAAATGATAATTCAAAAGTGGAAAATTAAAATAATAACTGAAGAGTGCTTAGAGAAACAGAAACAAACTAATAGCATACTTTTTCCGTTTCTCCTCGATAACCTAATAGAATAGACTTCCAGCCCAACAGTCAAATCAAACAGAGTTATCTATCAACATGAATTGAGCAGAATGACTTAGACGAATCCTCCCGATTTAACCAGTTTATCACCCTGCAACAGGACTACCCGTCCACACAACTGTATGGTTTCACCCTAACTAACAAAACCAGCATGAAAAAACTTAACATCTAAGCACCAAAGACGTCAAGAAAATTAGCAGTCTCCCTAACTCTGTGTGTGTGTGTGTGAGAGAGAGAGAGAATGAGGCAAACCACCTCACTGCAATGCACATTTGATAAAGGGTCAAGATTTTACTAGTGTGATCTCCTTTAGTTTGTTTCAATAATTAACACAATTGACGATCAGAAAACTAAAAACAGAACCTTCCAATCTCGAATTGAAAGAAAAACAAGATTAAGCAATGTTTTAGCAGCGATCAACTATCCATTTCGGCAGCAAAATTAGACTAGCAAGATAGAAAAGAATACAAGAATTCAAATTTCGTTTCATGTTTGATATCCAAGAAAGCTGTGAAAAAAAATAACAGAAAGAAGTCAAATTTCGAATCCAAATTTTACAACTTGATCAGAAACACCTGTAACTCCTACTCGGAATCAAAACCACTCGGGATTCCAATCCCTTGCTCATTTTCTTTCTCGGCAATCAAACAATCTAAATTAGAAATCGAAACCCTAAGTGAGAGAGAGAGAGAGTGAATTACAGATGGCGAGGAGAGGGCAGGGACCATTGTCGTTCTGGAGGACAATAGGCACGGTGCGTCCCAAGAATTGAATGAGCTTGGTCTTGTGAACACAGTCTTTCACTGACTGTGGTGGTGGTGGTGGTGGCTGCTGCGATTCCTGACTCTGTTGTGGTTCCTCAGACGACGGCGACGCCATGCCTGCTGTAATTGATCACCGCCAACTTCTTCGTTTTTTCTTTTGCTTCGAGAAAGAAAGAAAGAAAGAAAGAAAGAGAGAGAAAAGAAGAGTTCTGAGATTTTGCTCTAGTTTGGTTTAGTTTGACGGAAACGCCAGAGCGAGTACAATTCTGTTTCAGACCGAAAAAAAAAGGGTCTAAATTCTTCTTAAAAAAAAAATACTTTGGAGGTTTATTATGAAAAATTAATTAAAACGGGATGCTCGTTCAAATATTAATTGAAAAAAAAAACAACTGTTATTATTGGTAACGTAAGCAAATGATCAAGTAAATCTGGTCTGATAGTAGTTTTAACTCCATCTATACTTTCGTTTAAATATGTAATGTTATTTATACGTTTATTTCATTTTGATGATGAATAATTCACGCGAATTTTTTACTTTTGTATGGCCGGTTTCGATAATGACTAGGTCAAACTTATTAGTTGATTAGTTTTTGTATCAAGAATTTATGCTCGTGTAGTATAGTAGCATTAGTAAGAGTTTCATCAAAATGGTTGTTAGGATAAAGTTTTGGATCGAAGTTCCAAAGATCAACCGCATTACCATAAGTGGAAACTTTTGTAGCATCTTTATTTTGGATCGAAGTTCCAAAGATCAACCGCATTACCATAAGTGGAAACTTTTGTAGCATCTTTATAATAATAGAAAAATAATAAGAAAGTAACTTTCACGAAATGTTACTGTCCTAATTTTTTTTTCAATTAAAAATTCACTAGCTCTAAAAATATAATGGTCTTATAAAAAATTGGAGTAAATTTCACACTCCTCATTTTACGATCAACACTCAAACTTTCTTTTTAAAAAAATTCTATTATAAACATTTCAACCCAAATTGAGGAAATAAGTAGTGTGAATTTCAATCTCTATAAGAAAATATTTTAATATAACCTGTTCTGTTTGTTTGTGTACTTGGTTCTGAGCATATCTGACCAGGCCTTGGTACCTTAGCCGAACAAGACAAGTAATGTCTGTGATTGGCAATTTACAATGTCAACGGCTCAAACCCAACAAAACAAATACATGGGCCGGCCTTATGGGCTTCTGAAGAAAAAATAGCTTCTTAAACTCCTAATCATCATGCATACCTTGGTTAGGCCCATACACATACGCAACATAACGATATTTCCTACACTTTACCAAAAACACTTGGACATTAATATGTGTAGTTACATTCCCCATATACCACTTCACTCTTCTAATATCGATCTACAACTTTCTTCCAAATGAGTATCATTCTTGCCTTCTCACATGGTTTGTTTTGGTGTGATTTTTTATTATTATTTTTTTTTCAAAAGAGTCAATGTAAAAATTGAACAGGTCTTATTGATAGTTTGATGATTGAATATTTACAAAATTGAGAAATTTGTAGAGATGATTGTCATATTGTCAAGTGACATGATCGACTACTTGTGATTGGGCCACATCTTTCTTAGATAAAAAAGAGCCGATGGTTGATACACCGAAAAAAAAAAAAAAAATTCAATCACAATAGTCAATCAAGTCGTTTTGGCAATATGACTATTATATTTAAAAAATATTCTACGAAATTGCAGTTACGCTCTCAATATTTAACAAGATTCTACGAATTGTTTCTGCTTAGTGTTTCTGTTTCTTTTTTGGGGCTCGGCCCCTCCCTTAAACCAAAAAAAAAAATATTTAACAAGATTCTAAATTTTGGCTTAATCATGTCGTTGCTTCGGCGAGTGACGTAGATGTGACCTATACATCTATAATTATTGAGGATGAAACGTTTTTTTTTTCTTTTATCAATCGGGAATGTAAAGTGTAAAACAGGCTTCACATCCTCTGTCTCCATCTCTGTCTGCCTATCAACTTCTGCCACGTGTCCTTTTCAGTGTAGTCAGCTTAACCCCCTACTAACCCCGTTAACTCTACTGGGACTCTTTCCTTTTTTTTTTTTTTTTTTTCTTTTCTTCTTCTTCTTCTTCTTCCTCCGGGCACGGCTCCTTTCCTCTCTCATCTCTCTCACAGGCCACGAAAATCAAGCCATGGCAGCTTCTGGATTCTTCAAGTTCATGGAGGAGAGAGAGAGAGAGAGAGAGAGAGGCGAGAGGCGTGGAGGAGAAAGAGAGAGCTTGAAGAGAGAGAAAATGGATTTCCGAATCCTCGATCTCTCCGACCTCCGAGCATGACCGTGACTCACCGCCGCCACCACTGTGTTCGCCGTGCTCCTATGAGTCAAGCTCA
Source organism: Rubus idaeus (assembly GCA_030142095.1). Lineage (NCBI taxonomy): Eukaryota > Viridiplantae > Streptophyta > Magnoliopsida > Rosales > Rosaceae > Rubus > Rubus idaeus. The sequence continues at coordinate 7,862,846 of CM057969.1, forward strand.
AATTTGAGTTCGCTGTTCACCGTGCCACCTGAGCTTCTCTCTCTCTCTCTCCCGAGCTTTGCAGTTGCCATGGAGTAGTACGTAGGAGAACAGTAGAAGAAAAAAAGGAAAGGGTCCAGAGTAGAGTTGATGAGTTAACGGAGTTAGTAGACTGAAGAGTACACGCGGCAGAATTTGACAGGGAGATAGGGAAATGGAGAGGATGTGAAGCCTGTAAAACGGCCTTACGGGTGAAGAACAGACACATTAATTATTTAATTTGAAATGCGAAGAGTTTTTGCGTTAAATGTTGTTTAGTCAAAAGGAAGGAATGACGTGGAAGGAAAAGGCTCGTGGTCCACTTCCCTTGAGAGTTGAGAAAAAGAGAAGAAAAAACCTGACACACTACCACCACACAAGCAGGAGTGTCACGTGACACACATTGGATGATGGGTTCCATCAACACGTGGCAATGTTCCATTAGCCTGTCGTCTACTCTGATGGTACGGAAAAAAGTTAATAAATGCCGAACCCTCGTACGGACACCCCATTTAAATTTAAAAGTGAATCTTTTTACCGTGCCCAACTGCCCATACAGTGCTCCAAATTTACCTGTAACCCCGGTCCCAATATTTACTGGCAACCGACAGGAATGTTCGCTGTTCACGACGGGGCAAAAGCCCTTGAGGAGCCACCGGCCACAGAGGTTGTCGGTCACTTTACACACGTGTCACGGAGCTTTGTGTGCCTCCACTAGTTTCCACATCGGGTGAATTGAACAGTGAGTGGCTTCACATGTGGTAGGCATCTATTCCCTATTTCCCCTACCTAGTGTCCTTGTTCTGGTAGGTGTCCATTATTTACCAAAACAAGAAAGGGATCTCAGATCAGGTCCATGGCCTCCTTTCCTTTTTTACTTTTTATTATTTATTAATTCCACCAAAGCCAAACTACACTTCCTTTTATAACATAGGGTTCTCAGAGACTTTGAGCTAAAAAGGGAAAAAAAAGAAAGTAGGGCAAGCAAATCAATCAATTCTTCCCCTTATTTGATTCTACCCCCTTCCTTATTTTCTTCTCTGCAAATTTAGGGTTTCTGGGATTTTGTTGGCTTCAAATTTTTTGTCAACCCCTTTCTATTTTTGGAAACCTTTTTCTGGGTCTGTTGACTTGAGATTTTCCGGCGAAAATGGTTAGGGGGAAGACTCAGATGAAGAGAATAGAGAATGCGGCGAGCCGGCAAGTGACCTTCTCTAAGAGAAGGAATGGACTGCTGAAGAAGGCCTTTGAGCTCTCAGTTCTCTGTGATGCGGAAGTTGCGGTCATCATTTTCTCGACCAGAGGGAAGCTCTATGAGTTTTCGAGCTGTTCTAGGTACGTCCGTTCAAGAAATCAATTACACCCTTATTTAATTTCTCAGAAAATAAAATTATACAACAGTACTAATAAATTGGGTACCCAGATGAATTATTGTTCAGTTATATATTATGTTTTGCTTTAGATTCAAAAAAGCTGCTTCTTGTAAGTTGTAACCAAACAAAAAAAGCTGCTTCTTGTAAGTTGTAACCAAACAAAAAAAGCTGCTTCCTGAACATGATATAAATATAGTACAGCAGTGTACCCAGTTCACTATATTGGCAAGTACAGTTAATTTCTTAGGCCATAAACGTGTAAGAGATTTTTTAAAAAGCAGCATAAGATCTTCCCCTCTTTCTGAACCCAGATTGTCTGTTGGTTTTGTCTTCTGGTTGAAATTTAATTGGGGTTTTCTCACTGTCATAATTCCATTCACTATATTCAATATATGGTCCATAGGTTTGATCGACCTGTAGATGCTAATAGATAGAGATAACTAATAAGAGAGACCAGAACTAAGAACAAGTTACAGCTAGTTAATTAACCAAACAGGAAAACAGGAAAATTTTCCTTCTTTTACTGTTAAATTAACTAATTAAGATCAATATACACAATAGTTTCTGCTTACAGTACTCCAAGCGTTTTTGAAGTCAATGTTTTGGTGAGATCAATGTCATATGCAAGAGGTCTAATGCATTTTTAAATCTTGATCACATGGTAATTAGCTGATTTAGACTAAAGTGAATTGACTGATAGCTGGATATAATAAACTTGGAATTTTGTTCACTGTCTGATCTCTGAGAAAGAACTTGTTTTTTGTCATGCTCTTAAAATGATCGAGTACATCTTTGATCTTTCTCAATTTTTTATTTATTTTATATATGGTGAGAGTAATGTTCTATTACCGATTAACTTGGTTCGTATTTTTCATAAAATGTCTAATATTGAAATCTTCTTTTCCTGAAATAAAAGAGAAGTAATCTTCTATCTATAAAAAAAATAACTTGTTTATGTAGTTCGCATTTTTCATAGTAATTAAAAAACTATTACGCTTATATATTGAGTATGTATAATATCATTATGGCCCGTTTGGTAGGGTCTGCTTTGCAATTTTCATTTTCTTACTCACAAATAGAGGGGGAAGAAAACAAACAAAATGGCTGAGAAATGAAAGAGAATGTATATTTATTTATCTGAATTTTTTTTTCCTGTGAAATTGTTTCTGATCAGTTTTCATTTTATGTACCTTCTCCCGTTCTCCCCTCCCTCCCTAACTCTTTGCTTTCTAGCCCTTTCCTTATCCCATACATTGCTCCTCTATCTTTAACCAAAAGTTAGCGAAAATCTAACTCGAAAACTATATGGTTACCGAAAGAACTCCATTTTTTTTTTAATTAGTACTTAAAACAAATGGTCACTTTTCAAGGTCTCAACAATGCGTGTAACAGTGGTAAAATTAGATTAGGAAATGACTGTGATTGATGGGTGTTCAAATGCTTATCTAAGTTACTTAATCTGATATCAAGATTGATGGTAAGCCAACAAAGCTTAATAAAATGGCTAAAGTGACTAATAGGGGATTGATATGTGCATAACTTCTTATTGAAAGCCAATTTGATCCTATTTGTTTTTATCTCTTAATCTTAATCAATGGTGAGAAGTGCAGATTGCTCAAAGGGCATGTTGTGTTTATTCTTCTAATGAAGTTGCAAATTGAAGAACTTTAAGAGCCTTTTATAAAATATTCAGAAAACAAAAAAAATACAGTCGGAATTGTCCCACAAATGTTACTATGGACTGTTCAATTAATTTCTTTATAAGATATGATATAATGTCAACTGGTCTGTTAACATGTACAAAGCATGGAGAAGGAGTTATGCAGAAACATATATATATATATATATATGCATACATATAGTTTTTTTTTTGGAGAATATACATATAGTTAATTAGCATTGTTTTAATGTATTTAATTTCATGTTGTTGTGGTTGGAGATGATTCAGTCTGAACAACACAATAGACCGTTTTCAAAAGAGAATGAAGGATCAAGAAGGCCTCGGCGGTAAAGCAGTTCGAGATCACGATCATATGGAGGTAAGCCGGCCATATGCAGCTGGCATGTTCTCCAAATCTTTCATAAAAAAGGCCTTGTCTAGTAGTAAGGATCGGATGAGAAAATTAAGTGTGGTTAATCTCACTAGCGAAAAATCTGAATATTTTCATATTTTAGGTATTTCTTCAAGGCTCGACTTTGCTAAAACTTGGTTTTTGAAATCGGACATCCTTTAGCCATTTGATTATCATTATCTGCATGTTAGTTTTTATTTGGTGAACTATACTTATTTACTTGTTTGTAAAGTTTACTTGACCAGAAGGTCGAACTTCTGATATGAGTCATATGACTGAGTTTTAATTATGTAGAGACAATCCTTGAGAGAGATCTAAAAGATGAATAGTTTTTTTTATTTCTTTTTTATTTTTATTTCTTTTTTGGACAAGAACCGTTCTAACTTCTTATTTTGCGGTTAACCTTACTTGGTAAGGCCTATTTATGTCGATTTTTTCCTGTTATCAATAAAGCATTGTCCTGGAAAATTAAGCATGGCCTAGCTAGAAACAATGTACTGACCAGTTTTTGTTAATTATTGGATTTGCAAATGCAGCATGTGAATGAAGACAATGGTTCAATAGCAAAGAGGATCGAGTTTATTGAATCTTCCAAACGGTTAACTCTATGCCAACTCTGAAGTTTCTTATTTTTTTAAGCTAATTATTATAGTTCTATTCTACTACAGCTATCTAGGTTTAAATTTAACTAGTATGCAAAAACTATTATACATGAATGCAGGAAGCTCTTAGGTGATGGTTTAGAATCATGTTCCATAGACGAGCTACATCAGATGGAGAACCAATTGGAGCAAAGCTTATCCAAAATTAGAGCCAGAAAGGTACATATTTATATATATATATATGGACATCAAGTTTCATTCTTTTTATTACTTTGACTGGGATATACCTTACTTCAACCATTGTTACCGAATGTACTTCTTCCCATAATTAGAATCAGATGCTGAGGGAGCAGATAGAGAAGCTAAAGGGAGAGGTAAAACTGCTGTGCATACAATTTTACCTCATATATTTATGTCTCTAGCTATTCTTAGAAAATGCTGATATATACAATATTCATTCCATTTCCTTCTTGGCGTGCATGGTCAATCATGATGATCAGGAGAAAAGCCTACTCGAACAAAATGCAAAGCTAATGGAGAAGGTAATAATATCGAGCTTCTTTGTTCTTCTAAACAACCATAAACTTCAAGGATTTTGAGAGCATAAATCCCAAATCATGCATTAGTTTGACGCCTTGCACATACCACAAGATCCATGCCTTTGACTGATCAGCATATGTACTACATCTGCGTACATATCGTTGAGTGTGGTGCCTTACGCAAGATAAGAATATAAAGTCTTGAGTTGATCAGGATGCTGTAACGTATCTGTAGTCTTGGAATTTTTGATGCATCATCTAAAAATCCATGAGCATATATATATATATACATTGATTTGAATTGGATATTTATTCATGCACTTCTGATTAGTTAACAAACTTGTACTCAGTTAATTCCTATTTCATGATTCAGTGTGGCATGCAACTAATTGGTCCACCAAGCAATGGAGAAGATGATGACGATGACAATGATGATGTGGAATGTGAGAGCCCGACTGAAACTATGGAAGTAGAGACGGAGTTGTTCATCGGGCCACCTAAAAGAAGAATTGCTAAGAAAACTCCATAAGATATCAACTCAATACATGATCAAGATCAACTAATATTGGTGATGATCATATATATTATAATAAATTGTTACTTCAGATACCTGTTCCATTAACAGTAATTCCAAGCTTCCTGACTGAATATATATGATCGTGATTTTGAGGGTGCACCTGTAATAATTGTAAATCCATAGAAAAACTTCTATATACATTCATGGAATAATCTATTTTTTGTTAAAGGGGAAATGCAGAATTCAAAGGTGTGTCTGATTTTTTTGTCTTTCTTGATTGAACTGCTTCGGCTTAATTATTGTAATTTGGAACAGCTGCTGCTTGATTATGTATAATGTGCCATTTGATTTTGAGGAAGTTCGTAAAAAAACATTTACCAAGTACACCAATACTTGTTGAAACACACCCCATCCAAACTCTCTATATTCCCAACAAATAAACGGTTTGAATGACTTCACGATTTTCGATCTGGTTGATTTTTTACAAAGATAACCTTGAAATGAACATAAGTATTGTCCAGCAGAGTGTGGAATCGGGCTTGGGGATGGGTAAGTGTCGGGGCAGGTCACCAAACTCTTTGAATCCGGTGATATAACTTCTAATTTCTTCATCAAGAGTATACCAACAGAAAAAGTGTTTGGACCCTTTGTCATGCATGATTTACACTAAATTTATCAGAATCAGACCAAAAGAAGAAGACATCTAATCTTTTGAATTTATGCCGTTGTGCGTACGTAGGATCTGCTGGCCTCAGCGTTTACGTTGATTTCGATCTTTTCCGTTGAAAAAAAACAACTCTTGGGCAAGAAAAACAAAAGGAGACAAAAACAAAAGAAGAAAAACCTGAAAATTAAAGTTACGATTGTGCTTTTTAATTGTTTCTCTAATTAATAGATTACACTTTTTTCTTTATTAAGGGAATACATTTTTTTTTAAATTACAAATCGTTTGCCTGTTAGGAGCAGCTTCAAAACGTGAACTACTGGTTATAGTATAAGTAGACGTCGCTTAAATAGGGACCATGAGAATCAAAACTTTCTGAGGAAGACATTGAGTCTTCTACGAAATCAGTTTATTTGATCCACATAAAAAGATGCTTAAATTTCAACATTTGGCAAAGAATGAAGACAAATTAAGCACCTCCTTATAGAAATAAAATGACTCAACACCTGGTTTAATTTAAAAAGATTCTAGAGGTGCATGAATATTCTAATATAGAGAACTCTTAGCTATATCAACGGCAATAACGACGGAGAACTAGTACATATCAGTCACACTCCTGCACAAGATTTCTATGAAGTCAACTATCAAAACAAGGAAAAGAGTTCCAAGTCCTGAACAAAATACTGGAAAATTTTGCCGGCCAGTTAAGCTTACACGTCTTCTGAAATCAATATTACACGTCTTGGAAAGTGTATATCTAAGAATTTGCTTAATCTTTTTAATAACAAATACGTACGGTTGTCTTAATCCTTACGTATATATAATGGAAGATATTTTTGGTTCAAATTAAAGAAAACCCTACCATTTCATTTCTGTGTCATCCACCACAAAATGCTCTCACAGTAGTTTCAAATAATTGAGGGACCGAATTCTGTGATTTCCTTTTCTGAATCATAATGGTACATTTAAGTCATATTAACCATATTAAAAAGTACAACAGTACAACACTAGCTATCGGTGTTATTCATTTTAGGTAAACCGACAAGGCATGAATAAAAAACTTCTTGAAAGGCTTATGGATCGCAAACGAAATTTTTTTTTTGATCCATAAATGTTTAGGTGAGAAGGAGACTTTCTTACTAGGGGTGGCGGAACCAGAATTTTCAATGGGGGGGGTTCCAATATAGAATACCAAAGTTAACATAAGAAGAAAGTTGTGTAATTTTTTCTTTGCCCATATCAAGTTTGTTATCAATTATTCTTCAAATATTGAGCATGAATTTACAAACCTCAAAATTTAAAATAACCTTAAACTCTAAGGCATGAATGAGACACACACACACACACACACAAAAAAAAGTAGCCACGTATCAAATAAGTATTCGTCAAAGTGGTATTTAATGATACATAATGTATGAAAAATTTAGAATAATCTCTCTTTAACGCTTAATGAAGCACTTAATATCATATATCCCAAATATATATATAATTTTTCCTTTATATGGCTAATTACCTATTAAATGAATCCATAATTCCTTCAAGTTCCTTCTGTATCAAACTTTGAGTTTTTCTTATAATAAAGGTCTCCCTAAATTTGTATTGTGCATAAAATTTGGGGGGGTCCAGTTTTTAATATTTAATTAAGTATCCATAAATACATACAAACTCAGCTGTAATTAATTGATTGGTGGAATAGTTTTGGGGGGTCCGGGCCCCTGCAGGCCTTGGAGTAGTTCCGCCACTGTTTCTTATATTATTAGGGTCCGGACAAACCTATGACCTAATTCAATAGGCCTTACGAAACTATATAGTGTCCCGGTCCAGCCCACCGGAATGGAATTATGCAGGACATTTTTTAGATCGCCCCTCAACACTCCCAACAATGGAGTTTTTACATAATTGCTAACAGCAGAGATCAAACTTAGGTTGGGCTCAACCACAAATCCGTCCATGCCAACTCAACCAACCTGTGTTGCCATCGCAAACGAGATTATGATTTAGAATGTGGTCGATAGTTGAATATACTACTTGATCGTCTATAAATTTATCAATGCTTAAAGTTTTTTTTTTTTTTGGTGAAAAACCACTAAGGTGGAATTTATTGAGAAAATATCTTGTGCATCACATGTGATAATATGCTATAAATCTATAATATATATATCCAATAAATTATTGCTTGACACACTAATAGTTTGTTTTTGTATATATAAATACATGGCAGAGCCAAAGGGTGGCTCCCCTGGGCTGTAGCCTACCCCAATGAAAATTGTGGTATAGATTTGGCCAAACATAATTAAATGAGTGCAACTATTAAGCTTTTTTTTTTGTTTTTTGTTTTTACCAAAATTAAATTTGGCCCACCCCAGCTTAGAGCTCCTCTATTCTTTGATGAAAAAGAAAAAAAATTTAACCCTCCCTTATGTGAATTTTTAGCTCCGCCCTTGATCTCATTTATCACTAATGATTTAAGATTTAGCTTTCAAATTTTGAACTCTTCACAAAACCCGGGAGCTGTCGGTAGTTGAATATGCTACTTGATTGTCTATAATTTATCAATATATGCTTAAAGCTTTTGAGGTCAAGTAAAGGTGGAATTTATTGAGAAAATATTTTGTATATTACATGTGATAATGTGCTATAATATATATCCAACAAATTGTTGCTGGATATATGACCAATAGTTAATTTTTGAAACAAATACATCTCAATCATCAGAATCGTTCATCGTTTAGATTTATTTTCAAGAATTATCCTTGTAAAAAATCAGCCGAATTGGAGATTGTTTGGTCATCTGTTCGTTGTATAGTTTACAAACAAATACAGTCCGTCAGATAAGGTTGAAACAATGGATGTGATAATCAAATGGCTAAATAATTTTCGATTTTAATTTTTTTTTTATCAAAATGATCCTCGAATGATGATCTAAAATATAGACGAGTTTGATTTTTAGTTTGCACTCACAATGGGGATGTTCGCATTTTATTTTTGATGCGAACGTGCGCATGTGAAAGGGACTATATATATATATATATTTATACCTAAGCTAAGTTCTGCACGCATTGCGGACGACAAGGTCATGCCCATCACGAATGCAAAGTGGCGTATACGAGCCCTTCCTGCATGCCAACAATTGCTGCCGAAATGGGGCAATTGAAAAATGAAATTCAAGAGCGTCGTAGAGTTCAAGTCTGGGCCTATCGGTAATGGAGAAGATATTTCTTCTGTGTAATACTAATCAATTAATTCCCCACAATTGATTAGAATTTACCAATTCTGTGTAATATTAAGAATTGTGTAATACCAATTCTGGAACTACATATCATATAACAATTCCCCACAATGATCTAATTAATCGAGCTATATAAACTAATTTTTAGAATCCACTTGTATAATTGTGTGCCTCAGCGGTCCGTATTTAGATTCTCAAATCTCAACCACTCGGAACATGTTTCCTAGCTAAAAACGTTAAAAACATCTCTGAAAAATGTCCAGGCAATCATAGGGTTTGTGTCCTTTCAAAATTTTCAAATATGTTAAACAAAACGAAATGAAATAATAATACACAAGCCAAAACATATATCATGGCTCTGTGGGTTCAATTAGTCGAAGATCCACGTCAAATTGCTGGCTCTGGGAATGGCACGGGGGAAACGTGGGAGTCCAAATCACTAAACGAGTCCAGTCGGTCCAATATTTAGCGAATCATCTACAGTCCAATAATGAAGTCCAAGACTTGAAGCAACTGTTTGATCACACACAAACACAGTAACACAGACTGGCCAATAATTATCAAGCCGACACGTCTCTCTGAATCAAAATCTTCAAAGTTTCAAACGCCCAGCTCACAAGCAAAGCAAAGGTCTTCTTCTTTCTGGTAGTTGCAAGAAAGCCACGGAATTCTCAAAGCTAAAGCTAAAGCGCAAAAGCAAAAATAGCAAAACACAACCCAAGTTTTCAGGAGCTTCCTTCCTTCCTTCTTTTCTTTCTTTTTTTCTGTAAAAGACTAAAAGCTTATTTAAGCATTGAATTCGCAGTTCTGTGTATTTGGGTTCCAAGAAAATTGGGTACGCTGAGATGGGTACTCTTGCTGCTGCTACTTTGCTCCCTTCAGAGTTTAAACCTTCACTCACTCTATCTGATCCCAAAAGCGCTCTGTTTTATAATAGAAGAGTACCCAAGAAGAGGAACCAAGCCTTAGTTCCTGTACGTGACTCCGATCTGTTACGTTGCTTTCATTTTTTTTTTCATAGATTTTACTAACTGGGTGTTTGTTTATAGTGATTTTGAAAAAGAATTTGGTGTTCATTTGCGGGTTTTGATTGTTTAGGTTGCAAGGCTATTTGGGCCAGCGATTTTTGAATCATCGAAGCTGAAGGTTCTGTTTTTAGGAGTGGATGAAAAGAAGCACCCTGGGAATCTTCCAAGGACTTACACACTTACTCATAGTGATGTAACCTCAAAGCTCACTCTGGCCATCTCACAGAATATTAACAACTCTCAGGTAATCCTGATCTGCAAAATCAATATGCCCTGTTTTTGGTTTAAGCAAAACCCAGAAGCCCAAGTCCTTATATTTTAAATTTTTTTTTTCGAAGTGTGGGTGTCATTTAGGGGATTAGATCATGCCCAAAATTAACTTGTTACTACTACAATTGAGTATCTTCAATCACATGCTTTATGCTTTGTATTATATTACTCTTCAAGGTTTGTTGTTTCTCTGTCTATGCCTTCTGTTGTGCAAGTGTGTATATGTTTTGTTAATTAGCATGGGATTATAGTTTATATTATTGACCATTGTTGTTAAAAAAAAGTTTGTGATTGATTGATGCATTAAAAGGAAGAGCTAATGGGAATTGATTTGCAGTTGCAAGGTTGGTACAACAAGTTACAAAGAGATGAGGTGGTGGCAGAGTGGAAGAAACGCAAGGGCAAGATGTCTCTCCATGTCCACTGCCATATAAGTGGAGGTCATTTTCTTTTGGATTTGTTTTCAAGGCTGAGATACTTCATCTTCTGCAAAGAGCTTCCCGTTGTAAGTTTCAAATCTGATCATTTCTCTTTGCTTCCCATTGTTATTGTTAAAAGTCAAAGCATTGAGATCAAAGATTAGAGTTTGGTTTGACTCTTAAAACAGTTATTAACTTATTAGTCACCTCATTAACAGTTGCTTCCGGAAGGAAAAATTAGGTACGTCACCTACATAATACAGATTATGTCTCACAAAGCAGTGGTCCCCACTAGTGTGGGTCCCAGCTTCATGTGAGAAGTTGCCTATCCGCAAATTTTTTTTTCACGCTTCTGGTACCTAAATTGGCACGTAAATAGAGTACCAAAAGCTAAACAAGAGTGTCAGAGTGTCAACTATGCTGATAGTTGCCAAACGAAATTCTAAGTTACCAAATTAACTTGCTAAATGACCTCTTAAATTAAAAAAAAATTTAAGTTTAAAACTGAACAAATGAAGCGCTTAAATTAAATAATGACGAAATTATTTGGTGTATTCGATTCACCCGTGATGTTGCGTATTATTTTTCACTTTAAAGTCTTCGATATATAATTAAACTCTAAATTCTAAAATTTAAATTATGAATTCTGAATTTTAAGTTTATAGATTTTAATGATAGCATATGGTGTACCACATTCGACATCATTAATAAATAATTTATTAATAATGTATATAATAATTTTCATAGTTGTGCCCCTTGCTAAAGGCATCCTTAACGGAACTCCCATGTGTATACATAGGTTTTGAAGGCCTTTATTCATGGAGATTTCAACCTGTTCAACAACTACCCAGAATTAGAGGAGGCTTTGGTTTGGGTTTACTTTCACTCCAACATTCCAGAATTTAACAAGGTTGAATGTTGGGGTCCACTGAGGGATGCAACATCACCATCTGTTAGGCCAGGGAGGGTCCACCAGGAGAGTGAGGAGGCAGCTTCTTCAAGTAATCAGGACCTGTTGCCACAACCATGCCAAGAAGACTGTAGCTGTTGCTTCCCACCATTGAGCTCAATCCCTTGGTCCCAAGAGCTTCCCCAGCAGAATGACACTACATATGGGGCCCAGCAGAGCTTTCAGGGGCAAAGCCAAGACCCAAGCTAAATTTTGTGTGTGTTTGTGATTGGTTAGTGAATGTAAATAGAAACCTATTTATCCCATTTGGGCTTTCATATTCTATTGTAGGAAGTCAGATAGATTAAATTGGTGCATATCTAAACCAGCTTGGTCAAACCAATGCCATATCAGAAGGCTAAATCTATGATCAGGTTGAAGCTGGCCAAATAATATAATTGTAATATTTTAAACTAAGGTTGGTCTATGCATATTCATTTTTTTTTTATCATCCCGCTGTAAGAAATATATACTGGGTACATTGTTCATATTGTAGGAAAAAAACAATTTAAATTTTTAACCTGTACTGAGTACTGACAAGTGTTTGTCCTCTGATTTTGAGATTACACTTTCTGTACCAATTTTGCAAACAGTTTAATCTCACAATCGACTCTTATGTGATTCTGTTAACTTCCTCAACTTCATAAACCTCCCTAGAGTAGGAGCAATCATGTGAAAGAATAATGTTTGTTTCATTTACAAAGAATATGAAAAGATTGAATAAATTATCTCTTAATTTCTGCTCTTTGAATATACAAAACAAGGGAGCACCGAGCAGGTGAATACAATTAATAACACCTCCCCTCTATACATATATAATCTAAAAAAAGCTATATCATCTACTTGGAAAAAAACCAGCAAACTCTTCCCTCCAGAAATAGCTTTAAGGTCCTAGCAGAGTCTCTGGCCATCTGTGGGTTGATCAATTGATCAGCACATTTATCATGTCATTAAGCTAATGACGTGTCATCATACGGTTCCCATTCTTGACCTGTACGGGAAGTCTTTGAAGCTTGTCGAGTTAGTATCAAATGTCCTGCAGGAGGTCACCTGATGATGGTTCTGCCTAGACATGATGCTCCAATTTCACTTCCGGTGTTCTGCAATAGGAATATCAAGTTGTATTCATCTTTCAGCTTGAAATTCAGATGAAAGGCAGAGAGAACAAAGAGAGAGAAAATGGACAACTAGATGAAAAAGTCTTGTGTAAAAGCGCCAGAGGTATTCTCTCACTTTCTCTGTTTTTTTTTTTTGCAATGTAGTTTAATTCAAATTATTAGTACTGATATTCTGCTAAGAATATGATTAGGATTTAGGACGATTGTTTCATTACGCACAGTTAATCATCAATACTGAATTTTCATCATCTATTGAATCTTTTACCTGAGATTTAGGGGAAGGAAACACATTCCAAAACCTAAGTGTTTCATCTCCCGCTCCCGTGACAATTGTCTGAAACAATAATCAATGTAACAGATAAGTATATGCATAACGAGACCTAAAAAATTGTAGAGTTATGAAAGAAAGGGCTGAGGGTGGTATAATTAGAAAGAATTGTGGGTACAGAACCTGTCCGTCAGGTGAGATGGCAAGATAAAGAACTCTATATGTATGGCCCGTGAGAGTAGCCAGCTGCTCAGCAAATGAAAATTAAAAATTAAATACTAAAAATGATAATAAAGAGATTTCTTGGTTACACAAATCACAAATGGATGAGACATTTGTACCTTGGACATGGTAGGATATCTCCAAACTATTATCTGATTTTGGGAGTAACCGTGGGTGCTGACAAGCTCATTGACATTTTTAGACCACACAAGATTGCATACCTACATACATACAATGAACATATGTAGAGCTTAACATTTTCACAAAAAGAGAGAGGGAGGCAGGGATTTCAGTTTCCAGATGAATTCATTTCCATGAACAGACATAACCAACAATAAGCGGTGCATCTAAAATGAGCTTAAATTCATCTGAGTAAATTATTCTTCCCTTAATGCAACCAACTTGAACAACCAAAAAAATGAAAAACAGAACCAATGTAAGCAGATTGTGTGAATCTTCGAACCCCATTTCCTCTTGAACATATTACATGGGAAAGGTCAAATTTTAAAGTTGAGAATTTCTATGAATTAGTAAAAGAATATCTTCTCATTAAAGAACTGAAGAAAGTCAAGAAACAACTACCAAATTTTGGAACTTTTGAAATAAAAATCAAAGTTAATCAAAAGGTAAAGCTTCCCTACTGCATGAATACTTTAGACCAGCTTCAGAGGTCTAAACATGATATAATAAAAAGGCAACAAGTTGTTCACCTGACTTCCAGTGTCCATGCAGCTCAAGTGTGAGTTAGTGGTTGTATTCCAGAAACGGATACATCGGTCTGCAGTTCCTCCCCCAGATGCAAGAAGTCCATGAAGATGAGGAGACCATGCAATAGCTTTCACGGCAGCAGTATGCTCACAGTATTTCAGCACAGGTTGAGTTGAATGTTGATTCCAAACAAAAAGCTGTATATAAATGGGATCAGTTATGAGTAGGAAGCATGATCAACTTACAATCCACAAGATAGAAGTTGGGCAAGAAGAAAAAATGCAATCACATACTCTGTTATCATTCCCGCCTGATGCTAACTCACGGTTGTCATAAGACCACTTCAGTCCACAAACCTAAACGACAATCATATAATCTTCAGGTATTAAACAGAAAGCATACAATACAACAGGCATGTTACAGAAAGTACAAATTTGGAGAAGGAAGAATTAGAATGAGTAAGATTCATGAGGTGAAAATCTGAAAGTACACTACGAGTCCGAAAGCTTAACAGTACTGGCCTAGAAGAATCCTCTGAAAGTACCTCTGACTTGTGTCCGGAAAGTTTGCTAACAAAATCTTCCTGAGCACGTATGTCCCGTTGAAGAATACTCTTGTCGCGGCTACCAGAAGACAACATGGACGAACTCCAGGCCAATGCCCCAATGCGTAGACGATGGCCCTCCATAGTTCTTACCCTCTTACAACGGGATGCATCCCATATCTGCACAAAAGGTAACAAGTGGATCAGCCAATGATTCAGCAGCACATATACAAATGCAAAAAAACTTGTACAAAAGTGGTGGCATGAAATTCATGTGATAATGCTTCACTATAGTCAACTCACAAACTAATCCTCTGCAACTGTCACATGAATTTACAACATAACCTGATTATTGTGACCTGAATCCATGATGAAGGATAAAATGGAAGCCATTTACAGATAACCAGACCATAAGTTTAAAAAGATCAAGTACAGAGGATCAAACTAGGAAATGGACAAAATACAAAAATCCGATTGTGTTTGGACTCATAGTTCCTAACTTGTCTCCACATACTGTGCAGGACATGGAGGTTTCCTAAACAGGTAACGAATCGGACCAAACATTTGTGAGGCTAATGTTATCTTGCTTTTTCCTAAAATTCGTAGAGTGAGACATCAATTTCTCAATAAGTTCAAATCTTTTTTTTAATTAAATAATGTACTCCTCTGTAACGAGGTACCCTACCTAACTGAGATGTAGATCTTGTGCTATGTGATACATATTCATTGTAGATAATTTCTGGTCAAGATGAATATAACATGATCCTATTGATAGTCGTATCTAAAAGAATACTTGGGGATTTGGGGATTCTAGAATTAGTAAAACTAATCAATAGCATCTCATCATGAAGACATGATGTGTTGGTGTGAGTGGCTGTGCTACTAGCCTAATACAGAGTCTATGCAGGGGCTTTTATATGCAGCCAGACATCTATTGACCTAGAAAGGACATAGTTATCTATATTAGCATTCTAACAACAAAACTCCTGCATAAATGTTCTGGTTTACGTATTTTCGCAACATAGTTGTTTGATGACCGTATTCCTCATCTTAGTGTTACAAACTTGTTGCTTTTATCACATACAGTTTGGATATTGTTGAAACTCCACCTATAAATCCAGTTTGCAGTATCACATAGAAAAATCACATCTCCAGTTTAAGCCTTTAACAATGCAACATGTCTATTAGATGTGATTAAGTACAAGTATCTCTTACTTGGACTTTCCCATTGCCAGTTCCAACAGCAAGATGAGTTCCCCGCTGCGCCCAGCCCACAGAACAGACACTATCGTCAGTCCCCAAATCACATAACTTAGTTACCTGCAAGTAACATGCAATGTAGGTCATAAGACTAACAGTTCAAAATTTCATACATACACCACCAGAAACACACACCAGATGATCAACACAGTCACAGAAAGCTTAAAGGCTGTGACTTGTGGTTCCACAAGTACTCAACAATGTCGAAATTAGGCAATTAGCAACAGAAGCGAAGTCAGTAATGCTAAAGCTCACTTTACTACTACAAGCATTCCACAAATAAACACAATTTCCCAACCCCACAGCCAACACATTATGCGAAGACCAATCCACCAGATTCAGATAGAAATCGTCTTGCAAAGCCGGTGCATCCAAAACCTGAACAAACACACCACAAAATTCATAAACCACAGAGTCCAATTCACCAAATCCAAAAGCAACCACAGCCCGAGTCTTCAAAAAGACCACAAAGCTCAAAGCTTTACCTTATACGGCGACCTGGGCACCTTCCTCGGCGTCTTCACCGGGCTGTGATGAACTCCGGTCACCACATCATCGTCAAACCCGAACGGCAAGAGCGAGTGCATGGACCGCCGAGTCTCGCTCTTGTACCGAAATATGTTCTGGTTCGGCGGGTTCATCTGCATCAGGCCCCGCCGATCGGGCGTCGCCGGAGGAATCACTCCGGCACTGTCGGGGCCGAAGAGGGCGGCGCGTAGGAGCGTCGTGTAGGCGCTGGAGGTGTCGTCGGTCTGAGAATTGGTCGGCGATTTGATATCGAACAGACCAAAGTTGGAGCCGGATCTGCTGGGTATGAACCTATCGGAGTAGATGGTCCTCGACGGCGATCGGTGGTGGTGGTTGACGTTGAGCATTCGCTCGATGTGCCGAGCCGGCGTCTCCGGCTGGACCGCCAGAGGGGTCCGCGACACTGCCGGTGGCTGATTCAGCTGCGGAGAAGAAGATACCATAGGATCGTCCATAGGGGATCAGAGCTTTCTCCGTCTCTCTCTGTGAGTGTTTGAGATTGGAGAGAGAGAAGGGTGTGGATGTGTTTGATGGGTTGGAATCTGGGGAGTTTTTCACTGCTGATTTTCCCGGGAAGGAGAGGTAAGTCTGTTAATTATTTCCCGGGAAAATCCTAATGCGGTTATAACTTATAACTAGTGTGGTGGGGAAAATGGGCTTTTGGCACTTTTGGTTTACTAGAGTCCTCTAGTACTCGGCAGTTCAAAGCTTGGAGCTTTAGGGTTATGGATTTTATGAACTAGAGCCAAGATTGAGAGGTAAATGGGGGAATATTTCTAGGCTTAATGGATTAACCATGTGAAACTTGAGGGAGGATATTTGGGTTAACTTCGAGGGCATGCATGCATTTAAAATTGGAGTGAGTTTCTTAGGATTTGGGGTGATCAATTATTTGATAGGAAATTTGTACATAGAATTTATTGATTTTAGAATTATTGGGGACATTAATTGTAAAAACCTACTTTAGAAGAAGCCGAACAAAATTTAATGTTATAAATTTGTGGTTTAATTGTTGATTGTTTTTTCACGACACGTGGACACGTGATCCGATTGTGGACCTCAATAAAAATGCCAGGAGAGGATGAAGTAAGAGAGATTGTGACACCCAAAATTGTGTGGAAATGTACGAATGTGTCAATCCGGAAGATATGAGTGATAGCATGGAGCCTTGCTTATTGATCGACTAGTTCTTTTGGGATATTTTACCAAAATAAACTTTAAACCCTTAAATCTAAATACGTCATATCGCGATATATTTGTAAGTACTTGAAACTAATCAAATATTGAAATAAATTAAAATGGTAACGTAATACAAAATAGAGATACATTGTGATCGGTTAAGTGTTATTTGTTTAGAAAGAAGAATGAAAAATCATGTAAACATCATAGGATAAATGTATGCTCCAATTAATGTAGAATTCCATTCCCAAAAGACCAATTCCTTATAACAGCTTTCATCATAGTTGACATGTCCGGAGCGACTCTTCTCAAATTCCAAAAGCTGCTAAACCCTCTGCTGCTCTCCAGGAACATGAATATCACCATAATAAAAATATCAACCATAAAATTAAATAAAGAAATTTACAATGAAATTTTTAATCCACCTCTATCATATTAAAATTAAAATCATGATGTCTAAATAAATCCTTGCATGGATTTGCACATGCATGCTACTCATGAGATGTCTAAATCCCCCCTGTCATGAATCCTGCACATGTTAGTTATAGCAAATCACATGCTTTTGATTCTCTCGGAAATCTTGGATCATATCAATTCAATATGATAAGGGCCATGTCCACTATATGAGACAATATGGTGGTTAAAATTTACAAATCAAGCATATGAAAATCTAGCTCCGAAAGATGATGATGATGCCGATTGCACTTCCTTGTTCTGCAATCAATCACATTCCATGAGCTGTAATCTGTTTGGCCTAAAAGGCCAAATATGATCATTAGATATAAGAAATATAACAACTAGCAGATCAGTCTGAACTCTGAACTTGAATAAAATGTGTAGGCTTTGCATGCAGGAGAGAACATCGAGCACAATAGCCGATTCCTTGCTTTAGTTTGCTAGGAAATGATGGGTACCTTATCCAATGGGGATTTTTCCATAAGAATTAAAAAAATTCCGCCAGAAAATGAGTTCTATGTATTCTTTTTAGGCGTCTTTTCCTTTTGGGTTTAGGGTTTAAGGCACTCATATTCATTTACACTGGAAAAAGCTACAGAAAAATTAAGCCATTCTTTGAGAATGGGATGGGCTTTAGCCTGAGTTTGGTGGGCTAGGCTTTAAAAAGTGGGCTCGCATATAAAAGTGCCTAAGCTAGGTTTGTTGGCCAATTTGGAAACCGTATGCAATTTGAAGCATCCGACATTTGAGGTCAAGTGCCTTTTTAACACAGTAGAGACCCTAACTCTGGGAGTACAGGCACAATAAGTTCCGGGAAACTCTGCATTACATCTAAAATGTTTAAGTACTTTAGTGAGTATCGGAATGCTGCACAATCCAGATCAATGAGAGTTTACTTTCATGTTGAACTAGGCAATATATTGCTCACTTAAAAGTCTTACCTTCAGTTTCATCTCAATCAGAATCAGTCCTTTTGCTAACAAGTCTGAAACTCTAGCTCAAACATGACTAAGCTTTGTATTCTAATTGCAATTACAGCTTGTAAAAACAGAATTCACATTCTTCGAATCAAAGAAGCCTTCGAAAAGTTCGGTTAAATTCAATGTTATCACAAAATAAATACATTTTTCAATTCATCTAATTAATAATGTTACAAAAAATAATCAAGTATGAACAAAAATGAAGGCACTACTTCAATGGGGAGGAGGAGGTATATACTCATGTTCAATTGTCGGTGTTGTTCGAGTGCCAGAAGCCGTAGGAGCTCTCACATGTCCAACCATTGATACCTGTAAAGCTTCTTCTTCATAAGCCCTTCTCTCCATCTCCTCCATCCTTGATCTCTTCTTCACCTTCACAAGCATTGCAACAAGAAGCAACCCCAAGAGAAAAGCACCTATTGCACAACCAAGTGTGCTACCAACCACCACTTTCCATTGGCTAACCTTCTTCCTCAGTTGAACTGGGGACGGCTTCTCAATCACCAACCCGAAATGGCCATGCCTTTTCGCAACACAAATGTAAGGTGAAGCCTCCTTTGCTAGTGTCACTTTGCCATCACCTTCAAAGCTAGCACATAAAGGCCTTGTTGCACCCAATTCATTGTTCACCCTTGTGATGTTTTTGAAGTCTATAGTGATGGGGTTTTCTAGAGCTTGAATACCAACCTCAAAAGGGTTGCTAAAGTTCACATCAGTACCAGCATTATAAGCTAATAGGCCTAAAATTGGGGATACAAGCTGGTACCCAGATAAGTCATAATTGAAATAATATATGGAAGACCAATTGTACCCCAAGTTTTGTAGAACTACCATGACCCTCTCTGCACATGGATTTACAGATACACCAATTTTCAGATGAAATTCCTTTACCTGTGCGCCGTATCTTCGGAGACTGCCACATCTGAATCTCACTGTATCAACTGTGATGCCAGAGAAGTTTGCTGGTAAATGAACATTGTGCAGTGTTCCTGTTCTGAAGTATTTGTCATAGGACTTGAAGGTGTAGTCTCGGATGAGAAGGTCGAGAAGCCGAGCTGATTTGATCTTCTGAGCTTCAGTTTTTGTTAATGCTAATGATATGGATGAAAGAACTATGAGTGTGAGAGTGAAGAGAGAGCCCATGTGAGAAAATGAGCTTGGTTTTGAAGGAATTGATGAAGATAGTGAGTGATAGATCATAAATGTAGTATGGTTGTGTTTGATTTATTGGGCTTCTATACTAAAAGAATGGTTTGAATTCTAGTAAAACTAACACTATATCAGCTTCTTTTTCTCTGGTTTGCAACAAGGTAAAGACTTGCAAAGAGTTAAGCTTGCACTGTTTTGAGAACTTTATAGCTCAGCAAAAGCTCTGCTGGATTAAAGGGTAAGCAAGCAAAAAGGAAAAAAAAAGTTCTTACTTTGTTTCTCATTATGAAAGTCTTGGAGAGAATAAATGCTAGGTGGTTTAATTTGACATTTTTGATCCAAAACTTTCTCTGTTGCTTTGAAAGTATGTGGGTCAATGAAAGACTTGAGCTTACAAAACTCAAGTTTGGATAACAAGTAGTTTTTCTATATGCTTTGTTTTCTTATAAACTAAAGTTTTAAGTTTAGGTTTTCAAATTGACAGTTAGTTTTAGTGGTAAAGAATATTTAGCCGTGTGAATTATGTTTTTTATTTAACATACTTTTTAATTTTAAAAAATAAATTCCCAATAAAAAGAGGAACATATTGAGGTGGCAAAGGTCTTAGAAATGATGTTGGAGCTTGGGTGATGATGAAGGTTTGTTGCAAAAGGAACTAAGGAAGTGAAAAGGAGGGTTGGCGTGCTTAGGTTTAGAGGCAATGGAATGAGAGAAAAGCATAGGCTCTTTGGGAGGGCATAATACCCCTAATTTATGTTTGAAAACATGTTCCCCACTTTAATCACTTTGTGGGTCTCACGTTTTAGCAAGCATGGCATTCCATTTCCTTCTAATGGGCCCAATATCTCACATGGGATCAAAAACCCTTTAAAATACATAACATGCTTGCAATGACTAATGACCATAGTCTTGCTAGCAATAACTTAAGATTTAGGATTTCAAACATGCACACCATCTGTTCCATGAATGCCCATATGAGATTTGACTCTAGAGAGCGCATTTTGAGTACTGTTTGATCACAAGATTGATCACAAACTTTGTCATGGTCGGAGAAGTTTGGTCATTGCATATGAGACTTATGATTAAGCCACAATCATGAACATCAGAGAAAATGGAAATATTCTTGGGAGAAGAGCATTATTATTGATTCATATAGGGAGGAATTTATATAGATGGAGAAATTTGATAATTTCTACTTGTTACCACAAAATAAAGAAAACAAGCAGTAGTTGTAGACTTGTAGTACTCTTAGCATGTGAATCTTCTTTCATTGTTTGCGAGTCAGAAATTCACTTTCGCAATGATAACATCACATACAAATTGCTTGGGATTAACGAGGGATTCAAACTCAGAGTCTTGGGTAAATAATCTTACCACTAGAGATACGTACAAATTCCCGCTATCACCAGATACAAGCTAACGAAAGGAAAATTTGCCATACCAAAGCAATAAATATATATAAAGGCCTTGGGGCTAGTTATATTATGTATTAGAAGGATCAAACTGAGAAAACAAAAAAGTGATAGAGATGGCAATCTGCTTGCACTGTTGTTTTTTTGTACATGATCAGTGGAAGTTGATATTTGACTTGTAAGTCAAACCCACATTCCAGTTAGAAGGAGCAACATTCCATGCAATGATAGTCTGCTTGGTTGTGTAGGAGGTGACCTTGAAAGAGAGAGCTTGGCCTTTCAACGTTGCAAAAGCCTGGTATGAAGCTCCCCAGTTGTGGCTCATGTTTATCCACCCTGATCTGGTTCCCTTCACCCACATGTTTTGAATGTCACCAGCTCCACCCACATTCATCACATAGACCAAGAGCCAGTACCCATTTCCTTGGAAAGAGAATCTAAGCCCCCCAGCCCTTATGCATGGTACCCTGCAAGAAAATCACATTGAAGAGTAAATAAGCATTTCTAGCTATGGTAAAGATCTTATATATACAATCAAATGTTTAAGGTGAAACTTTAACTTGTCTCCATTTTGCAATCAATCATGTCGATCGTCAAAGTTAGGTGACATTAAGAATTAATACGAAATCCTAGTGCATGCGTTATACAAAGGCCAATAAAACTATAAAAATCTCTTTGACACTAGCAACAAAGTTATAAATTTGTAGTTGTGTGACCACTTATTTAGAAAAATGGCTCAAAAATACATTTCATCAAACACCTTTTCTCTATCGCGTTGAGGAAATATAGAAAGATGAGGGTACACTGAATCTTCACTAAGGTTTAATAATTGAAAATATAAGGTTAATGATGTTAATAGACCCCAATGCCTTGTATGTTACTCCACTACTATCTCCATCTGTCATGATTTTGGGTAATGAATTGAGGACAAAGGTGAAAAAAGGACCTAAACTTAAGGATTAATTTTTTTTTCTAAATTGTGCTTAATTGCTAATGTTAACTAATTTGGAATCTAAGACTTCCTTGCAACTCAAGATATATAATTAAACGTACATAAAATAAATTTTGAAGGCGTACCTGCGGTACATGATTGGAACAATGCCAGCCTTCCACTGAGCAATCTTCATGAAGGCAGGCTTGGACATGTCAAAGTGAGCCCTAGGTGGGTTGCACCAGCCTCCGGCATTGGAGTCCTGTGACCAGTTTGGCGGGCAAAGATTGGTTGCGGTGACGGTGGTGAATTCAACATTTTTAAAGCACCAGCTGGACTGATAACATTTGATCTGGAAACAAGCACCACAAGCATATCCGTTGTTGAACAACGTCGAGCTCAACGCTGCCGTATCTGTTCCGTAGCCATTAAGAAACAAGTTTCCATACCCACAAGCTCCTCCTTTAAAAGATTTTAAAAAAAAATCAATATGGTTTCTATGCTAACTTTCATAAGATTTTTCATTAATAACGTATCACGATTTTGTTATAAGACTTACGATATATAACATGTGAGATACTTGGCAAAAACTCACTCCTTATATATGAGCTAAAAATGTGAATGGAATACATACCCATGGTCTCGGCGGCAGTCTCGTCCCCGTAAAAAGTAGCATGAGCCAGTTGCCATTGACTTGGCCGGTAAACGGCCATTGTTGTCTTGCTTATGATTGCCAACATCCACGACAACAAGAGGAGGCTAAAGCTCCACGAACGAAGGAAAGAAGCCATGACAGTAGTAATATAATAACTTGGTTAGAGCTGCAATGCTAATAGCTTTGGTATGAACTCGACCTGCAATGCTCATTGGATAGGGTTGCTTACCCTTATATAACGTCTACTTCAACGACTACAAGGAGTTGAGGTGGCTAGAAAGGGCCTTCGTGACCCCAACGAATTAGAGAATGTCCTTCAAGTCAAATAAGGGTTTTTAATTTGCTTATAAAATATGTAAGTTTTTTATGCCATTGCCTAGCTAGCTAGAAGTGTACGTTTTTCATCTCAACGTGCAAGCAGGTTTTTGTTCATTGCAGATTTGATAAGTGGTTGATAAACAATTTAAGATTGTCCGACCAATAGAGGCACATAACATTTATTTTAACAATATTTCAGTTCTTATTTTGTCTTGAGGTTTATTTATGGAATATTCAGGTGTTAATTGGTGACCATGTCTTTGCATCCAAAATGAAATTTTCAATCACTCTTCACAAGTCAAAATCAGAGAGTTCTTCCATGGGGTGTAGGTGGGATACATGCGATTTTTTTTTTGGTTGGAAATATATGCGAATTTTATATATACACTGCATTGGTTATTAAATAAATTGAAAAAGAATATATGTGGAAATTAAATATAAATTTTTTTAGATTTAAATATAAATTGATTTTAAGTCAAATCTAAAAAATTATATCACATTGAGCTAAATGCTTAAATTCACAAAAGACGGTGGAGTATCCATTTGACTTTTAATTTGTACCTAATTTGTACAAATTAGGTGTTAATTTTGTGGATGTTATCTAAATTGGAACAAGCTAGCTTACTTAATTGGTTGAGGAATTCTCTGTTTTGTTGGTTTTGGAGGGTAGGGAGATTCAATCTTATTCAATATTATGGATGAGGGATCTAGACTCAATTAGGTTGAACATCATATAAGTTGACACCAAACCTTTTGAGTTATTCAGATTTCATGTGGTTACATTTTTTAGGGTAAAAACCTAAAATGGTACATGAACTATTGTGAAAAGTCTTTTTTGGTACCTACAATTTTTTTTTACCAAAAATGGTACTTGAACTATTGTATCATTATCCAAAATGATACATCCGTAGTTAAGTTAGGTACCATTTTGGGTAATGGCCAATAGTTCAGGTATCATTTTGGGTAATAGTGTAATAGTCCAGGTACCATTTTGGATATGTATCATTTTGGGTAAAAAAAATTTGTAGGTACCAAAAAGTACTTTTGGCTATAATTCAGGTATCATTTTGGGTTTTTACCGCGTGTTTTATCGTATCATTAGAAGATGAGTTGATATGTGTGATTTTGATTTTATCTTGAATATCTTTGACGTGGCCTTTATTGTATCACTAGAGGATGAGTTGATAATATGTGTGACATACTTTGACGCATACTCCTATTATCTTACAATCTAAGTCTTAATCATTCTCATTTACAATGCCTTTACAAGATG
The DNA here is from genome assembly GCA_030142095.1 of Rubus idaeus. Taxonomy (NCBI): domain Eukaryota; kingdom Viridiplantae; phylum Streptophyta; class Magnoliopsida; order Rosales; family Rosaceae; genus Rubus; species Rubus idaeus. The sequence goes on from CM057969.1 coordinate 7,887,527, forward strand.
AGTCTTCGACCTTCCAAACCTAAAAATGTCAAGTGACAACCTCTAACAAGGGTGCTTGACTTCATTGTGTTAAGTCTCCAACTCTCCGAGCACGTATGGCTTTAGGCTCTCAAGAAGGTGCATTGTCTTTGCCCTTATTACTGTTCACTCTCAGGTTTAGAATTTCAGTATCGGTACTTTGGATTAGCGGAAATGTGAGATCAAATTTCGAGTATCGATTGAAATATCGGTAAATATCGCCACTCGTAATATAATTTCAATTTTCGAGTATTAAAGCATACCTATATTCATGGGCTCCCACCAAGAAAGGCCTGCGTCCTTGGGCTTCCTTCCTATTTTTGGTACCCAACAAATGAAGAAGAGACTTTTAAACTTTAAAGCCGCCACCACCACGCGCGAGAGAGACAGAGCACAGAAAGAAAGAGAGGGTTTAACAATGGAGAAGAGAGGCAGAGACGAAAAGATAGTCGGCGGAGCAGGTCCCAGAGGCCCACCCAGTAGACCTCTCCCTCCCCCTCCTCCTCTTCCTCAGTCCAGAGCTCCACCGCCTCGCCGCTTCGAACCCGTCGATCGTGAAAAGGTCCCTCCTTGAGTCCTTTCTCTCTCTAAGCTTTCGTATTCGCTTATTTAGGGTTTCTACATTTTAAGCATTCGTATTAAAATTTTTCTTTTCTGTGCAATGCAGACTTGCCCTTTGTTGCTTCGGGTCTTCACTAAGGTGTGTGCGAGTCCTCTTCAGTCCTTATTTTACTTCTCTCTTTTTTTTTTTGGGTTTTTAATCTTTCATGGTTGAATCGAGCTTCTAAATAGGTTGGTTGAATAGTGTGTAGTAATTTTGAGCAGCTTCTTTAGTTAATTTCTTATCCCTGCATTCTATTGGAAGTGGGTTTTGTTGATTTTGTTACAGAAAATAGTGTTAGAAAAGCATTTGGGTGTTTGGGCATAATGCTTTTTGTCACAATGAATTAAACATTGATGTTACAAATTGTCTTGCGAAGACTCCCAAGTCCTGACCATGTATACTGGTCTTTTTGCTCTCTTTGGCCTTGAAGGTGGTTCTAAATAGCATCTGAGAACAGTCGTCCAGTCGTCTTTAGATAGTTATGGTGGTCATTTTAAAATAAGAATCACATTGGGTTACTAATATAATTAGAACCAATATCAATTTGCTTTGGAATGAGGGAGTAAATTGGAAACTTTGTTTTGCTAATGAGAAAATAGGATACATGGAAAGACTTTGGAGTAGAACTAAGCAACTTTTTATAATTTGGAAACTTTGTTTTACTAATAAAGTAATAAGAAATGGGCGGGATTAGAAATGGAGGAACTTTAATGAAACAGACTTGCTCGTGGGATTTAGAATTTCAAAATTTGACGTATTTGTTATTTGCAGATTGGAGGTCATCACAATCAGGAGGACTTTGCTGTTAGAGGCAAAGAACCCAAAGATGAGGTTCAAATTTATACATGGAAAGATGCCACACTTCGTGAACTAACTGATCTTGTATGTTGGCCGCTTTCATAAGCTCAAGTCATTCTATCCTCTTTCCTATATTTGGGTGAATTAGCTTATTACTTGTTCAGAAAATAACTATAGTTGTTTGTCAGGTCAAAGAGATTGCCCCAGAGGCTAGGAGAAGAAATGCAAAACTGTCTTTTGCTTTTGTATACCCTGACAAGGGTGGTCGTTTCGTGTTGAAACAGGTACTGTCTTTGCTCTTTTTGATATACACTGATACATGCATGTGTTATTATACACTTTAGATTTTCCAAAAAAAGTAAGCAAGATGAGATAGTCCCAAGGAAACCTTTGTTCTCCACTGTAACAGTACGGCGAGTCCAGGAGTCCTCTTCATTGCTTAGTAAGAACAATAAGTGATATATGTACGTCGTTACAATATTCTACCTTTGATATTATATGTTGCTTGTTTACATGCAATTATTAGTCCCACATTCTTTGAACTTTATTTGCCTTACATTTGGCTGTACTCTAGTCTGTGGGCTTTTATGACATTGATACATTTTAGCACTTCGGTACAAATGCAATTCAACCATCGGTTATGATCTTTACATCATTGTAGATACACCATACAACTATACAAGTACTCATGTGCATACATTTGAATTGTATTTTGTTAAAACTCGTGTATTTCTTCGATTCTTAAAGGCGGGGATGACACATGCTTATGGAAACGTGGGTGGAAACATGGGGAGACGTCTAGATGACAGCAAGTCATTGAATGAGCTCAAATTCCAGGTAAATGAAATATTATATCAACGTTATTGGAATGCTTTCGATGTTCAGTATTTTCCCACCTCATCATTTATCTTTTTTGGGGGGACCTGACATTTTCTCATTTTGATTATGTAGATTGGAGATTATTTGGATGTGGCAGTTCTATAGAGGAAGATGGTTTTTGCTGCATTAGTTCTGATGGGTTCAGTGGCAACATCTCAGATGGTTTGAGTAGGAAGTAGCCCGTCATGTTTGGCCCCTATGATTTGATGCTGATTTTCACGGGGATGTATCAATAACTTAATATACTCTATTTGCCCATTACTCAACTGCCATTTGAAGCTGTTCTGTATGTAATGTAGGAATGATGTTAAACGCTCCAGAAGAATTGCTCCAATCTTAACGTCATCGTTTTTCTCACTACATGAAAAACATTTTATCGGTTTGGTTAATGAGTCCACATATATTAACTGGACAATTTCTAGTATTTGTATCAATCACCGATAAATCTGTTTCCAACCTGCAAATAATTGATGTTTACACAGGCGCTGAAGCACAACTGAGATTTGGATCAACCAAGTTATTGTCAAAATTTGGAATTATAGAATGCATAGCTGAACTATCCGATCATGATTCTCTCTGTGTATTCATATTCACAAACAACTGTTGAGGTATTCACAATCAACATTTGGGACTTTTACCATAGCAACCGTTGAGTTTATTCTTCAGCACAAGAAAAAAACTTACACGATACAAGTGCTGATCATGATTTTACTTTAATGCTACATAATTGAGTTGGGGGGATCAATACGCACTCTCAAATTCCAGTTCTAATCTAAGCATTGCTTCCTTCTGGTAAAGTTATCAAGCGCGTAGTCTTATCATAAACCAATTGAGTTCCACAGCTGCAGTAAGGTAATAGGAGCTAAAATGTAAGGAAATGGCACAAAAACATGGAACTGAAAAGGGAACGATAGAATATCAATGATTAACTTTTACTTACTTTGAGCACTTGATGTTGTTGGTAGAACCACCATTCGAAATTGATAGTATGGACCCAAAGAATGACTGATTCTCTGTACCACAGTTTGGACAAGGGCCCTAGAAATAAATGTTATTGGTTAATATTGCAATATGATATCAAAATCAGGTAGGAGGTCTTTCGTATAACCTTGAGAGTTGACATTTGAGAAAACAGAATTCTACCTTTAAGATCAAAACGTCCTTCACAATAAGTTTGGTGAGTTGGGTAGCTAAATAAACTATAACTGGCACAGCAGCAAACCATGTGAAAATGAAGCTGAATGGTTCTGGGAGCTGCGAGTCAAAAGTATTTATGAAAGGTTTTGTTAAGACAGCATAATATCGATGCAAATCAACTAGTAGTATGATGTGGAATGAACTTTGTGTCCTGTGTCCTGCATCATAATTTTTAGAATGCCAAGATATTGTGTAATTAGACAAAGGTACAAGTATAACACATGGTGACTACATACCTCCAAAAGATATGTAATTTCAAACCCAGTCAGATCATCCAAGAAGAAAAACCTGGTAGAATCAAAGAACAAGGAAAATTTGAGATGAATTTCTACGAAAATTTGAGAGAACTTCATGGACAAAAGAATTGATTAAGGAATTGACTTTGTAGCCAGATGATTTAATGAGCAACATTTTATCTATGTTCCAAGAGCAAGCAACTATAGGATTTTAGAATCTCTTTTCGTATCATCAGCTTGGGAGTTTTAAGCCTGCACTTGATGATATAACCATATGACTTACGCTCCTAAGGCAACAAGTGTCGCTGGGACATTCAGCAGGAGCATCTTCAAATAGTCAACAGACAGGTCACTGTAAACCTGTTGGAAGAAAGTTAATTAGTACAAGCAGAAAGCTCTGCTAGTAAGGAAGTGAGGAACCTCACCAATAGCTAATGATGGAGGATTGAAAAGAAATAGTAGACATCTTTACACAACTCATTCTACCAAATAAGTTTGGACTTTGGAGACCAAGAAAAGGAAGAAAGAAGTTTAGAATATTATGTACTGTAGCAAAAATCGTAAACTATGGAAAACATGTAGTACCTAGCCACAAACATAAGATTACATAGGGGTTGGTACATGGATATATGAAGAATAAAGAGTAACAAAAGTGAGCATTTCGTACCTTTCTTGTGCGGAGACTGCATCTGGGACCCTCAACTACAATATCACTCCCTTCAGCCTGGAAAAGAAATTAAGATCACTACTAAAGCACATGTAAAAGATAGATGCCTAGATGGCAAGAACTTTACCCAAAACAATAGAAAAAAAAAAAAAAAAAGACACGCACAAACCTTGAGTCTCAGCTTCAATTCATCAAACTCTTTGTCGCTCAAAATTGGTTTCCCAGACACATAGGCCATTGAAGCTTCCAGAAACTTCTGTTCATCGGAACCTGCATCGCAGAATCAAACAAGAGAAATTAAATGTTAGAATTACCATTATGGAGTCCCGACACATTGAGGTGCCAAGTCGATTAAGAAAAGAAAAGAAGAAGTATTTACTTAGCATGACAACACTGCTGCCTTCCCACATTAGCTCTTCCTTGAGATTATCAAATTCTTCATTTGACATGATAGCTTTTCCGTCATAATAAAATGACTTTAGGAGGAAAAAGGGAAAAAAAACTGTTAGTATCTCAATACAAGATACATTAAGAAAAATTAGCTCTTATTGAATAAGGTAACCAAAAGAGAGGTATCGCACTTTTGCCTACATAAGTTATTAAGTTGTTAATCAGTCCAAAAGTTGTAACCTTGGTTGATATCCAGATGTTAATATTTTCTGTTATTACTATTTACTTAGTCCATAGAATCATTATAAGTGTAATGGATAATATAGTAAATATAGAAAATGAAATGTGGCGTAAAATTACTTGTAGAGCTTGAAGGAAATCTTGTTCCATTTCTCCCAATGACTTCTTCCCTTTCTGGTCTAGGCTACAGTATGGCAGGATCTTACTATCAACAACTTCCTCATTTTCTGAAAAGAAGACATGAAAATGAACTCAAGAAATTTCAAAGCTAAACTATTTAAACAATAACTATATTTTTAAAACAACATAAACATAATCAAACAAGTAGGATTATTCATTAAGTTGAAAATAGAAAGCAACATCCCAATAGTTTTTTTTTTACATACGATAGGCTAGGTACGTAGTAGAATCTACCACATTCCCACCTGCCCCGACGCCACTTGAGCTAGAGCTCATTGGCAATCTATCCACATTATACAGTCTCAGCTGACGATCATGAATTTGTCCATTGTCTTTTCCATAACATTTTCTCTACAATTGATCATTTTGCATTATCTTTCATGAGTTATGAGAGTAAGAAGTAACCCGTTTATATATTCGGTGTGATGCTCCTAGAAATCTACTTCTACCAATGCAATGGAGAGAAAAAGATTCAAACTTTCCACACAATATGTATCCATTAATAAAACCACTCTTTATCATAATTCATAACCAAAAGTGTTCAATTCATATCATAAATTCCTAATGACTCTAATATCTAAGGCCCAACTAGTGGTCTAGTGAAAGATGCTTAATTTCAATTTTGAAACACAATGCCCTATCATTTTCATTCCCTGAATCAATGATCAAACTAGAATCAAAGCACACACCCAACAATCAATTCCAAATTAAGCTTTGGATAAATGGGTGATCCTAATTACCTTGTGGTTGGTCAGTAGCAGCCTTAGAGGGAAGCACCAGCAAACGACGCCGTACGCATAGCTGTCGCCCGCTGAACGGAAACGACTGAACCCTAGTAGAGGAAGACGAAACTGAAACAGAGGGTCTTTGAATGGAGGGATTATTAGAACGAGTAGGAGATATTAGGGTGAAGGCTAATTTGCTAGCCATGAATGACTAATCCTCTGTTTTACAGAGTAAGCTGAGAAGATTTTGGGTTATCTGAATTTGGGTGTATACTTTTTGGGGGGGTCATTCTGGTGTTTGGAGGGAAAGAAAAGAGAGGAAGAAGAAGAAGATAAGGGAATATGTGGAGGGAAATGCAACTTTGTGCTCTGTTTTTCATTTCCATCATCTTTAAAAATCTGCCACGTGTTTGCGTATGGATGGTCTCCACGTGGCGAGGTGGGTCCTAGAGTGATTTTGCTTTCAAGGGCTGAACGCCACGTGCTTCCACATGGTTGAATATGACGTTGAGAACGTCGTTGTTGTTTACACGCCAAAATCTCTATCGCTTTAAAAAAAGTTCAAGCTGGGCGATGAAGTGTACGTACAATGTGCACATCTAGCCAATAATCACCATTTCCTCAAACACGAAAGAAAAATAATATAATTTCATACCAACAAGGCAACAACAAGTCTATATATAAATAGAAAGAGGGTAATTTTGTTGAGAATGACGTTGTTTACACGCCAAAATCTCTATGGCTTTCAGTTCGAGCTGGGCGATGAAGTGTACGTACAATGTGCTCATCTAGCCAATAACCACCATTTCCTCGAACACGAAAGAAAAATAATATAATTTCATACCAACAAGGCAACAACAAGTCTATATATAAATAGAGAGAGGGTAATTTTGTTGAGAATGACGTTGTTGTTTACACGCCAAAATCTATATCACTTTCAGTTCGAGCTGGGCGATGAAGTGTACGTACAATGTGATCATCTAGCCAATAACCACCATTTCCTCGAACACGAAAGAAAAATAATATAATTTCATACCAACAATGCAACAACAAGTCTATATATAAAATTATAAATAGAGAGAGAATAATTTTGTTGCGGATTGATTATCAGTCTTCCGACACTTAGTTTAACTTTTTTCATTTATGTATGTGTTTATTTTCATAAATCGATAATCGTTACAAGAATAAGTTATTTGCATACCATGAATCATGAGTTGATATCGTGCATCATCATCAACAATTACGTCACCTTTACAATTCGTTGGAGTTTCTCTACTGATTAATATTGTCGGTAACTTTGGTAGCCTCAACCGAAGTTGTCCCCAAGCATAAAAACACACAGGGACGGATCTAGTAAAGGGGCTGTGTGGGCTGCACCCCCCCCCCCCCCCCCCCCCCAAATTCTTGGTAAAATGTTACTAAGTATAAGTATAGAGATATTCATGTAATAACCCCCTTAGGAAAAAAAAATCATTAGATCTTCTACTCTTCTAACTCTTCTCTAGCTCTCTGCCTCTCAGTTTCTTGCTCTCTTTGTCTCTCTAAACAACAGTACCCACTTCTCTTTCTCTCCATCATTTCTTCTTTTTCTCGGTGTTTTTTCTTCTCTATATTCTTCCGGGCAATCCAAACCATAAAAATTCCCAATCTCCTTGAGTTCTTCACTACTCATATATATATATATGGCTTTGAACAAAAAAAAAAAAATTTGCCCTTCGGACATATAAATTGAACGTATAAAATTAGCCCCCCAAGTTTTCAATCCCGGTTCCGTCCCTAAAAGCACCTTTTTTTTTTTTTTTCAATAACCAACATGTAGCTCTAGTTTAACTGCTAAGGACATAAATTCATGCAGACAAAGTCATGAGTTTCAAATTTCTCTGATCTAGTATCGTGAATTATTAAAGTATAACAAAAATCATAGCGTCAATTAATTGTCATTAATTTATTTATTTATTTATTTACATTGGGGATCCGGATCCTCTCCTTGGCATCCCTTCATCCTTGGTTATCCTTGACTTTTAATCCTATCCCTCCATTAAATATCCTAAGGCCACCAATTAACCACATAAGCATTTGGCAATTAAAAATTCATAAAATTGCTTCTCCAAGGCAAACTGAGACGTTTGCTCCAATCATCCCGTTAACATACAAGGGGGAAAAAAAACATTGGGACGCCTCTGTCGTTCCATGTCTTCCCGCTTCATGCTCTCCCTTATCTCTTCTCTTCTCCATTATCTCTTTAATGGAAGCGATAGTACCTGTGTGAAAGAGATAATGGGAAGAGACAGTACTTATCCATACACTGTTCTTGGGCTATAAGTCCTGTGTCTCAGCAGTCAGCCTAGCTCCTCCTTAATCTGATTGAATTATTATTACAGAGAAACAAAGATATAGGAAGGTCACCTTGCTGTGAGAAAGCTCACACCAACAAGGGCGCTTGGACCAAAGAAGAAGACCAACGCCTCATCGACTACATCCGCATCCATGGCGAAGGTTGCTGGCGCTCCCTTCCCAAACAAGCCGGTAATTAATTTCTCCAAATTCCAATTCTTTTCCATATAAACTCGAAAACCCATAATTCATTTCCCATGTTTGTGTTTGTTCAATTGGCTGAGAGACAATTTTCATGTGGAACAGGGTTGCTTAGATGCGGCAAGAGTTGCAGGCTCAGGTGGATAAACTACCTTCGACCTGATCTCAAGCGTGGGAATTTCACAGAAGAAGAAGACGAGCTCATTATCAATAAGCTCCATAGCTTGCTCGGAAACAAGTAATTTCACAAAGACCCAGTCCTCCATTTTTTCCCATTAATTTCTTCTCTGCTCTGTTTTGTTGCATGCCGAGAATATTAACCCGAAAATTTTATGATTGGTTTCAGATGGTCTCTGATTGCGGGGCGTTTACCTGGAAGAACCGACAACGAAATAAAAAACTACTGGAACGGGAAGACATGGAACGACAGAGGCGTTATCCCTTATCTGTATGAAAGAGATAATGGAGAAGAGAAGAGATAAGGGAGAGCATGGAGCGGGAAGACATGGGAGGCGTCCCAATGTTTTTTTTTTCCCCCTTGTATGTTAACGGGATGATTGGAGCAAACGTCTCAGTTTGCTTGGAGAAGCAATTTTATGAAGTTTTAATTGTTAAATGCTTATGTGGTTAATTGGTGGCCTTAGGATATTTAATGGAGGGATAGGATTAAAAGTCAAGGATAACCAACGATGAAGGGATGCCAAGGAGAGGATCCGGGAGGGGGTAGAATTCTTAATCAAATATAACCCTAATCTTAATTAATTCTTCTCCTTTTTCCACTACTTGAACTAATCCTAAAAACTTTTTTTGTAGGATCGAGAAACGACAATTTTTATCCTTACTCCACTTATCCCTACATATCAATGAGACTTGAACTCCAAAAACTTAATTAAAGCATTAAATTTTTCCGCACTACAATAACTTTCTTTTGTTATGGAAGTTAAGAAAATGTATTTAATGTAAACATACCCAGCAATTGAAAAAAGGCTATGAAAAACCACTACACATACTTTGTCAAGCCCAACAATTAATTCGTCAACCAGTCTAGCTAGCAACGCACATCAGGAGTTGGCAAAGTGGCAAGGAAAGTACTTTGGTTGGTACCCCTATCCAAGGTTTGATCCCCAACACTTACCAATTAAATGCCCTTGCTGGTAGGTTGCTGAGTGCTGGGGTCTTGCAGGACCTATGTGAATGTTGGCAGGGGCGGAGCCACGTTGGGACGAGGGGTGGCACGTGCCCCCCCTGAAAGTTTTTGACCAATTTTTTTTTCTTCTATTCTTTCCGAAAAAGTACTATAGTACTCCCAAGTACTAATACTCCTTAACTTTGCACCCTTCGATAATATACTTCTCCATAATTCCACAAACCCAAAAGACCACCCTGATTGTGTACCGTCGGATTGAGGGAGTTATGATACTCCCGAGTACTGCAAACAACTCTTTTTTTATTCTTTTACTGACTCTCTTTTTCTCTTTCTCTCTCACTCTTCACGTGGGTGTAGTTATCTTTCTCTCTTTTTTTTATTTGGTTCTCTTTTCTCTCACCAATGGCTCGGGATTCCACTCTCTTTCCTATTTTTTCTTGTTCTTCTCGTCTTCTAGATTCGAAGATTGCAACTGCAACTCTCTATCTTTTTTTTTCTTCTAATCCTCCACCCAAATTTGCCTCAAATCGTTGTTTTCTTGTGTGAAACCTTTGAGTTTTGGAAGATTTCTTCACTTTCTTGGCAATTGATTAGGTTTTTGGTAAGTTTCAAGTGGTATGAACTCTATTTATTCAAACTCCGAACGCTCGAATATTTCGGCTATTGTTTTGTGCCCCCTGCCAATCATTCCTGGCTCCGCCCCTGAATGCTGGTGAAGGCGTCAACTGCCAAGGGAGCCTGGGCTCAAAGCAGCAGCACTGATAGATGCATGCGAGTCCTTCCACCTGCCACACAATGTAGTAGTGTGGGCTTTGGGACATTGCGGGGTCTGTCTACTCCCACCACTGGTAAATGACTCTAGACCCATATGTTAGTTGAGCTCCTGCGGGCAACAGATGGTTCATAATGTTCCTGAACTGAAGGGTATGCCTGTAACACCCCGAATTTTCATATTTAATTTCTAGAGAATTCTTGAAATTAATTAAGGGAATAGAAATTGGTTCTCTGGTTTAGTTTGTGAAATAAAAATATTTCGGAAAGAATATTGACTCGAAACGTTTTATTTTCAAGGGGTCAAGAGTTGACTTTCTTATTCGTTAATTTTCTTTGATACTTCCTTCACAAATCTAGAGCTTCAATACGATTCTAACATTACAAATTTATATATTATATAAAAATTATTCACAAATTTTACTATTTTTTGAATTATTCCGACAATTATTTTCCTAGAAATTCATTAATCTTTATTATTTGAGAATGTTCTTCTAATGATTTTTAGTAGACATCTTAAAAACTCTCAGATTGAATCACCCGAAATCATATTTCTAGATTTAATTATATTTTTACAATACATATAGCACAAGAAAAAATTTAATTTGATGCAACATTTATAATATCCTGAACCTAGGATTAATTATAACAATTAATTCTTCTAGAAAATTTAGAATATTTCATTTTATTAGTATTTATTATATAGTCATATATTAAATATATATATATATAATTTATATTATACATCTATAAAGTAATAATATACCCATTTTAATAGATAGAAAATTAAATTATTACAAATCATCTTCAAATAATTCATTTAGATCAATTCCTTACTTAGACAAGTAATATCTTACTCTTATTTTAAAATAATAAAATTAGGAAGATAGGAGAAAAATTTATTTCTCATTTTTTACAATCTTATTATTTTTTATTACTAACTAGTAAAGCATTTATCTATAAATAGAATTAACAATAGAATTTTTTAATTTACTTCTCTTCCCTCTCTACACTTCTTACTTCACCCCCCATTAGTATAGAAATTTCATCTAGAAACTTTAAAACTAGACAATCTTTAGTTAAAATTTCTTGCTAAGAACTAATGATCTTTCAATTTGAAGCTATTCCAATCTTCCAACCAACTTTTCAAGTAAGACAGAATACATCCTTATAGTTTTTATCTTTAAGTTTACAAAGAAACAAAAAAAATAGAAAATAATTTTTAAAATTAAATATTTTTAATATTCCAAATTGACTTTAAAAATATATTTTTTATTTTACATATATCTTCATCAAATTACTTATTTATATAACCAAATTTTATACCAACTAAAATTTCTAAACTATATTTATACTGGAAACCTTTTTCATAACTTCAATACCCATCTAAATTTTCTTACAAAATATGAAAACTTTACTGGGAATAAAATTCTTTTTTAAAATAAAAACAAAAATTTATATATATTTTCTTTAAAATTTTTAAATATTTTGTGAATAACAAATATTTTAATAGAAGAATCATAAACATTTAAAATAAAAATTAAATAACTTTTAAATATTTTTTATTTTTTTCTTTATTATTTTATTTTTTTTTTATTAAATATTAAAAATTTATTTTATAAAATATTCTTAAATATTTTTTTTTAATATTATTTAAAGAAAATAAAATAATACTATTTTTTTATACTTTTTTCCTTTTTTTCCTATCTTACCTTTTTTCTAAAAAATTAATATATTAACATATAAAAAAATATTATTAGAGGAAATAAGGTTGGTTATTGTATAAATATGAGTATAAGTAATATAGTTTTATTATGTTTAATTTGCCAATCTATATTAATAATAAATTTTTGGAGATTTGAATAAAGGAAAGAGTTTATTTGGGAGGTCTGAAACGATATTTTTTTTATTTTGAAGGGTTTTCTATATTTTTCTGTGTTTGGACATATTAATGTGGATAGTTTGGAACAACCGTGATATGTTTGGTGTTTAATTTTGTATCGGTTAGCGATACTTTGGATATTTGGGTTAAACTGATATAGGTATACCTAGGAAAACTTTGAGGTGGATTTGGCTATAAGTTAAGAGGCCCGGGTGGCTGGGGAAAGGGGAATTAAACAATTTATGTTTTATAAAGGAAGAAATTTTTCAAAAAAGTCGATTGTTCTGTTTTTTTATTTCTCGGCAAAGGCCAAGCCTGGGGGGCAAGCCTCCCTCATGTCCAAAAAAAAAAAAGGCTAGCAGTAACAGCAAATTCAACCATTTATTTTATAATTTACAAGGTACATAGTTATACACTTATACATGTAAGTACACACATAATTTGTAATCTATGAATATAAAACCATTTTTTTTATCGAGATCATGACGTTTCAAAAGCTTTTTAAACTAACAAATTAATCCACTTGAGAGCAGTACCAGAAACCTTTCTTCTCTTGAAACTTGAAGTGTTTGGTAACTGTTTAAGCACCCAATTAGAATTGTATTTGTCCTCTTAGAGCATCTGCCACGGTAAGGTAAAAAAAAAGGGAAATATGGCTTAGCTAAAGGTATATTCTAGAGCATATAATTATGGCTATCAACATTACTTCCACCATACCCTATAATTAGAGCCAAACATGCACCCCAATTCATCAATTCCAAGTTTTCAACTGCTATTAATTGATTCCAATTGTTAATTTTTAAATAAAGAGCCGTTAATTTTTAATTTAATAGATTATTATCTTTGATGAAAAAAATAAGTCATAATTATATATTAAAAAATATTTGACCAAATATATTCAATATTAGGCTCAAATGAAAGATATCGTTGAGATCTTCGAAACAATATAATTTTTATTCTTATAAAAATTATAATTATAAACTTTGAGAATAAATATAATTTGTAGCTAAAAATTATTAGGGACACAAATGAAATTGTGTCTTTGTTTGAAGGATAGAATAGGAACAAAAATTTAACACAATACAAAATAGTATTGATTTGGCTTACCATACTTGATAGCCATATTTGGCTTGCCAAGAGGTGGAACGGCAACAAAATTTATGGGGTGTTGTACATTGGCTTACGGTGGGAGCTCCACATATCCCATATTTGGGTTTTTAGCATACGGTGGAAGATGCTCTAAGTCTAGCTATGTCAAGATGACCCCTTTTAAGTTTCAATAAATGAACATATTAATCTCTTTAATTACAAAAAGAAACCTAACTAGCTAAGAAAACTAGAGTTAATTAAATTATTTTTAATATAATTAATTACCAGACTAATTACTTAATTAGCATGCATCTTACGTCAAGAGTCAAGTACGTACATCAATCTAGTACAATAAATATATATTAGAAATTAGAAATTAGAAATTAGAAATTAGTAGTACAAAAAATATATAGATTGATGTACGATACTTGACTACTAACTAGTACAAATTAGAAAGCGACTACTAATTTGTAATGCTAGTTACCCATAGACAGTGGCAGACCCTATATATATATATATATATATATATATATATATATATATATATATTTGCCTATATATAATCCTCAATTTTGAGATCAGAACTGGGCAAGAATTGGTAGATATATACTATATAGGCATAAAAACTCTAACCCCCAGTGGGCTGTACGTGCGTCCGCCAGTGCCCAGAGATCAATTTTCCCAAGAGACCTTTCACCGTCGAATGAATTCCATGGTTTTAATTTGTTTCATTCCCGCCCTACAAATTAGAACGAACTGAACCTACCTCTGTCATGTTGACTTAATTCCTATGAATCAATTCGTTAGGGTTTCAAAAAATTAGTTTTCAACAATGTTAATTTGAAGCCCTTTTTCTCTTCTTTGCCTAGACCGGCCAGTTCAATCAAATATACCATACCATACGATCAATGTTGATGCATTTATTGCTTTGGCTCACTCACTAACGATCTTCTGCTTCAGTTCGGGTATAATGGTGAGTGAGAGTTGTTGCATGAGGCACCAAACGATCAAGAAAACCAACTCCTCTTCAAAGAGTTGTCTGAATTAAGGGTATCTCACCCCCCAACGTTAACCCAAATCAAGACAATCGAGTAATCGACAAGCAAGCTAATATATGTCAAACAAACGAAAGGAAATATAGATACTAACATCGATCGATCACCAAATAAGGGATGCTTAATATATTTACAGGTTCCCCATGGCTCCACGTTGATCTTTCCTATTTATCCATACCAAATTGTGTTCTATCTAGCTTTCTTGTGATTCTTTCCTACTCTAGAATTGACCTTCCCTGAAGGTGACATGGACCAACCTAATTATATATGCATGTGAACGATCGAGAAATGCATTTGTTTTTGTTCCATATATATGTTGAAGATTTTCCCAGAAACGAAAAGTGAATGCTAGAAAATAAAGCTGGAAATGAAAAGAGAGAGGAAGATCAATATTGATCGAGTTCAAAACATGGTTGAAGTTGTTTACCGTTAGGTAAAACGTGCATGCATGATTGTAAACTCTACGAGAAAATGTAATATTTTCTAGCAATTGCGCAAAAGGTGAGCGAGAGTGGAAAATTGAGTTAGTATTAAATTAAATTACGGGTTTGTTCCCTGCATTAATATTGGGCTAGATAAGTTCTGTTTTTTACTTTAGCAATAGATACAAACGTCAATCTCTAACTAATCTAATATATTATTTTACTAATTTTATTATCTGTTTTGTCACAATTATGATTATACACAAAATAAACAACACGAAAAATTAAAAAATATATATCATTTGATAAATCAAATGACACCGTTACTAATTTGTATCCAATTAGGGGTGAATTTTGGGCAATATATATACTACATAACAACCTTACGATACGGCGATACCTAAGTCCCTCCCTCTCCATGTGACCAAGGCAACCATAGGTGTTGATCGATGAGCTTAGAAGCTAACTTAGGATACCTAACCTATATGGCAGCGATGGTTTGAAAGATTCCAACTTGGAATCTGCATTGATTCTGTTTCAGAAAACTAACCACTTGAATGTTACAGGAAAGCTCAACCCTGAAATCGATCATTGATTTAATAAACACTCTGCGGTGTAGTGTCTGATGATAACTCATTATAGAATATGGACATTGCAAATGTGTTTATAAGGATTTTAATCTCTTCAACCATTGTCAATTGGCTGCAGGTTTGCCCACGTGTTAAGCCAAGTACCCACAAGTGCTTCACATTACCCAATATAAGTTCTTCGCGTGTATATCTTGAAAATTTGCCACACATACTGATAGGAGCGCTATATGCAACGTTTATCTTTATATTTTCTATGTTACTGTAATTAGTTTATTATTGTTTTAGATTTTTAATGTGTTTTTGAGTTTTATAGTGTGCCCAATGCAAAGAGGAGAAAAAGAAGATAAAGAGAGTGTTTTATTCAAGATGGAGATTCCCGATGGAATAAGGAAGTATAATTCATTAGGGATTCGTTAAAAATTCTTCTTTAATGAGTTTGCTTGTGGGATTAGAAGTCGTGAAGGGCAAGTACACCGGGGATTTCTGGAGCTGTGGAGCATATAAAGGGGCCTCATGGACTTAATAAAAACTTGATTCGTGCATGAGAGAATGAAGAAATGAAGAAGAAAAAAAAAACCAGAATTGCCATGAGGCTTTGACCGGTCGATCTGTCATCTGCTCGGGATATCTTGTTCTTTAATCCGTCCTCTCTTATGTATTTATCTATGCTTATTTTTACCATGACTAAGTCCAGCTAAACCTTTAGGTAAAGGGTTGCTTGAAGCCCTAGACATGATTACGATTGTGTTATAACATTCCTTTAGATTTTCTTATTTTATGAATGAAATTTATTTTGTCAGCAAATCATCGATGATTCTTTGTATGTTTTCTATGGTTGCAAACGTAGTGAGCATATTTTAGAATGTATTGTTCTAGGATATATGCATGTCCGGTCATCCCATCATATATGCTAATAAGGAATGATTATTAATTGTAGTTAATCAGTGAAATAACTTCTAGGTTGCATGTATCATGCGTCATAGTTTTGTGTGCCTTGTGATATTCAAACTTTCTTCGTACTTAATGACTACTATATGTTAAATCTTGGAGTGCATCATCCTAGGTTGCATGTTAGGGCTAACTGGTGTTTAGTGCATCACTTCACGACATATCAATTAAGAGAAAGTAAAACAATTAGATTCGTTGTATTATGGCTAATTGTGAATATCTTCATTCGTGAATAAGAATTGAATAAGGAATATAATATGATTGTGTGATTATTTAGTGGTGGATAGTTGTCCTTTGACTTGTTTCCATCATTGTTTATATCTCTCTTTTAACTATTCGCAACGCATCATTGCCCTGCTCTTGCAGGTTTAGTTTCGTAGTTTTAAACTTCTTAAATCCGTTGAACTTTGTTACAGTTGTTGTAGTTTATATTTCGAGTCGAATTTGCATTTGAATCTCATTCTCCAGCGGGAACGATCCCTACTTCTCATACTAGATATGAAATTCATATCCATAATAGGGTTATTATTAGGTTGTTTTTGTGCATCTTCTTGGTGTGTGGAAATATCATACCAATTTTAGCACCGTGTCGCTGAGAATGAATAATTTGATTGCAAATTTTTGACGAATTACACGTCACTTGATATGTAATTAATGTTATGAAGGTATGTAAGCCGGGTTAATTATTTTGAAGGTATAGAATTGCTAAAATTCAAATTTAGGTTTAGTGCCCAGCTATGATATAAAGAACATAATACTAAAAGCATGTCAAACAACAATTTATCAAATATATCTATCAATAATATTCCGATGTTGTGGTGAATCCGATATAAAAATAATAATTTCTTGCTAGTTGTGACATCTAATTTCAAGCTTTGTATTTTTTAAGAAATTAAGGTAGAAATTATCCATTAAGCCAAATGTAGCATACATCAATTTCTAGAGTTAGGCTAAAAACCCTAACTGGAGCAAATGAAAAGATAAGCTAAAACACTCTCATTCTTTTTTATATAAATAGTTAACCTGTACTCAACAAATATCTAGTGTACGCAGAAAACAATTTAAAGATAAGCTCCTTATCAAAAAAAAATTTAAAGATAAGCTCCAATTATTAAAGATAAGCTCCAATTATTTCAAAAGGCTTTGTATTGTCGAATGAAAGCAGGACAGTTCAAATCAAGTCGCACTTGCGCGCGAGTAACTCATCGTACTCCCGATCCCTAGCCATACCAATGATCAAAATGCAGTTTAATTGTGTATGTGTGTGTGTGTGGATATATATAACGGAACCTTCCATAAACTTATAAATAATTTCTCATCCATTAATTAATCCCGTGCTTCCAGTAATTAATACTGCAGAAAATGACTAACCCTAGATATGTTACTAGTAATTAACATTAATTAAAATTAACCAGCTAATGATACATGCACAGGCAAGTAGTTTCCAGTTGGAGATGGCGTGAAATTGGAATTTAATTAAATAGGCCCACAGTTCCAGGAAAAATTTTAGATGATATATATAGATACCTACAAGAGCCAAGAGTCCAAGACGGTTGGGGTTCTCGATTATCCCCCATATATGCATGCACGCTTTTAACTTTCCAGTCAAACATTCCTTGCATGAGAAGTCTGGTGGTTGAGATACTGGTTGTCACGTGTACAACCAAACAACTTAACCCCAATGCCCGATTACCCAATAGGATCCTGCATATTCGATTGACATGCATCCAACTACTAATTAATTTAGCCACACTGCTTCTATATAAACCCTTGCTAGGTCTATAGTTTCATTCATTAATGCTCATTAAAGCATAACAAAGGCCCTAGGTGCATGTATAGCTTTTGTAAACAGCAATTAAAAAAGAACGGAGAGAGAGAGAGAGAGATATCGAGAGAGAGCTAGCTATAAGCAAAAATGGTGACTGCTGCATCCATTGGTTCAAGAGTTGAGAGCTTGGCCAGCAGCGGGATCTCGACGATCCCAAAAGAGTACGTGAGACCCAAAGAGGAGCTCATAAGCATCGGTGACATCTTTGAGGACGAGAAGAGCACTGAGGGGTCTCACGTCCCCACCATTGATTTGAAGGAAATAGACTCTGAGGACATTAAGGTGAGGGAGAAATGCAGGGAGGAGTTGAAGAAAGCGGCTGTGGATTGGGGTGTCATGCACCTCGTCAACCATGGCATCTCCGACGAGCTCATGGACCGGGTCAGGAAGGCCGGACAGGCCTTCTTTGATCTTCCCATTGAGCAGAAGGAGAACTATGCCAATGACCAGGCCTCGGGCAAAATTCAAGGCTACGGAAGCAAGCTTGCAAACAATGCTTCCGGGCAACTTGAGTGGGAGGACTACTTTTTCCACTGTGTGTATCCCGAGGACAAGCGTGACTTGTCCATTTGGCCTCAAACACCTGCCGATTACATGTAAGTGTTACAAATCCATCACTTTTTTACTTGCTACTTATGACACCAAAATACCAATACAATGAATCACCAACCAATTATGTACGTCCGATAAAGTTTGTGAATCTAGCTATTACTTAAATCTTGTAAGTGTTGCAAATCTACATCTCTTTTACTTATTACTTATGCAAATATTTTAAGAAATAGAATCTCGATCAATACACTGGAGGAATTAACAACCTATTATATATATTTCATACAAAGTATCATGGAAGTAGCGGTTACTTTTTTGGCTCACACACGTACATCCCAAAACACTAAAATCTCAATTACGTACCAAAATCGAGTTTTATTTCTTTTATGTGGTATGAATCCACCGCTTTTTTGGTCACAACACATCTCAGTTTTGGTAGAATGACTTCTAGGTATATATTTTGCTAATTGGCATCATATTCATTTGTGTGTAGTGTGGCAACAAGTGAGTACGCTAAGGAACTGAGGGGGCTAGCAACCAAGATAATGACCATACTCTCACTTGGCCTGGGATTAGAAGAAGGGAGGCTGGAGAAGGAGGTCGGTGGACTAGAAGAACTCCTCCTGCAAATGAAAATCAATTACTACCCAAAATGCCCTCAGCCGGAACTTGCACTAGGCGTCGAAGCCCACACCGATGTATCTGCACTCACCTTCATCCTCCACAACATGGTTCCCGGCCTGCAGCTCTTCTACGAAGACAAATGGGTGACGGCGAAATGCGTCCCCAACTCCATCGTCATGCACATCGGCGACACCTTGGAGATTCTGAGCAACGGCAAGTACAAGAGTATTCTTCACAGGGGGCTTGTCAACAAGGAGAAGGTGAGGATCTCGTGGGCGGTTTTCTGTGAGCCTCCCAAGGAGAAGATCATCCTGAAGCCGCTGCCGGAAACCGTCTCCGAGGAGAAGCCTGCCATCTTTCCGCCTCGGACTTTCTCTGAGCATATCCAGCACAAGCTGTTCAGGAAGAGTCAGGAGAATCTCCTCTCTACTGAAGACGCTGCTCTCAAAAGTACTAAAGAAGCTGCTCTCATCTCTACTGATGAAGCTGCGCTCATCTCTACTGAAGAAGCTGCTATCATCTCTACTAATGGAGCTGATCTCATCTCTACTAAAGAAGCTGCTTTCATCTCTCCTAACGGAGCTGCTCTCATCTCTACATAAGATGCTGCTTAATTAATGGAGCCGTTTAATTACGTGTTAATTAATTAAATTATTTGATGTTATTGTTAATTATATATAAGTATTTCTTTGATTTGGTGTTGAAGATGATGTTGTGAAAGACTTAGGCTAGCTATAAAATGTGTTTTTCCCGTTGGTCGATCGCTCTTCTCAGCCACTGTCTACCTGCTTATGAATAATATTGATTTATCTTTCCTTGTATTTGTGAATTAATTGATATTTAACTTAGTTCTAATGAAATCCCATTTTATGGGTCTCAATATCCTTTTCTATATTTTTCTATGTAATAAGACATCGATCCCCAAAATTGAACACGTCACGCGACGAATCTTACAAGTATTAATTTGAACAAAATTTCGTTTATGTACCAATTTAACCGATTGATGATATATAGTACATGTATTTTTATAATGAATTAACCTTTTTTTCCTTAAAGAAAAGGTGTATACATCAGTGATAAAACAAGTACATTTTGAATTAAGGACAGAAAAGAGGCATTGTAGTCCATTATCAACTCAAATATAAAAACCAAGAAACACGTACATACTCGTTTCTAACTATATATATATACACACAAATAACTAAAGCGATTGAAAATGATTAAAAATTGGTATCAAGCTAACTCATTTGTAAATGATCGAGGTTGAGCCAAAGGCAAACCATAACCAAAATAAGAGATAAATATTGTATGGACAAGAGGGGGCACTCGAACTTGAGTGAATGAAAAGTTGAGAGAATGAAAGAGATCGAGTACCATTCAAACTTATTTGAGGTCGACATTAATAGATATTTTTTCTTCTTTCTTTAGTAATGAGAATTTTCTTACAATATACAATGACATAATTTATGACTCACATAATGCTACCAATTGAGCAACGTGGAACCAACATCCTGAGATAAAGTTTCTACTGGAAAACTCATCAATCAACTAACGATAACTAACTTGACGAGTAGAAAATTAAAGGAGGAAGGAAGGAGCTTTTGACTAACTTTTTTTTTTGTACGCGCCACACGAGCAAAGAGAAAAAACACACCGTTCTCTCCTGGTTGGATGCTACCGGCGTCTCTGCCGTTGCGTCCCGGCCCGGGAGACAATTTCGATCGGTGGGATGTGCTAGCCTTTTTGGCTCTTATTGGTTCGTCTACAATCTTGGCTTGGTGTACGGTTTTGAGGATTGATATAGGCGAGGGAGATTCGTCATACAAACATAAACCACAAACAAATCTACTTATAAGGGAAACCACAAACAAACCTACCATTGTGAATTTTGTACAACGATTTTGAGTATTTCTTCTATATGAATGGATTTTCATTTAAAAAAAAAAACAAAAAAACTTAACTGACTTGACAAGTCAAAATCTACCAGCAAGAGTACGTGAGCTAATAAATGACACACTCAAATTTCATACCCAAAAGACAAAATAAATGGACGGACACAATTGATCTTTTCACATATTAGAAATCAAATAGACGCCGATCATATATGTGGTGTAGCCTAATAGATGAATGTGACATACGTAGGTATATGCATAAATTAGGTGAATGTGTTATAATACATGGAATGTGGCACAATTGATCTTTTCATATATTCACCTAATTTATGGAATATGTCATTGACGTCACTGGTTGATTGCAGTGGCCTCTTGGGAGTGGGCCTACGCTTGTTTGGGCCTAATCTTTTGTTGTTGGATCTCCTTTGGGCATGGGTTGTTGGTGCATCCCTTTGTTTTTTTTTTTTACTGTTTTTTCGTGCTGTTTGTTTGGTTTAATTGTATTTCAATAAGTTTGGACTTCGATGGCTGTGTTTGTGGGTTCATTGCTAATCATCATTGATCCATGGTGACGTTTTTAGCCAAATCTATCACAAGAATTCACTACTCATGAGGAAGAGTTGACTCGCCCAATCTTCGCGGATTCTGAACCACCATCCGTTTGGTTGCCGACGTTTCTATTACTTGTTGATCCTCTGTCACATTAGAGTCTTCGTGGCCAAGATGACTATTTTTCTTACCTCATGATGTGCATAGATCTTGTTGCTTCTTTTTTGTCTCTTTGTACATTAATGTTCATGTCTATTGGTCTGTAAGTATGCTTGTTTGTGGTTTCTATTTGTATCGTTCTTACTACTTGTAACGATTTCTTCCATATGAATAAATTTCATTTGATAAAAAAAAAACTTAACTAACTTGACAAGTCAAACTCTACCAGCAAGAGTACATGAGCTAATAAATGACACACTCAAATTCATACCCAAAAGACAAAATGACACAATTGATTTTTTTCACACATTAGAAATTAAATAGACGCTGCTAGCTTCTCGATCATATATGTGTTGTAGAGTAATAGGTGAATATGACATACGTATGTATATGCATAAATTAGTTGAATGTGTTATAATACATGGAATGTGGCACAATTGGTCTTTTCATATATTCACATAATTTATGGAATATGTCATTGAATGTCACAATTGTTGATCCCTTTTTCTTTAAAATACATTTCCAAATCCTTCTATGAAAGTATGAAACTGACTTTGACATAACTAAGTTTTGTAATTTTTTTTTTGGACAATCACTAAGTTTTGTAATTAATTATCACTAATATGACACTGCTTTGAAAGCAACTTTTCAAACTTTTACTTATGGTGGTTGTACCAAATTGGGTCTTTTGACTAAAACAACCTACCCCACCACAAAGTTTCTCAAGCAATTTTCAATGAGAGCAAGTACGAAACAGCAGAAGAGTTCATACCAAACAACCAGTTCTTCGTTTCTTACTTTCTTTCATTTGGTTCGCCGAAGTTGTTTTTTTTTTATCAATCCAAACTGTTTATTTCATAAGTTACCCATTAAAAATTATGAATTTCGAATTTGTATATAAGTCAAGCTAGAAACAAAAATCTAGGTGTTTCATAACTTGGCTGAAAATTGAATATATCAGAGTTAAAGTTCGGTTGTCATTAGTTGCTCATTACTTCATTAGTTACATGTATTTAATTTAGAGTTTGGATTTAAAGTTAGGGTTTTACCCACTCTTTAAAACATAATATTTTTAAAACAAGACTTTGAGATCCTCTTAAATTCTTAAATTCTTAATTAAATAAATTGTAATTTCCATATTTTTTTGTAAATGACTTTTAAGACTGATAAGACAAAATCTAAATTCAAAATTTTTTAAGATAGTTCAAACTTGAACCTTTACATACAACTTTTAACAACACCAAGACACATTTCTTTTTTTAATAATATCAACATAGTATTTATTATTCTTACTCATCATAACATATACTTCCTCATTTAAATATTTAATTTATCTCTATCCCTCTTTTTAAAAAAAAAATATTTAATTCCTCACTCTATTTTTTATTTATTTTTTCATCTCCCTTAATATTTCTTTAAAATATTTGCCATCTCTTTTTTAAATATTTCAGTTAAATATTTAATTCATCTCTCTATTTGGAAATTAATTATAGAAGGTACATTTAGATGTAAGTCTTAACATTTTCTGCTCTCCAATTCTCGGGATGTAGTTAGATTCAGTCTTGCACTTGTCGAAGGAATCAATGGGTAGTTTTGTTGCTTGCATCATCACCATTGTTAAGATCAATATATGGAACACGAGATGACATCAAAACTATATATCTAACTGGATTTTCCTATCTATATATTTTTAGATTTGATTTGAAAGGTCAAAGACTCAACTAAGTTAGTAAATTTTTAACAAAAATATAAAAGAGACATAGATTAAATATTTAACTGAAATATTTAAAGAAAGAGATGGATCAAATATATAACAGAAATATTAAAGGGGAGAATGAAAGAAAATAAATGAAAAAATAGAGAGAGAAATTAAATATTAAAAAAGAAGAGGGAAAAGATAAATTAAATATTTAAATGAGGAAGGTAGGCTAGGATCGAGAAGAATAATTAAATACTAGCTTACATATTATTAAACAAGGAGAACACGGCTGGGGTGGGTGAAAAGTGTATGTAAGAGGTCAAGGTCGAACAACTTAGACAAAATTTATTTTAGGTTTGTCTACCTCGTCCAAAAGCCATTTCACAAAAAAGCGAAATACCAATTTAGCCCTAATAACGGAGTTTACGGAATTGACGGGCACCCAAGCCGTTTGAGCGGCAGATCGTTTTAAAAGCGGGCACCGGGGGGGCGAAAGGGAGGGAAAAAGCTTTGAATTTAAAGTTAAAGTAATGTCTAGCTACTTTTCCAATCATGCTCATTAGTTGTTCAAATTTATTTTTTGGGGCCACAAGAGAAAAGTAGACATCGCCACGAGCTCACAATATTTTTTGAAATAATTTTGAAGTTTAACTGGAAAAAAAAAATATAAATATTGTCGTAGCAATTTCTTATCGACTATTGGGAGACAACTGGCAGGTTGCGGAGACATCATATGGCAGATGACATAAGTGAAGTGGATAAGTCACTTGACACTTGTCAAGTGGTAAGTGTCAAGTGGTGGCACAAAGGGCTCTGAATGAATGACACATAGTGCAAGTTGGTAGGTTTACCACTAATTTGGTGACACGTGGTTGCCACTTGTGAATTTTTATTTGAAAGTAACACGTGGTAGATTTCTATTGGTCCTTTATCTCTGTAGATAGCCCAACCTAGCCCATATCTCCTGTAATTTACTAGTTTCTCTCTCTAAACTTCTTCGGATAATAAATTTTGATTCTTAGCTCCGATTTAGGAGCCTATGAATTTGTCTCGACGCTCTCTTTCTATCCATGAAGGTTTAAGTAATATCATACGTTTATTTCTAAAAGGTCATATTAAGAGGCTTGGTTTGTAGTTGGTGTTATTGGTGACGATTTTCATTGTCGAGTTGAGTGAGTTATGTAATATGAAAGAATATAATTTTATGCAATTTACAAAGTATATCTCTCTTTTAAGTTAAACATGTCTATTTGCAAAATATGTGGGGTTAATATATATTAATTATGTGGAGTCATTCTTTGATTAGTCATAGAACATGAGAACTTTTACATGAATTATGCCGAAAGAACAACATGTCGCACTGTTATACAGTTCAAGAATGTCATTAGGTGACCGTGAAAAAACATGATTGAAAGATAATTATGATATAAAGGGATGATATGATGTGTATATGATATACTACTTAAATTATATTCATTTCCATCATTAGTTAATTGATTATATTTTTAAAAATTTAAAAATGATACCATGTTTAATTATTGAAACTATGGAAGACAAATTATAGGAATTTTAACTTTTGAGTCCCTATAGTATGAATTTTTCAAGAAAGTTGTTTTTTTTTTAATATTTTAAGAACCATCTCCATATTTACAAAATGTATGGATTCAACCAAGTTTCTAAGGATTACTTTCTTTTCCTTTCTGTACTTATATCAGCTTCCATTCATTTATCATAGATAAACTTGCATTGTAAGACTCATGTTATTTTTTTTTTCTGTACATATATGTACTTAGATCCAACGATTGGCTCTTCTACTATAGTCAAAGAGATTGCAATTAAGTTATTAATAAAACTTGTTTTTATTAGTTTTTTGGTTATATTAGAGGGTATATATATTTTACATTTAGCCTCTTGCTGAGACTAATTCGTATGTGTTGTCCTCCACTCCTCCTTATGTTCAAAGAAGAACTGGATTTACATTAATTGTTAGACTTCTGATCTTCTCGTGAGCTAGCTCTTCTATTAAAGATGGTAAGTAAACATACATATAAGGGGGTGTTGGGTCATTGAATTCGTACTCTCTTTTTTTAATAGAACCATGATCGAATTGGTTGTCTCACGATATCGAAAATGGTATCAATTATGTTTCTCTCCACCTTATCCATAATCTTCAAGTTAGTGGGAGTATCTTGACGGAAAGAGATACTATAGCTAGAAGGCTTTAGAATGAATAAACATATCGAATGAGAGAACCTGGCTATATGTACGTTTAAAACTAATCCAAAGAGGGAATTATTAATTATTACAATTCAAGTTGTTCCTTGTTGTTTCTTGTAGGACAAACGTACAATAACAATCACAACTAATAGATATAAAGTCGGGTTATATATATATATATATATATATATATATATATATATATATATAGCGCGGCCGGCATGGAATTTTGTTTTGTCATAAGTTGAGAGAACAAGTGCATCAGAAATGAGCATGAGATATATATGCATCAATGCATGTTATAGAAAATAGGGTTGAGGGGTCAATTGCTCCCACTGATTTGCCCCAACAGCAAATAAATTGTTTCCTATCTCCTTAGAGAAGACTACGTACAAATACCTCGCTAGCTAAGCTGATAGAAATTAACGTACTCATCGATCGAATTGGCAATTTTGATTTACTGTCATGGTTTTGTTGGAGCTTTATATATCGATCTGATACTGAACCCTATACGGTTAGTATATTATCTGCAGTATACGAAGCTAGCTAAGAATTAATTAAAGTTCTCCATCTCTTAGTGCCTGCCTACTCGTTCAGTATTGGTTACTTGCAGCCTTATAATCTTATACAAGATTGCAGCTCTTTCGCTACCCTTCACATGCTGTAGAACAATGAAAGAAAACAACCATGAAATAGTTATATGCATGTAATTAATCAAAGTGAATATGAACTGTTTGAGTTGATTAATTGGCTGATAATCTGATATAATAAATTAATCAGGTACTTATTTTGATTGCTGATCAAAACTAATATATTACGTACAGTGGGAACTGATCGATATATAGCAGAACCAATTTTAAGCGCATACATTAATGATCAAAAGTTCAAAACAGAAATTATATAAGGGATCGATCAGAAATGGTACCTTGTTTGTGATTAATTATATATATATATGTGGAGAAGCATTATGCCAGCAACGTACATGTTGTGTTAGGCTAGCTTCCATACACATATATAGCTAGGTATAGAAAAGACTTATCGGTACGTATATTTCTAGCTAGTCTAACAATAATCTAGTACTATTGGTCAACTATTAAGCATATATGGAAGATTGAACATCTTGTTCGACAGAGCTAAAACCATCTGATTTCAGCAATGTTAATGATAATGTTAAGATTAATTAAAGATTAACGTACTCGATCATCCGTTCATAACCGGCAAAGAGAACCTAGTTAGAAATGAAAGTTAATTAAGTATCAGAACAAATAACAAGTACCAGCTGTGAAAGTTAAGGGGGGAAA
This sequence comes from Rubus idaeus, assembly GCA_030142095.1. Lineage (NCBI taxonomy): Eukaryota > Viridiplantae > Streptophyta > Magnoliopsida > Rosales > Rosaceae > Rubus > Rubus idaeus. The sequence continues at coordinate 7,914,718 of CM057969.1, forward strand.
TTTACCAATTCACGCCAATTAACCTGCATGAGAGTACTAGTTCTATCACACACAAGAGCATTGATCGATCAATGATATAATTATAAAAGCCCATCATTCCAATAGATCTCAACAAAAATTGATCTCGCATACGTACAAAAATTGATTTCATTACTTTCTCTCTTTCAACAACTTTTGCAAAACAATATTCAACCCATATATGATCGAACATTGAAGATCTGGCATCAGATACAAACATGGCACACCAAACTTAGAAAAAGGGCATACATGAAAATTAATTAATTTAATTAATATTCCTTGCGAGCACCTTAATTATTTGAAGCCAGGCTCAGAGGTACATTTTTTCAATCTGTGTTGGAGCTCAGGAATATCAATGCTTCTCTCATCACTCACCTGTTGAGGATAGATGATAATATATCCAAATATGTAAGTACCCCAAGAAATTAGAGGAAGAAAAAAGGTGGCAAAAGTCCCAAAGGTATATTACTTTGATTACAGTACCTCAGATTTAAGGGTATAAATCAACCTCTGATTTATTTTGGCCGAGGTGCAGCTCACTATACTAAGTCCTTCTCCAACCAGTATGTCAATCACTCTTGAAAGAGGAACCCCTTGTTTCAATGGAGTATTCACAACCACCTCCACTCCTATACAAGCTGATGGTCTGACCAATATGACAGAATCCCCCATTATTGATGGACACTGCGAATTTTCCACTACTGTGCTACAAGTGCCCGAAATGTTGCTAGATTTTTTCAGTTCATCCCTCTTATCATGCAGCTCCTCGATATTCTTCTGTAGATGTTTTATGTAATTTGCCGCCTGGTGCACATGATCCGATATAGATCTCTTTCCCTGAAGCCAAAGCAAGCATAAAATTGTTATCTTGTGAAACTGTAAATCACGATTAAAGTGAAATCATGCTGGATTAATGTAGAATTAATAGAGATCAGAAAGGGATCAGAAAGGGGCCGGGTATACCTTGAGATATTCAAGAGGGAGATGGGATCGTAGAGATGCATAAAGGGTAGCCATTTCTTGTCTTCTTTGTCGTTCAATATCTCTGTGAATGATCTTCTTGACCTTCTTGTTCTCCTTTGGGTTTTGATTGTCATCAATCTCACCGAAAGTCAAGGACGCTTTTCGTTTCGGCTGGCCAAAGTTAATTTGTCTGTGGCTCATGAGATGATCATGATGATGAGGACCTTCCTTTTTATCAGAATGATCAGAACTGAGTGGGAGTGGGCGTACATGATTCTCTCGGATTTTGTGTTCTACACAGGGAACACAAGAGATTTGCAACAGCTCACCATCATGGCCTAAAGCTTGGTCAAATTGTAATATATTGGAGGGAATATAATCCATTTTTGAAGCTCCAAATCCTGATCGATCTTCTACTCTTATATATTTAATCTGTATCCAGCTTGCTTGCGCTTTACACCTCCTCTGTCTCTCTTAATTTAAGAGAGAGAGAGAGAGAGAGAGAGATGTTCTTAGTTAGAAGATGAAATCTTTGATATGGGCCTAACTAGGGTTTCAACTCTCAATGATTAATCAATTTATAAGTTTAATTTCACTGGCATGGTGATATAAGGAGTGATCTCATCATTTCATTGGGGACTGTACATCTGGAGACTAATTAATTAAATAAATGCCTCGCTAGTCACTACTTTCACATGTAAGAATTGCTGAGAGAGACGGGGCTTTACCATAGTGAATTAAGTCCCACATGTCTATATATTGTATCCCAATTATCAGAAAATATAACTAATTAAATTAATAATTACGCGTCAAGTAAAATGCTGTTCTCATTGCCAGATTGTTTAATCATTACTTTTCAGTGTTAAAATTATGTTAAATAACTTCTTAGTGAATGATCGACAAATTAACTAGGACGGCAATATGTAATGGACGGTATGAATCTGTTGTTGAGGTCAATGCAGATCTTTATATTTTGATTTTGTGGTCAACACAATCTCTGAAAATAACTGCTGAACCTGCATTCAGATCACACCAAATGGATTTGAAGCACTTTTAATATAATCATTTGTGCATAAGAAAAACAAGTGACAGATATTTATTTGAGGAAACCCAACACTCCAATAGTATCATTAATTATTTAATTTTATCAAATAAGAGATTTCTCTTTCAGTCTTTTCACACAAAATGTCAAGAATCCTAGCTAATTATCAATATCTTAATCACAAGTGTTAATTCTTGCTTTTTGAAAGTAAGTTACCAACTAAGCTCCAAGCAAGGAAATTAACAGAGTAAATTATTAAGGGGTTTATTCTAAGGCATACTAATTAATCATGACAATAATTTTAGCCATGCATGCATGTCATGATCTCATGTGTTTGTTTCTTGTACTGAAGTGCGGATTACATGGGGAACAGGATTAGGTGTCGATCATGAAGGCGGGGGGCCCTGGATTACAAATCGTTTATGAGATCGAGAAACTCTGGAGTGGATATGCAATTATGCATCATATTCATACATGCATATATATATTTATATTTTGAGTCCTAGTTACTTCATGAGTTCATTCCCACGTACTCAGCAGAAAATCTCCTAATGCAATTTGTTTAATATCATTGTGTATTATGGAACGTTTGTCATTCTATATACACAATATATATATCCTTTTAATTTAGCACATTGCAATCAATCTACGGCAACAAAATTGTAGCAATTAATTAATTATATATATCTTTATCACTTTGATTGTTAGTCTAACCATTAAATGATGACATGATCATAGAATCATAGATACACGGTCTTCAAACTTGATATAATGATCAGCTAATTGCAACCATGTAGTTGGCACTGATGTGCTCGTGTGATTAATTGGATGAGTCATCTTAGCATGTTCTAGACAATGCAACTTTGAGATGAGTACGTCTTTGCTAATTTATTTTTATGTCAAAATGTAGTTATTTTAAATATTGATTTCCTAGTCTCTTTGATCACATCATTAGTTAGTTGTATGTCTCTTAATCTGACGGTGATAAAATAATTGAATAAAAATGGTACATGTACTATCATAAATTGTTATTTGTAGTATGTCCCAATCGAATAAAACGGTACATGTTTCTATATTTCCGTTAAAATTGATCGAACAAGTGATATATGTGCATGCATACTGCGCCTATTTACCATAATTTGAAGAATTTTCTTTAAATACCATTTTGGCCAATTGATAGTACTACGTGTATCGTTTTAGGGATCTCTATTAGAAATTAGTCATGTGCACATCATATATATGTTCAATTTGAACGAAAATAAGAAATGAGGTACCGAATTAGTTATCCGTAAAATATTATAGGTACAAATTTATCGTTCTTTAATTTGTATTTACATGTATTAGTTTGTTAAAGTGATCTTGCAGCCTAGCTGCCGCCAAAAAATATACCGATATGAGTGAAAAATATTCTAATCATAGAGGAGGTTGGCTAGAATTCATCTCACATCGAGTGTGTTATCAATATACTACTATTAATTAATTCTATTTATAGTATTATTAATTCTATCCGAAATAGTTGTTATCATTTTTAATTGGATAGCAACGTGAGTCACCGAACCAATATGTATGTCTCTTCCTTATGTGTATCTTAAATGTATGACCACTTTTTTTTTATTGATTGCTTCTTAAATTTATGAAATGAGATTCGTGCAATCTTTTAGATTAAGATATTGGTCGCACTCATTTTGTGTCTGCCAAGCACTATAGAATTTTCGGCCTAATCAAAGGAGTAACGTTTGAGATTTGAGAACATAAACAATTTCATATAACATACTAGAATTTGCTATTCCCATAGTTCAATCCTTTCTAAATGTACGTGCATGGCCTTCCTTTCTAGCTCAATCCATTTTTCCCCATTAAGTGTTATTCGTCTCTTAAGTATATACAGTACATTAATATACCAATATATTAACGTAAATTAGTTTAGTCAGTTTGAATAATTAAACTCATGGTAGTAGCAAATAGTACGTACTGAAATCTAGTGGGTATATATTATTCTACATGGAACTGGTTTACAAAATAAAATTTCAAAAAATTAAATGTATTTATTCCAACGAAATTAAATAATCTCTGAAGTGCTTTAAATGTATTTTCTAGCTAGCTACCTTGTCTTTAGTTACGATTAAATGTATTTTCTTCCTTGTGTTTGATAAATGATAGTATAGGTAAAACCGTAAAACCACTAATATCATTTGCTTGACACTATTCATAAGTTTGTTTTAAAAGAGACAACGAATTTGCCTATGATCATTTGGTTTAGTGGTATTAGTCTCCTCTTCGATCAGTCGACGTGTGCTAAAGATGCTCTAAATTAATATAGAGAGTGAGAAGCTGTCTATATTATTTTTGCTAAATTTAAAACATTCATTTTTGTGTAATTTTTTAAATACATTTAAGCTATTTTTTATTTTAAAAATGATATAAATTAAAAACTAGCTAAAATAAAAAAATTGTTAAAATTTGGCAACATAGGAGAGAGAAAGATAGAAAAATAGCCAGTCTTACTAAAAATACTATGAGCATCTCCAACAGATTAGTCATTTTACAAAAAAGTTAAAATTTAGCTATTTTTGACACAATTTTTTACTTCAACAAAGTAGCTAAATGAAAGTCAAATTTAGTTTTGCCAAAATCTATAGCTATATTTAGCTACGTGTGAGAGCATCTCTAATAGTATGAAGTGGAATTTGATCTAAAATAACTAGAAATTAGAGATATGGCTACTTGTTTTAGAATTCCGCTCCAACAAGACTAGCAATTTATAATATTTTATTTTTTCAGATATTTACACTTGACAACATAGGAGAGAGAAATATAGAAAAATATTTATAGCGTTGACAGATCTCATATTATTGACAGCTCTCGCACATATGAGATCTGTCAACGCCTAAAAGTCATTTGTCATTTTTTGATGTCTTGCTTGCTTAAATACTCTTTAGGAATCCATTTGTTTGATGCCTTGCTTGCTCAATTAGTTCGCGAGGTGCTCGATATTTGATATCTTGCTACTAATATACACTAGCCTTCTCAACACATGCTATGCATGTGCAAATCAGTTTTTTTTATAGAAATAATGGGTAGTTATTTCTGCTGTAGGAAGTGCTCTGATTCAGTTTTTTTTTTATAGAAATAGTGGGTTTAGGGTTTTATTTATTTATTATTTATTATTATTTTATATTTTATAAATTGACTTGATTGTCCCTATTAATTAATTATATTTCAAAAAAAATTAATATTTGAAGGTTATATTCGTAAAAATATTCGATTATGATGAGCAAACTCTCTTCTCTTAATAATAGTATAGATTCGTTTCCCTAAAAAAATGACTCATAATTTTTTTTTTGATTTCGAACGTTGGATGATTTTTTTTTAATTTTTGGTTGATATTTTAAACAACTTATCCAACGTTGAATGAGTTATAAGATTCTTGTCAGAGACTTTTTTTAATTTTTACATTTTTTAAACAGAGGCCAAGTGAGAAAGATAAAAAAGATCGATCGGTAAAAAAAAGAAAAGGATAGAGAGTAAAAGTTAAAAATGAATATATATTTGACTTTAATTTCCGGAAATCTCAATATAATATGAATATCCAGACACGTTTCAGAGTTCACTGACTGATATGTAACTAGCAAAAGTGTGTTCGGAAGCCGCAAAGTCGCAAACTGCTTCTTGCAAGTACACAAAGTACTTAGGGCTCGGAAGATTGCTCAACGTTACACACAAGACACACTTCTACGCTCACTTACTCTCTCTACAACTTCTTCGTCTTCTCTCTGTAAAAAGGTATGCTTTTGCTTTCATTCGTCTTAACTCGTTGTTATGTTAAAGACCTTGTTGGCCTGCATTTTGGATTGGCGGGATTTCTATTTCTTTGAGGAATTGTATTGGATTGGCATTTTGGGTGAGTTAATCAGTAACTGGGTTAAGTTTGCTTAATGTGCTATTGTTGATTATGGAGAGAAAATGTGGGGGAATGGAGTGGAATGGAATGGAATGAAGGAATTGATTTGCTTTGCCCAATTTATATAAGAATCTGTATGTATGTTTGTATGTATAAATAATGCTTGGAATTGGTTAGGAATTTAGATCAAGATTATAATGTTTTCAATAGGCTTTGTTTGTTTTGATTGGAATAATTGGGCAGAACATTTTCACACTGGAAACTACTGATGCCTGTTTGAGTGGAAAAAGGATTTCCATTTTGGGTAATGTTATCGAGATACATTGGTCTGGAAATGAATATTTCTTTTGATAAGGTCAGGAATTTTCAATTAATTGCCGGCCCTTATGTTGAGTTGAAACCTGGACCAAACAAAATCAGAAAATAAAATATTTCTAGATAGAGTTTTCTTGATCCTGCGTAAAAAAAATGAAAGAAAACTTTGTTCAGCACCATATACCTTGTTGGCCCATTCCCTGAAAGCTTAAACTTTTAGAGTTTCAGGACACAGTGGTCGTCTAACAAACTTTTCCCAAAAAATTGTAGTTTCCATATAAACAATTGGACATGGTTCCTTTGTTTTCTCTATTAAGAGTTTGTTAGAATTTTATTTCACCATTTATTCTTCTTTGTTTGGTGTGCTTTGTATCTTAGTATGAGTGTGTGAGACTGTCCATTTTGGGCTTACATTTCACATTCGTTTATGATGTAGTAGGTTGATAGGGATATGTCTTGTGATACTGCAAAGGAAAATGCATCTGTAGTGGATTCATCTGTTACTGAAAGGAAAGAAGACATGGGAAATTCTGATGAGCCAGGTAATTGAATGACTTTTTTCTTATATAATATAATATTCTACTTATTTTTTGTTGTTGTTATAATTTGACTAGTTTGATGTTGACTAGCTGTTTCAAAAGATTCATCTTTCCCCACGATTACAAATGACTTTTAGGCGTTGACAGATCTCATATTGTTGCCATAATGTTGAAGTACATGGTAGTTAGCTAATGCTACTTTGGAGATGGAGGATTCCTCAGCATGTAAATTGTCCACTTCTAATTTTTATCTATCTGGTTTCTGCATACTAACCAGAAGTTCTTACTTACTCATCGTGTAGATAATGACACTAAAATAAGGAAATCTTATGCTTTCCAAACTTTTTATGGGTATTGTCCTCTTTTGTTGACTTCTACTATAATTGCATCTCTTCTAGTAATAGATCACCCTGGACTCAAAGCTGAACACTTTTCCCCTTTTCCTGTGAGTGTGAGTATTAAAACATATCTCAGTTTAGTTCATTTGTATATGCTCTCTATCCCTCTGAGGTGTGTGTAAGTATCGGAGTTTGACATTTTTATTATTATTTAAGACGTTGAAGTTGCTTGATGCTAATAAAATCTAATTCATTAACTTGCTGTTTGGAATTGATAATCCAGGCTTCTACTTTCCAGGAATTCTCTAAACTTTGTTTGAAAAGTTGACTATAATAGTATAATCTGTAGTGTTATAGTTCCTGTGGTTCTTTTACCTATCAGTGGCTAAGTTTCCACTCTTGAGGTTCTCGTTGTTGCTCTGTAGCCTGTAGGTAATGCTGGTTTTGTGGTGTTAAAAGAAAATGGGTATTACTCTTTTCTTCTGCTAGATGGTATTTGATTTTTTGTGTTTTGGTGGATGGTAATGGAAGTATCAGTGGTGCTTTTAAATTTTTTGCTGCTGAAATTTGCTTCATTTTGTTTAAGATGTTATTAATGCCTACCACATATATATGTGAGTGCATCTGTAATCAAAGGATTGCAGTTTGTAAGGATTTTCGTTGGCAGTAAGGTTATAACCAAACTACCGATATTGGAAGCAACATTATAGTTCAGTACTGAAAAATGAAAGTTCTGCATAATAGTTTGGTGTCATTTCAGGGATTGTAACAAAGAACAGATTTGTCATTAGGGTGGTCCAATGAACTTAGTAACCCTTGAGCCTTCCACTATTCACTTTGATCTTTGACCTCCTAAATTTGTTGAGCCTTTGTGGTCTTTGGCTATCTTTTTTATTGATACTTCTTTTAAATGCAGGACCGATCTTTTCTCACTAATAGATTTATGTATGTGTTGGATGTAAAATGTTTCAAACTTCTCAGCTACAGCTGAAGATTAAGTTCTCTGTTATGAACATATTCCTTCAGAAGCTCTTTGGTGAATGTACATAATATATTTTCTGCCTTTACTGTCTTCATAGATTTTTGAATGTACAAATGTTGTAGATTGTGGAATCGTGTACTTGTCTTCTTATATGTATTCTGGAAAGTTCCATTGCCGTGGTTGAATATTTCATGCTATACCTCGTGGTTTTAGAAGATGTACAGATATCTCTGCATCTCTGTGTTTGGCTGAATACTTGGAGTTTACAGTTTCTATCATCTTTTTATAATACATTCAACTTGGAATGCATGAACTAATATTTGAATATAAGTTGGTAGATAAACATAGGTCGCTTGATTAATGATATTGCATTCATCAACATGCAAAAATCTGTGGTATATGTTCTTGAGGTTTCATATCTCAACTTTGTAATCTGATAAGTGAATAATATGATATTTTCTTGTCAGAAAGTTCGAGTCACAAAATTAATGAGGGGGGTGATCCATCTAGATCAGAAGAAGTGGGGCATTCTCATGAGTGTGTTGGGGATTCAACTACAAGCAAGAAGGGTAAATTGTACGGTACAAGATATTTCATCATTAAGAGTTTGTCTCACGAGAATATCCAACTATCCATTGAGAAAGGAATTTGGGCTACTCAAGTGATGAATGAACCCATTTTGGAAGAAGCCTTTCATGTAAGATGGTCTATGTTTCAGTCTCATGCTTTGCTTTCCCAAATGTAGATACTTTATAAAGAAGCATATGGTTGTGTTGCAGAATTCTGGTAAAGTAATTTTAATATTCAGTGTCAACATGAGTGGTTTCTTCCAAGGGTATGCGCAAATGATGTCTTCTGTTGGATGGAGGCGAGACAATGTATGGAGTCAAGGAAGTAGTAGAAGTAATCCCTGGGGGCGCAGTTTTAAGGTCAAATGGCTGCGTTTATATGATTTGCCTTTCCAACAGACTCTTCATCTCAAGAATCCATTGAATGAGTACAAACCTGTTAAAATTAGCAGAGACTGCCAGGTTTTTATTTATTACAGGTTTTTATTTATTACATTAAGTGCCTTTTGATTAACTTTTTGTTGCATTAGCTTCTTGGAGGAATTTGTTCTAAAATCTGACTCCAAGTCTTGTGTACTATTCCAGGAGTTGTCTCCAGATGTCGGAGAAGCTCTCTGTGAGCTTCTTGATAGGAATAATGATCTGAATGGCCTTAATAGGTGATAACTTCTAAAACTGGAAGATTATATATTCATCTTTTAAAGTTATTTGTGGACCTTTAGTTATGGTATTGTTATGGAACAGTATGCCCATGGATGATTATCCTTCAAAAAGGCCTTGTGTAGAGCCTCCATGTTCAGTAGGGGAGGAAGATTATAATATGCCCCCGCTGCATCTCTCATGGTCGCAGACTCCGATGCTTTATCCGTCCATGCTTTATCAACATCAAGCTGAAACAAATAGATTTCAGTTAGCAAATCAGAAATCTACTGGTATTATTCTTTCTGAAATTTTCCTGTCAACTCTTTGACTTGAAAAGTAACTAGGGCAAAACATTTTCACTTCAATGAATACCAATCTAATATACGAGTGGGCAGGAATTTGTCATCTCAATTTGATGTTTGGGGTTTGTCTGCAGAAAGCCGGCCAGCTAGTGTTTTGACCGAGGATGATTTTCTGGAAATGGTATCATGTTTCTATCTTTGTTTGTTGCCTTCCCCCTTTTTCATTTAATACCTTCTTTCAATACCTGCAGTATTACTTGAGATCTTTTATTCGTGACAGACAATGGATGATATCTTGTTGAAACAACTTCTTCTAAAAAGTATTGTTTTTACATCATCTGAGCAAACTAAAAGGCAATTTTTTTTTTAAATATCTATTTTAAGTTTATGTAATTGTGTTTGGGAAGTTAATGAAGCTGAATTAGTTCACTGTGGCGTAACTAGAGTTGTGTTGTTTTGTATTTGCACATGTTAGTCAAAGTGCTCTGCCAAGGTTCTTATTTCTAATGTTCTATTTTTGTTTTAATTTTCATTGTTGGATATACAAAATCATCCTGTTGAAGAAAATCTTGTGATGGGTTATTCTTGAAAATTTTGGTCTGATAATTGTCTTTTCATAACCTGTTATTGCAGTCTTATGAAGAATACCTGGAGATCTATAGCAGAAGCAGGAAGGAATTATATCAGTCGGTCAGTATTCCATCTAAGAATATCTTATTGATTGTTATTAATGTGTGTCAGTATGACCTTGTTTAATTATTAGGTTCTTTAGGAATTTTTACATCTATTTGTCATGATTTTTGGTTTCGGTAACAAAAATTGCATCTTTTTTCATGTATTTAAAGATATTTTAAGCATTGGGTCTCCCACTTAAGCCACAGTCATGACTGGAATTAGCATTGGATTAGTTTGAAACCTGCAATCATTGGGTGGCCCATCAGTTGGATCACTTGGATGTTCTGGCTGATGGTTAAATTAAATTCCTCATAGGAATAGATACCATCATACCAATAATGTGGGAGATAAAAAAAAAATCTCCTAATATAATTGTGAGGATGAAATATATCAACGGTGTCCCAGTTATCTTGAGAAGTTTCTTTTAACCACATGATTTAAGTGAAAATCTTCTGTCAACTTTTGTTGATGAAAAAATTTAAGATGGATGTAGAATCGTGTCTTTGATGTCCTCTTCACATCCTTGGAGGGTATTAACCATTGATGTAGAGGAAAGTCTGGATCGGTGACACTTTCTCCGGTCCAACTGGGTGTGTAGTATCAAGTCAACATTAAGTGCTGGGTGTACTTGGAAGCTTACTATTCATTGCTAAAGTAGATGGTTATCCCCTAAATTATAACTCTAATAGATATAATAAGTTTAATTTCTGAGCTTGTACCAACACCTAACATAAATGAGAGTTTCTTTCATCCTCTTTTAGGATGGCTCCTGTTTTATTCGGCATATAAAGATCTCGTGAACATAGTAGTATTGGGACATATTATTCTTCTGTTTGTGGAAATGCCCCCCTTTTGCTCTGGAATTTGACATCACTGTCAATTTTATCTGATTTAACTGCATATTGTCTCTGTCATTAGATATAAGCACTTCTAAAGTAACTCTTATTTGACAGGGTTCTAGATCACAGGAGTCATCAAGAAGTAAAATGCACAAGGATGATTTGTAAGTACAATTTTATTGGTCAAATAATGTCTTGATTAACTTGACGTGTAGCTCACTGATGAGCTTGATAACACATTCTACAGAAACTCAAGTTACGGAACTAACCGCAGCTGCTCAAGGAAAAGAGCTCATCAGTCATCCCATAAGCAATCACAATGTTAATGTAGCAAGCTTTGCTTGGACTTCTTTTCTCGGAAAAATAGCCCGTCATCTGATGGAGTTGCTCAATTTTCCGGCCAACCTTTGTGTCGTGTTGTACACATGTGTGGACTTGTATCTTGTTTTATGTTTCATAATGGGGGCTGGTTACCACCAACTTGTACAGTAATTCAATTGGCAACATTGCCCCAACTCTTCGTCCTCCTTATTGACCTAGATTAGATATATGATTCCTATCAATTTAGTGGTGCATTGTTATATGGTTACATATGTAGTTTGTACTCATGTATATTGCTTCATCAGATGCTGGTGTAAGAAATGATGGGTATGGATATAAATTGTATGTGGAAGTTGGAACTGATTTCTGTGTCATTATGTGGAACTAATTCAAGGAAGCATAATGCTCGCTGTTTCTTATCATATGTGGAACTAACATTCAGAAATCATGTGTACCATTCCATACAAATTGTTTGAAAAAAAAAAACACAAAAAAATATTATCGATATTTTAGACTTGGGTTTAAGTAACTAATACTCTCGCTGGTTAGGAACGGACATGTTTGAGATTCTTTTCGGAGACTCAAAAATATTTTTGAAATAATTGAAAAAATTAATTATAAATAAAATGTGTTTTGAATGAGTTTTAAAAACATTTGGAAGTGAGATTTTGAGAAACACTTGTTATGTCTTCTTGCATAAAAACGTTTTTATCAAAATTTATAAAAACGCTTTTGTTTAGAAGTAGTTTTAAAGAGGCTTGAATGCTTCTGACATTCCTTAGTAGATACCACGATGTCGATAAAAAAAATGTAACTGATCCTCGATTTCCGAAAAAATATATATTTTGGCTATAAAATTAGAAGGGGGTAATACCACGATGTCGATAAAACAAAATGTAACTGATCCTCGATGTTCCGAAAAAAATATATATTTTCGCTATAAAATAAGAAGGGGGGGTATAAAATAAGGCTCCGCCGCAAGATCATTCAAAAGCTCAAAAACAACGTCCGTAACCCATCTTTTTCTTCCTCTCTGATTTCTCTTTCCTAGGGCCACCAATTTAGCTCCTTTCTATTTGTTTCTGTATCACGAAGCAAACGAAATCAAGCAGTGCCTACTATAGATTTGGATTGCGGTAGATTCAACTGTTTTGTGTGGCAACTCTCTCCTTGGAAATGTTTGTAAGCCACAGTTATGATTTAGTGTTTTCTGAAGAAAATTATTGATTTACAGGAAGAATTGCGTGAAAATATTATTTCCATTGTGAAGCAATCGGAAGCTCTTAATCGCCCAGGTGCTGAGAATATGAAACCCAGACAACTCTCTGATGACATTTATCAGGAGGTTGGGTAAGTACATCTTTTCTCATATTATGGTTAAATGTGACTGATGACTCTTTAGGTTGTTTATAAATTTTGAACTCAGAATCAGCCCACCCATAAATTTTGGTTGCAATGTAGTGACATTTAGTTATGCCAATCTTTTTGTGTTTCCAATTGCTAGGGAAAAAGTAATGAGCCAGATATCTTATCAAATGGTGATGGCATGAAAAGTGAAATAACTGAAACTGTTCATTCTGTCTACAATAAGTTGGCTAACCCAGAAGAGAATGCAGAGGGTGAATCCTCCACTCGTGTTGTTCAAGTTCAAATCGAGTCGAACAGTAATGGATTAGTCGTTGGTGCAGCCAATGGAACTCCTGACAATGAGCTAAAAGAACCACCGGGGTTTTCTCTATCCCATAATCATCAGGAAAACAATAATGATGAGCTACAACTACCACCTGCGCCTCATGAAAAAGGAGCTATGACAGAGCACCAGGAAGGGACACCCCAGTTACAGGATAAGATGGATACCGAGGATGTTGATCATGTAGTGGCTCCTGGCTTTTCTGCAGACACGGAGCACAAGCAGGCGTGTGAGGGTAGCGATGAGGACCCTGATGTGCCTCCTGGTTTTGGTTAATGCAGTTGTCATGAAGTTCAGTTTGTCACTGTTACAATGCAGCCATCAAATTTCAGGATCAATGCAATTAAGGGTGCTTACGTCGCAACTGATGAGGAATATTGTATTGATTTCTTGCAATGGGAAAGTTTCTCTCCAATTACCTTTATAGAATGTGAGATGATCCATACCATTGATGTTTTATTTCTTGAGGGCATCTGGCTCTGCCTATGCTGTGCAATTAAAAATGGTAAGCTTCCTTAAACGTAATTTCTTGATGTTTAGGCATGCCAGCATTGGTAACAAAAGAAGCTTGACAACATTTACAACATTTGTGATTGTTGGACAAGGATTATTTTCTCCACCTTTCTTTATCATTTACTGACAGCGAGCAAAATCAGGGTAAGGAATAGGGTCATCCTAATGGAAGTTAAGTAATTAGATTTCTATCAGTAATTTTTGGTACTGAAAAATTTGGCCATACAATTTAAGTTAGATGTGAAGTTGATTGGGATATTGAATTACCCTTTGCTTTTTAGTCTCTGTCATCTTTATTTGTAATACTCTTTCTCTTTCTGTAACCTGTTTTTATCATTTTCATCTTTTATTTTTGTTTCCTTTGATTATTCTTTCAATGGAATCACCAAACCGAGATTTCCCTCCATCTTTCTGGTACCTTGTTTTTAGTTTCTTTTAATTATTCTTTGTATAGAGTCTGAGTCGTCTCCATTAAGAAGTTAACCATGTATTGAAGAAAACATAAATAAATGAGTAGGCGTACGTGATTAATCATACAGCACCATGAACTTCGATGACACTACACGTCACCACAAACCCAATATACGACATGCATCCAGTCCTCACTGAAATTTAACAGAAACTGGACTCCGAACGACGTGTTTAGTAGAAGCCCATGTAATAAATCCCTGAGTGAATGCACCGGCTTTACCTCCTGAAGTACGCCTGAATGTCACTGAATATGACGCCTTCTGGTTCACCTTTGTGAAGTAAAGTGTGCTGGGTTTGACAGTCACATAGACTCCTTGTGGTGCATTGACCTTGACAGAATAAGAGGAATATGGCGCTCCAACATTCGTCACAGTTCTCGTGAAGGTCTGAGATGGTCCCAGCTTGACAGATAATGAAGGGTAATTCAGCTCTCCTTCAGGGATTCTTGATACCTTTGAGCACGTTATTGGTCTGTGGACAAGAATACTGACTTCGCTATCCTTGTAGCCCAAGCCACACAGGTAAGGGATATAATCATCAGGTTGAATATCATAAACTAATCCTGGGTCAGTTGCCTTTGATGGATTGACATGGCCTGCACCGGTGGCTAAGATATCTGCAGGCTGAAGTGTTTCATCCGGAATCAGTTTGCCTTGCAAATTTAGAAGATCAGCAGAAGTCATTATAGCAGATTTAATGGCAGCCGGTGACCAGTATGGGTGAGAGCTCTTGAGCAAAGCTGCAATTCCACTGAGATGCGGACATGACATTGATGTTCCAGAAATTATATTGAAAGTGGATGTTGATTTCGTACTGTTGTCAAGAGGGAATGGCCATGCAGCAAGAATGTTTACGCCTGGTCCGATAATGTCTGGTTTCAGAATTCCTGGGCTTACCCGATTGGGGCCTCTTGAAGAGAAGGAAGCTACAGCCGGAGATGTCGAGTCTCCAATGACAGTTCCTTTGAATAAGATTGTCGCTGTTGGTGTTGCTGTTGAATTTATATACGCTTTGATCTTCACTCCTGCTGCGTGGCTCACATGTGCTGCGGGAAGAGCATGAGCATCAGCTGAGGTACTGAAGCCATCAGTTTCTTCATTCAGAAGAATCATGGCCGCACCCCCTGCATTTTTCACTGCCTGTCCCTTGGCAATTCTTCCTATTCCCCCACCTCGCTCACACACAACTACCTTACCTTTGACACTGACATTTTTCAAGGAACCTTCAGCGCAGTGTGCTGATTCTGATTTACCATTTGCTCCAGCATAAACAAGAGGCAATAAAGTTGAAGGGAAATGTTTTGGCTGAAAGAGAGATTCACCATTAAATACTTGTCCATTTCCAAGTTTGGCCGAGGCCACAATGCGTCTATCTAGGGTGCTTGCTCCAACTGTGAGAATCCAAGGGGCTTCATGAGATATTGTGCCGTAAGATGGGCCAGAGTTTCCAGCTGCGCAACTTACAAATATTCCCTTTTGGATTGCTGCAAATGAACCTGTTGCAGTATTGTCCTTGAAAAGTGGAACTGAATGGTCTCCAATTGAGATTGAGATCACATCAACACCATCGTGAACAGCAGCTTCAAGGGCAGCTAGGATATCACTCTCTGCACATTGGCCATCAATGCAGACTTTGTATATTGCCAGGTGAGCATAAGGTGCCATCCCAATTGCCGTGCCTTTGGCTTGTCCTATCACATCAGCATTATGCACAAACGCACCACCAGCTGTGCTTGCTGTGTGTGTTCCATGTCCTTCGTCATCAGTTGGCGGCTCAGCTTCCGCTCCCTTCAATGCCATGGCTGCAAGAGTGAACGACTGTGCACCGATTAATTTATTATTACATTCTGACATGTTGAAGTCGCACCTCCCTTTCCATTTAGCAGGTGGAGGTGGAATTCCTACACCACTGAATGAAGGATGGCTGGGGAAAACTCCAGTATCCAGTACTCCTATGATCACTCCCTTCCCAAAGTTTGAGCGTTTCCAAATTCCTGCTTGTTGATTCAGCCCCAAGAACTTGGGACTGTGCGTGGTTTTCAGACGGAACACTCGTTCAGGATGTGCTGCCACAAAGCCATCCATCTGTTCCATTGCTTGCACTTCCTCCTGAGTTAGTCTTGCTGAAAAACCACTGATCACAGTTTTGTATGAGTAAAGAAGGCGTGTCTGTTCATCGGAGCTTGCTGTGATAGGTGGAAGAAAAGATTTGTGCCAGCTCTCCAAGTCTTCTGTTTGGGCTAAAACTCTGCCCTCTGGTTGCATTACATGGACAATGTATGTCTGTAAATTGCTCGTTTTAGTAGTGACAGGAGAAAGCTCAGTTTCCTGAGCAATCCCATGACAGAAGCTAAGCATGTAAATGAGAGTAAGAAATGGGATCACAGCCATGGTGGACAAAACCCTTTGGAATGAAGCACAAGTGGATAAGAGCTGTGATGCCTATGTATCTGTTTGGAGAGTATCATATATAGGAGAAGGAAGCAGAGAATTGGCCGGCATTTTCATTGGCAAGCTATATGTTGGAGATTTATGGTGAGTGACACATGCTAAAAGCGCGGGTCAAAATAAATTCATTGCCTTCCTATAAATGTATCGTGCAGCAAGAGTCATTATCCGCAGAGAATTGTATCTAATCACTAGTCTAATATGTAACGACTTTATTTACAATATGTACAAATATTTTTGGACCTTTTGAGTTGATATTGAAAACTGAAAATAAATAAGAAATAAAATAATAAGATATTTAGATATATTGTTATTCACCACCAAACAATCATGCAAACAAATTATGTTCATCTTATCAATTCTTATTCATTAGATTAAAACACTCACAATTAGCCTTAAACTGTAGCATATCTAATTGTATTATTCTCTCTACTTGATACGTTATGTGAATAAATTGTATGCCACAACTTAGCTCTAACATGCAACCTAGGATAAACTGCATTTGATTAGATTTAACATATAGTAGTCATTAAGTTTAAGGACAAAAATAACATATTTTAAAATTTAGGGAACGAAAATGTTGAACGAGTCAAAGTTAATGAGACTAAATTTTTTTTTTTCCTAAACTTTGAAGGAGCTGAAATGGATTTCCAGGAGGACAGCACTTGTACGTGTGTGAAGTGTTAAGGGGCTCTTGGTGAAGGTAATTATGTGTGCAACACTTAGAGTGTGAGTGGAGCAAGAAGAGGAAGTGGGCGGCTGGTGATAAGATGGTGAGGTGGATAACTGGATATGGCTTAATTAAGCATTTGCTTAATTAAACAATGGTGAAAGACTGAAAGGTGATGTGGGTGACCGAAAATTCTAGAGTGCTTGGGAGCACTCAAACTCCCTATCTTCCCACCCTAGGATTAGAGGACTTTCCTTCAATCCCATTGACCCAAAAACTCCCCTGCAAATGCAGGCCATTAGATCCGGGGGAGTATTGATCCCCGGGAGTACTGTAGAACCTTCCGTGGGTGACGGCTGGTCTTGGAACTTGGAAGAGATGAGAGTGGTATGTTTAATTAAATGGGTGCAGCCAATGATGTGATAAGGTAGAGAGCAAAATGGGGGAAGTGACTGAAGATAAAAGAAGAAAAGATCGACTGCAGCTTGACCTTTCGATACTCAAATAACTATAAATACTTCTAGAAACATCTGAATTATGAACCGTAAGAAACTCTGAAAAATCGTCATCTGGGCTTCCAATCCCTATATGATACATTTTCTGGTTCATTGTGAACAGCTCTCAGTGCTCCTTTGAAATGAACTGATTTGCACAAACAGATTTGCCGATTAAGCCTTTTATTCACTCTTTTGCTTATTTTCTTCACCATTGCTCCTCAACACTTTCAAAACACAAAATCAAACATTAACATTATTAATAAGCTCTTAAAGAAACCTATTAATTTTAAGCGATTAAAAATATTTTGTGTACACATTAGTGAGCCTTACTAAGAGTTTTTATGCTGTCGTAGGTTGTAGCATTATTATGGTTTGGCCATTGAAAAATATTATTTAGTGATTCTACTTATGCTTAAAGCGGCTACAAGGATACTGTGCAAGTTTATTTTTATTTTCATTGTTTGGATCAATCTACTACTGCGTCTTCATGTTTTAGCAGCTTGTTTAGTTTACACTAGGACTTCATGTCTGACCAGTTCAAGGATGCGTCCATATTCCCTCGACTTTTTGTTGTGAAGCGGAAGGTTCCTAGCCTATCTATAGGTTATTTCTTTTGGAAGGAACCCATTACAAAGAATCAAGTCCTGCATTCTTAATAAATGGGTGTCACTTAAGTGGGGTTCGTCTACGGTACATTAATGTACCGATACATCAAGTAGATTAGTTCGATATAGATGTAGACTTATTCGATACAAAAATAGATTAGTTCGAGATAAAGTAAAACTAGTCTACCTATGTATGAAACGAGTCTACCTCTATATCAAACTAGTTTACTTGATGTTCGATACATTAATGTATCATAAAACTTTCCCACTTAAGTGAGTCATTTGTGTGAATTATACTGTCTTCAGATTTTAATGTCCTTTTCTGTTTGGTTCTTTGTGGCACTAGCTAGCAACAATCTAAGACATTTTTTTTGACAAGGCAATTCTTGATGACTTGGTGGTTTCCCTCCTCATAGCTGAAGGCAATACCTTTGCTGGTTTCCATGTGTAGGGTTGGGCATTATGTGCCTTTTCTTTTGATTGTGGATTAAATCGCGGCAGGGGACCAATCCGGGTGGGAAGTCTTGATCAAAGCCACAATGCTACTCAGATGAGGGCAAGCAACCGAGGTGCCATAAACAGAGTTCTGTTGTTAAGTTACTATTCATGCCAGCTACGTCCCATCATTTGAATGAAAAGGCTTCAAAATAGAATTCTTTTATAAGAATAAAGTCCTAAACACTAAGATCCATACAAATATCATCAAAATTGACCTAGGTTTTGTTAGGGTTTAATTCAAGCAGAAACCATGCTGTAACTCAATATGACATTAACAATTGGTTTCCTACTTGGTGTAGTTTCATAATCCAAACAATTGCTTTATGAGGTTGCACTTTGATATAGGTATTTGCACACTAAAAGATGCACAAAAATAACTTACAAATAGGGTTTAGGGTTTTGTTGATGACTGTCTAATCTTTGGCAAGGCCTCAAGTACTGTTGCCAGGAAGATCTTGAAGATACTCGATGATTTTGCTATAGCCTCTGGTCAGAAAATCAATTTTCATAAATCCTCTATCTACTTTTCTAAGAAAGTTCCTCATAATGATAGAAATAATATCTCCAACATTTTAAATATCCAACACAAGACTACAATTGGAAAGTATCTGGGAATTCATAACATTATCTTTTGGAAGGACCCTGCCAATGCTAATGAATTATTGCTTCGAATTTCTAAAAAACTCTCTGGTTGAAAAAGTAACACCATTTCTAGGGCTGGGAAATTAACTTTGATCAAGACTAATCTATCTGGTTTGCCAAACCATGTTATGTCTTGCTTTAGATGTAACCCTAAGTTAACCAAAGCCTTAGACAAGGAGAATAAAAGATTTTTTTGGGGATCAGATGCTTCTGCTCCCCTGTGGCCTGGAAAGAGGTTTGTAAACCCAAATTTTTAGGTGGTCTTGGTATTAGACCTTCTAATCTTTTTAGGCATAATTGCCAAAACCCCCCCTGAACTTGGCTGAATTGTCAGTTTGCACCCCAAACTTGCAATTGATGAAATTGATCCTCTGAACTTGGCAAAAATTGTCAATTTACACCCCTCCGTCAATTCAAACTTTTTCCATCCAAATGTTGGTCATGTGAGGGGCAATATAATCATTTTGATCACTTAAAAAAAAACTAAATATATATTTTATGTAAAAAAATACAAATATATATATTTTATGTAAAAAAATACAAATATATATATATATATATTCAAAAAATATATTTATTTTCTTTCAAAACTTTTATTTTTTTCTCTAGAGATATTATATCTAAAATTATATTCTTAACTTATCATAATTTATTTTTTTCTTGAAAAAAAAACTTGTCATAAACTATTCTTTATTATTATTTATGTATGAATTATTCTTTTCATATGAGAAAATTGTTTTATTAATTTTTTGTGCAAGAATTTTTTTATAATGAGTGAAACATTACTAAACTGGCTTATGTGATTGATAATGATACTGTAATATTTTTTTTTGGAAATTCCTATTCCAATTCATGATCAGGATGATGAATTGATTTAGGGTCCTTCTGCTAATGATCAATTTACCATAAATCAAGAATTTTTTTATAATGAGTGAAACATTACTAAACTAGCTTCTGTGATTGATAATGATCCTGTAATAATTTTTTTGGAAATTCCTATTCCAATTCATGATCAGGATGATGAATTGATTTGGGGTCCTTCTGCTAATGATCAATTTACCATTAAATCTGCCACATGGTTACACTATGATAATGCTCCTCCTCATGAACAACAATCCAAATTAAATTTAATTTGGAAACTTAATATTCCACCAAAAGTCAAGATCTTTGGTTGGCTTCGTGTTAGAGGTAGATTGAGAACTAAAGATAGAATCATGAAATATCAACCTAATATTGATGCTAATTGTGCTTTTTGTCATACTCACATAGAGACTATGAATCATTTATTTTGTGATTGTCCGTTTGCTCATGATGTCTGGAGGATTGCTTCTCCTCCCCATTTAGATAAATGCAATGATGGTATTATTCGATGGATTGAATTGATTTTATATGATAAATCTCATGGCCAGGACAACTTGGCTTTCTTTTTATTGTTGTGTTGGAAAATTTGGGATAGCATGAATAAATGGATCTTCAGGCAAAACCCCCAAAGTCCTAGCAAAATTATTCATGTTGCGGAAGCAATAGCCAAAAATTATGTTGCTGCCATTCCTTTCAAGAACTCTTCCAGGAATCAGATGGAAAAATGTATCAAGTGGAAACCACCAGATAATGACTATACAAAGCTCAACTTCGACGGATCTGTTGTTAATAACCAAAGTGCTGCTATTGGTTTTGCTATTAGAGACAAGGAAGGCAACCCTGTTTTAGCTGGTGCAAAAAAAAATCTCCTCTTACCATGTACCTATTTCTGAAGGTCTAGCTCTCCGTGAAGGTCTTTGCACTGCTCTTCGGCACAAGCTTATGAAAATTCAGGTGGAAGGTGATTCTAAACTCATTATCAATTGTGTGCTGAATAAGTGTTCGATCCCATGGCGCCTCAAGACCTTAATTAAAGACATTCAACTTCTTGCCTCTCAGTTTCAAGACATTCAGTTTAGCTATATCTTTCGAGAAGCCAACTTTACTGCTGACGCCATTGCAACTATTGGCCATAACCACTCGTCCTTTAAGATTTGGGAAGGGAATCTGCCTCTTTTGGCGCACCCAGTTTTTATTTTTGATTTCTCAAATTTAAGTTGTTGCAAAGGTTTTCGTTTGTAATTTTATTTTCTTATAAAAAAAAACTTACAAATAAACCATATTGTGGATAAATATATTGATTGTAGTACGGAAAATAGGAATCATTCCCGCAAAAGAATGAGACTCAACTGCAGACGATGACACGACACTAAATGTACCTATTTCTGAAGGTCTAGCTCTCCGTGAAGGTCTTTGCACTGCTCTTCGGCACAAGCTTATGAAAATTCAGGTGGAAGGTGATTCTAAACTCATTGTCAATTGTGTGCTGAATAAGTGTTCGATCCCATGGCGCCTCAAGACCTTAATTAAAGACATTCAACTTCTTGCCTCTCAGTTTCAAGACATTCAGTTTAGCTATATCTTTCGAGAAGCCAACTTTACTGCTGACGCCATTGCAACTATTGGCCATAACCACTCGTCCTTTAAGATTTGGGAAGGGAATCTGCCTCTTTTGGCGCACCCAGTTTTTATTTTTGATTTCTCAAATTTAAGTTGTTGCAAAGGTTTTCGTTTGTAATTTTATTTTCTTATAAAAAAAAACTTACAAATAAACCATATTGTGGATAAATATATTGATTGTAGTACGGAAAATAGGAATCATTCCCGCAAAAGAATGAGACTCAACTGCAGACGATGACACGACACTAAACTAAAACGACCCTTACCGACCTAAACAGAAATATATGAACGTCGGACGACCTAATACAACTCAGAAAATTATGAAATTAAATAAGAAGGGGGTATATAAGGTTTTAGTCGCAAAAGCGAAAAGAAAATCCGATGGAGTGGTCACAGAATCACGAGGTTAGCAAAGAGGAGGTGATAGCGAAGCTCAAGGACGATGGTGACTTTGACAGGCTCCGCCGCAAGATCATTCAAAAGCTCAAAAACAACGTCCGTAACCCATCTGTTTCTTTCTCTCTGATTTCTCTTTCCTAGGGCCACCAATTTAGCTCCTTTCTATTTGTTTCTGTATCACGAAGCAAACGAAATCAAGAAGTGCCTACTATAGATTTGGATTGCGGTAGATTAAACTGTTTTGTGTGGCAACTCTCTCCTTGAAAATGTTTCTAAGCCGCAGTTATGATTTAGTGTTTTCTGAAGAAAAATTATTGATTTGCAGGAAGAATTGCGTGAAAATATTATTTGCATTGTGAAGCAATCGGAAGCTCTTAATCGCCCAGGTGCTGAGAATATGAAACCCAGACAACTCTCTGATGACATTTATCAGGAGGTTGGGTAAGTACATCTTTTCTCATATTATCAGTTGGTTAAATGTGACTGATGACTCTTTCGGTTGTTTATAGATTTTGAACTCAGAATCAGTCCACCAATAAATTTTGGTTGCATTGTTGTGACATTTAGTTATGCCAATCTTTTTGTGTTTCTAATTGCTAGGGAAAAAGTAATGAGCCAGATATCTGATGGGTTGTGGGGGATCATCAGATCAAGTGATGATGGCATGAAAAGTGAAATAACTGAAACTGTTCATTCTGTCTACAATAAATTGGCTAACCCAGAAGAGAATGCAGAGGGTGAATCCTCCACTCGTGTTGTTCAAGTTCAAATCGAGTCGAACAGTAATGGATTAGTCGTTGGTGCAGCCAATGGAACTCCTGACAATGAGCTAAAAGAACCACCGGGGTTTTCTCTATCCCATAATCATCAGGAAAACAATAATGATGAGCTACAACTACCACCTGCGCCTCATGAAAAAGGAGCTATGACAGAGCACCAGGAAGGGACACCCCAGTTACAGGATAAGATGGATACCGAGGATGTTGATCATGTAGTGGCTCCTGGCTTTTCTGCAGACACGGAGCACAAGCAGGCGTGTGAGGGTAGCGATGAGGACCCTGATGTGCCTCCTGGTTTTGGTTAATGCAGTTGCCATGAAGTTCACTTTGTCACTGTTACAATGCAGCCATCAAATTTCAGGAACAATGCAATTAAGGGTGCTTATGTCGCAACTGATGAGGAATATTGTATTGATTTCTTGCAATGGGAAAGTTTCTCTCCAATTACCTTTATAGAATGTGAGATGATCCATACCATTGATGTTTTGTTTCTTGAGGGCATCTGGCTCTGCCTATGCTGTGCAATTAAAAATGGTACGCTTCCTTAAACGTAATTTCTTGATGTTTAGGCATGCCAGCATTGGTAACAAAAGAAGCTTGACAACATTTACAACATTTGTGATTGTTGGACAAGGATTATTTTCTCCACCTTTCTTTATCATTTACTGACAGTGTGCAAAATCTGGGTAAGGAATAGGGTCTCATCCTAATGGAAGTTAAGTAATTAGATTTCTATCAGTAATTTTTGTTACTGGAAAATTTGGCCATACAATTTAAGTTAGATGTGAAGTTGATTGGGTTATTGAATTACCCTTTGCTTTTTAGTCTCTGTCATCTTTGTTTGTAATACTCTTTCTGTAATCTGTTTTTATCATTTTCATCTTTTATTTTTGTTTCCTTTGATTATTCTTTCAATGGAAGCACCAAACCGAGATTTCCCTCCATCTTTCTGGTACCATGTTTTTAGTTTCTTTTAATTCTTCTTTGTATAGAGTCTGAGTCGTCTCCATTAAGAAGTTAACCATGTATTGAAGAAAACATAAATAAATGAGTAGGTGTACATGATTAATCATACAGCACCATGAACTTTGATGACACTACACGTCACCACAAGCCCAATATACGACATGCCTCCAGTCCTCACTCAAATTTAACAGAAACTGGACTCCGAACGACGTGTTTACTAGAAACCCATGTAATAAATCCCTGAGTGAATGCACCGGCTTTACCTCCTGAAGTACGGCTGAATGTCACTGAATATGACGCCTTCTGGTTCACCTTTGTGAAGTAAAGTGCGCTGGGTTTGACAGTCACATAGACTCCTTGTGGTGCATTGACCTTGACAGAATAAGAGGAATATGGCGCTCCAACATTCGTCACAGTTCTCGTGAAGGTCTGAGATGGTCCCAGCTTGACAGAAAATGAAGGGTAATTCAGCTCTCCTTCAGGGATTCTTGATACCTTTGAGCACGTTATTGGTCTGTGGACAAGAATACTGACTTCGCTATCCTTGTAGCCCAAGCCACACAGGTAAGGGATATAATCATCAGGTTGAATATCATAAACTAATCCTGGGTCAGTTGCCTTTGATGGATTGACATGGCCTGCACCGGTGGCTAAGATATCTGCAGGCTGAAGTGTTTCATCAGGAATCAGTTTGCCTTGCAAATTTAGAAGATCAGCAGAAGTCATTATAGCAGATTTAATGGCAGCCGGTGACCAGTATGGGTGAGAGCTCTTGAGCAAAGCTGCAATTCCACTGAGATGCGGACATGACATTGATGTTCCAGAAATTATATTGAAAGTGGATGTTGATTTCGTACTGTTGTCAAGAGGGAATGGCCATGCAGCAAGAATGTTTACGCCTGGTCCGATAATGTCTGGTTTCAGAATTCCTGGACTTGCCAGGTTGGGGCCTCTTGAAGAGAAGGAAGCTACAGCCGGAGATGTCGAGTCTCCAATGACAGTTCCTTTGAATAAGATTGTCGCTGTTGGTGTTGGTGTTGAATTTATATACGCTTTGATCTTCAGTCCTGCTGCGTAGGTCACATGTGCTGCGGGAAGAGCATGAGCATCAGCTGAGGTACTGAATCCATCAGTTTCTTCATTCAGAAGAATCATGGCCGCGCCCCCTGCATTGTTCACTTCCTGTCCTTTGGCAATTCTTCCTATTCCCCCACCTCGCTCACACACAACTACCTTACCTTTGACACTTACATTTTTCAAGGAACCTTCAGCACAGAGTGCAGATTCTGATTTACCATTTGCTCCAGCATAAAGAAGAGGCAATAAAGTTGAAGGGAAATCTTTTGGCTGAAAGAGAGATTCACCATCAAATACTTGTCCATTTCCAAGTTTGGCCGAGGCCACAATGCGTCTATCTAGGGTGCTTGCTCCAACTGTGAGAATCCAAGGGGCTTCATTAGATATTGTGCCATTAAATGGGCCAGAGTTTCCAGCTGAGCAACTTACAAATATTCCCTTTTGGATTGCTGCAAATGAACCTATTGCAGTACTGTCCTGGAAAAATGGAACTGAATCTTCTCCAAGTGAGATTGAGATCACATCAACACCATCGTGAACAGCAGCTTCAAGGGCTGCTAGGATATCACTCTCTGGACATGGTTCTCCAAAGCAGACTTTGTATATTGCCAGGTGAGCATAAGGTGCCATCCCAACTGCTGTGCCTTTGGCATGGCCTAGAGCATCAGCATTCTGCACAAACGCACCACCAGATGTACTTGCTGTGTGTGTTCCATGTCCGTCTTCATCAGTTGGCGGCTCAGGTTTTGCTCCCTTCACTGCCATGGCTGCAAGATTGAACGACTGAGCACCTATTAATTTATTATTACATTCTGACACGTTGAAGTCACACCTCCCTTTCCATTTAGCAGGTGGAGGTGGAATTCCTGCACCACTGAATGAAGGATGGCTGGGGAAAACTCCACCATCCAGTACTCCAATGATCACTCCCTTCCCAAAGTTTGAGTCTTCCCAAATTCCTGCTTGTTGATTCAGCCCCAAGAAGTTGGGACTGTGTGTGGTTTTCCGGCGGAACACTCGTTCAGGATGTGCTGCCACAAAGCCATCCATCTGTTCCATCGCTCGCACTTCCTCCTGAGTTAGTCTTGCTGAAAAACCACTGATCACAGTTTTGTATGAGTAAAGCAGGCGTGTCTGTACATCGGAGCTTGCTGTGATAGGTGGAAGAAAAGATTTGTGCCAGCTCTCCAAGTCTTCTGTTTTGGCAAAAACTCTGCCCTCTGGTTGCATTACATGGACAATGTATGTCTGTAAATTGCTCATTTTAGTAGTGACAGGCAAGTGCTCAGTTTCCTGAGCAATCCCATGATAGAAGCTAAGCATGAAAATGAGAGTAAGAAATGGGATCACAGCCATGGTGAACAAAGCCCTTTGGAATGAAGCACAAGTGGATAAGAGCTGTGATGCCTATGTATCTGTTTTGAGAGCATCATATATAGGAGAAGGAAGCGGAGAAATGGCCGGCATTTTCATTTGCAAGCTATATGTTGGAGCTTTATGGTGAGCCTTACTAAGAATTTTTATGCTGTTGTAGGTTGTAGCATTATTATGGTTTGGCCATTGAAGAATATTATTCAGTGATTCTACTTGCACTCAAACCGGCTACCAGGATACTGTGCAAGTTTATTTTTATTTTCATTTTCATTCCTTGGAGCAATGTAGTACTGCGTGATCATGTTTTACCATCTTCTTTAGTTTACACTAGGACTTCATGTCTGACCAGTTCAAGGATGCGTCCATATTCCCTCGACTTTTTGTTGTGGACCGGAAGGATCTTAGCCTATCTGTGGGTTATTTCTTTTGGAAGGAACCCATTACAAAGAATCAAGTCCTGCATTATTAATAAATGGATGCCACTTAAGTGAGCCATCTGTGTGAATTATACTCTGTTCAGGTTTTAATGTCCTTTTCTGTTTGGTTCTTTGTGGCAACAATCTAATAAGACAAATTTTTTTTTTAGAAGGCAATTCTTGATGACTTGGTGGTTTCCCTCCTCATCTGTTGTTTGTGTACACCACTTCTTTGCTTCATATCTAATGTAGAGCTGGTTTCATGTGTAGGGTTGGGCATTATGTGCCAAATCTCTCGTGTAAGATTTTGCTACAAATGCCTTTTCATGGGACGCTAAAAGGCATTTTGGTAGACGCATAAACTGTTTAGTAGCAAGTTCTGAACTGTTAACTTTTAATAATTTTGTTTCTTGTTTGACACGGTTGATATTAACTTTTAATAATTTTGTAACTTAAAAAAAAATACATATTTACCCGTATCCTACACGTAAGTGTGTTATTTACATGTATAAAGTCTCAAGTTCATAATTTTGTTTTTTTTTTAGGAAATCAAGTTCTGAACTGTTTTTATTTTTTTATTTTTTTATAGCTTCATTGGTTTAGTAGGAAAAAAACGTACCAGAAAATTGGCTTTACTTTTCAACTGATAAAACCCACAAAACAATCTTACTTTCTGTTTTGTTAATGTCTATTATTGTTGAATCTTGAAGCATCATATGTAAGAGATGGTTGACCTCACCAAAGTCAAATCTTCCTGGACTTCAGTGACACCATTCTGTGTATTATTCTAAAAAAACTAGTGATAATTAACTTCTGCTGGTCACTGCTGGGTGTCGAATATCACAGATATGGGGCTAGTAACAGAATGCTGATCAGAAACCCATCTCAAATATCCCTGAGAAAATGGTGCATCCTTCCCTGCACCGTCTTCAGGGATAAACTCGGCCAGGTATGTAATTGTCTGGCCAACCTCTGTGAATGTAAGCACTGAAGGAGACACACTCATGCCGATTTTATTTGGTAACTTAAGATCCAAGGTGTAAGTTGAATTAGCTGGGCCTACATTTGTCACCGTCCTTGTGTAATCTTGAGACTGAGTCAGGTCCTGGAATATAATCGAAAATGAAGGATAATTTAGCTGCGCTTCTGGTATGACTCCTACTTGAGAGCACTTGACCGTTTGTTGGGTGATAATCAGTATCTGATCGTCTGTGTAGTTCAAACCACAGAGGTAGGGGATGTAATCCACTGGTTTTGTGTCGTAGATTAGGCCAGGGTCATCTGCCTTTGGAGGGTTAACATGGCCTGCACCAGTGGCAAAGATGTCAGCCGGAGCAAGTGTTTCATCAACAATGGGCTTGCCTCCGAGGTTTAGTACATTAGCGGTTGTCACGATTGCTGACTTAATGGCAGCTGGCGACCAGTTAGGGTGTGAGCTCTTGAGCAAGGCTGCGATGCCACTCAGGTGAGGGCATGACATTGAGGTACCTGAAACCATGTTAAATGTTGCGGTAGCTTGTGTGTCATTGTCCACCGAAACAGGCCATGCAGCTAGGATGCTAACACCAGGACCAATGATGTCCGGTTTCAAAATTCCAGGGCTTTGCATGCTTGGTCCTCTTGACGAAAAGGAAGAGACCTCCGGAGCAAGTTTATCACCGATGATGGTGCCTTTGAACAAGATTGTGGCTGTAGGTGTTGAAGTGGAGTTTATGTAGGCTTTGATACTCACACCTGCAGCATAACTCACTTGTGTTGCGGGAAGCACATGTGCATCAGCTAAGGTGCTATAGCCATCAGTGTCTTGGTTCATGAGGATCATGGCAGCACCACCTGCTCTTTTGACTTCTTCCCCTTTGGCAATTCTTCCGATTCCTCCACCTCTTTCACATAGAACTACTTTCCCTTCGACGCCACTAAGGGTTCCTACATCACACAAAGCTGATGAATCTTTGCTATATGCACCGGCATAAACAAGAGGTAACAAATTTGAACTAAAATTTTTATCCTGGAATAACGATTCCCCATCATATTCTTCCCCATTTCCAAGCTTTGCTGTTGCTCTTATGCTTCTGTCAATAGTGCTCGCTCCTACGGTGAGAATCCATGGGGCTTCATTAGACAAAGAACCATAGAAAGGACCAGAGTTACCCGCTGAGCAGCTCACAAAAATTCCTTTCTGAATTGCACCAAATGCACCGACTGCAATTCCGTCTGCATAGAAAGGTACTGAGCCACCGCCAAGTGAAAGGGAGAGCACGTCCACTCCATCGGCAACAGCAGTGTCCATAGCAGCTAAGATGTCACTTTCAGAACAACCTTGTTCAGAGCAGATTTGGTACATTGCCAAGTGAGCATAAGGTGCCATTCCAGACGCTGTGCCATTGGCCATTCCAAACACGCTGGCGCCTTTCACGAAATTTCCTCCAGCTGTGCTTGATGTGTGGGTGCCAT
Source organism: Rubus idaeus (assembly GCA_030142095.1). Classification (NCBI taxonomy): domain Eukaryota; kingdom Viridiplantae; phylum Streptophyta; class Magnoliopsida; order Rosales; family Rosaceae; genus Rubus; species Rubus idaeus. The sequence goes on from CM057969.1 coordinate 7,944,143, forward strand.
GCCCTTCAATGTCAACCGGTGGAGCTCCGGTAGTTTTACCACCTTGGAAACTTCGGGCACCAATAAGTTTGTTGTTGCAGAATGTACCATTGAAATCACACTTGCCTTTCCATTTGGCCGGAGGAGATGGCACTCCTTCATCGTTGAATGACGGATGACCTGGTGTTATCCCAGTATCCAAAACTCCAATAATGATGCCTTCACCATAATTTGACCCTTTCCAAAGTCCCAATCCTTGGTACAATCCCAAGAAGTTTGGACTATGAGTAGTGTGCAAGGGCAGAATCCTCTCTGGATGAGCGGATACAAACCCATCTTTCGTCTCCATTTCTAGTACTTCCTCTGCTGTCAGCTTTGCTGCAAAGCCAGTGGCCACATGGTGGTATGCATAAACCATTCGCTGCTTCATCACCCGGTTTGAGGTTGCAAAAGTCTTGGGCAAAAATGACTCGTACCAACTCTCTAAATTTTCATGAGATTGTGCAAAGAGTTTCCTTACCGGCTTTTTCACCCAAACAATGTAAGTTTGCATACTACTAGTGTCCTCTTGTGCCTCAGCTTCAGCTTTCGGTTGTAGCACTCCCAGGCCTTCCTCAGTAACTGCTAGGGATAAACAGAAGACAAAACTCAAGCCAAGAAGATAGATGACCTGCAGGGCTACAAACTTTTTGTTCTCCATATTTTGATCGATGACGAAGAACTTCAAAAGTTTAAGTGGTTTGTGTTAGTCTAACCTTTGAGTACCTATTTATATTAGCTACCAGGAGATGGGGTTGAAACTAATGTGGGGTTTGAAGCAACATTATTAATGGCCAGCATTTCTTGTGTTGCTGATGATGATTCAAGGTTGTTTAGTTTGGCTTGTTGTGACTTGGTTAACAATGTTTCCAAATACGGCTGGGCATAAGAGTCTCAAATTAGCTAGCTAGTGCAGGAGTTTTGGAATTAATATAAAGCACTTGGTAATGCTCGCTAAACCACAGTTATACCAAAGCGGCGATACACCTTATGTGAAACTAGCTAAGATTAATTTGTCTAGACTCTAGAGTCAACTGTCTATATTTTTGTCCTAGTTCAAACCTGAAAAAATCATTCAAAAATGAAACGAACAACAAAGAATACGTACGAGCTAAAGTTCATTCTTAACTTCTGCTCTTTGTTCTCCTTTGGCAGACTCAATTGGTTATGTCAAAATGAATATCCAACCAGCTGACGTCATTTTTAGCCAAATGGCTAGAGTGGAGCACGTGATAGACCGACTCGAAACTCATCTTGGAGTAACGAAAAAATCCTGACGCGGGTTTACCAAGCTTGAATACTGGCTCTCAATGCCTTGAAGTTTAATTGTTCCATAAACTAGTTTTCCAGCTTCTTTAAATTGAGTAAAACTTAAAAAATAGAAACAAAACGAGTAAAACACACCAAGAATTTCGAGCCGGTATATCACAAGTCGAAAGAGGATATCGGAGTTGAAACTAACTTATTGTAGTGAAAAATTTTGAACTTATGAAATTAACGTTCACTGAAAATGTAGGAACGTTAATTTCTTTCTCTTGTTTGGAATCATATTGTTGTCTTACATTTAGTTTTTCATATGTTTTTGTAATGTTTTTTGTTTGGACTTCGCATTCATTTCTAGAAAATGAAGAGAAAACCATCCTTGTATGTTTTTCAATATGATGATGTGTAAGATTTGAAAATGAAAAAAGAAAAATCTCTTGTCAATATCACTTTCACATTGCCTACACACAAAGACATTAATCAAATCTTTCTGGACTTATTTTGAGCTATATCTACCTGCTGATATATAAATTGATAACGTCAAAATGAATTCAATTATTTCATTTATTTTTTGATTTTGCCGTTTGACCTTGGATTTTGAATGGGGGAAGGGCAATTGTCTCTCATGTATCGAATTATATTGCTTAGGGGTTTATACTGTTTTTGTTCTTAGATTTTGTTTTCAGTGTTAATAATATTTTGGGTTTAAATTTGGTAAAAAGTAAATTCATTGATTTCATTACCAGTAAAGATAAACTATCAATACCCTTTATTGCATTGAACTCCAAATTGAAAACAATTCTGCTGATCCAGTTGTTTCGAATAGAATACAAAAACAGATATATGCTAGCTTTAGGGTGAGCCGCATCACCTTCCTGATCAATGCATGAGAAGCCAAGGCAATGTCCAAGTTCTAGTTTCACGCTGTGTCAAAGATTACGGATATCTGGCTGGTAACAGAATGCTGGTGAGAGACCCAGCTCAGATATCCCTTAGAAAATGTTATACCATCCTTGCCAGCACCTTTTTGTCCGGTAAACACCACATGGTACGTCATTGTCTGGTTAACTTCCGTGAATGTAAGCGTATCAGGTTGCACACTGATGTCCATCTTATGTGGACGTACAAGAGCCAATTCGTAAGTTGATTTAGCTGGGCCAACATTCGTCACCGTTCTTGTGTAACTCTGAGGATTCCCAGCAGGGTCTATAAAGAGAGAAAATGTGGGATAGTTTAGCTGTGCTTCTGGTATGACTCCTACTTCAGAGCACTTCACTGGTTTCTGGGTGATGGCCGCTATCTGTTTGTCTGTGTAGTTCAAACCACACAAGTAAGGAATGTAGTCCTCTGGTTGTGTGTCGTAGATGAGCCCAGGGTCATTTGCTTTCGAAGGGTTAACATGGCCTGCACCGATGGCAAAGAGGTCTGCTTCAAAAAGTGTTTGGTCAAGAATGGCGGTGCCTGCGAGGTTGTCTACTGCAGCGGTTGTCATGATGGCAGACTTAATGGCAGCTGGTGACCAGTCAGGGTGTGAGCTCTTAAGCAAGGCTGCGATGCCACTTAGGTGAGGGCATGACATTGAAGTACCTGAAATAATGTCAAATGTGGCCTTGGATTCTGTGGCATTGTCCACCGAAAAAGGCCATGCAGCTAGGATGCTCACACCGGGACCAATAATGTCAGGTTTCAAAATTCCAGGGCTTGCGCTGCTTGGTCCTCTCGATGAAAAGAAAGCGACCTTGGGAGCAAGCTGATCACCAATGACAGTGCCTTTGAACAAGATTGTAGCTGTAGGTGTTGAGGTCGAGTTTATATAGTCTTTGATGCTCACCCCTGCAGCGTAACTCACATGTGTTGCCGGAAGCACATGAGCATCTGCCAAGGTGATATAGCCCCCAAGTTCTTCGTTGACAAGAATCATGGCAACACCACCAGCTCTTTTCACTTCTTCCCCTTTTGCAATTCTTGCAATTCCTCCACCTACCTCACACACCACTACTTTCCCTTCGACGCCACTAAGGGTTCCTACATCACACAAAGCTGTTGAATCGTTGCTGTATGCACCAGCATAAACAAGAGGTAACAATTTTGGACTAAAATCTTTAGGCTGGAACAGAGATTCCCCGTCATATTGTTGCCCAGTTCCAATCATTGCTGTTGCTTTTATGTTTCTGTCAATGGTGCTTGCACCTACTGTGAGAATCCATGGAGCTTCATTTGATAAAGTATAGTAGTCCGGGCCCTCATTTCCAGCTGAACAGCTGACAAAAATTCCCTTCTGAATGGCTCCAAATGCACCGACTGCAATTCCATCATAATAGAAAGCAGCTGTGCCACCGCCAAGTGAGAGGGACAGCACGTCCACTCCATCGTCAACAGCAGTGTCCATAGCAGCTATAATGTCAGATTCAGAACAGCCCTGTTCAGAGCATACTTTGTACATTGCCAAGTGAGCATAAGGTGCCATGCCAGTTGCTGTGCCTTTGGCCATTCCAAACACGCTGGCACCTTTCACAAAGTTTCCTCCAGCCGTGCTTGAAGTGTGAGTTCCATGGCCTTCATCGTCAACTGGAGGGCTTCCTGTAGTTTTCCCACCATCAAAACTTCTGGCACCAATAAGCTTGTTATTGCAGACTGCACCACTGAAATCGCACTTGCCTTTCCATTTAGCTGGAGGAGGTGGTACTCCTTCGTCACTAAATGAAGGATGATCCGGGAATATCCCAGTATCCAAAAGTCCAATTATCACACCTTCACCATAATTAGACCCTTTCCAAAGTCCCACATCTTGGTGCAACCCCAAGAAATTAGGAGTATGAGTAGTGTGCAACTGCAGATTCCGTTCTGGATGAGCGGAGATAAACCCATCTTTCTTCTCCATTTCTTCAACTTCCTCCGCTGTCAGCTTTGCTGCAAAGCCAGTGGCCACATTGCGGTATGCATAAACCATTCGTGGCTTCACGAGCTGGTTTGAGTTTGCAATAGTTTGGGGCAAAAATGTCTGGTACCAACTCTCTAAATCTTCATGATCAGATTGTGCAAGGGAATTGCTGTCTGGCTTTTCTACCCAAACTATATAAGTTTGCATGCTATTTGTCTCTGCTAGCGGTTCCATTACTGCCACTTCAACAGCAACTGCTGGTGACAGGTAAAACATGAAACTAAAGCCAAGAAGGTATATGATCTGCATCACTACACACTTATTTTTCTCCATGTTTTGATCAAGAAGAAGTTGAAAGTGCAAGTGCTTGGTGTGTTATTTCCATGTCAAGCCCCTATAATCCTATATATAGATAGCAAGAGAATGTCTTGGACTTTAAGGCTCTGAAAGCACATTTTCCGGCATTTCTTGTGCACACGATGATGATTCGATGTCCTGAAAGTTGGCTTTTGCTGTGACATGGTTAACAAAGGCCTGCTGATTCACACAGTTTTAACAAAGTAGCGAAGGACCCTATGTCAAACTATATATGTAACTTTTTCTTTATTTTTGAGGCCGGTCTGGCAGTCTGTTGTCAACTGGTTTGTCATTGAGCAATAGCTAAAAATTCGTTCTTGAATCTTCACTCCGTCCCTTAACTGCTATATCTGCTGCTTGTATAAATTGATAATGTAAAATTGAATGTTCATCAAGCTTCTTTAGCAGCACTTGGTGCAATTCTCTGCCTTCAAAAATATCTTATCGATCTATTTAATTAATTTAATGCCTTTGGTCACTTAAACACGAATTGCAGTTTTTTTTTTACAGAGAGAAACTGTTGGATGTTAAATATCGAATGGACTTTGTTTAAATGAATATAATTAAATCTTCTTTAATACAAAAAATCAATGTTATGTGTACACACTACACCCTTATACTTTCCATGGTAAATTACAGGAGGAACATAACCGTGTAGAGTTATAGGAGGTGGTAAATTGTGAGAAATAGTTACAAAGTGATAATCTGCATAATATTTTGAATTGCCATTGTTAACATATTTAATGAGGAAGTTTTCCTAAATTTTGCACCATTCACCCAAAATTAGAGAAAATATGATTTCGATGGAAATTATGTTACCAAAACTTGTTTGCATTGTTAATCATAGAGTCCAAGATAACTAACTCTTATTACAATTGTTAAAACTTAGAAAAAAAATTAATTTGAACAATTGGTAGCGACGAACCAAATGTTTCTATATTTTTTTAATTTTTATTTATATATTTTAATTTGACGAAATAAAAATAAACCACTTCCAATCCTTGTAATGTCTCGCGTTGGATTTCATTGAGACTCTTAAATACTTTTGAAAACTCGTGCAAACCGGTATTGAGAATTTAAAAGATATCATTTTTCAAGAAAATCATGTACTATAACAAGAAAGTTTTCCTTAATTTTGCACAATTTTTCAATATTTAGTGAAAGCCCGATTTGAATGAACAATACGTTACCAACACTCGGTTTCATTGCTTGATCATAGAGTCCAAGATAACTAAATCCATTTACAATTGTTCAAACTTGAAAAAAAAAATTTGAACAACTTGTAGTGTGACAAACATTTCGTCACTACAAGTATTCTAATTTTTTTTTAAATTTTACGAAGCAAAAAACAAGCACATCTAATCATTTTAATGTCTCACGTTGAATTTCATCGAGACTTTAAAGTCTAAACTATTTTTAAAAACTCAAGCTAACCGGTATTGAGAATTTAAAAGATATCATTTTCAAGAAAATCATATGCTGTAATAAGAAAGTTTTTCTCAATTTTTAACCATTCATCCAAACTTAGAGAAAATCCGATTTTGATGGACAAAACGTCACCAAAGCTCGTTTGCATTGTTCAATTATAGAGTCCAAGGTAACTAAAATTCATTTACAATTGTTCAAACTTAAAAAAAAAAAATTGAACAACCTTTAGCGACGAAATGTTCGTCGCTACAAGTCTTCCTAATTTTTTTTTTAATTTTAGTTTGACGAAAACACTTCCAATCTTCGTAAAGTATGGCGTTGGATTTCATTGAAACTGTAAACTATTTTTGGATACTCGTGAAAACCGGTATTCAAAATTTAAAAGATATTATTGTTTTTTAAGAAAATCATGTGTTATAAATTCTGCATTTTATGTGTTGGAAAGTAACCGTAGTAAAAAAGAAAGCCGTAAAGGAGAGCGAACAAATTTGACGCAGCCAAAGTAGATTCCAGTTGCCTCTGGAACCAACAGATGGTCAATAAGAGACACAGAAATACCAAATGCAAAACTAAAATGGCATTTCTGAGGTCACTGGCCACCACTACTGCCATTGCCTCTGCATTACCCGCAGTATTTTCCCTTTCCTCTTCTTCTCAATCTTTCCGATTCCCAAAACCCCAAAACCTCTCCTTTCTTTCCTCCCCAAACCCAAAGCCTTTGTTCCTCACTACAAACTTCACCAACTCTCCCTCAGCTCTCCACATGGAGTCACCCACATCAGAACGAAAGCCCTCCTTTCAGGTTCTTCTCACACCCTTCTCTGTTTGAGTGTTTTCTAATAGTTCTTTGAGTTTTCTTTGATGGGTTTAATCTGATTCGTCTTTTGACTTAAATATCTTTCATGGGTTCTATTGTAAATCTTAAATTACTCAACTTTGCTTTACTTTTCTTGTTTTTGAACTGCAGAGTGATGCTGTCTTGCCAGAGCTAATGGTAAGTTCCACCCTTCAGAATTGTACTTTCTTTTGGCTCAACTCTATTGGTTTTTGTATGTGTTGCAGTTACTTAAGACACTTGGTTAGGATATGAGTTTCCTGAGCTGGAGTAAATTTGAAGTTTTCATTTATTAGAACAAAGTTACCTATGTTGATGTTTTTTAGGTATGAAAATTAAGGGGTTCTGCTGATTTTGCTGAAAATTTAAACTTTTGATTTTGGTTGGTACCAGACAGAGTACATGGTAGATATGAAATGTGAGGGTTGTGTAAACGCTGTCAAGAATAAGTTACAAATTGTTGATGGTGAGACTTTTGAGCTATTGGATTGAACTAAAATATATGCTCTTTTGCCCCTCATTTGTGGCAATTATCTTATGCTCGATTGGTTTCCTCTAGGGGTAAAAAGTGTAGAGGCGGACCTTGACAGTCAAGTTGTTAGGATTCTGGGTTCAACCCCTCTGAAGACCATGACCGAAGCTCTTGAGCAGACGGGTCGAAAAGCAAGATTAATTGGGCAGGGGATCCCAGAAGGTTAGTTCTTTTTCTTTGTGTTTTTTTTTTTAAAGATTCGAACTTGTTTTCATTTTCTGCTCACTTTCTCTTCAACTCTTCCATTTAGGGTTAGACATTCTTTCTCATTGTTACTTGTTGCATGACTCTGTGGTTAAAGATTAGGATTCTTATTTGAGCAAGTTTTCCTTTCGAGTAAAGCATAAGTGAATCTGAAAAGTGAAGAACAGGACTATTTTTGGGAATGGTTGATGAGTTAAACACTTAAAGATACTTTAAGTTTTTGAGTAGAATACAAACGATCTAATTTGCCAACAGTGAATACTTATTTCTTGTTCATGCAGAAGAGCTATAATTTACATGACCTTAAGTTTTCAACATTTAAATAATATTAACATACTGTTTTTACTGCAGCAGAATGCTTACACTTAAAAGTCATATTTTGGTTATTTGCTCAATATTTGAAGTAATAATGAAAGTTCATAGTGCTGATGTAATTCTTATTTGCTCTTGGTCTACAGATTTCTTGGTTTCTGCGGCTGTTGCTGAATTTAAAGGTCCAGATGTTTTTGGTGTCGTTCGTTTTGCTCAGGTGAATATGGAATTGTCCAGGATCGAAGCCAACTTTAGTGGGTTGTCACCTGGAAAACATGGTTGGTCCATCAATGAATTTGGTGATTTAACAAAAGGTGCTGCTAGCACTGGAAAAGTATTTAATCCATCCACTGAAGGAGTAAACAAGGTGTGCTTTGACATAAAACTTCTCTCTGAATTTTATGTTTGTTGAGATTTTCTAAATAACTTGGTGACTAATTATCTGACTTTTCTAAGTCTCATATCAATGAGATAGAATTCGTGGCTGGTAACAATTAGTTCAATGGTCTAGTTCATTTTATTTTCTTGGAGGCACTATAGTAGCCTGCAGGTGTTAAGAATATATTACTGTCGTCGTATTGCTCTATATTTATTGATTTCTGTTGACAAAATTGCATATCTGTGTTTATTTCCCAATCCAAGGCATTTTGAAGATTTATGGAGTGATATGCTTGTAATATTTTTATACTTTTTATGGCTATGCTGCACTGCTGTCTATCTTGGATATGTTGATGAACAAATGTTTTTCCCCGTCTTTTTTGGTGATATCCAAGTTAGTACTTGATTCATGAAAGCATCATTTATATTACTTTATATTATAAAATTCTTCTGTATGTGTTGCAAAACTTAATACTTTATTCTGAACTTCAATCCTCCAGTTTTTAAACCTACGAATTGACTGAAATTTTTTACCATTATTAGTGATCCACTTTTTGTTTCATGTAATTTACTGGCTTCTCTCGACAACAACTTTAAATTGACATTCTCTAAGTGGTGTGCTGGATTATTTTCAGCCGCTTGGCGACCTGGGAACATTGGATACTGATGAGAATGGCAATGCCTTCTTCTCTGGGGTCAAAGCGAAGATGAGAGTTTCTGATCTTATTGGGCGGTCAATAGCGGTATATGGAACCGCTGATAAATCAGATTCTGGTGTCGCAGCTGCCGTAATTGCTAGAAGCGCTGGAGTAGGTGAGAACTACAAAAAGCTTTGCACTTGTGATGGGACCACAATTTGGGAATCAAGTGACAAAGACTTTGTCACCAGCAAGGTCTAATATCTCAAGCAAACCATTGTTGGGCTGTTGGAGTCATATAGCCTAGTTGAATTTTTAGGCACCCTGTACAACCAAAAGAGTCATATTTGTTCTTTATACTAGATGTAACCTTTGTGCAATGTATAAAAGAAGACATTTAAAGGAATTGATTTAGACTAGTTTGCATCTGTGAATTAGCGAGCTCCTTGTTTAAGAATGCATCAGTTTGACAGTTTCTGTTATTTTTCTACTCATAAAGCCTCTCTGCAATGTAGAAAACAAGGCATTATTTCATCTAATTTAAGGAAATGATTTGGACCAATTTTTTTTTTGTCATGGTTTGGATATTGTAGCTTTGGTTACTTATTGTTGTCATTCCGTTAGCGGATGAGAAGAATAGGAGAAAAGCAACATAATTACAGAGAAAATTAATGTACAGCTTCATAACTGAACCATAATGGAACAACTTTACGTAGCAGAGAAAGGAAATCCACTCGGGATCTAGAACCAACTGGCTCAATAGTTTCAAACATCAACAATATTTAGCAGTTCATGTTTTCAGGGGAGGCAAGAGCCCTTTTCCCTTGGCCATTTCATAGAGAGCAATGGCCGTTAAAACCTTTGCGTCAGCTGTCATGCGCCAGAGCTTTTCATAAGGAAGCACACGAACCTTAATCAGCTCCCCATGTTCACGAAGACCTGTTTCTTTACCTTGCAGCTGCTCGATGATCTGTTTATCCACCCGCCCTCTGTACAGGAAGAGGCTGAGTTCTTCATCACACCCTCCCTAACCATTAAAAGCAAAAAAGAGTGACTTTTTTACTGATAGGTGGAACAAAAAATTGATCTCCTCCACTTTAAGTTTCAATTGGCATTCCAGAAAAGGATTATGACCAACTTACAGGAGAAGGAAACATTCTGCATCCAGTAGATTGGTCGAGGAAGGCTGTGAGGTCCACCATGTCTTCCTTTTTGAGGCATATACCAGTCTCTTCTTCAACCTGCCACAAAGTGTTGAGATAAAAATCATGTATCATAACTTTGGCTAAAATTGCGAAAACTTGCAATATGACACAGTTAGTATATGATACTTGGATATCAAAAGAAGCTAAAATACAAGCATAGAAAATTCCATGGGATTCTAAAAGTAACATTTTCAGGACTGATAGAAAATCTATAAACATAAGTTGGAACAAGTGGTAATAAAATCTCGGAGGGCCTTGAAAAGAAACCACACTGGTTCTTCTGCGGAATGGATGAAACAAAGATTAGATAACCAGTACTACAAAGTCAAAGCCAGAAAACAAACATAGAAATTTAAATTCTCCTGAAATACAGAGGCTGGATGAAAATCATATTATTAACTACTAAAAACTATATGGTGGAGGTGGCGGTGTGATGATGATGGATGTGGCTAGTTGGCTATTAAGGGAAGCTAATCGATTTCAGGTGATTACATGACCTTGACAAAAAAGAATCAGATAGACATACATGGATACATCATTGAACATGACATTATATTTTCGCATATAGAGAGAGACCTCACGGATTGCAGTACCGAGAAAATCACCCTTGTCATCATCCAACATTCCCGCAGGCAACTCCAGTATGATCCTTCCGACAGGGATTCTAACCTTTGACATGCAGTAATTTTTAACAGGGAGGTACAATGTTGTCATTTTTATGCAATGTGTGAGTATATAGGATGAATGGATTTTCAGATAAAGTAAAGCATCATAAGAAATACGGCAAACACCAAAATGAAAAACAACCAACCTGTTCAGTAAGAACAGCATAAGTCTTGCCCTCCGAGTCCAAAAGGATAAGCACGGCTACAGCTGGTCCGCGTGCAAACACAATACCTGGAACCTAAGTATGTTATAGTTTCATAAGAAAGAAATCGAGAACTATGGCCACCAATGGAGTAAACTAGAACAAATTAGGCATATCAGCATATGCTTTCCAAATACCAAAGCAAATCATACAATTTCAAAGTCCTTGATAACCAGAATTAAACTCAATAATGGTCGTAATCCCTCAATACATTGACATTAGAATAAAAAAAGAGCAGCATAATACCTTTTTCCCTGTTTCTTTATCAATCACATCTGCTTGGAATTTCAGAAAACCAATGCGCTTTCCAAACATGTCCACACCCTATTACCAGAATATCAGTGCTACTATAATGTAACGCCATGAAGGAAAATCCAAATGTCCAATCAATTAACCACTTAAAAGGATCGAACTACCTGAATTAGAACTTGTTTAAGAGTCATGGAACCGTCGCGCAAAATCCCACTTTCACTTTCCATGTTCTTCAGCCATTGCTTAAACAAAGACGAGTCGATAGCACTCCTGCAACATGTCCATTACAGCATCATTAGCATTATAGAGAATTGGGTTTCAATTGTATTCAAAGCTTGAACCTTTTTCAAGAACAAGGAAAACAAACAGCTTTACTCGCCTGAAGTCAGAGTGGGAGATGTTGGGGGCAGCGACGATCTGGACGGGCTCGGCGAGTTGACACGGGAGGGTGATGGAGTGAGTCAATGGTGACGAGTCAGATGACATTTTGCAGGAGAAGGATCGAAGAGTTGAAGAAAGGCCGAGTCTTTTGGGTAGTATCAGTATGCTGCTGCTGCTGCACAAAGACATGGAAGCTTGAACAAGGCGCGTCATATTTCCACAACCACGACCTCTCTACCCGCACACGTGTTTGTAGCTCAAGCTGTTGTTTTGCGAACGACACGTCGTGCATAAACCCTCATTCTAGTGAAATGGACAAATAATGCTCAACAAAACTAGGTTTGTGCAGCCTATCATGTATATACACTATTTTTTGGTAATCATGTTTAAGAGAGCTAATTTATCACGACTTCACGAGTTCATGGCCAAAAGCAGCAGCAACAATTGACTATAAGGAAAGTCACTTGTGTGTATTCATGCATAGGGAAATAAAGTCACATGTTTCCAAGTTCCACCTGTGTATAACTTTCGTTTCATTGCTGACAGCCTGAGACAACAGAGAACGTAAAGATAGAGAGATGAACTTCTCGAGTGCTTTCCTTTACCTTATACTCACCTGGACATTGATCCAAGCCCTCTTCTACTCAATTTCAAGAGCTAAAAACAGCTCCAAAAAGATTCTACCAGGACCAAAACCGCTTCCGATCATCGGAAACCTTCTCCAACTTGGTGAGAAACCTCACAAATCCCTTGCCAAACTTGCCCAAATCCATGGCCCTTTGATGTCCCTAAAACTAGGACAAGTAACCTCCATCATTGTTTCTTCATCAGCCATGGCCAAACAAGTCCTCCAAACCCATGACCAATACTTCTCCAATAGAACAATCCCCGATTCGATTCGAGCCCTTGAGCACCACACTGTTGGATTGCCATGGATACCAATCTCACCCCTTTGGAGAAACCTTAGAAAAATATGCAACACTCAGCTGTTTGCCAACAAGATGCTTGATGCTAACCAACACCTCAGGCGCAAGAAAGTGGAGGAACTCATTCAATTAGTCCATAAAAGTAGCCTAAGTGGTGAAGCAGTGAATTTTGGGAGGGCAGCTTTCACCACTACACTCAATCTGTTATCTAACACGATTTTTTCGATTGATTTAGCGGACCCGAGTTCTGAAATGGCAAGGGAGTTCAAGGAGATGGTGTGTAATATTATGTTGGAGGCCGGGAAACCGAATTTTGGGGACTATTTTCCTGTGCTTAGGAAGATTGATCCTAATGGTAGAAGAAGGAGAATGACAAAGTATTTTGGTAAGATAATAGATTTGGTTGACACCTTAGTTCAGCAGAGGTTGGAGCTAAGAAAATCGACTGAATCTGCAACAAAGAATGATGTGTTGGATACCCTTCTCAACATTACAGAGGAAAACAGTAAGGAGATCATCAACAAAAGTCAACTCCATCATTTAATACTGGTCAGTTTCTATCATCTTCTAAAAAATTTGTCATTTTTCAATGTTAGTCGCACCTCCAGATAGTCGTCATCTTGCATCCTATTCGGCGAGTGTTCAAAAATAATGATACATTAACTTTGGAGTGTAGAATGATTTTCGGTAAATGTGAATCACAGCTACCACGTTATATTGTACTATGCCTCGAAAAAATTCAAGTGACACTACTAATATGTTAAAGATCTCTAGGTCATCATCTTAAGTTTAATCCACAATTTAGTATAGATCATTTCAGTATGATGCAGCTTACTGGTTAAGTTTGATGATAGGTTCTATTTGTCGCGGGGTCAGACACAACTTCATCTACATTCCAATGGGCAATGGCAGAGCTCTTGCACAACCCTGAAGTTCTGTCAAAAGCGCAATTAGAGCTTAACGAAGTAATTGGCAAAGGCAATCCAGTTGAGGAATCAGACATTGCTAGACTACCCTACTTGCAAGCCATTATCAAAGAAACGTTTCGCATGCACCCTGCAGCTCCTTTGTTACTTCCCCGAAAAGCCGAATCAGATGTTGAAATTGAAGGCTTAACAGTCCCAAAGGGAGCACAAGTGCTTGTTAACGCATGGGCCATTGGCAGAGACCCAAGCATATGGGATGACCCGAATTCATTTAAGCCGGAGAGGTTCTTGGGGTCTGAAATTGATGTTAGAGGAAGGAATTTTGAGCTTCTTCCATTTGGCGCCGGCAGGAGAATATGCCCTGGGTTGCCATTGGCAATGAGAATGTTGCACTTAATGTTGGGTTCTATTATCCATTCCTTTGTTTGGAAGCTTGAAGATGGAGTTACACCGCAGAACATGAACATGGATGATAAGTTTGGCCTCACCTTAGAAATGGCCAAACCCTTGAGAGCTATCCCTATCCTTGTGTGAAAATTTTTGCATGTGTAATTTATCTGGGATATCTATCCCTATCACTATCCTTACCATTAGGATTTTCTTAGTTTCTTTTCTTCTCTTTCGTTATACATTGTTATTTTCCTGCAAGTAATGGCAAGTGATGTTACACATTAGTTTGTTTGGTTTGTGGGCTTGGAATGTTTGGCAAAAGAAAACGTGCAGTTTCATTCCGCAAACGAAACAGGATTTACGTGCTGGTATAGTGGTATACATTCCCATCAACTAAATGATCATACCACCCATCTGTTTAAAAGAAAAACCTGTTCTTAATTACCTTAGGACTCACACTCACCAATGTTCCCAATTTCCCAAAACACTCGGTTTAAGTTGGCTATACTGTTGATTATTGGCTCCACTTGTATTGTGGAGGAGTAGGTGCAGCTGATATGACACGTTTTGGATTCATGCAGCTATAGTCAAAAGTAAATGAAAAGTGACTTTGGCTTTTGCTATCTCTAATATTTGTCTTATCTCGCAAATGTATAATTAATGCATGCATGATTGGTAATTATGTATATGTAAATATAGTGCAGCAAAGAGAGAAAGAAAAAAAAATGGGCTAGCTGCAGTGATGCATGCCACTTGCTATATTTATATATATTCATTTGGTGGTGCATGTGAGTGAAGGCCAGAAAGTGAGGGACAAAGAAAGAGAGAGGGACGTGAGAGCTGCATGCTTTTGTGATATATATATATATATATATATATATATATATATATATATATATGTGTGTGATGCAAGAGAAGAGTGGGAAGAGATAGAGAAAGAGTTGAGATGTAGGGAGTTACGGCAGAGAAGAAATATTCTTCTCTTTGAATAGCAGATGCAACCATTTGTTTGAGAGAGTTGTTTGGTCTCTTATTTGCTTCTGTGCACTACAACTACTGAGGAGTGAACTCCTCTCTGTTATCTGTGTGGGTGGAGCTGCAATAATTGGAAGAGGTGCAATATATCTCGTCTGTTTGAGTTGCTGCTATGTTGAGGTAGTCTATGATCTCTTTGGTCTCTCATTCTCCTTTGTGAGCAAGAATATATTTTGAATATGTTTATATATATTCTTGGCTCTTTGTTTGGTATGTACACTTGGGTATATTTGGGATTTCTCTTTTTTTTTTTTTTAAGGGGAGGGGGATAAATGGCTCCAAAGTTCGAAATTGTGGGGAGGGGGGGATTCGAACCCGGGTTGTGAGCAGGGATGGCCACTGCCTAGTCTAACTGGACTACACCCAATTTTAAGGGGAGCAGGGATGAGCACCTACGTGATTATTATTCTTTCCATTTTCTCTTGGCTATGGCCTTCCTACCATTGCAATTAATCAACCCATTAAATATCAAAACAACATCAAATGAGAATTAACATCACCTTTAGAACCATTAGGCCATGAAGTAATCATCCAGCACCAATATCAGGTGAGAGGCCTCGGAGTAAGATGAGAAAAATGAAAAATCTCACCATATCGGCCTCCATTGAGGAATAACCCACTAATTCACCTCAATTAACTCATACCTTCATCAAATTCACGTCAATTAACCCACAAAATCAACTCAATTAAATAACCCACAAATTCAAGATCCAATCATTTCTTTCACCATTAATTTCTTAGCCTTAATCTCCAATTACACTACTAACTCTCTAAGGATGGCCAGCCAATAAAGCGACTCCCAATATCCAAACCCCAAATGGTACTCAACTTGAAACACCCAAAATCCAAACCCCAAAAGGTATTCATTTCAATAGAAAAAAGGGAAAAACCTCCATATGGTACCTGGACTATCACCAAATGCAATTTTTGGTACCTGAATTTTCATAAAGAACCTGGTGGTACCTGAACTATTGTTCCGTTAGCCATTATAGTACCTACCGTTAAATATTTCGTTAAGTGCTGACGTGGCAAGGGTAAAAAAGTCATTTCATTTATTTTTAAATTTAATATTAATTTTTATTTTTTTTATTTTTTTTAATTTTAAAATTTTTTTTTAAATTTTTTAAATTATTTTTTTAACTATTTTCTTTCATTTTTTTAATATTTTCTTAAGCTTAGTTTATACAATTACTTTTTTGGCATATTTTTATTTTATAAATACTTGTGAGTTATTTTGAATAAATTCTTAAAACGCAAAACAATTTGTGAAATTTGTATTTTACAATGAATTTGTGTAAATTATTATTGTGTTAATTATCTAGTTAAAACTTGATTTTTGTTTTATTTCTCATTTTTGTGAGTTAACTTCAAGTTTATTTTCTTAGTTATATATTTTTTATATCTTTTTATTTTATTTTTTTAACTATATCCTTTCATTTTTTAAATATTTTCTTAAGCTTAGTTTATACAATTACTTTTTTGGTGTATTTGTATTTTATAAATATTTGTCAACTTTATATATTAAGTTTACAAAATACTAGTGGTTTATTGTTAGCTCAGTGTTAACTAAGAAAATAAACTTGAAGTTAACACACAAAAATTAGAAATAAAAAAAAATCAAGTTTTAAATAGATAATAAATATAATAATAATTTACACAAATTCATTGTAAAATACAAAGTTCACAAATTATTTTGCGTTTTAAGAATCTATTCAAAATAACTCACAAGTATTTATAAAATAAAAATACACAAAAAAATAATTGTATAAACTAAGCTTAAGAAAATATTAAAAAAATGAAAGAAAATAGTTAAAAAATAAAATTTTAAAAATTTAAAAAAAAATAAAAAAGTTAAAAAATAATAAAAATAAAAATAAAAATATAAAAAAATATTAAAAATAATGACTAGGCATGCCACGTCAGCACTTAACGGAATATTTAACGGTATGTACTATAATGGCTAACGGAACAATAGTTCAGGTACCACCAGGTTCTTTATGAAAATTCAGGTACCAAAAATTGCATTTGGTGATAGTCCAGGTACCATATGGAAGTTTTTCCCTAGAAAAAATGATAAATCGACAAACCCATCTAAGTGATGAAAAAAAGCGCAGCAGCTGTTCCAAAATTAGTACCGTCGACATAAAGCCCAACTCCCTAAATCCAAACCTCTCAATCATGGTCATCAATTCATCATCTAGTGTCTAATGTCTATATATTGTATCATCTAATATCATGTTTTTCATATTTTCTAAATCTTTGTGGGTTGCCAGTTGTGAACAATTGGCTTTGAGAAACCCAGAGAGAAGATTTTGAAGAAGAGGTAGTTTTGGAAGGCAAAAAGGATGAATAAGTGAGAATACATTAAAGAATAGAAGTGGAGTGTGGAAAGTAGGGAAGTTCTCTAGTGAGGACCTCTTAAATGAGGACCACTTGAGGACTTTTCTAGTGTGAAAAATATATTTTAATTAAGGGAGTGTGAAAAATATATTTTAATTAAGGTCCAATTTGCTATATAAATATTGGCATGGTTTTAGTCCAGCCTTTTTTTTTTGTTAATTGAGGTCCAATTACTTTTTTTATCCATTTTGCCCCTGAACAAAAATAAGGGAACAAATAAAAATCCCTTAAATTTGGCATTTTGCTTTTCCGTTTAAATTTTTAAATTTTAAATTTTAAATTCTTCAAATCTAATTTGAAAAATAATTATGATAAACATACATTTAAAACTATGTAAACATATAACAACACAGATAATACCTACATGAAAGGTCAATAATTTCAAAATTCAAATAATTCAATGTATTTACATCATAGGAAGAAAAAAAATGAAATTAAGAAAAACTAAGTGTCATCGAATGAAAGTTTATGCAACAATACTCAAGATATAGTAGCAAACTAGTCTCGAATCAATGTTTAACATTATTCCTATCCAAAAGGTATGAAAAAAGCACAACAACTTACATTCCTATAAGATATGCAAAATGCATCTCTCTTTTCAAAAATATCACTTTTGTACATTATCTAACTAAAAGTGCAAATGCTTCTATGCACGAGGTAAGAGAAACAAAAACAAGGTAGGTTTAACATGCATTATTCCTAGTCAAAAGTTAGGAAAAAAAATCACTAAATTTACCTTCTGTTAAGATATGCAAAATGCATCCCCTTTTCTAACTCACCTTTGCATTAGGTATATAAAGATGCAAATGTATCTATGAACAAGGTAGATCAAATACTACCTCCTTTAAATGAATCGGAATCTTATGAAAAATTCATCCAAAATATATATTTGATTGTATGATGAAGGTTGATACGACATGATAATTCTACAATAGTTTCGGGAAAGTCTATGATAAAGGTAGATTTTAGAAAATTTACATATTAGAAAAAAGATGGCAATGGAAGAAGAAAGAGAGGAAGAAAGAGATGTTCCAGTATGAAGAAGAAGGAAATGTTGAGATGCTAAGGTAGCTTAACAAATATATAAGGAATTTGTCAAATTTAATGCACTAATAATTATCTTTGATTAATTTTTTTTAAGGAAACCTTATAAGAGAATAAATTTGTTATTTAATGAAATATGAAATCTTGTTTGACCTTAGTAATTATTTTAATTATGAGGTACTATTTAATTATGATGACAATGTACCATAATTTATTACAAAAGGGTATAAGAGGAATGCAAAAGTACATAATTAGTTAGAGAAAATTGAAAAGGAAAGAAATTCTATGTGGCAGGTGACTAGGTGAGTCACTGGATCTCAATTAGTAAAAAATATTTGTCTGGACTACATTCAAAATAGAGTGTGATTTCTGGACTACACACAAATTTTCTCTAAATATATATATCATTACTTGCAGTAAGCAATGGCGAGCCCCTAGCATACATCTCTTGAACCAAAAGAAACTAAAACAAAAAGAACAATACAAAATCCATATTTCAAAGTGAAATCTGGTTTAAACTTGTTAGAATGGGAACTCTGATACTATTGATAGAATTGAGAGGGTTAGAGTGCTCCAATCAATGTTTCAATTATATAAACAATCTGGAAATTGGATCTGTACTTTAAACAGGACAGAGACTCGAGTTGGTAACAGTAACACTATAGAGTCACAGCAACATAATCACCATAGCATGCAGCACCAGCAATAAGGATGCACCTAAGCAATCCTTACTCGAAGGAACTCTCTGGAATTCTTCCACACAAGAGGAGACAACACGTGCACTAACACAACAGTAAAAGAGGACACTAGATTTGTTGTTATTTCTCAGCTCCAGCCTCCAGACTTCACCCAAACCACACACTTCAATTGAACATCAGAGTATCAGACAACTCCTTCAGATACCACATGTGATTTATTAATGTCTAGTGGTAGCTAGGTCTTCAACTTTAATTGGGGCATCAGTACGTATTTTGATGGCACAAGTACTTGAAGGTTTTAGCTTAGGTAACTTCAACTTGGATGAAACGTAAAAAACGAAAAAGAAATATATATGGTACATTAATAATTGTTCTTCACTTCTAATTTGCCAATATATGGAAAAGAAAATTCCAATCGCTTGTTCATAGTATATATAGGGACCGACATGTTATGAAATTCTAACTTCTCTTTCATTTTCTGAGAACAGAGTGAGAAAAGAGAGATGAACTTGTTGAGCAGTTTCCTGTTTTACCTTATCCTCACCTGGACATTGATCCAAGCCCTCCTCTATTCATTTTCCAGAGCTAAAATAAAAAACAGCTCCAAAAAGCTTCCACCAGGACCAAAACCGCTTCCAATCATCGGAAACCTTCTCCAAGTTGGTGACAAACCTCACAAATCTCTTGCCAAACTTTCCCAAATCCATGGCCCTTTGATGTCCCTAAAACTAGGACAAGTAGCCTCCATCATTGTTTCTTCATCAGCCATGGCCAAACAAGTCCTCCAAACCCATGACCAATACTTCTCCAATAGAGCAATCCCCGATTCGATTCGAGCCCTTGATCACCACACTGTCGGCTTGCCATGGATCCCAGTCTCACCCCTTTGGAGAAACCTTAGAAAAATATGCAAAACTCAGCTGTTTGCCAACACGATGCTCGATGCTAACCAAAACTTGAGGCGCAAGAAAGTAGAAGAACTCATTGAGTTTGTTCATAAAAGCAGTCTAAGTGGTGAAGCAGTGGATTTTGGGAAGGTAGCTTTCGCCACATCATTCAATCTGTTATCTAACACGATTTTTTCGATTGATTTAGCAGACCCGAGTTCTGAAATGGCCACGGAGTTCCAGGAGATGATGTGTAATATCATGTTGGAGGCTGGGAAACCAAACCTGGGGGACTATTTTCCTGTGCTTAGGAAGATTGATCCTGATGGCAGAAGAAGGAGAATGACAAAGTATTTTGTTAAGATAATATATTTGGTTGACACCATAGTTCAGCAGAGGTTGGAGCTGAGAAAATCGACTCAATCTGCAACAAAGAATGATGTATTGGACACCCTTCTCAACATTACAGGGGAAAACCGTGAGGAGATCAACAAAAATCAACTCTATCATTTATTACTGGTCAGTTTTCTATCATCTAGCTTCTGGAAATTCTGTCATTTTTCTATGCTTTGAGTTTCATAATAATTGAGGTGTACTGGATTGTGATATATAATATATTAGAGTAGGGCAATGTTATTGGAACCTCGAGATTGTATTGTTGTACTAATTAAACTCGAAAAATTAATATCACAGACAGTCACTAAGATGTTAAAGATCTCTAGATCATCGCACGATATAGTACAGTTTAATTAATCCACAATTCAGTATGATGTTTACTGGTTAAGTTTGATGATAGGATCTATTTGTTGCGGGGTCAGACACAACTACATCCACATTCCAATGGGCAATGGCAGAGCTCTTGCACAACCCTGAAGTTCTGTCAAAAGCGCAATTAGAGCTTAACGAAGTAATTGGCAAAGGCAACCCAGTTGAGGAATCAGACATTGCTAGACTACCTTACTTGCAAGCCATTATCAAAGAAACTTTTCGCGTGCACCCTGCTGTTCCTTTATTACTTCCCCGAAAAGCCGAATCAGATGTAGAAATTGAAGGCTTAACAGTCCCAAAGGGAGCACAAGTGCTTGTTAATGCATTAACAAGCACTTGTGCATTAACCCATGCAGATAACTTTGTTGACGATTCTTTTTTATTCTATGCACGGAACGTGCATATGCACGCACAATCTCAGCCTTCCGTGTAAAGGCACAATAAATTATAGCCGTCCAAATTATATGATCAAATTGAGAATTTACTACTTTACCCTTTTTTGCACTACGTGCATATGCACGGAACGTGCACTGAATCCATTCCCCAGAATTTAATATCCAATTAAAACAAACAATCGAGGCATAAATACCGTTCTGAAGGTCTCCAGTTCGAACCCATGCATAACGGCATGTTTAAGGAAAAGCTTGGAAACAGTACCACACTGTTATGTGCCTATGTGGGGGTCATTTTGATTTTGATTTTTCAATCATGAGCTTGTTTTGTCTGTTCTAGCTACTTGTCAAGCAATTCATTAAAAACATCGTCTTAGCCTCATTGCTCTCACCAGTCACATAGCTCTTCTTACACTTACCTAAGCTTCTTTGAAGCATTTTTAAAAGGGATAATTATAACTTTAGTCCCTAAACTATAACTCGTTCGACACTTTCGTCCCTGAACTTCAACATCAACTATCACTTTCGTCCTCGACCGGAACAAAATGGTACAAAACTTATGCCAAAATGTTCGCAAGGATGAGAGGAGTATCTTTTATAACTGAGGCTAAGCTCGATTCGGCCTAGAATTTGTCGAATTTAGCCCGAAAGTTTATGGTGGCCGGAAACTTAATCGTAAAATTCTCCGCCGTCCGGCGACGGTTTGAGGCGAGGTTGGTGGCGTTGATCTCGCCTCAAGGAGGGCTTCAAAGCCCAATAAGTGTTGTCCTCCTATTTGGCCGGAATCGGAGGTGTATTCGATGAAAACCCTCGGCAGGGACGAAAGTGATATAGAATGTTAAAATTCAGGGACTAAAGTGATATATTTCAAACTTCAGGGATGAAAGTGTCGAATGGATCATAATTCAGGGACTAAATGTGATTTTTTTCCTTTTTAAAAACATCTTATTTCTACATTTTCAAAAAATTTAAAGAAAAATATCAAAATACGTAAAGAGAGACACCAATGGTTGCTCAATTATAGCGAGTGTCTTCACCAGCACCCGCATTATCCTCCATTTCATGCCCCTATGACTAAGATTTAAATGAGGGTTCCATTTGCTTGTGTACTACTCGTAGTAGTTGCACGCTTTACACATGATCTAAATCAATTAATAATGACCCTACTAGCTACAGTACATTATTGAATAAATTTGTTTGTTTTGAAATATCTCGAAAGTTATATCGCTCTATAATATTGAAACTCCAAAAACGTAAGTCGTTAAATTGGTTCAATATGCGGGTACGGTTGTCCTTGACAGCCCAAAAACTTCTTCCAAGCATTTTGTTCCTAAATAAGTATCGAAACACCCAGAGGAGAAACCAATGGGGAGCCCGGCCCCATCATTAAGACGCACAGAGATGCTCAAGATGCTAAGATTCAGCATATGAAACCTAATAATTTTCACCTTGCAACGTGCAACTCCTAAATAAACATCGACTTTGAGTATTTTTAAGTTGTTTTACTTCTTGCAAGTCCAGATAAACCTTAACGTGCATGCACTGCTAAGATTCAGCATATGGAAACTGAAAAGCTAGGCACATTCTCTCATCGTGTCCTGCAGAAGTCTATGGCGCGCGCTCCCATATATTGTTACAATCCTGCGGTTTTTAAGCCATGCACATGCTTCTAGTTAATTTACACATCATAACAATTTGGTGTTGCATGTAAAATTGTTTCGTCCGGTGTTAATTCTGATACTATGCTTAATTATGAGTGTGGTTTCAAATTTCAACAAATATATGTCAGTTGAAGTAAATATTAAATAATGACAAGAACTAAACGTGTTTCGATCTCTTCTGCTACAATATTTACAGTAAAATCTGACACTTCATAACTTCATGCAGTACCACCATGCCTCTAGTCAAAACCTATATATCTTCTCCATCTGGCATTGTTGAATATGCAGACATTGAGTAAAGGAATTTGTACGTGCCACATTGCATCTCTCTCTCTCTCTCTCTCTCTCTCTCTCTCTCTCTCTCTCTCATATTTCTGAGCAACAGAGATCGAGCAGATCACAATTAATTTTTGCTGCCATTACAGTCAGGGCATATAATTTATGCAATGCTCTTAATTTCTTTCTTTCTTTCTTTCTTCCTCAGTACTCCAAAAGCTAGTGACTTAAAAATCCAATGTTTCAGACCTCCCATTTCCTAAATCCTTTTGCTCCATTTTGAAAATTTCAGTTCTTTAGGTCATGGAGACCAGTTTGTCACTTGGGTCATCACGATCATCACCACCAGCCAACCAGGCATCACCCACCACGACTGGTCCAAATCTTGATCTTGGGATTGGTCAGGTCATCAGAAACCAGACTGCTCCAAATCTTCCAAGTCTAGCTCTCTTGGCAAGCGTAGGTGTAAGTATTCAACAAAACCTTCCCCAACTCTCATTTGTTAATTTCTGTATTTATCATCACTCTGATTTGGTTTCTTTTGCAGCGGCCAGTTTTGAACTCTGGGGAATTAGATCCAGAGCCATGAAGATGCAGAAGAACAGATGGGAAGAAATGGAGGTGTCGCAAACAAGCTCTTCCGGGTGACAAGTATGTACTGTGATCGAGAAGCACATTCACAGAGGCCGAGATAGATCGACGCCGTTCAACAAAGCATGAGGAGGGTATGTGCTAACAAACCAAACTTAACCATCATTGTAATTAAATAGGCTTGGCTGGTTGGTAGCGAATATATAGTTCTAAAAGATTGAGACTAGCTTGTTTCTTGGTAAAGGACCTCATGCCCTCATGGGGCTCCATCACAGATTTTGGCTCTTGCTTTTAAAACCAGACATGTTGGGTTGCTTGTTTAGGATTGGTTTTGGGCTTTTGGCTTTGTTACCATCATACATGTCACACTTTCTTCAACTTGATTAGTTTCTCTCTGCTTTAAATGAATTACATTATATATTAGCTTCATGTAAGAATCTAAAACTTGTTTTTTTTTTTACCTGGGTTGGGTCAGGGTAAGAATCTAAAACTTGCAATGTAATTCTCAGTTTCTCATACCCAATGTGTCATTTATATTTTTTTTTTGCCAAAGGAAAATTAGACAATTAATGTGTGTTATTAATACACACTCCTCTCTCTAGTTCTCTCTCTACACACTCTAGAGAGAGAAAGAAATAGGAGGGAGTGTTAATAATACACTTACGGCATGTTTACTTACTTGGAATGGGTATGAGAATAAAGGAATCGATTTCCATTCCTGAGTTTTTTTGTGTTTACTAACATGCACATGAATCGGAATGGTTGTGGGTTCCACAAAAAAGTAACTAAAAAAGTGAAATTCATTCCTGAATATCTGGAGTTTGATTACCAAGGGGGTATGTATTATGAATGAACTCAATCGGAATGAATTCCGATTCATTTACATTTTCATTCCAAGTAAGTAAACATGTCATTAGTTATTAACAATCCCCTTAATTTTAGTCCTACTTCTTAGCCTTGAATCTTGTGAAGCAGGCTGATCAGTGTTTCAGTCCATTTTATTAGCCTAAGACACCAAACTAAGTCCAGCCCAAAGATGAGCAATGGCCCAACTCCAACTCAAGTATTTCTTGGTAAATAATAATTTATCTACGGTCAAACTCCCACACGTGCAATCCCACGTGTGAACCTGTGACTGTCTCAGATTTATTTACCACAAACAGAGTAAGAAAAAAACCGCGGTCAGAGCGCAGTCAGCCGCTAACCAGTTAAGAGAAAACCACAGTACACCAACGAGAAAACAACACCGACACTCTAACTCCCTCCCCACCACCATAAAAGCTCGCTTCCCAATGAATCCATTAATTCGCGAACCATATATATTCCCTCCATTACCAATCCGACGGCTCCTGCCCCACCTTCTCCCCCAAATCTGAATCTCCTCCGTCGGATCGGATCCCGCAGAAATACAGTTCCCAGTCTTCATTTCCTCACATCCTCATCCACTACTTGTTCAGATCTGAGAGAGCAAGGCTGAGACCGTTGGGGGTTTCATAGTTGTATTCCTCTTCTGCCCCTGAAATGGTGGAAGCTCAGACATGGACGACCCGTCGTATGAGCAACCCGAGGCTGGACACTACCTCCCCCGACCAAGTCGTCGACATCCCCGCCACTCCCCCCGGTGACGTCCGCAACGGGACTAGCTACGGCTACGGCTCCACCGTCGGATCTTTCTTCTCTCCGGCTCTATCGACGGCCTCGATCATCGCATCCTGGTACTTATCCAACATCGGAGTGCTGCTGCTGAACAAGTACCTCCTCAGCTACCACGGCTACAGGTACCCAATCTTCCTCACAATGCTCCACATGATCTCCTGCGCCGCCTACAGCTACGTCGCCATACACTTCCTCGAGCTCGTGCCACGTCAGCACATCGTCTCCCGCCGGCAGTTCCTCAAGATCCTCGCCCTCAGCGCCATCTTCTGCTTCTCCGTCGTCTGCGGCAACACCTCCCTCCGCTACCTCCCCGTCTCCTTCAACCAGGCCATCGGCGCCACCACGCCGTTTTTCACCGCCATTTTCGCTTGCATAATCACCTGCAAGAAGGAGTCCGCCGAGGTCTACGCCGCCCTCCTCCCCGTCGTCTTCGGGATCGTCCTGGCCAGCAACAGCGAGCCGCTTTTCCACCTTTTCGGGTTCCTGGTCTGCGTCGGGTCGACCGCGGGTCGGGCATTGAAGTCCGTGGTCCAGGGGATTCTGCTCACCAACGACTCCGAGAAGCTTCACTCCATGAACTTGCTTCTCTACATGGCGCCAATGGCGGCCTGCATTCTGCTCCCCTTCACTCTCTACATCGAAGGCAACGTGGCCGCCAAAACGATAGACAAGGCCAGGGGAGACCCTTACATTGTCTTCCTCCTCCTCGGGAATGCCACCGTGGCCTACTTGGTCAACTTGACCAACTTCTTGGTGACCAAGCACACGAGCGCGTTGACCCTGCAGGTGCTCGGAAATGCCAAGGCGGCAGTGGCGGCTGTCGTGTCGGTTCTGATATTCCGCAACCCGGTGACGGTCATGGGCATGACCGGCTTCGCGGTTACCATCATGGGCGTGGTGCTTTACAGCGAGGCCAAGAAGAGGTCCAAAGTTACAACTCATTGACACAACAACAGAGTAAACATTTTCACACATTCATTTTGACTACTACGAAAAAAATTCGGGTACCAATATGTTTTTTTAATTCTTCTTCTTTTCCTTATTATTTTTCATTTATGGAACCAAAGGAAGATAAATTGGATCAAAGTAAGACGCAATTGGAGTGTATAGGATGGTGGATAAAGGGAAAGAAAAAAATATATATGCTCTTTGTCTGCATTTTTTTTTTTTGTTCTTTAATTGTTGTTGATAGGGTATAGAAGAGAATATGTAATTTTTCTCTTTCACTTTACCCTGTGTGTAACTTTTTATAATATGCTGCAATTGAACACATACAATTCTGATATCAATGTTAGTGTACTTTGTTGGGGAGGAAAAATTTCTCTTCCAATTCAATTCTTAAGATCTTCTCTGTTTTTTTTCTGCCCTCTATCACTATCCAATTCTTGCTGATTTTTTTTTGCATTTATGCATGTTTATTTGCTTTTTTCTTTGTCCTTATATATGGCATAGAATTCTCTGGCTTGTTTGTTTTGTTTTCATTATTTCGTTATGGTTTTGTAACTGTTCGAACTAGTTTAGAAGCAACATTATCTTGCAGAAATGAAAGAACAGAAGTATATAGAGGGGAGTGCTATTTGTGCTATCCCAATGCCTTTAGCTGGTGTGTAAATAGCTGCAGACTACTATAGGCTATTGTTAGACAACCTCTTTAAGCTGTTAGAAAACAAACCAATAAAATGTATATTAAGCTAACACCCTCATTTGTGTGCACCTATCCCTGGAGAGTCTGTGAGTTAGAGCAGGAGATAAACATAAAGTTGCTACCTCTCCCTATACATGGAGAATAGGATGGAATGTTTGGAATATTAGATGGATATCAGAAAAGTATACTGATGAGCATCAACATCGTCGGATGTCAAACCACTGATTTAGGAGCTTAATGTAATAATGTGATATATATATACATGTTTGATGCTAGAGTATTCACCATAGGTATTTTAGCTTATTCACATGTTCAAAATTATCTTTTCCAATAATGTGACTAAATAATTTAAGTTTTGCCAAATTATTGCTATCCAATAATGCTCTGCTGATGAAAATACAGTCACCATCGGTTACCTATCAGAAGCGTTGCTATTTTTTTACTCTTTCTGTTCTTCAAAAATTATTTTGGCTTAGGATAACCAATCAGACTTGCAAGACTAGACCATAGAAAACATCTAGCTTAGCTGGTCTGTTTAAATTTAGTTTGGTTGTTTGACTTTTAGCTTGTTGAAGGATTTGGGCATTTATTTTGGATTCATATTTCTTCTGCTATTGTTGTGTCAATAAGTGAATGGATTCAGCATTCAAGTTTTTCAGACCCTGTAAATATAATTCAGGACAGAAGGTTTACTTTCGGTTGGATTCAGCAACTTTTAAATCTTGAAATCACTATGTAGTGGTAGGTTTTTCAGACTGTTAAGATTTAAGAAAATTATTCGGATTGGAAGATAAAGCAGTGGAGAAACAGCTAGCAAATTCTCTCCATATCAAAATTCTGTCTTTTACCCATTGTCCTATGGGGTTTCAACTATAATTATGAGTTCTTGTTTGAGATGTGGATGGTGAATACCCTGCTATGCTGTTCATTATAGATATAGCTTTCTTGTTTGTTCTACAACCAGCCACAATTAACCTGGCCCATCATTAAGTGCTTCTTGGTGTTCATGAAATTTATATCCCATCAAGAATCCAAGACCTTCATCTAATGCTTTTGTAAGTATGATTTTGCAAAGCGGCAACTATGGATATGTACTTGGTAGACTGCTGTGGTTTGGAGGATACAATAACTTTGGTATAGGTGTCTTGTTGTGAGTCACAATAAGCATGTGGTGTGTTTTATTCCATATGCCTTTGTTCTATAGTGGCCCTATCAGCATCAATCTTTTTGGCAATCTATCAGCATCAGTCTAATTGCGCTAGTTTTGGTTGGTAGTGGATGAAGCTTTCTCTTCCTTTGTGCTGCTATCCTCATTTCCTGGTGCAACTTGAAGGGTGAGGTTTGAGTCTTTGAGATTGAGCTCCATTATTCAACTATGGAATGGAAACGCATGACCTAAATCCCGGTCCATGTTCTAGGACTTGAAGCTAGTATGTTTCTGGCTTATATTCATAGGCTGGTAGTTGATACCCAAACTCAGGAGCAACTCTGATTATATTACGTGCAATTTCAAAAGTCAAGATAATCCTCCAATTCACCTTCCCCTTCTTCAAACTCAAACTTCAATTCATATTCTTCATAGGAAAATCTCGGATCAACGATAGAACAAGATCCATTTTGAAGATGCATTAATTCTTAGGTGTTAGGGGTTTCGTATGGTCTTGTATTCTATTTTGATTCGGTTCGGATATAATAATCTTCGTTTTTTTATTAACGAGTAAGGGAATGGGTCTTTAAACTTTGGTCCTCTTCCTATGAGAAGTATCATTAGACCAACAACTAGCTAGTTATCTGAATAAGATTTCAATTTGATGTTAATGATATGTGCCTATCCAAATCCGATCCCTTTTGACCAGTTTTATGCTTGTAGTATTTTCTTCAATAGCATCCGACTTCTCTAAGAGGCAATTTATAAAGAATGTAGAGAACAATATATTCATATAGTGGTTGGTAGTATAAGTGTATCACAAAACTGCTCTCACTTATTCGTCACTGGAAAAATCAAACACTCAAAAACAATACTGAAACAACTATGAGACTAATCCCAAGAATCCATCATCAGCCTCCCATACTATGCTGCATTAACATGCACTTCTACTAGCATCCTGCGGTGGGGCTAGGGCTAGGAGCAATGGATACTTCAGAGATGGGGCTTGGGCCGCGAGCAAACGCCGATGGCATCACAGTGATGACAAGCTTCTGTCCCCCAACAGCACAATGCTGAGAAACGCCACAAATGTACCATTTTCTTCCTGGGGTTGCAAGGTTGATCACATCCTTTCCACTTGTTAATGGCGCAGCGCCGACAGGAGCTGCACATTGTTGAAACCCAGTTCCATTCACTTTGAACACATTGTGGACTCCTACCGGGTAATTGAAAACTGCATAAGATAAAAATCAACAAATTTGAATTAGTCCCGAATCAAATATGAAAAGACAATGGGTGCAAGCTTGTTAATTTGCTTACCAAGGTTGTCGCCAACAACGAACATCTTTCCCTGAGCCCAGGCTTGGTAATCGAAGTTAGTAGTCCAGCCTTTGTCGTCCCCAACTACGTAATCTGTTGCCAAAATTGAAGGGGCGAAAATGGCTAGGATGGCAAGGATAGTGAAGAGCTGAGAAGAGGCCATTATTGCAGGTTTGGGATTAGCTAGTATTGAGTTAGTCAGGGTCTTCTACAAAGTTGGTTGTTTTGCTTGTACTAGTCGATTTGCTTTTCAAAAGAGTTCAAATGCTTTTACTATTTATAGGGTTGGTTTGTGGACTGGACAGGCATAGTAAAAGTTAGGGTAGCCTAGGGCCGGGTGTGTCCACGGACGGCATTACCCTGCCGAATGGGCATGGGTGGATTTAAGAGTTAAATACAACACAAGGAACAAAGCAAGTATACAAGTTTAGTTTTGTTGGAGTTGTTCACAATGGGGATTTTATGTGTGACCAAGTTCGTTGTTTAAATTAACTTCGGCCTGCCATATGATTTTACTGTTGGAGAAATAATCTTCGTTAGTATGTACGAGCACAAGTTGGTTTCGCTGAACAAAGAAGGCCTGACTAGTGAAACCATGAGATTTTGAACTTTCCTTTTCCTACTTGGAGAAGGATTTTGTGACGGATAATTTAAAACAAACAAAGCAAGTTGGTAAACAAATCAATGGTGGATTGGCTGGCTCAACAAGTTGCCACTTCTGCCGAAAGAGTCTATTTTCGCTTCTTAAATGCTTTAGACATTAGTCCAAGAACCGGAATGGTGTACTTTACGGACACAAGCACCATTTACCAAAGAATGAATTGGGAATTAGCGGTCAACTCTAGTGACAAAACTGGAAAGCTAATGCAGTATATTCTAGACACAAATACGGTAGACGTGTTGGAAAGAGGCTTGTCTTTCGCAAATGGCGTGGCTCTAGGCAAATACGGTTATTTTGTGCTAGTAGCCCAAACAACTGAGAAGAATGTTCTAAGGCATTGGCTTCAAGGGCCAAGAGCTGGAGATCTAGAAGTTATTGCGCCACAGCAGGGTGCCCCAGACAATAGTTGCAGAAATGCAAATGGAGACTTTTGGATTGCTGAAAATAATATAGGAAAAAGTAAACAGTCAAGTTTAATGCACAAAAAAAAGTTTATGAAGGTACTAGAAAGAATCTGGCATGTCAGTCATGTCAAAGAACGCCATGGAAACCTCTGGATTGGGTCGGTGGTCAATAAGTTTGTGGGCGTAGTTATGAACTTATTTTAAATTACATGTACTGTAATTTTAATTTTTTTGGAGATAGTAATTACATATTGTATCATTTTCTTCTTTATTAGAAATTTGGGAAAGAAAAAAAAATCATAAATTCATGAATTTTGCTCTGAAATCACTGTTAGATCTTTTTCTTTTTTACTGTCTCTCAGATCCATAAAAATCCTCCAGTTCATCCTAAACCCTATTTTGGGAATGATATATATTAGCAATATTCATTATAATGCGGCCATTTTGTAAGAGGCATTGCCAGGTTAGGCCACATAGTCCATGCATGAATGTGGTTCAAAATTTCAAATAGTTTACTGCTCATGTTATAGTGTGAATTTAAGAAATTCGAATCATTTGTGTCAAAAACAAGGACATGCATGAATTCGAATCCCTCTCTTAATTAGAAAGTTTCATGTTTGGATATGCGTGGATTTGGAGTGGCATTTTAAAACCAAGTCACCAAAAATGGCACCAACGGACACTGTTGATTTTGGTCTTGTTCGATATATTGACTGTTACGCTTCTCTCTTCCCCAGTCTTCCTCGAACCGCCCTTCCTCCAAAATACCGAATCGCAGAGCCACTGTCGAAGATCTTCACGAGATTTCCGCTAATGCACCAGATCGATTTCCGAGTGGTAGTCGAACAAACATTCACAATTCAGTCTTGGATTAGGCGTTAGTAAAATTATTAGAAAACTACATAAAAGCCCATGACATCTCTTCATTTTTCTTTAAAGCCCACAAACTTGTAATTCATGCATATAAGTAATTTTTTTTACTCATAAGGACAAGTTGTTCTCAAACTGACATGTGGCAAATGCTGAATTACATTTTTGTCCTCTTATAAGCTTTGGGTTTAAAACTTTAAACTCAAAGTGTGTACGGACAAAAAAAAATAATATCAAAATTTGTGCCATCAGATATCAGTGCAGTAGCAGACAATTGATATTTATGCAGTAGCAGGCAGTATATATACGTGCAGTAGCAGACAACAGAAATCAGTGCAGTAGCATGTAACATATATACGTGCAGTAGCAGACAATATATATCAATGCAGTAGCAGGCAACATATATTGATGCAGTAGCAAGCAGCAATATCGGTGCAGTAGTAGCCAACATATATACGTGCAGTAACATGCAGCATAAATTCGTGCAGTAGCAGGCATCATATACATGCAGTAGCAGGCATCATATATCCGTGCAGTAGCATAAAGCATATATAATGCAGTAATAGCAGTAGCAAATATTAGATATCTGCTAGCTTTAGGGGTTCTGGGGTTGATTTCAAATTAAGGAAGATGGCATCCTCTCATATTAGCATTAATGGAATTAGGCAATTGCCTTCTCTTCGATTCCAGCTAAAGACCCAAGCCATTTTCATCATAAAAAAAATAACCAAAACAAAACTCCAATCTGGATTGATCCCCAAACAATTCAACTAAGCCCCAAAATCATAAATGAAATTGCTTGTACCCATAATCAAAATCACAAATGTCGCACACGAGCTACTCTCTTCCTCCTCTCTGCCATCATCACCTCTCTCTTTCTCTCTCCTCGGTTTCTCTCTCATATGTGTCTCTCTCTCTCCCATGAACCCAAAAGCTGAACATGGCTTTATTTTGTTATTGTCTAATTGGATCTGAGATAGATGTGAGAGTGGAGAGGATTGAGAGAATAGATCCAATTTCTCTCTCCTCGATTTGCAGGTTTCTGATCACCAACACGGCTCACCCCCGTCACATATCGGTTCGCCAGCCTTCTCTGAGAAGAACCCAGCAGCACGATATCCGGCCAAGCCAAGAAGTGTGTGCACCCGCCTTCGCCAGTGATCCCAGATCTGCAACTCTTCGGGTAGTCACAATATAATGGCAACATTGTAAATAAAATGAAGAGATGCTTGAATATGTAATTATACTTATAAAATTCGTGTTTGCACTGTAGCGCATGGGCTTGGGCTGCTTGTCCTTATGTGTATAACTCTAATCTTAGTTGTTTTATTAGTGTTTTGTAGTGTTGTCATGGGTGTGTATGTCAAATTCTATAAAATTATCGACGTTTCACTTATTTGGTTAGTTTTAATTTGTAGTTGACATTAATTTGAGGGGGTTATGTGCACTTATATTAAACCTAACTGGTTCAAAAAATGCAAAGACTGTCATTCATTACCTACAGTACTAATTTGCCATGAACAATTTGGAGTACCACAAATGTTTCGGAACTTTGTAATTAAGTACGTCCATAAAAGGTCTCATATAAATGTTCACACATGATCCTATAAATTTTAGTATCAATCATTTCATAAATAACAATTATAGTATCACAAATGACAAATTAGCTCATCACTCGCATTATTAGTTAATGAATAAAAATCTCTCATTACACGAAAACAATGTTTTATTGATCCAAGACTATCCAAAGAATGCAAACACTATAACCATCATATATAAATCCATCCTTATCTTTCTCCATGAACACTAGCACTTGTGCCGAGCTAGTTTCAGCATCCAGAGGTGGGGCTTGTCTTAATTAGGAGGAGAAGAACAGGATGCTGCATCAACACTTGTAATCTCTAGCTGCATCCCGCGGTGGGGCTAGGGCTAGGAGCAGTGACCGATATTGCAGAGACGGGGCTTGCGCCAGGAGCAAACGACGATGGCATCACAGTGATGACAAGCTTCTGGCCCCCAACTGCACAATGGTTAGGAGCACCACAAATGTACCATTTTCTCCCTGGGGTTGCTAGGGTTATCACATCATTACCACTTGTTAACGGCACCGTGCCGGCAGGAGCTGCACATTGTTTAAACCCAGTGCCATTCACTTTGAGCACATTGTGCACTCCTTCTTGATAGTTAAAAACTGCATATATAAATAACAAAAAATCACAAAAATATTGAACTAGTCAGTCTGGTATCAAGGAAACTAAAATATAGAAATTGCAAGTTTGTAGGGATCCGGAGGTTTTATTTAATTACCAAGGTTGTCGCCAACAAAGAACATCTTTCCCCGAGCCCAAGCTTGGTAATCAAAGTTAATAGTCCAACCTTTGTCATCACCAACAACATAATCTGTTGCCGAAATTGAAGGGGCAACAACTGCTAGAATGACCAGAATAAGGAAAAGCTGGGAAGAGGCCATTACTTACAGTATTTAGCTAATTGTCTCTAGCTATGAGTTTGGTTGTTCTGAGATGATGAGCTCAATGATTTTGCTTGCTAGAATGAGTTGAACTGCTGCCAATTTATAGGGGTACGCGGTTGATCGACTAGTTCTTCTAGCTTGTTGCCGGTCCACGAAAGCTCCTCGCATAGGGTGTGCCAACGGACGGCACTGCATGCCGAATGGCTCAGGAATATTTAAAATTAAGGATCTTAATTTGTACAAACAAAGTATACAATTAGGAGCTTAATTAAGTTTGTTGGAGCCATTCCAAAGTTGGATTCCTTTGTAAGACTATATGTGACGTACCATATATATCAATCATATGATATTTAGATCTTCTTGGAGGTATTTCCGAGTTCACCTTAGATCTTTTAGATGACATGATTGCGTTAACAAAAATCTAGATTCTATTTATGCCTATTTATCAATCAACTTCTTTATCCTGCCTTTATGAGCTAGATAAGAAATTTAGAGACAACGACAACAGATATTAATTACTTGGCATCCCATTGATTCCGGCCAGTTTAACAAAAACAGAAAAAACCGTAGAACCCTATTTAATTGAGGCATATTAGTTGGTTTCCAAACTGGATGATCTATATCTGTACGTACAGAACTGTATTAGTTAGGAAGGTGCCCTATAAATTAATCAAAATTTTCAAATTCTCATTAAGGCCGGGACAATAAGTACAATTAATTTGCAGCAAAT
This sequence comes from Rubus idaeus, assembly GCA_030142095.1. Taxonomy (NCBI): domain Eukaryota; kingdom Viridiplantae; phylum Streptophyta; class Magnoliopsida; order Rosales; family Rosaceae; genus Rubus; species Rubus idaeus. Next base: position 7,978,595 of record CM057969.1, read on the forward strand.
CAATTGTAATAATCAATGGCCTCTTCCCAGCTCTTCACTATCCTTGCCGTCCTAGGAATTTTTGCCCCTTCAATTTTGGCTAAAGATTTTGTTGTTGGAGACGCAGAAGGTTGGACCGTTAAAATTGACTATGAAGCTTGGGCTAAAGGAAAGCAGTTCAATGTGGGTGACAATCTTAGTAAGCAAACAACCTCTCTCCACAAACAGGCACTCAAAATTTGTTTTAATGGGTTTCTTCTTTTAATTTTTGATCCGTAGTTTTATATAAGATTAATTTGTAATTTGCTTGTATTATATGTGCAGTTTTTAAATATCCACCAGGAGCCCACAATGTGGTTGAAGTGAAGGAGAATGAATTTAAAGGATGTGCAGCTCCTTCTAGCACTAAGCCATTAATAAGTGGAAAGGATGTGATCAAGCTTGATTCCCCAGGAAAGAAATGGTTCATTTGCAGTGTTGGAAAGCATTGTGAAATGGGCAACCAGAAGGTTGCTATAAATGTTCAATCTTCCTCTTCCTCTGCTCCTAGCGCAAGCCCAAGTGCCTCCAGCCCAAGTACCTCAAGCTCAAGTTCTCCAAGCGAAAGTAGCCCAAGCCCAAGTCCGCCAGGCCCAAGTGATCCCAGCCCAGTTACCCCAAGCCCAAGCAAATCTGTAGCACCTAGAAGTACTGTTGGAACAAGATATGGGTGGATGATGGTCATTATTGGCAGTCTTTGGATGCTCATGGCCTAAAAGTTGAATTATCTTAATTGTTACTATACTTTCTACACGAATTATGCGCATGTGAAATAATCGTCTTATTATTTTTTGATTTATTAAAAGTTGGATGATTTTATAAATAAATATTAAAATATAAAATGAGAGAAAAATATAAAAAAATATTAACCAATAAATAAATTTTAAAAAGTTGGCAAGTGGGTAGGTGGGTGTGAGGTTTTCATATTATTAATTTATTTTTTTATTCTATATTTTACTGTTTGCCCTAAATATATAAAATTTTGCGTTTTAGATAATATAAGTATGAATGGGCATTTGTTGGGTTTTAAAAATTTAACCAAACTCATGTAATGGTCATTAGCATTCCCTGTTAGTTATATTCCCAAGTACCTCAAGCCCAAGCTCTCTGCAGCGAGTTGTGATTCATGTTCCCTTTGGTTGTGATATATGTGTCAATCAATTGCCCACGGATGAGTAAAATTGTGATGATACTATAATTTGGCTAGAAGATGAAGAGCCATATCCTTAATGATGTAATTCTTTCTCAAGTGTACGTAAGAAATTTCCTCATGATTAATTAAAGGAAAGAAGTACAAGCAATCTCATGTATATATGACTAATTTTCTTTTCGGGTCCTTTCCAACAACGTAATTTCTTAGACTTTTCATTTTTCAAGTCGCACCATAAAAATTATCTTTAGCGAAAAAACAATCAAATAAAAAATTATCAACCATTTGACTGTTATTATCACAATCATTTGTTTGCATGATCCTAGAATAATTGACTTGACTTGATTATTTTCCAATAATAATGCTTGAGATATTACCTTCTCAAAAAAAAATGTTAATCAGATATTACATACTCTGCAAGAAAAACGTAAAAACCAAACATATATAGTAATGGTATACAATTCGTATAAATATGTTTTCTTTTTGTGGAACAATTCGTATAAATGTATGAAGTATCGCATTTTGATTCCAAAACTCACTTAAGAACAGAAAAAGAAATTAATCCCAATATTTATGAGTTAAATTCAATATCAGGCCATGACCATCCCAACAATGGTGCCAATAACAATGACCATCCACCCATATCTTGCTCCAGTAACAGTCGTAGTTGCTGCAGAGGTAATGGGGCTTGGACTAGGAGCAAAGGAAGCTGGCATCACAGCTATGAAAAGCTTCTGGGGTCCAACTTCACAGTGCTTAGAAACACCACAAATGTACCATTTTCTTCCTGGTGTTGCAAGGTTGATCACATCCTTTCCAGTCGTTAATGCCACAGTCCCTGCAGGAGCTGCACATTCTTGGAACCCAGTTCCATTCACTTTAAGGACATTGTGAACTCCTTCTGGGTAGTTAAAAACTGCATATATATATACATAACAGAAAATCACAAATTTTTTAATTAGTTCTCTTTGATTAAAAGAAAGAAGAATTTAAATAAAAAGAAAGTTTGTGTAATAAGTAGCTAGATAGCTTCGGTAATTTACGTACCGAGGTTGTCACCAACATAAAAGAGCTTTCCCTGAGCCCAGGCTTGGTAATCAACATTAATGGTCCAGCCTTTGTCATCACCAACAGTAAAATCTGTGGCCAAAATTGAAGGGGCAACAACTGCTAGAATGGCAATGATGAAGAAGAGCTGGGAAGAAGCCATTAGTCCTGAAGCCCTAATAGTCTACTACTGATGGATGAGTTGCTTAGCTTCTTTCTGTATAAGAAGCAGATGATTGAAGATGAAGTTTGATCTGTTTGAGATTTGTGATGAGCTTAATTGGTTTGGTTAAGGAAATGAGGTCCAGCTGCTGCCCATTTATAGGGTGGTTTAGTTCTAGCATAAGCCTTGGGCGGCTCTGCAATGGCAATGCCGAATGGCACGAAAAGATTTGAGAGTTAATTAAATACAAGGTCATAATCTTAACCACATTATAATATTACCTGAGTAATTAATTTACTAATTTTTTGTTGCAGCTATTCAGAAATGGGCGGTTTTTTCTTTTGTTGAAAAAAGAAAAAAGAGACAAAAGAAAGAGAGCATTTTCAGCCTGATAGACCAGTTCAATATATGAATTTATACTGGTGGCTTACTACCTCTGCCAATATGAATTAGTCCTCCTATATTTGCAATTTTCTTGACGCATACGTCTAGCTATACGGCGATACCCTTCAACAAAATTCCAAACTCCTAGTGCAGAAAACATCCGTCTCATCCAATTCATGCTCTTTTAGCTATGCCTCGCCTGCTAATATGTTATACTTGGAGTGAACATTTTTCTGTTTAAATATCTGAAGGTGCATTTCAAACTAATTTACATAATACGATGCTCCCATGTCCCCATGTGTTGAGACTTGTTCAACGCGTCTAGGAATTTTGCAAATGTTGGAATTATAACTCATATGGCGAGCTGAGCAAGCTTTCAGACCAAAAACAATAAGCTATAAAATCGATTTGTTTATTATGTCATATTCAAGTCTGAGGTCTTTACGTGCCATTCGGCAAGCAGTGCCGTCCTGCTATGTATGTACTCTACAGTTAGATTCTAGACAAACACAAGTCCAGGCCACAACCCGTATATAATGGGCAGCATTGAACTCATTCTTCACAACCAACTCGACTAATTGAGCTCATCATCTCGAAAACAAACCAAATTCATAGAAACAAAGACGCTTTAATTACCAGCTCGATCCATTCTATCTAGTTTCTAATTTACAATATGGCGTCTTCCCTGATCTACTTTATCCTTGCCATCCTAGCAATTTTCGCCCCTACAATTTTCGCTGCAGATTTTGTTGTTGGTGACGACAAAGGTTGGACCATTAATGTCGACTACCAAGCTTGGGCTCAGGGAAAGCAGTTCTACGTTGGCGATAACCTTGGTAAACTTATGACAAGCTTTTTTCCTTCTTCTTTATTATCTTAATTTATCGTATATATCTTCATTAATTTTAATCTTTGATCTGGGAACTTATTCAAGCTTTTGTTCTTTTGTCTTTGCAGTTTTTAACTACCCAGAAGGAGTACACAATGTACTGAAGGTGAATGGAACTGGTTTCCAAGAATGTGCAGCTCCTACGGGCACTGTAGCATTAACAAGTGGAAAAGATGTGATAAACCTAGCAACCCCAGGAAGAAAATGGTACATTTGTGGTGTGCCTAAGCACTGTGAAGTCGGACCCCAGAAGCTTTTCATAACTGTGATGCCAGCTTCCTTTGCTCCTAGCCCAAGCCCTACTACCTCTGCAGCAACTACAAATGTTATTGGAGCAAGATATGGGTGGATCGTCATTGCTATTGGCACCATTCTTGGGATGGTCATGGCTTGATATTGGATTTAGTGTCATAATTGTCTTTGAGTATTTGATTAATTCTTTCCGCAGTTTCCTGTTATTACTAATCGTGAATTTATGAATCAGAGTGATATTTCAAATCAAACAGTTAAATGAATACATATTTACCGGATTCTTTACTTCTATACAGTGTTGTGTTTGTTTGTCATTTTCTTTCTGCATGATAATCTAGCTATTGGACAGAAGAAATGTCATTTTGGCTCAAATAATTCATAGACCACCGCTAGCAGAATTTAGTATTAATTCGACTAGGTTAAATTTCCGGACAGGGCTTGGTAATTTTTGGCAATAACATCATATATTAATTTCATCCGAAAACCATCAAATTCCTAGCTTGTCAAAAAAAAAAAATTAGTGTCACCCCATTCAATCATTCATTTCTTTTATTTAAACCTCTTCAGCTAATGATATGTGATACTGGCCGTTAAGCTTTCATAGTGGACGAACTTGGCTTTGATACCATGATAAAATAATTTAGAAGTTACAACCAAAATCAATTGGCAATGATTGAAGAAGCTCAAATCATTATAAACACATTTGCAAGGTTACCATTTTTTAATGTGGGACAACATTCCACATTCTCATGAGGGAAGTCAAGTTAAAATAAATAGACAAAAATAGTTTTCCGATCATACATGTGAAATTGACGTTTCCACAGGTATGATCCTTCAAGGGTGACTTGAAAAATAAACAACTTCCCATTATGATCTTACATTGTAGGATGGATTGAGAACATAGAATGCAAAGAAAATATATGATGATCGAAAAATTAAGCTCCTTGGATTCCGCTTTAATGTTTTTAAACATACATGCGTAATGATTTACAATATGAAGCACTTGTCTGAGTCATCCTATAAGCTACAGCACAATTTAATGTTCATTTTCTTGGACTTTATGTCACACCATGGAATTTAGAACCAATAAAGTAATTCGACTATACCTTCTTCTTTTCTTTTTTTCCCTCCACGGTTCACACCACTCATTCTATGATGTCAGTAAAATTTTAACTCGTGACTTTCACGGTGTTGATTTTCCCAAATAACCAACAGACATGTCAGAGTTCACCGATCGACAATTCGATTCTTTATAACTTATCTATTTCAAAGAGCTCCCGATTCCGTAATCTAGAAATATGAGAACTTGTGCTGGGGACAAGTTAAGAGAGTGGTATCATCGTCATATTTGAACTCAATTATTGGCTATAGAAAGAAGCTACACGTCTGGCGTGGTGGTAAAACTATGGAAGGAGCTATAGATTCAAATGTTAGTTGGGAATTATATATCCAGAGGTATCATTAATTGGCATATTCCGAGTCACTTGTTCCTTATGTTATACATATGGTTTGCGAGTGATTAACATGCATGTATGTGAGGTATTCATGATTATGCATGGTGTTGTCAAATTTTATTTTATTTTTCAGTTACAAGGCCGTTTCAAGCATAACACACTTTTCCCATCTCACTAGCTTGTGCTACTGGACCACTTAATTAAGGCTTGTTCAACGCGGCTAAAATGGAAATGTGGGAATCATATTGATATTATACCAGTAAGAAAAAACAAAAGCCGGTTTTTTGAATGGCTCCAATATATAAAAGTAGTAATCTTCTAACAGGAATGCATATATACTTAATTAATTTGTTTATTCCAGAGTAGCAGATCTGTTGTACGTATTCAACTCTGAAATCTCTTCGTGCCATTGGGCAAGCAGTGCCGTCGTGGCCGGGCCAACACGTACCCGGCCTCCCTTTAGAATCTGGAGTAGCACAAGGCTAGGCGATCAACATCCCTTATAAATGGGCAGAGCATTTCAACTCCTTTTTCACAACAGAATCGACTACACAAGCATCATACCAAATTCATAGAGGAAAGAAAGAAAGAAAGAATCTAGCTCAAGCTCAACTCAATATATACTAGCTAGTTAAAATGGCCTCCAATTCTCAGCTCTTCTTTATCCTCGCCATTCTTGCCATTGTTGCCCCTTCAATTTTGGCCACAGATTTTATAGTTGGTGATGACAAGGGTTGGACCATTAAACTGTTGATTACCAAGCCTGGGCTCAGGGAAAGCTCTTCAATGTTGGTGACAACCTTGGTGCGTAAACTAGCAAGCTCTCCTCATCAGTTAAACTAATTGTATTATTTTATTTTTTACCTTTTCTACCTTCTTAGAATTTTGGTCGATCTGCAAACTAATTAAAGATTCTGTGACTTTTCTTGTATATGCAGTTTTCAACTACCCAGAAGGAGTTCACAATGTGCTGCAGGTGAATGGAACTGGTTTCCAAGAATGTGCAGCTCCTGCTGGAACGTAAATCAATGTGGCATTCAAAAGTGGAAAAGATGTGATAAACCTAGCAACCCCAGGGAGAAAATGGTACATTTGTGGTGTTTCTAAGCACTGTGAAGTTGGACCCCAGAAGCTTTTAATAACTGTGTTGTCATCTTCCTTTGCTCCTAGTCCAAGTCCTACTACCTCTGCCAGCAACTACAAGTACTACTGTTAATGGAGCAACATTTGGGTGGATGATTATTGTTATTGCCATTCTTTGGATGTTCATTTAGGCTTAATATATGTTGGCTAGTGCTGTCAGAGTTGCTTTTCAATACATTGATTCTGTGTAATTTGATTAATTCTTTGCTGTTATTAAGTATGAGTTTGGAATAAGAGCTAGTTTTGAAAATTCAAACATATTTATGAATTGCATGCATGCATACCAACTTCTGATAACCAGTTTGGATAGAAAAATTAAATGCCATATTGGCTCATTCAAAATGTTGATGAGAATGACGCAAGAGGTTGACCTTATATATATATAAGATTTTTCTCCACTACATAAAATTATGCATGCATTTTAAAAGTATATAGTTCTAATGTTAACCTTCAAATCAGATCATTTAAATAGATTTGACGGCTAATATTAGAACTATGTATTCTAAAAGTGCATAGTCATATGCAATAAATAAAACTTATATATATATACAGTCTCATTCACTTGTGGATGTCCACATTATATTAAAATGTGAACATCATCATCCTGACCAATTGACAACATAACTCAATCATCGGAACCACTCATCGTTTAAATTTATTTTCAAGAATTATCATTGCAAAAAATCAGTTGAATTTGAGATTATTTGGTCATTTGTTCGTTATACACTTTACAGATAAATACAATCCGTCAGATAAAACTGAAACGATGAATGTGATAATCAAATGGCTAAATTATTTCCAATTTGAATTTTTTTTAATCAAAATGATCCTTCTAATTTTATCAGATGTCCCCGAATGGACTATCAAAATAATCGTTAAATGAGGACCTAAAATATTGATGGTTTTAATCATTAACTTGCACGTTGGGATGAGAATGTGAATAAAACTGTATATATAGCATATACATACATACATACATACATATATATATATATATATATATATATATATATATATATATATATTACGGGCTTGGTTTGCTAAAAGTTCTGAAACCAATGGGGACTGAAATAAATTATCATAAATAAAAAAACCTACTACTTGAATAAATACGAAAATGATGGATCAGTGGCGGACCCCTAACATTTCTCCAAATTGTCTATTTTGCCTTGGAGAATATGGTCTGAAATTCCGAAACGATGGCTTTTTAAGATTTTCAATACATTGCATTTGTTAATCAATCAAAAAATGTATTACATACTCCTGATATAGTACCGCAACTATACATACATTCTCTAACTCAAATGTCATCATATGTTAAAGTGCATTTGCCTTCACATCCTCTGTCAAACTCTAACTCAACCCTAATTCAATCCTAACTTCAGTCTTCTATCTTCTCTTTCCTACCCAGAAAAACAGCAATACACTTTTTGCTTCAACCTGCTCCAAATCAAAATACACGTATCAGGTAGTAATTAAATAACTTTTTTCTCTCTCTTTGTACTCTACCTATGCATTCATTCCTACATACACAGTCTCCAATCTTCAAGTTCCAAAAATCAGATTTCTAGTACAAAAATTCGAATGAAATCCCGGTTCATAGAACCTTGAAGATGCAAATCTTGTAGGTCTCTACACTCTTCTTCTTCTTGGTTGAGTTAGAGTTTCACAGACTGGGTGAGTTAGAGTTTGACGGGGTTAGTAAGCTGTTAAGCTGAGTAGATAGAAGAGGACATGTGGCAAAATTTGATAGGGAGACAGGAAAACGGGGACAGAGGATGAGAGGATGTGAAGCATCGAAAGTCTGCCTGCCCTAGCTGTGCCAGCCTGCACTGTCCAACCTTAGTTTGGCTCATATAGTACTTGAAAGTTGAAACCCACGTCTGTACGTAAGTTAATCAATTGGCCACCAACTGAAATAAATTCCCATAAATAGAAAAACCTACTAGTTGACACTTGACACCTAACATTTCTACAAATCTTTAATCTGTTGGCCACAAAAATAGCCCTTTTTTTTTTCTTTCTTTCTTTCGTGCAGGAGATGAATAGTTTATTTTCTGTCAATGATTGAGTAGTTGCCTTGCAACTGCTAAGCTTAGAAAGAGTGATAGTAATTAGAAATTTAGAAAAGGAAGAGAGAAATAGCGAAAGGAAGAAGAAATAGCACAGAAGACGCTTTGCTTTTTCAAAAACTAAACATAAAATCTTAAAATTTAATAGGCCGATAATTTAGAGAAAAAATAAAAAGGAAAATAAAATTAAAATTTGGGGTTATATCTATCTCTACTACTATAAATGGAAGCAAAAGGTTTTGGTGTCAAAGGTTTCACTAAAATATAATTTTCATAAAAGCTCATTGAAGAAAATAAATTAACTAAAATGAAAAACAGTTTAAAAGGTTATTATAGTAAATTAACAAAATTAGAAAAAAATTAAAAAATAAATAAAAAAAAGTTAAGTAGTGGGGCACAATTTCACTTTGCAAAAAAAACAATATATATCAACATAAAGATGAAAGGGAAATTATCTAGTGAGGACCAAACAATGAGGATCAAACAATGAGGACTTGTTGAGGACTTTCAAACTCAACTGTTGGATGAGCTTTTAATGAGTTTTTAAAATATCAACTAACATTTAAAATACTCATCTAACTAGAAAAAGTGGGTGGCAAATTTTTTTTTTTACATTCTTCCACTCTTCACCAATAACGCGTACACGGTGCATCGTGCATCGTGCATCGCACGGATATGAGGCTAGTACTATATTTAAGAGAATATGGTTTGTCAATCAAAACTGATTTTTTTTACATAAATGACCTTGAAATATTTAAAAACTTTAGATTCAAGTTTTATCATTGAGGACAATTGTGACAAATTACAAAATGATTTTTAATAAAATAAATAAAGAAAAATTAGCCCACTATCCACTTTTTTCTCCTCTTCCCCTGCAATAACCATTTCATCACATGCTATGCATGTGGGAGATTGCTAGTATATATGGTATCAACATAGGATGATAGATAGCCAGCCACTTCTTTCTTTTGGGTGCGATAGCAAACGCACTTCGCAAAATGGTGAACGTTGTGGTCAGTGTTATTTCCAGAGACACCATCAAACCATCAGCTGCTTCCTCTTCGCTTCATCTTCTAAAACCTTACAAGCTTTCCATCTTCGATCAGGTCACTCCCAACACTTATGTCCCAATGCTTTTCTTCTACCCAATTATTGACCCCACCATCAATCTCCCTCAAACCCTAACCCACCTGAGAAACTCCCTCTCAGAGACCCTCACTTTGTACTACCCATTGTCCGGAAGGATCAAAAACAACCTCTACATAGATGACTTTGACGCGGGTATTCCCTACCTTGAAGCCCGAGTCAATTGTCCCATGCTCGAGTTTATTAAGCTTCGAGAAACCGAACTGCTAAACCACTTCGTTCCATTCCATCCATTTGTCAAGGAAATGGATTCTGAGCTGCTGCCCCTCGTCGCATGTCAAGTGAACGTTTTCGATGGTGGAATAGCAATCGGCGTCTCCCTTTCTCACAAGCTCATTGATGGGGTGACGGCCAACGCTTTTCTCACGACTTGGGCTGCGAATTTTCGTGAGTGTCGCAAAGAAATCATATACCCTGATCTCTCCCAAGCCTCGTTAGTTTTTCCACCAAGAAACAACTTACCTGAAAGGTTTGTAGCTCTCATGGAGAGGTTGTGGTTCGAGGAAAACAAATTTGTTACGAGGAGATTTATGTTCGATGCTAAAGCCATATCCGCACTTCAAGTCAAAGCAAAGAGCGAGCACGTGCCCAAGGCATCACGTATTGAGGCACTCACGTGTTTTCTCTGGAAACATCAAATGGCTGCTTCTAGGGCTTTGGCATCAGGTAATTAGCTTAACCAACTTAGTTTCACGGCAAGCCTAATCAATCAAATATTAATTTTTTTCTGCAGATTTAACAATGTTGAGTATGAATCTAACAGGTACTTCACCAACACTCTCCATAGCAGTGCATGCAGTAAACTTGAGGTCACGAATCAACCCGCAAATGTTGTTAGATAATACCATTGGGAATATCTTTTTGTGGGCTCCCGTCTTGCTAGATATTCAGAAAGAAACGGCAGTAGAGAGTAGTGATCATGAACTGTGTGACTTGGTGAGCATGCTTCATGAATCCCTCAACGAATTTAACAGTGATTACTTGGAGACATTGAAGGGTAAAGAGGGATTTGGAGGCATTTGTGCCTTGCTAGATTTGATAGAAGAGGGAACTTCTGTAGAACCAGCACCAGAGATTTATGCATTCACGAGCTGGACTAGAATTCTTGACCAAGTTGATTTTGGATGGGGAAGACCATCTCAGATTGGAGTCATGGGGAAAGTTGGACCTGCATTTAGAAATCTAACGGTATTCGTTGGAACACAATGCGATCAAAAAATTGAAGCGTGGGTGACTTTGGATGAAAAGCAAATGGCAATGCTAGAAAACGATTCTCAGTTTTTAGCATTTGCATCTCCAAACCCCTAATTTCAAGCATGTCTTTTTCATTTGGTGATGATTAATTAACAAATAAGTTCACTAGTTTTGGGAAGGAATTAAATAGAGTAGCTGATACTTTGGCTAATTTTGGATCGTCGTCTGATAATTCTAGTTTCACGTGGTAGGATTCTCCCCCTTCTTTTATTGTGTCTTTGTGTAATGAAGATCATTTAGGTCTTCCTCAGTTTCGTTTTTGTTAACTGGTCTGTTATCTATTTTTCGGGGAGGTTTGGTTTGGTCCCCCTCCCATGTACTCTTTTAATTTCTTCTTCTTTTTTCATTAATGTGATACCTATTGAAAAACAAAAAAAAACAAATAAGTTCACTAGTAAAATGTTTTGAATTATTCGAGCATCTTTAACATATACTCTCTATCTTACTTCCTAGCCTATTTTAGAGAGTATGTTTAGTTTTTCAACTATTTTAGCAGCTGCACTAACCTCCCAAGTGACTTTCTACTTTAGCTTTTAGCTATATAGCTCCTAAATAAAGAGAGCGATATGATCGAGGTTTTTGTTAATTTAAAAAATTCTTTTTAAGTTGTTTTGTGTAATTCTTAAACGCACTTAAGCCATTTTTTATTCATTAAAAAATAATTTAAATTCAATACTAGTTAAAATAGAGAGCATTGGTGCAGATATATTTTTAAACTGGCTAACCAAAATAACTTTTTAGCTACCTTAGCTAAAATTTAGTTAAAAAATAGCTAGCATTACTAAAAATGATCTTATATATGCGGTCAAGAAGACTTAAAATAATTAGTTAAACACTAGTAAAAAGAAATGTTCAGTACGTATCTATATATATATATAACAAGGTTCAAAAAATCGCTAGGCGCTAGGCGGGCGGTGGGCAGGGCCTAGCGCCTAGAGGCCTAGGCGGTGGGCAGGGCCTAGCGCCTAGAGGCCTAGGCGGGAGCCTAGGCGGGGATTAATCGGTTTTTTTTTTCTTTCTAATTTTGATTTTAAATTACAATATTTATTTATATGAAAATATTATATTAATTTTTTCTTACTTATTTATAGTCAATATATAGTTCTGATCAATGCATATATATATATATATATATATATATGCAACAGTATGTCAGTATCATGTCATATATTGATCAATATATAAGATTTTTTTTTGGGTCAGAATACCCATTAAACTTAATTACTAATTATACCCATTCAACTTCATTAATAGACTAATTTTGATACTTGTAATCAGTAATAGTTTAATACTTGTAAATTTGTAATCATTCAACATACAGCCAAAAACAACTCATTCATCTTCTCTCTCTCTCTCTCCCCCTGTGATTTTCGATCGCCATTTCCGGCCACCAGTAAACAACAACACCGCCACCAAATTGAAGCTTATCCTCTCTAGACCAAACCCCAAAACCTTAATTACCACCATCTCCCAGGTGGCCGTGTTGTTTCCAGTTCGCCGGAAACAACAGATCGAAAAGAAAAGCGCAAGGGAGAGGAAGAGACTCTACTTGAGAAGAGAGATCGCAGCTTGTTCCTTTTTTTTTTTTCATTTCGACTTCGTTTCGTTTCTTTTTTTAGAAGAGAGATCTATTTGATTATTTTCAATTGAAAAAAAAATATCAAACTCGCCGCCCAGGACCGCCTAGGCCGCCTAATCGGCCGATTTTCCGCCTGGGCGCCTGGCCGACTAGATTGCCGATTTGGCCATTAAACCGGGCGCCACCATCCCGCCTAGCGCCTAGGCCGATTTTTCGAACCTTGATATATATATATATATATATATATACAGTTCTCTTCACGTGTGGACGTTCATACGTGAATTAAAATGTGAACATCATCATTGCGACGTGCAAACTATGATCAAACCGTTTATATTTTAGGTCATCATTCAATGATCATTTTGATATAAAAAAATTCAAATTGAAAATTATTTAGCCATTTGATTACCACATTCATTATTTTAGCTTTATTTGACGGACTGTATTTGTCTGTAAACTATACAATAAATAGATGACCAAACAATCTCTAATTCGGCTGATTTTTTGTAATGATAATTCTTGAAAATAAATCTAAATAATGATCGGTTCTGATAATTGAGTTATGTTGTCAATTAGTCGGGATGAGGATGTTCGTATTTTAATTCACATATGGACGTCCACACGTTTTTTCTTTTAAAAAAACGATGAACAGTTCTGATGATTAAGTTATATTATCAATTGGTCGGGATGAGAATGTTTGCATTTTAATTCACGTGTGGACATCCACATGTGAATGGAATTGATATACATATATATATATACAAGGTGCTTTTGGTAGTGTTATTATGGCTAAATTGGAAAGAACGAAATGAGGTTTATCATGGGGCTAGTCCAACATCGATCTCCAGTTGTTTTGTATGAAAGCTGCATCTAAATGCACCCCACCTAGGTGGACTCACTAAAGTAGTTGCAGAAAGTGGCCAGTCTAATGAGACAACAACCTCAGTTAATTCTGTTACAGCTGCTTGCGCGCAGATCAGCTTAATTGGATGTAAACCATAACATATATGTGATTTTGAATTGCAACGCAAGCATGTGATAGTGTGATACTCAACCATGTATATATAGCAGCGGGTGCGGCAAAAGAATTTGTTTTCTCAGAAAGGCTTGATAATCTCTGCATGTCATTTTGTTCCCTAAAAGCATTGATAGATGTAACATCTTCTGAAACTCTGAAAGCAACCTTGAGGATGAGGTTGGTGTTAGAATGGTGGCTTTGTTTGATCACGAGGAGGTTGGATCGGACTCCGCCCAAGGGGCTGGGTCTCCAGCCATGTTAGATTCTCTTTCGCGAATTACAAGTTCCTTTAATTACCACAAATTCTAAGCTGCTTGAGAAAGCTACAGAGAAGCTTTTCTTGTATCTGCTGATCGACATGGCCCATGCCTTGCATCCTAATTATACAGATAAACGTGATGACAATAGAACCTCGGCAACTGCTCGTCCTCAATTACGTAAAACAGAAAGAGAGATCTCACGTTAGCAATCACCATTGATTCGTAATAGAAAGAACATATCAACGGGAAAAGATGTATAGGGTTTTACCGTAGAAAGGCTTTTTGCCAAGAATCTTGCGCTTATCCTACCCACAATGGCGGTGGAATCCATTAACTCGATCATCCATGGTGGGTGGAACTCCAATGCTGTGGAAGGCTAGCTAGGGAGGACCAGACGAGTTTATACTCTATATATGTTGACGTTTAGGTTAGTAATGTTCTTGATTAGGTCGGAGATCATTTTGGGTTTGGTCTCCATAACTCCTTTAATTAATATTTAAACTAATTATGACTATTAAAAAAATAAAAGCATGAGATACTGAGGAAATCTATTATTAAAAAAATTATGAGGATGTGTCTGCTACGGTTTTTCCCTAGCTGTCACTCTCTCCCAAAAAATGATGGCGGCCTCCAATCCATTTTATCTCCACTATTGCATCATAGCATCACCGCTTCTTTAGTGATATATCAATTCTAAAGTCCTAAATGACAATGGAACAATGATTATAATCAGTGTGGAAGCCTATTATGTCTACTTTCTCAAAAATCAATATTATATACTCGGGTATATATAGTTTTATTTAGTTTCGCCAAGCGGCTAGATCAAAAAATCTTTTACCAAAACTATTTGGGCTACTTCAAACTAATAATTCTACATCTTGGGCCTCATATCCCTAAATAATCTCATATAACAATATCATTTTAGTCATAGAGATGTTTGTTTCAAGGTCAGTACTGCTATTACATATGTATCCAATATTTCAAAACATTTTTCACCCACCAGTAGAGTTACCCATTTATGCTTCTTCTTTTTTTCCTTTGCAAATTTTTAAGTAGCAGCTAGATGCTTCAACAAGGCATTATATAAGTTCATGTACAGTATCTACCCGGGTAGCCGATTGGGTAGATTTTTTTTTTTATAGAAATCGTGGTATCTCAAAGGCTTCCTAGGCCCAATGACCAATCCACTCGGGGGCAGTGTCAAATTCTCCCTCCCCCTGGCCAGCCACATAATGAATTGAGATTTAACTCCAATCCGTAGTCAGCAGGATTCGAACCCGGATAAGGGGGTACCACACCTGGAAGCTCAACCAACTTGATCACCGGTGGTGGTTGATTGGGTAGTTTAGTAAAGGCCTTGCAAAGACTCCAAGAGTATTTGGGCAACTTCAAAAGTACGGAAATAGATTTTGGGCCAAGGAAAATCTATTAATTTAGTCTATATTAATGATTGATAAATTAAATATTGTACAATATTGTATTTAGTTTCTCGTTTTACAAAAGAGCAAAGTTCTTAATGAGGTCTCTTCTCGTGCTCCCAATCCTACTTGCTCTTATTCAAACAATGAAATCCTTTCAACCAAAAAAAAAATCGCAGCAAATGATTCAGATTTCTAACATAAATTTTGGTTTAAATTAAGAGAAAAAGATTTTCCTTCTTATGTACGTCAAACAATACCATCGAGATCTTATGCTACAACATCTTGATTTTAATCCACACGAAATTATTGAAACCTCTTCTCTGTACGTGCATGTTTCACAGTTGGTGGCCTCAATCTCATACTAATATTATGATCTTAAGCCACAAACTCAATATTGATTTTCTCTCACGGGATATCCCTAAAAACCCCCACTTTTTCTCAGGAAAGTATTGGCTCCCATTTCATACCCCAACCACCACCATAATACAAAACACACGTACCTCTAATTTTCTCACTTTTTGTGAACACTCCTGAAAATGAACGCAAGGAACAAGCATATATGTAACAAAATATCATATATGCAGCACTTATGAGACTTGAAACTTGAAAGACTAGCCAACTATAGAACTACATTGAACCAAAATGGAAAGAAGACAAACTTCTCCACGTTTCCTTGATACTCATCTTGTTGATATCCATGAAGTCTTACCAGAAGAAGAGGAAGAAGAAGAGGGAAATACCAAGGAGGAAAATGAAAAGGCAGAGAAGCGCTTCAACAAACCCGTTAAAGTTAGAGAGATGAAGAGAAGTGGTCAAAGGAATTTGATCAATAGGCAACTTTCTCTAGAGACTGGTTTTTCAGTGCTTAAAAAAGAGTCCAATAAGGCTAAAGATGAGAACAGGGGTGTCAATCTTCCCAGAAGTGGAAGAAGTTTTAATGGTTTCGATTCGATTAACAGGGTTGGCATGGAAGGAAGGAAAGGAGACTTCAGCATCTTCAAGACCAAATCATCAAACCTCAGTAAGCAAAACTCTTTGTTGCCATCAAGAAAGGAAAGATCCGAGATGGAGTCTCAGAATAACACTGATGGAGTAGGAGAGGAGTCTGTTGATACAAGTGTTCCTGCTGGGAGATACTTTGCTGCACTTAGAGGGCCTGAGCTTGACCAAGTCAAGGTAATTAACAAATCCTTTAGCCATTTTATTATCATCGTCATCATTTCAAATTTATTAGGTTGCAATGTTCTCTTCTAGATATATTTACTGTTCTAGAGTAATATTAATTTTTTCCCAAATATCTGACACCTTATGTTGTTATTCTGCGAATCTCACATAATATTATAAAAAGAAACCACTCGATTCATGATTCTGATGAACAGTTTAATAGTTAGCTTAATATATATACATTGTTGGCCAATGTCTTTGAGAGATTAAGTTGCCTTGGGATAGCTTAAACTTTTGGAGCCTGTGATTCTCTACAGCAAAACAGTGAGCATCATTAGCATGTAACAAAATAAGAACAAATTATAAAACTCTACAAGAATTTATATTTACATTGATGATGAGGGGTTGTGCAGGATGATGAGGATATTCTGCTCCCAAAAGATGAGAAATGGCCCTTTCTCCTCAGATTCCCGATCGGATGCTTTGGTATTTGTCTTGGCCTAAGCAGCCAAGCTGTCTTATGGCGTGCTCTCGCGACCAGCCCAGCCACCAAGTTTCTCCATATCCCACTCTTCATAAACCTTGCCCTCTGGCTTTTAGCAGTAGCAATCTTATTCTGTGTCTCCTTCACCTATATTCTCAAAATCGTATTCTACTTTGAAGCAATCAAAAGAGAGTACTTCCACCCTGTGAGAGTCAACTTCTTCTTTGCTCCTTGGGTTGTATGCATGTTCTTAGCCCTTGCTGCACCACCAAGTCTGTTCCCCAATAAACTCCAGCCTGCAATTTGGTGCACCTTCATGTTGCCCTACTTTCTTCTTGAGGTCAAGATCTATGGACAGTGGCTTTCGGGTGGGAAGAGGCGTCTTTGTAAGGTTGCCAATCCATCTTCTCATCTCTCAGTGGTTGGAAATTTTGTTGGGGCAATCTTGGCTGCCAAGGTTGGGTGGGTGGAGCCTGCCAAGTTCTTGTGGGCAGTAGGCTTTGCACATTACTTTGTGGTTTTTGTTACTTTGTATCAGAGATTGCCAACAAGTGAAGCATTGCCTAGGGACCTTCACCCGGTGTATTCCATGTTCATTGCCGCCCCATCAGCCGCAAGCATGGCTTGGCAGAACATTTATGGTCACTTCGATGAGGTGTCGAGGACCTGCTACTTCATTGCACTGTTTCTCTATGTTTCACTGGTTGTGAGGATCAAATTCTTCACAGGATTTAGGTAAGGTAGCTACTCCTTCGTGGAGGCAACTTAAAGATGAACGTACTATTAGTATTTAATGAACTCTTCAGTTATCACTTTAAAAACGCTTATAATGGTGCAGATTTTCAGTGGCTTGGTGGTCTTACACCTTCCCAATGACAACTTTCGCAGTAGCTACCATAAAGTACGCAGAAGAAGTACCGTCAGTTCTAACCAAGGGCCTTGCAGTCGGTCTTTCTTTCATGTCATCAACACTGGTGTCTGTACTGTTTGTGTCCACCCTTCTTCATGCCTTTGTTTGGCGCACATTGTTTCCCAATGATCTCGCCATTGCCATAACAAAGAGAAGACTAGGCAAGGAGAAGAAAGCCTTCAAAAAAGCCTATGATATAAAGCGCTGGACAAAGCAGGCTCTAACCAAGAACAATTTAGCAGCAAAGGTTTCCGATGGAGGGAAAGAAGAGGGCTTCCAATCCATAGAAGCAGGTTAGGGAACAAGCCCAAAAATGCTATGATCACATTACTTGAAGACCAATAGAAATGAATCTTGTATTTTAATTAGTAAAGCTATAAGCTGGAAAGAGCCAGAGCAAAGTGATCCTTGTCAAATTAAACTTTGCAAGGCCGTATCAATACTTTAAATGGCAATTACATATAAGAAAATGCTGTAACAGTTTGTTCACAACATCATTCTATTGAGCACATAACTGCATTGTGTATATTTCCCCTTGACTAATCACAATTACATGTGTTGATGCTATCAAAAAGATAGAAGATGTAAGTAAAGAGGTGGCCTAAGCGGCTGTACAACACCGGCCTTTAGAAAATGTTTATTGGATTACAACTAAAATCTACAAATTGGGGAAATGCAAACGCTGGTTTGGCCTGTCTGGAAGAACCCTAGCCCTCTTCAAAAACTGTGAAAATGGATTCCATCTGCACAAAAAGGCCTTCATAATCTTTTGAAGCATTGTTCCGCAATAACCAACGAGATCCATTTCCACCATCTTTCACTTTGACAGCAAATCCATTTTAAGAACTTTGTGATCTTTTTACCTTTAGCGGACGCCCAAACTCCTGCAGCAATTTCAGAGGAAAAACAGTTGAATCAGAAAAAAGAAACAGAAGTGAAAATAAATAGCAATTGTTCATGTAGCTGGCACACCTCATCCTCGATTTGTTATCAACATCACTGATGGGCCTGGCACCTCCAAAGCGAGCCTGCTTTCCACCAAAAAGAGAAGGTTTCTCTTTGACCATTATCTACAAAAAGATGTGAAATTACAGAGAGCCTATGAAAGAGGAAGAGAAGCACTACTTGCTAATCTACACTCATTATCCAGAAGACATGCAAAACAAAATAAATCTTTTTCAAGATTGTGTCAATAATCAGTTCTACAAGGTACCTTACCTTATGTTCTGGTTGGAAAAAATTCGATCTATTTTCTTTTGAGTCCTTAAGCCAACAAAAAGAAAAACAAACTAACTCAATAACTAGGAAAGTAAAATCTGAAAAATCAACAGTATATGTGATGTTCATTGAATGATAAGTTAGGGAGAACAAGGATAACCTTCATTGATACAGGTGTTGGCTGAGGCAGTTTCAACCGAGATCCATTATTCGGCTGGAGTTCAGATGTCAAAGAGAGCTAGAACTCAAAAGAAATATAAATAAGAATGGCAGACAAATAAATTGATGCAAACAGTACTGATGGCTAGAATAGCAGGAAGAATGATAGAAAAAAGTAATCGTACAACTACACACAGCAGAACTCCACAGATGTATACCTTACTGAAAAGATCAGTTGGCGGATTCTGCTGAGTTCTCCTCTCTGTCTGAAAAGTAAATTCCTATATAGAAATCAAAGCAAGATTGTTGGCTTAGATAAGATGATTCTGCCAACTGAAAGTATAATGATATATACTCAATAGGAATGAGAATAATGTCTATGACCTACCATTGGTACAGTGGTTTCTCTTTTGCTATTCCAGAAAACACCAATATCCCCTTTGCTAGAAAAGATCTGCATGCAAAAGGACACACGCCTATATTTGGCATCTGCTCGAATGAATTTCGAATAAACAATTTACAGAAATAACATTACCTTTTTATTAAGAGGGCGAGCTTTAAATTTTGGCATTACATCACTTCCATCTTGCTTAGGACCCTCCATCTTACTTGGCCTAAAGAGAGTAGATCAATCCGGTAAGTACTATTTTTGAAATATAAATATTGGCAACATGTAAAGTGAGCATTCCATTTTCTCATATTGACTGAAGGCTCAAAGCTCTTTCTTCTATTACCTTCTGGGTTCTCCGTTTCCATTTCCTGCAACAGTTGAAGCACTAGTTTTCTCCAACACCTGCAAAATGCACAATACTAATCACACTTCCATTAAAAAAAAGGGCACAAGGTTTGACACTTGAGGGGAGGAACCACTTTGGGATTAAGATACAGTGAAAAAATGAAAATTACCTTCTCTAGACCATTGAAATGATGTGAGGATGATGGAACAGTAGACGTATTTTGCATAGCTCTTTCCATTGTCTTCAGGTGAAATTCCTAAGAGGCAATGTAGGAAAGGGTCTGTGAGCCGCAAAACTTCAAAAGACACTTTTTGATAAAGCCTTCTAATTTTCAAGAATGCAGAGGATAACATTTGTTAATGAGCAGATTATAAATACCAAACACTTACATGAAATTCTGGCAACTTTGGAGTGCTCCTCTTCAGGAGTGGCAGTGAGGGAGCCTCAAACATCTGCAGCGTAGAACACATAAACTTGAGGGAAGAACATCGTAAAGATAACCAATTCAAAGTACATGTTTAACTAAATTTAAGTACCGACTTTTTTGTTCAATGGACGGGCTTTGAATTTTCGAGGAGCTGATGTTACTTGTTCTAACACTGATCCATTCCTGGGCCTGAAATATATATTATATCTTCCATCAAGACTGGTTAGCAAAACAATGTCCTTTGTGCGTTCATAGCAAGAACTTACCTTATTCTCTGAGCCCTATATGTTGTTTCAAAGTCGGGCTCTCTTGGAATAGTAATTTTCAACTTGGCATGCGCAGAGATCTTAGCAAAAGTTTCAACCTGCAAGACCACCCAAATGCATATGTATTTAAATTCATATTCAATTTAGGAGTTGCACAGATTAAAAAATCAATTGGAAAAACAAAACATGTAGCATGTTCAAACATCATGCAGTAGGTATTGTACCTTTTTAGGTGCCTTGTGGATGAAATTAGTTTGCTGCATTGCATCAGTAACCTGTCATAAAGAAACAATTTGAGCATGGCCCCCCACCTTATGATGAAAAAATCGCATTAGACCATAACGGTGGTCAGCTCAGGAACCCTGCTCAATTCGTAGATACCACTAGTTCAAGAACCTATTATTTATATTCTATTCAGGTTTAGATGTATACAAACTTACTCAAAGTTTAAAATAAAAAACCTCTTAAATAATAAATCACAAAATACATTCAAAAGAGCATAATTATCATGCAGTAAATTCTGGTCCAAGACTGAATATCACAGACAAGATTCTAACCTAAAAAGGCAATCAATAAAAGTTTCAATACGCTCATCAAAATTATTAAGCTATACAGCTTCTGTACCTTATGCAAGTGACCTCCCTCTAGCTTCTGCCTTTTGGTAGCTTGAATTTCAACTCCAGAAGAACTACACAAGCTCTTCTCACTGTTTTGAACATGCAGCATCTGAAATCTAACCATAAAAGGAAATACAACACCAAAAGGAAACAAATGCGATCAGTTATGGACCTAAGGGTAGTTGCCTTCCATGTTTAGATATTACTAGTTTGACACTTCCCATGGATGGATGAAAAGAATGCAGGTCTTTATCATATTGCAATTAAATGCCTTATTGGACAGAGAAATGCCTTGATCTCTCAAACAAGTGATACTTGAAAATAATAAGGGGGCCCACCTACAAACTATGGGGCATATAAATCGTACTTGAGCTAAGGAACATGGAACAAAATAGTTATGGTATGAAATCTAAGAGTCATTTGAAACTTGAAAGTATCATGAACACTTTCACAAGAATATCACTTCTGTCTTAAAAATATAAAACATATGAAAGACATAAACAAGAACCAGCAGATTCTGAGAACTACCTGGAACCACAAATCTGAGGGGGGCGATTTTGCTTAGCAAGTTGACTTGCTGTAGGTTTCATCAAAGTTGATTTCCTGGGGAAAGATGGCTTTACCGAAGAGTTATTTTGACCTTTTAAATGATTGAATGTCAATCCTGAAAAATAAAAACATAATGTAAATATACTTATGCAATATATTGAAACAATGGATAACCTTAATCATAATGCATGAGTAACAACTAACAATTTATAATATACTTAAGCAAAAACTTAAAAATTCAGTTGAGAGAATATAACTGAACAAATGGAATACATAGAAAGTCTCCAGATTGTAAAATGGATTTAGTAAACAGAGGCGGGAGGAATGTAGGGTTCATAATATGCTCTAAATTCATTTTGAACCCATCTGGCAAATTTATTTTAATACAAACATTAGTGGTCAAGGTATCAAACTGGTCACCTGCACCTGCTCCATGTGGTTGATTTAGAACTCTTTGTAAATTGCCGCCAAAGATCCCTTTATTAATTCCTTCACAATCTAGAAAGCAGCAGACAGTACATTTCAAAATTTAGAATTCAAAACTATATCAAGATGCTGAAGAATTATGCTTTTCTAAATTCTGTCTCTCCACTAGGCACAAATTGAGGGGTTTGTTTTGAACAAGCTTAATCAGATTCATACCTCTGCTATTTACATCCATTGCACACGATTCTTGGCCCATGCCAATATTACAGTCAGTGTCATTTGTATTCTCCACATCTTTGGATTTTGGGGAGGTATTTACATTTCCCAGGAGGATGTCCCCTGCTAGTATTAACCTTGTCACAACAGCTGAAACCCACCAACAAGAACCTTTCAGATATTTTCCTTTTATAGAATAATATACAGAACTTCATAAAATTGCCAGAATTTCATAAAATTAAATAATCATGCTTTGATTAAGAGAATGCATCACCAAGAACAAACGGTTTTTGGCAACACAAAATAAAAAAAAATAAGGAAAATACCTCGCCACAATAATCTTACACAGGAATCATCGGAATAGATATCTAACATTGAACATAAGAGACGAAAGAATTTGTATTTGAACAAAGAAGAACGCTAGGGTTTGCAAATGATCGGAAAAAAAAATTCGATAATACGAAGCTCACTGTAGCTCAACTAAAATGTTGAAAAGTAAATACTGTAGCTCCAAAAACATAAATTGTGCGGAAACGGCGTCGTTAAAGGCTTACGAGAAGGAGGATAGCTCTTGGCGGATTCGAACCAGAGCTCAGCTCGACGCGCCTCCACCGGAGTCTCCTCTCGAGTGAAGTTGAAGTACCTCGCGGCGTCGAATTCGTAGTCAATGTCCACTTCGTGAGCCGTAAACACTTGCTCAACCTCCATATCTTCCTCCATTTCCATCTCTCTCTCTCTCTCTCTCTCTCTCTCTCTCTCTCTCTCTCTCTCTCTCTCTCTCTCTCTCTCTCTCTCTCTCTCTCTCTCTCTCTCTCTCTCTCTCTCTCTCTCTCTCTCTCTCTCTCTCTCTCTCTCTCTCTCTCTCTCTCTCTCTCTCTCTCTCTCTCTCTCTCTCTCTCTCTCTCTCTCTCTCTCTCTCTCTCTCTCTCTCTCTCTCTCTCTCTCTCTCCCCCCTTCTCTCAAAATGTACCAAATCAAGCTCCAAACACCATCGATCAATCCAAGACTCTCTCTTTCTCACCGGAAGAGCTCCGATTTGAGCTTCGGAGCTCCGAGGCTGAGCCGATGAAACCCTAAAGAATCCTGGTTCCCAGCTCCGTTTTGTGGCGGAGGAAGGTAGTTGGCTGGGCGAACTGTAGCACCACCAGTGTAAAATATATGTAACCGAATTTAGAGCGCAAGGTACAAGTGTTATAAAGCGTAGGGGGGGTAGTGGTACAAGCACTTTAAAGCGGGGGCAGGAGCGTTAGGACTTTGGACATATTGCCAGGTTTTCTTTTTGTTTTTAGCGTCGAGGTTCGTAACGATCCGCAAGATTTGAATTTTATGGCCGTGGAGAAATTAATATATAATTTCCAGATTGCGAGTCGATATGCCCAATATGCCCCTGAGGGTTTTGGGGAATGGGGAGCTGGGGTGGTGGTGGCCTGGTTTTGAAATTTGAATGGGGTGATGGTTTGAACTGTCATTTCGGAGTGTCCTTCGTCTGAGGGGGCAGCGTCATCGGGCTGCGAGCTCTGTTCTTCGAGTAGCGAGATCCTGTCGACGACTCTGAAATTCCGGCGTGTCTTCAGATTTGCCCTTGGTGTTTGGTGGAATTGCAAGATTGTCCCTAACGGTTGGGTTGGTTTGTAATGCCTTTAAGGGCGAAGAGTGGGACCCGCCTAGGCCAGTTCAAAAATGAGGAAGGTGACGCATTTGGGGGGGGGTATACCCTAGAAGTTGGTGCTATTTGCATTTTTAACCGGGTAACAACTTTTTTCTTTCACAAAAGGACAAGGTAAACTCAACCAAGAAGAATATGTTCGAAGAGAATATTTACAAGAGCTGTAAAAAGTTAAGAAACGGCTTGTTTATAAAAAAGAATTCATCTAACACACAAATACACAATGAAAAATTCATCATCGTCCATCGTATATTACACTGCCCGTTAGGATCTAAATCACTCTTGATTTGAACAAGGTCAAAAAAAATTTCTATAACAAATTGCAAAGTTTCATTTAATGTCACAGTTTCACGGATTTGACTTTTAAGGAATAAATAATAATAACAAAATTGCATAACTTCACAATTCACAAATTGGTCATCATATTAATACAATCACACAATCACAATATTAATACTTATGAATATGCTCTGTTTCATTGAAAATCAAATCATTATTAAACTTAAAATAACCGGTCAACAGTTTGATGATTTGATCACCATTTTGTGTTGTATGGGCTAGGTAAACTCTTGGTACTATTCCTAGATTAGTATCGATAATTCATTTGGGCGTTTGGGTTCATCCTCTCAAAGTTTTGGATTGCAATTCTTACATAAAGGCCTTAGAAAAATCATATTAGCAAACTAGATTTTATTAAATAAGGTTAACCATTCTTTCATTAAAAATGTGGGTGGAATCTGGTGGTATGGTAACTAGACTTTGAAAGGAAGTTATTTGGTCACCGTATAATCATAGAGAATGTGATGCACAATTTTTATAAAATCATTGAGGGATTCAAATTTGCTCGCCACCTTTATTAGGCAGCAGCATTACTATCACATTAAAAGTTTGCTAAGTGTCCTTTAGAGTTAACCATAATTATCACCTCATGGGTTTTATCCCACTAATAATGGGGTGGTGATGTTTACCGCCTAATAAAGATGGTGAGCAAATTCAAATCCATCACGAAGTAACCAATTTAAATATGAATGACCTACTTGATCAACCAAACCTACTCTAATAGGTAGGATATTAAGACAAACCCTCTAAATAAAAATTTGTACTTTTTCCAACAATTATGGCTTCTCAAATAGTCTTTCATAGTGATTGAAAAACAGAAGGCTTTGAATTTCCAAAAAAAAAAATTTTTTGAGGAGGATCTTCTAATATTGTGATCTTGGTTTTCTTGCAAGAGTCAAGATTAATCACTCACTAATTTAACATAACTTTGAAAATTTAAGGCAAATGTTTTCAAAATGATATTGATCGAGAAGCGACGGTGCCTAATATATGCACTTAAATAAGTGTAATTGCAATTATGTTGATTATGATAGTTGCCTCTCACAATAATAGCAATATACCATCGGTTCTTTTTTGTCAAAAAGGACATCATAAATGTGGACTTTTTTGGTGCTTCTAAAAGTGTTCATAGCTTCATGCAATCTTAGTCATCTAGATTCCTAATGAGGAAAAGAAATCAAAACAATGTGGTTGCATGGTAGGTCCAATGTCCCCCCTAAAATAATAAAGATCGAAACACTACATAATATTTTTTTTTTTTAGTCCAATTATTTGTGACATACCGATATAACTTACAAATGAGTCTTTAGGGTTAGTCCAAGAAGTAAGAGGAGCGAAAAAATAAATTAAAATTATATTGTATTAGAGGTTCGATACCTACCAATATAAGAAGAAAAAAACTTACAAATAACCAAACCAAAGAATTTTATTTTTTTATTTGTATATAAAAAAATGAATAAATAAATTGAACTGTCCTTTCAAGAAATTTGAAACTCCAGGTCTACTATAAATCCTTAAGGGATGTAATGATGCACAGTGTCTCCCTTAGAATCTGATTCAATTGTTCTAGGGTAGTTGTGATTAAATGAGAAGAGTACTTGGTAGGTTAAAATATCAAAGGTGACTACAGAATAAATAGATGATCATTTACCATCACAATTACTATAGTTTGTTTGTTGAGTATATTAATTAATTCAATTCAATGGGGTATGAATATATTCCTCACATCGGATACCTTTAGCTTCCATTTCGAAACAACAGAGTCAGAACTTCAACTACCACCTCCTTTCGATCTGTAGCAGATATAATGATCAACTAACTCAGAAGATGACCTCCGAGAGAACGTACAGTTTTTCTTTTCTGGCTAGATATTGAGGTACGTTGGCCATTAATTTGTTCCCAAGCTAATCATGACAACCCAAAACCCTAGCTACCTAAGCTCTTGCATGAAAGCCAACCTCAAGATTTTGAATCTCAATTTTTGATGTGCTTAATTATATCATATATATAATATCACACACGTACTTAATAGGTTTGAGATCGATGCGTTGTAGTTCACTTGGTAAATACGTAGTTACGTACTATGACTAGTGAGATCACATTTAATTATTTTCTCACCAGACTTTCAAATTCTCAGGATCGGCCATGGCTATCATATTATACATATAGGAACTTTGCTACTTCTGATCCATGGCTCTCGCTAGTCTGCTGGCAGATTTATATATGATGCTAGAAATAACTTCAATATTAGATTACTCCTCATCCGGCCGGCCCAAGTTTTACACATATTGCAGCTCAGATTGTTTATGAGTTTGGGAAAGCTAGTACGTAGTAATATATCCTTCAAATCCTGTAAGTGCCACTTCAATCTTAATTTTGATGGATCAGTCAAGCACACTTTTGAAATCATTTTCTAAGTATGTGTATTGTTAGTGATGAAAAAGGAAACCCTCGATTGTTGAAGCTAGAAAGTTAAGTGTAACTAATTAACCCGTATGGGTGAAGAAATGGTGCAAATGAAAGATAGTCTTGTATACTAATGGGATGACGTCATTTGAAGGTTGTTTTTGATTGTGCGAGTGGAAGATTGGATTATCTTCTAGCTGGGCAGTTTTGAACATTACTAGTTAATACCAATTAAGCTTCTCTCAAATTTCATTTGCATTGAGTTCAGACGTATATCCTGAGAGAGGGTAGCTTTGTGGCCAACCATTAGCTAACTTATTCGTGTTCAAGATCCTAAGATCTGGTTATAGACGAGACTTTGTTTCGTAGTTTTTTTTAATTTTCTATTAATTTATATATATAATCTTTAATACGATGAGGTAATCCTAAGATCGGGTTATAGACGAGACTTTGTTTCGTAGTTTTTGCTATAATTTTCTATTAAAAAAGATTTGATAGTAATATAATGGATCCGTCCTTAGGGTTAGCCCAAATGGTAAGGGATGATTGAGAAATGAGTTAAGATAGGTTAGAAGTTCAATCTCCTCCAATGTAACAAAAAAAAGTAATGTAAGCTCAAGTGACATGGTGAGGATGGATTAGAATTAAACTATATTAGAGTTTCGATCCCCTCCAATTAATATAACAAAAAAAAATGATGGATTTCATATGGGATAGATATGAAACAAAGAAATGCATACAAATCAATATAGAGACAGTGGGCTGATCCATCATCTACCAAAAAAGGATCGGACCTCTTTTTTTCTGGTCTCTGAACCAAAGTGGGCTAAGCTACATGTGTTCCATCTCTGGGAATAGTTTCGAAAACCAATTCCTAGAGACAATAGGAATCAGGCATGCATATTTGTAGCAGACCTATATTTAATTTCTGTGCATATACCTTCCTCATGTTGCTACTTGCTAGCTAGGCTTGAAAGCTACGATCGAAATATGCGTCGAATTTGCTATAATTTTATTTTATTAATATTTGAAAATATTTAAAGTATATTCAAAATTATATTATAAGTATCGATATTTCAATATTTTCTTCAAGATTTTCATAATTACGGATTATTGATATTTATAACCTTACATAAAACTAAAAAATTCTACAATACTTGGGAGTTCAACTATTGGATCAAGTTTTCTATACCCAAAAACCCCCCTGCATTTCAAGCTCAACACCCCCCCCCAACCATTGGATCTAGGGAGTTTTGCTCCTTGGGAGCACTGTAGAACCGTCCCATAAAACTGGTGGTGGATCCAATGGTGACCAAATACTGTTGACATTTTTCTTGAATAAGTTGCAATGTGATATGTATACTTGATTACTTGTTTCTTCGTGTATATAAAGCCAATATTAAACCGACAGATATGACAGATTAACAAGATGCCCATTACCCATTACTACCCCATAACCATCACTAGTCGATCTTTTCTCAGCTAGCTCCAAGCTGACTATCTAAACCCACAAAAACAAGATATCTTTGTTTTTTGTCACACTAGATTCGTGACCAGCTAAGTTTTGCCCTCCAGGCCTCAAACATCAACATCAACATCCATCACCAAAACCTAAGCTAGATGAGCTTAATTGCTGTCTTTTTCTCTCTCTCTCTCTCTCTCTCTCTCTCTCTCTCTCTCTCTCTCTCTCTCTCTCTCTCTCTCTCTCTCTCATCCATTTACATATAATACATATAACTATATATAATTTATCTCTTTTTGGTGTGAAGACTGAGCACATTATTATATTTAGCCATGCTCCACATATTGTAGCTCATGACTTGAAGTTAATTGAGACAGTGAAGAGATATAGAGTTTTAAGTGTTAACGATGCTTAGTCGCGACGAACACGAAATAATAAGTAAATGAGAGACGATCAAAATAATTAATAATAAAGTTTTCAACGAATTAACTCACAAAGACTAAAACAAGAAAAATTAAGGGGAGTGAAATCCACACCCCCTAATTTGTAATCCACACCCCCACTATCATTTTTTAATATTATTTATCCCTCAATGTCGTGAAGTTCCCAATATACCCTTGGCTCTCTCTTTTAGAGACTTGACAGAAATGCAAAAAAATCTTTTCACATGTCTGTAAGGGATTTCAAACCTCTGACCTTCTCCTTGCAAACAAGCACCTCATCCACCCAGGTACACATTCCTCCCGTAAATACATATACACAACATAATAGTTATAAGTTAATAGTGGTGAACCAGACTCACTTATTCACTTCTTTAATTTATTTATTCAAATTTTTTTAATTTGAAATTTTGAATGAAATAAATTACTAAAAAAGTTGAATAATTTTTTTTTAATATCATATTTCGTTAATCATTTTAGGGGGTGGAGTGTAAATTTTATATCAATATTTGACAAAAAAAAGAAGAAGTAAATTTTATAATAATAGGTATAAAAATATATTTGAAATTTGAATATTCATTAAAAATATAAAAAATATATTTGAAATTTGAACATTCATTTAAAATAATCAACAAATAAATTTTGAAATTTTAAATGAATGTTAAAATTTCAAATTAAAAATTACAAAAAAAAATTGAATAATTTTTTTAAAATATCATATTTCGTTAATCATTTTAGGGGGTGGGGTGTAAATTTTATATCAATATTTGACAAAAAAACAAAAGAAGAAGTAAATTTTATAATAATAGGTATAAAAATATATTTGAAATTTGAATATTCATTAAAAAATATTAAAATATATTTTATAAAAATATAAAAAATATATATGTAATTTGAACATTCGTTTAAAATAATCAACAAATAAATTTTGAAATTTTAAATGAATGTTAAAATTTCAAATTAAAAAAATTACAAAAAAATTTGAATAAATAAATTAAAGAAGTGAATAAGTGAGTCTGGTTCACCACTATTAACTTATAACTATTATGTTGTGTATATATATTTATGGGAGGAACGTGTACCTGGGTGGATGAGGTGCTAGTTTGCGAGGAGAAGGTCAGAGGTTCGAAATCCCTTGCAGACATATAAAAAGATTTTTTTTGCATTTCTGTCAAGTCTCTAAAAGAGATAGCGAATGGTATATTGGGAACTTCACGACATTGAGAGATAAATAATATTAAAAAATAATAGTGGGGGTGTGGATTTCACTCCCCAAAATTAAAGGCGAACAAACTCATTGAATAATTTAAAAAAAAATTTGATCACCACATCACCGCTGCATGTTTTTCTTTCTTTTGCATCCTCTCTTCTTCTTTTTGTTAATATTTTATGAGAAGGAACTGTATGGGATCAAGAGCCAAAAGGTCACCTTGCGAAGTATTAGCATCAACTCGATCACCAATAATTTGCATGTGAGATTGTGTAAAGCTAGTTGGCAATTGCGTGCTCCAAAATACCACAACAATAAATATAAGATGTAATCAACCTTGAGCAGATAACCATTCCTTGAAACAAATTGGATTTCTTGCACACTTTGCCTACGTTGACTCCAAACGCCAATTTTACACTCAATTTTTTTTTCCGATCTTACAAAGATTAGTAGCTTAATTAGTATCTGAGCCACAAACCCCATCAACTGCATCTTGCTTAATTATCCCGCCATAAACCGAAAATATCCAATTAACATATAATTTAACTATTTAGCCACTAATTAACTAGTAGCTTCCCTGTCAAGTTATTACGAATTGAAACAATTTTTGGTCGAGTACTATTTAACCGAAAATCAAATTGGATGTTCTCTTATGTAAAAGGTAAAAAGTGTTGGTTTTATGAAGATTCGGACATGCCGACATGGTGTTACTTCTGCAATACTAAGATAAAATGATGTCAATTTGTACCCTTTCTCAGGAATGAAATGGTCCTAACTAAAAGTGGCTTTTATACTTGTTAATAAGAAAGACAACAAAAGCGAAAAGCTTGCAAAAGTGACCATTCATGGTATTACAGGATCGGAGATTTAAAGTTATAACACCGGCCTAGGGCATAATAGGATCAGAGGCAGCAAGGTTCATAATTCATTGATGGGTTCTGGCTTTGCAGAATGCAGACTCTGTGGTTGTGGTGGAGATTGGACGAGGAAAGGGACAAAAAATGCAAAGCTTGTTTTCTAGTGGTAAGCTGGGAATTGAAAGACTAAATTATGACTGAATTATTCTGAGCATCCTCAATTATTGGTCTACAGATTCCACCACTACAACCTTTTCCTGGTGATTACTAAGTCCTAACCACCTTGGGATTTCAAATGGAGGGAGAACCGTACAATGTTGTCAGATATAAACAAAGTTTCTGTTTCTCATTGTCAATCATAGTTATCATACACATGAATATGATTATTACGTTAGTGCGGCTGGATATTACCATAAAACCCTACATATAATTTGCCATAAACATAATAAATACATGAACGATGAACCCAACAAAGAACAACAAAAAGTGCAGAAAAAGTGAAATGGAGATTGATGCCTGTATCAGCAATGGGTCCGTGACCACAGTATCTTTAGATTCAGAGCAGTAGTATATCCCCAAGATTCCCATGTTAAGGCTACCTAGTAGAGCCGGTCAAAATTTGTATTAGAAATAATTTTTAAGGATGGATTTGATTGCCCTCGGGGTTAGTTTAAATGGTGTAAGAATGTAGATAATTAGATTAATTAAGAAGATGGAAGATGAAATTTGATTTCCGAAATTCAAAAATTAATGTAATTAGAGTTCGTACATAATAATTTTTATGTAGAACCGATCATATTATTTGACTGAATTTTTCGTTAATTTTTTTTAAAACATAAAAATGAATTGAATTATTGAATGAAAAATATATTCAATACGTTATATTAACCAATACGGATCATAATCGATTTATCAGAATTAACCATTAAATTCATATTCTACTATAGAACATTAGAACCAAAGCAAGCAAATGGATGAAATATTAGGAGAGCTAAGAAATCATTAACCCAAAAAGGCTATATCAGTAAACTCACCTTTCAATCCCACCAAAAAATCCCAACGATTGGATCCAAATCTTCGCCTCAAACAAAGGAACGGCGCTCGTAACAAAATTGAATCTCAAATTCTCAATACCCTCCAAACATTTCGCTACTCACACTGACTTGACCCGCCCTCACACACAAGCTTTGGCCTTTGCTTCCTTCATTTTCTTCGGCTTCTTCATCTTCATCGTACTCTCCGACGACCCGAAAACCCACTACGAGCCAGCCCGGATGTCTCCAAAATGACCCGAACCCGAGCCCGCCACTCCGAACGCGAGGAAGACCGCAGACCCAGCGGCGGAGGAGGCACCGCCATGAGAGTTATAGTCCCTCTACAAGGCGTGGTTCAAGGCAGGGGAGGTCTCGTTCTGGGCTCGGTCATACCCTGCGCTCTCTTCTATTTCCTGCAACTGTATCTGAAACGGCACCGTTCCAACTCGAACCCGCCTACTCCTCCGCCTTCCCCGGACTCGGACTCCGACCAGCCGTCCCGACAGTTGGTGGAAGTTCCCGTTCTGCCCCGGTCGCTGTCCCGGTCCCATCTCTCGCCGAGAAATCAGGGCGGACCGATTCACGTTTCGGGTCGGGCCAATTCGGTTTTGAAAGGTGGTGAGCCGCCGTACTACGTTGGGTTGAGGAAGGTCTCGGAGGATCCGTATGACGAGTTGGGTAATCCGGATGGGGTTATTCAGCTGGGTTTGGATGAAAACAAGGTGGGTCGAATTGGGTTCGCCTTGTATTGCTGCAAGTCTCGAGCTTTCTTTTGTTTTTTGAATTTTTGAAAAAAAAAATTATGTTAAATTTTGATGGGTGTAGTTAGCGTTGGACTTGGTTCGAGATTGGCTGGTGGAGAATGCAAAGGACGCAATACTGGGCGGTGAGGAGCTTGGTATTAGTGGGATTGCTTGTTACCAGCCTTTTGATGGCTTAATGGAGTTGAAACTGGTACTTCTTTTTCACTCTTACATCATTACTTGTGTGTTCATGAATATTCATTCGAAATGATCTGAAAAGCATGTTCCTTTTTTCTTTTTTGTTTAATATGGGAATCTGATTGGATTTTGAACTTTCTACTACTTTTGGAGCATATGTAATAGTTGCATACTGTGAGGGAATATATGTAGTGGTTGCATACTGTGAGGGAATCGAATTTTGTCTGTGTGTTTCTGTTTGAGCAAGACCTGAGTTTGGTGGAATTTGTACCTACCTTTCAAAATGCTATCCTGATTTGGATGGAATTAACAGAGTTTGGCCTATAATGGCAAAGTCTCTTCTGAATTTTTTATTACTGAAACCATTGAGCTTTTGGTCAAGATTTGTCCAATTTTTGTCCAATTTTAGATGGAATGCATTAATTTTGGGCTCTATCAAAATGGAAAAGTCTCTTTAATTTTGAACATCATAGGTTTTTTTGTGCACTGCTGCGCTCTCTAATTTTTCTAGACCACCTGCAGGCTGTGGCAGGATTCATGTCTAAAGCCGTTGGAAATTCAGTTTCCTTCAACCCCTCACAAATTGTATTGACCGCTGGTGCAACCCCTGCCATCGAGATACTAAGCTTCTGCCTTGCAGACAGTGGAAATGCATTTCTCGTTCCGGCGCCATATTACCCTGGGTAATAACCATTAACTGATCTCAACATTTCTGAAGAGTTTCCGTAGGTAGCTGACTCTAAGAAAAACTGACTTTTGAACTTGATATGTAGTTTGGACAGAGATGTAAAGTGGCGAACTGGAGTGGAGATAATACCTGTTCCATGCCGTAGTGCTGACAAATTCAATTTAAGTATAACTGCACTTGATCGTGCATTCAATCAGGCAAAGAAGCGTGGTGTAAAAGTTCGTGGGATTATAATTTCAAATCCTTCAAATCCTGGTGGCAGTTTACTTACTCGTGAATCACTTTATAACCTTTTGGACTTTGCCCGAGAGAAGAACATTCATATAATCTCAAATGAATTGTTTGCTGGATCGACATATGGAAGTGAAGAGTTTGTTAGCATGGCAGAAATCGTTGAATTGGAAGATCTAGACCAGAACAGAGTGCATATAGTATATGGCCTATCTAAAGATCTATCTCTTCCAGGTTTTAGGGTGGGCACCATCTACTCCTTTAACAAGAATGTTCTGACTGCTGCTAAAAGGTTGACTAGGTTCTCTTCCATCTCAGCCCCATCCCAACGGTTGCTTATATCTATGCTTTCGGACACCAAATTCATCCACAGGCTCATCGAGATTGACAGAGAAAGGCTCCGAGGAATGTACCTTAAATTTGTGACAGGGTTGAAGCAATTGGGCATTGAGTGCACAAAGAGCAATGGGGGTTTCTACTGTTGGGCTGACTTGAGTGGATTAATCCGCTCTTACAGCGAGAAAGGGGAGCTTGAGCTCTGGGATAGGTTGTTGAATGTAGCTAAGGTCAATGTAACTCCTGGATCTTCTTGTCATTGTATTGAACCCGGATGGTTCCGGTTTTGTTTTACGACGTTGACTGAAAAAGATATTCCTGTTGTTATGGAACGAATTCGGAAAATTTCCGAAATATGTAAATCACACAGTTGAAATGTTCATTCTACAGGTTGAGGTTGCATACAAATTTTTGAAGGAATAGCTATTGCTCTAGCTTCGTATACACCATTTTTGCAGTTAAAGTAGAACTTCACTATGAATTCGAGAACCCAGTGTAATCCAAATTCCAATTTACCAAGTCCAATCTGATAGCTATTAAAATTATAGAGCTACTTGTGCTAGCCAGCCTAGCCTGCCAGGACTTGTGCACGCGACAAGATCTGGAGGTTATTAGGTTATTCATTAGCTCATGGCCTTTAAATTTGCCCATTAGCTCATGGCTGCATTCAAGGATAAATTTGTAATAAGATATTCATTATTATATGGTATAAATAAAATAAATTATAAAAAAAAAAATTGACCCAAGAAGAAGAGCACCTGGTTAATTGATTCCTGCTGTAGTGATGTTCTCATGAATTAAGGGTCACCTGAAGATTTGACGTCTGTCAATAAGACAGTATAAAGGGATGTTTTTATTTGCAAGATTGAAAAATGTAAAAACAATTGATTTGGGTAAATCTCAAATGAATACAAAAGAATTCTATTCTATTTTCCTATATGTAAAAACCTTCCTACTCCCCCAAACTGATCCAAGTCCTCTTTCCAGCTAAACTATCTTTGTGACCTCTGCTCTAGTAAAAAATGCTTCATTGCTCTGAGGCTGAGTTAAGAACATAGTTGTTCAGTTTCATTTTGACTACTACGATGATTCCGACCCATTTCTGATGGACTCGAGAACCTGAACAACTTCAGCCATGCTTGGTCGTCTTGAAGGGAGCTCAGACGTACAAATCAACCCCAACTTCATAACCTGAATCAGTTCATTCTCTACAAAACCCCTTAAGCTTCTGTCAAAGCAATCTGAAGCAAAGCCACGCTCCAACAAACCCCTAACATATTCACACAAAACCACAACCTGATTTGCTGTTGGACTCTCTACTGGTTTCCTTCCTGTGACCAGCTCCAAAAGAATCACTCCAAAGCTATACACATCACATTTCTCACTTAGTCTCAGACTTTGAGCCAACTCTGGTGCAACATACCCTACGGCATTGTGGTATTTGGTCAAACCATGATTGTCCAAAATGGGAAGCAATTTACCCAACCCATAATCAGACAACTTCGCCTCATAGTTCTCATCTAAGAGTATGTTGGTGGATTTAATGTTGAGATGGAGAAGAGGAGGTCTACAGTCATGGTGAAGGTAGGCAAGAGCTTTCGCTGTTCCCAGAGCAATCTTAAATCTCCGAGACCAGTAGAGTTCACTATTTCCACTGCCAGTGCTTGTTCCGGGATAGTGAAGACCATGTAGATTGTCATACAAATTTCCATTTGGGACAAACTCCGAGAGCATCAACTGCATTGTTGAGGACCAGTAGTAACCTTGAAATGCTACTAAATTGGAATGTCGAAGGTTCCCCAGTCGTCCAATTTCTTGTTCAAATTCCTCTTGGTTTCTGATCCTTCCCAGAGTCTCCAGCTTCTTCACTGCAATTGAGATGCCACCTTCAAAAGTAGTTCTGTACACAGTACCAATTGATCCACCACCTATTATACATTCTTTGTCAAGCAAAGCTTTTGTGCCAGATTCCCAGTCTTCATACCTTGAGGGCAAACTTTTGCTGAAGAGAACCAACTTCCCAATTATGACATTTGAATCAGTTGAACCAAGTGGCGTGCTCTCAACAACCATTGTCACATCATCTATCTTCTTTCTGCGCGTTATGATGTTCATAATGAATACCAGACACACCCCGGTAAGAATCACTGCAGCAGCAACAATTGCAATGATGGCAGACAGACGAAGAGCCTTGGGTTTCTTTGGAGTAGAAGCCAAAGTACCATTACCATTTGCTGAACAAAGCTGGTCTAAAGGGGCACCACACAGATAAGGATTGTTAACAAATGCATATTTTCCGTAACCTTGGATTGTTGTTGGAATAGTGCCCGATAGATCATTGGAGGAGAGATTAAAATAGATCAACTTAGATAGATTCCCAAGAGAAGAAGGAATCAGCCCAGAAAGATAATTTTGAGACAGATCCAGATATTGTAATCTTGACAGGTTTCCAATGTCTGGCGGGATGCTTCCATTGAGCTGGTTCTTATGTAGGTCAAGGATTTGAAGGTAACTCATGTTGTAAAGCTTTTGTGGAATTTCTCCTTCTAATGCATTACCAGAGACATCCCTGCAGCAACAATAAAGACGAGATAATTTTAGCTTAGACTCAAAGAAATCTGGATATAAATTTAAACAATCATGTTCTAGTATTTGGACTCACAGCTCTCGAAGAAACATGCAATTGCTTATATCATTGGGTATTTCACCACCAAGGTTGAGATTGTGCAAATCCAAAACCTGAAGCAGCTGAATGCTTGTCAACGTCTTTGGAATCGTCCCACTTAGTGAATTATTACATAACTGAATCACCAAAAGCCTATCGAGATTTCCAAGCACCTCTGGGATACTTCCACTCAGCCTGTTGAACCCCAACTCCAAAACTTTGAGACTTCTACAGTTTGCAATGCTTAAAGGAACCTCTCCATCCAAATCATTCCACGAAGCATCAAAATACTCCATTGTCTCGCTACAAGTTGTAATATCAGGAATCTCCCCACTAAACTCATTATGAGATACATTGAAATATGTAAGATTGCTCAATCCAAGAATCCCAAATGGCGCTGCACCAGTAAACAAATTGCTACCAAGATCCAGTAGTTTCAAGCCCTGGCAAGCCGAAAGCTGCTGCACAACACTCCCAGATAATGCATTGCTTCTCACTGACACATAATCTAACCTTGGAATATCACAAATTCGCAAAGGAATGCCACCGCTGAGATTGTTGGAAGAGAAATCAAATCCTTCAAGATTCAAGCAATTAGGCAATGATTCCGGAATTGAACCCAGAAGACTGTTATGTGACAAAGAAATGAACTTGGTTTTGTTACAGTACTTAAACAAAGCTGATGGCATCTCCCCAGTAAAACCATTCCTCGACAAATCCAGAAGCCTAATGTTAAGCAAATCGCCTATAAACTCAGGGATAGGCCCAGATAATGCATTCGAGCTAACATTGATCTTCCACAATGTTTGAATATAAGCATATTCTTGTGGTATATTTCCCACAAACCTGTTCCCAAACAATGTCAAAACCCTCAAAGATTTCAACCCTGACAAAGCTGGAGACAACACTCCACCTATGCTAGTGTTCCACAAAACTATCTTTTCTACAAACCCATCAGAGTTACAGAACACACCAAAAAAATCTTGGCAAGGATTTCCACTAAGAACCCATGAGCCTAAGCTATTCTTCGGATCATTAGTTATATTTCCTTTGAATTGAAGCAGAATCTCTTTCTCAGTTACTGATTGAACAGCAATGATTCCAAAATAGAAACAGAGAAAGCACAAAAGAGCATGAGGAAGATGAAAAGTATGAAGCTTTCTCATGCTAAACACAGTTAATGCGTGGTTAAAGGGGTCTACCCGTTTGGCATTATGCTAATTGGATCTGATTGAGATAAGATCCGAGTTCTCCAGCTACTCTGCTTCCATTGATGCCCTTACTTTCGAGTATGAGAAAATCCCCATCAGGATCATGACCAAATAGCAGCATTTTCATTTCTGGGTCTCACTGGAATTGAAGAAATCTCAGAGAATTAGACCACATTTGCACCAATTCTGGGTTTTGCTTCTGGGTTCGTCAGGAATTAATCAGGAACAGTTAAAGATCCAAGCTTTATGAAATTTTGTCTTTCTGGGTTGAACCCAAGTACCAAAATTTGAGCTTTCAGATTGAAACAAAGCAAGGGAGAGAGAATACAGAAGTAGTGGAAGGCAAGGAGGTATGGGCTTAAATGAAAGGAAGACAAAAATGGAGGACAGGAAATAGTAACCCCTCTCTCTGGCCTCGCCTGGCTTGGCTTGGCTGTAAAGGAAGCAGGTGAGAGAGAGAGAGAGTAGTGAGAGCCAAAATTAATGTAACTGCTTATAATATAGAGTCAGAAAACTGCTTAGTTTTGCCTCCACTAAGCTGAAGTGTGATGCTAAAACCACGTGCATGCTATTTCTCTCACTGTCTCTAATCTCTATGTAAAAACACAATGATAATGGTAATGGTGAATTAGCAGAGAGGGAGAGAGAAAGAAAGAACCATATATGATGTTGGGTCTGTGTCTCTCTTTCGCAGCATTCATTCTTCCCCACCAACCATGCCACCACTTCCCATCAGCACCATAATTACTGGACCAAGAAAATTAAATAATGGGGAAAGAAGAAACAAGGAGAAGGAGAAGAAGAAGAGGTCTTTTCAATTTGTCTGTACTCTTTCGGTCTCTCTCTCTTTTTGCATTGAACCGTTTCGATTAAGACTTTGACTGGACAAAATATGATTAGTTATCCTGGATTTTCTTTTCTTTTCCTTCTTTTACTTTTGAGTTCTTTTTGGCAAATATTTTGGGATTAGCATTTTAGATTTTGAAATGTTAAAATCCTATTGACGGGGCTGTAGTTAAATATGAGGCATGTAGCTAATATCTTCATTTTAGATCATGAGTTCGTTTTGTATGGTCAAATTGTCAAAAAACGGTACTCTAATAGTCTAATCAATTCAGGAGAATCATGTTTAATTGTGGAAGACATAATTGTAGATAAATTTAACTCTTCTGACAGTTATTTATTTCGAATTTTTTTTTTTCAAACCAAAAATGTAATGTAGTTATTTATGCTACAAGTCTATAACTCATTTTAGAGTGCAGGTAAAATGTATCTTTTTACATTTAGAAACACACTTAATAGACATATAATTTGTGTTACTAATAATTTATCCGATCAAGATTTTTGCTGTTTGGTTTTAGAATTTAAACTTTAGCACAATAATCACCCCAAAAACAACTTCAGAAAATGATCTGAACTCAAGTATCATTAATTTTTAGCAGATACTCTCACTCTAATAATTCAACAAACTCGAATTAAAAAAGAAAATAAAAGAGGAATAGAAAGTCGTCCTTAACGTTGCAATTGCATGCTATTTCCAGCTAGTAATGACAATCATCTGCATTAACTCAAGGGTCCAGTAGCAGCTCACCCGTCTCAGATCATGACACGTGGACCACTGTGTCACCTATCATTTTATCTTTTTCTTAGTTGGAGTCCATATTTGTCTTTTGCATTTGACTAATAATGTGGAGGAAGAATCTTCTCAGCAAACTGTGCAACCTCAAGAAATTTTGCTCCAAAAAGAAAATTAAAGAAAAAAAATTAATACACCAAAATACTGATTGCAACAGTAGGTCCCAAATACACCCATAAATTTTGATTCTTTTAATTTCAATATATATTTTTTTTTTCAAAAAATAAAAATAAAGGAAGCAAAGAATTGTGGTTGCAGTGTTGCATCACACAATATTGAATATTTGGTTCTTTAATTAGTTTGGTAGTTGTGAAATGTAAAATGTGGAGTTCATTCTTCACCTTCTGTTTTCACTCTGCACAATCTCTGTGTTCACTCTTCACAATCTCTTTTCTTAATTCTGAAATCAAATATTATTTTAAAGATAATATTAATTTGAGGGTAGTTTTGTTTCTTCTGGTTTTGTTTTGGTAGTAACAAGTCGTACGATCTAAACAAAGGGTATTCCCTAAACAAAGCTTGCTTCAAATCAAGGTTCATAGATTTTGACAAAGTCCTACCAACTAGCAACTAAAATAAGTTCTGATTACAATGTTTCTGTTCATGCAAAAAAACAAAAAAGAAATTTCAGTTAAAACCAAAATATATATATGGTGATGATCTCATGAATCATGATACTAATAACTCATCAATTTATTTCGGCTTCAAGTTGCAAAATCAAACTACGGCGCATAATTCTGTATTGGGTTTCTGAATTCTTAAATATAATTCGGAGTTGTTTTTAGAAAAAAAAACATGCATGATTGATTGGTTGTGTATCCCGGCCTTCAAGATGAGAAGAACTATTATATATTGACTGCGCTATTGTAATCATAAACACTTGAAATCAAGACGAGAAGCCTGCACTACATTATGGTCTGGACATCTTTGTGTTTCTTAGATGTTTTCTTACATAATGTTAATGCATTATTATCATACAACTCACACATTTAAAGAATCTCATACCCTTTTTTCAAGATAGTTTCAGACTTTTGGCAATGCCATACATATGCTCTTGTTTTGTTCATCAATCCTTAAAGGTTTGCATAGATTGTTGTTAAAAATAAATAAAAACAAAAAAAAAACCATGAATATTATTTATGGACCAAGAATCGGAATCTGTAAACCAGCATTAGTTGTCAGAATATGTTCAAAGTTTATTCTAATGATAAATTAAGTGTTGATTAATCGATTTTTTGTCAACAAAACATGATTAGCCCAAAAAGATAACACCTGCCAAAAATAAAGTTTCCTATATCATCTGTTAAAGAAAATAGTATATAATATCAATTTTTGAAACCAAAAGTATCGATTATGATTTATGAAATTACATGGCCACATGAAAAGGAAGAAACCAAAGAGAGACGAAATAAAAAATTGGTAGTGAAGAGCAAGCATAATGTTGTTTTTAATTTATTTTGTTCGATTGTATTCCGTGGAGGAAAATTATTAGCATTCCTCGGCAAGAAGAATGCTAAAAGATCAATGATCCGATCATCAAGAGATTAATAGAGGAACAGATGAATTATTGGAGAGAATGGAAGCTCAAACCTTATTTACTGAAGAGAACTACCAGATGTCAACTTTGCAGTTTCTAGAGCATCATTAATTTACTGATTTACTCAAAGCCATCAACCATCTGCATTGTAATTTGTAAGCTGGAAATTCCGAGACTGATACATCACTCTGTGTTTTGTTTAAAACAGTTCTCGACACTCTAACCCAAAAAAAGAACAAGAGAAAGAGAAAAAAAACTCAGAAATTACAGTATTAGGACCACAAGTAAGGACAGGTGCAGAGGGCAGGTGCAGACATGCATTCATCAAATGGAGAGATCATAGCTTACAAGAATCTGCATTTTAGAATAAACATCTACAGTTGTTATATTAATTAAAGAGTCATTTTTATATACAATCAAGAATTTTGCCAGAATCCAATTCCATCCTTGAGAGTCATTTCAATCATATACAATAGACAATTAATAGGGCGGGCTAGAAAGAAGGAAAGCAAATCAACACTTGATTTTTAAGGGAAAATGCTAGTGGCAATCATGTTGAATGGATATGTCATGGCTTCTTCTCCTCTGTTTCGTCCGCACTGTTTATGTGGCATCAATATACAATACATTGACGACATCAAACAGATGAAGTCGTTTAATAAAAGAAACTTCATCCAAAGTGCATGGTGTCACTTGTGCGGCAGAGAGTCTTACTGCAACCAAAACTAGAACCAGAAGCTTATTGCAACAGTGGCTCATCTTCCTTGTGTAATTCATTGAGCTGCTTCTTTGCATACACTGTGAAGAAAATTGTGGTAGCCACAGCTAAAGAGAAGCCAACAACAGTGAAGATTATCTGTGGGGCTGAAAGACCGTGGTGCTCATGCGAAGCATCTGCCAATGTCCGTATCAAGATACCGCTGCAATCAGAATGAGAGGAATTTCCAAGTGAACAACATGTCGGTGATGAATAAGAACTTAAAACATTACAGATGCTTTCTGTTCCGTACTTGCAAAATAAAATCTAAAATGAAAATGGGAAAGAATCATTGACCACCAAATATTTTCTGTATTCTTACCAGCTAGATCCACAGAAACCAGATTTGATAAATGAAGTAAACACAAAGCTACTGGTTAAGGCAACTAAGCTTAAAAACATTGTGAAAAGACATTAGAGATGAGGACTTGGCAATTGGGTGGAATGAGGTCCTCACAACGTGGTATAGATGATTAGAGATGTTCTGGGGGCAGTATTCCCAATAACCTAATACTTACGGTCTTGTGGTATAAACTCATGCCAAGTGACAAACAATGCAGGGAACTTCTAAAGCAGGGCCAGGCCAGCAACTGCGACTTCCAACCATCCAAGCAAACTAACAGCATATTGCTTAGTTTCCTAAAAATTCCACACTTATTTATAATCCAATGCAACGTATTCATTATCTTTCTTAAAGAAGGAAAATACATCTAGTATTTAGATCTAGAAACAGATTTGACACACTTCCAAATCAACTTTGACAGAGATG
Source organism: Rubus idaeus (assembly GCA_030142095.1). Classification (NCBI taxonomy): domain Eukaryota; kingdom Viridiplantae; phylum Streptophyta; class Magnoliopsida; order Rosales; family Rosaceae; genus Rubus; species Rubus idaeus. The sequence goes on from CM057969.1 coordinate 8,021,203, forward strand.
CAGATATATACATATCTTCCCAGACACTACTACAGTCTACTGTACGGGCGTTCAGTAAACAAAGATTAAGCACAATCCAATGTACAAGAAGTTCTCAGTTTTAAAAAAAACTCCTAGTTTCCTAAACTGTTCACATGAATTTTCAAACGTAGAAGATATAAGCATAAGCCAAGTTCCAAAGTACAAATAAATATAACCCTACATACTTGTTGGCAATATAAGAAATCGTGCATATATATGTCACCATGCAGTGTTCAATGTTAGAGTCCTAAAAAAATATAAAGAGACATTTTAATGTATAATTTAGATTTTACGTACGTGTAAATGGCAACAAATGTTTCTGGAACCATTCCCGCCAAGGACCCCAAGAGGTAAGGACCATACTTGACATTCGTTGCCACAGCACAGTAATTATATATAATATAAGGGAATGGGGAAATTCTGATTAATGTTACAGCTCGAAACTGGTGGAACCAGTTTCCTTCGCCAGCTGATCTTAGAATGGAAGCTCTCTTTGGATATTTTTCTAACCATCCCTGCATAAGAGTCAAGAAATGTTAGATTATAGGAAGCACACACAGAACTCAAACATAGACAAAGTATGTTCAACAAACTTACGCACTTGAATTTTATGGTAGAAGAGATAGCTAATGAAATATGGAAGCGATACACCAATAGCTGCTGCTGATATAATGAGAAGAAATCCATAGCCATAACCAAAAGTCATTCCAGCCACCCACATAGAAGGTGAAGATGGTAAGAGTATGGTGGGAAACAATGCCACAGAAGCAAAGACCAGAACAGCAAGCACTGGAGTACTGAATGTATGGGTCTCCCAGTTTAACATTGGAATAATCTCCTGTAAATGATTTCATCATTAGTTAGCATGATAAAAGACTATCTGTTTCTCCTTATATAAATGGAAGCATATCCCAACCTATCCGAGAAAGCTAGTTAGGATAAGAACACACAGCAATCAGGACACCATTTAGAATAAGACCTACTTCTTCTGTATTCTTAAACTCCTATATTTCTCCATCAAATCAACAATTGTTTTTGGCTATACTCTGCAATCATTTAATGGTATTACATAATTACCTAGAACCTAGAGTAATATGTTCCAAACTCGACTGAAATCATTAAAATACAGAACATAAACAAGGTAAAACTCAAACGGGGAAGCAGAACTTTGTCATAAAATCGGCTTCGAAACCTATACAAATGCCACATAATAACTGCAGCCTTCAACATTTCCAAAAGTTTCCACAAAACGCAAGCTCTCAATATAATCTCAACACTACTTGATTACCCATCTCCTCAAACTAATGCCACTCGAATTAACAATGCCTAATATGCAAGAGACTCTATTACGGGCATTCTACACTGTACAAAACCTCAACTACAACAAAGATGCTAACAGTTATTTAACTCCATACTAGTCAACACCGGCAGGCTGATTACAAATACAACCATAAAAGCATGCATTCCGATATAAAACTCAACAGTCCTTTGACAGAAAAAGAAATCAAAGAAGAAAGCAATCGACATTAGTTCTGAACAAAACCCAAAACCAAAAAGAGGAAAAATTCACCTTATCCATCAGAAAAGGTCCGACCCATTTGATAAAAACCCCAGCCAACAACCCCAAGCACATGAACAACAATACCAACCTAACCCAATACCACAAACACCCAATTCTTTTGGGCGAAGACGACTCCATCGCCCCCACAAACACCTCCGCCGGTTCGCAATCGCCAGGGCACTGCCTCAACTTCACATACCCCCCTTTCCCCATGTCATCTTCACCCCCAATTCCGATAATCAGCTCCGGCACCACCTCTCCCCGATCAACATTCTCTTCATAGGTCATCGAAAAACCCTTTCCCTTTCGAATTCGGTCCCCTACGGTGACGATTGCGACAGATTTGGGACGGAATTGGGAACCCTAAGAGAGAGAGAGTGTCGCAAATGTGAGGGTTTGGTAAATTATCAGAGAGTCCGAGAGGCCATGAAGACTGGTAGATGCGCAGAGGCGATCAACGTACAATGAGAGCAAACACGCAAAAACAAACGAGGCCAACTCACAGCCGAAAACAACAGTTGAGACGGGATTTAATAATCGATATTTTGACGCCGCTGAAACGGCGGCGTTTCCAGCGAGGGGGACACGTGGCGTGAGCGGCACGAATAAAGTAACAGGTGGAGTAACGGATATGACATAAGCTTAGGGCGGGGTCCGTTATCGGGCTGTCGTTTCTTCACCGTCACGGCGTGTATGTGGGGCATGGGGAATCCTTGTCATAGAGTAATAGTGATTAAACTGAATCACTGAGTCGACTCGCTTTATCTGGGTGCTTGGGATTTTACTAGATTTTATATTAATGCCCATTTAAAAGTTATTTCACTATTTTAATTTTTAAACGTTTGAGAGAATTGAGAAATAGGTTAGAAAATAGTCAAAAACAGAAAATATTTATAAAAAAATAAAAATCAGAATCAAAATCCAATCATGTTTATACTGTACATTTTTCGTATAAAACAAAGTTATTCTAAAGTGTTTTTTATTGATTTTTTTCATTTTTTTTTCACTTAAATGTTCAAACTAAAGTTTTATCTTTTTTTGTTTGATTATATAACGACTTAAGGATGAAAAATTGTGATGTGATCAAATGGATTTGCTTAGTCTATAAGTCTTTGAAGGAAAAGAAAACGAAAAAAATAGACTTTGAAGGTACATAGATACATATAGTTATCTTGTGACTTGTAATCCACAAATAATGAAAGGTTTTCTTGTTTTTTTTTGTTTTTTTGTTTTGCTAAGAAAGGGTTCTCTTGTTTAGACAAGAAGAAAAAGAAAAAGGTATTGATGAAGTAATCTGGGCATCACAACCAAAACTAATTGGCAATGGTTGGAGAGATCTAAATCCTTATAAACACATTTACAAGGTCCATTTTCTCTAATGTGTGACAACACTCCACATTCTCATGTATTAAGTGAAACAAGAAAACTCTCATCCTATGTTATGCAAACAAGTCATGTATAGTTTTTCAGTATCTCGTGAAATGATGGAAGGAAACTCCATTGTTCTTATTTTCCTTGCTATGTAGAGTTGTAGATTGACATTCCAGACAAAATACATATCGATGATCAGTTTTTTTTAGTGTAATCAGATGCGTTTCAAAATTCAATTTCATCATCTTAATTAGTCATATGAAACTTTGATACTTGCATTAATGAAAATCTCGGATTTTAGAAAATGCTAAAAAAGATTGAACATGCAACATTATTAAACACAAATTAGCAAGTAACTTAGAGCTATTACATCCATTAAGACATTCATACATTTCTCGTTCAAATCGACATTCCCAACAAAAGAAACAATAATATATATGGTATATACATAATATTTTTACCTTTCTGAAACTGATCCATACGTAATAGTCAATCTAATTAACTGTATTAGTGATAAATTGATAATATATCAATTTTATGTTAATTCGTGCAATACTTATGCAACATCTACATATTGTCTATACACATTTTTGTTAATTTGAAATTAATGCTTTAATTAATTCCAATATATTGTAACCCCTTTCAATTTCGAACTTCATCATTCGATCTCGATATAACATGGAGCTAAATCAGCTAATTAAATGGATATGAAGACTAGTACTCATAATTCATTTGTAGTTTATGATTGGAATTCGATCAAAAATATGTAAGTTACTGGAATCCTCGAATAAATTAGTAATCTCTAATGTATTGCATTAATTGGAGAAGTTTACTGGAATCCTCATATATTATAGAGAAATTTGGGAAAATGCCCCTTTTTTGGGGTATGTAATGATTTTTGCCCCTATTTTTGAAAACTAATGAAAACTACCCCTTTTTTCTATAAAAATACATATATACCCTTACTTCATCTATTATTATTTTTTTTTTCTTCTTCCCTCTCCTCCCTTCCGGCCAGTTTTTTCTTGTTCTTCTTTTTTTCCTTTTTTCTTCTTCTTTTTCCCTCTCCTCCCCTTTCTGCCAATTTTTTTCCTTTCTTCTTATTCTTCTTCCCTCTCCTCCCCTTCCGCCAGTTTTTTCTTCTCCCTAAACCATCTCTTCTCCCTCTCTCTCCCGAGACCCTTTCTTCTTCTTCCCTTCCTCTTTCTTTTCTTTTCTTTCTTTTTCTCTCTCGCACCATTTCTCTTCTCTCTACACCCACTGCCATAATCACCATCTCTTCTCCCTCTCCGGTTTCCCTCTTCCCGCTTGTCTTCTTTTCAGTCCTCCTTTTCTTTCTACACCCACCTCTCGTCTCCTCTCTACACCCAATCACCGCCGCAAGCTCGCTTGCCTCTTCACCGACACTACCGGTTGCATCACTGCTCGCCCAGACCTCCGTGTAACAAGAATCACCGACGACGCAGACCGACGACCCGGCCTCAAGCATCTCTGCCACGCTGCCTCCGCCGTTATCTCTACCACCGTGCCCACCATTAGCTCTCGGCGTTTCTGGTTCTCGGTCGGCAAACCCAGCAGCTGCCGCAGACACCCAATCAATCCACGAGCTCATCTGCGCCGCCAAACCCGCGCCGCCGGTCCTCTGTTGAGCTCGTGCTCAATCAGTTCTCTCCACCGTCCCTCTTAGCCCAGATCACCGCTCACTGCCCGTGCTCCTTTCATCCATTCCTTCTCTCACCGCCGACAACACCGACGATCCAAGATCGATCTTCCATCGCCGCCGCATATCATCGATCCTCCACCGGTCATCATCGTCGATTCCACCAGTCGGCGTCGACCCAGCTCCCTCTCTCTGCTATTCGGTGAGGAGAGGGAAAAAGAAGAAGAATAAAGGGGAAAAAGCTGGCCGGAAGGGGAGGGGAGAGGGAAGAAGAAGGAAAAAAAAAATAGATGAAGTAAGTAAGGGTATATATGTATTTTTATAGGAAAAATGGGTAGTTTTCATTAGTTTTAAAAAACAGGGGCAAAAACCATTACATACCCCAAAAAAGGGGCATTTTCCCAAATTTCTCTATATTATATATGTACGTATAGTAGAAAATATGAATGTACAATGAATGTAATTTCAATCATAAAGATACATGAAAAATTTAAACGTTGTTAAGATAAAATATAATTCATATATTTAAGTCGGTAATAGAAACTGTATGGTACTATGGAAGGCCATCCACGTACCTAGACCCTAGCTAGGCTGAATCCATAAAGTTAGACAGAGAGGGTTAATTTGATCCATGGAAGAATTTCAGTACTACGTATACTCTTTTCTATTACAATTAAGAAATTGAATAGAAGTGCAACTAAAAAAAATGTCCTTAATTTTGATCTTTGGCTACTCTGAAGTGCACGTACAGTGTGTAAAATCATCGGAAGTGTATCAAATTAATTTCAATCGCTTATATAATTCATAAATTCAATGGTTCCAATAGTTATGGAAGCAATAAACTAACTTCGTTTTAGGTTTTCTGTCTCACGTTTCTTCTCTCGTTTGGCAACTTGAACTTGCAGAGAGGACACGTATGACCCCAGCGGTTTAACCATTCTATAATGCAGCCTCCATGAAACACATGGGAGCTCGAGCATGGCATACGAGTGACTTGACAACCAGTCGACATCTCCTCCATGCAAATCACACATATTGAACTCAAACAAGCATCTCCATCCCCCAACACAAACTTCTCCAATGCCTCCACCGACGCCCTGCTTGCCGGCCTCGGCCTGGTCACTGCTTGATCAAATGACTCCCGCATAGCCTCCAGTTCCAACAACATTGCATTACCCATTGTCCTTTCTCGAGAAATATTATTGGCACGCATTTCGTCTTCAATTCTTCTAAGTTGTTCATCATAAGCTCTCCGTACCCTACGAGCCTCCTGATGATCTTGCACACGGTCCATCTCCCTTCGCAGTGTAGCAGTGAGATTCATAAAATTATCAGTTAACTCCCTGGCTTTACGGGCCCGAATCTTTGCTTCATATTCTTCATGTGGTAATGTATATTGCTTATCAACTGTGACAAGTAAGCCCACCTTCTTGCGTCCTGAGACAACCATGCCGTTAATGACTTCAAGTATTTGGCTTATCATATCGTCGACGTTGGTCAATTGCTTTATTGTTTTAAAACGATGTTTCCAGATTAGCCTATCTAATTCGAAGGGGAAGTTTATGCGAGATATCATCCCGGAGATTATGTCCCGCGATTGAGGTGACCTATAATCATCATTGGTTGGTGCGAATGACCTAAATTCGTCATGATAAGGGTGGCTTGATATTTCGTCAGATATCGGAATCTTGTTGTCAGGATTCTCCGACTTGTAGCTTCTGATGACGTTCCAAACAATTGAGACAAGAGGAGTCGAAAGCGATTGGTCATCGGGGAGATTTCTACTAATGGCCATCACATTTATGCTATAGTTATCATCATTGTTGAAGGAGGTCGGCATCTTTTAAGTTTGGTGTAGTTAATTGTTGTGCCTCTTGGTTTGATTATGAAATAGGTGTTGTTGCTCTTTAGTTTCTACCTAGCTTTGTTTTTATAGTCATGCATGCCATCCGTGAACTAACAGGACTAAGGATTAATTAATTTCCTTTTCGTTTATGCAAAGGAGTGTGTGATCAATTCCTTTTGTCTAGCTCTTTGATACGGGAATCGAAACCCTTTTCCTTGTCCGCGTGGTTTTAAAGAAACTAATTATCCTAGAGTTTTGGCCAAGTAATTAGAAACTACTTGCGTAAAAAGACACTAACCGTAGCTAGAGGGCTAGAGTCCTAAACCATGTAGGATTAGGGCTTTGATCATCATTTCCTGTAGCTATAATTAACAAGAAATTAGCTAGACGCAGCAGACCTAAATTTTCACCGTACAACACATCTTTCATTTTCTCTCTCGGACAAAGAGACGATCAATCTCAGTTAATTTCCAGGATGCAGACCTTTGATCCCATCAACCCTCCTAATCACTATGACATAATGGTGACAGCAGAGGACAGAGGTTCCCCGGATAATCAATCACTTGAGATTCCTGAGCTCTCAATCGCTTGGAATTTCATCAAATCTTACCATTCACCTTATCGCCAGCCGATCACAGACTACAATCTTACAACGAAGGAAGTCGTGAACCGCAAGTCATTCGCATCAGATTTCGGTATGGATGTAATTCAAACCCCCTTCCTCTCCCTAATAGAAGAAAATAGGCTACGCTGGAAGCGTTTCGGTCAAGAAGAGACCTTGCTAGGCATTGATGACATGAAGATAAAGATACTGGGTGTGGTAAACGGCATGGTTCATGAAGCGAATTCGGTCTCCGGGCGCAAGAAACTGGACATACTCGTCAAAGTTCATAAGCGATATTCATTGACGCATGAGCAATATGAAGCAATGGATTGGGCCAAGGGTTCGAGGGACTACAGTCCTAATATGGCTACGCTTTCTGCTTATATGCAACAGATGGTGGATCTTGGAATTACTGGTGAGGCACTGTGGGATCTTCGCCGGTGTATAGGGCGATTGGTAGATTGGGAAATACTTGGGCCAGAACAGCAGCAGGGGGAGGCTATTAGGGAGTCATTAGGGTTCAAGCCAAAGCCTGCAAGCAAATCATCAGTGGTGGCATTGGGGAAGTTGGTATTTCATGGACGAGGTGGTTCGAGTTCCATATGTGTGGTTTGCATGGAAGAAATGGTGACTGGGTGTGAAGTCACTCCCATGCCATGCTCTCATCTCTTCCATGGAGATTGCATTGCCGGATGGTTAAGCCGCTCGAGCCATACGTGCCCTGTGTGTAGGTTCGAGTTGCCAACCGAGGATTGAGTGATCGATTTAGCTCTGATGAATGTATAATGTATTGACTAGCTTATTTATTTTCTAGAATTAATTTGTAGCACTCAAAATCGGAAACTTGATTTTGTTTCCGATTTTAACGAGGTGCATATATTGAAAGTTTGAAACAAACAAAACAAAAAAGGTGGCGTCTGTTTTTTCTTTTTGTATAATTGATTTTTTCATTTGAAATTTCAACACGTCAAATTCATTTTTTATGGTCTTCGTTTTTTCCAATTAATCAACAATGAGATTGTTACGAATAATTACAAAGGCAATTGACCAAATTAAAGGTAAAAGAAAAATGTGAAGCTCGGTGAAAATATATCAGTTCAATCATGAACATATGTTATGGTCAAATTTTTTTTTTTTCTATGGATAAACTACAATTACAAGGAAAAATTACATAACCAAATACTATAAGAGAGAAAGTATGACCGGAAGCTGCTAATTTATTGGCCACCACATTGGCTTTATATGAGAGAACCTGAATTTCTGTGTAATTTTTTTAAAAAAAATTAAGTCCATTTTTGGATTTTAATTTAAGAAATTTAAATTTCATTTATAACTTTTCGCAGTTTTTTCTTTTGGTCATAACCGATCCATGTCAAACCAAATTCAGATATGGACCCCGACCCGTTAGTAATTGACCTCCATACAATAGTACAATACGTCCCCCTCAAATTCTCAGCAATTTCAACACCAAGTAGAGCTAGTTCAATTGCGTTGTTTGACTTCACTCTCCACTCTCTGCACAAAAATGGCATTGCGTGCTCATCATCCTACTTCTACTAACCACCACTTGCAGATTCGCCGTCTGAACCTCTCCGGCTTCTCACCGCGAAATGATCGCCTCCCAAATCCGCCGCCGCCGAATCTCTCCTTCAACATCCCACTCTCGCCGTCTCTACGCTTCTCTCTTCGTTCTCCGTCAATCTCCCCGCGTTAGTTTCTTCGATTTCTCTCTGGAAATGCTGTATTTCATTATTTTATAGCTTACTTTTTGTTTCGGCATTTTTGTTCATATGAATGAATTATTGAATTGACCATGTTTGCTTTGTGCAGTCTGCAGATGCGCATCAGATAAGTCTGCAGACTCTTTCGATTCGGATTTGGATCAAAACTATGCATCTGAACCACCTCAGGTGCTCTCTGTTGTTTTTCTAATGTTATCTGTTCCTCAATTGTTCTTATTATATTATGTTAGAAGCAGTACACAGCTATCCAATAATATGATGGGGTTATATTAGAAACAGAGAAACTAAGTAACTACTGTAGGCATGTAAATAAAACTAGATTAGTTGGAATTCAGCTAAAGCAAGTAGATTACTTGGATAAGAAAAATGGAGTAAACCAGTTAGGCAATTTTAACTTATTAATGAAGCTTTTTAAAGAAATGGAGATGTAATTTGGCATTTTTTTTGTTTGACTGCTGTCCAAAAAAGAAGATATTTCCGATTTGTCTGTTCTTATGTAATTACTCTTATTTGACTCTTATTTTGTAACTACTCTTATTTAACTGTTAACATAGATAGTTCTCACGTGCTTAAGTGAAAATTATTATTAGGGAAGTATAAGGATGTATGTTACAGAACACAACTCCCTGAATACTCTTTTTTTTGGACTACATAAGTTAATCCAGAGATCATTTCGATTCCATTAAGTTACAATTCGAATTGTTTGTTGCATTAAATTGCATAAAAAGCTGGGTGATATGAAATCTTAGTTCCCCATGTTGGTGTTCGCTTTTACAAGGCATTAGCAAAATGATTCTGGGCCATATTGATTGTAGTTATCATGTGTCTTGTTTCAGATCCCTCGACAAAATAAGGTTTCTTTTGTGGAGCTCCTGAAGAAATCAAGTTCTTTTTTGCCCCATGTAACCATCGCCAGTACGCTGTTGGCTCTTGTCTTTCCTCCTTCTTTCACATGGTTTACAAACAGGTTCTTGAACCTTGTTTAGCTGAATTGGTTGGTCAACACTTAAACATTTGCTTGCAATATTCCCAGTGAGCAACTTCCAAGGAATAATGACTATTAACTCCATCGTGGTTACAATGGAGTGTGATTGAATATAGTCGCTCAAGTGATTTGCATGAGAAGAGTTTCTTGCACTTGCCTAGAGCCTATTTCTAATAGTTAGTGCAATTGGAGTTAGTGGTTACATGATCTTTGCCAGTTAATGAGCTGTGGAATGTTTACTCTCTATACTGTCATAACATGTGGAGGAAGCTTTACTTGTCTCTTTATCAGGCTTAATTCATTGGATAATGCATGTGTACATATAATTTTTGTATTCAGAAGCTAAAGAACTAGATTTTAGGGTAAGTACAGTTTTCATGCCTATAAATGTTTCAATTTGGTCTCTTCAACCTTTTAGTGTCAAAATTGTGCAAACTAGGTCCCTCTGTCCGTTTTTATTAAACTCACCAAGAGGTCCATTCACCTCTCTCTTTTTCTCAAACAATTTGTTTGGTTTCACATTTTAGTCGTTTAATGTCTACTGGTGGGCATAACGGATATTCATTTAATTAAACAGACGTGGAAGAAGGGCTCAAGTTGACATAATTCTGAAACTACTGGGTTGGTAATCTTCAAATTAGAAACACAAAAACCAGATAAAAACATTTGGGGGTGAACAGTACCTTAACCTAGGTTTCATTTCCTGCTGTATGAAATTATTCTGGTTCAACTTTAGAGTAGACTATTTAGTGGAAAGTAAATGTCTGTATTGTGCATTCACTTAATATATGCTCATAATTTTATTCTTGTATTGTGCTTTTAGGTACTATGCACCTGCATTAGGTTTCTTGATGTTTGCAGTTGGGGTTAATTCCAGCGAAAAGGATTTCCTTGAAGCTTTCAAGAGACCAGCAGCTATTTTTGCTGGTTATATTGGCCAATTTGTTGTCAAGCCTCTTCTTGGATATATTTTTGGCATTATCTCAGTAGCAATATTTGGTCTTCCAACTCCAGTAGGTGAGATTCAGCCCGCCTAGCTGTCAAACACTGGTGTGGGCACACTAATTGTTCATGAATCTGTGAATCAGGTGCGGGGATTATGTTGGCATCTTGTGTTAGTGGCGCCCAGCTCTCAAACTATGCTACTTTTCTGACCGACCCACCAATGGCTCCTCTAAGTATTGTCATGACATCATTGTCTACTGCTACTGCTGTATTTGTCACACCATTCTTATCGCCTGTTGATGTAAAGGGAATGGTGTCCAGCATTCTGCAGATTGTAGTTACACCAATTGCTGCAGGCTTGCTTTTGAATAGGTAATAAGCCAACTTAGAAAAATAATTGTTTTTGATACAATGTACATTCAGAATTTCTGACATGTCTTACATAATTGTGCCTTCAGATTTCTTCCCCGAATATGTGATGCTATTCGGCCATTTTTGCCTCCACTATCAGTATTAGTAACAGCATGCTGTGTTGGAGCACCACTTGCCATTAACATTGAGTCTGTTCTGTCTCCTTTTGGATTAACCATTTTGTTGCTCATTATCACATTTCATATGACGGCATTTATAGCTGGGTATTTTCTTACTGGCATGGTCTTTCATGAGGCACCTGATGTCAAAGCACTACAAAGAACACTATCCTATGAGACAGGTCACACCTGCTTCCCTTTGTACAAAAGTTCTGGTCAAAGCAGTCTTCTGTATGAATTAACGATTATGACACTAATTAATTATTTAATTATTCAATTTTTTTCCTGAAAATAAATTCACTCTTGCAGGGATGCAAAGCAGTCTTCTGGCCCTTGCACTTGCTAATAGATTTTTCCAAGATCCACTTGTTGGAGTGCCTCCGGCAATTTCTGTGAGTCGATGCTTTAGCTTATATACCAATTTTGTTCTCTTTTTTCACCAATTCAATCATGTCACCTATCAGAAGGGGTTATTTTGCAAGCACCACCTTGGCTTCAGCACTAAGTTCTGACCACCACTTGTGGTTCCATCTTATTTCTTTCTCCATAGAGTTCACATAATTCAATTTTTTTTGGTATCATTGAGGCTTAATCCTCCATGATACTCAAATATGAGTATTCTGACTCTTAGTCTTCTAAAGCTGTCCAGGAATCAACACATTACTCTAAAAAGAGTACTGTAATTTCCAAAACAGTGGAAGGGTCTCTACAAAGAACTCCAAATACACCAAACTAATGTGGTAGATTGACAACATACAACATAGAACTCACAGCTATCCATGCTCTTAGACTTAGAACTCTACTTGTTCAGCTGTTCTTTTCTGATTTTTAATATGTTTCAGAGCATGGTTCATTATAGTCGTTCTACCTTAAAGCCTCCAAAATGCATCTCAAACACACTTTTTTTGTTGTTGGAAGTATGAATGCATTGGTCTTTTACTCTTGTCTTTTGTTTTTCAAGTAAGGCTCTATGTGTTTTCTTGCACCAGGTGTATTACTAACACTTGTCACTGTTTTTACTGTGATCTACAGACTGTGATAATGTCTTTGATGGGCTTCTCCCTTGTCATGGTTTGGACGAAAAGGAAAGAATAACTCTGACAGATAGACCTCAAATTGTTTTAACGTGGGCTATGTAGTTCTGGATGGCTTGCTTATGGACTTGGAGTACGAATTGATAAAGGATTTGGAGTACGAATTGATAAAGGATTTGGAGTACCGTCAAGGCCAGACTTCAAAATTTTCCTTCTCCTTTCGGCCTCATTTTTACCGAGAGTTTTCTTCGAATAATTGTACTCTTATCAACTCATTTTGTGTAGTGTCCAAGGACTACTGACTATTAACACCCCGGTGCTTACAGTGAAGTTGATTGAATATAGTCGTTGAAATGATTTGGATGAGAAGAGTTTATGTGATTTTCCTAGAGCTTATTTCTAATAGTCGGTGCATTTGCAATTGGATTCTCTATATATGCAGGAAGATTTAGTTGTTTCTATACCAGGCACAATTCATTGGATAATGTAGGCGAACTTTTAAAACTTCTGTATTTGGAATCTAAAGAACTAGATCGTAAGAGGAAGTACAGTTTTCATCCCACCAAAGCCATAGATCAAGCATACTGTGGCTTCTGGCACTTCTAAGATGGTTTGATTAATGCTTTGAACTTCTATGTTTAAATTGTGCAATCATCATGTCGATCATTCTCTTGAAATCATAATAGTGAACAACCAATTAAAAGTTTGAGAAATCAAAGAAATCAAGAATATGATCTAAGCTGCAACTTGCAGCACTGAATTGTTTAAAATTAAGCTACTCTAAATGGTATGAACCATTTCTATACAGCCGTAAGAGAACTTGGGGGAGAGTAGCAAGAGAGCCAAACTATTCCACATGGACGTATCATGAAAACTGGGGTTTGAACCCGCACATAATTCATTGGGTAAGTGACAAATCGCTTTAAAATGGTAGTAGAAGATGTTACAAGGAAATGTGAAATGGAGAGAGAGTTTAGGGGCATTAGGAGTTGAGGCCAAAGATGAAAAGATATGGGAAACTTGGGAGAGGCGTGAGAGGGAGATGAAGAACACAAGAAACAAATAAAACATAAAAACGCCACACCTAGGCTTAGAAAGATAGGAGAGATGGTTATAATAAGAGAAAGTCTTTAAGCGTATCTGTCACGTGACATATCCATCTCATCAATTACATTTTAGAAATCAAAATTATAAAAGATCATATTAAAGACACCTCCAATATTACAAATGAAAAGCCCAAAATACTCTTACTTCTTTACATGCATTTGTCAATTTTTTATTAATCGATTGAATAAAATTGTCAGTACGACCGATTGACTTCTAATAAGCCCACTAATGACTTCTTTAAGCATTGTCATGACATCATTATCTTATGCTATCACTCTCATTGCTCTAATTAACGATACGAGATTGCTTGTTGATGTATGCAAATGTGTATCATCTCTATTCAATTCGATGAATCAACACCATACTCTCACCAAATTTTCCCTTAGAGAGAGAATTTTAGAACATTAATTCAGAAACCTCGTATCGAATTAAACTTTATTTGTTTTAACAAATGATACTCTAAGTTTTAAATTCTTATAAGAATGATTGCTATCTCATTTCTTTTTTTGTGAATGTGTATTCACAACTAAAGACTTTCTTGAGTTCTTCCCATCTCGTGACAGGGAGCCTTAATTAGAAGAGCCACCATAAAGGCCAATTACTTCACAAATTTTTAATTTAGTTCTTACATGTTAACCTTCACTTTCAGGCCTAAAAGATTACTTACACAAAATGAGTTGAGAAAACACTAATACAAAATAGGGAAGAAAAAAACTGTTTGGGAGCCAAAGAATTAATGTAAACATCGTCATTAAAAGTCTGATGAACCAACTGATGGTGTCTGTGGAAAGAAGTCACCTACATCTCTTTATTTAGCTTTGATGTAAGTATGTAACCAACTTATCGAGCTTCTAAATATTCAAGCTAGCCTCGGTTTTCTCTGGCTTGCACCAATCAGCTCGCCAACCTGACCAAACATGGACAATTCAGTTAGAAGTATTTCCATGGGAAACCACATGGACCATACTAGTGAAGTCACAAAATGACATGAAATCAGCATAAAACTGACACGAAATGCTGTGGTTGGTGTCGGAATATTTTTTTGACATAATATTGTGTCATGCTTGTGTAAGTATTTCAAGATGAAATGAAATTGGCAAAATTGAAACACTAAAAATGATACATCGAAAAACACCACCAGAAAACGCAAATTGCTAACTATAGACTTAACTATCACCAAATTGCCTCAACAATATTGATTGTAATCACTGTTAGTTCACAATTTGATACACTCAAATAATGCATTTTCATACTCTAAACAGACAACAGAAAAATTATACTAATAACTATTTACATAACAAAAATAACTGAAAAGAAATTATATATACCCCTGGAACATAGCTTCGATAGTCTTCCTATCATCATTGCGCCGCATATAAAATGCTTTGATATCCTGAAATAGTGATGTGTCTTGAGTAGCTTCAGGATGTGCCAAAAGAGGAATTAAATTAATGTCAAAATCAGTTTTGAGCTTTTATATTCCATAAAATAGGAAAGATATATTTTTTTTTGGACAGTAAATAGGAAAGATATATAGAAAGGAGAATTCATATATGCCTTTAGATCGATAGACAGATATAGAAAGGAGAGTTGAATTTCTCAATTTAGAGCCCAAAGTCTGAATTACCATAACATTAATAAAACCAAGGCTTGTATATTTATTTCATGGTACTCATTGCTGACTACTTACAGTGAACTTAATGGAGTCTTGCAATATTTGTTTGGGCAATTAGGTAGCAGGCCCGGCCCTGTTGAAATATTTCACTGAGCCTAACAAATAAACGTGCAAACAGTAATTAGAATTCCCAATTAGTATATGTTGGGATGTATAGCATATTTGTATATTGATTGTATTGGCATTAATAAATAGACAAATTAACCGGAAAGAGTGGGCAAGTTGATTATATTGTTTGGCAAATGAAAACGTACGTA
The DNA here is from genome assembly GCA_030142095.1 of Rubus idaeus. Taxonomy (NCBI): domain Eukaryota; kingdom Viridiplantae; phylum Streptophyta; class Magnoliopsida; order Rosales; family Rosaceae; genus Rubus; species Rubus idaeus. The sequence goes on from CM057969.1 coordinate 8,036,541, forward strand.
CCGTGTCATGGTCGTTATCAGGGAGACTAAATTGTATAGGAGGGGGGCCAATATATTAACAATAACTTTGAAAGTTGAAGGATCGAAACCTGGGGGGGGGGGGGGGGGGGGGGCAATATATTAGAATTAAGTGTAAATCAGTTTTCAAGCCTTTGCACAAGCCATATTAAGGTATTAGATAAAGGGATATTTAGATAAACATCCTTACCATTTATATTTTACAGATCTTTGACTTTTTCTTATTAATTTGATCCAACATTAAATTATAGACAATTATATCTTTCTCCATATTTTTGAAATTATTTAATGCATTATCGAATATAAATCAACATTTAATTTAAATCCCTAAATTTAAGTTTATTATTCAAATTTCCATTATTATTAGCATGTAATAAATTTCTACATTTAATGATATCATTCAAAATTTTATCAAAACATTTGTATCTAAATTTAAGTTCATTATTCAATTTTTTATTAAATTTATTTATTTACACGAAATTTAAAAAACCAAACAAAATAAATGTGCACGGATTAAGGTGTAGGTATGTAATTAAACCCTAAAAAGTTAATTACCTATATTTATGTAGGTAAACTATGACTAATTAATTAATATCGATTTCCCTCAAAAAATTAATTAATATCGATAGGTAGTTTACTTAGATTAGTGCAGACTTTCTCCACTACATAGGACTATGCAGTTTTAAAATACATAGTTCTAATATAAACCGTCAGATCAGATCACTTAAACAGAACTGACGACTAACATTAGAACTATTCGCTTTAAAAGTACATAGTCCTATGTAGTGGAGAAAAATCCTAGATTAGTGTAGGTAATTTATCTTTGTACTTTGTAGGTAAATTAATTTATTAATAAGTGGTGTAGATAAATTAATTTAATAATAAGTCGATGTAGGTAAATTATAGGTAAATTATAGGTAAATTATAGTTAAATTATAGGTAAATTATACATAGTTGTAGGTAATTAAATTATGTATGAGTTTTCCGTCTATGTATTATAGGTAAATTATGTATGAGGATCTGTTTTTATATGTAGTTGTAGGTAATTGATCTTTATGCTACAGTACATCCTTTCAAATTTAACAAGATACGAAACTAAGAGTAACGAGAAAAAGTATATAATTTGAAATCAATATGCATCAACATCAATTATTTATACCAACATAAGCAAAGACAATATCTATACCACAACAAACTACGAAATATGTACCTATTAATAATATACTAAAAAAAAATATGAGACATACCTTGAATGTTGAAGAAGATAATCAAAGAATTGTAAGAACCGAAGAACATACAATATATACAGAAAACAAACACTATGAAGAGATGAAAACAAATCCTAATAAATAGTACTATGACTACTATCACATGAAATCTAAAATGTAGTGTTAAAATTAAAACAAAATCATTATAAATATAATCGAGACTCAATTATAGGGAGGGAATAATTTTATTTCCAAATGAAAAAAGTCAATGTGTGTTTAATGTTTAATTTTAATTTTTAACTTATGATATTTAAGTTAAAGGGCATTTTGGGTATAATATAATTTGTCGACCTGACTCATCGAACCTAAAATGGAAACAAATCTACGTGGCTCTTGGTCAAAGGACTAAATCTAGGAAAGAAAAACCTGCTGAATTTTAATTAAAAAATCAAAAGGGTTATCTATTTCTCCGAAACAAGCACCGAGCCATGGTTGCCTGGTCGTTATCTTTTTCTTTTTCTCCATCATCATCATCTACCTCCTCTCTTGGTTTTGAATTACTGAGCAGGACCCCTTGAGAAGAAATCTTCAACTCGATCCCGCAGTCGAGGACATTTAACGCTGTTGAGGATGGAAGTTTGACAATGCAATTTCCCGAGCAAAAGCCTTGCAGTCGTGGTAGAATATAAAGCACCAAACGTTGCAATCGGCTGAAAGCAATCTCACAATTTGTATGATGATCATCTTCGTTGCTTGCCACTATAATTTCTCTCATTCTATCACAATGCACCAATGATAGCATTGTCAGTTGCCCTAAGCTCTTGGCTACAGAATAAGTCGTTAAGTATTCCAATCCTCCACAGTTGTAGACACTCAGAGTTGTAAGATTGCGGAAAGATATTGCGGATGACTCTAAACTCTTTAATGTCGAACAATGTACAACTTTGAGAGTGTCCAAGTTTGGGAATAGTGGGCCCACTAGTTGATAGTTCTGATAATTCCCTAGATGCAAGAGCTTCTCCATCCTAGAGAGCTCCAAATGTTTTACACGTGGGAGGGTGAGGGTCCCAACTGCATGTATCTTCTCCATCTCCCCACCACTATTCATTCCTTCTTCATTCACAAATATTTCTTCCCAATCATTACCCAGCACCAGAAGTGTATCAAGATTCTGTAACTTCACTAATTTGTGAAGGAAAACTAGTGCAGCTTGCTTGGAGAGAGATGGACAGTCACTAAACTGAATATATTTTAATTTGCTAGCGAAGTGTGGTGGGGATGGACCGTACCATATCTCCACGACTCCAAGTAATAACTTTTCCAAGTTGGGAAATGAATCCTGAAATTAATAGATGAAGGACGTTACATAGCATACACCTACAGGAACAAGACCCGAAAATTCTATAATACTTGGGAGTTTCAATACTCCCAAGTTCTCAACCCTTGAATCAAAATTTTTATACCCAAAACCCCCCCCCATGCCATGTTCAAAACCCTCCCCCTTGCACTTCACCATTGGATCTAGGAAGTTTTGGTGTTTGGGAGGACCGTAGAACCTTCCGAACAAGACCATTGTCTCATCCTAAAGTTTAGATATTAAATACATCGGGATGTGGTTAATTGTTTTGAAAACTTCACTTCAATAAGCTCAGAGGCACAAAGATGATTTTTTTTTAGCCATTGAGAACCAGATTGATTGATTGCATATAAAAAATTCATAGTTGAAAAACGATTTAATCTAAGGATCGGATGTTCTCTATTTGGTTAAAGGATTTCGTTGAAAAAAGGTCAACATGCCAACACAAATTATTTTTATTTTGTAAACTACCAATTAACTCATCCTAAAAAAAGAATTTGATCATTATTTAAATTTAAAATTTAGTACATACTTGTCCAAATAAAAAATTCGCAGAGAATATTAACAAGGTAAATTTCATATATGAAAACCGTGCAATACTCTTACGTACCTTGTCAATTAGAAAGAGAGATTGTTCAATTACATAGTCCAGCTCATGTTTTTCTCCAAAGACTGGAAGTTCAGCAGCAAATATCTTCACTTTATCACATTCACTCACATCCAAATCTTTGAGTAACGGCCACCTGGAAACATGCATCCCTGGATAGAACCTACTAAGTTTGGGCATATTATAAAATCTCACACTTGTTACTTTTGGGAACACAAACAGAGGAGGCGTTGTTTCTCGTCTTTCTTCACCGACAATGATTTCCTCTACTTCATCACATCCAGCCACTGACAGCTCATATAGATTCTGAAGACCTATGGCTATCGAGGCTGGAAATATCTTTTGCAGACTTGTACACCTGGAAACGTCAACTTCTCTGAGTCGACAAAAAGAGTCTTGATCAGCAAGTTGATTATTCCATATTGACTGCAACTTCCTTAGCTCCGTGATTTCCAATTTCTCCAAGCTCGGAAATTTCACCTGCATATATTCATGTTGTGAACACTTGTTAGAAAATAAAAAATAAAAACAACAACATTAATTTCAAATTTATCTCAAGTGGACATATTTAAATTACCTGTGAGTCAAAAAGACAATTTTGTACAACAGTCTCACCCTTGACATCAAGTTTTTTACACCGAGCGCAGAATCTAGCGAGATTCGGAAGTTCGTCCAATGTTAGACTTTCTAGCTTACAAAACATGTTATCGATAGTTTCTTCATTGGATTGATCTCTTGTTGATACTATCTCTTCCATGATTTCACATGCGGATACTTCAAGACGTTGGAGTTCCACAAGACTCGTAGCCATAGAAAATGAGAGCAAGAATCTTAGACGATGACAACTATGTACGCTCAAGGCTGTTAAGTTGGAGAACACAACCTGCATGTAGTACGTACACAATTCATATACGTTGTTATCTATGCATGTATGTATACATTCCAAATACAGACTTATAACTTCATGTAGTTATGGTGGTGAAGGTCTAATATGAAACAAATCTTAAAACTACTATGAATCTATAGATTATTTTTTTGGTCAAAATATGAATTTGTAGATGATAGGATATCGAGGAAGTAAATTAAATTAGTTGCTTATGTAATGGTTTCAGGCTTAACCAATCAATGTGAATCTCACAATATATCAAATAAGGCAGATCCTATTCTCATCGAGGAAAAGAGAAAAATACGAAGGGTTGAGCGTCAACGTAATCAAAAACCTTATTTAACTCTAAGCACTGCCTTATAAGTTACCAAACACAAACATGCAACATATAGCAATCTTAGGTTTAACTTGTGGCCAATTTCTACCTATGTAAAGAAACTGCAATTCTATTCATTAGAATTTAGAAGGAATAAATTTATGGTGGCTGACATCAAACTAAAGCCAAGTTTGGTCTATAATTGCTAATTGATGGCCCGCCAATAAATTTTATCACCGCTTTGCTAGAAAAATGCATATTTATTTCTAATAACATTTCGGTCTCTTCTAAAAAGAAAGAAATATATCTTTAATCATTAAATAGTACATCAAAATGAAGCTAGAGATATTTTACCTTCCTATCGATCATATATGTGAAATCAACATTGTTTTGGAGATGGAGATGTTTCAGTTGCTGAAAATCTTCAATATCTAATTGATGGACAATACTATTAACACTCTCTGTTCCATCCAAGGACAAATCTTCACATCTCTTCAACAACGTTTTTAAACCTTGGTCCAATTCATTGCTGGTAGTGAGCTTGAGTTTTAGCGTGTTAAGGGTCGTTTCAGCCATAGTTTTCTCCAGTCCATATTTGTCCTCCCAAGCATCGCCAATATATATTTGGTATCTTACCAACTTATTGGAGAACAAGTTAGTTGGAAGAATATCAGCATCTGGAACATATATCTCTAATGCAGTTAGTTGAGACAAGAGTTTCAGCTCTAAAAGACTAGCATTACTTCCTCCCCTTTCAGCCTCCCATTTGCGAAAGCCGTTCCTCATTGTTAAGTCTTCTAGTCTTTTCAGCCTTGAAATAACATCAGGTGAAATCACTTCAAGGTTGTCACAATCACTCAAATCCAACACTCTCAGTCGAATCAATTGCCCTACTTCTTTGGGTAGCTGTTGAATGTTGGACCGTGCAAAGCTAAGAATCTCTAAATTACTTAGATGCCCAACTAGAGCTATGTCTCCCAACTCGCATTGTTCTAAACACAGTGTCTGAAGATTCTTCAAGAACTGAAGAGATGAGGGTAGTGACAGCATATGCAGTTTGGTTAAACCCAACACTTTCAGTTTCTCCGTTTCACTAAAAAAGTTGGAAGGAATTTCAACCGACTTCAAATCTTTACTGTACAAATAAAACATTTCTAGTTTCGAACATTCCCTAGGTACTTCAGAAAGCATGGGAATATTGCTGGATTCTAAGGACATCTCTTGATGTTCATCACCTCCATATTCTTCTGATAGGACATGTTGATCTCTGGATGCAATACGGCTAGCAACCTCACATACAAGATCATGCATTCTAAAATACATATCACTATCACTGACCAGCAACAAGCAAGAATCTATAAGCTTCTCAACCTGTGTACGCAATAAATCTCGCGCTTCTTCTATTGTATTGACGTTTTTAAACAAACCCAAGCCCATACCGTATTTGCACAAGCGTTCCAAATAAATATGGTTCTTATCTACAACAATCCCACAAAGCAAGAACAACAGTTTAAGCCCTTTATCTTCCAATTGATCATAACTCCACTCCAGAGCCAAGAATGCTTTTTCCGTTGATCCTTCTTTGTCAAAGCCTCTAAGGCGTCTCAAGGTGTCTTTCCATGCATATAACTTGTTTTTGTCTTTTAGAGCTCTTGCAACTGTGAGAATCAAGACCGGCAAACCTCCACATTTTTTGGCTACTTCCATTGCCATGCTTCGTATGCTGCCATCTTTGACAACATCACCAGCCATCTTCTCAAATAAGATCCATGCTTCCTCTTCGTTTAAAACATCAAGCGAAATATCCTTTTGTGTACGCATATCCAATGACAAATCCTTTCGACTTCTACATGTCAACACTAGTTTACAATTCACCACACGGGGAAGTCCGATGGACACCAGATCAATTTTTTCCCAGACATCGTCTAAAACTACAAGAGTCCTCTTGTCTTTTATCCTCTCACATAATTTGGGCGCTCTTTCAGCTAGAGTATGATTTTCAATGCTCAGACCCAACTTTGTGGCAATTTCTTTTTGGATTTTTTCATGGTCTGGGTTCTGTTTCACATCTCGCACCATCACCATATCATCAAATAAGTTATCCTGCTTAGCTTGCTTAAGAACTTCTTCCACAATTGTGGTCTTCCCCACGCCACCAATTCCATACACCAGAATCATTTCTATATCAGTACTTCTCAGTTCATCCATGACACTCGCCACAATTGAATTCCTTGAATGAAATGCAGTGTAATGGCCGGTAGATAAGAGACATACCTCTTGCGGAAGAACATCGTATGCAATGTTGGGAAACTCTTTTTTTTCATAAAGTTGAACAATTTCCTCCACCAATTTTGCCGATTCCTTGCTTAGCTGTTTACAGAGCGCAAAATTAGGACAGAAACCATCAAGACACTCGGTTTGTGCATGGCGGCCATCTTTGAGGAATGTCTCTGCCTCTGTGATGATCGCATCCACGTTTGTCATCCAGTTCTCAACACTCGTCTCGATTCTTTTACCTCCAATTCTCTTAACTTGATCAACCTTATGTTGAACCTCATCCCTGGCAGCACCTAAGTCCTTCAATTTGGTCTTCAGAGTTTGAAGGTTGCTTTTGTAGTGTTCAGTAAATCGTACTTTATTGAATACAGATTCCACAATGTCTTGGACAAGTTCTTTTTCAGTCCTACAAGGAACAAGGGTCGAATAAGTAATCATCAACTTAATTATAAATCCAAAAGCAAAAGTATAACTCTTGTTAATGCTTACTTATAATTCTGTAAATCCCACCCAGAGAAATTGGCTACTGTTTTTAAAGCATCTCTCCATTGCTTAACTGTCTCTCTGTCATGCCTTTTCGTTGCTTCATGCTTTTTGAATGCTACTTCAAAACTATTTTTTTGATGTCGTACATCAGATGGTTCCACATGATAGAAAAGTGGCAAAATTCTGTTGTCGTCTTTCATGCAATCAACAATCTTCGTTAGTTCCTCCAAACACCATCGAGAAGAAGCATAGTTTGGCGACAGAACAATGATGGCAAATCTTGATTCTTCGATTGCCTTTTGGAGACTTGGAGAAATAGATTCCCCTACTTGAAGTTCTTGGTCATCCATGAATGTTTTAATTCCTCCCCTGTTTTTCAGTCCATCATATAATTCGAATGCAATACCCTTGCGAGTTTCTTCACCCCTGAAACTCAGAAACACATCATACTTCCACTGAGAAGCTGATGGCTCAGTTGAAGAAAGTGATGCAGAGTCTCTTTGGCTGCTTGAGGCGATTCGCAAACAAAAGTTTACCAAGAACAGGCAGATGTAGTAAGAACAGATCACCAAAGCGATACAGGTTGTAGAAACTAGAAGAGACATGATGCAGGGAACCAACTTTGGAGAGGAGACTTTTGGAGATGCTCAATTAGAACTGGCCTGAAGTTGGGACCATTATGTTATAGATTAAACTTAAAATCATCTCTGCCAAAAATCAATCAAATTAAACATGAACTTTTGTAATCATGAAAGTGCAACATGAGAATTTGTCAATGCAATCACAAGTGCTGTAAACGAGCGAGTACCTAAGATAAGAATTATCCTAATAAAAAATGAACAAGGGAACTGAAGAGCGTACCTTACCCCTTTTTCGTTAATTAATTATGAACAAAGCTAGTTGCTCTTCAAATCCTTCCCCCAGAGCAAGAATGGGAATACAATCCTTCTGTAAATGAGAATAAACTTAGAAAAGTAAGCACACAGAATATGTATTCAATCAGTGGACAAACAAAAGCTAAGAAATCAAGAGGCAATACTTGTTTAGTAAGATCAAAAGGAAGTTATAGGACAAATGGAAACACTGAAACGAAGTACTGGTACTCTGCCCTAGCTTGGCTTAGATCAACCAATTACAGAGAAAATAGAAGAAGTTTGATTCTTTGAGAAATTGAGAGCATGCGATGAGAGAATGAATGGTTTGACCATGAAACAGTATATACCATGGAATCCAAAGCCAACCACCTCTTTTTGTGCTGATGCAAGTTTTTTTTTTTTTTGAGGAAAATACTGTGAGAAGGAATGGTTGAAAATTAATGGATGTCAACGGGAGACGGAAAACGTGTCCCTAATAATTTTCGAATAATTAGAAATGCTTGCGATCATCATGACATGTTTGTCGTTTTCACTCTGCCGACATTTTGGACGCGATCGGGGTAAAGAAGCTACTTATGTAAATCTTCAACAAAAGTTACAACCGAATTGATGTTTTGGTTAGAGTACAGAATTACATTTTAACTTTCTCAACACTAGCAAACTCTTAACCAAAGCCCACACTGAAAATCTTGGAACAAAACCCAACGACCATGGCAATGAACTCCTTACTGTACCTCCCAAAACCCCATTTTCCTCCAACATTCCGTGCACACCCAAAGTCTCAAATCCTGCCCTCAAAGTCGTCGAGTCAATATGGTATCCTCCACGACCCGAAAACCATGGCGGGTCTACTCGGAGCGGGTCTGACCCTGACCCTGACCCTTATGGGCCCTGCCTCAGCTGCTGAGTTGCCGTTGTTGGATCCTCTGCAGCTCAGTGAACCCGCCAATGCCCTCTCGCTGCCAACCTGGGCCATACACGTGTCCAGTGTCGTTGAATGGTGAGCATTTCTCTCATAGTTTGTTTACTTCTGCATTCTCTTCTATAGAAACATATTGAGCCTTACATTTCACACTAATGGTTGCTGTACTAATTTTTCGTTGTTGTTGTTGTTGTTGTTGTTGTTGCAAGGATTACAGCAATGGTTTTGGTGTGGCAGTATGGTGAGAAGTCCGGGTTCGAATCTTGGAAAGGGCTATCTTGGGGTATGGTGAGTTCTATTCTCTTCAGTCCTGCAAATTTTTGCAATGCAATTCTGATTTCATATGGTTTTTTCAAAGATCAATGGTTGGATAGTTGAGCATAAAGAGGTGTACAGTACTCGTTTTGATGTTAGGATTCTGTACAATACTTCTTTTGTTTTGCCACAATGTAAAATACTTCAAGTATAAATAGGGATTTCCATTTATTTCCAGCACATTGTGTTTTCGGCTAAAATCATATGCTCATATCAGACAACTATAATTTAATCCAATTGCTCCATAGATTCAAAGTAGGAGGCTTTCAATTCAAACATGAACCGTAAGGAGGTGGACAAGTAGTAACCAACAATCAAAGTAAAAGTCCTGGACCAACTCAGAATATTCATACTAGAAGGAATGTGCCTGAAGTGTTTAGACGACAATGTCGAATAGACTAGAAATCTATATCTGTTAACAATATCACTGGTAGATTTCTGAGGTACTTCTTTGTTAATCTTGATTTTCCTTGTAAGTTTGAAATCTCTTCAAAGCTGGAAATGACGTTCTCCTTTTTGTTAAGTTAAGATAAGGGCACTCACAAGTTTTCAACTTTAGTTGGTAGTTCATATCCATTTAACTGCCCTTTCAACTCAAAAGGATTATGATTTAGTGACCATTCCTTTTAACACATTGTGGATTCTGATTTAGCCATAAGTTGCAAAGCTGGATTTCCAAGTCAGAAAATAGCCCCCGGAAAAAATGGGTCGGTGGAGGAAGCCTTATGTAGAGCTTGCTTTCTTGTTTCATATTATTCGTCTACTGTCTCCTTGGTTAAAATTTAGTAATTTAATTGGTTGGTGCAGGTTCCCCTTCTTGGTGGAGCATTCTGCGCATGCACTTGGCATTTCTTTTATAACTCTGAGTCTCTTGAGGTAAGAAGAAAAATGAAATAATTGAAACATGGAACAGATTACTGGTCATTATCATAAGCTGCAACAACTAATAGTTAAGATTGTTATGAATTTGTCCATTGAATTACCATAGGAACTGAGTTTTGAGACAATATCTCCAGTGACATTTTGGTGCTCTTCCGTGAGTTGTAGGTATTGGTGGCTCTTCAAGCAGCCCTGACAGTTATAGGCAATGCCACAATGTGTATTGCTGCATTTCGTATTTACAGATCATCTGAAGAGCGCTCCAAGAAACTTTGAAGTTTCTATACCTGAACGGACAAATCTCTTCCTATTTATGCTTCAGTGAGGTACCTAAAAAAAATAAAAATCTCTTCGTAAGGGCAGTAAGGTTTACATGTTTCTAAAAATATCTTCTGTTTTGGTTTTTCCTTATGTCAGACTTACCATATTGTTTTTTGGCAAATGATTCTTAGCATTGAAAGCCACTAGGCAAGAACCTAGGGAGAAGCTGGAAGGCAAGCCTAACCAGAACAGTACAAAGGAAACCGACTTCCACCTAACCCAATAAGGCCAGGGCATAGGAAGCAAATAGCTTAAAGAGCAAAAACTACCCAGAAAACAGAAAAAAACTAAACTAATTCTCCAAAATAGGCGGGCAAGGCAGACCGTCAGTGCCTTGTGATTGATTCCACCTACCCAGACTTACCATATTGTTGAATCTATGATAATCAGAGGATTTTCCATATAATGCCTATGTGAAATTTGTTCTCATGCTGAATGCATGAACACCTGTTTCTTGTAATGTTTCTGCTGTAAATGTTTAGGTGATCTCTTTCTTTAGATGGACAATGTACGTCCATATAAAAAAATAGACACTGCATTTCTCTTCCCAAAATATTAGTCCACTCATTTTTTTTTCCTGGTTTTGATTTGAACATCAATAAGTTTGATATTTATTTGTCTTCAAGGGTGAAAAGCAATTCTTCAAGAGCTGAAGGAGCTGTGGAAGGTGGAATCAATCACAATGCACTGAAGGACAAAATACCAGCCGGTTCTTGGCAAAGCTTCATGGCTGAAGCAGCTCTATACTATTTCAGAATTTCTGGAGCAAGTCAGGGTCCAAGTTTGACATTGTAACTATTCTGAAAGATTATTATCTGAAAGAAATTGATTGCTCCAAGAAAATTCCTTTATGTATATTCAGATAATGAAAAGCTAGCTGGATGTGATTTTTATGGTTTAGTACCACCTTCCCAATTACTTTATAAGTGAGGCTAAAATCCAGAAGCATTAGTACTCTTTACATGCCTCTTGTAATGTCAATAAAGATGACCCTTCTAAAAACTTAGAAAATGAATGGTTTCCACCGCATATTACATATGAATAACTACATCACGAGAATTGCTTGTTACTCAAGCCATAAAGTAATATCTATGAAGCCACTTTGATGTATTGCTCACAATCCATGTGAATTTCTGGGTGAGCAACTCATTCATGAGTCATGACCAGTTGCTCTAAACTTTTAAGCCTTTTAAACTCACCACCCCTCACCAGTCCTAGTCAAGCAGAGAGGTGTGCCTGTAAGGCCTGCGGTGGTGGAGCAGCTGACTTTAGCTAGCAGGGTCCTCCCTTTATTTCTTCTCTGACAAAATGTGTTTTAAATGCTTTAGCTAGCTACTCATGAGTCTTGATTAATGAAATTTTGCATCAATCTAGGAATATCTTTCTCCTTTCCCTAAGGCCCCAACCCTTTTAGAACTTAAAAGATGTAAAACCTATCACTTTATGCCAAGAACCATTGAATTTGAAAAATTATGTGTACCACCAATAAGTGGTCATTGGTCATCTCCTTGGACCATTATTTAGTTTAGTAGTGGTCCTTGGATGGGATCAATTCATTGATACATATATATCATCTGTGCATTGCACACTTGAAGTTTTTCGCCAACAATGTATACCATACTAATACTCATTCACATCTAATGATGCCCTACACACTAAATCATGAAAACATAGATAGAAACATATAGGTCTAATCTCATCTCATTTCTTGTAAGCTTACAGACTACAAACAAAAGTATGATACCATATTAGATACGTGCGAGACAACCACTTATGTTTCTCTATTTTTAAGGTGTTACCGAACCCTCAAAAACAACTTAAGTGAGAGCATTCAGTAGCCAACTGCCGAACACAGTCTTCGGAAACCAACAACTAAAAAATGTGTTAATTCTGGATTTGAACGGTAAAATCCAAAGTATTGAAAAAAAATAGTTCTCTCATATACCATTGCAGTTCCTGCTATTGCAAATATAAACTCTAGGGCTCTAGCGTTCATCTCCAGATTGATGCATATTATAATGCGCTCTGGTTTTCTGCTGCTACCATAAAGTGTCTTTAGATAATTTTCTCTAAAGAGCTTTATTGCTCTAGCTTCTTTTTCTGTCAAAGCAAATAAGCTCAGTCAAATGGAGGGCCCTGCGCAACAGACATGTAAACTACTTGAATGGTGGAGCAAAGTTCATGTGTTAAATCACACACCTTGAAATATAAATTTAGTTAGGTGAGAGAGAACAACCTCCGACCACTACTTGAAATAGATTGAAGAATAAGGTTTGCAAAGTGATTAATAAAGCTTACCCTCTTCATATATATAAGCTGCAAGTTCACTCCATACCAGAGTGAATAAGTATCAGATAACAAAAAAATGAATGTGTCTATCTTCTTCATATTATACTACTTTGATAGATGAACACAGATCACTCCGTTTGCTTTATGTACAGAATCAGAAAGACCGAGTCTTTTCACAGTCCCTACCACTTCCATCCCCACTTCCATCATTGAACTTCAAAAAAATAAGAGAAAAAATCAAGGTTCCTTTGTAGATTTGTGAGAGAAATTTATTGGGGGCTTTTCAACTTTGGACAAATCATGGGGACCATTTTATATTTTCCCCAAAAACAAAGATTTTGGAAGGTCCCTTGCTACAAAAGCTAGGGTATACACGAAAACTTTGATTTCAGGAGTGTTTTATTAAAAAGAGGGAGCATTCAAATGGGTTAATGCTCTTTTTGGCACCATTAAAATTCAAAAACTTGTGCATCAATATTCAATAGTAGACCATTTCAAGCATTCCTTCTTTTGCTTGCTTTAGAACCTTTCTTGCAAAAGATCAAGCTCTCTTTCTCTTTGCTTTTTGGGCCCTCATCATTTTGCTAATCAGCTTTGTGCTCCTTCATTGCTGAATTCCCTCCTTTGTTTTAGAGTTTTTCAATTCAGATGGCGCCAGTTATCAAGATTCAAGTGAGTGAATGAATGAATTGTATTCTACCCTAGAATTCAATTGTGTTCTTAATTAGCTGGGGTCATTGTTTCATCATCATCTGGAAATCTAACATTGAAAATTGTTAAACGATTCACTAATGGTTCTGTCACTTTCAGTAATAGTTGCCAACAAATTGATAGTATATAGAGTAAAACTAGACACTAGTGCGTCCATCTATAGTAATGGGACATATATAAAGAAAAAACGTAGCTTCCACAGCATGACTATTATAAAAGAGTTGAGAAATTAATTCAAGCGATAACAAATCGACCACTAACATTTTCAAGCTTGATCTAGGTCAGATCACAAATAGATTTAAAAGCAAAAATGATAAGAAAATTCAAAGGGTTCCACGAACATAGAACGTGGAGGAGATGCACAAGCCAAGTCCTCTCAATTAATTGAATCAGTACGATTTGTTATCTTTAGGCAAAGCCATTCTTTTAATTTTTTATTTTTTTTGAGAATAAAGGCAAAGCCATTCTAACCTTCCATATATTGTTCTAATTTTAACGAATGTACCTAAATGAACAAGAAATTACTATGTTTTATAACAAAACTATTGTATACACAACCACATTACAAAACACAGTATATAATTGCAAGAAACAACCTCAAACGGTTTTGGTAACCCCCGTAACTTCATCAAGAAGGTACCCATATAATCTCACATGGAAGATCTTTAATCACTCCTTAAACATCAAACTCAAACATAATGACACAAAATTTGACATACACAGATACGGTTTTACCAACAAATCATTGTGCAACCACCACTAATCTTCTAAAATTAATTTATTTTGAAGTACTCAGAAATTTATAATAAATTTGTCTGAACAAAATATTGATACAAGGCACCAACCAGGCAACCAATGGAGACTTAGGGGAGTGCCTGAACTGCCCCTACTCTTATTATGGTTAGCAGTTAGAAACTTAGAAGAAGAGAATTAAGTCTATAAACCCAAAGGGGTATGGTCGTACTTTCGTCCTTAAACCCAGAGGCAATAAGCGAAATGGGGACTACTAAGCTGGAACGGGACCATCACTCTCTCGCTTTAAACAAAAGTAAACCAAGTCAGATACGTTCTCTCCCTCTCGAACCTCTCGCTTCTAAGCTTCAATTGAGGAAGCAAAGCAAAGCAAACCAAATCAAACAGACCCGGATTTATCCGAGTCACGTCCCACACGATTTAAGTCCACTACAACTTAGAAACGACTCACTAACTACTCACTAGTACCCAGTGTACTGCTACATCTGCATCTCTCTGTAACGTGAGAAATAGCACCTGGGTCTTTCTGGGAATTCCTCAATTTTCCAAAACAGAGACTTTGGTCTTTCTGGGTTCATCTTGAAATTTTCGAAGACAGCTCTTCTTCTTCTTTTTTTTTGGCAAAAAAGACAGCTCCTTTGGAAACCCATTTTGAAGTTTCATTTTTGGGTACAATGGCCGCTTCAGGTGGACACAATTACCGAGATGCCACTCAGAGGAACTCTTTCAAGGTGGATAGGCCTCTCTCTGCCAATTCCAACCCCAAGTCTTCTGTAAAGTCCAAGCCTTTGCTTCCTCCTCGCCGGAACAGCACAGGCTCTATCGGTGGTGGTGCTACTGGAGCTGCTTCTAAGGATAATACAGGAGGTGGGTTTTTGTTTCTTGGTTCAAGCATTTTGTGGTTGAGATATCAGCAACTTATTGTCTGTTTTTGTTGATAGTTGTGGGTTTGAAATGTTTTAAGAATGATTGTGTGTGAAGAAATGGGAGTTACTCATGACAAATTAGATTTAAGAGGCCTTTTTTACTAATATAGGCATTAATGTGGTATGCATTTTTGGAAATACTTGTTCTTGATTTTGGAAGTGAAACCTGTGTTGGCATAGCTGTGCAATTCAATAACGGTACTTTGAAACCTTCAACAAATACAGTCGTCGAAGATTGAACTACCTGCGTTGTCATTTTTTCCTGTAGGTTGTCATGGTAGTTAGTAGTCTTCCTTTTTCACTTGCATCACTTTTCCCTAAATTGTATATTTTGTTAATCAAATGAGATTCCAGTACGAATTCCTTTTCCTATCCCACATTTTAAGGTTTTGAAATGATAAGTTTATAGTTGTTCATTTGACTTTGCTTTTCTTGGGTCTAGTTCCTGGAAGAGTCCGAGTAGCTGTAAGATTGCGGCCACGTAATACTGAAGAAATGATTTCAGATGCTGATTTTGCGGATATTGTAGAATTACAGCCAGAGGTATCCTGCTAATACGTGATTTATTGATAGCTAACTATCTTCCTATTATTATTATCTGCTTTCATGGTCCGTGCAATTTTATCATGTTCTGTTCTATTTCAGCTTAAAAGGTTGAAACTTCGAAGAAACAACTGGGACTTGGATACTTATGAGTTCGATGAAGTTCTCACTGAGTTTGCATCACAAAAGCGTGTTTATGAAGTAGTGGCAAAGCCTGTTGTGGAGGTGCATATACATAAAGCTTCAGGATATAACTTTTTCCTTCTAGATTTCTCTGTTACAAGTTGATGATTTTGGATCTTTAATCTAAGTAAAAGTCTTCCTAGACATTTGGTCTGTTGACTCTGTTCCAAGGTTCCAAATAGTTTTTTAATGTACAGTAGTCTTGCTTCTTCATCCAAGTTGTGTATGTACGTTTTGCCTAGTTTTGCTAATACTGTCAGGCTCAGTATGCACTATACCCTAAACCCTAGCTGGTGGAACTAGGATCCAAATACTGTCATTGTTCAGTATGCAATTGCCTAATTGGTGTCTTCCCTGCCAAGGACCTTAAGGACTAAGAGGGGAGATTGTGATCTCTGAATCCAGTAGATAAGTAGGTCCAAAGAACCCAATTGCCAACTTTTTGGCTAGGGATTTTAAGTTAGGATTGTGTATTAAAATTCCGTAAATCATAAATTGCTCAGTTGTGGGCCTGCAGTTTTCTTTATATTCTAATATCTATCCCTTTCTTTCATATGTGGGAAATATATAATCATTTATTCTCCTATTCATATGAGTAAAGAGTTTTTTTTTTATTTCCTTCTATGTTTTGTGGAATTTCCTTCAAGTGACATGTCATCTTGTAATTTCCTTCACCAGAGTGTTCTAGAAGGTTATAATGGGACAGTCATGGCATATGGCCAGACTGGTACAGGAAAGACGTATACGCTTGGACGACTTGGAGAGGAAGATACTGCTGCTCGTGGAATAATGGTCCGTGCCATGGAGGATATTTTAGCAGATGTGTCTCTGGACTCTGATTCTTTGTCAGTCTCGTATCTGCAGGTTGTTGGCCTCTCAAGCTGGTGTTAATAATTTCCTTAATATCATTATTATTGTTGGTTTACTACTAGTTTTATTTGACCTTTGTCATTGATGAAATTTGCTAATGACTATGATTGTCTAACATTTTGGTTCTTTATACATGTCAGCTTTACATGGAAACCATACATGACCTACTTGATCCAGCAAATGATAGCATTTCTATAGTGGAAGACCCAAAAACTGGTGATGTCTCACTACCAGGGGCAAGCCTAGTCGAAATCAGGGACCAGAAGAGTTTCGTGGAACTACTAAGATTAGGGGAAGCTCACCGCTTTGCTACTAATACAAAACTGAATACTGAGTCTTCTCGTAGCCATGCTATTCTGATGGTAAGTATTATATTTTTCTTGTTTTTCGATGCTTATGTGTTTAAAAGTGAATGGAACTTGGTGGAGATGCTCTAAGCTGATTAGATTGAAGCATTAAGAGAATTGTTTTATGCTACTTGTAAAAGGGAGGTTTCAAATGCTGCAGGTAAATGTAAAGAAGTCTGTAAAGGGAAGAGATTCTTCTCTTTCAGGCCAAAATGGCAACAACTCCCACACAGTTAAAAGTCTGAAGCCTCCTGTCGTTCGAAAGAGCAAGCTAGTTGTGGTGGATCTTGCTGGTTCAGAGCGTATCGACAAATCAGGTGTGTGCATCCAGTGAAGAGATGAGAGTTGTTTCCTTAATTTTCTTTTGCTATTTCCTGTTACAGTATCCTATAACATTTCTGGATTATTTATCTCAGAAAATTGAATCCTTTCTGGCCATAATTTTAGAGGTTTCTTTATCATGAGAGAAAGAAGACACAGCCTTTAGTTGGACTGATTGGGGAGAGGTTTCATATGGATTTTTTTGTTGATCTTGCTTGTATGCCAGGAAGTGAAGGACATACACTAGAGGAAGCGAAATCAATCAATCTCTCATTAAGTGCATTGGGAAAGTGCATTAATTCATTGGCAGAGAACAGTGCACATATTCCTGTTCGAGATTCAAAACTTACAAGATTGCTTCGGGATTCATTTGGAGGTAAGATGGAATTACTCAATTCCCTTCAGTGTTTCAACTTTATATTTTACTAGATTATATCAGGATATGTTATCTTCATCTGGGATATACTACAGAATGTTTTGCATGGCTAGCTTGGTGTATTCTTTGACCTTCTCAACAACTGTTTGTCCGCTAAAGTTAAATAAAATATAGTGTTGTCTCCCAGGTCACTTTGCATGCTGATTTTTACATATTGGATTTCGCAGCCAGTTGGTTCCCCATCACCAACCCCCACCCCCCACAATGAAATGAAGAAAAAAAATTGATAAATAACCAAAGAAAAATTCCCCTTATATTTTTGAGATTTCAACATTTTTAAATGCCTGATACCAGTAAATTTCAACAGGCACAGCAAGAACTTCACTGGTTGTTACTATTGGTCCATCGCCACGTCATCGAGGAGAGACAGCTAGTACTATTATGTTTGGACAGCGGGTGGGTTTCCAGATCACTTTCTTGTTTTTTACACTTTCATTTTGCCTCTCTGTAATCGTTGTATAGTCATCATAGGTAAAATTCTGCTAGCATCAGTTAGCAATCTAATAGTCTTTTCCTTAGGTTTTGTGCTTGGGCTTTATCTCTGTGATAAATGGCAGCAACAAAACTTTTCAAGATAATGTTTTGTGCAAACTCTACATATTTGTTGACGCATAACTATTATTTTGAAGGTACTAAATTTTTATGCTTACACAGGCTATGAAAGTGGAAAATATGTTAAAATTGAAGGAGGAATTCGACTATAAAAGTTTGTCAAGAAGACTAGATATACAATTAGACAAACTCATTGCAGAACATGAAAGACAGCAGAAAGCATTTGAGGATGAGATTGAAAGAATAGCCACAGAAGCACAAAATCAAATCTCCGAGGTTGAAAAGAACTATGCAGATGCACTGGAGGCAAGTTTTTATTTCAATATCTGGAAAATTAGTTGGCATTCACACAGTTATACAGTTAAAAATGTTTTTTACTGATTCAACATTTTTCTGTAGCTCATTATTTTCAAATGAAAATATGGCCTCATCTAAGTTCTTAAAGCACAGGAAGAAAAAAATTATTTATTTTGTCCTGCTTACCTCGAGTGTGTGAATGTGTTTATGCTCATTTAACTTCTTGTGCTTCTTCCGTGTAGAAGGAAAGAATGAAATATCAGAAAGACTATATGGAATCAATAAAAAAGCTTGAAGAGCAGTTGGTGATTAATCAGCCAAAGCATGACTTTGAAAAAATCACAAATGGACCCAAGGACAATGGATCTAATGTGACATCGAGCAAAGAGGTATAATCCTCCACTTCACTCTTATTTTATGCTCTTTGTGATTGCAGTGTAACAGTGAATTGTTTGTGATTCACATGAGTATCTGGCTTGCAGTTGAAATTTCTTAAATTTCTTATCTTTATCAGGTCCTCTATGGATTGTGAATTGATAATCAGGTTGAGCGGAACCTATTATATTTATACTTCTCTTTTTCACTGTTATTTTTGGTGTTTAAATTGGGAAAATGGATAAATTCATTGGTAGATCTTTATTGAATGCCGATTCGCTTTCCCATGTTTGATTTTCAATTATCCATCCATATGTGTTTGCAGAAAAGGGATTGCTTTCTGGGAAGAAAAACTGCAGTAAAAAGAATAATAAATATGTATATATTTCAGTAGAAATAAAAAAAAGGTATAAACAGTTCTCTTGATTTTTGAAAAATATTGAAAAAAGTTAAAAACAGGTTATGGGTATGGGTAGTACCCGTAATACCTTCTGACCTTCTGTGGATAATACCTGCTACACCTTCCATTTGTATGGAAAAAATTTGTCACTGGGAGGGTACTGGTATTGTTGGTACTCACCCGCATGAATTTTTGCCATCCCTATTTGTGGGCAGTTGCCTCTTTTTATTGCATGTTCGGAAGAAACATATCATCATGCATTTTGTCAAGGTCAAAAGTTTTAAATGTTATGGACAGTTGGTGATTGGAATACATTGTATGTCTTATGAAGGTTGCTTGCTTCTTTTAATTTGTCATTTTAAGCACGAAGTTATCATGATTTCCAGCTGCCTTTCACATTACGTTTCTCCCACTGATCAAGTAGTGCTCCCTCAATTGAGATGATATATTTTCTCATTGCCCCTGCCAGTGCGATTTTTAAGCTCTTTTTTCCGTTATATATTATGCATTGAAGATAATTCCTAACAAGTTTATTATACATAGATTTGCAGGTTGCATGTTGAGGAAATTGATGACTTAACAAAGTTGCTCCAGAGAGAGACAAGTCTTAGGAAGGCTGCTGAAGAGGAATCCAATAATCTTAAGAGTCAACTGACTCAATGGAAAAGGTCAGAGGTACGTTTCATCACCAGTTTAATGATTCTGATATCATTGAACCCATCTTTGACATCTTGCTGATGTTACATAGAGAAATTCTTTTGATGTGCTAGGCAACTGGAAATTCAGAGATTTTAAAGCTTCGCAAGATGCTGGAAGATGAGACGCATCAGAAAGAGAAACTTGAAGGAGAAATAGCAACACTTCACAGTCAGTTGTTGCAACTGAGTTTTGATGCTGATGAGGTATGCTGTATGTAAAGTTTACAAGTCTTGTCGGGAATCATCTTCAAATTCTATCCTGATTGTTTGTGCTCACGTTCATTATTTGTTTTTCTGCTGTAGGAATTGTAATTTTTATGGATGAAATTACGATTATTAACTCCAATGAATGACTTAAATATCATCCGGTTGGAATTGAAAAACAAAATTATTACCTCTTAAGAAAGTAATGGTCCAATTTCCTTTTTCTTTCAAGGAAGTTTTTAATTAGAGTAATATTCCTTCGTCAGAAAAGAAGATTACAGTTTTTAGTATCCTTGTTTTGTCTTAATGGTGCTGGTGAGAAATGATAAAAATATGGTCTTGTTTGGTGACTCTGCTTTAGTTTTACTAAGATGCTTCAAGTCAAAACCTAGTTCATTTATCACTGTCTAACTAGAAGGAGGCATGCCATCAGCAAACACTCTGGCAGTCTGGCTTAAATTGGGGTGATATCTTTTAGAGAAACATCCCTTAGTTCCTGTTGTAAGTGTAACTAGTGCAATAAGCCTTGCCTTGAATTTCTGCAGTTATGCTGACCAGACTAAGGGATGTAAAATCTTTATAAGGGATTTTAGGAAAGTAATGAGGCCTTATCTTGTGGACAATTTGAATAGTGGTGCAATGGTATGGGTATAAAATGAAATTTTGGAATGAGGTCTAAATTATTTTTTATTGCCCAGAGTACTTGGATATGTAATTTTTATCACAAAGTGGAAATATATCCATGAAGCAGTTTATTAATACTCCATATCGACAGTGATAGAACTGTATATTTTCAAGAACATGTACTGAACTTTTGAGACAGTCAACTCTCACAAGTTTGTAATGCTGGAGACTTCAACTTTCTGAAACGGAACTAACACTCTCCGCATATGAGCAGGGAGGGACAATTGATCCCTCTACCTTTTTTGTATTATAATATTTATATCATTGGGTATGAAACAGCCCATTCCATGCAAGTCCATGGTTTCCACAGTCCTGAAATCTGGATTAACACATATGCTCTTGCAGACAAGTAGACAACTTGACAGGAGTGGGCCTGGAAAAGTTGGTGGCCTTGACTCCCTCATGACTCAAGTTAGGCATCTACAGCTCAAGGATTCAGGAAATGATGACAAGGCCTCAATAGCAAAAATCTTCGAACAAGGTTGCACTTATTTTCACTTAATTCTATATTGTTTAACGTGCATCAATCTTCTCTCTTGTTTTTTTTTTTGTTTTTTTTTTACTGATGAAAGAGAATATCATTAGTGGGATTGCAAAAGATCTTGTCATTGCTTGAAGCTGAAGACAATGATGTGCGAATTCATGCCGTTAAAGTTGTAGCAAATCTTGCTGCTGAAGGTGATTTCATTTCTTTACCTCGTTTATCTTCCTACATTGCAACTGCCATATCACATGCTTATATTCTGTAAGTTCAGAAAATCAGTGCACCAGCATGTTACTGATATTACCTGTGGCATAATGCTTAATTACTTTTTAAGAACATTTGTAGAAGTTTATTTTTAAGTAGCATAGCATATAATTTTAAAGGCCCACTCAATACCAGAAGATCTGTACGAGTTATTTGGGAGAAAAGAAGATAAAAACTAGCACAATTGATTTCTAAGAGCTTTTTCTCTTCCAAGTATATTGTTAAACATAGCGAGTATTGAAGATGCTAGTGGGATTTTGGCTTCAAGTAATGAGCAATTGGCGAGAGAATGGTTGATGCTGAGAATCCCAATTATTTGAAATAAAAAGATTTGTGTAGCAAACATCATTAGCTTGGCTATATAAAAGTTAAAAATGTATGTTCTGTTTCATGGTCCAACTAGCAGTTGGTCCTTAGTTTAGATTGATAACTTATTTTATGTGGTAAAACTCTGAGTTCATATCTGTTATCTGTATTTGCTTTGTGCTTTGTGTATAACTGTATGTGGCTCCCTTATAATATGTTTTGTGCCATGATATTTTTCTGTTGAACAAATCTCAGTTTCTATATGTAGATTTCTTACTATTTGCCATGTTGAATAAAGCTCTACCTCCATATCTGATATGATCACTTCATAGCATCACTATTGTTAACGCTACTGCATGCTCCCCCATAATTCGCAGAAGCAAATCAGGAGAAAATTGTAGAAGCTGGCGGTCTTACATCCTTGTTGATGTTACTCAAAACCTCTGAGGATGAAACCATACATAGAGTTGCGGCAGGTGCCATCGCAAATTTAGCAATGAATGGTAAAAATGCTGGTCCTCAATTCTTTTTTTTTTTTCACAGATATTACAATATTGGCTAATAAAGTCTACTCTTTTATTTGGCTATAAAATCAGAAACCAACCAGGAGCTGATAATGACTCAAGGGGGAATTAGTTTGTTATCTATGACAGCAGCCAATGGTGAAGATCCACAAACCCTTCGAATGGTTGCTGGAGCCATTGCTAATCTTTGCGGAAATGGTAAACTTTCTGACCTCTTTCAATTTCATTCTTCAACTTTGCAAATAGTTCTAACTTCTAAATGAATTCAAATAAATCCTATGAAACCTTACTCCTACTTAGAATTACGAAAATGTAGCAAGCAAACTTTTAGCAACAGAGAAGTCACAGTACAGGCTGCACCAGAATTAAATTTATCAATCATAGTTCTACAAACAAATAAATATTTCTGGTGTTTGATCAGATTTAGCTGAAATGAAAACTCATGAAAGAGGTTGATATGGTACTTAATGCTGTTCTGATGCTGCTAGTGGTAACTTGTTAATGTGTGAAAGTTACGTTTACATAAAAGTTATGTCTACACTGTGGCTATTTGAAGCCATGGTAAAGATATCTCTTCTTGAGAGGCATGATGATGTGAGCAACGGGGTTTTAATAAGTGTATAATTCTTGCTTGTAGTTGGATTGCCAAATTCAGGGGGTCTTAGTTTAGTCTGATTTGACTAAGGTAAAAAAAAAACTCAGCATTTCAGCAAAAGGTTGAATAGTAGTTAATATGCTTCTGATGCTGTTATTAGTAAGCTTTAACTTTTTAAGGGATACTTGGACAAAAGAAATAGCTTGTAAACGTTACATTTACATCAAAGTTACTTTATCCAAATTGGGTCTTCCCAAATGAAAACTAATTAATGTCATTCTGCTGTCGCTAACACCAATGAAATTGCATTGTTCAGATAAATTACAGAACAAGCTAAGAGGTGAAGGTGGCATTAAGGCATTGTTAGGAATGGTCAGATGTGGGCATCCAGATGTTCTTGCACAAGTTGCTCGCGGAATAGCAAACTTTGCAAAATGCGAGTCTAGAGCATCTACACAAGGTAAAAATCTATCGAAAAGGTCTTCATGTGCTTGTCTATAGATGTATTATGTGCTTATCAAATTGGACACTTATTATTGAACAATTATTGCATTGAAGCATGTACAGTTTAATCATCCTTTGGACTGAGATAGTGTGGTTATTTAATTATAGGGACCAAAAATGGAAGGTCTCTTTTGATTGAGGATGGTGCACTTTCATGGATTGTACAGAATGCTAATAATGAAGCCTCACCAATCAGGCGCCACATTGAGCTTGCACTATGCCACTTAGCGCAACATGGTAAGCTTTCCTTCCTCTTTCGTAATATTCCACCATGAGCAAGCTAATCCTCTGTACTCTGTAGAGCGTTTGCTGAAAAATGTTTAATTCGCTATTATCCAGAAACAAATGCAAAAGACATGATCAGTGGCGGTGCCTTGTGGGAACTTGTTCGCATTTCTCGAGACTGTTCACGCGAAGACATAAGAACTCTTGCATATCGAACACTAACTTCTAGCCCCACCTTCCAAGCTGAACTGAGGCGGTTGCGGATAGATAATTGAAGAGTTCGTGGAAGAAAGGATATGAATGTGTGGAAGATGCACAGCAAGTATTAACCTCGAGTAATCTCAAGCATGAGGTTCGATCCTTACAACGACAAAAAGGAATGCTTGCAACTGGAGATCTACCAGCTTGTTCGTGAGGAAGTCACCATATTGACTAGGCTGCCTTTTTTAGTCGTAATATTTAGTTAACTCCACACGAAAACCCTAAACCGGAGAGCATTATCATTGTTAAATTTATGTTTCACCTGAGAGTGAACATTCCATCAGTAGCATCTAACTAGTTTGTATATTGATTTGTATATGAAAAAAAATAGGGAAAACAAAACTAATTTTCTTATTTGTCGTAAATAAACTAAGATTTGTCATGCTGCCGGGACTGACACTTTAGACAACCTCTGGAGAGCCCTCTTTGAAATATAGAAGTCTCACCCTTCAATCTAAAATGCAGTGGCATACAGAAACAGTATCTCGTCCAAAAGAATTACAAGAGGGACGAAGAAAACAAATGCTTTTGTACGTAATATGTACGGTTCCATATTGATCATTATTCTAAGAGACAGTTCAACTCAAAGCCACATCCAACAACTCAACCCAATTATTAATACTAGTCTCGAATTCTGAAGCAAATGGAAGCCATAGTCTAAGCAATATTTCATCCGCGATTATGCATTAAGCAATCATGAAGCAAATCAAAGAGTGGAAGAAGCCATTGAGTTGAGAGCGAAAGTAAGATCAAGTACCAGATTATCTTACCAAAAAAAAAAAAGTACGCAGATTAGTTTTGTTCATTTTATTCAAACTGATTTGTCATTTTATAACTGCAAAAATCAGACAGGATTGATCTCCATTGGGCAGTTTGGTAGTTTTTTCGTCTGCCTTTATCTCACCATCCAAGCAAGGTCCATGCAAAAACTATAAAGCTTGCACTTTTTTATATGGAATGTTCATGTTTTGTTTTTGGTACAAGTAGAGAAGACTGTTCGTTTAAATAAAAGATAAAAAAATACTTAATTAATTACCCGAATAAGTTGAGTAAATTAAGTGAATTAATAAGAAATTTCCAATTGACTTCTTAATCTCTCTAGACTCTCCTACTCCACCTAAAGAAATCACAAATACATACAATATGTTAACATATGACATACATACGTACAATTATTAATTTTAAGACTTAATTACTCGAACAAAAATATATTTACTCTAATGAGAAATTTATTTTAACAGAATTTTTTTGTAGTTACCACATAAGTTGTCGAAGCGATAACATATGTCATCAAGTGGTAAAATATTACAATTAGAACTTAATTACTCAAATGAAAACATACTTCACTTTATTGAGGATTTTATTTACTTTAATAAGAATTTTCTCTCCTCGGTCCTCATTTTGTATGAGTTTGTTAATATACTATTTTTTTTTGGTAGTTTGTTAACATATTGTTAACATACTATAGATTTACTCATAAAATTAATATGAAATCAAAAACAAATTTAAAACTTTTTATTTATTCCCAAACACCCATCCACCATCATGGTCACTGGCACCATTTCACCACCATCGCATCCTCACCTCACCTCAACACATTTTTCATTTCCCCAATTGAATCCTAATTTACGAGAACCCAAAATAAAAACCCAATTGTCAAATTTTTGGTCTATTGCCTCCATTATTCTGTTAAGTAACCCCAATTTTCAACTTTTGGGATTGAAAAACTAATTTTTCGAAAACCTTAGTTTACCCAATTGTCTTAACATTAATGAACAATCTTAACTAAATTATAAATTGTATGAGGCTAGCTTCAAACTTTGTAAACCAGGCTAGCTTCAAACTACTATTAGCATGTTATGCATGTATTAGAGAGACCAAATAATTACTCGTATGGGAAGATATCATAAACTACAAAACCAAATAAAGTTCAGTGTAACTAGGAGTGATCCCAACAAAAGGAATGGATAAGTCTAGCAAAGCTTTTAAAGCTTGGGGATCGAAAAGCAAAGGAAGGGTGCATGTAAGAAGATCACAGCTAGGTGCTAGCTAGGTAGAAGCTAGGTGCCCAATCCTCATTCTCTGAACCCGAGAAAGGGAGAGAGAGAGAGGATCCAACTCCAAGTCCTGCTTGCTAGTTGTGGGCGTTTAATGGAAGAGTGTTGTTGTTGATGTTGTTTGCCTCGAAAAGGAGCTTCTTCAGAGCAATGCACGTGTAAACCAGTACCCAAATATATTCATGTCTCCCTATCCCAATATATTTCTGATCAAATCTCTCTCTCTCTCTAGAACTAAAACTAAAAGAACGAAAGAAACACACATGGAAACTCTAATAAGCCCATACCTCTTTGCTTCCATGTATCTCTGGCACATAATTAGCTAGAGACTTTCAAACCCTCAAAATCTTTCAAAACCTTGGTCAGCTAGCTTATAGACAAAGTAATAATTACTCTTATCAGTATTCAGTATATATATGTAATTATGTATATATAGGTATTATTATACCATAATATGCTACATATTTATAATAGGTAACAATTAATATGATATGGGATATATCTCAGAGAATCACATAAATGTAGGTTAACAGTTAACTAGCTACCTAGTGGTGAGAATTAAGTAGAAACTCAGAAGCTAGCAAAAAGGAGGAGAAATGTTGATTGATCAACTCAATCTCCACTTGATACAAATGAAGCACTAAAACATATAAGAAGAAGGGCTTGATCAGCTTTTTCTTATTCATGGATGGGAAGAATGAAATGATGAGAAAGAGTCATGTTCCTTCTTCTTTGGCTACTGTCCTTTTCCTTCATAATAAACACACAAAATGATACTAGCTCTCACCCAGAATAATAATCCATCATGAATATACACAGTAGTCTTCAATCAAAGATGTAAAACATATAAATGGTACGTACCTAAATCATCGAATGCTAGCTAAACCAAACTCAAAAAAAAGAGGAGGAAATTAACACATTAAAAACCTGAAAATGCTCGATAACCCAAATTCTTCTAAATAGCTAGCTACTAGCTAGCTACATAGTCTTGTGACCTCTTGGTAAGATGCAGGTGTGATGATGATGATGATGAGGAGGAGGAGAAAGTGAATGATCGTCATGAACCGAAAAGACTTCTTCTTCTTCTTCTTCAAAGGCCGGACATCAATATGGTTAGAATGGAGGGCGGCCGGTAGCCCAGTAGGCCGCGTCACTCGGCAATTGCATTGAATTTAGGAGAGGTAACCCATGAAAAAGAGGCGCATTTGTATTAGCAGCTTCAGCCAAAAGCTGTTGTTGTTGCTGCTGTTGCTGCTGCTGGTGCTGCTGTTGACCAACCCCGGTTGGAGACCCCATACTCCCTCCTGGCATTGGCATCGAACCCTCGTCCTCCTCTAGTGGAAGCCGCTCGTAGGCGGCGTTGCTAAACGAGGCAGCCATGATCACCACCGGACCCGAAGCCAAAAGAGTCCCCACAACACTCCCTCCTACCACCTGTCCTTGCCCGCCTGCCAGATATATGGTCAACCCAGTCGCCGCAGGTGGGGCTGGCGGTGGTAGGAAAGACCCAGCTAGGGACAAGATCTCAAATCGGCCGTGCAAGGTCACGACCGAACCCGGGGACGCAGGTTGCCTGAGGGTCACGTTTGTAACAGTCCCCGTGCCGCTCATAATGCAGACGCCTCTCTGGCGCCTGCGAGCAAAGGTGGCAACACTCTCCACTATATCGCACCCATCGGCGATTTCCATGACATGGGTGCGGAGAGCGTTAGCACTATCTCGAGTTATGATGATGGGAGGCTTGGGCTTGTTTTTGGATCCGGCGGGCCTTCCTCTCGGTCTTCTTGTCATTTCCGATCCATCCCCGGAAACAGTGATGTTGAGCTCTTTGCTGCCTTCACCGCCATTTCCGCTGTCGTTGTTGTTGTCGATGTCTCGCTCTCTTTTGGTTCCCTTGTTCAGGCCGCTGCTTCCGGTCTGCTCGTCTTCCGAGTTTTGCTGCTGCTGGTGGAATTGGTGGTGCGGATGCTGATGCTGATGCTGATGCTGTTGCTGCTGCTGCTGCTGGTGATGGAGTTGGAAATCTCTAGTGTGGAAAGGAGGGGGAAGAGAATGGGTGTCCATAATCCTATGCTTTTAATTTGATTACACAAATACAAAGAACCTAGCTGTGAGTAGTGATCAGAACCCAAGAAATTGAGAATAGAAAATTGAGGGGGAAGTACTACTGCTAGCTAGATATATTACCTCAAAAGGTTGTACAGATTTCAAAAGGAAAAGAAAGTGGGGAGGAGCAAAAGGGAATAAAGATTAAAACAAAGAGCAGGATGAGTAGCTAGTATTTCTGGGGCTGTGTCTCTCTTTTTGGGTTTTGCTTTCCTGCTTTCCTCACCTTGTTTACTGCAACTAGCTATAGCTTCACCAGAAAGATGGACAGAATGAGCAGATTTCTGGTGCCACCCACCAAATTGGAGCTGAATTTGCCATGTTTCTTCACTCTTAATCTGGTTAGTGGAAGGTTTGTGGGGGTGTTGTTGAAGGTTTGGGAGAGAAGAAGAAGCGATGAGGAGCTAGGAAATAGGTATGGGGGTCATCTTGATCAGTTGGGTGTGTAGGGAGAGGGGGTCAGAGTTGGGTTAGGGTTAGATCGATGAGAAATAGAGAGAGAGAGAGAGAGAGAGAGGTGAGGATGGATATGGGTTTGGTTTGGGTGTGACTACTACTGCGTGCTTATGGGCGGTGGACTGGTCCCCACCTCTTCTTCTCTCTCTTTCATTAAAATGGGTTTGAATTATGTCTAATTACGATTTGTTATTACCGTAGTGTTTTCAGTCCTTTTATTTTTACCCTTAATTTTAACAAATTTTAATCTATTACAAAACTGTAAAATTAAAAACGAAATTTATACTTATGTCGGCATGTCGCTCTGAAGAATAGAATGACGAGAAAATAAATAAAGTTAGAGAGTCGTATAAAAGGTGATGACTATCTTGTATAGTTCAAAAGAGATGTTGATTATCAATCTAATCGTATAACATACATTTAACAAATTTGTATTTGCCAAACCACGAGCATAGAGCTTAAAGCAATATTCCAATAAGGTGAAACTTGAAAAATATTGTCTGATCGAGCGTTTTGAACTAGTGCGAGATCTGAGAGAATATTTTGTGTCACTAGTATAAATTTGTAACTTTGTTTCGTAAACTCATCAATACTATTTATCAGTGAACCGTCAACTTAACTATCAAACAAAATTACAAAATTACAACTTTGAGATAGTAAGCCTCAATGTAAAATGAAAGGCTAGGGACAAACATTGAAGGTCGAATACAATTAGTCAAATTTAGCCATCTAAGGTCTGTCAAATTCCATTAATTTTAATCTAGTAACTTTTATTAAACCCCATGAGGTAAATTCGAAACCAATTCAGGGAAAACATATAGAGCTGGCACATTAATATTGGACTAGATCGACGCTGGTGTACATTTACACCGAAGTGAGGGAGAGAAAGAGGAAGGGGCGTGGGCGCGTGACTTCAAATTTCCATGACCCACATGCAAATTCTATCTTTATCTCTCAAACGTATAAACCTTAATATTGGGTCTATTTTGTCCGCTTGCTTTTGTAACTTGCCACGTGTCTACACCCCCGCTGTTTTCGCGTCTATTTCCAATTTTCCATCAACTTTATTTTTGGATGTTGATGTGCTAGAATAAGGGTAACTAATCACACCCAATGGGTTTGGTCTAGTGGAAGCATGCTAGGCTGCAAGTGGGGCGAACGCTACAGTGATACTCCTGGTAATAGGAGGTCGCTGGTTCGAACCCCAACTTGTGAAAAACATCCCTTGGGGAGAGGTCATACCTCAATTGCTCCCGACCTCGGAGTGGTAGCCCACTTTGGACCACCATTTTTTTAATCAAAACAAAAAAAGGGTAACTAATCACCACCGGTGGTCAAGTTTGTTGAGCTTTCACGTGTGGTACTCTTCGTCCGGGTTCAAATCATGCTAATTACATATTAGAATTTAAATCTCAATCAATTATTTGGTTCATCACATAGATGAAGCGTTTTGACAAAATCTCTGATTACGGATTAATTTTTTAATTTAAGAAACTTTTGGAAAACTGTAGAATAATTTTTATTTTATTTTTTGGACAAAAGTGACTATAATTTTTAACCAAAAGTTGTTTACCAAGTGATACATTAGCACAAACCCTAATACTTTTCGTTTCAAGATAAATGAAGCTGATAATAAATACGATTTTCATTGTTTGGTTGTATCTTCATAAAACAAATTAGAAGATTGAAAATAGAAAAAATCTTGTTTTAGAAATAAATAAAGAAATTCAAAAAAAATCTACAAAGAAATTATAAAATGACACTTATTTAATTTGGTGAAAATTTAGTAATAGACCTTATGTCAATTTGAAATGTGCATTTTAATATTACTCATATATAGTGCATAGTGGTAGCTACTTTGAAATAAATTGATATCAATTCATAGATGCGATAATGTTTCATTTGGTCATAGTCTTCTTCAAATTTGGTTTAATTCTAATGATCAATATATATTGTAATATTATCATATGATTCATATATATCCTATAAAAAAAAAAATCAAGAAACACTTTCATCGAAGCCTTTTAATTTAATTATCCTTAATTTGTACTTCATGATCGAGTACCTTTCGTGGTTACCTTTTGGTAAGATCCTAATGATTTTAATTGGCCCGGGTGTGTAGTTCCATTTGGCTTAGGGTAATGTTAACTATATCAAAAACACACTAAACTAGAAAACAATCAAAACCAAAGAGTTCTTACTTGGATACGTGTTACTCAATAGCGTTGAGGTTTTATTGACGTTTCCTTTGTTTAAGAAAAGAATAATTGATGGATATGGTTAGTTTTAGTCGAACTTCTCTGTAAATGCAAAGCTAAAGGGCACTAGCACTAGTAATCTAACTAATGAGGATCGAAGCTAGTTTAAAAGAATGCATGCCGCATCTAAGAAAAGAGAATTGGACAGGTTTTGATTAACAAGATGGATGGGTCCCAACTTTCATTTTGTGCATTCACAGATGTTTTCATTGGTGTAGAAGAGGAGTTCAGCAAAACACAATCATAAAGAAACAGAGCCTAACATTGAAGAAAGTTACTTTACAGGCATTATCATCATTTTATTTGTTGAGAAGTGACAGAAACAAAGCTAGCTAGAATGACCATGCCCCGACAAGTATATGATTAGTCATCGTTATAAGACCTAAACCAAACACCTTCATGGTCTAATAGGAATTCAAGACATTATTTATATATATATCAACGTAAATTAAATATGCCGAGAATTCTACCCGGACGTAGTCCATATATATAAGAATTGATTATGACTACGTTTCGGGACACCACTTTGATTAGGGTTTAATTCCATGCCATGACATTTAATATCCAACATACACTAAGATGTTTTCTGTGTCTGTTGCCTAGAGAAGTAAATTAAACAACATAACCATATATAGAAATCATGAAGTATCTATGCCCCGCATGAACATTATATTTATTTGTTTCGGGGGAAAAAAAAATCAGAAGTAGCAAAGGAAGACCAGATCTAGTAATTCCAAGTATTGAAAACATAGCTAGGCCTGCAGGCCAAGTATTTAAGAGCTAGCTAGAGAGGGTGGACTAGATGGAGGAGCATATAAATGATGGTTGTGATCGAGGAAAGGCATGTATGCATGTGTAATTAAGTAAACCCAGGTTTTTTTTTTTTTCTCCTTTTTTTTGTTTAATTTTGGGAAAAATCCCAAAGGGAGAAGGGAAAGAGAGGGAGAGGAAGGCCCCCGAAGGCAAAAAAAAGAAAAAAAAAAAAAAATAAAAAAAGGGGTTGTTCCGCCCGTTTTGGCACGGCCGGGGGGGGGAACCCCCGCGGTTGACCCCCCCCCTAAGTAAAATAGCTGCATCACAAGAAAAGGGCAGCAAGGACAAATTAGAGAGAGGGCGACAGGTTGTGTGTGAGGTAAGGGTTGGTGGGAGGAAGCTTAGCAGTAGCAAGCATGGTTTGACCGCATAATATAGATAGATTCCAGCGTGGGAGTGAGAGCTAAAGACGCGTGGGTGGCGCTGACAGACAATATGTATAGACAAGGAAAGCGCCACTGCACGAGCGCCGGAGAGTTTGCTGCTGCACCAAACCAAACTCGATCTTCTCAAAACTACCTGACTTGCTCTCTCTCTCTCTCTCTCTCTCTCTCTCTCTCTCTCTCTCTCTCTCTCTCTCTCTCTCAGAGCAGCATGCAGCAGTCAGCACAAAGCTAGCTCCCAACAAACACACCCATACAAGTTCGAAAAGACGGACTTTCTGTTCATTCAATTCAATTCTCGGTGCAATTGTGTGATGATCTACTCCTTTCTTCGATCTGCTCTTTCGCATGCACCCGTGGGACGCAAACCCATGCAACAAAAGATGCTCTTTGTCGGTCTCTCCACCTCCTCTTTGGTCCCCACCCCCTTCCCCTTCTTTAGCTAGCGCAAGCTCATTTTTCTTCAACGCTAGCTCAATCCCAACCCCAACCCCCGCCCAAAGTCCAAAACACCATACAACTGATCCTAAAGCATGCTGAACCTTAGAGAATAGAATATATGCACCACCTAAATGAATCCTGATTAATCAAAACCTCAACACAACATTAAATAACAATCTAAGACGAAAAAAAATATTTTAGCATCAACACCCTTCGCTCTCTCTCCTTCCGCACCACACAAAATTCAGGGGTCAAAAAATCTTAACTACATGAATTATGCATCTTTAAACATACCCTAAAAAAAAAAGTAACATATCCTACTATTCAAGATAGAGTTAGACATGACCCGGTAGCCGCCCATCGGACCGAAACAAATTTAGAGTCGGATTTTCTCAAAAATTAAGTTTGAAGAATCCAACAAGATTTTTTTTTTTGGGCAAACCTATATGTGTGTGTTTTGAAAAGATTAACAAGGTGGTTATCACGGGACCACTAACACGACAAAGCAGATTGGCTGGTTGCTAACTATTTGGATTAGATGTGAATTGTTATTGTTAATTTGCAAATTTAGCCCGTTAACGTTTGTTTCTTCACGAGCTAGTCACCTATATATTCTCTATCCTTTTGTAGCCGTTTTAAGGTTGCTTTGCTTTGCTTTGCTTAGGCACTCACCAAGTCACCATATTTTGTGCGTCAATGGCATCCCATCACATCAATCAACTAACAGCTTCAAGCTGCTGCCACATATCACATACAAGCTTCACACATAAGCCAAAACATAACCGAATCTTCTTCCCCTATTTAATTTATCAAGTTGACCATTTAGATTGATTTCAGTATTAATAAAGTAATTAGACAAAGGATAACGATCGAGCTACGGGGGCAGCCAACGATCATATGGATTCCAATGCTAGGACGTCATGATGTGGAGCACGTGTGATGACAGAAATGGCATGATCAATGCTATGAACATCTTCCTTTGATTTTGAATTTAAGGGTTTAGGCAATTATTGAAACCTAATGACAGTATAAACACATCGATCGAGTTATATAATGAGAACTCATAACAAAGTCGTCTAATACGCGTATTTGTTGGGTGACTGCCCAATCATGGATACATCTGAAATTTTTATACAAGAACAACAACTGTTGAGTCTGAAAATAAAAATGAAAGAGCTAAACACATGATTGTATAGAAATGAGAATTAAGTAATAGGAAAAGAAACTTCATGTCATTATATTATGCAAGTGTTAGTTTATTTCATATTTTAATTTAGAATTGTTATCACCAACATGATCTAATCTTTGATGCACCGGGCGTAAATGTATCTAACTTTCAAAAGTGATTAATAAAATAACTGAGTTTTCAAAAACACATCATCGGTATACCTCTGTCCATTTTTCATCATATCTCAGTTACATAAAATATATTGAAGGACATGTTTCTTTCCTCCTCTCACTTGATCTTTTTCTTCCAAAATTAACAATGCAATTAATTATTCTCCTTCTAGATTTTTTCTTCAAAATTGTATCCTTATCCTCTTCCTATAATCAATAATTAAGTAGACTTTGATTATTTTTTTGGAGGGTGTGTGTTATTTTTTTGGAGGGTATTACTTTGATTACTTTAATCGATATGAATTTAAGTACTGATAAATTCAAAAGCTAGATCATCCATACATTATATTTCAAACGCATTTTATGTACATCATTCATACATGAGAAAATACTTCGGTAGCATTAGATTCAATCTCTCACCTCGGTAGGAGTCGAAGAAAAAAAAAGATATAACAAAACAAAAAAAAGTGAAAAAATGTGTGTCAAAACTTCACCATTGGTAATACATGATTTTTGAAAGGTGTTCCAACTGACTTTGCTATAAAATTTTGAATAGATTATTTTTTACGAATTTTCTAGTTTTCCGAATTTAGAAAATTGTAAAAAATAAATGAGTCGATATTTTTGCGTTATGTCAACTCGAGAAGTCCTTAAAAGTCATGATATGAGTGTGAGAAGATTTTAGGGCGAAAATAAAAACACGCATTTTTGGCCCAAAAATCGTGTGTTATAACTCACGGTTTTTGGTGAAAAACCAAGGTTTCGGCAAAAAAATAAAAAAGTTCTTAAAACTTAACCATTGGCAAAACATGTTTTTTAAAAGGTGTTATGATTGACATAACTATAAAATCTCAAATCGTTTATTTTTTATGAATTTTTTTATTTCTGACTTTGAAAAATCGCATGGGCATCGTGGGCATCCTTAGTATGGGCATAGACATAATTACTCTATCTAACATGGGTATAGGCATAATTACCCTATTTAGCATGGGCATAGGCATAGCATAGTTACCCTCCCTAGCATGGGCATTCATCTTTAGTTACCCTTGCTAGCATGGGCATCGGTTGAAATGTCGGGGGCACCTGAGATGCCTCCTTGTGAACTGCACTTTTCTCTTTAATTTTACTTATGTCAAAATGTCATCATTGGTAAAACATGATTTTGATAGTGTTTCAACTGACTTTGCTTGAATAGTCTGACTCGTTTATGAGTTATGATTTTGTAAGTTTTTCGCATTTGAAAAATCATAACTCACAAACGACTCGAAGTTTTCGAACAAAATCAGTTGTAAAAACTTTAAAATTTATTTTTTAATATTGGTAAAGTTTTCGCACGGACAAAATTGAAGTGCAAAGTGGGTTGGCAATGGTTTTGCACGTTTGGAGGTGTCACGGCATGCATACTTTGGCATGCCAATCCTTGCCAACCCTATTTCCCTTTAACTTTGCCTATGCCAAAATTTCACAATTGATAAGACATGATTTTTTAAAGGTGTTTCAACTATATTTGCTTGAAATCTCGAATTGTTTATTTATTTTTTATGGATTTTCTAGTTTTCCAATTTTGAAAAATCGTAAAAAATAAATAAGTCGATATTTTTGCGTTATGTCAACTGAAAAAGTCCTTAAAATCATAATTTGAGTGTGAACATATTTTGGTGCAAAAATAAGAATGTGCGATTTTGGCCCAAAAATCGTGTGTTATAACTCACGGTTTTTAGTGAAAACCCATGGTTTTAGTAAAAAAAATATATATCAAAACTTCATCCTTGATAAAACATGTTTTTTAAAAGGTGTTCCAATTGACAGAACTTAAGAATCTCGGATTGTTTATTTTTTATGAATTTTTTAGTTTTTTGACTTTGGAAAATAGTGAAAAATAAATGAGTTAATATTTTTGCATTCTGCCAACCGAAGAACTTAAAAATCATGATTTGAGTGTGACAATACAAAAATAAGAACATGCGATTTTGGCCTACAAATCATATGTTATAACCATCAGTTTTGGGTGAAAAACCATGGTTTCGGCAAAAAAAAAAATTCTCAAAACTTCATCATTGGTAAAACATGTTTTTAAAAATGTCTTTCAATTGACAAAACTCGAAAATCTAGAATCGTTTATTTTTTATGAATTTTCTAGTTTTTCAAATTTTCTAGCACATGTCACTTCTCTCTTCTCACCTTATATTTTCCCTTCAAAACTCCATTCTTATCCTCTTCCTATAATCAATAATTTAGTATACTTTGATTTTTTTTTAGGGTATTACTTTGAGTATTTTAATTAATATAAATTTAAGTATTGACTAATCCAAAAAGTAGATATTCCATACATTATATTTCAAATGCACTTTATGTGCATGATTCATACATGAGAAAATACATCGGTGACATTAGATTCAGTCTCTCACCTTTGTGAGAGTCGAAGACAGAAAGAGAGAAATAAGAAGATATAAGCAAAACAAAAAAAAAGTGAGAAAATACCATAAAACCCATAAAAATATCTCACATGGGCCACACGTAATCTAATTTAACTAAGTTATGACGAAAATTTGACGTAGGTATCCCGATGTGTTTTTAGAAGTTCATGTACCTTATTGATTATTTTTGAAATTTGAAATACGTCAAAGGACTAATATGCTCTCATAATTAACAGTCAAATAACAGAAAATGGACGGAGGTATCCCGATAATGTGTTTTTGAAAGTTCAGGTAATGTATTGATTACTTTTGAAAGTTGGGTACCGGCCTTTATGTCCGATACACAAAACTTTAGACTTTGTTGATGATAAAAACTCTTTAATTTATATCGTGATAGTGTTAACCAATAGATAAACCTTCTCCTTACTTTTTATAGTTAAAAAGTTTTGATCTCAGCCGTCAAAGTAATTAAATCATTTAAAACATATCTGACACTTGGGTCACACGTTTGTTTTGATCTAATGACTGAGATCAAAACTCTTTAACTTAAAAAAGTAAGGATCGCCTTACCTAAGAATCATTCAACATATAGCTAGATATCTACAAATTAAAGCTAGTTTCACCTCGTCTTTAAACAATAGTTATATTGGAGGAATTTATTATAAAGTGCTACCTTTCATATTTGATAACCAAATTAAGACGACGACTTTTGATAAAAGCCAAGGAAACCCTAATATGGCGTTGATGGTATATATTGTGCTTATAAACCCTAGAAATATGTTGGTATGCTTTCTTAGCTTGGATGAAAACGTACAAAACAAACAATTACAACCGTAATCTCCTCCTAGCTTAGGCGCTTAGCTAAGAGGACCATCTTCAAGATCAGTACTCTTTTGCATTCCCCATGCGTGCTCCCACTGTGTTATCATACCTTAATCAAATGAAATTCCTGTCTTATTCTGGACATCAGAAGCTTCCAACAACCATCACACTTAAGACTCTAAATCGGGCTTAACTGTAATTTCGATTTATTGCTAAAAGGTATATTTGATGTCTTAATGTCAGGGCTTTCATGCATTATCAGGATTGATGTAATATATATGTCTCTTTTCGATGTGATATAATTTAGTAGTTTTCCTTCCATGCATCTATTCATAGTTGTCTTATATGGAAACGTTAAGTTCACGGGATTTAAATTAAGACAACTGAAAAACCATGACAATGAGATTGTTCCTAATTAGCTAGACCCCTTGAATATTAAATGACTTTGATCAAATGATCATATATTGTTTTCTTATCTTATTCACTTTGAAGTTTGAATGTGATTTTGCTCAAACCATTTGTGGTTTCCTAGCTAAACAATATATAATCATTTCAATGCTAGTTTTATCTAGATCAATGTTACTTTGGACCCCCAGAAATTAAAGTTTAAGCAGCCTTAACATGTGACATGATGAATGATAGGGTAAACTGATTATGATTTAGTATCATATGTTTTACTGTTTTAGCTGGGGCATTTTTTTTTAACCTATGATTCTAAATTTTTGAAACATTAGAATACTTGTTTAAAAGTTATAACAAATTCGTCTATTACCATTTTAGCAATGAGTTTAACTGTTCGATTGGTATCAATGAGACCACAAAATTATAGTAAAAAATTACTATTAATTCGATACCAATATAATCTTTTTTGTGGCGTTCAACAGTTCACAACGTATTCATGTTGATTCTTCTAACCACACCAACACATTAATACAAATTCTAATGTTGTAGTTACAAGATTCGGTTTGCAGAAGTTGTGTTATGTCATCATTAATCGGTTAGATTAACAATCAAAATTATTAAAAAAATACGAAATTGTTACTATTATGAAATAATATAGGTTGCAATTGTTAAATTAAAAGTGGATAAAATGTAATTAACACCCCTCCCGCGCATGATAAGTCGGCGATATCACCCCAAAAGCTTATTATACTGCCAATGATATCAAACTAACAATTAGACTGATCTTCTTTTAGCATAGCTAATTAGCTATATTATATCAAGTTATCAACTGCAGAGTAAAGCCAAATTTAGAAGCCAGCCCTACTGTGTACCATCTATACAACTCCTGAGTGCTTATAAAAAAAAAAATAAAAAACTCTTGAGTGACATGGAATCAAGTTGTGGTCTTCAAGAAAGGCAGGCTCTTACCTTGAGGGAGAAGTAGTGGATGATGGAGATGTTCAATGGGATAGATGGGGAAAAAAAATTAATCAACAACCTAATAATAAATTAGAAACTGTCGCAGCCTTGATGCTTGTGACCTAATCATATTTTAAGCTAAATCCCAAGTGTATTCCCATAAACAAAGCCAAAGCCGAACCCATCACCATCTTCCTCCAAAAAAAATCATATCTAGGAACCAAGTCCATGAAATGTGAGAGAATAAAGTATTGATTAAAACCCTAAGTCCCATGTGAAAGGCATCAATGAATGCCTCGAATCTGGCTATATTTGGGTTCTGCGTGCTTCTGCTAACTTAGCTTTCTCCCTCACAAAGCAAACCCTAAATTTCCGGTTCGATCGAGCTCCCGCGCGAGGCTGGCTGGCTGAGACCCATCTTCTTATTCTCCAGGGAAGACCAACAGAGCCTCACATGTGGATGTGGATTTGTTTAAGTGATAAAAGGCACAGATAGAGATAGAGTTGTTGATGATGATGAGAAATTAGTTAATGAATTATGCAGTTTTTAATTAGAGAGACTAAATAAGCTTTGCAAACGACAAATTAAGGCAGCCACGTGATGGAGATGGACGGAAATTTGCTGTAAGGAATCTTTCTGGTCACGCATCGCGTCAACTGCTTAATTCATTGGTTAATTAACCACATAATTAACTACTGTAGTTAAGCATTGGGTCAACATACACAGTTCACACACTCCTAATTTTTCAGACTAAACCCTATTTTTAAAACTTAATTAATTAGGTATAGGTATGTAGACTTGCATTGATAAATGGGTTCAGATTGAAATCCAAATTTAACTAATGGCATATATATATATATATATAAATTACGATATCCTTCGAAATCTACATAGAATTCGAGCTTCATATCTTAGTTTACAGAGGTTTAATTGAATATGGAATTTACCATTCTTCTCAGCTATTGGCAGTTGAAACCAGACTAGCTTGTTAAATTATCTTATTCTCACAAAGATTATTTAACAAGATTGATGTTGAAATCATGAACTAATTAGTAAACTGAGCAAGTTTTTTTTTTATCAAAGCAATTGAGCAAGATAAGCTATAATAAGAGAGGACAGTTTCCTCAAAAAAAAAAAAAAGAGAGGACAGTTAATTAAATTTAGTCATGCCTATTAATTATCTACAACGTCGTTTTAGCGTTTAACGGATACGAGTTTTGGGTTTAAGATTTATGTGAATAGAAATTAAATGGAAGTATCCAGAACAAAAACGTTATTTTGACATAAACACATAATTAACTTTAAAAATTCAGACGATTCAAAATTATAAAATTATCCCTTTTTTACATGTTTGTTTGATAACCTTCAACTTTAATTTGAGTTAATAAATTTTACTAAATACATGACTGACAAAAAGTGGAAATGTAAATGCATGCAATGACCTAAATTTTATTTCATGCAATGATCTAAATTTTACTAACCCTCCCTAATTTCAAGTATGTCTAAATATTTTGACAAAAAAAAAAAAAACTAGTACGTCTAATTTTTTCAGAATCTTTTTAGGTAAATAAACCCTCCTAGAATTCAGTTCCTAAGAGGAAATTGTTGTCTAAAGAATTCTATAAAGCCATTTCATATAGCTAGACAAATAATTGTGCATGATTTTAGAACAAGAAGTAACTTGGAAATTGAACTATCTATATTTTAGTATTTGGAAGTAAACATGCAGCTTCTTTAAAAACTCTAAAGCTAAAGTATGTTTCATTTCAACTTGATATAATAGACAGAGTTGTCTTCATCAATGTACGGATTGATGATTAACTGATCAAATAATGAAAGAAAACTTATTATAGCTAATTTTGAGACAATCCTTATATATATGGTTTCTTAGCTATTAAATTTCTGTAGTTTATGTTTTGTAACCTAAAAGTGCTTTCTTTTGTTTATGTTTTTGACTATATATTATTAGCCAGTTGACAATCCTAAAAGAATTACTAGCTATCAAATCTAGCGTAAGTATAATATATATATATAACCTAATGCTGTATCTGTATCTTTTTATGATTTCTTCTGGTGTCATCTATGTTGGGGCAGTACTGTATTTTTTGTATGGATCATTAAAATTATGCAATGTTTATGAAGTGGAGTTTTTAAATAGGAAACACAATAAGAATGTACTGATTTAAGTGGTAAACAATATTATCCGTATGATTCAGTTATATAAAATCAAAACCAATATGATTTTTCAAGTATGTCTTATTCCTAATTAACAATTGTTTTCAGATTGCTGTTTTAGGAATTAGAAGGATAGATTTAGAGCTCAATTAAACATGTCTAACTGGTCGACCACATAAATGTGTAAATAGATTATACATTCATATATATATATAATTAGGAGAATTAATTTTGCATGTATATGTATAATTTAGTTTAATTTGATATATTTTTCACAACCATGCATGAATTCCATGCGTGTAACAAATATAGTTTATAGGCACCAGTTCAAAGTGACTAGTTAAAGATGTATTATATGTATAGTGTATCTGTGTATGATCAATATCATGAATCAAAGGGAAAATCTATGTATGTATTTAAATACACAACTCAACTAATACTGCTTTCAAACAACACTCATCTCCTAGCTAGAGAGGCAAGCTCTTATAGTTCTGAGTTCATCTTTTATAGTGTTCCTCCTCCGTTTGTGGAGGAAGTTATATCAAGGGATTATAATGGTTTGTGATTAATGAAGTTCTTTTTTCCCCAAAAAAATTAAAACTAATACTGTCAATTAACCTGGTAAGTATATTTCGTATATATATGAACTACTGTTTGAAGAAACTTTTTGTGAAAACGATTTTACAATGTTGACTACTGGCAACTGACATGGCATATATGTAATAGTAATACATATCAGTATATCACATTCTCAATAGATTAGGGTTTAGTGGCTTGCTACCCAATTCCAAGTTATTCAGTTTATCCATGTTTTTAGAGAAGCCAACTTCACCGTTGACGCCCTTGCAAATCTTGGTCATCATCACTCTTCTTCCGTTGGTTATTGGAACCGTTGCCTGCCTGCTTCGGTGAACCCGGCTCTCCAGTTTGATTGCTCTAATTTGGGTTGTCCTCGTGGCTTCCATTTGTAGTTTCCCTTTCTTATAAAAAAAACATTCTCAATAGATTTTCATTAATATTGTCCAAAAAAAATATATATTAATTGGACAATGTAAAATGCTTACATTGCAGACAGCGTTGGGAGAGCTTCCCCCCTAAATGGGGTCCGACCCAGCTCGAGGGATTAGTCATTGCCTACGGGTGGGGGACATCCTGCGAAAGCAAAAAAAATGCTTACATTGTGTTTTTTTTTTATAGCGAAATTAGCATTTCAGGGTCCAAGCCCAAAAGTACCAAAGACGGGTCTATACTCAGTTTTACTGTTCAAAAAAGCCCAAACAAGTGTTCAGTTGTTCACTTTCTGTGTTTAATACTAGTAAGTTGGTTGTGAATTTATGATGCTAGTTGAAGCTCAATACAATTTGGTTTTCATATTTTGCACCATTTTGGTAGAATTGACATATGTAGAAAGTTAACTATGTTTCATGTAAGCTATCATGTCGCAGCCACTCAGTGGCAACAAGGCCCTACAGAGTACAGATCGACATACATACCATCTGGTTCCTCTCAAGTCTCAGCAATATTTACTTGATGAATATATTCTCATATCTCACAGAGAATTGTATGTTTGGCCAAAGAAAAGAGAGAATATGTGTGTGTGTGTGTGTGGATTTTCTCACTACTAAATCATTAGATCGATTTGTGTGGTGGCCGATCAAATTAAGTGCTGGATTTTCTCAGTAATGAATTATCATTATATCCATGAATTGGCTAAAACTATATGACAGATCCGTACTGATGGCTAATCCTAATTATATGTGGAGTGAAGGAATTGAACCTAGATTAATTAAGTTTTCTTTATTTGATGATGAATAGGCATGACTGTACCATATATAGCTAGATCGATATATAAAGCTCCGGCCTCTGTTCTGTGTGCTTTAACTGATGTTTCACCAGTGCTAGTCTAAAATATATATATATATTAAGTGATCGATGAATATATATATATATATATATATTATTATATATACACACACATCCATTGTTTAGTCCAGGTGCCTCTCTACCGAAACCCTAAACCAAATTATAAAGATTGATGCCATTTACCCTAACCTCCTTTTTCTTTGATGTGGCGCATCAAAATCTGATTCTGCATTAACAGATATATCACCTTAGCTTCATCAGTATTAACTATAATTAAATTCCTGTCCTTCTAGGTTTACAGAAATTAAGTAGGTAGGTAATTAAGCATCTACTGTGATTATAAATGGTTCTGTTAAAGTTGCATTTAGTCGGTTATATTCCTTTTGTTTTACTTTGATCCCCCAGTACATTCCTAAGATTCTAAGAATGTTTGTCTAATTCTCTATTATAATACCATCGATCGGATTTGTTCTAAATTCTTAATTTCCTCGAAGATTGCATGTAATTCCTGGTCCCCAAGATTATATATTTCCTTTCCATATTCCTATAAACTTTACATCATGCATGGAATTATGCGTAAAGTTGCATGTATTACAGAATCTCATCTAACTTCATCTCCTA
Source organism: Rubus idaeus (assembly GCA_030142095.1). NCBI lineage: Eukaryota > Viridiplantae > Streptophyta > Magnoliopsida > Rosales > Rosaceae > Rubus > Rubus idaeus. The sequence goes on from CM057969.1 coordinate 8,079,873, forward strand.
CAACTAACTAACTTTATCCGGAACATTGATAATAGATGCGCACTCAAAATTTATGCTTCTACTCTTCAGGTTTCATGGCACAAATTCCAGATCGACGCTAATTAGTGGCCTAGTGGGTACATGCTATGTGTCATGACAATTGACAACCTTGTTGTAATTTCCTATTACATTGTGTATATGTTTTTCCTTATAAATTAAATATGTGATGCGGTGTTATGTTGCTAAGATTGTTAAATATGATATTATATAGTCACAACCTTAACAAAACTTCCCGAGTATATATAGTCTTTGTGTACATGTTTTCTTATCAAATATGTGATGTTTATGCCGTGCAATTTGAATTTTACATTCAAATAATTAATATAATCTACGTAATTAATACATTTAAATCGAGAAACTGACAATACAACTTAATAACATGTCTAGAGATCGAGTTGGACAAGATAATATTTATAGTGCATGCGGATTTAAATTGGACGTTTGCAAAAAGAAGAAAATGAGAACCTTTTTTTTTCCCATTATATCATGTGAAATTCATTGATTAGAACCGTTCAATTTTTACGATTTTTCTTCAATGATTCCCCCCTCCCCCAATTTTCTCAAAATAAAAATAAAAAACAATCAGATTTACTTTGCAAACACACAAATATATGTTGAATAAAACTTTTTTTTTTTACCTAGGCCCAAAGGCTTGCGTGGGCATCCCAAAACTACAAAATACAAAACGAATCCAGATCCACTTTGCAAACACACAAATATATGTTGAATAAAACTAAATTCATAACGATAGTATAGTGCAATTAATGGCTAAATTCAATGTGACTAATTTTTTGCACTAATATATTATACAGAAAGAGACTTAAAGAATGAAAAGTTCTGATATTAATTTATGTGGCGGAGAATGGTCCGGAAATTGAAAACTTCGAATGTCTACACTAAAACCAACTCAAAATGCGTGTCTGTGTATAGCTCAATCATAGAGAGATGATCGATTTATAAAGACTTTCCACCAAAACATAAAATAGACCAGAGTGACTACTTAGTTGGATTTATAAGGTTGATATATATGCATGCTTTATCAATATTGGGGAACAAGTGGAAAGCAAAGTAGTGCTCACAATTAATAAAGAAAGGAACCCAGAATGATGATAGATCAATGAGTGCCTCTCTGACGTACGTACAATATCCTTCTAACAATGTTCTTGCATGTTACTCGAAATCCAGCATTATATTGGTTTTCTCCAGAAATAGTACCTAAATTTTAGTTGGCCGGGTTTTTGAGATTGTCTTAAAAAAAATGATCAGAATGAAGACACTTGATAATTTGCTATTTTTGGGGACAAACAAGATTATTACAGTCATAATATGGTGTCTATATATTCCAATTATGAATTATTGCTCGGATTCCAATTAACCTACAAAGTTATATTGAAATGTAAAGTTCAATGTTCAAAAGCATGCAATCACAATTTGAAAGATACAGCACGTTGCTTTTTAATATTTAATTTTTTCTACAAAGGTGTTTTGTCCATTACTCTACTTTTAAAATTATGAAACAATATACTAACTAGCAAGATAGACATAGATGAAAATGCAAGTAATTCAAAATTAGGTTGCTTTGGGATATAGATGAAAGAAAAAGGATTTAATAGATACTTCGATAGGGTGGGATGGCCATGGTTGTCTCAGTTGATTCTTATAGTTCAGAATCGATCTCCCAAATAGTAGGTCTCAGCATGACTATCTCTTGTGTACATCAAATCTTCCTCACTCTTTGTTAATCCCTTTTAAATTTGGGTGTGGGAGTAAATACGTATTACAAGTAGAGTTACGAGGATTACATTCGTGTCCATTCCCATGAGAGTCCACATTCAATTATGTAAGCACTTATATTCTTAGTTTTCCAAATCGAAGCACTTCTATTTTGTTCCATGAAATGTCTGTGATAAATATTTTACTACTAATGAACCGCATCATATTTTGATTTTCCTCTTTTCAAATCAAAATGAAATATTGTCTTAAGTATTTGTATTTGCTAGGGGGAACTTGTATGGCACAACCTTCCCTTGTATGGAACTTCTATTTAATTTTTTTTTGTCCCTCGTCATAAGAGTATTTCTTTCTTGATGCATTTTTATTTTTTCATTTAAATTATCGGTGTATTCCACTATTCTTGATCATTGTTTAAAGATTATATCTTTAAAAAAATCATCCACAACAATAATTGTTTATTAATTTAACTGTCATCAAATAGAAATAGATGGTCAGGACGAGTTGATCTAACAATATACACCCGTTACCCCTTGTACCAAATGTGTGAGGGCTAAATTGTTGCCATAAAATTTGTTTTACCACGAGTGGAATTTCTTAGCCTTTTAATCAAATTCTCATGGCTTTTTTTGCTTTCTATGAGTCCACCTCATGGCAGTTAATTTACTACAAGTGGATTTTCTTCTCATCACATTCATTAAGATCAATCACATACCAAATCTCTGAGATTACTTGGAGGATTTGTAAGCATTTATGCAATGATTTGCCCCCTTGCTTTCTCATCTCGCACTATAAAATCCAGCACCAACTCTCTTTCTTTCGTAATTCATTGGCAGTTACAAAAGGAGCCTACCGATTTGCATCTTTTAGGAGAAGAACACCCTCACGAAATCTATGCACTCATCAATAAACAACCTTATCTGAACAAACCATAAAAAGAAACCCACCAAAACAAGAATCCAAATTCTCATATCTCACTCGGAAATAATATTTGAAAGAAATCCACCAAACCCTTCAAAGCCATTTTGTTCAAACACACATAATGTCTGCCTCTCAACCATCTTCATCCCAACCTCTCACTCAAAAATGGCCGTCCGACTTCCTCAAGATCATGCTTTCAGAGCTCAAAATACAAAGAGGAATAGCTCTTCCTCTGGTGGCTATGAATTTGACATGGTTTGCCAAAATAGCCATCACAACAGCTTTTCTAGGAAGACTTGGAGAGCTTTCATTGGCTGGTGGCACACTCGGTTTCACTTTCGCTAATGTCACCGGCTTCTCTGTCTTAAGTGGTCTCTGTGGTGCCATGGAGCCTATATGTGGCCAAGCCTATGGAGCCAAAAACATTAAGCTTCTCCACAAGACTCTGCTCATGGCAACTTTCTTGTTACTTCTTGCAACACTTCCTATTTCATTTTTGTGGCTCAATGTTGACAAAATCCTCATCCATTTTGGCCAGCAAGAAGACATTTCGACAGTTGCAAAGAGCTACCTGTTCTATCTCCTACCAGACTTGGTCATTACCGCATTGCTTTGTCCCCTCAAAGCCTACTTGAACTCGCAAGGCATTACGGTTCCTTCCATGTTCTGCTCCGGTCTTGCTCTTGCCTTTCACATACCAATCAACATAGTGCTTGCAAACGCTAAAGGTATTGAGGGAGTTGCAATGTCTGTGTGGATCACTGACCTCATGGTTGTGATTCTACTTGGGATTTATGTGTGTGCGATTGAAGTTAAAGCAAAGGAAGGGAGGTGGAAAGAAGGCGGGTGGTTGGACCAAGGTGTTTGGGATTGGATTAGGCTGCTCAAGCTTTGTGGACCTTGCTGCCTCACTACCTGCCTTGAATGGTGGTGTTATGAGATTCTAGTACTGTTAACCGGCCGGCTCGCCAATGCCAAGCAGGCAGTCGGAGTTTTAGCCATCGTACTAAACTTCGACTATCTGCTATACTCGGTGATGTTGTCTCTGGCGACATGTGCATCAACTCGAGTCTCAAATGAGCTCGGAGCAAACAGGGCAGGCCCTGCCTATCAATCTGCATTTGTGTCTCTGGTAGTGAGTTTGGTCTCCGGTTGTGCAGGTGGATTGGTGATGATAGCAGCAAGGGGAAGTTGGGGGTCTTTATTTAGTCATGATAAGGGGATTATAAGAGGGGTGAAGAAGATGATGCTGCTGATGGCTTTGGTGGAGGTTGTGAATTTCCCATTAGCTGTTTGTGGAGGGATTGTTCGGGGAACGGCGAGGCCATGGTTAGCTATGTATGCAAATCTTGGTGGATTTTACCTTCTGGCTTTGCCCTTGGGAGTTGTTTTAACCTTCAAGGTTAAACTGGGGCTGAGTGGACTGTTGATAGGATTCTTAATTGGGATGGTTGCTTGCTTGATCTTGTTGCTGATGTTTGTTGTACGAATCAACTGGCAAGAAGAAGCGTGCAAAGCACAAAGACTTGCCTCAGTTTCCTGTCAAGAACCAGAGCTTAACAAAGACGAAAATCACAAAAGCGTGGGAAGAGTTGATGCCGAAGTCTAACGGGAACCTGAGAATATTTGTCACAATCGGCTCCAACTCCACCCCATATCTTCTTGCAAAGTTTTTGTGAGAATGCAATTTCCAGTCATCTCTGTAGTCTTGGGGTTTGTTTCGAGTCCGTGTAAATTTAACAGCACCTGGTATAAAAGGTGCGGAACTTGGTATACAAACCCAAGTTGTTGAGATGCCATAAAAAAAAGGAAGTTGAGAGAAGGAAACTAGTCTCCAACTTGTTGATAGCAGATGAGTAGTGCACAATCTCGATACGCAAGAAATTTATTGCAGCTATATTTCAAAATTGAAAGTTAAACACAAGAAAAACATTACTTGTATGGAATGAACCAAGATCAGTCCCATGAATCAGATGCAAACTAACATTCAGGAACAACAAATGCCATTAAACAACTCCGACTAACATCATTGAATCATGTTTTGGTTAAGAAATTAGCATCACAGATCATAGTGAACAAAAAAAAGAGGAAGATATCATCCATCAATGAATCCAGGTTCAGAAAATAAAGACTCCAGCTCTTTCACTTTCCCTTCGTTGAAGCCGAGGGTGGCCAATATCTTGTGACCCGGCGAATCCACTTCATACCAAATGCCAAGAAGCAGATGAGATGTTGTAATTTCCTCACTATCACCTGCAATTGAGATATTAATAAATCATAAGGCAAGAACTTAAAAGAAAGAGCAAAGAGAGTTGATAATTATGATTTGCCAAAGAAAAGATGGTCATGTGTCTTTGGAGCTCAGTCAAGAAACTCCACAAGTGAGGGTACATTATACAATAGCAACATGGTCCTCCGTTTCAAATGGTTCCATTGTGTTGCAGTCAAGAACCACAGTTGACATAAGATTCTAAGTATTTTCGATCATTTATGACACGATCATATCTCATACTCCCATCTTTCAGAAGAAAAATACAGAATTTGGAGCAACTACCAGTTCCCCCCTTTCCATCATTATACACAAATACCCGTTTTGATTGATATACAATACAACGAGGATCAACCTTCTACGACAACACCTAACCCAAAGCTCTGAACTCCTAGAAACTTACATGAATACAAAATCTCATTTTTAATTTATACAAAGTGAGGAAAACAAGGATTCAAAAAACCTCTTACGATATTCCAAAAAGACTTACTAGCCCTACATATGTGTTAAGATCATCTTAGCCCTTATACACCTCCCTTTACTATAATTCATTTGGTATCTTTATTTGCATACTGAAGATACTACTTGATTGATCATCAATGCAATCCCAAAAACAGTCATATGCATAAGTTCAGGGGACATGTCAGAAGTTAAAATACAAAAAATTGAAAAGGCAAATCAAAAGCATTTCCATAAAAGAAATTTGTAAGTAAATGAAACAGCACAGAAATTTACCAGATTTAATTTTGTTATCAACAGCCCAGTCAAGCACTCTTTGAGCTTCCTCGGTCAATGGGGGATGCTCAGGACTGAAAAAGTACATATCAGCTTTCCCAAGTAACTTGATGGTTTCTTCACGCACCTTGAAAAGTGTAACTCCACTTGCCCGCAGGAATTTTGAAGCCAGAGTGGTTCCTGCAGTCCAATGCAAAGATGGCTAAGGAAACCGCAAATCACAGAGACTAGATAGTCATGATATTTTTCAATTATTATTTTATTTTTATTTTTTTACAGGTGGGGGTGTTAAAGATGGTAAACAAATTCACATGAGTCTATGACTCTCAGGATCCAGGCTTGGTATCGTACAAGATATGCATTCCAAGTTAGCATTTGTTTTGGATCATAACTTGAAGTCTTGAACTAAATTGACAATTAAGCTTATATGCATAAGATAGAAGCCAGCAAACAACTACACACACATCCTTACAACCAAGCATTCAGGTGAGAGAGTGGCCCTTGCCACCATCAAGAGGTAATATGAATATGCATTTATCCACTAGACTACAAGAGGTAATATGAATATGCATTTTTCCACTAGACTACACCAAAAGAACCACGATTCATCAACTGATGGTATAACCTCTCTTTCTCTCTCTCTACAAGCTTCAACTTATCCATAGTTCACATCAAGAGTACTACAATCATCCTCATGTCTTATTTTTACAGACTAAATATCAAATTTGCAGGTTTAGTCTTGCATACTATAGTCTTTTGTTTTATTATTATTAAGTCTATGCATTGTTCGACTCCATAATAACATTGGCATAAACATGATTAAAACTGAAACCATGACAACAGTAGTAAGATCAAGTTCTAATCAACAGACTACTTGCAGTAGGATGATTAATAACTTTTAGCAATAACCATTTCATTAAGGAATAAATATAATAAAAGCTTAAAGGGCTGTGAAAATTTACCCTCAATGAGGATACCCATGAGAATTGCCTCAGTCCCAGTGGTTGGGTATTTGAGCTTCCTGGCTTCCAATTCACCCATGGCAAATGACTTTATAGCCCTGCTAGACCATCTGCATCCACTCAAACAATACCAAAACCTCAATCCCAACAAAATCACTAAACCCAGAAGAAGAAAAAACTTAGTTGAAGGAAAAATACTGACTTGGGCACATTCTCAGTGGGCGAAACTCTATCCCGGTTTCTGTAATGATAAAATCAGAAGCATCTGAAACAACAGCTTGTCATCTAAAACGTGAAATGAAAGAAATCGAGAAAGAGGGTTGTTCTGGCGATTGACAGAATCTGAGACTTACGCAGTAGGGAGGCTGAGACGGATTGTGGAAGAGGAAGGTCGGAGCTTTGGCACTGTGAGACTTGAGGATTGAAGCGAGAGACCCAGCCATGGATTCTGTAATTTGCTGGGTTTCAAAGTCATGGTGAGAGGCAGAGAATACGATTCGGGTTTGGTTCTTTGATTGGGATTGAGGGCTGATACGAAAGCTGGAAGCTTGGAGAGTGAGTGAGCGGCCATTTTTGGAATAGTCGGGGCTCGCTGTGTTTGGAATGGATATGTAGGAACAAGGATTTGCCTTCGGAAACCAAAAGTCTGGACGTAAAATGAGCAATAAAAATAAAATTACTCTCATCATTCTGTAATCAAAAAAGGAAAAACAAAAATTACTCTGATGAAATTAGACGATCCCGATCTTTCTAATCACAATTATTATGGATTGTTTAAAAAAATCACAATTATTACGAAAGGATTTTGGGTCCTTTTAATGCTTAGATTACTTTGTTTTTTTTTTGCCGTGAGAATTTTTTAGTTTAGGGTCTCAGCTCTCAACTTAAAAAAATGGACTTGTAAAGATTGAGATTGCTGAATTTCGTTGAAGCATAATTTCATCTCCAAACAGATATAGGCCGACTCTCACTTTCTTTGACTTTCGGAATAGTCTTGTACATATTCACAAATTGTTATTATAAAAAATTTAGTAATATGTTTTGACAAGCTAGATATATAAGGACAAAGATCGAGATGATAATTATACGAACGGGAATTTGAAGACATGCAGTGACGACTCTCTTAATTTCACAGACAATGATAACTCTCTTAATTTCGAAGAATGTAGTGATCACCATGTTTCGACTCCAATTGAAAAAGTTGGTGTAGACTCTTTATTGACATTGAAAGTGAAATAAAGCAACGTTCATTATTCCGAGTGATAAGCAACCAACCTAGCTATCTAGTTAAGGACTATGAAAAGAAGCATGAACACTATTACAAAAAATGTTGATAGGCATCAATCAAACGCTGATGTCTATCTCAGTTTACAACTAATGTCTAATATATATGAGACTTTTAGACATAAGTAGAAACTTGATGTCAATTACATACTTAGATATCATAAATTTGAGTGACACCGACATCGCATTTATACTATAAACCATACAAACCTATAATTTTTAATGTCTAAATCTCAACTTCTAATGTCACATATCACTGTAACGTGAACAAGTTGTTAATGCTTGATGTGTGAGTTAGAAACAAAATCAGTTTTTAATTTTCTTTGATGTTTAAGAAGAGTTTGACATCAGTTTTTATTCTACAAAGTACAAACAATGTCATTTGTACTTTAGACTTTGTGGGCTTGATTATTTCCGATGTCAAATACATTAGTTTATTTGAACATCGATTATTGTCCACAGAGGCAATTCTTCATATCAATTCTCTCGTAGTTATCGTTGTAGATAATATGAAATTAATATATGCATGCATTCACATCAAGATGTATGTTCTTCTCATTGCTCATATAACACAAGAAACCAAGGGGACAAAAAGCACCTCAAAACTAATAAGCAATATTCTTCATTAGCACCAAAAATATAGGCTTCATGTTCCACAAAAAGTAAATTAAACGATTGACAAAGATTACATGTTCCATAGAAAGCAGCATATATTTTCTTGTAACTCCTCAAGGGACAAAAATGTCCGGACCAAACTAAAGGACTACATCTCACAAAATAAAATACCACCAAAACTCTTACGGCATGATCACCAACATCAATATATATTTCTTTGTAACAAAGTCAGCTCCATTACTTCATTTCTTCCTTCCTTCTTTTAGTTTACAATTTATAGGCCGCTAAGTTGGAGTGTGAGATAATAAGATAGGGCCAAAACATAGCAACGGATGTAATGAACTCCTTCTACATTTTGTTGTTTTCCATTTAAAGCATTTACCTTGCCAAAAAAAAGTATAGAAAAAATAAAGCATTTACATTGCAAACACTTCCATTTAAATCCTCTTCGCTGGCCATAAAGAACGCCCGGGAAAATGATCAGGTCGATCATGCAGCGCAACAAACAATACAATAGACATGACCTTCGTTCATTTTGTATTCATGGGGTTGGAAGGACAAGTTAAAAACAACTGAGAATTAATGGATTAATGTTAATCAACATTTTCAATGCAACATAAGGATATATTATTAAACTTAACGTAATTTTCTAGGGCTTGTAGGGCAGTTGATCGAGCTTCTCCCAAGGCGGTATAGCGCGCAGCTCAAATATTCTAACTAGGGTCAAAAGGGTACGTGGTTTAGGACCTCAAAACTACTTCTGAAGCTTTTAGGAAAGTTTATTTCCTTGCCAAAAAAAAGCTTTTAGGAAAGTTTAGTACGTAGCTTTAAGTAGAATTTAGGAAGGTTCGTCTTTTCGTTTATTATTATTTTCCTTTGTTAAGTAGGTTTCCTTCTGCTCAAATATGGAAAGTTTCAACAGAACAAGATTTCTTAATCAGAGTAAAAACCACGTTTGCTTCTCCCAATAGGATTAGGGTTAGGTTTTGATTGCTCTGTATAAAACTCTCTGCTACGTATTAGACAATTTAATTCATAATTATTCAAGCGTTTCACACTTTCCTCGAATCCATCTCCGGCGTTACGTGTTCTCTCCCGGCGTCAAAGGCTTTACAAAGTTGATTACAAATAACCAGTTCGAAGCTGGATCAAAGTCGACAACAATGGTGAAGAGCACCGAGCGCGTCTGCTATTACGAGACCTTACGCCTCGAACCGAACTGCTCAACGGAGGATGTTAAAAAGGCTTACTATGCACTGTCCAAGATTTACCACCCGGACAAATACAACTCCAAATGCGGCCTGTCCAAAGACGAAGCCGCCGCCAAATTTCTAGAGGTCAAAAACGCCTACGACATTCTCATAGAACCCGACCAGCGAGCCATTTTTGACTCCTACCGCCAGACCTACGCTGTCCCAGAGGTTTTCAACCCCGACCTCGAAGTCCCTTTCCACAGCATCAACTTCAATGGCTACTCCGACTCAGGCCGAGGCTTCTACAAGGTCTACTCCGACGTTTTCGACAGGATTTACGCCAACGAGCGCGCTTTTCAAAAGAAGAAGAACCTGCCGTGGAATTCGGTTCACAAGCCTCCGGGCATGGGAAATCTGGACAGCTCGTATCCCGAGGTTGTTCAGTTTTATAACTACTGGCTGAACTTTGGTTCCATAATGGATTTCTGCTGGGAGGACCCGCATGATGAGTATGATCTGAGCAAGGTTACCCGCAAGGGGGTGAAGTATTGGTCCCACATAAACATGAAGGCGAGGAAGAAAGCCAAGAAGAAGTACAACAACAAGGTGCGGGGTTTGGCACAGAATGCCAAGAGGCTCGACAGGAGGGTCATGCAGATGATGGCGAGGAGGGAGGAAGAGAGAAAGAGGGAGATGGAGGAGGAGAGGGAGAAGAGGAAGCGGTTGAAGAAGGACATATTGGAGAAGGCGGCTATGGAGTATGAGGAGCCTGAGTGGACCAAACCGGTTGAGAGGAAGAGAAAATATGGTAATGAGGATGAGGAGGAGAAGAAAAAAGAGAGAGAGGAATGGGAGTGTGTGGTTTGTAGGAAGGCGTTTAGGAGTGAGAAGCAGTGCAGGAATCACGAGCAGTCGAAGAAGCACCTCCGTATGGTTGCCGAGTTAATGGAGTTGCAATTGAAGCACCGTCATATGATGGAGGAGGAGAGTGATTACGAAGAGCGCCACGAAAAAGAGGGTTTGGAGGACGAAAAAATTGTTGAGGCGGTTGGAGAGAGTGTCAAGGAAGATGAGTTTTCTGAAGGTGCTAATGAAAATCAGAGAAAAAAGTTTGGGGAATTAGCAGTTGAAGTTGATGAGGAGGAGGAGGAGGGTGAGATGGATGTTGTTGAAGCAATGGTGGCGATGCGAAAGACTATGGAGAAGGTTGGTGAAGATGTTCTTGAATCAATGGTTGAGCCCATGGAGACCAACAGTCATGTGGAGAATGATGCTGATGAGGTGCCTATGGAGCGTGACAAGCTAAAGAACACGAATAAGAATGGAGGAGAGAGGACGAAACCAAGGAGAAGGAGGAGGGTGAAGAGTACGAGAGTTAACGAACATGATAATTTAAATACGAAGGAATTCAAATCTGATTCTAGTGTAGAAAAAAGAGATGATGATGATGATGATGAACAGATAGAGAAAAGGAAGGGTGGAGGGAGAAAGAAGAGTAAATGTAAGGGAGATAATAATTAAGCAGAGGAAAATTAGGAATGGAGGGTGGAGGGAAGAGAAGAAGGGTAAGAAGAGTAATTTTGATTTTGCTGCATGCTGATGAGAATGAGAGTCATGACAAAGGAGATGATAATTATACAAAAGGGAATATGAAGAAAGATGCAAACAACAAATCAAAGAACTCGTGCGTACGTATACATACTATGTAGATGAGATTAAGTCAGAAAGTACCCTTATTTTGGGGTCCGATTACATCAGAAAGATAGCTAGCTAGATCTTATAAGTTTGTTGTTTAAACCTATCTTCTAAACCCTTAAATATGAAGCATATATATTTCATAATGTACGTGATTTGTACGTTTTATTATGTACGTACATGATTTGTACGTTTCGTATTATGAATCACTCTAAATATAGATTTATCTTGCAAAACTGATGGTTTCTTATGGTGCAAGTAATAGTGCAATAGACTGGGTTCGTAGACAGCTTCACCACAATGCAGATCGAATATATAACAAGTAATTGTTACATGTTCTTATTCATCATTTTTTTTTTTCTTCCAGTCTCCCTAATGTTTTAATCCGACCAATTAACAAGTTTGTTACATGTTCTTATTCATCATTGTTTAGTAGCTTCCAACAAATGTGGTTTTATAGTAATTTCAAAACTCCTTATTTTATTATTTTTTTTATTAAAAAGTCTTAACAAACATCGCACTAGCAAAGCTTAACAGTATTGTCTTCAATCAGGAACCGAAAAAAAGAAAATTTCTTTCTTCAATCAAACTTCATTTTCACAAACAGATCGATCACCAATTAAATGTTATTGAAAAACAAATCAATTAATAGTTCATATATATCGATCCAGTGTCCAAGCAAAAAAAAATTAATAGTTCATATCCAGGAATTTTTTTTTTGGCTAAAATTTGTATTAAATGAAAAGAAAACAATTAAGGGGGGGACAAAAAGCCAAAACCCCTTTAAGAAAAAGAAAGAAAAAAAAAGAAGTAAACCAATAGCCAGTTGAATCAAAGATTGAGACGCACAATAGGCGTACGAGTACGAATAGGGCGCGAACTCAATTGGCTTTGTTTAGTCTTCAACTTTTTGGGACGAGTCTTTTGAAGTGTCTGAAGAAGATTCTCATCCTCCAAAGTTCATATCCAGGAATTCCTATGGTATTTCGTTAATTTCTCAAGGCATCATCAATGGCTTTTTTTATAAAAAAAACACTAATGGAAAGCCACCAAAACTCATCAATATCTACATCTTACATGAAGCCTAGACAATAGAAAACTATTATGTGACCGTCTCACTGAAATTTTTTTCGTTTAATTAGTCAAATGAAATCATGCTTGCATTAAAAAAAAATCGTGCTTGCATCGATCATAATTTTTTTTGGTCAAATTTATATTTTTCTCCCTAGGATTTTTGGCTTTATATTGAAGGAACTCTAGTCACAAATTGTTGAAGTCTGTCTTTTCAAAAATAAATATGGAGGGGTGAGAGGTAAATTAATAAAGACCAAATCAAATACAAATCGTTTGTTTAGACCATCACATGCAGTCCTCTCTCTTTCTCTGTGTCCCTCTGTGCTTCTTTGCGTAAGATGTTGGTTTTTCTCAGACTTGGTGCAGAAAGTTGTACGTCTCACTCACAGCAAGCCTAGTTTGGACTGTAATATTGGTCTCGCCTCGTAAACCACCATCGAACATCATCAATGCATGAGTGGTCACTTTTCTTCAAAAAATGAGCTAGCTTGGTCTATTCATCAACTGCATTGGTGGAGGTAGATGGAAGGTTCTACAGTGCTAGGGAGCACTGCATCAATGCATGAGTGGTCACATTCTTGACAGCGTGCTTGGCACGTGGCTGTTAAAAATAGGGCTGCCGTTAGTCCAAAAGAAGTCAGTCAATACGACCAAAAAGAGGTGAAAGGCAGTAAAACCAGCACCACACGAGATGCACGTGCGAATTCTGGGAAAATTGGATGTTGAGGTATTTCGTGCTGCAGAGGGGGAATTGTTTTGCCTTTTTCTTTTTTTTTCTTTCTTTTCTCAAAGGAATTTTGGCTTCATGTCCCCCCTTAATTGTTTTATTTTCATTTAATAAAAAATTTAGCCGAAAAAGATGGCAGGGAATTGAGCTCTCGCCATTGTCTTATTCCAGGGCTATGAGCCGAAAGCAAACTTGAGTTCTCTGCCATTTATTCTAGTTCCTTTTGATTATACGTTTGAAATTAACTTGTGTCAATTAGGATTCCTTTATTCAAGTGGAAAAAAAAATGAAAGAATATAATTAATTGCTACTCTACAATTTAAGTAAGCTTTATTATTCCTAAACAGTTTAGGAGTAAGTAATCTCTATATATAGGACTAAATCACTTCCATCACACACACAAACAGTTTTTCTCTGTGTATTTGGCTTGAGCTTTCCACATACGATTGTGATGGCTACAAAAAGCGAGGGTCCAGGAATTGGTATTGACCTTGGAACAACTTACTCATGCGTTGGTGTTTGGCAACACGGTGGCGTTGAGATCATATCTAATGACCAGGGCAACAGAACGACACCATCTTATGTTGCTTTTACCGACACTGGGCGTTTGATTGGTGATGCCGCCAAGAACCAAGATTCCATGAACCCCATCAACACTGTTTTCGGTGAGTTCTTCTTATTCTTAATTATCTCAATCTTCTTGATGTTATTTTACATGAATATTATACTATTAATAAAGTAAATATTTTGCTATAACTTGATAGATACCCATGAGTCTTTGTCATTGCTTTTGTCTTCTAAGTCAAAAATTAATTTCTAATGGTTTTGTTTACTTTCTTTTAGATGCAAAGCGGTTAATCGGTAGGAGATTCAGTGATTCCTATGTTCAGAGTGATATGAAGCTATGGCCTTTCAAAGTTCGTGGTGTTGGGGACAAACCCATGATTGTGGTCGACTACAAGAATGAGGAGAAGAAATTTGCTGCTGAGGAGATATCTTCCATGATTCTCGTTGAGTTGCGTGAAATAGCAGAGGCCTACATCGGATCAACAGTAAAGAATGTAGTTGTAACTGTGCCAGCATACTTTAATGACTTTCAGCGTCAGGCCACAAAGGATGCTGGTGTAATTGCCGGTATGAATGTCATGCGTATTATCAATGAGCCAACAGCTGCTGCCATTGCCTATGGTCTTAACAAGAAACGCACAGCTGTCGGTGGAAAGAACGTTCTGATTTTTGATCTTGGTGGTGGTACTTTCGATGTTTCTCTTCTCAAGATTGAAGGAGGAGTTTTTGAGGTGAAAGCAACCGCTGGAGATACCCATCTTGGGGGTGAAGATTTTGACAATAGAATGGTGAACCATTTCATACAAGAGTTCAAGAGGAAGCACGAAAAGGATATTAGCAATAATCCTAAAGCACTTAGGAGATTGAGAACATCTTGCGAGAGAGCAAAGAGAACTCTTTCTTCCACAGCTCAAACCAACATTGAGATTGATTCTTTATTTGAGGGTATTGACTTTTACTCCACAATAACCAGAGCCAAATTTGAGGAGATTAACCTGGATCTATTTACAAAATGTATGGATCCTGTGAACCAGTGTTTGAAGGATGCTAAAATGGACAAGAGCATGGTTGATGATGTTGTTCTTGTTGGCGGATCTACTAGAATTCCCAAGGTACAAAACCTGTTGCAAGATTTTTTTAATGGCAAGGAACTTTGCAAGAGCATCAATCCCGACGAAGCAGTTGCATATGGTGCCGCTGTACAAGCTGCAATTTTGAGTGGTGAGGGCAATATTGAAAGGGTTCAGGACTTACTTTTGTTGGATGTCACTCCACTTTCTCTTGGTATAAAAAATGCTCACGGACTTATGGATGTTTTCATCCCAAGAAACACTACCATCCCCGCCAAGAAAGAAATAATTTACACAACTTGCTGTAATGGACAAACAGCTATGAGGATTTCTGTGTACGAGGGTGAAAGAACAATGGCCAAAAAGAATAGACTGTTGGGTACATTTAACCTCTCAGGCATCCTTCCTGCAGCAAGGTGAGTGCCTGATATCAACTTTTGCTTTGAGATCGATAGCAATGGAATTTTGGTTGTGGCTGCCGAGGAAAAACAAACTGGCAATAAGAGCAAGATGATAATCACCAATAACAACAAAGACAGGTTATCGAAGGAGGAAATTGAGAAGATGATCAAGGAGGCAGAGAAGTACAAGTTAGAAGATGAAGAGTTTAAGAAGAACGCAGAGGCTAAGATTGCATTGGAAAAGTATGCATATGACATGAGGCACACAATTTCTATTCACTCAAAGATCAATGCAGAGGACAAGAAGAAAATTGCGGATGCGGTTGGAAAAGTCATTCACTGGCTTGAGAATGAGAACCAACTTACTAGGCGTGAAGAAGTTGAGAATAAGATGAAGAACCTAGAAAACCTCTGCAATTCTATATTTGCCAAGATGTAACAAGGTGTTGATACTGAACTTTCAACCAGTGTACGTGTAGCTAGTTTGATGTCAGAGTTTGGTTTTGATATAGTAATTGGCCGGCATGAATGAATTAGGATTTTCACTCTTTTCAATCAATGATATGAACATGTATCGACCTTTTAGTTTAGTTCCAAATATGAAAAATTGATCTAACCGTTAGTTCTTATATCTTAGTGCCTCTAATTTTGGGTTTTCTATATATATATACATATATATATATTGTCCTCTATCACATCCATCATTCACCCATATATTATAAACCAAACATAAGCAGTTTTTCAGTAGGAAACAGAAACAGAAACCCAAAACTTCTCTTTGTTTTAAGCGTTCTTCATACAATTGAAATGGCTGCAAATGGCGAGGTCTGATCGACCATCGGTATCGACCTAGGAACTACTTACTCATGCGTTGGTGTTTGGCAACATGTCGCGTTGAGATCATAGCCAATGACCAGGGCAACAGGACAACGCCATCTTATGTTGCTTTTACGGACAATGGGCGGCGTCTTATTGGTGATGCCGCCATGAACCAAGCCTCCATAAACCCCATCAACACTGTTTTTGGCAAGTGTGTACGCTTCTCAGATTCTTGATTAATTATGATCTCCATCTGATTAATTGATGCTGTGTTTTACATTTATTTTAGTGTTAATATATAAGATAATTGTTCTGTTATAACTTGATGGATGCCCGTGTATTAATTATATGATCACTAGGTCTAATGGATGTATATATTGTGCTAATTAATTAAGATCATAGTTAATGCATGCACTTTTAAATATACAGTAGAATCACTTTAAATTAATACTCGATAAATTAATATTCTCTTTTAAATAATAAAATTGTCTGGTCCCGACTCGGGACCAACTTGCTAAATTAATAATCTCAATAAAACTATAAGATAATACATTTTAAATATTTTATTTGTATATTATAGGTCCCAAATATTTTATAAATTAATAATTGGCTAAAAAGTACATAATAAATAAATTATGAATGTTTATCAAAATATGAATAAAGTATTTTTTTTTTAAACTTCAAATATAATTGAATCTCATCTTTAATTGTTCGCAATGCGCCCAAAAGTCTTAGAGTTGCTTTCTCATATTGCAACAAGAAGTTTTAGAGTGTCGTTGATGCTTTGAGTGCTTCCTTGTGTGACACCGGTACCAAAGGTTGTGATCATCATCAGTTTCAGCTTCATCTTTAGAATGTTCTACCATGTTACCAACGATCTCATATACGCTCAAAACCTATGTAGAAGATAAATGTTTGCATCCAAAACATTTATCTTTTTTGTAGTACTTTGAATCTTATAGTATTTTGAATTTTAACTTGTCATATGATGTGATAAATCGAATTCATTGAACTTAATAATTGAATAAATATAACATGTCTATTGTTAAGCAAAAAAACTAAAAATATCTCTGTAAATTAATAATTATTAATTTATCGATAAATTGATATCTCGCTAAATTAATATAATTTAGATGGTCCCAAAACTATTAATTTAAAGATGTTCTACTGTACTTTTCCTAGACTTTTCGATTACCGGACCTTGTCTCGAGTTAGACATATATATGCTACGTACATGGTAGCATTATTTATATAATCTACTTTTTATTTTATTTTTTTATGCTTTTCTAGCATTAATTAGATTAGAGACGCAAAACTTTTAAGCCTTGATCGATCTGTTTACAAATATTTTAACCTTGTCCATTCACAATTTCTTATGCTTTTGTTTACCTTATCTTAGGTACAAAGCGGCTAATCGGTAAGAGATTCGGTGATGCCTCTGTTAGAGATGACATGAAATTATGGCCTTTCAAGGTTCGTGTTGTCGGGGACAAACCCATAATTGTGGTAAACTACAAGAATGTAGAGAAGAAGTTTGCTCCCGAGCTAGTGTTGACTTGCACAGGACTACACAACTTTCTTCGTAAGGAATGTCGTTCTGATTTATTTCTTGCTGAAGCATAACCAGATGATGAAAATTATGAAGAAGAAAATCTTGAGGGAAAACTTCAAACCCAAGATGAACAAAGGGAGGCTGCTAATGATTGGAGAGCTGAGATTGCTACTCATATGGTCATATGTGAGAAGATTCAAGACCTCCCGAACCTGAACCCAATCATGAACTCGTTATTGAAGGGAATAACAACGAAGCAGAATAATAAATCATGACTGGTCTAAGATGAAGAATTTGCAAGTTTGGCTTAATTTTTTTTTGTTTATATGACTATTTTTATAAGGGAAATTCTCTAGTGAGGACCAAACAATGAGGACTTTCAAACTCAACCGTTGGATGAGTTTTTTAATGAGTTTTTTAAATATCAACTAACATTTAAAATACTTATCTACCAGTTGAGTTTGAAAGTCCTCATTATTTGGTCCTCACTAGAGCCTCTCCCATTTTTACAATGCTATTATTACTGTTTTTCACCTTTCCAAAATTTTTAAACCATGAATGTTATGCTTGTTCCAGTTTCTTCCAACCAAAACAATCAGTCTGTAGGTATAATAGTTAATATTGTAAGCTAGCATTCTTATCATAAATCAATAAACTTACCTTGTGAGTTTAGGGAAAACTGGAAAACTAACCATCGTCTTACGGTGACCATCAGGTAAATTGCTTAAACTCTTGCTGCCTCCTTCCAATTTTTCTCCATCTAACTTCTGCTTTTTGGGTTTTCCTGTTTCAAAGCTTGCATCTATATTTCAGACAGTTCCCTAACTATACCAAAACCATATGTCAGATCAGACATAAGCTAGCATAACATGAAAACCAATTATATATGAAACATCTTGGACAATAGTCAAGTGAAAACTCTTTGGCTATAAATATAATAGCCGACTGTCAAATGTCAAGAATCAAGGCCATAAGCTTCAAAGAAAAAACTGGTGGCCGGTGAAATAGGATCAGTTTGCTTCTAGAACACAAATTCATATTCATAATTATGCTTATTCATATATGGCTAGCAAGATTCTTATTCATATAGCCTCCTAATTAATCAATCAATCGAAAGCTACTGAAATTGTAAACTAACATTCATATTGATATATAACCTCGTAATTAATCAATCAATCAATTGAAAGCAATAATAAATCAAAGCCATGGTTTGTAAAGAGGCTACTTGAATGGTCATGGCCTTCTTGGTCCGAGCCTTGAAGACGAAGATGGTTATCCCTCATGCCACCTCCACCACCTTCCATGGCACTCCTTGTTGACGACATCCTCAAACTCTTCGTTGTCCATATCGTAGTCATCAAGATTGAGGTGAGGGAGAGATGTCGATTTGGAAGCTCAATCGAGTTCTCTCCAACTCTTTCATGGTTGTCTCTTTCTCCTTGTCTGGAATTTTTTTTCTTCTATTCTTTGGTAGTTTATGTTTTGGGTATTCAAAGAAAGGTTTCTATTTTGGCTCTTTTGTATCTCTTCCATATTGTGGACTTACGATACAGAGAGCCCATGTTGAAATGATCATGGATTTTCCTAGATTTGAAATCAGAATTTTTTTTTTCAATTATAAGAAAATCAACCAAAAGTTGTAAAAATCCATCATTTAAAAATATACCGAATTCTGAAGATTTAATAATTCTTTTGTTTTGAAATCTTTAGAATTCTTAAAAATCAAACAAATCTAAAGATTTTTCAAAAATTCATCACTTAAAAAAAGTCTACAGAAATCTTAATACAATACGTACATCCCCCTTAGATTACTTCTTCTTCTTTTTTTGCCGTGAGAATTTTTTAGTTTAGGGGTCTCAGCTCTCAACTTAAAAAATGGACTTGTAAATATTGTGATTGTCAGATTTCGTTGAAGCTTAATTTCACCGCCAAACAAATAGGCCGACTCTCATTTGGTTTGACTTTCGGAATAGTTTTGTACATATTTATAAATGAGTTTTTCTATTGGAACTTTCAAATTTACTCACTTGACCTCATGTGGTCTTTACACCTCTTATCTACTTTTTAAATGTTAGAATTACTTAATAAACCCCTATCAAATTTCTAATATAACCGTAATCATATAATTTACACATATTAACTTAATTATTCGATACATCTAAATTTCTTTTTAAAGCTCCATTTATTTATACAACATGAATATCTTGCCAAAGAAATAGTAAAACAACACTAACTGTCGAGTTTCAAAAATTGATATTAATTAACAAGAATTTTTTTACTTGAACTTTTGGTTTTTTTTGTAGCAAAGTATGTTTAACAATTTCAATAGTTGCTTAGATTTTTAAAAATTGTTGGCTCATTTGGATGATAATATGTTTTTTTTGTTCTACCTCACCTAAGTGCGTAGTGAGATTGAAAAAAAGAAATCAATGAAACAAATAATTTCATTTTATTATCATTATTATTGAATACGAGAAAAAATATAATTTTTTTTCTACAATATGTTGTCTATAATAGTCATTTTATGTTAGGATATATGTGTCAAGTTGGAATTAATTAACAAGATGAAAAGTCCTATTGGTAATGACATTTGAAAGAAATGGTGGTTTCCAGATGGATAATAATAAGTTATTAAGATAACAGGGTAAGAAATTGTGGTTTTTACATAAAATGAAACATTGGATCCCTTGTTGGGGACTCGAGCAAGACAACATCATACCAATACTGATATATCATTTGCATACGTCCTCTCAATTTCTTTTCCTTCTTTCATTAAGATTTCTCTTTCTCCGTAGCCTTTCTCTTACACCCCTATGTGCTTCTTTGTGTATAACAACCCATCTATATTATAGAATATTTCTCTTGTATAACGTAACAACCAACCTATATAACAACGTTATGGTTTATATTTCTTCATGTTGTTCTACACTATATTTGTGATGAAAAAAACATATGAATGTTTGTCATCCATCCACTCATCTGTGATGGAATCTAAAAGTACAATTATCATTTTTCTCTGTAAGAAATTTTGTAACATTTCCAACCCACCAAACGTCTGATATTATCGACGTTTACTATTTCTATATCATTAAGCATAACATAAAGATATTTTTGTCATCCCTAACAAAAGGCTGTTAGAATCATTGTAAACAAGATCGATTGATGATTTTAGGAAAATCATCAAATATTAAATCCACATACAATAGACAAAATAACCATTGGTTCGTTATGTATTCCCATAAAAATTGTAGCAGAATGGTCTTTGAAACGCTTTTTTACTATATGGTTCTTAAAACATAAAAAGTTTTATACTCTACCAAAGTTAATGCTCTTATTGAAAAAGTACAAAAAAAAAATTGAAAAAAATTTGAATAAGGAAAGTGAAACAATTTAATAACTAAAAAGTGTAAGTAATAATAATTCGGGATAAT
Organism: Rubus idaeus; assembly: GCA_030142095.1. Taxonomy (NCBI): domain Eukaryota; kingdom Viridiplantae; phylum Streptophyta; class Magnoliopsida; order Rosales; family Rosaceae; genus Rubus; species Rubus idaeus. The sequence continues at coordinate 8,100,958 of CM057969.1, forward strand.
TCATAAAAGAAAAAATTGACTTTTTTTCAAAGATCATTTGCAATAAAACAATTTGATTTTTTTTTCAATTATAAAATTTTGAAATATGTATAATTCGCGAATAATTCGGTTGACTTAATATTTTTTTTTCAAATCTTTGAGTTGTGAGCGGCAAATTATTCGGTAACTAACTAAGTTCTTTAGTAGCTTCCAACAAATGTGATTTATGTCTTAACAATTGTGGGCGTCTTTGTGGGCTTATGTTTCTGATTATTTGGCGCAAGTTGGTGTTTCTTCTATTTTGCTAGATGAGATGGCTTAGTTTCAACCACTTAGAGTGATACTTTGTTAAAGGAACGTTTTTGATATATAAATGTTGGAGGAATTCAATGTAAGACTAGCAATTTATATATTTGGAACGCTTTAACCCAAAACAAAACAAAAAACAAAAAACCAAAACATGTAAATTACAGCTAGTGTTGTGAGTCGCCTATTAACTCAACTATGGAAAGATAAAAAAAATGAAAGAAAAAGAGAACTATGGATGACAAGAAGTTATTTTCTATTCATCGAATGATGTTTGATGTATTGGTGTGTAAAATGGTGTGTTGAGATCATAAGGGTTGAAAGGGGGAGGAGAGTTGCCAGCCATTGAGCAGGGAGTTAGCTAGCTACTCTGTACTATCCCAGCTGCTTCCTAGCTAGCTAACTCCCTGCTCAATGGCTGGCAACTCTCCTCCCCCTTTCAACCCTTATGATCCCAACACACCATTTAACCTAAATGATCCCAATCCACAATTTATCCCAAACCCCTATGGCCCCTACCCACTCTTTGTTCCAAACCCGCATTACGTCAGGGATTAAGATCATCATAATTTTGAGCATGAAGGGTGCTAAGGTGGGGGAGTAGAGAGAAAAACTGTGATCGAAAAGAAGCGATAGAGGAAAAGCTCCTTTTAAAGAAAAAATCAGCTAGGGGCAAAATTGCAAAAGAATTAATAAGCGTAGGACCCAATTAACTTAACCTATTCTTTTATGGACTAAGAGCATCTCCAAGAGTTTCCCTTTTATTTTTTCTCTAGTTTAGGAAAAAATGAGTATTTTTTTGCTCCAACAGCTTCCCTATACTTATCCCTATTTTAGAGATAGTGAGTAGAGAGAGAACAAAAATCCATATATTTACAGCAAACTCTAAAATTATAGGGAAACATCTTTTTTGAATATTTAATGCTCTTCTCTCTTCTCTCTCTTCAATTTATATTCATTTGCACCATAAATTATTTGAATAAAATTTCAAATAAAAAATATTACCATATTCAATTGTGGATAATAAATTGTAGAGAATATAATAGGGAAGCTGTTGGAGATACGACAAAAATATTATAGAGATTTTAACTTTTAAGTCTCTATAATAGAGATTTTTTAGAGAACCTGTTGGAGATGCTCTAAGACTATAATTCTTATTGAAAATAAAAAACTTTTTGTAAAGTTAAATAAAACCTAAACAAATTAGGAAACAAAATAAAACATAAGAAAAAATCAAATTATCAAAACTGCTCGTCCGAAGATGACATTTTGTTTTCAGTAGGTATATAAAATAGAAATCCCAAAACTTCTCTTAATTTGTTTTAAGCGTTCTTCGTACAATTGTTATATATGGCTGCAAAAGGGGAAGGTCTCTCGATTGGTATCGACCTTGGAACAACTTACTCATGCGTAGGTGTTTGGCAACACGGTCGCGTTGAGATCATAGTCAACAAAGGCAACATGACAACGCCATCTTATGTTGCTTTTACGGACAGTGGGTGGCGTCTTATTGGTGATGCCGCCAAGAACCAAGTCTCCATAAACCCCATCAACACCGTTTTTGGTAAGTGTGTACGCTCCTCAAAATATTCTTGATTAATTATGATCTCCATCTGATTAATTTTTTTTTGGTTTACAAGGAAGTACAAAGGCCTAATTAGAAATGAGTGTGATGAGGATTGAACCTCTATCACTCACACACAAGTTAACCTACCTACCACTACACTAACTCACACACCCATCTCCATCTGATTAATTGATGCTGTGTTTTACATTTATTTTACTATTAGTATATAAGATAATTGTTCTGTTATAACTTGATGGATGCCCGTACGTGTATTAATTATATGATCACTAGGTCTAATGGATATATATATTGTGCTAATTAATTAAGAACATAGTTACTGCATGCACTTTTAAATATACTTTTCCTAGACTTTTCGATTACCCGACCTTGTCTCGAGTTAGATATATATGCTACGTGCATGGTAGTATTATTTATAGGGAAGTTCTCTAGTGAGGATCTCTTAAATGAGGACCACTTGAGGACTTTTCTAGTAGACATACTTTTTTATTACATTTTGACAAATCAACCGTTCAATATTTAGATATTTATGAGTAGATCACTTCTATAAATTTTCGATGAAATCTAAAATCGTTAGGTCATCTATAATTGTGATTTACCATTTATGAATATGAATGGTTCAAAATTGACAGATTTGGTTCGTTCATTTATTTGGTCTAGTTTGGTACCTTAACGATTTCAAATTTTGTTGAAAATTTGTAGAAGTGATCTACTCATGAATATCTTAACATTGAACGGTTGATTTCTCGAGATGTGATCGAAAAATAGATATCACAACCATTAATAAAAAAGTTCTCAAATGGTCCTCATTTAAGAGGTCCTCACTAGAGAAGCTCCCATTATTTATATAGGGAAATTCTCTAGTGAGGACCAAACAATGAGGACTTGTTGATGACTTTCAAACTCAACCGTTGGATGAGCTTTTAATGAGTTTTTTAAATATCAACTAACATTTAAAATATTCATTTACCGGTTGAGTTTGAAAGTCTCTAACAAGTCCTCATTGTTTGGTCCTCACTAGAGCCTCTCCCTATTTATATAATATACTTTTTATTTTATTTATTTGTTTATGCTTTTCTAGCATTAGATTAGAGACGCAAAACTTTTAAGCCTCGATCGATCTGTTTACAAATATTTTAACCCTGTCCATTCACAATTTCTTATGCTTTTGTTTGCCTTATCTTATGTACAAAGCGGTTAATCGGTAAGAGATTCGGTGATGCCTCTGTTAGAGATGACATGAAATTATGGCCTTTCAAGGTTCGTGGTGTCGGGGACAAACCCATAATTGTGGTCAACTACAAGAATGTAGAGAAGAAGTTTGCTGCCGAGGAGATATCTTCTATGATTCTTATGAAGATGCGGGAATAGCAGAAACCTACATCGGATCTACAGTAAAGAATGTCGTTATAACTGTCCCAGCATACTTTAATGGCATTCAACGTCAAGCCACAAAGGACGCTGGTGACAAGTTTTAAGAGAAGGCACGAAAAGGACATTAGTAATAACCCAAAAGCACTTGGGAGATTGAGAACATGTTGTGAGAGAGCAAAAGTAACTCTTTCTTCCACCTCACAAACTTCCATTGAGATTGATTCTATATTTGAGGGCATTGACTTTTATTCCACTATAACCAGAGCAAGATTTGAGGAGCTCAACATTGATCTTTTTAAAAGATGTATGGAGTCTGTGGAGAAGTGTTTGAGGGATGCCAAAATGGATAAGAGCATTGTTCGTGAAGTTTTTCTTGTTGGTGGATCTACTAGAATTCCCAAGGTGCAACAACTATTGCAGGACTTTTTTAATGGTAAGGAGCTTTGCAAGGGCATCAATCCTGACGAAGCAGTTGCATATGGTGCCGCTGTACAAGCTGCAATTTTGAGCAGTGAGGGAAATATCGAAAAAGTTCAGGACGTACTCTTGTTGGATGTCACTCCACTTTCTCTTGGTATAGAGAATTTTAAAGATCTTATGGATGTTGTCATCCCAAGAAACACTACTATCCCTACAAAGAAAGAAGTAGTTTTCACTACCATGGTAAGTGGACAAACACATATAAATTTCGATGTGTATGAGGGTGAAAAAACAATAGCCAAAGAGAACAGATTGTTGGGTTCATTTAAGCTCTCAGGCATTCATCCTGCTTTAAGGGGAGTGCCTGATATCAACGTTTGCTTTGAGATCGATGCTAATGGAATTTTGGTCGTCTCTGCCAAGGAAAAAGGAACGAGGAATAAGAGGAAGATCATAATCACCAATAACACCAAAGATAAGTTATGTAGGGAGGAAATTGAGAAGATGGCAAAGGAAGCATAAAAGTACAAGTTGGGAGACGAGGAGAGTAAGAAGAAAATGGATGAACATTATGCATATGACACAGAGGACACAGTTTCTAATCTCCCAAATCTCAACCAAGCTGACGAGGAAAAAATTGTCAATGAGACGGAAAACCAAGTTGATTGTGAAGAACCAATTGGGTTTGAGGTTTGTTAGTTGCAGATTTTTACCCAACTTATGTTTTTGTTTCAAATGGAATTGAAAATTAATTTGTTTAGGCTGAACTCCTGATAAATAAGCGGTGACGGCATAAATGTTAGAAATGACGTTTAAGTGTTTTTAATTAGTAAATAGGGTTAATACTCAAAATGGTACATGAGGTATCATGATTTGGACAATTTAGTACTTAAAGTAACAAAGTGGACAATTTGGTATCTATATTCGTCCTCCGTTTTCCAATTTGGTACTTCCGTCAAAAATTCCGTTAAGTTGGTTCGCTAGAGTGATACTTTGTTAAATGAACGTTTTTGATATATAAATGTTGAGGGAATTTAATGTAAGACTAGCAAATATACATTTTCGGAACGCTTTAACCTAAAACAAGATCCAAAACATGTCAATTAAGAGTAGCTTTTAATTACCTAATAAATAATTAAGGGTTTAGTTTCCTTATTCAAAAACTTTTATATTTATAGCCAAACAACAGAAAAGGACAACCCAAGTCGTCTTGGGCCTGATCGTACAACCCAATTTATGAACATTATAGTTGGGTAAGTGGACCGGACCAATTTCTTTAAAGGAAGCAATGTGTGTGTGTGTATTTTTTTTTGTCTTAGCTTTCAACTTTTGATTTTTTTTTGTTACAAATTAATCAAAACAAAATTACAAAACTGTGGTCAAGTTGATTGCCACTCCGGACTTCCGGAGTGTCGGCCTGCCCCACCCCATGTATGCTTTTATCCAAGAGAGGATTCGAACCTCAAACCTATTATCAGTATTTGAACAGCATTCGCCTGTGCAAAGAAGCCAAGGCTTGCCGACCCGACCACACCACATGGGTTTTCAACTTTTGATTTTATTTGCAAGAAATCAGGAATTGACTTTGCGGAATGATTTTGTAGGATTTTTTAATGCGGTGTGTTTTTCTTTAAGCCCAAAATACTAACAGTAGAAGTATGTGTAAATCAAGCGCAGCTGGCCTGGCCCGAGCGACGAGCTCCTCGGTCTGTTTAAGACTTTAAGGTCTATTCATGTTGGTCTAAGAATGATTTAAGATGGCCAAGCTGTGCTGAGATATACTAGCCCATCGCGCTCGGCCGACTCAGCCCTGTGACCAACCGAATTTGGCCCAAGCACGACTTGTTTTGGCACAAGTCCTGATCGTGTACGGAGGACTGAAGCTCCCTAAATTGATATCTGAAAATTAAAAGATTGATGTGGTAAAATTTACATGATGTAGTGAGTTTTGGTGAATTTTTATGATAACCTAGTCTTAAACTGTAAAAAATAAAAAAACAAATTGTTAAGCTTCCTTGCGTAATGCATATTGGAGATTGAATGTTCTCTGTGATCTACAACTTGCCAAAATTGAATATTAAAGAGCTTTACAACAAATGAGCTTTACTAGCCTTTACTCATCATCTTGCCACGACACATCGACTTAATGCCTTTGCTGGACAAGAACAGATCTTGTGAATTGTGATCAATGATGAAGGTGACCGATCGAGTGAGCCCTATTAACATATGCGCGCGCATTCACATGGTTTATATCTTTTATAACAAAATGATGAACTGAGAAAATAAATGTGCCAGCAGCCAACATATAAACACAAAGTCCCTGTGGCGCTATGAATATAAACACAGCTCAATGATAAACCCACCAAAGCGCTGTTAGATCTTTAAAGGCACAGCTTGGATTCAGTTCTGGAACATGTCCTTCATACCCAATACATTGATTATGCATGTCTCTGATCATAAATATATATGAACTGGAAAAAGTGAAAACCCATATATAGCACTAATTATTTTTCAAGCTGTGAGCTAGATGGGTTCCTGTTTGGCCACCAATTATGGAAGCATAGTGTCCTGAAAAGGCAGGGCCAACTCATTTGCAATGTCCAGTACTGAATAGGCAACGAGTTAATATATCATTGTTAATTTAACCCTAGCTATCCTTTTGACAGTGGTAATGTGAAATTTAAACAAGAAGGGTCACCCTGCCACCATTTGAGACCAACACAGTAGTAGGCTAGTAGCTAGCTCAATAAAGTTTTCAACATTTGGACCCACGCCCACCAGTATTAGGCTAGGCCACCATTCTGTTATATATAGACAAAGCTCTGCAGCTTCTGAATAATTGGTGCAGCAAATTAAGGGAGAGACCGGGCCGGGAAAGAAAGACCAGTAGACTAGTAGCAGGCTTAACAGTGTTGGTACAAAGAATGTGATCTTCTGCATGCAGAATACTCAAAGTGGAATGTGGGATCGAAGAAGAAAATGGAGATCTTATTATGCAAGTGAGGTGGGGGAATGTGAATCTCTATCTGAATGTGTAGCACCTGAGAAACATCCTGTACTGTGGAGCCTTTTCCATAATTTCATTATGTGCAAATCGACATGTAGGGTTTGAAGGTGTCCCTAGCCCTAGCAGAGTTTAAACCTAGAGATAATTCATTTATGCAACTAATGATGCTGCTGGCAGATGGGTTTACCCAAAGGAAAAGGACAATTAAGTAATGTAAACAAGCGTAGTTAGTTAGTGTTTAGCTTGTGAATCATTACACCCCATAGTCCCATACCGTAGGGATAGTCATCGGATTCTCGAAACTTCTTTGTGAGGTAAAAACTAGATATATACATGTGCAAATGTATACAAGGTAAGATCATATATTTACGCGTAATTATGAAGAGTTTAAATTTGACGTGCATAAGTTTACAGCTCGCCTCACACTCACAATTTTATCTATCACATACCACTCTTAGAAGTTAGATCAAGAACGAAACAAATTAGCGATGTAATGTAAGCATTAACTCAAATTTTTACCAATATTTGATTAACCAATAATCTCTTATGAAGGCCTAAAAACCCCTATTTAAATTTGATAAAAACATTTTTGTATAAAGAAACATTAATATTTTATTTTTATTTTTATTTTTTATATTTATAATTAATTTTTTCAACTAATTCAAAAAAAATTTTTGAGTATTCAAAAACAATCTCAAATAGATTATGCACAATTTGTCTTACAATTTTCAACCAGGTTTTTTTTTTCGGCTTATGTACGATAGAATAAGGGTGAGAAAAATGAATTATTTGTTGTAACCAAACAAAAGAAAAAGATTTATTTGTAATTTTGTACACTTTTAGTATGTCATTTATTTCCTCATTTTTAAGAGTATGAATTTTACCTCGATCAGTCAAACAATAACCAGCAAAAGCTAGGCATAACTCACCTTTTGATCCTATTTCTCAGAAAAGTAAAAAGTTCTTAATAATGTAATTAGTTGCTTGACTACTTGCTTCTGTCCACCGACAGCCTACTTTCTGTTGAAAAATGAATAACCGAATAACATCATTTACCCACATATTGACCCAATTATGTAAATTTCTGATTAACAGATTCAATTACCATGGAGAATTACTTCCCCAATTTGCTGCTCTCCTTTTCTTTTCTTTTTTTTGAGAAGACACCAATTTGCTGCTAGCTGTACTAAGATTTGCTGAATCAAATCCTTGACAAGCCAAAGATGTTTTAGAACCCATAAGTCAACCTTTTTTATCAATATAGTCGTTATGCATTTATCTTTTGGCGATTAAATAGTCATTATTCATGATCACTGATATTTTTGAACGACGATGGGTCAAATCATGCAATGTGTCACTCATTACGTAAGTTTTGTTCAACAAAGTGAACTTACCAATTCTGATTTCGAAATCTAAACCACTGTAATTGGATTTGAAGGCATTATGATGTCTTGGACACAAAAAAAAGAAGGCATTATGACGTATAAATGAAAAATGATTTACGTATGTATGCAATGAAATTCATAACTCGTATGAATTTGCAAAATATATTTAATTTGTAATGTTTATTACACACGTTTACAGAATTTGATAGCTTCAATTATTCATTAAGAATAGTGTGAATATTTAACTGCACTGATCTAGGTTTAATAATATTTTGAAATTAAAAGTTATAAAAACCGATAATAAAATTATTATTCGTGCTATTCCAGAGCTTCTCCATAAATATAAGCAAAATTGTTTACACTATATTTATTCCCCAATTGGCCAAAACCAGAAGTAGAAGAACCATCTAATTAAGCTTCCATAGTTCCATTGATCGATGTGATCCACGCCTTCTCCAATAGGCCATGTACAAAATTTGGTCAGTATCATATAGGTCCTTATCATAATTCCATGTTTTTTTTTATATATATAAATAAAATGATGGAATTTCATGGGTTTTTTTTTTCTAGGTGCTGAAGAAAATATATAATTTATAATGATTAAAATGTTTTCAATTGACAAATTGAAAGATTGGGACAAAAATTGACAAATTGAAAGGTGTCCAATTGGGTACATGCATGTCTTCTCAAGGGGAGCCAAAAGGCCTAGAATGGTTACACCCTTAAATTATCAAATTAATTATTGTCCCAAAAAAAAATCAAATTAATTGATTATTTGAGCTGGTAAGGGGTGGTCACAATCTTATAATTTTTATGATCCAAGTTACAACCTCACAAGTGACATTGATATCAAGGATTTTCATATTGTTCAACGTCTGACAATGTCCTTTCCCCTAACCTACAAGTTTCCAGCAAGCAAAATTGATTGGGTAACTGCTTGCAGCAAATGGACCGAAGTAGACTTATATGTACAAAAACAATACATGGAAAATGTTATAAGAATATATAGGTTTTCCTAAAACATTCCATATATTATTGAAATTGATCGAGAAAAACAAAATGCACTCATCTTACTTATCTCTTCGATAATATATATCAGCAATATATCGAAAATCATATGATTACATGCATGAATGTTATATGTCGACAAATACAGTTCATTACATAGCATAGAAATGATAATGACAATTAAATAACTAACAGATTTTTGTTTTGAACAATCTTTCTTCGGAAAAATACTATTCGAATTATTCTCTCTAATATCTCTTGTTTTACTACACAAAATGTCATTGGTACCGATATGAAGTCTATTTCACAGAGACAAATCCTTTGTTCGGACCTCCAATAATCCATCATTAGGTACAAAACGAGAAATTACCTCACAAGTCGATCTTCAATTTGGATTGTGTACCAAACAGTCTTGCAATGCCAATTCCAGTAAAAGCCTACTTACCAAAAGACTTTGCAATAAGTTTGCCTACTGCTTATGCTGTCCTTGCCCTAAACCCTCACCTCACAAAGTCACATGACAGTTCCACTTTGAGATTTTGATCAATGCATGACGCCAACTTCAACTCTGACAAACCCTGATTTAACGGCCAAGATCTTCCTCTGACGAACGTTGAGATCTTGAACGTAGCTAGAAAAAAGACGTGGAGGGAAATGCATGCCTTATTAGATCAAATATGTATGCGTACAGACGTACTGTATATATATATATATAGTGGGAAACACATCCAGGTTCATTCACAAAATATCAAACCAAGATCAAATTAAACCCTTTTTAAATTCTTCATATATACTTGATTAATCTATATAGTCTCCGCCATGTCCGATCACGTTTGAACTTAAAACATGCCTCCACTGTCTCACGGAGCGATCTGCGGCGCCGCTGTATTGAATCCCTGCCTAAAATGTGAGTACGTGAATGTGGCCCCTCGATTTTGGCGCCATGGACTTAACGGTCAAAAAGGCGAAACCAAGCGGGAATTCCCAGACTGGTAATTTTAACAAATTTTTTTAAAAAAAAAAAACAGAAATTTACCCGAGACTGAGGCCCGACCGTCTTAGCTGTCAATGGCGTGTTCACCACTTCCCTCCAGTCCTCGTACATGTCCAAGCGACCAACCAACTTTTCCTCCCTGCAAAAGGCCACGGCTCTTTGAAGGAAAGGAAATAACCGTGGGACCCCGTTATCCATGTGGATCTTTCCCGTGATGCGATGCTGACGTGGGCCCCCCGCCACCTTCCGATTTGGCGCGAAACGCGGTGATTTTCCCGCCCACCACTTTATGAATGAAGCGGCGCGCGCTCTTTCGAGTGATCGATATAACTGCCGCTGTCGCTCTAACCGACTCGCGGACGTGGGTTTGAAAATAACGGCCCGCCGTTAGTTTTTCCGTTACGTGTAGCAAAGGCGGGGAGGGTCATCAGTTCATCACTCATCGGTCGTTGGTGTGGGGACCGTTAGTTCTGAGTTCGTTGCTACGTCGGAGGGTCGGTGCCAAGACACATGAACGTGTTTTCTGAGGAGCAGGCACGTGATTGTCAGACAAGGAAGCCGGTGGGTCCCCAAGTGAGTTGGCGAATTACTATTGTTCAGTTGGTATCGCTCCCTGAGCTCGACACGTGTCGATTCGTAGGGGATTTCAAACAGCTCTCCCAAAGGGCGTGCCTCCACGACTACGTCTAGAGTCATGCGCGTAAGTCGTGCATCACCTACCAATCACACACCGCCACCTCGTCCCGTTTTGACCAAAATGAAACCCTTCGGATCAAGAGAGAACGTTGCTTCACATAACGGACTCCGTCATCACTTCAACTTGATTATAATGCATACGTGGTCCGAATATTGGTTTGGAAGTATCATTACATGGACGAATTGTAACGGAATCGAAGATTATATTACTAAACTGCCATTGATGGCGGCAAAGATACAAAGTAAAACCGGCCCAAAACACTGACAGAGGAAAAGCCGAAAAAAGCCGGAACGAGCCGGTGGCAGTAATAATTCCGGTCGGCAAATCCCACCCTTAATTACCAAGTCAGGTCGGACCCAGTGCTCCTCCCACGTGGATTGACTTACACTTGTTTCGTAATTGAGTCGATCGCACGCAAAGGGAGTTTATAGAGAGGAACACACGTGGCGTCCGAGCTGGTTAAACGAAAGGGATCTGTCGCCACGTGTAGGTCTGATTGGCTGACTTTTTGAGTGGGGAGGTTGTGAGTGAGGGTTGGGTCAGCGCGGGCAGGGTTCTCGGGCAAGCGTTATTCATGGCATGTGATTAGTAGCAGTATTACCGCCCTCGCTGTTTGCGTAAGGGCGTGGTTAGGAAACTAATATAAAAATAAAAAGAATATAAAATATCTTTATTGCTGTAGTTTGTTAAATAATAAAATATAAATATATATAAGGGAGACCCCCGAGAAGGCAAAGAGGCAGTGTTAAGAACAAGGCGTGCTTTGTGCTTTTGAAATTGAGAGTGAGGTGAGAGAGAAAAACAGTAACTCTTTTCTAGAGAGAGAAAGAGAGAGAAGGAGGTTGTTGGTGTTGGGGTGAGCCTTGTATTTCCTCAGCGATTTGATCGAAGAAGGCCAGAGTTTGAAGGCATCTCAGGCATTGCTGGCTTTGTTTTGATACGGCGGCGAAGTGAAATTTCTTCGTTTCTCTCGTCGCGGAATTTGCTGATTGCTTTCTTTTAAAGGCCAAAGAGCGCCTTCATTTCTCGGTTTATTAAACGTCGTCGTTGTCTGCTCTGTTTTCTTTCAACGAATTGAAGGATGGAGTGGACTGCTTGTCTCGATGAATATGAGAAACTCGTCTTCAGGATGAACACTCCCAGGTATTTTCCTTGTTCATAATTTCTTCATGATTTTGTGTTTTTGTTTTTCGGTTTCAATTTTCTAAAATTTCCGGCTTTTCCGGGTTTGGTACCCCTGTGATCTCGAAATTTCCTTCACTTTCTGGAGAATTTTTTTCACTGACTCAGATCTCTTCTTAAATTACTTTCCTTTACAGCAACCTTGTTTCCATTTTTTTTTCAGTAATAATTTTGAAGATATTTAACGGTTTCACCCATATTTTTTATTTTGATTATTATTATTATTCAAAATCTCTATGTTCAAATTTCGGTCTTTTCTGACGGTGGTGGTGTATATATTCTGACCTGACCTTTCACTGTTTTTCCATTGCAGGGTCGTGATCGACAATGCCGTCTGCTCCACTGCGACTTTAGTCAAGGTTTGCTTCTACGAAACCGATTTTTCTTTTCCCTTAAAAAGAAGATTTGAAATGTTGTAGAAAATTGACTAATCGTTTCTGTTCCTTTGTGCGTTTAACAGGTCGATAGTGCTAGAAGGCATGGAATTCTTCTCGAGGCTGTTCAGGTCCTCACGGACCTCAACCTCTCCATTAAAAAAGCTTACATTTCTTCTGATGGACGGTGGTTCATGGATGGTAAGAAATTCAAAACAAAAAAAAACTCTTCTTTAATTTATTTACTTTTTTATGGTATTTATTTCTTGAATGTTCTTGCTAAATTGGGTTATGTTTTTGGTACAGTTTTCCATGTTACTGATCAAAATGGCAACAAATTAACGGACGAGAGCGTTATAAACTACATTGAGCAGGTAAACTAAATATTTAATGCAGTATTAATCACAATTTTTATTTCCAAAATTTATGATACAGTCTAGAATTTAAACCGAGATTGAATATTTTTTTGTTTGATTTATTTGTATTTGACAGTCACTTGGAACAATTCACTTCGGGACCTCCAACTGTTCTAACGGCCTAACAGCCCTGGAGCTCACCGGAACAGACCGAGTGGGTCTTCTTTCCGAGGTCTTTGCAGTACTAGCTGAGATGCAATGCAATGTGGTTGAGTCCAAGGTGTGGACACACAACGGCCGAATTGCTTCCCTGATTTATGTCAACGACTGCGATTCGGGTTGCCCAATTGAGGACTCGCAGAAAATTGATAGAATTGAAGCGCGGCTGAGGACTGTTCTCAAGGGAGACAATGATATTCGGAGCGCGAAAACCTCAGTTTCCATGGCTGTCACACACACCGAAAGAAGGCTGCATCAAATGATGTTTGCGGATCGCGATTACGAAAGAAAGCCCATCCTACAGCTCTGTACTGATTCTCCGGTCATATCGGTGCAGAATTGGGCTGAAAGGAGCTATTCTGTAGTGAATATTCAGTGCAAGGATCGGGCAAAGCTTTTGTTTGATGTTGTTTGTACAATGACAGATATGGACTATGTGGTTTTCCATGCCACTATTAAAACAGCAGGGGATAGAGGACACATGGTATATATTCATTTCCTTATAGTTGGTTTATGCTGTGTGTTCTATTGTTACTTTGGAATATGAGAATCATGACTGACTTGGACTTGTGGTTAATTATGTTTCAGGAATTTTACATTAGGCATACTGATGGAACCCCAATTAGTTCTGAACCCGAAAGACATCGGGTTATCCAATGCTTGCAAGCTGCCATTGAAAGAAGAGCATCTGAGGTATTGTTTACTTCTTCAGTTTCCCAATCTGAATTGTTCTGGTATTCTGGTAATTTCAATTTTTTAGTGCCCCATTATATGTTATTTGCTAAATTGGGTTATTATGTCATCGCAGGGTGTGAGGCTTGAGTTGTGCACCGAGGATAGAGAGGGTCTTCTAGCAGGTGTCACAAGAACATTCCGAGAGGCCGGTCTTAATGTGACAAGGGCCGAGATATCCACTGCAACGGACAAGGCTCTAAACGTTTTCTATGTCACTGATGCAATTGGAAACCCTGCAGATCCAGAAACCATCGATGCAGTGAGGCAAAGAGTAGGGTTGAGTGACTTGAAAGTGAAGGAACTACCATTGATCTGCCATCCAAAGGGTGAAAGGGAAGAGCAAGCAGTTGGGGTTGGTGGGGCAGTGCTGTTATCACTGGGGAGCCTAGTGAGAAGGAATCTGTACAATTTGGGACTCATCAGGTCTTTTTCTTGAGGATGTTGTAGAAGATTTGATTATTCACTTAGCTGGCAAATGGCAATGTAGCAATGGTATATTATTCTTTGCTTGGGGTTTTGGCATTGTACATAAAGAGAACAGGAAGAAGGAAGGTGGGAATTTGGTGATGGTAGTTGCTGTTATAGGTGGGTTTGGTTTGGTTTGGTTGGAGGAATTTGATAGGACACAGAGAAGTTGGAGGGCCACGCCATTTTTAAATGCTTATGTTTGAAATTTAGTAGAGGGAAAGAACAGATGGGATTGTAAAAAAGGGTGTTGGGTGGTAGTGAATTATTGGTTTATTGCTGGAAGGAAAAAAAGAGAATGTTAGGTAAAAGGAAATAGGAGTTTAAGCACCACAGATTTGTGTACATAGCAACTCGATCTTGTTTAAGGTATTATTATTAGTTTTAATGGTTGACTTGATTTTTTTTAATTAAATGGTTTTCTATTTCTTTGTTTCGAATCCAGAAGGTTTTTACTTTGTATGCAATGGGGGAAGAATCTAATCCCTTAATTAGTATATAATGACAGCACCAGGACCCATAAGCTGTGTGAAAATGTCGTGCAACTAGAGATAAAGCTCCATTCTTGTCAAAGAAGAAAAGCATGAAGATTTGTTGGGCAAGAAAATAACAGATTAAATAAGGAGTTGGTAATTTGGTTGACTCTCTTGAATCCAATTTTTTTAAGTGCTTTGTTGGACAAACCATGTTCTCTAGACATTTTCTTAGTTCTAAAGTTTGAAAAATCAACTCTAAGGCATGTGACTAAATCCGACCATGGCGAAGAGAATATGGGTATATCCTGGTTTCCAAATATTTGTTTGACAAGAACATCAAAGAAGTAAATCGAAGAATGAAAACGACTACAATACATACTACATAGTCATGAAATGAAACTAACCCCAAATTATTTGGTCTTGGAATAGTCAATACTCCAAATCCAAAAGTAACTATATGTGCTAATAACATGTTTTATAGTTATGCACTAGAATGTAATCCAGTTAGACTAAAGCAATAGTATTCTCAGCATATAACCGAATTCGAGTTTCACCATCCTCACATTTCTCGAACTTTAGAACCTGCTCTTCTTCTTAAAAAAATAAAAATAAAAACATGTTTCATAATTATATATGTAACTATCTTGTGCATGTTTTTCTCATATATTATATATCTTCCATCACCAAAATTGTGCTACAAACTAACTTCCCATTTCTTTTGATGAAAGATCATATAAATCCTACACAATCGACACTTACCAGTCCAACCGACAATGTGGGTAGTTTTATATTATTCATGGCTAACATGTTTTGACAAGCAAAAATCTAAGAATGTGATTATTATTTTAGTGCATGATAATTCAAATTTAATATATTTCATGCAGCTTTGGGTCCAATAGCGACTGGATGGATCGATGGATAGGCTACAAATTAGGAAACTATATTATATATCAACTGGCCGAGACAAATTGAATTTGAAAGTAGTCAAAGGTAAGAAAAGGAGGAAGAAATGAAATGGATTATTTAAAAAACTAAAATTGATTTTGTCTATGAGAAAGAGAGCGGCTAATAATGTGGTTTATCTGTCCAAGGCAAACACCACGACTCCCGACAATTAGTCGAACAATTTCTATAGTTGAAGCTTTGTCTGCATTGGCCTCTTTAATTTGCTTCTTTAATTAAGATATCTGAAATTAATTAATCATACTTTCAGTTTAATTACGTTTCCACCCTAAAAACCCAAGTACTGTAACCTTGAACCCTAAACCTAAATTGTAAAAATATTTTAACCCAATATCCTTATAATAAAAGAGAAAAATACATATAACTACTAAGCATTTTATGTCTCAATAGAAATTTGAAATAAATGGGGCGATTGCCTTCATTACTCCATTAGGTTCGCCGGTGTACGTACATGCATGCATGTATCACATTGTTTGCCGCGATTACATTTGTATAACAATCATTAAATGATTAAGTACATTATATTGTTGGATTATTAATATAAACTGTTGATTACATTAACTGTAGTTTGTAAATTACATTAACAGTTCAACAACATAATATTTTGTGTCGCTCGGCAAACGATGGTCCCTTCCTATTTTAAATTGGAAAGGTAAATCAATTAATGAGCTCCACCATAGGACATTATTCTCATTCTTGCAATCAATTAATTGGAAAGGTAGGTCAACAACCCTCGCATACCAACCATAGGAAGATGAAGTATATTTATGATAATGGTGGTCCATCCTCCATAGACATAGAGAGAGGAGGTAACTGGGTTTGGCAGCTGGTTGGTTGTTAACAACTAAAAGCCTGGCTGCCTACCTTTAACTGCGCCGGTTAAAACGCACAGCTCCACCATATCAAACTGGCCTCGTTAATTTGCAGGTAGCTGCAAGGGACAGGACAGCCCTAGATATATATATTAGTTTAATTGGCTCTGCTTTACACAGAGACTTGTTTGTTCTCTGTGTGCTCTGCTTCTGGTCTAAATGACAAAGGTGGATACCATAAATATTTTTGTTCATGTTTTTTGGGGGCTCCAAAAGCTGATACATGCATACTGGTGCCCAGAAAAAGTCACACATGCATTGGTCATAAAAAATCGTATATGGGGTTTCTTTCTTTGACCTAGCTAATGGTAATGGAGCTACCTCACTATGAGTTTCTAACATTTTTCCCAAGGCATTAGAAATGGCTGTTACCACTTGCAAAAGGCAACCCTCATGCTTCCTCCTCAGCCTTCGTTTTCAATATAGATATTGTGCATGTGAATCCTCCTAAACATATATGGAAGATCTGTGGTTGACAATTGGCTATTATTCATGTATTTGGTTTAGTATTTGATCCACAATGGCAAACTTGATAATGCCATTCTATTAATGGAAAAAAGACCAAAAATAACATGTATGCTGCAGAATGTCATGATTCATGAGTGTGACATGCATTGATGAGTTGGTGGGATAGTTGAAGATGCACAAACTATAGCCAATTGCAACTTGCTACATTAAAGGATTACGTGGACAGGATTAAGAACATAAAGAATCAATACATTTAACCACTAGAACTATGAGTCCTCATTAATTTTTTTTGGCTTATTCATCAAGTAATGAACACTTAACATGGTAATGTTTGGTCGAATACAATTATAGAAATAATCCGTTTAGGGTTGATCATACTTATATAATGTCATGCAAATTAAGTGCATGTTAGATTAATATTCAACATTGTTAAGACTTAAGACTATAGTGATTGTCTAACATGGTATTTAAATATTTGTTTATAAGAGGTTTTAAATTCGAGTCCTTCATCCCTTAATTCTATCTCGGTCTCTCAATAGACAAACTAGCTGAGAGGGTACTCTTTAAGCTTTTGGGATTATCAGGACTCTAACCTTAGGCATATTGTCTTGCACTCAGAATTTGAGATCGTAACATCCCCTGTTCTATTTTGTGTCCTTATATTTCTGTACCCTCTTTCAATTCACTATCAGTTCATTAACACAAGGGACAAACATCCATCCAAAGTTCCAAACAGCCCAACTCTCTGTCTTGGCATTTACCTCATTACATCTATACCCACTTATCACCTTAATGAGTCTCCCACAAATGACAGAAGATAAGCCAAAGAGATGATTAATTAGCATTCTGATAGACAAAAAAAGACCCAGTAATCAACTAGTTTAATAAATCCTCACTGTTTGTTCAATTGTCCTTTCATTCCAATTGTACAACTAGCTATCCAATACATAATCCAAGTACTCTTTTGGTAGTTTTCTATTATCAAACATGTTCGATCGGAGATTCCAACAAAGTGATCGATCACTTTGTTTATTGTAATCAAGCTACTTTCTTTAGTTAATGGAATGTCTAATCTCTCTGGCAAATTCTACTTCTCACATTCATACAGCTTTGCACTTCTTCATTTATATATCCATGCGTGGAAAGTTAGTCCTATTAGTATATAAGTAATGCAAAGCATGTCCTAGCTAGTTTATCTAATATCTACCACTTAGTTTTTGTAAACAAGAATAAAGGAGAGAATCTCAGCCAACTATGCTACAAATTAAATCACATATTAAAGCACTTTTAAAGTTGCATTTTACTATGTGTATCCTAAATTATAGTGAAATGGGCCTTTTTCTTTTGCTCTTTCCCTTTCCCTTTGTGGTAACTTACAAATTATTCAGTTGCTTGTTAGTATTTTTAAGGATCGGAGTTGTGGCCCATCCTAATTTGGCTGTTAATTCTAATTCCTTTTCTGTTTGGAATTTGGAATCTATATATATCCGAATGCCTTCTTGGCCTTTTCTAGTTGTTGTTCAACAAATTGTTGATGGTTCCAATTATGCTGATGCAATAAGCTGCAATTAAAAGAGCATATGCTGATCTAATTCTGGTTTCAATAGATGCTTCAGGCTCTTTTGTCTTATAATCTGGATGCGTACACAACTTGATAACCCTAGCTAGTTGTCATGTTTGGATACGAAATTCTTTTAATAAACAGACCATGACTCCTAAGATATAGTGATGGGACTGATCAATCCAAGTGGTAGACAATGTAACAATGTACTAAGTCAGCTTGAATCCAAATGATATTGATGGGAATTTATTAGATGAATTTCAATTATGTGAATAAGGAACAAAGCATTTGTTCCATGAATTGCTTAAAGGTGGTATAAACAGATTATACTGAATGTGACTTAACAGCTAAAGATTTTCCTCCAACAATTAATATTCCTGATACTGTTAAATTGACATTTCAGGGTAAATGAGTGCTAGCTAAAGCTTATTCAGCTAGCAATAATGTCTTTTTGTCCACCATTGTCGACGACAATTCGAACCTTCATTAGTCTAATTTACATTGCACGCAGTGCAGCTTTAAATTTTTGATTATCATATTTTCTAGACTGAAAAACAGAGTGGTAATCTGCTTAAGTGAGTTAACCATCCCTAGCTAGGAAAGTTTATATGGAGAATCTGGGAAAGTTTGTGCTTCCAAATGAGACTTGTTTGTTTGCCGCAATGAGCCGCATTCTTTATGTAGGTAATCTCTCTCTTTATTCTTGTCTAGGCTTTTTCCCTTTCACTTGTTCACATAGCTTTGTTATAAGTCGGTGCATGTCTACATGTTTAATTTGATTTCTGATCTCAGCAATTTCAAATCATCTTTATAATTATCTAGTAATTTCCTCCTTGTAAAGAAGATTCCGATGTACAAAAAGTCAAAAACAATGGTCATTTTTTTCTTCTAGAAATTTCCTCCATGTAAATTAGCTAGCTAATAGTTGTAAAGTTGATATTAATTAGTACATTTTCTTTGTTTTTATCATCTTTCTAAGTGAACTACGTACAAGGTTGGAAACTTCCTAGCTATCAGGATGGTCTTTTTCTGTAGAAATTCCGTACAGGCAGAAATTCCCATCAAGAAGCTTCCAATATTCATACAAGTTCAAATTCCATTTTGGGCAACTTCCTAGTTCATATTTTCTGCCTACATATAATTACTAACTTAGAAGCTATGTTGGCAACATTGTCAAGCAAGGCCTCATTTTTTATCGATAAAGATCTCTCTCGCACCGCCGAGGTTAATTCATCTAAAAAAAAACTTAAAGGTAAAATAATGCTGGCCTAGGCAAAAGAAGAACAGTTTGACCCTTGAGATATCCAGATAGAAACAAGCATATAAGGCCATATTTTAGGGGGAGAAACACAATATCACAGTTGCAGGAAACATTGTTTTTCTTGTTCATCCTATCTTATTGGAACTAACAAATTGTATAGGCTGGCTAATTTCATTGGAAGTCTCATAATAAACTTCCTCAAATGGCCTTATTCTTATTGGTTTAATGTCTTAATTAATAATCCATTTCAAGAAACAAAGTCAGCGTTAGTTTTCACCAAAGAGACTTGATTGCTCTAGCTAATTGGAATCTTGGATGCTAAAGAGGGTCTTTTTCTGTTTGTAATTAAGCAGAATCAAAGCCATGCCAGCATTTGGCATTTTCTTCTTGTAATTATATTCATGAGAAACCAACCGTTGAATTTGATTTCTGGTTTACCAAAATATACAGGTACAAACTAATTAAGGTACATGTTATCTGTTAATTAATAATTAGATGTCACGAAGGGTTGCTTAATGAGCATTTAAGAATAAGAAGATTCCTTGTTATCCATAATGTGCAACATTATATATGTTAATGATATAGTCTGATGTCATTCTTGGTCCTAAATATTGGTACAAATGGCTCCTCAAAATAATGATGGGACTAACAAATTACACCCACCAAAAGCTTCAAGTAGCTTAAATTAATTAAGCAGCTAGCAGGCCGACCAGTTCAGTTTCAGATGGATTAGAGTATTGTTCATGCCCATTTACAGCTTCTCATACCAACCATAAGCAGCAACGACATTACAGCTACCGTGTTCATAAGCATTAGATCGAAAATCGATTACATTGATTAAGAAGACGTACCCTAAACTCTAAAGCGCGCTAATTAAATTCCCATTGATATCGAAACTATCCTCGTTATCGCAAAGAGAATAGATGACGGCCTGAGCATCCAATTCCAACAAAATGAAAGAGAAGCGTGGATTAGCTAGGTTTAACTAACTTGAGCCCGCGCAAGATTGCCAAAATTTAAACTTACTTTGGAGAGGAGATTACCACCAGAACGAAGGGTCATTGCCACAATTAGCAGGCTTTATACGCACTCATAACTAAAACCTAATTTGGTGTACTATTTTTTCTTTTAATAATTTTCCTCGCGTTGTCGAAGATTTCACCAAAAATAAATAAAAAATCTAAAACCTGAAAATTAAACTCATAGACCACTGGAAAAAAGAAGAAGAGAGAAATCATGCTTGGCCTAGCCTTTACATTTGGAAAAGAACTGCACATGACTGTATTATGCTTAATGATTTGGGCTAAATGTGATCATGACTAATTAAGTAAGACTTGCTAATCAAGAAAGAGACAGGCCCATTGTCATGCCAGGCTTAGAACTGGGTGCATTTCAAAATATCTCACTGCTTAATATAAACCCTTATTTGATCCACACAATTCCTAACCCACTTTGGATAAATCCTAATTCAGTGCCTCAACAACTGGATCACGAGCCTGATATCACTTGTCTGGACATCAGCCTCTACAAGTTTCTCATGTTACGTACATTGACATTTTTTTCTCACTTATTTAGTTATTTACTTCTAAAAAAAAATTAGATGTGAGGGTTTATCTCAAAAAGTTATGATGTGATTAGAAGATTTTCCACTCACATATAGCATGTATATGATATGGGACAGCTGCATTTCATCCACATACACCGACATCTCGATGTCATTAATCTTTTCAAGTGCACAACAAATAATTTTTTCAATGAAAAAAATAATAAATTGTCTAATGAATTTATCTGAAAAGATGTATAGCCTATATATTTTCTGAAGAAACCGTGAAATGAAAGCACCCCATCTTCTTAAATGAAATTTGGTGGATGCTTCAAAAGCAGAACACCAAAGAGCTAGAGTGAGCTGGTCGATGAAATAATGTAGTGTCAGTTCTAAGCTTGACCAACAAAGGGAAGGGATGGAAGTGGCTTTAATTGGGATCTCTGTGCTAACTGTAAGTCCCAGCCTTCTATATGCATGTATGAGAAGGCTATTATATATTCTCTCTCTGATATTGAACTGTTTAATTAAGCTGAGTTGAATTTCCCAGTACGTTGAATTGCTGATGAAATAATATATATTGACTGACTCTGTCAACTAAATGTCATGCAGGCATATATATATATATATATACAGTGTGTGCCTAAATATACTTTCTGCCCTCTTTTTTTCCAGTATATATATATCTTCGCATGCTTATTAATTTGTTTCTTGATCATGTCAGTCATGTAATTGGGGGGGACAGGGGACTTGATCTAAGAAACTAATCAAGCTGTTTCATGTCAATATTCCTGCTGTCTGCTCTTTCTCTCTCACACACACACACGGAGAGAGAGAGAGAGAGAGAGAGAGAGAGAGAGAGAGAGAGAGAGAGAGAGAGAGAGAGAGAGAGAGAGAGAGAGAGAGAGAGAGAGAGAGAGAGAGAAAATTTCATATTGGGCTGAAGCAAGTAACCAATAGAAGATTCAATCAAGTTAGGGCTAGCAGAACAAAAGAAAAAAGCACGTTGGCCCACCAATGACAAAATTTTCGTTTTCATATCTGTACTTTTCAATAATAAACTTCAAATTAATACTTTAGCTCGAAATAGCTAAACCCAAAAGTTACGTTAGCTTAGATGTTGTGGATATGAACAAATATCAGTATATAGGAAACAAACAGCCCGTTCTGAAAGGACGTCTTCAAACTTAATTCTATGATGAGGTTGATCGAAAGGTTGATATGTAAGAATCATCCATGCAAAACATTGAAACAATAAACTAAATTTAAATTCGTTTGAGATTTTGAAATAATTATGAAATTGAGAAACATTAATCATTGACAACTCTTCAACACGGCAAAATAAAAAAAATGTTCGTGGACTGACCCCGGCCACCATCTCCAACTCTAGGAACTACGAGAATACCCCTAAAGACGCTTTCAACATCTAAGGTCACGTACATACTATAGAATTTTATGCAATAAGAAGACCGCATTCGCTATCTATTTTTAGTTTGTGTTTGGTCATTTAAGTGTGCTGAAAAAATTGTCGAATATAAGTAAAATTTGAATTATGGTAATCAATCGCTAAACGGTTTCTAATTTAGCTCAACTTTTGCAAGAATGATTCTCGTAGATAGAATTAAAACGTGTACAGTTCCGAACTTCCGATCATGAAATTATAGTCCAAATAAAGAGAATAAGCAAAAACCTATTCTGCACACATCCTCTCTAGATCATCTAGCTAGCCAGTAGAAAACAGAAATGCATGTCTCCTATATATTTCTTTCATCCTAGAAAAGACTTGAACGATGAAGTCCATTGAGATTCATAGAAGGTACTTTGAACTAGAAAGTTTTCCTTGTTCATTTTATAAGTAATTGAGAGGAGACCGAACTTAGAATGCAGTCAACAGATCGAGGAGACTTGACCAACTAATTTTGACTCTTCTTTCGACGTTGAAAATTGAGATGGATCTCAACTTAGAATGCAGTCAACAGTAAGTTTGACTGATATTCCAACTGTTCAATTCTCATACACAGTAATCTACGTATAGTGTATATAATAACTTGTATATCAATAATCGTTTACATAATCATGTGTATTTGTAAATTCGTATATACGTATGCATATATATATATGCGTACATGCGTGCATGTATAATCGTACAGATACATATATATGGTGTAGATACACATGTATTTGCTCTTAGTCTCTTACATACATGTATAGTCGTACACATGTAGTATACGTATGGATATATAAAATAAATTTATTAACTCCCATTCTCCTTCAGATTTTTTAATTTTAATATGGACATGGTGCATCACAGATACTCAGCTTGAAGTGCCAATTTGTTATGTACCAATTTATTTACAATTATAATATATACATTGCTAATGACTTTTAATATTCTAATTATTTATTAGTAAGTTTACTTTTCGTGTTTCTTTATCTGCTGAGATAGTTTTCCGTCCATTACGTCTAATATCCAGGCTATGAAATTAGGGTTCATTCAACCAACAAAAAGCAATTCAAATTATAAAGTCTCATTTCCATTATGATTAAAAAAATGAAAAGAGGATGAAAAATGATGCCAAACTTGCAGGCCAATAATACTCAGAAAATAAATAAAATAAACTAAAACTTGTGGAGGCTAATGTGCATCGAGTTCATCACCATATTTTTCAATTCCTCAGACAATTTAATAATTAGTTGTTCTTATCTAACCTTAATTTCTTTAACATTTTTCTGGTGTTTTGGTAACTTATCTGTGCTTATTTTGAAAAGGATGCATTTAGTCTTTTGAATATTGTACTCATAATATGATGACATTTTCCTGGTCAATGCTTGTGGTCCTTTATTCGTGTTGGTTTTATTATGACCAGCTCCATGTGTGATCACTTCCAAAATTTCTACCATCTTTGATAAATTTTTGGTGAGCCCATCTTTATTCAACTTTTTTAATCAAGTTTTGAAAAAATCACACAAGATTTCTAGAATCCTATGGTCATCAAAGAGGGATTCCTCTTACTCAATTCCCTTTTTTTTTTTTTTTTGAAATAAACATAAACTTTATTAATCGATATAGGATTACAATCCTTAATATGGGCATCCTAAAAAGGAGCAGTACAGACCACACAAGTGGCCTAATCGATAAGTCTAAACCTATAACTCTAATCGACGATTCAAAACCTAAAACAATACATACACCATGCATCACTGTTGTCAACAACCAACAGAAAATTCCGGCAAATATTGTTTTTGAGACTAATAAATCCAATCTAGCTCAATGAGAACCAATCCCTTCTTAACCCATCATGGACAAAGAAAACAAAATTACTCAATAAAAAATAAAAAATAAATTATACATGACATTTTTTTAGAGCGATTTTCATTTCAAACAATTGTATGTTCTTTCTCTTTCAATTTCGTTTATGCCCTTGTCATGTGTGGCCATTTCAATAAATTTTTAAACAATAATTTTATTACTATATAAATCACAAATTAAGTACAATTATGTATAGGTTCTCGACATAAGGGATGGCAATGTAGATTGGAATTGGGGGATGACGACTATCGAGAAAGTTGTTCTTGTTGATGAGAAGACTAGACTATTTTCGACCATTACACAATTTAATTTAACGATCGGAATCGTTCATTTGTTTGGTTCCAATGCAAGAATCATTACTAGAGAAATCAACTAAACTCCTAACTGTTTACTCATTTAGATTGTGTAAACAATCATAATTCGTATAAAAATTACATAACAATGATGGTAATTAAATGGCTAAAAGGATATTCACTTTCCAATTATTGATTGAACAATATATGTTGTTGAGTAATTTATGCATGCACGTAAAATATATGCATACAACTCGAAGTGAAATATTTTTTGTACAACTTATGCATGCATGTAGGTTATAGAATGAACAATTACGATTATTAAATTATATGCTAAAAATAAAAAGATTCTCAAATTTCAAATTTAGGGAATCTTCTAACCTCCATCTAATGAAAAAGAGGAAGCTTTTAAGTGGCAAATGTTTTAATCCATATCCAAACTTATACAAGTTATAAGAAGTCCCAAGCTGTCAAACGCCAAATGGTAGTTAACATGGGTCTAAGTATATGATTCCACTAATGTCTAAAAATAACTAGGGTAAAAACTCAATATAGTACCCAAACTATTGCGAAAAACCTTTTTTGGTACCTACAAATTTTTTTTACCCAAAATGGTACCTGAACTATTGTACATTTACCCAAAATGGTACCTCCGTAACCCAAAATGTACCTGAACTATTGATAATTACCCAAAATGTACTGACTATTATCATTCCCAAATTACCGACTTTCCATTACCCAAAATGGCTCACTTACTCGAGTACCATTTTGTATTGTCTAGTTCGACCATTTATTTTGACCAAAATCTTTCTCCATAGTTTGACTATATTGGGTTTTACCACTAATGTCTAAAAATAACTATTATCTCTTAACCGATAAGACACTAAAATTATGAGATAAGGCTTCAACATGTGCAGCCACTAAACATGCCCTCATTTATTTATTTAACCTTCAACCAGTTCTCTATTGGTTCTTTTACATCTTAAAGACTTAAACAAAACACAACTTTGCCTTGTCATTTGAACCCCATTCACACAATTTCTATGAGCACGCTTCTATTTATTTTAATTAAGTCATCACTCTATTCACTTTTGTTGTGAGAGAATTAATATAAATGCATATATATATATATATGACTACTCTTTGAAGTAATCATCACAAAAAGTCCTCCTCATGAATCATGATCCATTGCACAACTATGGTAACATTAGAGATAAAAATAAAATAAAAATTGACACACGAAATTAATCGATACACGAAATTTAGAGTATAACCTAAAATTATATTCTATCACCATATTAATTTGTAAGTCTTTTTTCTTTTAAAGATTGGTGCGACTATCCTCATGTCATAATAATGAAATAGTACAATACAAAGGAAAAAATGGTGCAAACTTTAATATCTTAGTGTTAGTAGTGACCTAAAACTCCAACAATGAAGTTTTTTTTTTTTAAGAGAACACCACACTACTTTTAAATGTTTCCAACAATGAAGCTATGTCAAGACTATATTTGCTTCTAGGCTTTTAGGTTTATTTCTTTTTTGATAATGTTTGTTCCCTCAATCTCGAAGTCTAGTCTCAATGTATTGGAGTGGATTATGCTTATCCTACTAAGTACCAAAGGTCATAGAATTCTCATTTTAGGAGAAACAAACATCCAAGTGGTTTACTCCCCTAATTATAAGTGAAAAGAGAGTTGTACCTCTAAATGTGGAATTGAAAAAGTATGTGGAAATTACTCAATGCAAATGAGACTTATCCTTTTACGATTTTGCTTTATTTTTTTAATTTTCTCTGGTTGGTATGATTTTTTATTTATTATCTTTTCTCATTTGTACCATAACTCCAAAAGTTGATGCCTACCCAAGCCCACCCCACCCCCATCTTTTTCCCTTTTTTAGACCAATTTCTTTCTTCATGCCTTGGCAACCTAATTTTACTTTTCCATTCACCTAAAAACTATATAAATAATAAAAACAATAATTACTACATTTCACTTTTGCCCATATTTCAAGCAAAAACTATCCTAAAAAAAGGAAGAATAAGAAAATCCCCTACCCACTACCAATTTTTATATTTTATATATTATTTCTCACCGGATTCCAACCAAAACCAGAAAATTCATATTTTAACCCAAAAATGTTAAATAAATCATTACAAATTCAAAAATCAAACTCCCCATTTATTTAGTATTTTCTTTCTTTTATTTTCATTTCATTTTTTAATCTATTCGGACAGTCTTAGGAAAGTTAGGCACCCAATAAGCTGAAAACAAAAACAAGCTTTCTTATTATTATCTCAGCAATTTCCATTGAAATCAGAAATCAAAGAGCTCAAAACTCCAATCTTTTTCTTCCCATCCCCCCAAATAAAAATCAATTTTTTTTCATTTCCAATAAATAAAAATCAATCTCTTTGCCTTGAGGCTCAGTTTCTCCAGCTAACTCTGCAGCTTTCAGTAAATTTACATTCAGAGACTTTTGCAGCTAATTTTTGCCTACCTTGTAGTTTTTGAGTTTAAGCTTTAGGTAGCTTCAAAATCCTCAATTTCAAGCCTCTTTTTTTAATTATTTTTTTCCCATCTGGGTTTTCTGTTCCAACTATAATTTGTGGTTCTGTTTTCCAATTCTTTTGAATCACTGAGCTTCTTCTTTTCTGAGTGGTTTAGATTAGTAAAGTAAAAATGGGTTTCTGTTAAAAAAAGCTCAAAAGAAACAAGTTTTGGGGTTTAAGGTAACTATCTATGGAGGGTAGGGAAGGTGTGAATAGTAGTGGGGTTACAGTGGTGGGATCAGATGCTCCGTCAGACTACCACGTGGCTCCGAGGTCCGAAAACCCGACCCACAACGCCGGATCAGGACCTGCACCGCCGGTTGCTCCACCCCCCGCGGCGGCTCTGCCGGCGGCTGGGTCTGGGTCCATGCCGGTGAAGAAGAAGAGAGGGAGGCCGAGGAAGTATGGACCAGACGGGAGCGTCACCATGGCGCTGTCACCCAAGCCGATATCGTCCTCTGCGCCGCCTCCAGTGATCGATTTCTCAGCGGAGAAGCAGCGTGGCAAAGTGAAGCCGGCCAGCTCAGTGAGCAAGACCAAGTATGAGGTGGATAATTTAGGTAATGAAAGAATGGTTTTTGATGCATACCCTTTTGAGTTTGAGTGATTTTATACTTGCTTTGGAGCTCAAGTTGTGATTTTTGGTGTTGGTCTTGTGTTGTTTCTAATGTTGGGATTTGGGGATATAGATTTAGTCTTTTTATTACAAGTGACTGAATTTAAGAGGGTGCTAGAGCTTTGGGGTTTATGGGATTCTTGTTGGGTAGATGTGGGACCTGTGATTGGATGCCCTTATTGAGAGAGAGAGATCTTGGTGTTTGTGTGGTGGTTCTGAAAAGATGAGTTTTTGTGGGTTGGTATGGGAATGATGGAATCTTCTTATTATGGCTGTCATTTGGCACTTCTCTCACCTTTTTGAGTAAGGAAATTTATGCCAGGTGCCAAGTTGTGTACCTGCTAAAGTCTGCAAGTGATGTTGAACAGACTACTTGGTCTTGAAACCTGTCTTAAACTTGCTGACTGAACCTAAAGCAGGATATCCCCTTCTCCCACTCTTTGATTCAGTTTTGTCCTTCTTGAAGATATCTACTTCTGATTTGATGTTGAATTGTTGGTTTCTCAGGATGAGATTGAAATGGTCTTTGTTTTTTTGAGTCTTTAACATGTTGCTTCTCAATTCTCATAAACCCTTATTTTCATTGGGGCCAGCTTGCTTTGTAATTCGTTGAATTATTATCTGCAAGATGGATGGTGGAATATTTAAAATGTTGCAAGAATGTAATTCTAGTCTATCATCTGCTTTAAAATCCAAGCTACCAATCATTTGCAGAAATGTGGCATGTGGAATTTTGAGTGATTTTCGGCTATTGATTTTAATGAGACAATTCAGTTTGTCTTCGTAAGTTTGTCTGCAGTTGTTGGTTTTTTTTTTTTTTTTCAAATGAATTTCGGATCCAACCTAAATATATCTCAGTACTTTGCAGTCATTCACTGAGTTCGTTTCACCAATGCATTAATTATAGCTCGTTTTTATTTTCCTTTTTCTTTTTTGATAATCCATTAATTGCTTATTCTTTAAATTTTACAAGAATCCTAGGTCTTTCCATTATTGCTTCTGTGCACTGGATATCTGCTTACGAACAGATACTCGAACATTCTTTTCCTATATTTGTGTATGATCAGTTATTCTTATACAAGATAGATAATGAATTGTGCCAATTTTGATTTTAGCATAAACAATAACTGCCGCTTAACTTCTATAAGTAGTTACTTTTGTACTACTTGGATAACCAGGCATAAGGATTCTTTTGGGAACAAGGGTTCTAAGTAATAAGTATGTTACACCATGTACTGTCCAATAGAAATTAAATAGGAATCTGTAAACATTACCTAATATGTTGAGGTATATAATATATTTATTGAGTTAGTATTATTCCTTGAAATTGTCGTGTAGTTACGTTATAAGAAAATTTTCTTAATCTATTTTGTATGGTTGATGACGACTACGATGTTATTGTTGGTTTTGTTGAGTGAGATATGCAATTGGCAGAAGTCTGAGTCAACACTTTCTTTTGGTAAATCAAAAGATTAATGCTTTTCGTAGGGAACCTATAAGATTGTTAAGGATCTTAAATACTCTCTCTATATTACTTTTTCTTACTTTGATTTATGGAATAAATAACTTGATGAAGTGTATCACAGAATCTATGGCAAAGAGGAGAGCTCCTTTTCAAGTGTCTGATAATGTGAGAATTTCATTGTGCAGGTGAATGGGTTGCATGCTCCGTTGGTGCTAATTTTACTCCTCATATCATCAATGTTAATTCTGGCGAGGTAATTAACTTGAAGAATTGAGTTTATGTTAATTGTTATTCTAATGAGTACATTACGTGATTTAAATGGCTGGAGATGGCCAATTGTGAGTACTAGATATTCAGCAGATGTTCTTGATATCTTATATACATTTCAGATCTTCAGTAACTTCTTTAGTAGTTTCTTTGTTTCTAACTTCATAGAGTACTTTAAGCAATTAAAGTTGACTTTTCCTGTAACAACTCTGGTTGTCTTAGGATGTCATGATGAAGATTATATCATTTTCTCAACAAGGTCCTCGAGCTATATGTGTGCTCTCCGCAAATGGCGTTATATCAAGTGTGACACTTCGTCAACCTGATTCTTCTGGCGGTACATTGACATATGAGGTGATGCATCTTATTTTGTTGGCAGTTTCCTTCAGTAAGATAACGGGGCATTTCTGAATTGCTTTGGATATATTCTATTAATATATAGTTGGTTTGGTGTTTAATATGCGACTTTTATGTAATTTTCTGCTTATTTAGTATTATCAGCATAATAAATTTTCCGAGTCGATGCTTTTCCTATGTCTGGTTAAAGTGTGCTTTTTATCTAATGTCTAAAGCATTGCTCGAAACTTCTTGATTATTTTATTAGTTTGGTATTACTAAATGTTTATTTCTACAGAAGACTAAACAAGGGCTCATTTTCCCCTTCAAAACAGGAGTTTTTTTTCCCCTTCAAAACATGAGCTTTTTTCCCTTGAACTCTTTTATTATTGGATGTCATAATTTGGACAACGGGGCTTATGCTAGTCAGTTTGTGGTCAAAGCCCCCATCTTTAGCCAACTTTTATTTTATTTTTTTGGGGATAAGCGTGCCTAATAGACTGATGAACATCTAGCACCCTTAGTGTTGTTACTGCCCCATAACTCGGAAAATTAACAGATGCGAGAATTGGAATTTAAGGTGTACTCTAATGTGGCGCCTATGAAAATCAATGCAGACAGATACTTGTGCTTTAATATAAACTTCATCATAGGAAAAAGTTAAAAGAATTTTGTTTGTTTTTCTGGAATTGACCTTGAGGAGGATGGTAATTGTTCATCATCGTTGTATAACTGTTTTTTATTACGGTTTATATCTCTTGTCAGACTTGTTGCTACCTCCATACACAAGGTTTTCACCTATCCCCTAATGCAGCTCCATGAATTCTTTTTTTTGTCCATTAATTTAATGATTTGCTTTTCATTCAATATTACTAAACAATGGACCGTGTTTTATGTTTTTATACCTTTCAATTTCTAATATTGTTTCTCCTGCAGTTATTAAATTTTCATCTATTAACCACTAGTGGACATGCCATCTCTTTTGCCTCATTCTTGCAGGGTCGTTTTGAGATACTGTCTTTATCTGGTTCCTTTATGCCAAATGAAACTGGAGGGACAAGAAGCAGATCAGGTGGGATGAGTGTTTCTTTAGCAAGTCCAGATGGGCGTGTTGTAGGTGGTGGAGTTGCTGGACTATTAGTTGCTGCAAGTCCGGTGCAGGTATGGATTAGTGTCTGGGGTCCAAACTTCTAAGACGAAAAAAAGAAAAGCAAAAAAAAACAGGATGGTAATTAGCTACCTTTTGAAATTTTAATAATGATATACCATGGTTTTAACATTTTTTTTCTTTATTTAAATCAGGTTGTAGTTGGCAGTTTTCTGGCGGGAAACCAGCATGAGCAGAAACCCAAGAAACAGAAACATGAATACATTTCTAATGCAACACCAACTATGGCTATTCCGGTTTCAAGTGCTGAGCCAAAACCAAACCTCTCATCTTCGACTTCCTTCCGTGGAGATAATTGGTCTTCGTATCCATCCGATCATAAAAATAAGACTGACATTAATGTATCATTGCCTGGAGGTGTAATGTGAAGAGTCCATGCCTATTTGTTGCAACATGAGGTTTCTCACTGACCACATCGGCAATTCATCTCCCTTAGCCCCAACTGTTGGATCTCACTTCACCTTGTTTGTTGTCTGTAAACTCATTGACTACTAGCGGTCTAGCGCCATCTGGGGTTGCTCCCCCTTGTTGCATCATTTAATTTAGCCGCTTAGATAGGCTTGTTGCACTGCTGCTGTTGTGTCATGTAGAATAGTTTGATGTAATATTAGCACCCGACCCGAATATCTGACTCTCTTTGGATTGATGCAATGTGATTTAGAAGTTGTTTGTGACAATCTCTCGCTTTTCTCTCAATTGGTCTATTTCTGTTGCTTCAATTCAGCAATGGTATTTGGTATGTGAAAGCTGATGGCTGAGAACAAAACATTGCTTTCAAGGTTTTTGTTTTTAAAGATATCCCCGTCTCTTTCGACTTAAATCAGCTGCCATCAACATCAAGTAATACATCATAAAGAGCTTTGGTGATTTGTTTGCAGAATAAGATCTAACATTCTCGAACTCGGGCCTCAACTCACGGTCAGTTCCGAGTAGTCCCCATCTGTTCGGCTCTTTGACACCTGAAACTGTGTTTTGAATTGAAACTATAGAGTTATGTCACATGGAATTGCCTACTCCAAGCATAAGTGATTTTCAAAGTAGATCCTTGTGGGACTTACAGTAGGATTCACATTCATCAATAGTAAATGTTTGTGGGAGTGGGAGTGAGATTCACACTCATCAATAATTGAAAACCTCTCATGCATTTAAGAGCCACTCATTCTACTATTTTTTCTTAAAGTGAATTACTTAAAATGGTACCTCCAAAAGTTTTTTCACAAACAGAAATTATTATTATTTCAAAATGACAATAAAACTAACACTTTTATAACCATTTATGGTACAAAATCATCGAAGTGTCATGTTTGTTAGTTGTTATTTTTTTTCTTCTCTTTTTCTAGAAAAACAGTACTAGTAGTATTTGGTTAAAAACACATATCTTGGTTTGTACTTCAATGTAATATTTAATCAATAATGTCGGCTTCAAAATCTGCGGCTGTTTTGGTCGACAAGGTGAAGTTTCATGGACTATGCAGAACCTTTAGAAAAAACACATCTCATGGAAATTTCCCAGAAAATTGTGTTTTAAACCCAAAAATAGAAGCAAGCAGTAACCAACATCCCCAAGTCACTCGTTTAATGCCACCACGACTAATGTTCTACACAAATGAATTGGATTCTTCAATACCTCACAGGGATGATAAAGTTGATATAGATTCACAAATCCAAGCCAATTTCTTGTGAAGATTAACAAAAATCTTTACAATCATTGAGATACTAAAATATATTAAATTATGATCAGATTGACTTCCTTTAATAACCCACATCTCAAATTTGCATTGGCTTCATTAGTTTTATGTTTGCCCAAATTCATACCCAATTGTGATATGTGCATACGTGGACTTGGCTTGTGTTTTAGCTATGTTTTAAACTTCCAAGGAAGGAACCCATAAACCCAGAAATGTTGATTTATGCTTAAAAGTTTTCATCAAGTTGACTTGGGTTAATTCTAAGCTAGCTACATTGTATGTGAATTGGAGTATACAAATAATATACTCTTCTCCAAAACTTTCGGGGAAAATAACCTATATCAAATAGAATGAAGCAATCGGTTCTATATATATGTGTTCAAAGAGCAGACTTCAAAAGTAGACAATCACAACCACACCTATTTGTATTAACCGGGCATGAGGCTTGTTTGGGTAGCTAGACCTGCGTTTCTATTGCTATTCCTAGCTGTTGTTTTTGTCCTGACCTCATTGTTTCAATCAATTTCCAAACAAAGAAATCTTCAATTCACATCAAATCCTCTGTTTGTGTTTTGGCTCTTTAACATCATAATCTTTGCCATCATTGTCGGAGACCATCGGCCATCTACCGAGGAAGTTGGTGGCATCTTACCATTCCTATATGGTGAAGATGCAACTGATGACATAGAGGATGATGATAGCGAGAAGCACTGCAATATGGATGGTTATGTTAATGGCAGCAAGGAAGTTGATGATCAAGATGACGAAAGTGAAGAAGATGAAGGAGACTATGACTCTGACGGTTACTATGACGATGATGACGACAATAGCAGCAATGATGAAATTGGTTGGGGAGACACGGATGAATCTGATGACAATTTGGAGGGAAGAGTCGAAGACTTCATCGATAGGGTTTACAAGGGATGGCAGGAAGAGAGGTTAAGGGATAGTCTATGCAATCCTTTGCAACTTTTTGGTTACATCAATCCCTTATAATCTTTACAGTTGTACGTACATATTACCCTCAAATTTTCTCAAGAGTAGTTTTCTCCAGAGTAGAAGAAATTTATAGAGCAAATTAGCTCATAGAAACAAAACTCACCATATTTATAGTTTCTCCTGTTTCATATAAACAAAACTCAGCAACACAAAATTTCCTCTTTTTTTGTATTCTTTTCTCCTCTGTAAGTGATATAATATTGTGTAATTTTTCTAGAATGTTGTTCTCTTCTATGTTACCTGATAATCACACCCTTTCTTTGGTTGAGAACTAATGTAAGAATATTGCTAAACATTATGCTCCATCTGCATTAATATACTATAGCACACCAGATCAATCTCAAATACTACAATCACAGCCCCTCATTAGATTGTCACCGGAAAAGGAGACTAGACACAGATGGATTAAAACACTAACAGCCAACTGGATATGACACACAGCATAAGCAGCCATAATTAGTTCCGAAACCTGCCACTTATATCCCTATTCAATTTTCTTTCTCTACCGCTGAGGCTGAATCTGTGACATGCAATAGTAAAAGGGGGACTTAAAAGTCTTAAACCGAAGGACTGGCCAATATGGACGAATTAAATGCCCAGTTAGATAATGTTCTCAGGGAGACTGGGAGAATATAAATGATAAAGCACCTTCTTTTGAGAAACTGAACTTCAGAAACATTTTGAATACTATAGCTGTCATTACCCAAGTTGGCCAGTGAGCAACATCTATACTAACCAAGACCTGTTCCCGCATCTTTGCTAGGTGCGTCAGCCTTAATACGAGGAGGCCTAACTACACGATCAATGAGCCCATACTCAAGAGCCTCCTGCGCATTGAAGCGCTTCATCCGACTTAGGTCTTTGTTAATCTGCATACACACATTTCAGAATGAGCATCCACCCTATCTTGACAACTTATAAAGGAAATAGAAAAAAAAAACAAACAAACGCAATAGGGTTATGAAAGGTCTAGTGAGATGCAAGTAAGCATTAAAATTTTCAACATAAGATATTTACAAGTTTGTTTAAATAATGTCTAAAGTTAGTCACTGAACTTCAGAATAATATTTATAAAAAATGTACAATGGTGCTTAATGAGGTCATCAAACCACCTAACCATATATAAGTTTTCCTCGTCAAACTAGCTAACCTTTTCAATTGGCTGGCCTGTTTTCTCCGCCAACTCATTAAAAAGGTAATCTCTAATTCTGAGAAGCTCATTTGCTTCATTGCGTATGTCATCAGCCTGCCACAAGATATTTAAATGTTTAACACAGAAAGAACCAAAAATCTGCAAACATCCGAAAAGTTTCTATCACAGCCTTTTAGGGAATGACAGCACGAAGTTATACCTGACCACGGGCAGCCCCAGCAGGAGACTGTAGCGCAATTCTTGATAGTGGCATTGCAAATCGATTACCCTAAGCAAAGGAGAAAATTATTAAAAGGTGGAATTCAGAGTTCAATCATCTTAGTTGGAACAGATGAAACTATGAAAGTATTACTTTTTTCAAGTGAATGTATCAGATTATTAATTACATAGAGGCAGTAAAGGCCAGCAGAAGTCATTTCTATAAAAACTTGGTCAGTCAAACTCCTCAGTGTGTGTCTTGGCACTATCTAACTTTATAACTTCAACACTTCTGAGGCAAAAAAAATATAAATAAAAAAAGTTTAAAAATTATGCATACTTTTGAAGGTTCATAAATACTTTTCATGATGCTCATTAGTAAGGACTTTAATAACCTGGATCTAGAAAGGGAAAGAAAATTACCTTTTCTCCAGCTGCAAGAAGAAAGGCTGCTAAATTATAGGCATAGCCCACACAGTGAGTGCCAACAGGACTCTTTAAGCTTTGCATAGTATCATAGATAGCCATGCTCGGAGTAAGCTGTAAATGGTGCAAGTTTCAGATATATGGAACATGAACCCGAATAGCAAAAATAAGTAAACGAAGTTCATCATGAAAATTTCAAATCTTACATCTCCACCAGGTCCATTGATATACATATAAAGCCTTTTGGAGGAATCAATAGTGTCAAGGTACAGCATTGTTGCCAGAATTTGATTGCTAAACTCTTCATCTATATTTTGCCCAATGAAGATAACACGTTCCCGGTACTACATTCCCCAATAACAGAAAATTCTTAGAGAAACACAATAAATGAGATTCCAGTAAAAACTCAATAAAGAAGTTGAAATCAACACAATTCTTGACATAGGATGTCAGTGAATCTAATTTTAATTCCACTACCAAGATAAGTTCAAGAAAGACTCCACCACACTTTCAAATATTATGGACAAGAAAAAACTTAGAACGAGAGAGATTTGACAGAGAAGTAAAAGAAAATCGGGTTCAGATAACTGACTTCAGTTAGCTGCAAGGCTCCTTGGCGGTTTTACACAAAACAAAGCGTACTTATGTTAATAACCGCTACCTATAACCTCCCTAGGTCAATAAATGCATGTTTATTTAATATGAAATTAATTGTAATGACTTACTAGAGCATTCCACAGATCAACCCATTGCCAACCTCCTTCACCAGGAGTTCGATAGGGAACCTTTGGTGTCCCTATGGGCATCATTCCAACTTGCGCACGCGAAGATTTGTGGTTTCGTGTCCTGAAAAGTTTAAACATGATGCATCATTCATGCCTTAACAGCCTGATTTAGCCATTTAAAAAATCATCAGATAAGAGTTTACCATGCAAATATATCAATTATTCTTCTTTATTTCAAGAGTATGAAACCAAATTGAGCATTTTGTTTCCCAGAAAATGCTAGACTAAAATGTCAGTTAATACCTAAGGCATAGGTAATCAAAATGATCACTAACATGAGCTTCTCCATCGACGGTGAATTGATGATGGAACTTGTAAGAACATATTATTTGATACAATGCAATCATATCATGGTTTCAGCTTTTCATCTCTACAGCTAGTGGTTAAAGAGTAAACAAAAAGTCCTTTTGATATGAATCAACTTATTCAAAAAAATTAATCCAAAATAACAAAAGTGTAGCTTTAACAGCACACATACATGCATGAGATTCATTTAAAACAGGTTCTCATATGGAAAAAGGCCAAAGGTTAACACCCTAGATGGCATGTTCAAACAAATTAAACAGTCAATTATAATCTTTACAACACAGAACTACAAACAAGCACATTTTTTAACACACTCACATCTTTGCGACTTCTCAACCACAGTCAAATATACTTTTATTGAACGAAACATAAAGCATGAACATGTTTAAGTTGCACAATGATAGTCTTGTCAACACTTTTTCTTTAACCAGAATGTGTTATAACTTAAGGCCACCCTGTGCTAGACCATACAAAGTTGAATTAATGACATTGCATTGTTGCTGCATAACCGAAATTCAAACATTTTTCTAGTACAAGCCTTCTTGGAGTTTAAAGAAGCATGATTCCAACACCTACACTAAATTAGATAGTTAAATCCAAGTTAATTCTCTTAAGAGATAAATGAACAGCACCCATATAAAAAATGCACAAATATTAGCAAATTTTGGCACTCAAACATCAAATTGCAGAAGGATTAAGCAAATGAATACAAGCCCATAAACGCTTACCTGGGTTGAAGGCTCTTATTAACTCTGCTGTAGAACTCCACCGTCAAGTTGGGATTTTTAGCTCCAAAAGTACCTTATTAGTTGAGAGAAAAGCAAATTAAAAATTGATTACATCCTGCAATAGAAGGCCAAAATTAGCTTATAAGATCAAGGAATGAGGCCAGAACGTACCTAAAGATTGAGGCTTTAATCCAGAAAAATGCTTTATCGAACAACTGTGGAACACCAATTACGGATTATATAATCAATAACATTTATCTTTTTTTTTTGGATTAAAGACGGAGAAAATAAACCAAAAAAAATCGAAACCCATGTGAGAGACTGAGAGAGAGAACCTGGGAGGAGGATGAGAGACTCTAACTTGGGGCTGAAGGCTTGGAGTGTAAGTGGTTGTGGGAAAAGAGACTGCCATTTTCGCGAACACAGAAACTGAGAGCTGAGGGGGAGAACTTAGCAGCTTATTTTCCGAACCAATCTAAACTGTTTTAGGAGGAAAGACAAGGGAGTCGGGTCATGGGTCTGCAACTTTGTTGAAAGACCCGACCCGCTAAGGAAGATCCGAGTTTTATTTTTATTTTTTTGGCGGGTATGTTTCCACTATAATGAACCAAAGGGGCAACAAGAACAGCAGCAAAGGGGCTTATAAGCCACCCCCACATAATCAGCAGCCTTCATCTTTTATCTCCCAACGTCATAAGAACTCCACTGAAACTCAGCTGAACGTTGGGGAGTTCTTATAATTATGAAACCTACTGGTTATGAGGAGGGGCTTATAAGCCCTTTGTTGCCATTCATTTTATCATGGTTAGGAAAATAGGAAGACCAGACTAGTTTATATATGTTGATGGAATTAGGCAAGGAGGCAACTATGAACTATGCTTGGGATAATAGTCTACTGTTTTAGCAGGTAAAAAAATCTTAATTTTTTTTTTTTTTTATTACAAGGTAAAAAAATCTTTGAACACAGTGGTGCATGTGATTTACCTGACGTAGTATTTGGAATTGGACTTGAATGCCCTTTCAAAATAATTTCTAGCTAGTTTGATTCATTGGTTTGGTGGCATGGGTTAATTAGCTCTTAAAGTAAGAATATATATGGCAACAAACTGATTTCGTCTACATCTGTGCATAATCTATCTATAGTACTTTGTCATCCCAGTAATTGTTAGTAGGGTTTGCCAGTTATATAGCAACATAATTATTTGTTATTTGCTTCACTGGCTGGGTTTGCTACTTTGCTGTTTGAAACTTTGAACCTTTCAAGATCAATTTGCTGAAAGGTAGACAGTTGCAAGAAGTTAAAAATGACATGGTCAATTTTTCTGTAGGAAATTACTGAAATGGTCTGTGTTGTAGCTTTATGCCTTTGTCATAGCTAGGCTCATAGCAAAGATACAAATTAATGGAAATAGCTTTCAATTAGCAATAGTTACATAAATTTCAGGGGTGGTCATTTCCAACACAAGCCGAACACACGACACAGAGTTATTTTTTTTACAAAAGAAAAATTTATTTATTAAACCAAAATATTATTATATCGAGTGGATTTTGCCGAGGATCCCCAATGTACTTTTTAGTAGTGTACATGCATGTCTTCTACATGTATGATCTATGTTTGTTATCTTTAAATTTTAGGTGTTTGTTGTTTTAAATTTCAAATGTTTGTACTTCAATATGTATTATGAATCAATTAAGTGAGATCCTTAATTTTAACTTGGTGTCATCGATAACTGAAATTAAGAGGACACCAAGTTGAAATTAAGGACCCCACTTGATTGATTCATAATACATATTAAAGTACAAAATATTTGAAATCTAAAACAAGAAACACCTAAAATTTAAAGACAACAAACATAAATCATAAATCATACATGTAGAAGACATGCATGTACACTACTAAAAGTACGTTGGGGATCCTCGGCAAGCTCATAGCTAGATCGATCAAGGGTGACCCTCATTCTTGCCTAATGCCTTCTTCAAGGCATCCTGAGCCTTCAGCTCAACCTCCTTGGACTTATTATCTTGTGAAGGCTTAGGCTTTGGGTGAGCGGAGAGTTGTTATAACAACCTTTAAATGTTGTCCGCCATACTGCACAATATATAGCAAATATATGTTGATATATGGAATAAGGCTAGGCAACTATGCTTGGAGAAGAATACAGTTATAGTACGTTATTCCATATATCAACATATATTTGCTATATATTTTGCAGTATGGCGGACAACAAAGGTTCTTAATTATAACAACCCTCCCGTTCCCCCAAAGCCTAATGCCTTCTTCAAAGCATCCTGCAGAGCCTTCAGCTCAGCTTACTTTTTATAGCACAAGTTGGACAAATCTTCCATTACCTCTTACATGCTTAGCGATATTTTGGCCGGTATGATTCTCATGACATACGTACCTCTTCCATGAACTAGTCTTCCGTTACCTCTTCCATGATCGAACTAATCTCTGATCATGAGATTGTCATGACCTCTTCAATGGTCCCCAGAATACAATCGGGGTGAACTTGATATCTTTAGTAAATTAACTTCAGGAATAACTCCCCACTTAATTGACTGGCATGCAACACCACTTATAAACCTTTGACCGACCAAAGCAGAAAACTGGAACCAAGGGATAAGCCATTAATTCTCCATGCATGCATGCAGGGCTATGCGAACAAATCCTCTTTTGTGGCTGGTGTACTTAAGACCCAACCATGTCCATGCATATATATATATATATATATTTATGATATATGTCTTAGGAATGGTGTGTAGAACACAGCGCTACTTGCAGGACTTTAATTATACGGAGGCCCAAGCTAGAAACCAGTCATATCAGCTAGTGCAACAACACCAATTGGAAAAATTGAATGTGGTTCATACCCAAAGACATAAGACCTAGCTAGCGATTAGGATCGCAGACTTGTTTTCCCTCTACATATACATATAGTCACCGTAAAATAACCCAAGGCATGCATCCTTAATTAATTATGTACCTGGACACTTTTCATCCGAGTTTGCTCTTATCGTCTACTGGGATTATCAATAATATATCCTCAAGTTGAGCTCTCGTCAAGTATTCTAGTTTGTATTAGAGTACGTACTGATTAACCAAAAACCCAATAAACCAATAGTACGTTTCTAGCCATTGCGTATGCCAATTACAAGTCGATTTCCTAAGTCAATAAGGATTCCTTTGTTCTAGTGGCAAATGGATTAGATTTGCTATGCTAAACACCACCGGATATAGTATTCCTTATGGAAAACCCACGCTGCATTAATCACTCAAATTAACCTACATATATAGTGTACCATATCACATCCATGACACACGAACGTACACAGTAACACAAACAGTTTTGCTCTTTGTAATTAATTGGTCTAAGCTTTCTACAACGTCAATGGCTATGGCTGCAAAAGTCGAGGGTCCAGCGATCGGTATCGACCTCGGAACAACTTACTCATGTGTTGGTGTTTGGCAGCACGGTCGCGTTGAGATCATAGCCAATGACCAGGGCAACAGAACAACACCGTCTTATGTAGCTTTTACGAACAATGGGCGTTTGATTGGTGATGCCGCCAAGAACCAAGTCTCCATGAACCCCATCAATACTGTTTTTGGTGAGTACGTTCTTCACATATATATTTGTTAATTATCTCAATTTAATTAATATATTGATGCTGTTATATAATAAATATTACCTAGTGATCATGCATATATTTAACAACTTAACACACGGGCCAGGTATCTATCAAAATTGTGTCTTTGACGTCTTTCGTGGAAACTAAGACTATATATACGTTCATAGTTACTGCACTTACTACACATACTTATTCAACTCTTGCTCGAATACCTGACCTTGTCATAGGTCGCGTATAACTTTTGGTTGGTAGAATACCTCTGTTCACAGACAATTTTGATATCGATCCGATAATTTCTTATGTATTTTGTTTACAATATTATTTTAGATGCAAAGCGGTTAATTGGTAGGAAATTCAGTGATGCCTCTGTTAGAAGTGACATGAAGTTATGGCCTTTCAAAGTTCGTGGTGTAGGGGACAAACCCATGATTGTGGTCAACTACAAGAATGTAGAGAAGAAGTTTGCTGCTGAGGAGATTTCTTCAATGGTTCTCATTAAGATGCGTGAAATAGCAGAAGCCTACATTGGCTCGGTTGTGAAAAATGTCGTTGTAACTGTCCCAGCACACTTCAACGACCCTCAGCGTCAGGCCACAAAGAATGCTGGTGTAATTGCGGGTATGAATGTTTTGCGTATCATTAATGAGCCGACAGCTGCTGCAATTGCCTATGGTCTTGACAAAAAAGGCTCCACTGTTGGTGGAAAGAACGTTCTTATTTTTGATCTTGGTGGTGGTACTTTTGATGTTTCTCTTCTCAAAATTGAAGAGGGAGTTTTCGAGGTGAAAGCTACTGCTGGTGATACCCATCTTGGGGGTGAAGATTTTGACAATCGAATGGTGAACCATTTTGTACAAGAGTTCAAGAGGAAGCACGAAAAGGACATTAGCAGTAATCCCAAAGCACTTAGGAGATTGAGAACATCGTGTGAGAGAGCTAAGAGAACTTTTTCTTCCACAGCTCAAACCACCATTGAGATTGATTCTTTATTTGAGGGTACTGACTTCTACACCACAATAACCAGAGCAAGATTTGAGGAGCTCAACATGGATCTCTTTACAAAATGCATGGAGCCTGTGGAAAAGTGTTTGAGCGATGCTAAAATGGACAAGAGTATTATTCATGATGTTGTTCTTGTTGGTGGTTCCACTAGAATTCCCAAGGTACAACAACTATTGCAAGACTTTTTTAATGGTAAGGAGCTTTGCAAAAGCATCAATCCTGATGAAGCAGTTGCATATGGTGCCGCCGTACAAGCAGCAATTTTGGGCGGCGAGGGCGATATTGACAAGGTTCAGGACTTACTCTTGTTAGATGTCACTCCGCTATCTCTTGGTGTAGAAATTTTTAATGGACAGATGCGTGTTGTTGTCCCAAGGAACACTACCATCCCAACCAAGAAACTACGATTTTGCACAACCGTCGTAAGTGGACAAACTGGTATAATTTTTCCTGTGTATGAAGGTGAAAGTATAGTTGCCAAAGAGAACAGATTTTTGGGTACATTTACGCTCAGAGACATCGGTTTTGCTCCAAGGGGAGTGCCTCAGGTTCACCTTTACTTTGAGATTGATGCCAATGGAATTTTGATCGTCTCTGCCGAGCAAAAATCGACAGGGAAGAAGAACAAAATCACACTAACCAATAATAGCAAATGCATGTTATGTAAGGAGGAAATCAAGAAGATGGTTAAGGAGGCAGAGAAGTACAAGTCAGAGAACGAGGAGAATAAGAAGAAATTGGAGGCTAAGCTTGTTTTGTTCGACTATGCATATAACATGAAGGACACAGTTTCTAATCTCTCAAAGATCAACGGAGCGGACAAGAAGAAAATTGTGGATGCGGTTGCAAAGACCATTCGGTGGCTCGATGAGAATGAAAACCAACTTGCTGAATGTGAAGAATATAAGGGTAAGATGACAAAGCTTGAAAACATCTGCATTCCCATATTTACCGAGATGTACAAGGGTGCTAGCTAGTACTACTCCTAATATGGGCGGCATGGTGGCTATGGATGATAGAACTAGCTAAGAATTAGGAGTTGACTATAATGAAAAGGTAGTACGTAAGTTTAATTGTTGTTTGTCTATTCATTGTTCATATATGCATGCTTGAGTGGACAACAATGCCATTGGAATTCGATTTTTGGAATTGGTGTCTTCCGTGCCAAGGACCTTAATTAAGGACGACGGGGGGAGATTGTGATTCTCTTGTAGCTACATAAGTAGGTCCAATTTGCCAATTTTTTGCTAGGCTTTTTTAGTTAGGATTGTACATTAGTTGATCTTGATCCAGAAGATGGGTTTTGAGAAATGGCCTAAACAAAGGATGTGGATTGGATTTGGTGTTATTAATTATCCCCCAAATTGAAAAGAAAGACTTCAACAGTTTTTTAATAGGGATATACATATATATATATATATAGTCCTATGTAGTGGAGAAAACTTATATATATATATAAACAAATTCATTACTACACTGAATTTAATTGGATTGTGATTCTCTCGATCAAAAGATTACAAAATCACTAGTCATTTTAGTGAATCTCCGGGTCTTCTAACTCTTGTTATAATGAAATATTTACCCAAGTCTTGTACCAAAAAAATTTGCCCCAGTCAGAGTTTCAGTCATGAACCCAAGTTTGATTCTCGTGGAGCTGGAAGAAAATCACATTTAATAACTTAAGGAACAAGCTTTTGCAATCAACTGTTTCCTCCTCATTGTGAAGACTAGGAAACTTTTCATTAAGGAGCAAAAATAACTTCTATCGAAAGGATCTTAGAAGATTACAATCAAAGCAATGTTCAGTTCATGAACATTCAATCCAATATAAGTACAGTATTATATATTAGCTAAAAAAAAAGTACATAGACATCTGTAATTCATAATTCAAGGATGAGAGAAACCAAGATACAATGTAGACATCTGGTCTATAAGATATTCAAGTAGGCTTCTCATAAGAATTCTGGTCTCTAAATTCTGTAATGGCGCTTCGTATCATCTCAGCTGCATGGGGCTGCACAAACAGGTGAGTACCATCCAACACATGTATTATGAACTTTTGTGACGAGGGCAGTGTATTGTTGTAATTGATGATGAATTGCGCCATAGGTATGTCACTGCACAAGCGAAATACGAATGTTTTCAGAGACAGAGAAGATAGCTTGACTAAGCAAACTAAGTAATTCCAAGTCTCAAACTACTTTAAAAGGACGAACCTACTGCTTGATTTGCCTGTTATTATGAACTTTACTATGAGGCTTGATATATGAATTTCCACTAAATGCACAACCCAGTCTTGATTGCTATTTATAGCATATAATATGATACAAACAGCAATTAGATGTTGTCAGAATTTGATATATGCAACCTAAACCCACTAAATGCACACACTAGAAGGTTAAAGCTAAACCCTCACTTTCAACTGAAAAACACTATTGTGATGAGACTTAAATATAACT
This sequence comes from Rubus idaeus, assembly GCA_030142095.1. Taxonomy (NCBI): domain Eukaryota; kingdom Viridiplantae; phylum Streptophyta; class Magnoliopsida; order Rosales; family Rosaceae; genus Rubus; species Rubus idaeus. The sequence goes on from CM057969.1 coordinate 8,145,571, forward strand.
CTGGAAAAAGAAAAACAAAGTCAACTGTCAGCCCAATGACAGAATAGTTCTTGAGCAATACAAAATACTGAACTTCTCATACTTTCAATATTACATAAACTAAAAGAGTTGTCTAAATAATGAAAGAGGAGCAACCAGAACCTAATGTTCTTGAAAACCATTTTGGTTTTGTAAAATTAGGAAAACACATAACACAGAATTGGTACAAGTATCTTACCAAGAGATAAAACAGTTTTTTGGTGGGCTAAGAATAGGTAACCCAGGAGGCTAAGACTCTTCAAGGCTTATTGTAGGTTTCCTAAAACCCTGAGTTACATTAGGGACAGTCTCCTGGTCCTAAACTGGGAAACTTGAAAGATACCAAGTCTACCTCATTGCATCACAACAGACCAGAGAAATATCAGGACACCCACAGTTGCTTGAAGACCTAATGCTGCACAGAAGGCCTTCTGGGAACTTGAGTGCAGCACAGATAATTGCTCCGTTTTCTATACTTTCTTGTTTATTTAATGTCAACCAAACATTTGAACTAGCTTTCAATTTATGTGAAGGTGCGGAGGAACCAAAACCTGATATCTTCACAAACCATACTTGATTGAGTAAAACTAAGAAAAGCGCATCCCAAATTTGTAAAGCATCTTACCAAGAGATAAACAGTCCTTTAGTGGCATTGACCATAATGTATCGGCAACCTTCAGAATCTCAACTGCAGAAACCAAAACGAAGGGATGAGAACAACATAGTTTGATTATAGTTATCCTACTTTACCATAAAAGAGATGGAGGATATGCTGAGCCACATTTTAATAGTATTACTTCTAATGCTAAACGCAAAGCGAAAGAATTGATCAAAGCAATGAGAATAGCAGAAAATAGCAGTCTCTAAACTCTATAGATAATAAGAAAATAATGACTGAATAAGATTATACCATCATCAGCAATGCACTCACTTTCCTACCCATATTCATATTTAACCAGTGTTTGGTATTCAGTGTCATATTTGAAGTATTATTCCAGAATCAAAGTCATTTTACTTAAACCCATAAAATAAAGAGTTACAGAAGCAAACTTCCAAGAATATGAGACACTTAAGAAAATACAATTTTGTGGCTTTCTACCAGTCATAAACCAAAGAATGATACAGAAACCGATTGTACATTACTTTTGATCCCCAAATTCTTCTCAAACAGTGTTCTTCCCAGCCTAGTTTTACAAGCTCTTTGTTTCATATGGAAATCAATGTCCTGTGCATGCTTGATCATGAGCCCAAATGATAGAATTGATCAAAGCAATACTGACTAAGCACTGTACCAATCATCAGCATTGAAACCAATCCCAACCCAACCCAACCCATCACAACACATTCATTCGGTACAAGAATCAAGCTCAAATACACGTCTTTCAGGTAACCCAAAAACCATAAAGCCAGAGACTTGATGAATCATTACTTAAATTGTTAAAACAGATGTTCGCAGAAACGGAAGGGGCAACATAGCCAAGCAAGAACAAGATCGAACTTTGAATTTCACATACCTACCTCTCTCTGTTGAACAGGTCGTCGGAGCTCCTGGAGTTTCAGTTGGTGGGTCTCCAGGAAGAAAGCTCTAGTTTTTATTATCAAATTTCTCAACTTTTCTATTTCGTCATTGGCTAAATTCACTTTTGACCCTGGTGGTATTTAGTTCATTTTAAGTTTTTAACCTGTCACAATTTTATTTCAATTTATTTTCGGTAATTTCACACTTCGGTCAATTTTATGTCACTCTTCTTTATTTTCGATTTCACACTACTGCCTTGGCCAAATTATGAATGAAAGGTACTTTTGTATCATCCTCTATGGTAGATTTGAAGTCTTATTGTTTTTTTTTTTTACTTTTAGTTTTTCGATTTATGTGTCATTCTTGCGCAACTATGCTAATCTTGTTTATGTTGTTTATTTGATATTTGTTTTAAAAAATTAGACAAAGATTAGGGTAAAGAAAACAAAAACAAAAAATCCAAATTGTTATTAACAAAACCAACGTTGCCTTGAAAATTTCTTGATTCTTTAAGCATCTTGTGCTGAAACCAGCTAATTGAACTTTATCTTATAAAAAAAAAACCATAAAACTAAATGTGAAGAAACAAATAAAGGCATCAGCGTCAAATGCATGCAGGTAAGGAGTAGTTCATCAACCACAAATGATAACTGAAACAGAACAATGTCTGAATTAAGAGATTTATTCGACAAATTTGGATTGTTTGAGCCTGCCAACCTAAGAATACACAATCCTGAATCCCTCAAACTACAGCTATGATGTCAGGGTCGCAAAGAATGTCACAGAGCTGAACTAAATAAATTTACCATTCAATAATCATACAACATCAATGGAAGTCCCACAGATTACATCAGTTGTAATGGAATAAAAGTTGTAAAGAGCAGCAACTTAGTGGAAACCCATCAGACATGGCAATAGTTTACGGCACTGAAGACTTCCGGTAAACAGTCAGTTGATGCAGCAATTGTCCGTATTACTCATGGTCTTCCAATGCATTCAGAATCATCCTGCAAATGTGGATGAAAGAATGTAAGGAGTACTGAACCTATGGCAAATGAATATTTCAAAGAAGACATGCAACTTTCTCAGCCACAGTACCAGAATATCGAGAGAAAGAGGAGGAAAACAAGATAGAAGAGTTTGAAAAGTCGTTGCTTCTTCTCTTTATGTAGCATATTGAATATCTCAGTAACATCTACGAGGTGCGTGTTACTCATATACCTACTCAGAAAAAGTAAACTGTTAGTAAGATCATAAATCTCAGGCTAAATAACTAAGATCATAAGATTTAACAGAGAGCTCATTCTGTATTTCACAGTACCAAGAACAGCAATAATGGAGATTTATGATCTTATGATCTTATTTCACAGTACCCTAAACTACTATACCATCAATCAGTTAAAAATCATGGAGATATCAGGTTATTATCCATGGCATTTGGGTTAAATCTTATCAACCAGCTTGTGTATGACATAAGCCATTTCCATGTGCATCCACAAACCACTGATAGTGTTAGCATCCTTGGAGCAGTGTTCTAATACTTAGCTGAACAAAATATTGTACATCATCTGTAAAAAAACACAGGCCCCCGAAACGAAATCTGATATTACTTTATCTGTAACTGTAGCTATAATCCTTGCATTTGTAGGTTTAAATTTTGGTGTGTTGTGTGTGCCTAAGACACCAAAATAAGACAGGACTTGAACATTAATGCTGTAGCAGAAAGATTATTAATTTAAAGAATTAAAAATTTATGATAGACCTCTTCATGTATATTCTTCCCTCTCTCCCCACTTAACTTTAGATTCTAAGTGTTTCTTATGTCCTTCATCTCAAGAATTACTTCCCCCATTCTTCGATTTCTAATCTACTCTAATTTTTGCATATTTGACAAACCTAGTTTGGTTTGGGACACTTTCTTATTCTCCTCTTCATCTTTTCCTTCTCTTTTTCTTGAAAGTTTACAGTGATCAGAATATAAAAAAACAGCAGTTTATATGAAATGCAACAGGACTTACAGTTTCACGTTATAATAGAGATATGGACCACAGAATAGTGACATGACCCAATGCCCTGTTACAAGAAAGAAGGCACCTAATACTCCTTCTAGGATATACTCGGGCAAAATCACTCTGTTAATCCGAGTTGAAGAGTCATAAGGGTTGATGTAATCAAACTCTAGATCCGCTAAGCACATCAGCTGCAACAATTTTGTAAGTGTTAAGATTCAGTTTAGTTTCATCTCTCTTAAAAGTACTAGAGCAGCAATAACATTATGCCAACCCAGATGCTATATACATGAACAACCATAGCCAGTGTAATTTCCAAAACCGTTCTGCTGTCATATATAATTACTCCATGTCCTAACATAAACAACCACTTCAACATTACAACGATTTCTGGTGGTGTCATTAGCACTACCATCACCCGATACAAGATGATTTGGTGCTTTAAGCACCTCAACAAACTACATTACAATTTCACAGCATGGTGTTTGCCAATCCAAGTCCGATAAAACTGAAGAAAAATGAAGGGCAACACAAGAAAGTCCTAAATTGGTGCTTCCAGGTTAAAAGGTAACAACCACCACCAAATAAGGTTCCACCTTTTACACAAGGATATGAAATTCGATCAAAGATGCTATCTTCATAAATATTTCTACTGTTTGGTAATTCCAGGAAATTCTTCCACCTTTCACACAGACTTATATATTATATGACAAAGAAAAACACACATAAAACGCAACATACTCAACAGCGAAACCCAGAATGAAACATGAATATGTAGATAAAATGGTGGGGAGGTAAAAGCTAAGATATTATATTGACATTTGCCGTTGAAGTACTTGAACTTATTCATATCATCAACATAGAAACGATCGTGATACATATACACCCCTTGTACTTCTACTAAGCAAGAAGTGGTTTCCTTTTCTGTTTTAGTTTTAGGGATAAAAGTGAAATTGAAATTGACCATGAACTCACTCATAACAAATTGAAATAAAAATTGACCTGGAAAACAACTAGAGCAAGAAGGGCTATGAGGAAGAAGAAGGAGACGAGCCAAACGTAGAGATCCCCCATATATATGTTCTTCTTCTTCTTCTTCTTCCTCTTTGTTACTGCAAACTCAATCTGCCTCTCTCTCTGTGTGTGTGTGTTTATGTCCTCCGCACGAAAGATAGCAGCCCCAGACAGTATGAATGGGATGTGATAAAAGAGGCGCGTGGTGAGAAATTCACGCGCGGCTGGGTCTGGGTCTGGCTGCGAATACACGAAAAGGATCGGAGCAGAATGTTTTATTATTGATTTGGATGGTCGGAGGAGACTCGAAGACGGTAGAGTCAAGCCAACGCGGTGCCCCGAGGATGAGTGTGATCACGCTTTTTTTCTTTTTTCTTTTTTGTTTTATGTTAACAAAGCAAAAAAATCTTCTCACTTCTTTGTCCCAACAAAATGGAGGAATTAATTAGTGGATTGAAGGGGAAAAGCCCAAAAAAATAGTATCCAAGCCTTTGCCCAATGTGCAAGCAGAGACCCAAGTCACCTAACCAAACAGATTAAAAGGAGACGCGAGACTCGAATTTGAGACATCTATTAACATTTTGTTGGAGAAAAATATCTTAATCATTAGACTAAATACTAGTTGACAAACTAAATGTAAGCTTGATTAAGGATTAATACAATTTGAGTTCGTATTGGGTTCATAGAAAAGAAGTCGAAGCTTGAGCCTTAGGTTGGTTAATTAGTATGAACTTGGATCGTAAAATTTGTGAAGTTGGATTTGATTGTGAGACAATTCAAATTTGGTTAAACGTTGGTTCAAGTTTGGCTCGTAAATCTTAAAATACTTATTTTTTAAATATAAATGTTAAAGACTAGATATATGTATATGCTATCACTAGCGTTCAATTAGATTCAAATTAGGTAGAATTACAATCATTTAAGCTCGAACTTGGCTTGTTATATGAGATAAGCAAAGCAATTTTTACGTTTGAGCTTGTTTGTACACGTACATAACAGATATTTAAGTAGTAAGAATAAATACGGTGTCTATACCTTATGAGGGATTTTGTGGCTTGTTTGGTGAAAGACTATTATACAACAACGTTGATCTCTTTGATCCACGAAGGGTGACGTTCACTGTTTAACTAAAGAGGCTCCTCAACTAGTGAATTATGTCCCCCATAAGCACCTCATTTTTCTCAAACACTAACGAAAACAGTTCTTCTAAAAGCCTTGTTAAACATTCTACGATATACCATAGGGAAAAAAAAATATACATGCATTTCTAAAGAAAAACATACAATGCGTGTATCTATATTTCATACAAATGGCAAAATATATATACATCCTAAAATCATTTTCCATAAAGCAAAGGAATATATAGTTCTCCAAAAAAGCATTAAAAAGTGCTTAATTAACACGCCTAAAACACACAAGTTTCACTCATTTGATAGTGCTTCCAACACTTCTAAAAACATTGTTAAAAACGCCCATAGTTATATACCATAGGAATAATACATGTGATTCACTATTTTTAAAGCCAAACGTATAATCTGTGTGCATATGTAAACTAATTAAAGCCCTTTTCCACAATACATTTGGCCTTCATATAATATATTTTAGTTAATCATATTTCTCATCAACTTCTAACAATTATTAGTTCACAACTTAATCTTCTTTTTTTTGGTCAAGTACGTACGTACAAGTTCACAACAAATTTAGCGACAACTTCTTATATAATAATTAAGAGAAAGTTGGAACATACATGAAATATATTACAGCAAGAAATCCATTAACTTTATCAATGGAAATGGAGAATTGATTTCCTTCTTTGCTGCATCGGAGCAATTCGAAGGATTGAGGACGACAGAGCTAGATAAAGGGGCAGCTGGATTTGACGACTTTGAGCACAAGAAGAAATTCCTAGACCCCAGCCTTATCAACTTCTCATCTGCCTTCAAACCTGCACGTACTACCCCAATTTTTCATTCAAACCATGTCGATGATTCCAAATAAAAGAAAAAAAAATATAGGGATTCCATGCAATATCGCCAATAAATTGAACTTCATATATGTTGATCAACGACGTACGTGAAAATGAAATGATCGATTACTTACTCTCCAGGCTGAACTGTGAGTAGTGAAGCTCGAAACGGTGCGGATCAGTCTCCTTCACCAACGGCCTTCTCTTCTCCCTCACGTAAATATCTACCGCGGCCTTTATCAAATCACTGACCGTGTTCTCCAGCGACATCACAACGTGTACAGGCCCCAAGCTCCTCTCGATCGTCACGTTCAGAAGCAGCCTCGTCAAACGGTGGGAATTCCCCGGGAGGGTCTCCGGTGCCTTCCAGAGCCTGCCGGGGACGGAGATGAGGCCTCCCCGCCTGCGTACGAGGTTGGTATGCCTCTCCGGCGGGAAGTTCTGAAGCGCCCTCTCGAAAGTGGCCGGAGGACAAATGTTTCGCCCGTAAAACTGAGACCGTGGATTAATCATAGCTTGCTGCTATGTGAAAATAATGATGCATGCAATGCAAAGTGTTCGGTGAGGTGTTGCTACTTTGTTGAGATGAGTTTCTGTGAATCTTTGGACAGATGTGAAGGGCTTCAGTCTTCAGAGACTCACAGACTTAGGTCCAAGGTTGTTTTTTTGCGTCCGGAGCTATTAAACACAGAGAGCGCGAAGCTTCGCAGAAGGTAAAGGGTTTTGGAAAACCCCTGGAGTTGGTGATTTATTACAAATATACCCCCCGCCCCAAAAGGAAAAAAGTCCATAAGGCCAGCTAAACCTGGACTCGGATGAGGAGAGGATTTTGCCTCACCAAGAGATCTTAGCCCTCCATTTCGAAATGGAGGGCCAAGATTTATTACACTTTTGGGGTGGGGTATATTGTTTAGGAAAAGTGCAACAAATCCTGGCCTTCCATTTCGAAATGGAGGGTCAAGATTTGTTGGTGAGAAAATAAGAGATAAGGTTGGTGAGGAGAGAATCTCATTCCGCTAAACCTGGCCCAATACGCAAGCAAGACCCAACCCAATAAATAGGATGCAAACCTGATACGTACGTACTTTGCATTTGAACCAAAGTCCGAGTTATTCGACAAAGGCACTAATAATAGTTTGGGTAAAAATTATAAATGGTCAATGTGGTTTGGGGTGATGTTCAACATTAACATTGTGGTTTCAAAATATTTAATGTAACCCTTATGATTTGCAAAATTAATCAATATTGGTCCATATGCTAATTTCGGCAAAAAATTCAACAATTAAACTTCATGTGTAAGTGATTCAAGTGTTTCTTATTTAATTTAATTTTTGACACTATTTTAATTGATGAAAATTTTGCTATAAATAACATTTTGGACCAATATTGATCATTATTGCAAACCACAAGGGTGATATTAAACATTTTGAAACCTCAAGGTTAATGTTGAACATCACCTCAAACCACAAGGACCATTTGTTACATTTTTGTGGCTTTAATTTCCTTATTCATTCATATATATATATATATATATATATTAAATTCAAAAAATAAATTACTATATATCTTTGTGTCTTAGAAATTACACCGATTATTTTCATGGATTTATAAATTTTTATTTCACAATATGTCTAATAAATTTAGAATATGTTAAAAAAACATGTGCTATAATAAGAGATTTCTTCTCGGAAATTCATGTGCTTCAAAACTTTTTTTTTTTACCAACTTGGTAGCTACAGTTCATTGAGGTTTTTATAGGAGGGGATTATGTGGGGTATGGCTTTAATTTCTTTATTCATCAAATATTTAAAAATAAATTGAAAATACACTTGTAGCGGCGAAATAGTCGTCAGAACAAGGTTTCTCATTGTTTATTTTTTAATTCCTTGTTATGTTTTTTTAAAGATAGATCACTATTTAGTATTTACCTTTGTATCTTAGAAATAGAATGTGTTATTTTCATGGGCTCATAAAAATTTGCTACACATTCGGTCTAAGAAATTTAGAAAATTTCCAAAAAAAAAAAACGTGTGCTATACTAAGAGATTTCTTCTCAGAAATTGGCGATTTGGCGTGCTTCAAAACATAATTTTTTTGCTAACTACGTGGCTAGAGTTCATTTAGACTTTCGCAGGAAGGAATTTTGTGGAGAAAAGACTTTAATTTCTTTATTCACTCAAATATTCAAAAAAAAGAAATTGAGATGCACTTGTAGTAGCTGAATATGCGTCGGCAAAAGGTTTTCCATCAATTTTTTTTTAATATTCCTTATTATTTTTAAAAGATGGATCACTATTTACCTTTGTGTCTTACAAATAGCACCAGTTATTTTTATGAGCTCATTAAATTTCGCTTCCCAATCGATTTAAGAAATTTAGAATATTTTCAAAAAAATATGTGCTAAGAGATTTCTTTTCGAAAATTAACATGCTTAAAACCATGCCTCTTTTTTTTTGCCAACTTGGTGGTTAGAATTTACTTAGGATTTCCTAGGTATTTATGGATCTTGAAGCCGCGGATGTAATCGGAAAAAACCATCCTAATCTTTTGGTTAAACTGACTAATTTCATAATTTTCTCCCAAAAACTTTGGGTTCATCTTGAAAGAACGCTATATGTATTCAAAAATTGTTAAAGTCTTTCTTTTCAATTTAGGGATAATTTATAACACCAAATCAAATCCAAATCCTTTGTTTAGGCCATTTCTCAAAACCCATTCTTCTGGATCAAGGTCAACTAATGTACAATCCAAAAAAAAATATTAATGTACAATCCTAACTTGAAAAGTCTAGCCAAAAAGTTGGCAAATATGGACCTACTTATGTAGCTACCAGAGAATCATAATCTCCCCCTTGGTCCTTAATTAAGGTCCTTGGAAGGGAAGACACCAATTAGAAAAACCGAATTCCAATGGTATTGTTGTCCACTCAAGCACGCATGAACAATAAGTTATGGTAAAACCCCATTTACTAGAACTTACTAGAACTAGAACTCTTCCAAAACATAAGTAGATAATTTTGATGAAGAAGCAAAAGTACTAAACGTAAGACCCGTGTATACAAAGAGAAGATCAAACATTCTCACATTGTGAATACCATTGTCTTGGCTTTAGGGCCGAGCCATTTACTTGTTTTCTGTGTTTGTTTATTTAGTTGAATTTCCCTTGGTTTTAGTTCCTAATTGATTCTAGAGTAGCAAAAAGTTATATTGGACTTCAATTCCTCATGGGTATGCATGAGTCGACTAGCTGGTTCATGAGCAACTAGAACAAGGATTGCTCCGCCCAAGACAAACCAAAGATATATACGTTTGTGGTAGCAACGTACTCCCATAAGAAAAAACACAACTTCAACAGCAGAATCAGAAAGAAAACAAAAAAAAGACACACAGCCTTATTAGGAGTACTAGCTAGCACCCTCGTACATCTCGGTAAATATGGGAATGCATATGTTTTCAAGCTTTGTCATCTTATCCTTATATTCTTCACATTCAGCAAGTTGGTTTTCATTCTCATCAAGCCACCGAATGGTCTTTGCAACCGCATCCACAATTTTCTTCTTGTCCGCTCCGTTGAGCTTTGAGAGATTAGAAACTGTGTCCTTCATGTTATATGCATAGTCGAACAAAACAAGCTTAGCCTCCAATTTCTTCTTATTCTCCTCATCTTCTGACTTGTACTTCTCTGCCTCCTTGGCCATCTTCTCGATTTCCCCCTTACATAACATGCCTTTGCTATTATTGGATAGTGTGATTACGCTCTTGTTCCCCGTTGATTTTTCCTCAGCAGAGACGATCAAAATTCCATTGGCATCGATCTCAAAGCAAATTTGGACATCTGGCACTCCCCTTAGAGCTTGACGGATGCCTTTGAGCTCAAATGTACCCAACAATCTGTTCTCTTTGGCAAATGTTCTTTCACCTTCATACACATGAAAAATCATAAAAGTTTGTCCACTTACGACGGTTGTTAAACGTTGTAGTTTCTTGGTCGGGATGGTAGTATTTCTTGGGACAACAACACACATATGTCCATTAAAAATTTCTACACCAAGAGATAGCGGAGTGACATCTAACAAGAGTAAGTCCTGAACCTTGTCAATATCGCCCTCGCCGCCCAAAATTGCAGCTTGTACGGCGGCACCATATGCAACTGCTTCATCAGGATTGATGCTTTTGCAAAGCTCCTTACCATTAAAAAAGTCTTGCAATAGTTGTTGTACCTTGGGAATTCTAGTGGATCCACCAACAAGAACAACATCATGAATAATACTCTTGTCCATTTTAGCATCTCTCAAACACTTTTCCACAGGCTCCATGCATTTTGTAAAGAGATCCATGTTGAGCTCCTCAAATCTTGCTCTGGTTATTGTGGTGTAGAAGTCAGTACCCTCAAATAAAGAATCAATCTCAATGGTGGTTTGAGCTGTGGAAGAAAGAGTTTTCTTTGCTCTCTCACACGATGTTCTCAATCTCCTAAGTGCTTTGGGATTACTGCTAATGTCCTTTTCGTGCTTCCTCTTGAACTCTTGTACAAAATGGTCCACCATTCGATTGTCAAAATCTTCACCCCCAAGATGGGTATCACCAGCAGTAGCTTTCACCTCGAAAACTCCCTCTTGAATTTTGAGAAGAGAAACATCAAAAGTACCACCGCCAAGATCAAAAATAAGAACGTTCTTTCCACCAACAGTGGAGCCTTTTTTGTCAAGACCGTAGGCAATTGCAGCAGCTGTAGGCTCATTAATGATACGCATAACATTCATACCCGCAATTACACCAGCATTCTTTGTGGCCTGACGCTGAAGGTCGTTGAAGTGTGCTGGGACAGTTACAACGACATTTTTTACAACCGATCCAATGTACGCTTCTGCTATTTCACGCATCTTCATGAGAACCATTGAAGAAATCTCCTCAGCAGCAAACTTCTTCTCTACATTCTTGTAGTTGACCATAATCATGGGTTTGTCCCCTACACCGCGAACTTTGAAAGGCCATAACTTCATGTCACTTCTAACAGAGGCATCACTGAATTTCCTACCAATTAACCGCTTTGCATCTAAAACAATGTAAACAGAAAACAACGTAAGAAATTATCGGATATCAAAATATTCTGTGAACAGAGATATTCTACCAACCAAAAGTTATAGGCGACCTAAGACAAGGTCAGGTGTTCCAGTTATAGCAAAATATTTATTATATAACAGCATCAATATATTAATTAAATTGAGATATTAACAAATATATATGAAGAACGTACTCACCAAAAACAGTATTGAGGGAGTTCATGGAGACTTGGTTCTTGGCGGCATCACCAATCAAACGCCCATTGTTCGTAAAAGCTACATAAGACGGTGTTGTTCTGTTGCCCTGGTCATTGGCTATGATCTCAACGCGACCGTGCTGCCAAACACCAACACATGAGTAAGTTGTTCCGAGGTCGATACCGATCGCTGGACCCTCGCCTTTTGCAGCCATAGCGATTGACGTTCGTAGAAAGCTTAAGCCAATTAATTACAAAGAGCAAAACTGTTTGTGTTTTTGCGTACGTTCCTGTGTCATGGATGTGATATGGTACACTATATATATATAGGTCAATTTGAGTGATTGATGCAGCATGGGTTTTCCAAGGGAATACTATATCTGGTGGTGTTTAGCATAGCAAATCTAATCCCACTTGTGATTAGAACAAAGGAATCCTAATTGACTTAGGAAATCGACTAGTAATTGGCATGCGCAATGGACAAAAACGTACTAGTGGATTATTGGGTTTTTGGTCAATCATTACTCTAACAGAAAGTCAGAAACTAGAATACTTGGTGAGAGGTCAAGTTGATGATTTTTTTTTTTTGGCAAAATTAAAAATATATTAAAAAGAAAGGAGAATACAATAAGGGGGACAAAAACCTTACCCATGAAACATATCTAAAGCAGGAAAAAATATCAAGCGTCAAGCAAATCGAAAATTTGGATGACCCAAATGATCTCGAGTGCAAAAGTCCGTAATAAAGTGAGGATTATTGATAATCCCAGTTGACGATATATATAAGAGCAAACTAATTGAGTATATATGCCTGCGGTTATTTTCCGGTGACTGTATGTAGAAGGCCGGAAATTAAGCAAGCTAGTCTGCGATCCTAATCGCTCTTATATATGTCTTTGGGTATGAACCACATCCGATTTTGGCCAATTGGTGTTGTTGCACTAGCTGATATGACTGGTTTGTTGGGTCTCCCTATAATTAAAGTCCTGCAAGTAGAGGTGTGTTTTAACTTCTACGTACACACCATATTCCTAAGACATATATCATTGGACATGGTTGGGCCTTACGTACACCAGACACAAAGGGTACGTAATTTTAATTATCTCCAACTTCGGTGGAGTGCAGGAGACATTTCATATGGAGCACGGTAATAATTAAAGAAAAATTAATAGTAGTATATTTGAGTATACATTTTAATATATTAGTGTTTGTCTTGAAATTTGACATGTATGTAACCAGAATAGCTACACCAATAATGATTATGATAAATGGAAGAGAGTGTTTTGGTTTCCAGCGCGAACAGATAGATGTACGTAAGGTACTCCCATGGACATTGCATTCAGGCAAATCCCAACTGTGATAGAAAGCGATGACCATTCTACAAGTCATTGACCCTTAGCTCTAGGCCGGGGCACGCATGCACTTCCACCATGCCAAATGCAAGGGCTACATCATCTTCTCGTGGGCGATCCAACTACAAAATCAAGTTGATGGTGCTAGGAAAAGCATTAGTGCATGGTGATGACCACATATGCTTTGAGTGCGGACAGGCCGTTAGGAGGTCATATGAGCTCCCATATCAAGAGAAGAGAAAAAACGCAATGAACTATGAGTCAGGATGGGATTCCCGGAATCTCACAGTATGGCAATCTCTGGTAAATCATTGATTCGATGTCCCTGCATGCATGGAGAATGGCTGATCCCCTGGTTCCAGTTTTCTGCTTTTGTCGGTCAAAGGTTCATAAGTGGTGTTGCATGCAAGTCAAGTACGTGGGGAGTTATTCCTGAAGTTAATTTGCTAGAGATATCAAGTTCCGAATGTATTCTGGGGACCATGGAAGAGGACAAGAGATCATGACTCATGAGAGATTAGTTCGGTCATGGAAAAGGTAATGGTGGAAGATGTCATGGAAAATCAGTTCATTTTTTATGATCACACTATTTTAATTTCCTCCCCACCTCCCAACTTTTGTCCAACTTGTGCTATAAAAAGGATAACTATAGCTCTTTCATTGCACCCTGCACCCCGGCCAATTAAAAGGCAGAGATTGTCCAAAAAAATAATTAAAAGGCAGAGGACGACTGGGAGCTAGTATTATGTTTTTTATTTACCGTGTGTCCTTGTGTCATTTGTTGAATGATCAGGAAAAAATTGAAAACAAATAATAGACAAACAGTCTTTCAAGTTCCAACAATTAAACTTACGTACTAGTTTTCATTATGGTCAAAGACCAAGTTAACAACATACAACATATAAATAAAGATCATTCAACAAATGCCACAACTACACACAATAAATAAAAAACATAATACTAGCTCCCAGGTCGTCCTCCACCTTTTATTTCTTTTAAAACTTCGGTGGAGTGCAGGAGACATTTCATATGGAGCATGGTAATAATTAAAGGGAAATTAAGTACATATTCCTTAAGACAAGAAGAGGATTTGTTCGCATAGCCCTGCGCAGCATGGAAAATTAATGGCTTATCTCCTTGTTCCAGTTTTCTGCTTTGGTCAGTCAAAAGTTTATAAGATGCATGCATGCAAGTCAAGTGGGGAGTTATTCTTGAAGTTAATTAATTGAATTGCTTGAGATACCAAGTTCACCCCGATTGTATTCTGGGGACCATTGAAGAGGTCATGACTAGCTCATGATGAGATATGAGTTCGATCATGGAAGAGGTAATGGAAGATTAATTCATGGAAGATGTATTTCATGGAAAATCAATACATTTTTTATACATGCTCACAAAATTTTAATTTCCTCCCCACTCTCCAACTTTTGTCCAACTTGTGCTATAAAAAGGATAACTATAGCTCTTGTCATTGCACCCCGGCCAAGTGGCCAACTAATTTCATTATTAACAAATTACTCCTAAGACCACGTGGTCTTATTCTTCAAAATGCACATAGTAGCTTTGTTTCTCAAATAAGGTCACTCAGTAGCTTTAACCATTTATATCTGACATTAATTTTTTTCAAAATTACGATTCATGCCACTGACGTTTTATTGTATTTGGACAGTAGCTTTATTGTCACTGAACAGTAGCTTTATTGTCGTTGGACAGTAGCTTTATTGTCGTTGGACAGTAGCTTTATTGTTTTGGGACAGTAGCTGTAGTGTTCTTTGACAGTTTAGTGTGCTTTGACAGTAGCTTTATTGTCGTTGGACGTACAGTAGCTTTATTGTCGTTGGACAATAACTTATATTGTTTTTGGACAATAGTTGTAATGTTCTTTGACAGAAGTTTTAGTGTGCTTTGACAGTAGCTTTATTGTCGTTGAACAGTAGTTTTATTGTCGTTGGACAGTAGCTTTATTGTCGTTGGACAGTAGCTTTATTGTTGTTTCCGTATGCAGTGGCATTTTTGTAAATATTGATGCAGTGGCATTTTTGTAAAAATTGATGCGGTGGCATTTTTGTAAATATTGGTGGCCTTATTTGGGAAAAAAAATGTTTGATGACTTTTTAAAGCATAAGGCCTTATGGATAATTGGCTCTTTCATTATTCTCCAAGCATAGTTCCCTTATTCCATATATCAACATTTGCTATACATTGTGCTAAGTATGGCGGACAACAAGAAAGGCAATAACAAAAGGGCGTGCAACAACCCTCCCCCTCCCCCTAACCTTCATCTTCACATGATAAGAAGTCCATGGAAGCTGAGCTGTAGGGTCAGGAGGCCTTCAAGAAGGCACGTACAAGGCAAGCATGAAAAGTTTAACTGTAGCTCTGTATGACCTTGGAAGCATGTACTCTAGAATTCTCGCATACGCCCATACCAATCTAGATATATATTTTTGTCATAGTATAATCACGTACACATGTGTTACATACTTAAGATGTAAGGAATTTGAGGGCAATGTATGGTTTGCGTCAATCTCAATCAACTTAAGTAAACGGATTGTGCCACGTACGTGATTCTCGGTTAATTAAACGGGTTAGACAATACTCAACCCAAAATAAAATCTTGTAATTGAAAAACTCAAAATAAAATCTGTTAGTTAATTTTTTGCAACATAAATATATCTTTTAGAGTGATTTATATTATGAATGTAGACCGTATATAATCACACATAAGGGTTTAGAGGATAGATTTAAGCAACAAACTAACAAGAAGCCAAGCTAAGAGATTCTAGCTAGCTTTCTAACGTAATCCGATCCCCCCCAAAAAAAAAAATTAAGCGTTCTACATTGCATGTATACGTACGCTTGAGTTCTTTAATTTGTTCTTTTCCAGTTTCTTCACATTCCCTTTTGTATCGATATCATCTCCTTTACCATGATTCTCATTCTCAGCAGAAAAATCAGATGTACCATTACTCTTCTTACCCTTCTTCTCTTCCCTCGATCCTCCATTCCTAATTTTCTTCTGCTCATTATCTCCTTTATCTTTACTCTTCTTACTCTTCCTCTCTTTCCTCCCTCCACCCTTCCGTTTCTTCATCTGCTCATCATCATCATCTCCTTTTTCTACACTATAGTCAGATGTGAACTCCTTTATATTTGAATTATCATTATGTTGGTACTTAGTTCTAGTACTCGTCACCCTCCTCCTTCTCCTTGGTTTCCTCTCTCCTCCATTCTTATTTCTCTTCTTTAGCTGATCATGTTTTATAGCCACCTCGTTCTCCACATGACTAATGGTCGCCATGGGCTCAACGGCTGGTTCAAAAACTTGTGCACCAACCTTTTCCAAAGTCTTTCGCCTTGCCACCATGGCTTCAAGAACATCCATGTCATCCTCCTCCTCCTCCTCATCAACTTCAACTTCAACACTTTCCCTCTGATTGTCATCGACACCATCACAAAACTCATCACTCTCACCAACCACCTCATCCCTTTTTTCTTCCTCCAAAACCTCTTCTTCATCAAGTTCTTCATAATCACTCTCCTCCTCCATCAACTCCATTAACTCGGCCACCATACGGAGGTGCTTCTTCGACTGCTCGTGATTCCTGCACTGCTTCTCACTCCTAAATCCCTTCCTACAAACCACACACTCCCATTCCTCTCTCTCCTTTTCCTTCTCCTCCTCAGGATCACCATATTTTCTCCTCCTCTCAACCGGTTTGGTCCACTCCGGCTCCTCATACTCCATAGCCGCCTTCTCCAACTTGTCCTTTTGTAACCGCTTCCTCCTCTCCCTCTCCTCCTCCATCTCCCTCTTTCTCTCCTCCTCCCTCTTTTCCATCATCTGCATGACCCTCTTGTCCATTCTCTTGGCATTCTGTGCCAAACCCCGCACCTTGTTGTTGTATTTCTTCCTCGCCTTCTTCCTCGCCTTCATGTTTATGCGGGACCACTGCTTTACCCCTCTGCGGGAGACCTGACTCAGATCATACTCATCATGCGGGTCCTCCCAGCAGAAATCCATTATGGAACCAAAGTTCAGCCAGTAGTTATAAAACTGAACAACCTCGGAATACGGGCTGTCCAGATTCCCCATGCCCGGAGGCTTGTGAACAGAATTCCACGGCAGCTTCATCTTCTTTTGAAAAGCGCGCTCGTTGGCGTAAATATTTTCGAAAACGTCGGAGTAGACCTTGTAGAAGCCGCGGCCGGAGTCGGTGTAGCCGTTGAAGTTGATGTTGTCGAAGGGGACTTGGACGTCGGGGTTGAAAACTTCCGGGACAGCGTAGGTCTGGCGGTAGGAGTCAAAGATGGCTCGCTGATCGGGTTCTATGAGGATGTCGTAGGCTTTTTTGACCTCTAGGAATTTGGCGGCGGCTTCGTCTTTGGACATGCCGCATTTGGAGTTGTATTTGTCCGGGTGGTAAATCTTGGACATTGCATAGTAAGCCTTTTTTACATCCTCCGTTGAGCAGTTGGGTTCGAGGCCTAAGGTCTTGTAGTAGCAGACGCGCTCGGTGCTCTTCACCATTGTTGGCGATCGGTGAGTTTGATCCAACAGTATTATTATACGTACGTACGCACGGAGCAGAGTACGTAGTAGCGAGCCATGGCTTTATATGTAGAGCAACAAAACCTAATCCTAATCATAATCCTACTTGGGAGAAACAAACGCAAGTAATCCTAATCCTATATGAGTATGTGTTATGGTTAATTGTTCCAAGGTCGATACCAATTCCTAGACCCTAGCCTTTTGCAGCCATAGCTATTGTGTGAAGAATTTGTCTTATTGTATGTGTGCAATGGATGTGATATAGTACACAAATTTTGAGTGATCGATGCAGCGTGGGTTTTGTTTCTGTGCAATGCCGCAGCTATGGAAGCTATTCATATGTATTTGGATAAGCTTTTCGATCAGTATGTTGCTATAATTCCGTCTGTGACTTTTGTCCTGTTTTTCGGGGAGGTTATTCCACAAGCAATGTGCACTAGATATGGACTGGCTATAGGTTCCAACTTTGTATGGCTTGTCCGAATTTTGATGATTATTTGCTACCCAATTGCTTATCCAATTGGAAAGATGTTGGACTGCATGTGTTCTGGGACATAATAAGTAATAACAATGAAGCATTATTTAGGCGAGCTCAGTTAAAAGCCCTCGTCTCCATCCACAGCAAGGAGGAGGGCAAAGGCGGTGAACTCACACTCGATGAGACGACGATAATCAGTGGAGCACTGAACTGAAAAGACTGCGGAGGAGGCTATGACGCCTATTGAATCAACCATTTCGTTAGAAGTGAATTCAAAGTTGGACTGGGAAGCAATGGGGGAAATTCTTGCTCGGGGACATAGTCGAGTTCCTGTGTATTCTGGGAATGCAAGGAATCTTATTGGACTTCTCCTGGTGACAAATCTTCTCACTATACGACCCAAAACAGAGAGCCCTGTGAGTGCTGTTTCCATCCGTAGAATCCCAATATGCCACTGTATGATCTATTGACTGAGCTTCAAAAGGGCAGCTAGAAGTCATATGGCTGCTGTGGTGAAGGCTAGAGGGAAAAGTAAGGCGGCGATTGAAGGAAACAAAATCGCTGGCATCGACTCCCAACTGACTACTCCTTTGCTATCCAAGCAGGATCGGAAGTCGGATCATGTTGTTATTGGCATAGACATACCCAATTTGTCAGAGGATGGTGAAGTCATTGGTATCATCACCCTGGAAGATGTATTTGAAGAACTCCTGCAGGAGGAGATTGTCGATGAAACGGATGAACGTGTTGATGTACATAAAAGAATAAGCGTTGCTGCAGCTGCAGCTGCTTAATTCATCAGTGGCGCCACCTCCGTCTCTTCGGAGGTTAAATGTCAACAAAGGGTCCTGGAAGAAATCTACTGATGATTTGGCCGCAGCAATCTTCTGCTGAACCACTTCTTGAAAATAAGAGATGAGGTCATGACGGGATATGGGGGCTTCTACATATAGGTGCACAGAATATGATTATACATTTGGTACAGAGATCACATTGTAAGAACCATTTTAAGGAGGATTTGAGTCTTCTAGGCATGGACACCCTCTTGGATAGATGGGGCAAGCCACAAAAATAGCAAATGTACCTTTCATTTCAGTAAGAAGATGCACATGAACAATTGTGATTTCTTTTCCAGCTATAGTACAAATGGTCTTCCAATAAGAACATATTTACAGCACTGCGTAAATTAAATTCAAAAGGAAGAAGAGAAAGCTGATAACACACGTAATAGACGTGGTTCAGTGGACATCAGTGGACATCCACATTAAAGAGGCTCTTTGTAGAGTAACAGGAATAATATTTTGTGTTACTCTAAAGTCTCTAGCAATGGTTCTCTCTTTGTACTCTACATAATCTCCTCATCGCATACAGATTATGACCCTCCAAAGTCTATGTGTTCTTCTAACAATTTTACTCAGTTTACGAGCAATAAAATTCGGGAGTAACAATCCGGGACGTGGAGCAGGGGGAGGAGAGTTTGCTCTCACAGGAATGACTTCCAAAGAAGTAGTTGATCCTCCATTGTTGCTGCTGCTTTTTCGAAGATAGAAGCTTCTGCTACCAACATCCCCAATTAAATCTGATTTATCCAAACCTGTTCAATCAAAAGAGTTCTCAGCAAATCAAGCACTGCTCAGTTTACAACTTCTTGTTTTCGTCTTTTTGTGGTTTCAGAGCTCGCAACTTCTTAGAACTCTATAGCCACTAGCCAGGACTAAATAACTTTGTAATTGTTTACACGTACGTTTGCATTAGTGTGGAGTTTGATCTAAAATGTCTTCGTGCAACTTCGGAAATATCCCTCTTAACATACCTAATGTTACACGTTTCACTTATTCGATGTCGTCAACTGTGGTTGATCCACACAATCCCAAATAAATCGTTCACCAGTTGAAATTCTCTAAATATTATATAGTTCTCAAAACTATGAAGACAACCTACATTCTACAATCTGGAAGAACAACTCCAAGACCAAGGTATTAATAAGACTTGAAAAACTAAATATTTTTGACTTACTTTGAAGGCTGAAGTAGGAGTGGTGCAACTCAAAGGACGATGCCTCATCCTTAAGAAGTTTGGGAGTTCTCCCTTCTTTGCTATATTTGTCTACAACAAGCTTGATTGTCTCTTCCACTGTAGATCCCAACTTAACCATGGCCCTGACCGGTCCTGGACTTCCTTCAACTGAAACATTCAAAACTACCTTTGCATCTTTCTTGTAAGCCTGCATTTCAAACTCTACCACATCAGCTCAGCTCCTTAACCCATATATATCTATTGGAACTTTGAATCTAGTCATCCCTAAATCAATTGAATAAGGATTGAATTGATTTTACTATTTTAGTTTCAAAAAGAGAGAAGTATAATTGGTTATGCATTAATTCAAATTCAAATTCAGAATACTCCACACTCCTAAATGAAAATCATCAAAAGGGCCAATGCTGCATTGGTTATGCATTTAATGCTGCATTGGTTATGCATTTATAACATACAGTGGATTATGAACCTCAAGTTCTAAGGAAGTATTGGCCCAAAAAATGAAGAGCTCTCAGCCTCTCATGGTCTAAAATATCCACACTATCCTCGAAATTTCAGTTTATGAGGAGCAACGATATAGGAGAAAAGGTTACATTTTACATATTTTGGATACTTTCTCAGTTTGTCTTTACCAGTACCACATTTTACTCAACATTTCTAATAATTTCTTTTGGTATCGATATTCTGTTCATATTTCATTTCTACCGAATTTTTTTCTATTTTTAATTAGACCGGCGATATTTTTATAAAAAAACATTGGCGCATTTGGGTGATAGTTAATACCTCTGCCTTTTAGAATGATAATAAAAAACTACTATAAGGAAATTATATAAACTATATAAGTATATAACCGGATAACCCACTTGATCTAAAATATTAAAAAATATATATATATATAAAAACAGAGGCATTGACCAAAAAAAACATAGAGTGAGCTAATTAGTTGATTCACCAAACAGTCCACCCGATTCAAAACCCAACCCAAGATTAAAAATTTAACAAAAAAAATGGAACTTTGATCGTACCCGGTGATTATTGGGAGAGAAGGACATCATCAACGACGGAGACGAAGCAAATATATCGGTACAAGTCTGAGGCCGGAAGAGAACTCCCTCCGACTCCGACCTCGGTTCCCGAAAAACATCAGGCACGTCCTCGCTGAAATCGCCAACAGGACTCCGGAGCAGAGGCTCGGATGAGCATCGCTTGAGAATCTTTACAGGCTTGGAGCGCGGCTTGGGCGATCGCCGAGCTAGTGATGGTGGGGTCTTCCGGCGCGGCGATGGTGACGGGTTCGGAGGCCTGCTCCTCCGGCCTCTGGTCACGTGAGATCGTCGCCGGAGACCCCTCTCTGACATAGAAAGTTACAAGTTTGGAATTGCTTATTTGGGTTTTGGAGATCGATTGGTTTTTGGGTTTCGTGGGAAGAATGAAAGATCGAGAAGGGAAGTTGGCGAAGGTGGTGGTGAGAAGGTCGTTGGTAGTTATTTTGCGTGAGAGGAAGGAGAAGTGGGATCGATGTTTCTACGCGCAACACAGTCTTTGCTTAATAACTGCTTTTCTGGTTTCTTTGTTTTGTTTTCGAAGTTACCGTCACTACTTTTGTATTGGTCGGTTTGTGTGGCGGGTCAAAAAGTCGGCCATGTCCTTTTTTTATTTCTTTTTGGTGGTAAAGGTAAAGTGAAACTGTAAAAAAGTTAAAAACACTATGTTATATTGGGTTGCTGGTATTGTCTGCTCGCAATTAAGATCGAATTTAAGGGAGAGATGGGTGTCCAAGCAGGAGGATCTTCACACATCTTGATTTCTTTTTTGTTATATTTTTCTATGATTTAACGATTTTTATAATTTCCAATTTAAATTAACAGAAAATGCTCTAAATGTTATAAATATTGTGTAACTACATACAATGGTACAAGTAATTGGATTCGATTTTTCTCTCTATCTGCAAGCGGCATCTACAGCTTCTCAAGATACTTTTGTTCTTGACGGGACAATGGTGTTTTGCAGCTTTGTCTACAAGTGGCGGTGGCTTGGTGGGTGGTGTTGATCGGCGTTGTACCGGCGGTGGTTGCATTTCATAGAGGCGGGCAGTGTGGCTCAATAGTTTTTGGTGATGGGATGGCTTCATTCTTTGGGCCTACTTGCACCTAACCTAGTATTAGAATTATTGTGGGTCTCCTATAGTTTTTAACAGGCTTCTCGGCCTGGTTCCAAGTCTAAGTGAAGAGCACGCGCAATATATAACATAATCAAGCAAGTATAGACACAATATTAATAATAATGTCCTAGAAATTGACATATCCACCCCACCTCTTCAAGACCACGAAGAGAAACGTACTCATGTTGCAAATAACTAACGTAGGACTGTTTATATTCGAATGTGGCTAACAAGACTTTGACTGCTTCTCCAAGATTCAAAAGACATGATCCATGTTTACAACCTAGAAACGGAGAGACACAATCGATGCAGAAAACCAAATCACGTTTTCGGCTTTTCACATTATCATCTTATGGTCAACACGGTGAAATATGCACTCAAAGTACTAAAATGGCAAGTGACTTCCTCATTTTATTTTTATCAAGTGAATCATTTCCCCATGCATTTTTTTATTTATTTATTATATAACTTTTTCCTATATAATAATTGAGAATACACAATAATCGATCGGTGAGTAAAATTTATGACCTTTTATTTACAAAATAAAAACTTATACCGTTAGGCCAAATAGTACCGTATCATGCACCTCTTTTATTTTCTTTATTACTAAAATAGATAATTACTAATAACTACACATGCATGTGGTGATATGAAAATCATAACATATAAGAAAGCTTGTTTTGAGATCTGGTGATGAGATGAGTTGCCTAGAAAGTAGTAGTCGTGCTTATTGTCTAAAGCAAGAATGGTCATTCCATAATGTATGAATTGTTTTACTTCAAAAAAAAAAAATCTTGTTGATTAGAGAGATTGCATCATGTTAAAAGTCTCTGAGTTGCAAAAGCAACACAGCCAAGGAGTGGAGAGAACAGAGCACTCCGGCCCAGATCAAAAGATAGGCCCAAGCTCGCCTAAAAGTACCTTGCACCGCAAAGAATTAGAAAGAATGAAAAGAAGATTAGGCAAGCATTCTAACTTCAACGCCTATATTGAGGCAATGAGGCATATCTCTCTATGTAAAATTTTGTAACTTTTTATCACGCCACAAAAAAAAAAAGGAAAGGAAATTTCTTATCTCTTAAAAAAAATGAAGAGAAAAAAAAACTGATATTTATCAGAAAATATAAATGAGTGCAATTTCACATTTCCGATCGTTTTTAGCTTCATATAATAGTAGATGAGCTTCATGTAATGGTAAATTGGTCTATCACTGGTTTATTATTGCATGGAACTAATCAACCATTACATAAAGCCCATCTGCATACATTACTTATACATTAATCCACACATAATCTATAATACATAGGATAACTAATTCTTGCAACTAATTTTTAAAGGTTTTGTATCATATTGAACGCTGAGCGAGAGTTCAGTCACCGTTGAAGTAAAAAACCTTTATAATATATAGAACCACTAATTCTTGTATATAGCCGCCCGTCTACAGCTTTTATCTCAGAAAAGTTGTGCGTCCCACCTCCATGTGAGAGGCTGCCCTAACCCGGTACCTAAGAATTGCTCATACAGGACTATTCTCTACTAGAAAAGTTTTTCATAGAAGTCCAAATTTGACCGAGTGTCACTGATCATGGATCACGTACAAGTAAATTCAAGAAGCACAAGGGGCATTTACATCTCTCAGTTGGGTCAAAAATCATGCATCACAATGATTCATTGATTCTCAAGTTGATGATGCTATATAAAACGTTCCATCAACTTAATCAATCACTAGAATGAATGACTAGCTTAATTGTCATCCTAGTCTAAAACCCATTTTGAGAAAAGCATGATCAATAGGATTAAACCTAGCTGCTAGCCTCTTAGCTATTTCGATCATCTCATATATGCATGCTAATCAACTGGACAAAGCTTTAGAAAAAGAGGTCGACTTTTTACAGCTGAAAAAGAAAAAGAGGCAGCCTGACTACTTTCCCATGCTAGAGTCCACTCACCGAATCATTTGCACACATCACAGCTTCATCGATCACCACACACAAAGGACACTAGTGTACTGATCTAACACTATACTGGTGCCTGGCACTGGGGACTAATCATAACCAAAACGCCAACCTTTGGCCATGAAATGATTCGAGCTTGATACGTAATTACGTATCACTTTGTCTTTGGGGTTATTTCAAAATTGATTTTACTTGATATACAGATGGAGACTGCACTATGTGTACGGGAAGCTTGTTGCAGCAGCTGGATATTGATATATGAGACCAGAATGAATGAACAAAGATGGGGGTGAGATAAGAAGCCTACATGCGCCGCTCGATCTGTTTTCTTAACTACGCACATATATATACTTCTCTCTTTTTCTTGATCTCTATGACACAATTTGTGAACACATTGTCTTTGCCTCTCATCGCGTATATTAATTTCTCGACTTTTTCTTCTTTCAGGTATTATAACAAATGTTTTGCTCTCAATAAGCTCTTACGGAAAGAGTAAACCGCTTGACATGCTGGGAATTTGGGTGGGGGTGATTGTCTTCTTTAATTATTAGAAACCCTAGATACAAATCATACAATAGCTAGCTAGCTTGTGCGAGTGAATATCCACATATGGTTGATGAACAGTAACGTGTGGTTGTGAAACCTGAAGCTCATTTGGTAGTAAACCCTAAATCGTTTTGGCATCTGTTTGGGACATAAATTTGCAGGTGTCAGCTTTAGCAGCTCGATCATTTGGGTATTATTCTTTTTGCAAATTTTTATTTGAGTATGAGTGCGTAGTGTATATGAGTAAGCTGTACAAACCGCCATTATTCTTGTGCTTGAAGTATAAAGTAATAGCTAGCTGTGATGTTCGATCAAATATTTTGAGACTCGATCGAGAGTAATAATTCTTGAAAGAACAAATTAATCAAATGATGGAAATGGAGCTGCAAAAAAGTAAAGTCGGAGTGGCAAACTATCATTAACGTAGTCATAAGTCATGGTCATCAGCTTGCTAGCTCGACCATGCTTCATCAATATCATATGAATCACACTTTCAATTGAGCATCAGAAAATGATTAATTACTGACCTCCAACGAAAAAGAGAAAGTTGATGGGTGGAAAGTAAGATCGGTCATGAATGCTTGTTCATTCAGATGAGCATTAGGGTTTAACTTTTTCATCATCAGCCGTCTTCTTAATTTCTCTTCCTTTATTAATCTCTTCTTGTCGGCACGAGTTCTACCTAGACTGTCATGCACCCCTGAATCACAAAAATATCATTGTCGGCTTGTAGCCCTTAGGGAAATATGAATTGTTGAAGACTTAAAATCCATTTAACTTGCAAACTAGCTCGTATCAGTGCTCACTGTATTCGCTTATAAAACCTGTTAGCTAGTTATCTTGCTGATTGGCGCGGTTAATCCGATAATTTGGTCTTTTACAGTAGTATTAATTGTCTAATTAAGTTGATATCAAAATCTTGTTTCGAAGACTCTCCTTTGTCCTTATATATGACTGTGAGTGGTAGTTAAAGTTTGTGTGGAATTCAAAACAACCATTCATGAGTAGTTTGATCGAGCTAGCGTGGTCAAAATGCTGACGAAAAAAGTTTGATATGGTGTGGATTTACTTTATTGATCAGAATATATCTACTATCATTAGTCTGATCGAGAAGGCACTCGAGCTGCGAATTGAAACGAATCTAAGTAAAGTTGTGCTGGTTATTTGAGATATTTTTTCTTGCCTACGATTATGTAAATAGTGTGTATGATGTTCTCTTGCATCAGAAATAATAAAACTATATAGATATATATATATAGTGTATATTGTATTAATTATCAAATTATCTGTATATATACCATAAAGTTAAATGACATCAACATGATTGAAGACAGATTTGCTCCACTTAAGATCGAGCATCTCCGGTCGAAAAGTTTTCTGCCAACTAGACATGCTCAACAGTACGTTAAATTTAACATATCCAATTATCCATCGTCTCGAATCAATCAGTCAAAGTTGATGTGATAAAAGATAGAATTCAATGATATTTTGTTTACAATCTATCAAATGCATGCAATGACTCTATTTTGTTTGAAGAATTTAACATGAATCATACATATAATAACCGGCATTCACGTGATATGTCAATTGGAGTTGAGAATAATCAAAAAGATATTTTGTCAAAATAGGCCATCAAAGTAAAATTTGACATATGATTTTGACATATACATTGAAGATACTCTAATAGGTTTTTCATTTATTAATAATCCGCTAATAAAATTAATTTGAGAAAATGGGTTTAAATTCACGCCCCTCGCACTTTAGAAAATCCATATATATATATAGATATAGATTAAAGAATGGAAATATAAAATTAATTTGATCGAGATATTTGTTTGTTTGAATAAGAACAAGATCTTGCTTCGTTGGTCACGGCCTCCACTACTTGTTCGCCTGCGATATGGACAGCAGGAAAAGGTCATACGCTGTTAAGTAGTATTCCTTTCTTTACGTATGTGCTGCATATATTTCTTTTTCTGCAGATATGTATATATATCTGCATTATTGCATGCATGTTGCAGAAATAATTAAATACAAAAATACTGAATGCATTATGCATTATGCATGATCTCTCTCTCTCTCTCTCTCTCTCTCTCCATACGATGCATAGTTGCAGAAGCAACCAAATTACGTTCCAAACTCGATGCCACCAACTCTCTGACGACGTGGGAAATGAAGAACATAACCATGCATACACCACGTACTAAATTATTAATTGAGTCCTTAATAAATTCATTTCCGGCAATCCACAGAATCACAAGTAGTTCAGTACTGATGCTATTTATATCATCTGATCGAAAATGCTTGAAATTCAGGCTTGCTCAGTCCTCCTGGTCTATATATCTCTTTCCAACACTACTCATATACTCATCTGCTGCTCTCTGCTGTCTAGTTATGGAAGCCTTTTATCATGTCCTACCATTTTATTTTTTAAGTCATTTATTTTCTATTTGCACTCTTTTTCTCGATTTTGATGAGGAATTAATAATGCAAAAAATAAAAAATGGGGATGTCTGTCTTACCACCCACGAGAGCATGCACTAAACAATAATGTATTGGATATTATGGAGATAAAAGTCATAATTTCCACACTTTCAAACACCCGGACGAAATTATTAATTCAATCCTTCTGTAACAGAAAAATGACTCGCTATTCCTAAAGGACTAATTTTGCAATTAACACAATACCTAACTGGCGGACCGGTGGTGATTAATTGATCAATCGACGTCTAACCGACTAAAGTACGTAGTAGAGCTACGTTAGTTTTCTTTTTAAGTGTTTGGCAATACTTAAGAAATAAATCCATAAATATTAAAATAAAATTAATATTTATAATTTCATAAATTGTTATTTTACTCATAAAAAATAATGTAATTAATGTTAAATTAGTGCAACAAATGTTAGAAAATAAGTAGCAAAAATAATTTATTTGCAGTACGAAATGAATAAATTTCTCCTTATTTTCCCTTATTTCAGTAAAATATTTTATTTCATTTTGTATTCCAAATACAATAAAAAATAGAGTTTTATTTTCCAAGAACTCGATTCGGCAAATCAAACGAAGCCTAACTCGAGAGTTGAGAGAGAGTTTCATTTTTTTTCTTTTTCTAAATAAAAATTCTGATTCGTGGTCTTCTAGCTGTCACTTAACACGTGTACTTATAAAAGGCGCATATGGGTATTCTAAGTATACAAGTAAAACCAAACCATAACACGCAGGGAGAGGTCTGTGTTGATTTGTCCAGTGCGTGATTCTGAATTAGTTTCGCATCGCATCGCCGTTCAAGTTTTCCCGCATATTTTAACCAACTTAACTTAACCACATCTACTCTTCCCCAATGCTGCCCTACCAAACCATCTCGGAGGCCGCCTCGGCGCTTGGCCGGAACCTGACTCTGGCCGAGACCATCTGGTTCAACTACTCCGCCTCCAAGTCCGATTACGTTCTCTACTGCCACAACATTCTCTTCCTCTTCTTCATCTTCTCCGTCGTCCCTCTCCCCCTCGTTTTCATCGAGGTTCTCAGATGGGCCGGGTTCGATCGCTACAAGATCCAGCCCAAGGTCCGATTGTCCTTCCATGACATGCTCAACTGCTACAAGGACGTCATGTGGATGTTCTTCTCCGTCGTCGGCCCTCTTCAGCTCATCTCTTACCCTTCTATCCAGGTTCCTAATTTCACTTCAACTTTAATTTTGGGTAATTGGGCTACTTCTCTTTGTTTCTGGGGTTTTGCTATTGGGATTTAAACTTGAAGCAATGGTGGATTTTTGTGTGTAGTTTTTCCCATTTCCCATAAATCCACTGTGTGTTTACTCTAATCAAGTTCTTCTGTTTTCCTAATAACATCATTGTGCCTGCTAATTGTAGAGCCAGTTACTTAATACCTGGATGATAAAGATTGTTACTTTATTTCCTGAAAATTACTGTAATACTTTTGCTTTCGTGTGTAATTATGGATTTAATTCGATTCTGGTTGTGAACAGCTTATAGGGATTCGAACTGGGTTGCCATTGCCTTCTGGGTGGGAGATGATTTCCCAGTTATTAGTTTATTTCTTGGTAGAAGATTATACCAACTACTGGATTCACAGATTTCTGCATAATAAATGGGGGTATGATAAGATTCATAGAGTTCATCATGAATACACTGCTCCAATTGGATTTGCAGCGCCATATGCGCACTGGGCTGAGATTTTGATTCTGGGTATCCCATCTTTTCTCGGGCCAGCAATGGCTCCTGGCCACATGGTCACATTCTGGTCGTGGATAGCATTGAGGCAGATTGAGGCCATTGAAACACACAGCGGGTACGCATGATGCTGCATTTCGCTTTTTATGGCTGTGGTCCTTTTCTTCTTTAGCTGACTGAGTGACTTAATGATGACAACTTTGGACTTCCTTTCATTCTTTTTTCTCTTTTATAATTGAATTCTATGCTAAAGTACTTCAGATTTGAAGGATCCTAAATAGTGCCTTAACTTTTGATGATGGGGCCAAGGATCACTGCAATAGTGCAATGCCTTTCTCTTCTAACTTTTTCATGATTTAATTTCTTAATTGTTACTTTTTGTATGCTGAGTGAGTGGATTTCCTCCTATGTTGGCTGTTAATCTTTTATATCAGCAGAATGATGATATTTTATACTTGCCTCTTGTTCTGGATTTTCTGTCAGTATTGGAATCCAAAGAGGGAGAGTACATGAGTGCAATGAACTTGTATGATCTTACAGTTCAATTGTCATTCTTAAATGCTGATCACCGAACTCTTATGACAGTACATGTATTTGATTTTAGAGTCAGCTGTTTGTGGATTAAGGTTTTTATGATTGATGTATTCCACCATTATTGTCAAATTGTCAACATAAAAATTTAGATATATTTACTCCTCCTGCTTAACACCATAGTAGCACTTCAGAGGGAGACCAATACAAAGAAAAAAAAACGCCTCTCCTGGAAGTGAGTGTCTTGTTTGTATCTGATCATGCCTGCATGTCCTATAGTATTGAGTGCAATTCGGACTGTAGGAGGTGAATACAGGGTTAAAAAAAAATTTTCTTCGGAAGGAGTAGACGTTTTGGTGAAGGGCCTTGAAGTTTACCTGCATGCTGCACTTTCAGGCTAGAGAATTGCTTAAATGCAGCTTCCACCTTATAGGTGGGGTATTTGTAGATAAATTGGTTGCATTTATTACATCATTCCCTTGGTGGGTTGTCTGAGGAGAAAAAGTCAGTTTAGTTGCTTGGATGGCATGTCTGTTATTGCACTGTCATACAAATTTTCCCGCGATGAGTTCTTCTCATTAAACAGTCATACCTATATATGAATGCTATGGTTTCTTCTCATTATCTGCTCTTTGTATCCTCGTTGAGTATCATCTGCACTGAGGTTTTGACTACTATGTTTCATGAGGAGAAAGTTTTAATCTATGTTTTATTATGCAGGTATGACTTCCCCTGGACTCCCACAAAATATATTCCATTTTATGGTGGTGCTGAGTATCACGATTACCATCATTATGTTGGAGGACAAAGCCAGAGCAATTTTGCTTCAGTTTTCACCTACTGTGATTACATTTATGGGACCGACAAGGTAAAATGCCACGTCTTGGTACTAGGATGTTTATGTAATGATTTTATCTAATGAAATGGATTTGGCAATCATTAACTCTTGATCAATTTTAACAGGGATATCGATACCAGAAGAAGATCCTTAAGAAGGTAAATTTTTACCCCTTGTATTATCAAAAAAGTATAATGGCTTCTTATTTGTTTGACATATGGGGGCCATGGGGGAATCATGTCTCACGATTGATATAGCTCAACATGTATTTAATCAATTGATCAACTGATTTCTTTTATTGTCTAAATACAATGAGTGGGAATAATTTACTTGGGATTTAGTATACCCTTTTAGGTAGAATTTGGTAACAGGTTGCTTATGGGACTACTTCTAACTTCCATGCTTGCCTTGCACTGTCTTGGGCAACCGCGCCTCACCCCAACCATGCATGATCTGTCATTTAAAATGTTGCTTTTCTGTGTTAAGTCTTCTATTTTGCATTTCGACTTCCCTCAATCTAATAATTCTTGGTGCTTGTATTTCAGTTGAAAGAAGACACTAATGGTGTTCAAAATGGAGGATCGTACAACGTATCAACTGTAGATCTTAAAACTGATTAGCTTTGAGACTGCATAGCTCTGTATTTCAGAAATGCCCTTTCAGAATAGCTCTCGCTGGTGACAACTCCAAGAAACCTCTGATTTCAAGTTGACATCAATGTGCTAGGGTGGTATATAGAAGCGTTAGTGGCTCAGGTGCAGATTAACTTGGGGATTTTTAGAGTTTGTGATATGGGTAGCCTGGAGGGAATTAAAATTCAGTAGATTGTAAGGTTCAGAGTTCAGACTTGTGTTTTTGACATTATGTTCAAAACTATGAACTCGTTCGTGATTTGTGATTTTGGAATTTAAATGTTGGTGTTCTTTAGCTTGAGTTTGAAACCAAGTTTATGAAATTCGATACCATAGTGATGTAATTGTCAGGTTTTACATCCCAATTAGGATTGTTCCACTTTATTCCCTGGATATGCAGTTGGACTTGGGCTCAAATGCTTATGTTGAAGGGTGGAACCAAATAGTTTATTAACCTTGACAAGCATTCTGTAGACAAGTAGATGGGTCATGTGAGCTTTGCACGTGATTATAGTGCAGGCTGCTGGTTTGCACTTTGATTCCCTAAACTAATCGCATGAAATCTCAATTCCATGTGCTATTCTCCGCGAGGCAAATTCTATCGCATGTATGTTGGTGTATCAATGCTTACAATTTTGATGTTTTTAGTTTGGGTTGTTGCTTCAGTCTAGGTTGCTGCTGCAAAACAAAACAAACCTTGTCTAAATAATATTTATGAGAAGAAATGTCAACAGCAGCCCGTCTAGCTCAGTTGGTAGAGCGCAAGGCTCTTAACCTTGTGGTCGTGGGTTCGAGCCCCACGGTGGGCGATTTGGTTTTTGCTTTTTTTCCATAGACTTGCTTTCTCAGTTGCTCAACATTAATGAAGTTCTCGTTTGCAGCCCAAGTTTCATATTTTGAACAAGGCCTTAGAAATGAGCCCATTAATTCTTTGATTTATGGTGATCTGATGACTACTGATCTCCAAGTGAACTGAAAGTACTAGCTTATGGATCTGGAATGGGCAGGGGTCATAGGCTACTCATAGCAATGATGTGCTTGACCTAGCCAGCTTTCAATGTTCATAGATAGATAGGCCTCATTGCAGCAATTGCTTGCTTTTCCCCACTTTTATAAAGGAATGAGGGGAAATTGCAGATGAGCTTTCTCATCATTTCCTGCACTTTTTATGGAGAATCATTAGGAGGGTGGAATGTCAGCTTCTTAATCCTTGCCATACACATGGCTTTGGATCCCTCAGCTAATCATATGGAATCCCAAGTACACAACATGCCCTTGTACCCTTGCCCAAAACCCATCTGTTAAAGATAATGCCAACTAGCTCCCAGGTGGTTATTAGTTTATTACCACAGTTCAACTCATGGGTCCATAGTGAATATTCACTTTGGTGTTTTTAGCCGTTGGATCGGCTAATTCTTCATCCAACCACACATACCTCATGCATGCACACCGTTGGATATTCCACATTTACATATCAGCCGTTGGATCACTCAAGTATATATGTACTTTGGTGAATACAAGACACTCTCGGGTCCATAGACTCCATACTGAAATTAAGGGAGCATAATGAAGAGGACATGTTTAATGATTATCTCACCAAAAGCATTCATCTAAATTAAACCTTTTCTTTTGGTCTGTAAATTATCAATCATTTAGGCCCAAAACAAAAGGCCCAGAAAACTTAAGGGCCAAGTAAAACAGTATCAATCTACATAAGTCTGGCCAAAAAAAAAAAAAGGCTGGTGCTAAATACTATGTTTAGAGAAAAAAGCAAGTTATGTCCCCCAAAAAAAAAAAACAAGTTTCTTGGAGAGGAGCTGAGGAGGCAAAAGATGTGTATTGAAGAAAACTCTGAATTTGAGATTTGACTTAGCTATCACAACCTCTACTTCCATGTGAGTTTTGAATGAAAAGAAAAAAGAGAGAGAAAAAGGCAAGGAATAGTCCCAGTCATGAGTAGTAATGAAGTTTTGAAAATGACTAGCTTGTGAGTGATTTTCAATTGCTCAATTTAGTATAAGTTGTTACTATGTTGTGTGGGAAAAAGAGGATTGACAACTAATATTTCCCTAAGACCAAAATGAGGGGCACTAAAAAACATCAAAACCCCAAAACCAAACCCTTCAAATGGGATTTAAATCATTTAATCAACGCCTCTCTTGCTAAGCTATTCTTGGAATTTGGTTGTGACTTGTGACTTTTGTGAGCATTGGCAACAACTAATTTGAGGGGGGCAAATGCATCAAACCCTTTTCATGAGTTCAGTAATTTGCTTACATCAGAATGTGGATGACAGTTGGGCATGTGGTTATTGACTCATTGGAATTGACTCCTTTGTTAATTTAATTGACAGCTTCACTTCTTGATTACTACTTAATCAACTTATTATACCCAATTTAGTTGCTAAGGAAGCTCTTATTTAATCCCCCTCCAATGAACTCATGCTCTATAATTAGTTATTAGGACAATGCCTAAAGAGAAATCAACAATCAGAGGTGAGATGATCTGTCACTATATGCCCTTCCCAATTATCCCAAGGACATTACTGTTATGGAATCTCTCAATTATGGAAGATTTATGGTTTGATAATAATCCTATGACAAGGGATACAGGGTGTCTCAATTTTAGATAATTCTTAAGTTTGCCTCTAGGACACACCTTATGGTTCATCCTATGAAAAAATTTCACCCCACTTGTGATGGAATAATTCACACTTTACACTTGCATAATATACATGTTCATGTTTTAAGGCATCATTCAAAGATTATCTTAATTCTAAAAAAAAAAAAATTATCTTAAAGTAAAATGAAGATTTTTCAGGCATCCATGTAAAAAACTAATAAAAAGTTTCACACGATGAGCTTCAATTTTAACAAAATCATTTGTTTAAAGCAATTTGATGATTAAACAATTAGATTTGTTATTCAAAAGATTCACTACTAAGGTAAACAACAAATTCACCCCCAAATATTCATTTGATAAAATATTGTGCAAATTCTTCTTGGCAAACTAATTTATTATGCTGTGTTGCAAGACTCTTATATGAATAGTTGAATACTTCTATAATTTTATATAATAAGAAGGGTTATCTACGTTTTCCAATCAAGGCTTTGGTCTGTTCATTCTGTTTTTATAATTCAGTTCAGTCATGATTGAAACTATTTATTATACCACTCGATGCAAGAATAACAAAATTGACAAATTATAATCACTATTGTTGAGAATGTAACTATAATAAATTTGTCTATCGGTTTAATAGTAGCTAGATAACAATAATTTTCAATTTGATTGATTTTAAATAAATGAAATTTAAAAGACACCCAATTTCCGATACATAATTTAAATGAATAATCTACTGACAAATTGTTGGAAAGAATCCTCTAATCACCCATCCAATAACGCAAGAAATAAGAAACTAATTTGGTTAATCTCTAGAGAAGCTAGTTTTGGATCACCCACATTCAAGTAATCTGAAGCTACCCATGTTCATCCCGGTAAGAAAACATTAACCCTCCAATGGAATAATAAAAAGCAGTAAATAAATGAGTAGGAATTGTGTCAAGATGAACAGTATTATACCTGGGGCCATGAATGACAGCTACTTACCTACTCTACTCCCTAAAGGCTCTCCAAATTACACAAGTTTTAATTTTTTTTCTAGAAAGAAATAAAACAAGTGTTCTGTGGTACATAAAATATGACTATATTGCCAATCACATCCTATATATATAATAATGAGAAAATTTGGATTCATAATTCAGGCTTGGATTGCAGAGCAGAGGGCATTTGGTGGTGAACTTTTTCAAGGCAATTCTCTTTCCTTGTCTTGGTCAACACTAGGCCCCACTCAGCAAAAGAATTCATTGAATTCCTAGGTTGCCCTTTTATGTCCCCATCCTCCATCAAAATCACATGAACAACAAGTCACAAAAGGAAGCCCTAGGAGAAAAAAATCTTGCCCCATTTAAAAAATAAAAATAAAATAAAAATGTGTGTGTCTAAAGAAAAGGAAAAAAAAGAAGAAGGAAACAGACAAAGAAAGCCTTCCCCACAAGACACAAAAAAGAAAAGTGAGGGGAAAAATTGAAAAGCACAAAACCCTTCCCCATGGCCCCAAAATCACAAACCAAAACCCTTTGATGGCACGTGCGCCTCACGCTCCAATGAGGAGCGGGTGATGAGCGATGTCAGGGAGGAACTGTTTCCCGTCCGTGCGAGACTGTTGGGTGTGGCATTCATTATTAATATTAATATTACCTCACGGTCGTAGTTTCCAATTCCATCAACAAAACAAACCCGTGTCTCCCCACGCGCAAGGTGGCGGCGCGTGGAGTGGCTCCACTGAAGGAAGACCTACACTTACACTACCATACATAACCATCTTTCTCAGTTTCTCTCTCTCTCACTTCTGTCCCTATTTTTTTTTCCGCTGATAAAAGCTCTCTCAGAAACCAACAGCTCAAGTGAGAAACCCGGCCGTCAGTCAGTCTCAGTCTCAGTCCACCAGACATCGCCGGGTCGGGTAATGGAGACCGGCCCAAGCCCGCGGCTTTCTCCGGCCAAATGCCACTAACACGCGGTCATATTCCGACGATGACTAGAGGCTAAATTTGCAGTTCAATCCCCGGAAATCCCACGATTTTCTCGAACGTGACTGCTGCTTCCTCTCTCAGTTGGGTGTCCGAGAATGGCGGCTACTAACACCACGACGCAGACGGTGTCCGTGGGAATGGAACTGGCGGTGGACACGTCAGCGTCGGCGGACGAGTTGGCGGCGAAAGCTGTGAACAAACGGTACGAAGGGCTGGTGATGGTGAGAACCAAGGCCATAAAGGGCAAGGGGGCTTGGTACTGGGCCCATTTAGAGCCCATTCTGGTTCACAACACCGACACTGGTTTAGCCAAGGCCGTCAAGCTCCGGTGCGCCCTGTGCGAGGCTATTTTCTCAGCCTCGAACCCGTCGCGTACGGCGTCGGAGCACCTAAAGCGAGGGACTTGCCCCAATTTCAACACCGTAGTCAAACCCGTTTCGTCTCCGTCGCCAATTTCAACTTCGTTGCCTAATTCTGCGCCTCCTCCGGCCCACCATAACCACCGGAAGCGGAGCTCGTCTTCGGCCTCCGGTAGCGCCCCGACCTCGTCGTACAGTGTTCAGCCGCACGCTATGGTCGATCCGACCCGGTTCTGCAGCGGCGAGCTGACGTACGCTTCGGCGGTGCTGACTCAGCATCAGCAGCCGCATTTGATGCTGTCGGGTGGGAAAGAGGATTTGGGGGCTCTGGCGATGCTGGAGGACAGTGTTAAGAAGCTCAAGAGTCCCAAAACGTCACCGGGGCCGACTCTGTGTAAGAACCAAGTTGATTGTGCGCTTGATTTTCTTGCTGATTGGGTCTATGAGTCTTGTGGGTCAGTCTCTTTTTCGAGCCTTGAGCACCCAAAGTTCAAAGCTTTTCTTAACCAGGTGGGTTTGCCGGCCATTTCTCGTAGGGAGTTCACCGGTTCTAGATTGGATGCCAAGTTTGAGGAAGCAAAGGCCGAGTCAGAAGCCAGAATTCGAGACGCCATGTTCTTCCAAATTGCCTCAGATGGCTGGAAATCCAAGAACTTGGGTGAGGACAATCTTGTCAATTTGACTGTGAATCTTCCAAATGGGACTAGCTTGTACAGGAGGGCCGTCTTTGTTGGCAGCTCGGTGCCGTCCAAGTATGCTGAAGAGGTTTTGTGGGAGACCATCACGAGCATTTGTGGGAATGCTGTGCAACAGTGTGTAGGAATAGTAGCAGACAAGTTTAAGTCCAAGGCATTGAGAAATTTAGAGACTCAGAATCACTGGATGGTTAATCTTTCGTGTCAGTTTCAGGGTTTCAATAGTTTGATTAAGGATTTCACTAAGGAGCTTAGATTGTTCAAGGCTGTTACTGAGAATTGCCTCAAGCTTGCGAACTTTGTGAATAACAAGTCTCAGATTAGGAGTAGCTTTCACAAGTATCAATCCCAGGAGCATGGTTATGTTGGTCTATTAAGAGTGCCGTCGATGCGCGAGTATGAAATGCTCAACTTTGGTCCAGTCTATGTAATGCTTGAGGATATTCTGAGCTCGGCTCGGGCACTTCAGTTGGTCCTGCTAGATGAATCTTATAAAGTGGCATCAATGGAGGACCCGACAGCAAGAGAAGTTGCTGAGATGATTGGGGATGTGGGGTTTTGGAGTGAATTGGAGGCGGTGCATTCCTTGGTTAAGCTGATCAAGGACATGGCTCAAGAGATTGAGATAGAGAGACCGCTGGTGGGGAAATGCCTCCCACTTTGGGATGAACTAAGAGCAAAAGTGAAGGATTGGTGTTCAAGTTTCCACATTGACCAAGGTCCCGTGGAGAAGGTGATCGAAAGGCGGTTCAAGAAGAATTACCATCCAGCTTGGGCTGCTGCATTTATACTCGATCCAGTTTATTTGATTAGGGACAATAGTGGCAAGTATCTTCCACCGTTCAAATTGTTGACGCCGGAGCAGGAGAAGGATGTGGACAAGCTCATAACCCGGCTTGTTTCGAGGGAGGAGGCTCACATTGCACTAATGGAACTCATGAAATGGAGAACAGAAGGGCTTGATCCAGTATATGCGCGCGCTGTACAAATGAAGGAGAGGGATCCCATTTCAGGCAAGATGAGAATTGCTAACCCACAAAGCAGTAGGCTTGTGTGGGAAACATACCTCAATGAATTTAAGTCATTAGGGAAAGTTGCAGTTAGGCTCATCTTCCTTCATGCAACTTCATGTGGGTTCAAATGCAATTGGTCTTTGATGAGGTGGGTGTCTGCAAATGGGCACTCAAGGGCGAGCATGGACAAGGCACAGAAGTTGATCTTCATTGCAGCTCATTCCAAGCTCGAAAGACGGGATTTTTCCTGTGATGAAGATAAGGATGCAGAGCTACTTGCCTTGGCAAACGGTGAGGATGATGTGTTAAATGAGGTTCTTGTTGATACATCCTCAGTGTAACATTTTTTTTTTCCCTCTAAGTAGAAATTTAAATTTGTAGGATTTATTGAATTCTTTCTTCTATTTTTTGTTGTTGTATCTGTTTAGTTACTCTAGAAGATTTTAGGGCAGTAAGGTTGGGGGAGTAGGGATTGAATCTGTATTTCTAGCACGGCACAGCTTCATATGATTTTAGTCAGTGCCCAATTTCACCCTAGCAATGATTTTGAAGTTTTTGGGTTTGCAGAAAAGATATTCTTGTGTGTGAAGATAGAGGATGCTGTGCAAAAGTACAGGAAGAATGTTGTAAAAATTTTGTACCTGAAGTACTTTGACATAAATAATCTTAGTGAAGGGGAAGGTTTTAATATTTCTCCTTTGTTTTATATCCAAACATCTACTCTCACCTTTTTTATCTGTTGCCTCCTTTTGTTTTTTGAGTTCTAACTAATTAACCAATCTACTATAATTCTGTTAACATATTGGTACCAACATCTGCGCCACAGATGGAGTATGTAGCTATGTTGATTACTTGATTTGGCTTGTAATTTGCTTAAAGCAATTCTGTGATTTTTCCATTTTTTTCTGAACAGGGTTTGACTGAGTGCACCAATTGCTTTTGAGCCGGAGGAGCCATT
Source organism: Rubus idaeus (assembly GCA_030142095.1). NCBI lineage: Eukaryota > Viridiplantae > Streptophyta > Magnoliopsida > Rosales > Rosaceae > Rubus > Rubus idaeus. Next base: position 8,184,247 of record CM057969.1, read on the forward strand.
TTTTGCACCAGGTGCTTTGTTCTGTAATTCTCTTGTCATAATAACTTGTACATGTTGCCATTATTGTTGAAGTAGTAGATCTACAAAGGGAATTGACTTTCTGTCTGAAAAAGTTGCACAGTTTATCTTCAAAATGATGCCAAGGTCCAACTGAAATTTTAGATTCAAGTGTACAGTCAGACCCTTTTTCTTTTATCTGTGGGTGAATCATTGAATCATGGGAAGGGTTTAACCCAAAAAATTTGAGATGATATTTTTCATGCGGTCCTTATTTGCTCATGTCTGTCTTATTCAATCAACATCCTCGTACTGAGGCAAAAAAAATGAGTGAATCACCTTGTTGCTTATTTAATATCTCTTTGTCACTCAGAATTCCTTGCACCAGAGATCATAAAACTGAGAATTCCTTTTTTGGTTTTGAAGTTTCCTGAAGTTCTTGAATTTAATTATTGTTGCTGTGTGCTTGGAATTTCAAATATGCCAAAAGAGAAAAGTTCTGTGTGTTGGCAACTTTTGTTTAGATGTGAAATCACTAAATTGGATGTTTCAACTGCATAAATAGTTCCATATAGTTGCACTAAATTTCCAATCTCTCTCTTTTTCGGCAGAAGAGTTCGACAAAAAAATGGTTGGACTGGAGAGGCCACCTTAAAATGGTTGGTGGTTAGCATAACCCTTTGGGCCATGACAAAGGAAGAGAGCTTGCCGAATGGTCCAAAGACCTGAAATTTTCGGAAACAACGTGTCTTCTGCAAATGCAGAGCTTTGGTTGCTCTATTGGTAAGCCAGAGTTTCATAAATGCAAGGGCTTTAGAGCTGGAGAAGCACTTTTGTTTCAGTTAAGCCCCCACCATGAGAGAAGTGGAAGTCGTTTTCCAAGCTTTGTTTTTTCCGGTCATGGAGATTGATGGGAATGGGATAAGATTATCAGGGTTATATATTTCCCCATCAAATCAGCAACTTTGGTTCAATTGGGTAACTTGTGTTTTAAACATTCCAAAGGCTTTTGATGAAAGTTTCATGCAGTTGATGCTCTGCTCCCCATGATTGAGGGAAAGAAAGAAAGGTCTTGAAAAAGAAGAACCCAGTTCCAAAGGAAGACTGTCGGCATGAAGCAACACACAAGATGCTTGAGAACGATGCCCTCTCATTTCTCTGCTGCTTGTTTAGTCCTCTACTGGGCAATTTTGACATGCATGTCTGTGTATATGTATACTTCTGTAAACAACTTGTTCACAAATCACAACCACATGGTAACTGCAATTATCTAATCTGTCCTTAATAGCTAATGGTTATTATTTATCTATTTTTCTACAAAATTTTATGCCCTAAAGAAAAAAAGAGAACTTGTGGATTCAAATGTTAAAAACTAGTGTGTATCCCCAATTTATTATCAGTATGGTAGAATTTTTGGTAGAAATGACTTGAGCTATAATGATCAAACCTATAAACTTTTCTCTTTAACTTAATTATGGTCAGAATGGGGTAATGATCATATGGGTGCTGCTGAACTGTTAGTATGCGAGTAATTGAAGCTGGTCACCTACTCTTTTATTTCCAAGCTACCAAAGTAGTTTACCAATTATGGAAAGCTATTAACAGTTTTTCCAGCATCTTTTGGGTACAGGTATTCTGCAGATTATTCAAGCTACCCAGCTTGCCTCTGTTTGATTCATTTACTTTTATTAAAGCTTAGAACTGTTTACTCAGTCTCTTTCTATCTGTTGGGTTAATTTCAAATTCACCGACTCTTTCACACCCACCTCACCCAATCAAGTACTCAACTATTCAAGATTAGTGGGTCTTTGTCTTTCTGCACTTTATGTTGAGTGAAGTGAAGTGAGTAAGAGAAAAGTAGAATGAATTATTATTATTATTATCATTATTATTATTATTAGGGTATTCTATTACCATTACCACCTTTGGGTCTAGCTCCTCCTCCTAATTACTCATTTATTTAGTGGAGGATACAGAAGCTATTGTCGGTAAAGCTCACCAAGTACACTGACTGCTCACCAACTAATCTCTCTCTTTTCTGGCTCTTGGGTTAAGCTTTTTTCTTCAGCTGTGTGTGTTAGTGTACGTATATGTCTCTCACTCCACTCATTTTTCTTGAGTAGAGGGAAAGGAAATATAATGATTAGTATAGGAAGGAAAACACTACTAGCCACTCTTTAATTATACCAGAATCTTTCCCTCTTCCAATGCTTACTCATTGTGAATCTTTTTATTTAGTTATTTTTGAATGCTTAGAATGGTAATTAAGTGGGAGCTTTAGAATATTTTGTGCTCCATATAGTTGGTAATGAAGATTAGAGCAAGTTTATGACTAATGCTGTGCTAATCATTAACCCCATGGACTTCATGAGAGTTGAGTTCAAATCCAAGAATGTTTCTGCGTTGACACTATTGGTAGTGGCGGCGAATTCATAACTCTTTTTCTTGTTTCGTAGAGCTAAAAAATACAAACGGCTATATATATCGAGTTCTCTTTTAAGGTATTTCATTGAACACTTAATTCTGAGTATAAACTAACCTTGCAATTGCAATAACCAAACTAGTTAGTCTTTCTTTGTTTCTTCTTCTCAATTTCCCACCCCTGGGCTCTGCTGGAGTTTGTAAGGTTGTGGTCCTCGTGCACTATGTAGTCATTTTCTTTTAGTACCGAAGACAAGTACTCCCCCATAAATATTTTATCTTTGCTTGAACAGAATCAGCACCATATATATAGATCCCATCAAAAGAATAATTAATCCCTATTTACTCATAAACTTTAACGATATGGAGTGATGTTTTCACAGTCACCTAAAGATCAAGAAATATTTGTCGACAAAGGTTTTCATTCAATTTTATGTTCTAAATTTCTCTTAATTTTATGAAACGAGTTTATTTTCCGATTTTTTTTCAACCCTCTCGAGCTTTTAAATGAGTTTTAGATTTCAAAAAATGTCATTAAAGTGGATCGGAAACCAATTTATGCATTGTTTGTGTGAAATAAATGAATTATTTCATTTTTATAACACACATTGAGACCTCATGAGTATTTTGAGATTTTGAACCTCTAGAAGACCAATTGCACAACTCGTCTTGCCACGGAAATGCACCTTTCAAAATATTATTTTAAGCAGAAACATAATGAAATTGGGAAAAAATATAGAAAATAAAAAATAATGTTTAATTAATTTTTACTGTCGAACAGTTCGTCGGTACAAGTGTTTTATTTATTTATTTTGAACTTCTTTTAATTTCATGAAACAATTTTATTTTCTAAATATTTATTGACCCTCTCTGATTACTAAATGAGATTTAGGTTTCAAAATTGATCATCAAAATCAATCAGAAACCAATTCGTACATTGTTTGTATGAAAAAAATAATTTTTTATTATTATAGCACATGTTGGGACCTCATGAGCATTTTGAGATTTTTGAACTACGAGAAAAACGGACTCGGATCCTCTCCTCACCAAGAGGAGAGAGATTGCCTCACCAAGCAATCTCAGCCCTCCATTTCGAAATGGAGGGCCAAGATTTGTTGGTGAGGAAAGGTGAGGAGAGATTGGTGAGGAGAGGATCTCAATCCGAGAAAAACAATCGCACAACACTTGTTGCCACGGAAATGCACTTTTCAAATTTTCTTTTTTAAGTAGAAACATAAATAAATTGAAAAAAAAATAGATAAAAAGCAAAGGACTTCATTCAATTTTATGTTCTAAATTTCTTTTAATTTCATGAATCAAATTTATTTCTCGAATTTTTTCTTACCCTCTTGGATTTTTAAATGAGTTGTAGACTTGTAGGTTTCAAAAATTGTCATCAAAATTGATGGGAAACCAATTTCTGTATATGTTTATGTGAAAGAAATGAATTATTCTTTTACTATAGCATATACATTGACAACTTGGGACCTCATGAGTATACACTATACTATATTTTGAGATTTTGAACCCGAGAAAACTAGACCCACAACTCTTATTGCCACAAAATGCACGTTTTAGAATATTATTTCTTAAGTAGAGGGAGAGAGAGAAGAAAAAATAAAGTTTGATCCGGTTTTTTTTTTTTTTAATGAGTTTGATTAACTTTTACCGACGGATTATTCGGTAAGTGTTCAATTTTTTTAAAATAAGTTAATTTTCTGAAATTATTTTATTTTAAATGTGGTTGATAACTTTACCGCGGATTCGCGTAAAGGTCATTTTAAAAAAATTAGTTAATTTTCTAAATTTTTTATTTTAAAGTAGTTTGATTCACTTTTACCGACGGTTTATTCGTCGGTAAAAGTGTTCAATTTTTTTTAAAAAAAATTAATGTTAATTTTCTGAAATTATTTTATTTTATGAATGTGTTTCAGCCCTCTTGGAATTTTAAATGAAATTTAAGTTTCAAAATTGATCGGAAACCAATACGTACATTGTTTGTATGAAAGAAATGAGTTATTCTTTTACTATTGCACATGTTGGGACCTCATGAGTATTTTGAGATTTTGAACCCGAGAAAACTAGTCACACAACACTTCTTGCCACAAAAATGCACGTTTCAGAATATTATTTCATAAGTAAAAAGAGTAAAAAATTGGAAGGAAAGAAATAAATAAAGTTTGATTGACTTTTCACGCGAATTATTCGTCGGAAAATGTGTTTAATAATTTTTTTTAACTTATGTTGATTTCCTGAAATTATTTTATTTCTTGAATGCTTTTCGACCCTCATGGACTTTTAAAATAGATTTAGGTTTCAAAATTGGTCATCAAAATTGATCGGAAACCAATTTGTACATTGTTTGTTGAAAGAAATGAATTATTCTTTTACTATGGTACAAGTTGGGACCTCATGAATATTTTGAGATTTGAACCCAAGAAACCTATCGCACAACTCTTCTTGCCATATATTGCACGTTTTAAAATATTTTCTTAAGTAGAAATAAAAATAAATCGGGAAAAAACACTAGCACAATCATCTTCTCTTACTGTTATTTCACATACATCTAATTTCATATATGGCAAAAACCAAGATTATGTCTGCATTAAGTTTGTCCTCCTTCATATCGTATATACTAGTCGAAAATTCACCAATGGTACCCTAGCTCACTGGTTTTGTTTATTTAATTTTTCTTTTAGCTAGAGAAATTAAAATTAAAAACCGAAAGAGGGTGTGTATAAATATATATATATACCATTCAACTTTGAACATATTTCTTTCCAGATTATTTTACTTAGAAAAGTGGGCGTATACACACACATATATATATATATATATAACAAAACTTATTCATGAATATAGAGCGTTAGATTGCTTAAGCACAAACATGATACGACATGATATGAAAGACTCGATACCTATTCTCAATTATGAACTTTTCTTGATTAATTATTACGTCTTAGTTAGTTAAAACTTGGATTTAATAAACAAAGAGCCAGTGAATCATTGTACCTTACATACTTTCCATTCAACAAAATCATTATCCTAACTAGCTTTAACCCCTCGATCAAATCATTCTTATAATTAATTCCACTTCATAATTAGTTTCCTAATCTTCTGCTCGAGGCCCCTTCTAGAGTTCTAGCTTCCCAGCTTCACAGTTACAGTAGCTTTCCTAATTCAAGAAAAATTGACAACGTACTAACTAAAATGTGGTTCTTATATTAATTATAGGGGGCTTGCTTTGGTGATACTATCATTGTGGGGCAAATCTTCAATTACCATAATTCAATTGAAACACCCTTTATTTTATGGTTCCCTTTTCAGTAGTCAATTTTGCTTTCCTTTTCAAAAATATATTGTTTTCCATTTGATTATGTATTCTTCATATTATAACATCACAAGTGTGTATAAGTGCATGTGCTAATTCATTATGTAAATAGCTAGAAAAACTAAGTATCACCTTTAGTTGGCTAGCTCACTCCATCACTCGTACAATAAGATCTTGAAAAGGAGATTTGGTAGGTGTATGTATTCCCAATTCATTGGATTGCTTAGCACAGAAGAAATATTATTAGGGTTTAGATTATTATAAAGTCTAAAATTGGTAGAACATTGATGTCCTATATATAGAAACTCCAAAATGATTAATTTACACATACTAAACAATGAGTAAGCATCTTGGCCAAAAAAAAAAACAGTGAGTAAGCATGCATTAATTAATTGAGGCACCAAGAACTGGAATCTAATAAGAGTGTAGGGTTTTTCAAAACTATGTATTCGGGGAATGGGGAGCCACAAGTAAAGTTTGTCATGGACATTATTATGCTTTTCTGAGCAATAATAGGAAAATAAAGGAAAGGAAAGATAAAGAGTTGGTACTTTTGATAAACTTCTGATGATGACATATTTGTAATGTATAACAATGAGTTGCTGTGGTTGACGTTACAAGAAGAAAATCTGTATTTTGAAATTTTCTTCTTGGGCAACTCATATTTTGGAATTCACATTCCTAAAATGCTTAATAGGCTATTTTTGAAGGAGAATTTATGTCCTCATATTTTTAAGAAACTTCCTCATATATATGCACGGAGTGTGTCTACTTTCTTGCGTATTATAGAAGTACCTATTTTCCATGAATTATGTTATTTAACTAAACATTTGGATTTGGATATTCTCTTAGAGCATCTTCATTTGTACGTGCTCTTTATTTTTTTATATTAAATTTCTTGAAAAAAAAAAACTAAAAATTAAATTAAGAACTCCTTTTTGGGAGGCTTAAAAATATTGTTTCAACCACGCTCAAAATTTTAGAGAGCTATAAATTATATTTTTTAAAATTATATTTTTTAAAATTATATTTATTTATAATTTTTAAAATTTTATTTTTAGGAGGCACTATACTTATAACCCACGGTTTTAGATGAAAAACACGATTTCGGCAAAAAAATTAAAATTTCTCATTAGTAATTTTTTTTTAAAAAAAAATTGTTCCAACAGACAGAACTCGAAAATTCGGAATCGTTAATTTTTTATGAATTTTATAGTTTTTGGACTTTGAAAAATTGTAAAAAATAAACGAGTTGATATTTTGGTGTTCTGTCAACACAGGAAGTCCCTAAAAATCAAGATTTGAGTGTGAAAAAATTTTAGTTCGAAAATAAAAACATGCGATTTTTTGCTCAAAATGCTTTACAGTAACTCACGGTTTCGGCTGAAAAACCACTGTTTTGGCAAAAAAAAAAATCAAAAAAATTTACCATTGGTAATACATGTTTTTTAAAAGTTGTTCCAATTGACAGAACTCGAAAATCTAAAATCTTTTATTTTTTATGAATTTTATAGTTTTCCGATTTTTGAAAATCGTAAAAAATAAACGATTGGATATTTTTACGTTTTGTCAACTTGAGAAGTCCTTAAAAATCTTGATTTGAGGGTGAGAAGATTTTAGTGTGAAAATAAGAATATGCGATTTTGGCTCAAAATTCGTATGTTATATAACCCACGGTTTTTTTGTGAAAAATTACTGTTTCGGCAAAAACAATAAAAATCTCTCACAAATTTACTATTGGTAATTTAAAAGTTGTTTCAATTGACAGAACTCGAAAATCCATAATTGTTTATTTTTCATCATATTTCAGTTAAATGAAATATGTTAAAGCATTTTTTCTTCTCCCCTACCCCCCCCTCCTCACTCCCCTCCGAGAAACTCCCCCATCTCACTCAGGATCCCCACCACCCCCCATCCCCCAACCGCTCACCACACTCTCCCCTCCTCCACATCTCCCGACCTCGTGAGCCCCACCGTCCGACAGCCCACCGTGTGCCCCTCCTCCGTCCACTAAGTCGCGACCCGCCCACTCGCCGCCGTCCTTCGATCCACATCGAGGTAGTGGACCGAGAATATTCCTCGTGCCGGATGTCCCCCACGCCGGGGAACTTGTCTCCGCCTCACCTCATATAGAGTCCTCCTCCTTATTCGGACGTTCTCTCCGAATCCAAACTCCTCTCAATCCCATCGTACTACTGGCGTCGGGGGCTTCTCGCACGCCGACCTCCCCGACCAATCTTGTGCTTTCACCCCACCGACACTCCGGGCAGTTGGGAAACGGCAGAAACAAAGCACATGTCTCTTCCCTCCTCTCACTTTATCTTTTATTTCCAAAATTAACAATGCAATTAATTATTCTACTTCCAAATTTTACTTTCAAAACTTCATCCTTATCCTCTTCCTATAATCAGTACTTAAGTAGACTTTAATTATTTTTTTTAGAGGGTATGTGTTTTTTTTTGGAGGGTATTACTTTGATTACTTTAATTAATATGAATCTAAGTACTGACTAATTCAAAAGTTAGATCATCCATACATTATATTTCAAACGCACTTTATGTGCATCATCCATATATGAGAAAATACATCGGTGACATTAGATTCAATCTCTCACCTAGAGAAAATAAGATGATACAAGCAAAAAAGAAGAAGAAGAGAAAATACTGTAAAATCCTTGAAAAATATCTCACATGGGCCACACATGATTTTATCTAACAGAGTTATGACGAAGAATTGACAGAGATATTCCGATGATGTCTTTTTAGAATTTCAAATACCTTGTTGATCACTTTTGAAAGTTGAGATATGCAAATAAGAATATGCCCTCATAATTAACGGTCAAGTAATAAAAAATAAATGGAGGTATCTCGATGATGTGTTTTTGAAAGTTCAGGTACTTTATTAATCACTTTTGAAAGTTACGTACCTTATTATCCGGTACACCAAAGTTTAGACCCTGGTGGTGATAAAAACGCTTAGATTGTTAGAATGAACATAAATGAAAATGAGGATGACAAAAATGAATAGACTAATAAGAAATGAAATCGAATATCAAAATTTTCTTCGATTGTTTTGAAAATTGAACCGTACTAGTCGGGTCGTCCACGAGGGTACATGTTGGGCATTCCATGCGCAATTTTTTCTCACATAAAAAATAGTCAAGTGATCGAATTGTATTGGTCTCCTCACGGGCAAGTTTTTTTTTTTTTTTGGTGAAAAAAATGGTGGCCGAGTGGGCTACCACTCCGAGCCAGGGAGGGGTTAAGGTTAAAGCTCTCCCCATGAGATTCTTTACACATGCGGATGATCGAACCAGTGACCTCCTTACTACCAGGAGTATCACTGTAGCATTCGCCAAACATGATGGACCTAGCCCCAACCACTAGACCAAACCCACAAGGGTCTCACGGGCAAGTTTTTCTCACATCAGAAATTGGTTTTGTAAACACTCCAATTGGGTGTCTTTCTTTCACGTTGGGCAGATGAGTTTTAATTGGGCCGGATCCACAAAATGATTACCAACTATATTAACAACAAAAACTACGTTCTAATCAATCCACGTATGTGCATTCAAAGCCACGGCTTTACCCGTTTCGTTTCCCTCCATTTTTTCCTCTCCTTCCTCCTTGTCACATTCTCCGATTATCTCTCTCTCGCTTAACCTAAACCCTGGCCCACATTGTCCGTACACCGCCGGCGCAAATAAGCAAGCATATTCCGATTCCCTTCCGCTCCACCGCGTACTCATCCATGGCCGCCAACTCCGCCTCCGCTCAACCGGGTCGGTTTCGGGTTCTCAAGCAAGGGGCTAAACCGGTCGACCCGAATCCGGGTCCAGTGGTTTACTGGATGTTCAGAGACCAACGGGTCAAAGACAATTGGGCGTTGATCCACGCCGTGGAAGAGGCCAACAAGGCCCGTGTCCCCGTCGCCGTGGCCTTCAATTTGTTCGATCAGTTTCTTGGCGCCAAAGCCCGCCATTTAGGGTTTATGCTGAGGGGCTTGCGACAATTGCATCCTGATCTTGAAGAAACGCATCAAATTCCGTTTTTTCTTGTGCGGGTAAGTTGAAAGGTCCAATTTTTCAATACCTATTTGGTTCATTTGCATTTCATACTCTATTTGAGAAAATTGGAAACGATTGGTGCTGCGAAAATTTGCTTTACATGGTTAGTTTTTCATATGTAGGAACTTGTTTGCTTATTTTGTTGGAAAAATTGAAACTTTTTTATGTTTAGAAGTTTATAAGTTTATTGGTGGGTTTGACATACAGGGAGAAGCTGAGGAGACTATACCCAATTTTGTGAGGGAATGTGGGGCTTCACTTTTAGTAACGGACTTCTCACCCTTAAGGGAAGTTCAGAAATGTAAAGAGGAAATTTGCAAGAGGGTGAGTGATTTTGTGACCATACATGAAGTTGATGCCCACAATGTAGTGCCCATTTGGGCGGCATCGGAGAAGTTGGAGTATAGTGCTAGGACTATAAGGAGTAAGATAAATAAAAGTCTGCCTGAATACCTTATTGAATTTCCTACGCTGCAGCCACCCATTGCAAAATGGGTGGGCACAAGTCCGTCGATTGACTGGGATGGTCTTATTGATGAAGTTTTAAGGTTAGGTGTCATTTTCCTGTTGTTGACATGATTTGAGATTATTGAGGTTTCTGTTGTTGATGTGGTTCTTGTGTATGACTAGGAAAGGAGCAGAAGTTCCTGAAGTTGATTGGTGTGAACCAGGAGAAAAGGCGGCAATGGAAGTTTTGATGGGTAGCAAAAATGGATTCTTGACAAAGAGGTTGAAGGGTTATTCATCAGACAGGAATAACCCTTTGAAACCAAGAGGGCTTTCTGGTCTTTCTCCATATTTGCATTTTGGGCAAATTTCTGCCCAGAGGTGTGCCTTAGAGGCACGTAGCGTCCGAAAACTCAGTCCCCTGGTTAGTGATTTCAAATTCATGTTATGGTCTAACTATTTTGTATTAAGTTGAAGATTTGTTTTTGTTTTTACATTTTCCTTTTTTTTTATCTGACTTTGCTCCATCCAGAACCTTTTGCAGTTTGGTGTCATGTTTTATTAATTCTACTGTTGCTTTATGTGAAGTTGTTTATTGTGTATGTTATATTGCTTAATCTCCTACTTCTACATGCCATTATAAGGCAGTGGATGCATTTTTAGAGGAGTTGATTGTACGCAGAGAACTTGCTGATAACTACTGCTTCTACCAGCCTCATTATGATTCATTACAAGGGGCATGGGAATGGGCACGTAAGACCTTGATGGACCATGCTTCTGATAAGCGAGAACATATTTACACGTCAGTATATTGGTCTTGCTTTGTTGTTATATGTTGATTTTTGTTTGTGAAGTGATGATGGCTATGAACTGTCTAAACAAAATGTCAAAATTGCAGGAGGGAGCAATTGGAGAAGGCACAAACAGCTGATCCTGTAAGTTAATTAAGCTCTAACTTTATGAAGCTTATGTATTTGAATGTCACCTCGGTTGTATATCAGGTCATCTGCTGTATCGTTTTCTTCTCACCTTCTGTTTCTTGTGCTCCTGCTTTTCAGCTCTGGAATGCCTCCCAATTTGAGATGGTTCTTTACGGGAAGATGCATGGTTTTATGCGGTAAGGAACTATTCTCTTCATGGTTTTATTGGTTTACTATTCTGCTCGGGGTTTTCTTGTGAATTATCGTTGAAGTATTATTGTCCAATCTATGTGATATAAGGAAAATATATGAATTCATTTTGTCCCAGTTAAGCAATGCTGCTATTTGCTGAGCATGGTATCTCACTGTGTTTGTGTTTGTGTTTTTTCCTTGCATTATGACTGCAATCTGGTAACTAGAGTTTCAGTAGGACCTAATACCAATTTGAAGGTTTCTCGTTTTCTGATTATCTCATTTTACTTACGAATGTCATATTGTTGGTACTGTTTATGTCATAAGAGCTAAATTTGTTCTTTAAATTTTGAATTTTCTTAGATGCATTTTTAATCTTGTTATTCAACTACTGAGATCATAACATCACTGCAGAATGTATTGGGCAAAAAAGATTCTCGAGTGGACAAGAGGACCTGAAGAAGCCCTTGAAATATCCATATATTTAAATAACAAGGTAACCAAGTACAATCCTATTATGCTTTTGTGGAGGTGGTTACCAAATCTTACTTAGATTTCTTTGCTGATTACTCTTCTTGCAGTATGAAATAGATGGAAGGGATCCGAATGGATACGTTGGTTGCATGTGGTCAATTTGCGGTGTTCACGACCAGGTTTGTGACCACCTTTTTGCTCTGTAGAATGTTTCCAATCATTTTAACACCAGTGATTATGAGGAATTGATTCATTGTCTAGAGAATTGGATGTAATATAAATGACATCTTTTCAGTGAGATTCTCTCATTAGATAATTTGATATGGAATTTCAGGGTTGGAAGGAACGACCAATTTTTGGGAAAATACGTTACATGAACTATGCAGGCTGCAAAAGGAAATTTGACGTGGATGGATACATTTCCTATGTGAAGAGGCTTGGTGACACCAAGAAGAGAAAAGCAGAAAGTCTCATACTCAGTAAAAAGGCAAAGGAACTCTGCAGTTAGTCCTTGGGCTCTTCGAGTGAAACTAACTCTGCAGTGCTGCTATTGCCTGCTATTTAAAGCCTCAAGTTAGAAGACATAGATGTTAGGGTCTTTCCCCTAAATTGCTACCCTGTGGCTGCTAGGCTTTTTGGTTTCTTAGAATGCTCCAGCCTCCAGGTCTTGTTGTTACTTAAATCGTATACTGGATTCAGATTCAAAGGAATCCAAATCTGAATCCAAATCTGACTACTGTAGAAGACTACTAGTTAACTCCTTGAACCAGCTTGATTAACTTGTACGTCATCCTAACTAACTTGACAATGGTGCTTTCAAGTTTGCGATACTTTGCTCATATTTTCTTTGGTACAAATACTTTACTCATCTTTGGTTCATGGGTCTTATTCAAAATATTGGTGCCATAGTACGTTAGAGTTTCTAATTACTTGCAGTTTCCAATCACTTAAAAATGATCATACACTTGAGCAAATGTAAAATACAGAACCAACAAGGAAAGCTGAAGCTCCATCTATTAATATCACAAGGCAGAATTTTACATCGAATGTCAAAACTCAAAGGGGTTATAAAAGAATAATAGATACAATGAGGTGATGCATGCTTCTATGATTACAAATTGGATTAAATGATTAATAACCCATAAGAATCTCATTCCCAGATTTCGTATGTCCTCAACATTCAGATCTGGAGATCATCCAAAGAGAGCTCATTTTCTGTCAGCATTTTTAGTCTCTGCAAATTCAAGAAACCGCAAGCATTTTCAGAATAACTCTTTGTTTGAGGATAATGGCACACTTTTCAGAGAAGAAAACTCAAGTTAATTACCGTAATAAAGGGTGCAGGATCATCAAGACTCGAGGAGCCTAAAACAACTTCCCTCTTCAGCTTAGCTGTGAGTTTGTGGCACACCCTAAGCTGAAATTTAAACACAATTTGTAAGCTCAATAGGCTAGAAAAGCAATTATTAACTTTATTTGCGGACAAGTGCAACAGTTTCATACCTCTGATCTAGTAGCTCCACCTACTATTACTACAAATATGCGTCGGCCCATCTTCTTGAAATCACTAGATGCATGCCTTAATACTGAATCACTATAGGCAGCAGGAGAAAAATAAAATTACAGTTGAGAGGAAAAAATAAATCATTCAATTAAAGCACAGTGTCGCTCTATTTATGGTAGACTTCAAAAATACATCACCATGCGGGAATCAGATTTTGTTCACAAACCAAGAAATACAAAACAGTAGAGAGGAAATTATAACTTGGTCCAAACTGCAAAACTATCAAATTTAAGCGACCACATACCTTGAATATCCATCATCGGAATTCCGAGGCCGGGCCCATGTTGGTGTCCTTCTTGATCTCATTGAATGAGCAACTGGAGCTGGATGTATTGGTGCACTATGTGATGTCCCATGAAAAGTTGGACTTGGGTCATTCAAACACGGATAATCTTCCTTTGACAATTCACCTTTGCTAAGATTTTCTATAAGTTCCTGAAAGAAGATAAAATTTTTGATATGGCAACTGATGATTATAAGAATAATAATGTCGCATAATAGGTTCATTCTATCAGGATACAATGATGATTATAAGATGGGAAGCCTCAATTGCTCTATTTCTGCGATGGTTAGCAAGCTATGCTATATGTAAGCAAAGAAAATTTGCTTATGCATGCTCCCCTGGAATACCAAGAAAAAATTATAAAGAAAAATAGATGGAATGAAGCAGTCTAGAATCCAGACATTATTTCTTTTAGCAGTTCCAAGATTCCAAGCCCTACAACAGCACCTTGAAATAATACAGGGCACAACCAACATAAAAGTATATTAATAAGGTTTTGTAAATTAATAACATGACCTCAAGTTATTAATTATAAATGTGTCAGTACCAGATAATTGTTCTGTGATTTGAAATTGAACAGCTTCAAAGCACCATGGTCATGCAATTTTATTTTGACCGTCTCCAAAACAGGAACATCAAATTTTTCTATAGGTGTACAAATTATATGGCACTTAACAATAATCAGCATGACCATTCCATATATACTTAGAAATGTCCAAAGGAAACCACCTCTATGATGGGATAAAAGCGCGAAAGCTGCCATGTTTCTTGTTCACTTGGACGCTCTTTCCTAGCTGCACGTTTCTTCTGAAAATGAATAGCTTCTTGTTACGTATTTGATCAACTGATTGAAAGAACTCAAAAGCAACTAATAAGTGCATTCACCTTATGAAGATCAAACTTCAGAGAAAAAGCTCCCGTTGAGCTTTTTTTGCTATCTAATGATTCCCCAAGCAGTTTCATATTACTCACAGCCTTCATATCATCGGGTGGTAATTTGGCTAACTGAAAACAAAGAACATTACCACAAGTGAACACTTGACTAAGACTAGATATACTGATTAAACCACAGGGTGATACCAACCTTCATCAAATTGTGACCCTTCTCACCCTCAAATTTCTCAGGATAAATGGCTGCAAGAATCATCAACAAGCGCAACTTATTTTCACCACTGGTATCCTGCAGAAAAGGGTATATGTATTTTACAAAATACAACGAAAAGGAGTCTGGTGGTTTCATGTATACTTCTATAATTTCTTACCTCTTTAGTTGTCAAAAATTTGATTACATCTTTCATTCCTGCATCTCCAAAAACAAGATCCTGTTCCAACTGCCCAAGTTCTCGAAGTCCAAGCTCCCTGATAATTCTGTTAACTTTCCCTGCAATCTGGAGCAATGAAAAAATTTGGCTAAAGCCATGGTATCCATGCTCAAAGTCGACAACTTAAAATTTCTTTCAGACATTTGATATCCCATCACTTCCGATTTGTTTGAAAAGCATAATTCATCAAGGACTGAATAACATGTTCTCATTTAAGGGTCTGATGGGATAAATGAACGTCAAATACTGTTATGGTCATACTGTTATGTGTAGTCTTGATAAAGAGTTGACAGCCACTTAAACCTTGTGTAGATCAAAATTTTGATCTAATTGGTTATTTTACGAATGAATCAGATACTTCAATAAGATAATCAATCAAAGAGCTAACCTCAACATGAAGGGAGAGCTTGTCAATCTGTTCACTGTATTGTGGCAATGCTTGAACCATCTTTTGCAAGTCCCTTGTAGATAGTTCATGAGTATCTCTATATAAAAGTTGAACATTTTAAGTGAGAAACAAAACAACAGGAAGGAAATGACACCAAATAGACTAGTTCTTTAAAATTATACAAAACTTGTACAACAACCAATGGTTCAATATTTAGAATAAAGAAACAGGCAGGATATAAGGGATGAGCAAGCTACCTATATAGAAATTTGTATTTATGCATATATGTCAATAACAAAAAATATATATCCTAAAGTCAGCAAGGGTCAAATAGAAAATTGGATTACTGTTTAGAGGACAATCTAAAGTGCAGCTCATGGTGTAATTTAAAAGAAATGTTGAAGCAGTCATTAACAACCAGAGTGGAAATGTATGCTCCTTAGCACTAAACATTTTCGAGTAAAATACTTGCAAAATAACTATACATCAACTTTACATCGCACCAACCCCCATTGTTCACTTAGGGCTCACACACACACACATGCTTCATTCTGTCTAGTTTATGTCATATGAATTCTGCACTAAAAAACCACACATACTTGGGCTCAGAGTTTTGCTGTATTGCCCACATATCAGTTACAAGAGAGAGTTGGGTTTGAAGAACAGACGAAAAATTCCAGGCACCAATCAAATACTTAAGAATTTAAGATATGGTAGACACATATCTTGGTCATGTATCTATGATTTGCACAATGAAGGATTAACAGTACCAAGGTGTAATGTATTGGAAGATAAGCGCCCAGAAAAAGAAAAATTGTGGAAAAGAAAAATCCAAAGAACCAACCGTATGTATATAAAATGAGCTTTAGTTGCTCTGTTTGTCCCATTTAATATAAATTTCCTGACAAAGTCCAACTTTTACAGCATTAAATGCATGGATATCTTTGAGGGAATCTAATTCACAACAACACTTCTTAGTACATAGCTCCTTGAGTAAATATATTCAAACAATTTATAACCGAAAATGCTCCTCCCCAGTTAAGAAATCTATTATGAATATCTAAAAACCGTGAGCCAGTACACAATTAAAGCTATGAATTTCCCTTTTATATAAGTAGACACGAGGAACAAAGACCAAAAGGCATCTGACAAATTAATATATATCTATATTGCATACCGATGGAAACAAATAGCAATTTAGAATTCATCTAAAAATCACAAAAGTCATAGGCTGATAATGAATTTTTTACAAGTAAATACACACTAACCTGGAACCCTGGTGGATTTGTGCAGCCTTATTCTTTGAAACAAAGTTGGTCATTTTATCATGCAACCGTTCACTAGCCTGTCAAGGTCAATTGTGATTAAAAAAAAAGGAACTAATTTCATTCATGGGAAAACCTAAAAGGATAAGTATAGGCACAGGACATACATCTGCTATATGTGCATGGCGAAGCTCAAGCCAGACAGGATCATGATCCTCTAAGAGAACCTCTTTTTTCTCCGGTGGACCACCATTTTTGCTTGGAACCTGTATGTGAAATCCCATAATAATTTAACCGAGAGACAAAACACAAACTTGGAAAGCATATATAAATAAATGCACATTCTGACTTACCTCCTGCACATATTTATTTCCATCCATATTTAGCAAGTCACGACACATCGCATCATATGTCCATTCATGTATAATCGGTGCAATCTGAAAATTTAAATAAGAATATCCATTATAATAATGACAAGGATGCCTAAACATGATATGTGATTATAACCAACACATGCACCTAAAAACCTGATCTACAGATCTGTCAAGGATAAGCAACTCGCATGTTTCTGTCTCAGGGAAGTTCGGAATTGTTTTCTTATATTTCATGAGACAATCCCAGATGCCGGCAGCAAGCTTTGTAGGAATTAAATCACGAAAAGTGGTCATCGTGGTGGCATCAAGTGACTTGGCAGCTCGGTAGCGCACATAAGGAAATTCCTGACAAATTAAATAAACAATTAGCAGCTTCAGATAATTTTTTCATGAAATCTTCAACCAAAAGTAAACAATAAGACATGTACCCTTAAAGAAGCCAAAACCGTGGCAACTCGAGCTGCCATTATATTCAAACATGCAACACCTTTGCGTGAATTCTCCTCATCCCCATAAAGTTCCTCTAAAGCCCTCTCATTGTTGGTAACAAAAGCCTATGCAACGAAAATCACAAATTAGATATACAATAAACCCTTTTTTTTTCCGGATAAACTCACTGCAGGAAAGCTTGTTAAGCTATATTTAGAGTAAAGGAACAGTTGAAGTAATTCATGAGTTCGAGTGTCAAAAAAGAAACTGTGTATCAATTAAATATGAAATAAGATCTTGACAATAATCAGAGAAGGGGTGTGGTTATCAAATAGGATGTGTCTCCACCACAAAACACTGCACAATGTTGAACTAAAAAAGAAAAAAGAACTATTACAATCCCTGGTCACAATATAACATTTAAAAGACAAAAGAACTACAACGAATGCAAGTAAAATTTTGACTAAAGATGCCAGAAAACATCATTAATCATGTTAGAAAAGTTTAACTCTAAACTAGAATTCCACAAATGCACTGATTCATAAATTATGGGCAATATAAGGAGCTATAGCCAAACTGATCTGTCATCCTCTAACTTGTACAAATTGAACCTTAGATTTCAATGATAAGTTGTTAAACTTTCAAAAGTAAAAACTACAAATAATCCATACGAGATTAGACAAATTGCTCAAGTAGTACCACATACCTGGCTGTCTATAGAAAAATACTCCAGATTCATCTGCATATTTATCCAAATTAGAATCTGTTAATACTTTTAAACAGCAAGATGCAACGGGGGCTGATACATAAAGCTCTGCAATATTATCAATCTTAGAATAATGATTTTCAGTAAAAGAACTGCAACCTCTCTCAAAGCAGATATACGAGTTAACACAGTTCCATCCTTCTTGATGTGACTGACCAATTCTTTCGGAATAGGTGAACTGAAGAAAACAAACGCCCTACACAGAGAAAAAAAATATGATGTAGGAGGGGGAATTGAAAGATTCAGACTTCCATTAAAAAAAACACACACAAACTAGAACAAGGTATGTTCCTGCCCATACTTTCTGTATAATGGCGATCTTCCAGACATGTCTGACAAGAACATGATGACACTGCAATTAACACCAAAGTGAGAGTTAGAAAGGTTTTGATCCAAAACCCTAGCGTTACAAATACAACAGGAAATGTCATATGTTTGTAACTGGGAAATTTTGTTACTTCACATCCTACCTCCAAGATAACACAACCATGAGCATTGTTAATCACAAACAGAAATGAGAGAAAAGGAAAATGTTTTTGGGTTAAGGAAAAGGACGTATCGTGGGAAATTCACCAGAGACAGATGATGCAAGAACAGATAATAACTGAATCAGTGGAGACAACCCAACAATGTTTTCCACGAGCATGCATGGACAGATTACAGTTCCTAATTCGATACTATGAGAGAAGACATCAGTTCCAAGTCTTTTTTTTTCCTTGGTAATCTTAACTCTAAGTTCATTAATAACTTTAAGCCAAGGAAAATGACAAAAAAATAATAACACACAAAACAGATACAAATAACCACACAAAACCCAATCAATTCCACTCAGGCAGTCAGTCACAACAAACAAACTTGGCAAACCAATAAAAGAGGTGTCAATCTTCTTAGTTAAAAACATTGATCTTGTAAAATAACTCAAAAAATGTAAAAAGTATTACTTCTCTTTGGAAGGCTGCAAGAAGTATATAGCATCCATGGAGGGCAACGGCTGCCTCCGCTTGAATATATCTTCAACCACTGCAGGAAAATATGAATTCCAGTCAATTGTAGAAGTAAAACATTATTAAAGCCACATGTACAGTTGCAAAAAATTCCCATCAAGAATACTTAATAAGGCTAAGAATCAGGATTTATCAACTCTTTTCTGTAATCTTGGCTATGATTATATTTATAGTTTTCTTTCCTATATAGTAGTCTCTTCTACTTGAACAAGTTCCTCCTATATGGACAAGAATATTAAATTACACAAAGCGTTATCTCTTCATCCTAACATGTTATCAGAGCAGGAGATCATGAGTTCGAATCCCTGCAATTGTAAAACCCCCTGGTTAAGTTTAAATCCACATTTTGGGCTCTCAAATGATGTAGAGAAACCTACATGTAAGGGGGTGTGTCGAGTATAAAGCAGATCTTGGACCACATCCTAGCAGCTTAAGTTTTTGGAAATAGTGGTAAACCAACAACTGAACATGTGATGTATTTCATAACCAAAAAATATATATTTGTGATGTGATGTGCTGCCTTTTGATGCAAGTAGTCAAGGAAATACCATGCACCACTTTATTTTACAGCTAGGTAAACAGTGATAGACGAATAATTAGGAAGATAATAACGTCATTGAATATTACGATAACGCAACATTCTATTCACAGCACTGACAATAGAATAGATTGAGCAAAAAGCTGATAGCATGGCAAAACAAACAAAAACAAAAACTTTCCAGGGTAATCCTTTTGATTCTTACATGAAACTCCTTCATCTGTAATATCAGCCATTTTGCACGCATAAGACATTATCTTGACAGTAAGTTTGTCCATAATTAGCACCTGCAGAGATATAGATTTAAAGGACCACATGAAAATTGTAAGTAAACAAAAGAAATATCATCACAAGAAACACAATCAAGGGTTTATGAACGAGAGAAAGGAACATACTTGCCAGAACAAAAAGTAAATGTACTGCAACTTATCAAATGGATTTACAAAATAAGAGAGAGGACATTTTTTTCACCCCAAACCAAACAACTTTTAAAACTTCCCAACCTATTAAAGAGTAACTGCAAGGCTTGATCAGATCATTCACTTGCAATCTATTCCAGATTACATAAAACTTGAAAACACACTTAAGAGTCCTTAAATGGAGTTATTTCATCAATTATAGACACAAAACCAACAAGATGTGTCCCATTCCTTCTCATATGTCCATGAAGCAAATGAAAGCTCTTCTCAACAAAAAAAACAATGAACATATGTGTGATACACACACACGCACATATATGTATATTATTTATGGCTGTGTCTGTGTAGAGAAAGAAAGAGAAGCATGAATCCACAAAAAGTACATATATCAAATTATGTACTACGAATGACATCATATATAAGCAGCATGTACCTTCCAAGTTGATTTTGAGTCCCCCGTTTTACAAGATCGAAGCATTTCATGCAATAGCCCTAAACATAAAATTCAGGAAAAAGAACTAAACAGGTCAATCGACAGTCAATCAGTCAGCAAAACGACCATGCCTCAGAGCCTAATATTGACATGAAACAACAAATTTATAACACTGAAATAATAAAATATACAATGATGACAAATGACACAATCAGTTACAAACTACAGTAACCTATAAAAATAAAATAAAAAATTATAAACCAAAGCAATTGTAAACCATAATGAGTTTTCTAACTTAGTCATGAAGAAAAGATAACAAAACATATTCCGGTCCACCTCCAGCCCACAACAAAAAGTTTCTGAGTACCTCAATCCTCAGCCTATACAAATTTTCCCTACAACTGTAGCCTGGTGCACATTGCACCATATCAGAAAAGCCCTCCAGCCACATTGTACACATATCATCCAAATTTCCTGGCTTAACCATCCCAACTAGCTGGCTAACTCACCTTAAATTTCACAAGGCAGCAGATAACCATTACACTAACTCCATAATTGCAATCACATATTACTAACTCTATAATTCATTCAACTTCTAGCTTCCGAGAGTTAACTTCCATTTACTAATCACCATTATGTTTCAGTAACCAAAACATTTTGAACCAAATAGCGAACAAATTCATTTACTCACTCACAGCTTCAATCTAATCATCAAATTTAGAATCACAGAAACTGAACTAAATCAAAACGAAAGTAAAAGCGGGAGAGGAAGAAAGGGAGGGAGGGAGGGAACTCACGATCGCGGGTGATTTGCTTGAAATTCTTGTAGTCGCCGCCGTAGGACGACGAATCGGAATCGGAAAACGACATGGCGGATCCAAGTCCCTTTCTTTCTCTCCGATCGAATCGATAGCAAAAGTCGGAGAGAGATCGCGTACGGACGGAGGTCGGAGAGAGAAGAGAGAGAGAGAGAAAGAGAGGAAATGGGAAACGGGATTTCTTGTAATTTTCTTTTCTTTCTTAAAGTGGAAGGTAATTACGAAAAGGGGCGATTTTTATTTCGTTTCTGGAGGGGTGTGCTGACGTGTTGACTTTGAGGGAATGTTGAACCGGCAAATGAAACTTCGCGTTTTGGCTCAAAGAGACCTGAATGTTTCGGTGTCTCACAAATGTTTAAGGTCAATGATTGAATTGATTATTGTACGAACACAAATTAATTTAATTTAATTGATTATTATGATATAATCAGGCCTGCCATGGGCTGTCCGCTTGCTGTAAATTCATGCATAATATTGTTCTTAACAAAATACAGTTTATTGACCATAGTATAGAACAATTTGAGTCATTGGGTGATTATATCTAGTCTTATAATTAGTTAGCCTCCCAAAATATTTTCTTTTTTAATAAAATCCTTCATGATTTATTTATTTTTGAATAACGATAATATTATTAATAATGTGGCAAAGTGTACGGAAAAGATTTGTCGCGTAAAGTGCCCCGATGAAATAAATTTAACAGGAACAAAATTGATATGGGGTTGAGCCGTTATGGTGGCTATAGTCCAACCGAACTCACACAATAATCATCTGACCCAATACGAATTGTAGCATTCCTCATTGATATCGAGACCCGCTAGTCACTTTTTAGTTAACGGTTCGTTTCAAGTCAACCGTTAAACAGGTTAACAATAATGGATTACTTTAGTGCAATTTGTGCACTTCAATAGTTCAATTTGGTAAAATTTACAAATATAACTTTGGGAGTAAATGTTATATAAACAAGCCCGTTTTCCCCGTACACTAAAGTACTAAACACCAGCTTTCTTCATGCCTCTTCCTCGTGGACAAAAGAGCAACGGTGGCAGATTAGGTCCACCTCGATCGACCTCCACCACAACAGTGCAGCCTCATTCGTAAGCAACAAAAAAAGACAACAGTGCAGCAAACCTAACCACCTACACAGTCCCTGCTGCAGATTGGTGGCCCTTCTCATCACTCTTTTTACCGCCATCAAAATTCAGTTCATCTCTTCTTAACACTTATGGATGGCAAACTAGTACTAAATGCTTTAAATTCAGGGATGACAATGAAGCGAGTTGAGGCTCATACTTCACATCCTCATTCAGGAAAAATTTACCGTCCTCGATCATATTCGCCTCCATTTATATTTTCATGATCAAGACAAGAAAAATGTCCTATTTCCGTTCTAAAACGGACTTCCATTTCGCGAAAATGGCCGCGTCACCATTACAAAAACTCTTGTATTTCAGCGGTGGTAAGTCCGTTTACATGTGCTAATGACATTGACACGGAGTCACATGTCCCTGAGGAACGACTAAAAGCAACCGAAGCTTAGCCTTTTTGGACAACCAAAACTCCAAGCCCCAAAACATTTTTTCCAAATAGGAAAACAACAAGAACGGGAAGCAACATCTCTCTCAGGTCTCAATAGCAACAGCATTGTGTACCGTGAATGTTTGACTATACTAGCATGAAATCCAAAATGAAGTTGCAGGAAGTTGATCCCCAAGATGTTGAGTTGCACACACCATTTCCTTGTCAAATATCTTGCACACAATCAACGATATATGACTTGTTCTTTTCAGCTCAAAACATCGGGCACTGTGATTGCAATACCCAGAAAAGGCTTTGTTGCTCGACAACAAAATTGATACTCTTTATAATACCCAGAAGCTCCAAAAATCATTCACAAGAGAAGCATCCAGTTCTAGTTCACATGGGTCTCTTCATCCTCTATTGGTTTGTTTATTTTGGGTATTTCTGTCACTTGCATTACATCTACACATGATAAAGACAGTCTCTCCCTTCTGCCTAATTAGATTTATCCAGAGACTCATAAACAAAATAATAACCTAAACAAAAAAGAATGCCAATTCATTTGAACCCAAAACCTCCAAATTACCGTTGCACTAAAATTCACATACATAATAACAACATCACAACCATATGACTATATCAAAGTAGCAGCAAATTAATTTAAGGTGACGAATGGGTCAAACCCTTACTATTGCTATTGTACCTGCAAAGCACCTTGCACTTGACCACGTTCCCATAAACATAAAACCCCGGTGCCACCATGATTCGAACCACAGACGGGACCAACTTCTTGGCCTTGTCTCCACCCATATCCTCCATATAAACCGGATCGAACCCGACCCCATTCTCGACCCGAAAAACCGGCAAGCTCGGGTGGACCGACGTGGCCAAAAGGTGCACCAGCCACACAGTTTTGGATGCCCCAAAGAAAGCCTGCAGCAGCGGTTCGGGCCACGCCCGGTTCCACCCCAACATCGCCACAATCTCGCTCATTTTCCTGTCGCAAAACTTGCTGAACTCCTCGCTGAAATGCCTCGTCCCCTTGATCAGAACCTCATCCCACGTCAGCCCCCTGAGCAGATTAAACGACGCGTAGTTCGCCTCGCACCGCTCGACCGGGTTCAGGATGTGGTTGGCCGAGTTCTTGCAAAACCCGGGCGACTCGAACTCGTCGAAGAAGGTCTTGTTTAGCAGAGCTTCCAAGTAGAAAAGCAGGCTTCTTGGGTTTTTGGAGAGGGAGAGCTTGATGTCGTACGGTTGAAGAAGGGCTGTAATCTTGTCGTATACTTTGGTTCCTCCCATGTGCCTGAGCTGCATAGTGAGCGACCGGCTGAACAGCCTGACGGAGGTCCGAGCCTCGGAGACGGAAACCAAGAATTGCTCTACGACGGCTTTGTTGCTGTCGTTGAACCCGCCGAAACTACGTCGTCGATTTTGAGTGTTCGATCCCAATTGGTACGGCGAATTGCCGCTGCATTCTTCGAGCCCGGACTTCAATCCGTGGCAATAGACTTCGAGCTTGTTGAGCTTCTTCTCCAATTCGGCCATGGAGTATTTCAGCCTCGAAGCTTCTTGAAGCGCCTCGTCTCGTTTCCTCGTGGTCTGAATCAGCTTCTGCGAGAGCTCGGCCACCGCGATCTTCCACTTCTCCTCCCTCGCCGCCGCGTAAGGGTCCATCGGTAATTTCGGACTCTTCCGAGTAAACGACGACAGAATCGACCTCAGAATGCCGTTTGGGCTGGCCATGGACATGGACGACGAGCCGTTTCTGTGATGAGTCCCGTTGCTGTTATCCAAAGGCACCACCGAGATCTTCTCTCGAGCGTTTGGACGACACTTGTTGCAGGACACCGACCCGTCGTCTCCCTCCTCCTCTTCGCGAGTAGCCGATGAAGAACCCGATATATTCGAGCCTTTTTTACTGTGCCGCTTGCCGTTTTTGTGAGAATGGTGGAGAGGTGTGGAGTAGTGGTGCGTCGGAGTAGGTTTGTCCGTAGAATTAGGGGTGGTGGCACTAGTAGTCCCATTTCCGTCTTCTTCTTCTCCCTCCTGAATCTGCAACCAAAATAAATAAACAAATGAAATTCTGAACTGGACCAAAAGATTAAGCTAACCCCTATGTCTATACTTACAGGCGTGAAATGAGACGTTGTTGTTGGAGGAGGTGGGGATATGGAGGAATGGGAAGAAGACGAAGGAGCCATGTTTGGGTTTTTAGTGAGTGTGGCACATATCTATATACGTACGTGACTGGGTGGTGGTTTTCTTTATCCTCAATTTCAGTCGATGCGTGTTTGGGTTTTGGATCCAGACTCTTTTTGTATTCTTTCATTTTCTTAGGTTAGACTTTTCGTCGTGTAGTAATCATGGTTATGTAGCACCATGGAGGGAACTGGGCTCCACGCGCGCGCTGGTGAACAAGACGAAGTTACAAAGCTACTTGCATGCATATACAGCAGGATAAGATAACTATGTGGGACTGCTGAGCTACAGCTACAATCAGTAATCCCAGATTTTAATTAATTAAGCTCTAAACCTAGCTTGTAAATCGTTAATTAATTAGTGTAATTAATCTGAGTCTGTCTTTTCTATTGGTCCCTTCCGAGGGTACGTAAATTGTTCGAATGAGACAATTCGTCAAACTCTTTTTAGTTCATCTTTTGTAATAGCTGGGTCCATCAGATCGGAAACGGGTAATACTTCCATCGGGGATATCGGAAAGTCCTCATTCAAATTGATACACTACTTCAGTGCTAGCTAGTTCACATTGTACCAGTTCTAACTAGATATGTATATAATTTACTTGGTCCACATCATAAATTTTAGAGTGTAAACGGAATAAGCAGATACTGGAAATTTCCTACCAGGTGTACAAAAATGCAGGGCTTGTCCATTTGAATGCTAGCTTCAATGCTATTAAGCTGCGGTCATAATGATCTGCATGAAATTGAGGTTCGATCGATTAAATTACTAATTAATTCCATCCTTTCATTACTAGCTTACAAATTTAGGTAGTCTACAAATCTAAAGCCTGCATATGTAACTAAATGCGTTCACTATTTGCATCGAATAATATATACCAGGATGACACTAACTAGAGAGTGATTGCATCAATTTCGATGGCATGTGTTAACTGCTAATGTTCTCTCTCTATCAAAGATTTTCTAGTGTTTCGTTTCAAAATAGATGCAGGCAATGAGAGAATGCAATTGCCTCCGATAGACATTTCTTTTGCGTATTAAAGTGCCTTACAAATTCAATATTGATAAATAAAGATAATGTATTTGACGAATTGTCTTAAAAAACTATATTAACAACAATTCTAAAGAACAAAACTTAAATCTACCAATGAGTGAAATAGTGAAAGTTAAGTGTTAACCAAATTGTTTCGAATAATTAAATGATGACAATTGAATAAGTTTTGTCATCTCACTCAATATAACAACAAAACATGGACACATTTACTAATGTGTGAAATAGTGAAAATAAGATATTCGATAAATTTTTCAAATTAAAAAACTAAAAGAAATTATAATTATCGAACAAACGAGCTTATTTATCGTCTCGTTCGACAAAATAACGAAATCTAAATTTACCAATCGCTGAATTTTACTAGCTAGTAAATTCTTTGCCTAGCGGATTTCACAAGTAGTTAGTTCACAGTCAAATTTGTTTACCATGTAAATATCTCACTTAGTTGAGTACTTGAGTTACATAAGTGATCATATTAGTCATCCATAAATAATAGGAAAGACGGACACCTCCTGCAGGGTCAAGAATTCAAGATGAGATTTTAGAGATTTCAGGGTCAAGAAAAAATATTATTACAGAAGAAAAGGTGAGGAAGAAGATAAGACAAGACAAGACGAGATAGAGGAGAGAGGAGAGGACGTGAGTCAGAGTCATTGTATTTAAGAGGGTCAGTTATGGAGGTTGGCTTTATTTATTGCTGCTTTTAATTCTGGAAACTGATAGAGAGAGAGATCCTCATCTACCACCATTTATTGTGCTCAGGATTTAGAACCAACTCCATCGGACGGATGCTTCCGCCTAACCACCGATGTAGTAGTAGTCCGTGCATGTGAAAGTAATAAATGAGACAAGCTCTGCTGAGAAGTCATCCCCATCGCCGGACCAGCCGGCCGACTGCGTGGTCCATATTTCTCTCTCTACTCCGTGCACACAAAACGTTGCCGCTGACCCGTGTCATCTCCTCCGATCACGCGCGAGTGGCCCCACTCTCCCAACCCTATATGCTTATGGAGGTGGTTAAACTGCGTTTGGTTTTGAGCAGGTGATTACTATTTACTAAACGCGGCCCAACTGTTTAGCAAAAGTTTGTAGAGGTTGAAGTTCGGGTTGGACTTGGTGTTTTGTGTTTTGGGCCAGGCCCAGTATGGAAAGTGTGATCTTTTGGGCCATGATGATGGATCGGATATGAATTTTATGTGATCCAGTCCCATCAAAAAGTTCGCCCAAGTCATTGATGACAAAGGCCCATATTGACTATTCAAGGACATCTGATGCGATAATTAAAATTGAAAACCGAACCGAACCGAACTAGCAAGTTTGGTTTAGTTTATTACTAATTATTGGTTCAAAACAGAATTGGATTGATAAGACGGGTTGGGCCCTTGGTTTGAAGACAAATCATTTCATTTCAAAACCTTTTTTCTTTTGTGTTAATGTGTTGGCGTTTAATTAGAGGTTCCAACTTTGATCTTGGTTTGATTTAAAGGGAAAACCCATTAAATTCTTTGTTGTTTAACGCTTTGACAATTTGAAATGAAAAAATTAATTATAAATATTTACAAAAATAAAATGTGGTTTGATATTGATAACCTTGAATTCATTTGAAAATCCGATAATTGAATAAACTAAAGATGCACATTTCAAGTATAAACCGGAATACTTCTATCAAATTTGGAAACCTCATGACATTAATTTTTCAAAGCTCAACTTTGATGGTTCGGTTATTAACACACCAAATGTGTTAGTGGTTCCAACTTTGATCTTAGGGGTTTCCATTAGAGGGGTGAGACAAACCTACATTTAACTAAAGTTCAGTGCAAGTTGTTGTACTCATCCATATTTGTCTTGTTAATTTAACAGTTTATCAAATTTGAAATGTAGAAGAAAAAAATTAACAAATTGAACTGCACTCGAAAATCATATCATATTTGAACCTTCATACGAAAATCCGATTAATTGACCCCCCCACTTCCCCCTAAATTTCCCAAAATATTTAGGAGGTTTTTTTTAATTTTTTTCTTATAAACTAAAGATTCGCTACTATATAAATTTCGGACATAGAGTAACGAGCATACATAATGCACATTCGACAATAATGGCGGACGGGAACGTCTAGAAGACGAGAAGAGGATTTGGCAGTGTCTTGTTGTTATTTTAAGTAATCTTATTTAAGGATAATCTCACAATTAAAAAGTAGATTTGATGAGTAAATAGTGCGTCCTTGTCAATAAATTATCGTCTAAATATCCGTCTTCCTCGTCAAGACGTCAACCAACAAAACCATAATCGATTGTAAAAAAACAAAAACAAAAAACGTGAAAAACAATAATACTTGATTCTCCAACCTTTTCATTCGTTTCCGTCAAATTTGGTCAACGCATTCGACCAATCGGATGGGGAAACGGAATTCCAAATCCCCCAAATTGAAGTGAATTCTCCCCAATCTAAGGTCATACTAGCAATGGCGTGGAACGCGTTCAAGCTCTGTACGGCGCTGCGCGCGCTCGGCTACATCATGGTCGTCATCGTTCTCGGCATAGTCGGCCTCACCTACTACGCCGTCGTTTTGGTCAATTATTTACCTGCGCTCTTCGGAGGAGGCCTCGATGCCGTCATTGCTTTCCCGCTCTTGATTTTGTTCCATTTTCTGGTAATTTCCACCACCCCAAATTGGTTCTTTCTATAATCTTTATCTCTAAATTTAGATTGATTCGGTTTGTTGTTGAAAGCTGAATTTTTTAGCTTAAAGCCTTTGCCTTTATTCATGAAAAATAAGGAGAAGAAAATTAGAGGAAAGTAAAAATGCTTTGAGATTGGGTATCTATGTTGTGAAACCAAAGAAAACACTTGGGTAGTAAAGCTGGGGACTTGACTTGAGTTTCAAGTCTCTACAAGCTGGAAAGTTCTTTGCTACTTTTGATTTAGATAAGTGTTATTTTCTAGAGCTGAAATTGTTATTAGGAGAAGAGCAATTCATCTTTGTGAGGCTTGTACTCATCAAAATACTTGTAGGCAATAAGTTCAATGAAAATATTTTGGTCTGGTCATAATTAATTTTACTTTGGAAATAATGATTCCCATTGGGTAATGTTATAGCTGGAGTAGTACATCAATATTGTGGTATGTTGCACGAGGGTTGTATGTAGCTCTTATGGTGTATTCATGCATGTGAGTGTTATACATTGCTCCTATGGTGCACTCATGTAAGTGAGTGTTATACATTGCTCTGGACATTTGCTAAAGTTTGTTTCGGAAAAGCTCTACTCAATATATTTGGGAAGTGGGAACAAGTTTCAAGGTTCAGAATTGGATTTCCTTTTCGGTTTCCCAATTTTCCCATTTTAAACATTAACAACCGATGAGGATGATAAATGTACCATTTGGTTATGTAGTTGGTGATGCTATTGTGGAGCTACTTTAATGTTGTTCTAACGGATCCTGGGGGTGTTCCACCAAATTGGGGGCCTACACTCGATGAGGAGGGAGGCCAGGGAGCCCCATTGGTGGAATCAGAATACAGTAATGCAGGTTTGGGCTCAAACCAACCTGTCATGGCTAGTGACCCAGCAAATCAAAAAGTACGTTTCTGTCGGAAGTGCAACCACTATAAACCACCTCGTTGTCATCACTGTTCTGTTTGTGAGTATTTTCGAATTTGTGTTTCTATAATGAAAATGTAATTGTGGTGTTATACAAAGTATGGAAAATTTCTCATTCATCTATGCATTGGTTTTAGGTGGGAGGTGTGTTTTGAAAATGGACCATCATTGTGTGTGGGTGGTCAACTGTGTTGGAGCATTGAATTACAAGTACTTCCTTCTTTTCTTGGTACGTTAGCTACACTAAGTTGGTATTGAATCTCTTGAGTGCATACTTGTGTTGTGTACTTGAGTGGCATGATAAGCAGTATCTATGCAAATTATGTTGGGTGTATGACTTGTATCTTTGTTACTGTATTGCAGTTTTACACCTTTCTTGAGACAACTCTTGTCACATTATCATTATTGAGATATTTTATGGCATTTTTTACCGATGAAGAGATAGCTGGAACACTGGGAACCATTGCAGCCAGTTTTATCACATTCGGTTAGTGTTTAGAAAGTTCTTCTGATTTGTTTTTTGCAAGGTATCATCTGTATCTTTCTCTTATTCATAATTTCCTCCTTTCATTTTGCTTTCAGTTTTGAACTTAGCATTTGCGTTGAGTGTTTTGGGCTTTATGATCATGCACCTATCATTGGTGGCATCCAATACCACCACAATTGAGGTGATGGATTTTATATATTTATTTTTATTTAAATTGACAAGGTCTTATTCTATTATTTCTCACATGAGCTTCTTGGTTGCATCAGGCATATGAGAAGAAAACCACTCCTAAATGGCATTATGACCTTGGTCGAAAGAAAAACTTTGAGCAGGTTTGGTTTTTCTTCTCCGTCTATTTTTTTGGGGCATGTGTTTAAAGTCTATTAGATTACCTATAACTATGGCATTCTCCTTTTTTGGTTCTTTTGCTAGATTCCTTGCCTTGCCTAAGCTAATTACTTTCTTGAAAGGAAAAAATTGGGTTACATTCATTTAAGCACTGTCGTCCACTCGTCCGCTTCATGAGTTGAGAATGTTTAAGATTAGAAGTGTAAGCTTGGTACCTCCAGCTTTAGGTTTGTCTTTTCTGGCCCTTGCCTTCTCTATGTGGTTGTACCAAACCATCAAACAACTCTAGGTGTTTGTTCTGTAGTTAGTTCAAGCAATGACTCCCACTTGCTGTAGCAGCACTGTATGCTGGCATAACTAAACTCAATGCAGCGTTATGATAATGAAATATTGAACCTGGTTTATGTCCGCGAACATGAAGTAGGTACAACTCCCCTGTCCTAGGTGTTGCTCCAATTCCCCAACGAAAAGATATTGCTAAGTTTTTACAAATTCAACCTCCATAACTGGCTTCTAAATACTCATAGATGATCAAAATTGAAAGTTATACCTTTCTAGTGGTGAATAAGTAGTGCTACCCTTTTCTTCACAAGTTTCTGAGTATTAATACTCAGAACTCAAGTCGTCTAGTCGAATTTTGTGTGCAAGTATCTAATTCACAGAACTGTACTTGTTGCTTGGTGTATTGAATTTACCATTTATTTGTCAGGTGTTTGGGACGGATAAGTGGTATTGGTTCATCCCTGCATATTCGGAGGAGGATGTAAGACGGATGCCAGCTCTTCAGGGGATTGATTATCCAACAAGACCCGAGTTGCATGCACTCCAGCAGCTATAAGTAATTATAAGGGAAGGACAAATTTGCAGCTTTTTCCTCTTATGCACAGAAATAAGGGCAGCTGAGATGTGTTTCTTACTTACAAGGTTCTGTCCTTATCAATTCTGCGTTAACCTGCATGCAGAAGTATCATCTCAGGTCGTGCTTTAGCTTGGGAGACATCATCGTTTGAGTTCTAAAAGGGATTTCTTTTATAGGTGATGTATAGCATTGTGAACATCATTAATTGATTTATACTCTTTAGAACTTAGAGGGTGGGGTTTGTGAGGACGCATAGATTCGTTAGTCGTTACGTTTGTATAGTGATCTGATGTATGAGCGCTTCATCATACACACCCTTTTCTGTGTCATAGACTCATAGTTTTCTACTTTTCTTTGCCTGGCCTGGATTCCGGTGTGCCTTTGAGAAGCTTTTTAATCCTATATCATACAAATCAATTATCATGAACCATTTGATTCATGTTGGAGATATTGTACATAAAATTCCAGCTGCAAAGTTTATTATCCATATTTAGCAGTCAGAAACTTCAGATCAACCAACTACTCAAAACAACCATTTGAATCATTCCCAGCAGCAATCAACTAGTATGTAGTTCTGCTCAAAATCAAGCCAATTTGGTCAGAGCGCACAAGTTGCGACTCAACGCCTCGTTAGGTCCTGATTCTGAAACTAATAACGACGCCAATCCAACTGCCTAGAGATACAATCTGATGATCGCAAAACAAGAATGCAAGGGCAAAACACAGCAGCTACTCTCCGTGCATGCTGTGCTTCATCCTGTAAATTTCTTTCATTTTCTTTTCTGCACGACTTTCCTCCTTGCCCGCGTGCAGAAATTTTCAAGTGATCATCAAAGAGACCAACAAATAAGCAAAAATGGATATATCGAATTCTCAAATGCCAAAACAGTAGCACGCTTCACATCCTGAAGTTGTCCAGGGACCATGGAAAAAGGAGGTGCAATTAAAATATTCTTGGATGTTTTTGTAGGCTTGGAGATTCCGTGCTAGCTCTTTCTGTACGATAAACTGATTTCAGTCCTTTCCTTTTGGATTGGTTTCCGCAAGATGATTGTATTATAAATGAGGTTAGTTGAGAAAGATGGTGCAGGAAGATGGAATTATATTGCACAGTATGAATGCAGAAGCAGATGGGTGACCATGATTTGAATGATTTGATTCCTAGTAGCACATGTCATGCACATACATGATTCACATAACATTTTGTAAAATTGTAATTGTTAACTATTCAGTAAGGGATAATTATAACTTTAGTCCCTGAACTATAACTCGTTCGACACTTTCGTCCCTGAAGTTTGAAATATATCACTTTCGTCCCTAAACTTCAACACCAACTATCACTTTCGTCCCTGACCGGAACAAAATGGTGCAAAACCTATGCCAAAATGTTCGCAAGGATGAGAGGAGTAACTTTTATAACTGGGGCTAAGCTCGATTCGGCCTAGAATTGGTCGAATTTAGCCCGAAAGCTTATGGTGGTCGGAACTTCAATCGTAAAATTCTCCGCCGTCCGGCGACGGTTTGAGGCGAGGTTGGTGGAGTTGAACTTGCCTCAAGGAGGACTTCAAAGCCCAATAGGTGTTGTCTTCCGATTTGGCCGGAATCGGAGGTGTATTCGATGAAAACCCTCGGCAGGGACGAAAGTGATATAGAATGTTAAAGTTCAGGGACTAAAGTGATATATTTCAAACTTCAGGGATGAAAGTGTCGAATGAATCATAGTTCAGGGACTAAAGGTGATTTTTCCCATTCAGTAAAGGTGACATAAAACTAGAGATTAATTGCAGCAACACAATGAAAATTTTTTGTATGCAACGGTCAAGTCACGTGGCCACTGTAACCGGCCACAGTGATTGGCCACTGTAAGATAAAATAATAATTACGGAATAAAATATTGAATGAACAAATAATAAAATATTCAGTGTGACCAATCATGGTGCCGATCATAGGAACAGGTGGCATGACCGTCCCTTACAAAAATCTCTCCAACACAACTGCACTATATGTTGGGAACTTGGGATAAACTCTTCCACATCATTGGTCTCCATAACAATGAAATCGTGGCAGTAAATACATACTCCATTGTTCGTATCCCTCTAATCGTCTATGCATAATTGCATAATTGTTTTGTTGAGGTACGCTTGAGAGGTTAAGGTGTTTGTGTATGAAGAAGAGTGTATTGTGAGGAGATAAACATATCCTCATTATATTCAATCATATAATCACCATCACTATTCTTCTTTTAGGCTTCTAAATTAGAAACTAATAATCGTCAATTAATTCTATATGTTTAGCATCCTTCAATATCTTAACTGGAGTCTTCAAAATATATGCAGCATGCATTAGATATTTGATAATATCAACAATTAGCGCTAATTGTGAAGGGGAGAAAAAATGTGAAAAGATCTAGTAGGGGCATTAGATATTTTATTATAACTAGCCTCATACATGTACAATGTACATGTTATTTGTGAAGGGGAGAAAAAATGTGAAAAGTTTTCATTCACTTGATCATTTTTTTATTATTTAATATTTATGGTTTTTGTTTTTGTTTTACCACAATAATAATTTTTAATGATTATTATGAGAATTTTTTTTATTTTAAAAAGTATTTTTGGTAATAAAAAAAAATTGGTGAAACATTTTATACTAAATTATTTTTTGGCTTTGACTTTATAGTATAGAAGATAGTCAAATAAAATCTTTTTTTATCAGAAAAACTAAATATCTATTATATCTTTTTTGGTGCGGTTGGAAGCAGAACAAATGGTCTCGAGACACGTGTCAACCCGCGAACAGTAGTGATCCTACATCTCTTGGGTGGGTATACTAGAACCTTCGATCGAATTAAACACTTGAATTCCTTTCTCTGTTTCCTCTTCCATTTCTTGGAGTCGGTTAAGCTAAACTAGTGGCACCTGGAAACCCTTTCCTCGAGGCATTTCGTGCTGAGGCGATTAGGGTTTTCTCTGGTTCCTCTTCAATTTCTCTCTTCTTCTTCTTCTTCCAAGAACGCTGTCAAGGTATGATCTCAAAATTTCCCAAATGAATAAGCTCGTCTTGTAAGGTTTCATATCTTGCTTCGATGGATTCTATTCGATGATCAATGATTCAATCTGAGATTCTCTGTAAATTGTGATCGTTTTGCTTGTTGAATTCTTTTAGGAACTTTACAGAAAGGTTTCTGGGTTTAGGTTCTTGTACGCAAAGATTTTCGCTACCTATTATTTGTTGTTCTTTTAATCTATTGAATGGATATAAATTGGTTTGGGAAGTCATTCTATGGTGAGTTCAGTCTTTTATTTGTTGCCTGGATCATGTGTTTTTCGCGATTCTTGGTTGTAAACTTGTAGTGGTATTAATTTGTAAGTTTGGATTTCCTGGATTAATTTGATATCCATCATTAGGGTTAAGTTTGATTTCTCTTTTCAGGAGTTTTAGTGCCTACAAAATGCAAGGGGGGAGAGGTGGGCCTGGTGGCAGGGGTCCTTTTGATTTCAATGATCCTTTTGCTGGTTTTGGAGGCTTTGGTGGATTTGGAGGTCAGGGGAGTTTGATTTCTAACTTTCTCGGAGGGAGGGATCCATTTGATGACCCTTTCTTTACTCGCCCATTCGGAGGGATGTTTGAGTCGAGCTTTCCGCGCATGGGTGGAGGCATGCTTCCTGGAATGGGTGGAGGCATGCTTCCTGGAATGGGTGGAGGCATGCTTCCTGGTATGAATGGAGGCATGCTTCCTGGTATGAGTGGAGGCATGCTTCCTGGTATGAGTGGAGGCATGTTTCCTGGTATGAATGGAGGCATGCTTCCTGGTATGCAGCCATCTGGGTTCATTGAGAATCAGGCTCCAGAGGTGAACACATCGAGGGGTCCAATCATTGAGGAAATAGACTCTGATCATGAAGACGAAGATGCTAGGAATGAGAAAAAAGAAAATCCACGAAAGCGTAGTGGTCCTAGCAATGACCCTTATGTTGAGCACCCTAATGATGTAGTTGAAGGTAGAGTTTTGTAGTTGATTGGTTGCAACTGTCTTGGTAATTATTGGTCGTCTTTGTTCTAGTCTTTCTCAGTCAGGAATATTAATTTTTCTTGGTTTCCCTGTAATTACAGAGAAGAAGAGCAAGCACTTGCAGTATAGGGACAACTATAATCAGTATGGTGCTATGCAATCACAGCCTCAAGCTCATAGCTTCACATTTCAGAGCTCCAGTGTCACTTACGGTGGTGCTAATGGTGCATATTATACTTCATCCAAGACAAGAAGAATGGGGAGTGATGGGGTTAGTAACTGTGAAAGATTCATAGTGCATTGCTTTTTATCTTGGTAGTTCTATTTTCTAATTGCCCTTATTGGATGGACAGCTTGCTTTTGAAGAAAGTAAGGAAGCTGATACTTCTTCTGGGAAAGCCACACACAGGGTATCTAAGGGGCTCCACAATAAGGTTATTTGATGCCGTCTATATTTGTCATTTCTCTCTAATGTTTGGAATTAGATATTGGATTATCAAATTCATG
Organism: Rubus idaeus; assembly: GCA_030142095.1. Classification (NCBI taxonomy): domain Eukaryota; kingdom Viridiplantae; phylum Streptophyta; class Magnoliopsida; order Rosales; family Rosaceae; genus Rubus; species Rubus idaeus. Next base: position 8,220,280 of record CM057969.1, read on the forward strand.
ATAGCAGGAAACTGACATTGAGGATTCTCTTTTCAGGGCCATTCAATTACTAGGAAGCTTGAAACAGATGGTAAGGTCGACACAATGCAGACTTTGCATAACCTCGATGAAGGTATGTAAATTTATATTCAATTCTGTGCTTGTGCAGCAAGGTTTATAGGAATTGTTTTGTATATAGAAAATAGAGACTAACTGGGAGTGTTGTATCGATGAATTTTAGATGAGCTTTCTGGTTTTGAAAAAACATGGAAGGGAGCTGCCCAAAAACATATGCCTGGATTGAATGATCAGTTTGCTGGTTACGAAAATATAGGTGAGTTCATACATTTAAGTTTTGACTTTGAGGTGCTATCATGCTATTGCAGTGATAACCAAATACGTTGTTGGAAGTTTAGCGATTGTCAAATACTTTGTATATTTTTGAAGAGTATGGTTGCTTTATTTGTTTCCTGATGAACTGTCTGTTTACTGCTTTATTGTGGTAAACTGTTCACACATTTTACCATTAATTTGGTGAGAGTCACAGGTGGCTCCTCCTGATGAATCTACAAATATTCTTACAGCATTGTCAGCGTCTTTGCATCTGATGTTATCTGTGTTTTTAAATGTTTTCAAGTTGCTTTCAGAGTTCTTTGAGGAATCTGAAATATGTTCGGGGATAGTAAAGTTGTTATATATGTATGTTGCAGCACATAGTAGTACACAGCATGTTGCTATGCTCAGAAGATCTACAGTATGATAGTGCATGATGTTATTTACTTATTTGTAAGAGACTGCATTTGTATATGCATATGTAGCTGTTGAATGTTAGACATTAATTGTTGTGGGTACGATACTTACTGGTGGGTGCATAAGTATGGTTTGCATAATTATGCTAGGGAAATTGCCAGGTTTGTGTAAACAATTTTTACACAAATGTCGGGATAGAAAATCTTCAACTATTTTCAAGTATACCAACCTCACAAATGCAGGACTGTTGAAAACTTTTTGCTGATTGTAATCTTTTTCTTATTCTTTTGCTAGGAGCTAGCGGCAGCAGACATGGGCAGGCTGGTCGGGGAGGTTGGGCACTTCCTTCCAACGAGCTTCCACAGAACCCTGGAGGTATGATAGCAGAAGCTAGAGACAAGGCAGGATCTTCTCGCTCGCACAAGTCTGGTAAGATGAGAGCAGATGTTAGAGATGGGAGTGGTTCTTCCGATGGGAGAGCAGAAGATTAAAGCTAGGACTGTGGAGCTTATGATGTTGGTCTTTTTGGTCGTCATAGAAGTACAGTGTTTGGTTACATATCAGAGAAATTCAGATATGAGGTTGTGGTGGAAGGTGGTCAGTTGTTAGAAACAAAGTGCTCACACATACTGTTTAGTCTGTATTGTTGTTATCAGAATCGACAGCTTTCAAGTCTTAAATTGAATGGCCATGGAGTCGCTGATAATGTCAAATGCTCAGTTATTATTAAGATTGCATGCAGTTTAAAGAAAATGAGATACCTTGTTTTGGCACGCAACACCTATAGCTTCTTCTTCTTCATTTTTCGGTTTTTCCGGAAAGAATCAGAATTGCTCATCAATCAAGGCTACAGCTATGTTGTGATTTAAGCTAAAAATAAGACAGATAATAACCAAACAATCAAATATCTAGCTACACGCAGAGTAGCAAAACTAAGAAAATGTTTGGCACACAAAACCCCCTAGTTTTTTTTTCCCCAAAATTGAAACAAATTCGCAGTACTCTCCCCTAGGAAATTGAATTGAAGACAACTTTTCAAGGTATTATTTTACATCCAAACTCGCACACTACTACATATTCCTGGCAATTATGGGATTGCATATGTTTTCAAGCCTTGTCAGCTTATTCTCATATTCTTCACATTCAGCTAGTTGGTCTTCATTCTCATTAAGCCACCGAATGGCCTTGTTAACCGCTTTCACAATTTTCTTCTTGTCCTTCTCGTTGAGCTGTGCGAGATTAGAAACCTTGTCCTTCATGTTATATGCATAGTCTGCAAATGCGAACTTAGCCTCCATTTTCTTCTTATTCTCCTCGTCCTCTAACTTGTACTTCTCCGCCTCCTTGACCATCTTCTCGATTTCCTCCTCGGATAACCTGCCTGTGCTGTTATTGCTAAGTCTGAGCTTGCTCTTATTCCCCGTCGATTTTTCCTCGGCAGACACAACCAAAATTCCATTGGAATCGATCTCCATGCAAATTGTGAGCTTAGGCACTCCCCTTGGAGCAGATTCGATGCCTTCGAGCTTGAATGTACCCAACAATCTGTTGTCTCGCGCTCTTGGTCTTTCACCCTCATACACTTTGTAGTTTATACATGTTTGTCCACTTTGAACTGTTGTTGAAGCTCTTTCTTTCTTGGTGGGAATGGTACTGTTTCTTGGGATCACAACCTTCATCGCTCCGGTATAACGCTCTGTACCAAGTGAAAATGGAGTCACATCCAACAAGACTAAGTCCTGTACCTTGTCAATGTTGCCTTGACCGCTCAAAATTGCAGCTTGTACGGCTGCACCATATGCAACTGCTTCATCAGGATTGATGCTCTTGCAAAGTTCCTTGCCATTAAAAAAGTCTTGCAACAGTTTTTGTACCTTGGGAATTCTAGTAGATCCGCCAACAAGGACAACGTCGTCAACAATGCCCTTGTCCATTTTAGCATCCTTCAAACACTGGTTCACCGGATCCATACATTTTTTAAATAGATCGAGGTTAAGCTCCTCAAATTTTGCTTTGGTGATTGTGGAGTAAAAGTCAATACCCTCAAATAAGGAATCAATCTCAATGTTGGTTTGAGCAGTGGAAGAAAGAGTCCTCTTTGCTCTCTCGCACGATGTTCTCAATCTCCTAAGTGCTTTGGGACTACTGCTAATGTCCTTTTCGTGCTTCCTCTGGAACTCTTGAACAAAATGGTTCACCATTCGATTGTCGAAATCTTCACCCCCAAGATGAGTATCTCCAGCAGTAGCTTTCACCTCGAAAAATCCCTCTTCAATTTTGAGAAGAGAAACATCAAAAGTACCACCACCAAGATCAAAAATAAGAACGTTCTTTCCACCAACAGTGGTGCCTTTTTTGTCAAGACCATAGGCAATGGCGGCCGCTGTCGGCTCATTGATGATACGCATAACATTCATACCCGCAATTACACCGGCATCCTTTGTGGCCTGACGTTGAAGGTCGTTGAAGTATGCTGGGACAGTTACAACTACATTCTTTACAGTCGACCCGACGTAGGCCTCTGCTATGTCACGCATCTTAATGAGAACCATTGAAGATATCTCCTCAGGAGTAAACTCCTTCTCTTCGTTCTTGTAGTTGATCACAATCATTGGCTTGTTCTCGACGCCACGGACCTCGAAAGGCCAAAACCTCATGTCACTCCTAACAGAGGCGTCACTAAATCTCCTACCAATCAAGCGCTTTGCATCTACAACAATAAACATGAAAGCGGTTAAAATTTGGATAGCAGAAAGTTGGTCAAATTAATGAAACTGCGTTGATGATTATATATGCAATTAACTTACCAAAAACAGTGTTGATGGGGTTCATGGAGGCTTGGTTCTTGGCGGCATCACCAATCAAACGCCCAGTATTGGTAAAAGCAACGTAAGACGGCGTCGTTCTGTTGCCCTGGTCATTGGCTATGATCTCAACGCGACCGTGTTGCCAAACACCAACGCATGAGTAAGTTGTTCCGAGGTCGATACCGATCGCCGGACCATCGCCTTTTGCAGCCATAGCCATATTGTACTTGTGAACAAAAACGTGTTTTCGTTATTGTGATGGATGTGGTATATATAGGGGTGATCGATGCACCGAAACAAGCATGCTTAGTCCTAAAATATTTAGGATAGCAAATCTATTCCTTTTTCACCAAACAAAGGAATCCTAATTGTCTCATAAAAACAAAAACAATAACAAGGAATTTTAGGGTTAACTACCAAATTTTAATTATAAGAACAATTAGCTATCCAAAGATGCTAATATAATTTCTACTTTCAATCACAAATACAAATAAGCGAAAATATATGTTCGCCAAACTCAAGCGTCGTCAAAGAGGTGAAAATAAAATGGTATGCTGTATGCATATCAGGTAGCACATATTTGAATTCTTCACGAAAGCATCAACATTTTAAGTGTATTTTTTTGGCCGAGAACATTTTAAGTTTACTTGATTACCTTATTATGTACAGAAAACTAGCTCAGACCAAACCCAAAAGGAACAAAATGGTTATATTAGGAAATTCTTAATTATGCCTTAGTTTTTTTTTTGAAGGAGGAGTGCAAACCTCATCGATTAATGAAACATCGAATACAAGGGGGGGACATAAAACCTGAACCCCATAACAATAAGCATAGAGAGAAAACCCGAATAATACAGGGAGTCTCCAATACATCAATGTACTCAAATAAGCACCTAATAGCATGAGTAACACCAGCGGTTACATCAAATGCTTGATAATAACGGTGACCAACTGGAAAGATAACGCCCGTAGGACGCGTGAGGACAGGTAGACCAACAACAATACCAGTATGTGGTCGACTGGATTTTACACCGGCGACCCTATGTCTCATCCTACCACTAGGCGGCAACGTCCAATTCGCTATGACCCGCCACCGGCCTAGAGCAGGCACATCGCACAAAGAGTGCAGCCCCCAACAAAAGAGCAGGAAAAAAACCGTACACCTAAACGGAAATGCCTTAGTTGATCTAGATAGTAAATCTATTCATTTAAAACAATTTAGCGGTGGGGACTCGTCACCCGATTATGATCTCTCTTTCTGTAATCGTGAATGGTTGGATACTTGGATCTCTCTTTCCAATTTCTGTTTTTGTTAGTATCTTGTTTCTGGATATATTAATAAATAAATAAAAGATATGCATTAGAGAAAGTGCAAAAAAAAAAAATCGTTTTATCTTCAATTACTTATTGTCCTAATATCCTATTGGGTGTCCTATTTAGTGATCGTAATCATTAATTATTTAATTATGGCTCATTAATGTTTATTTTATTGTCTAAACCTTTCACCTTTTGGTCAAATGGTCTAAACGGTTAAACCTCATGAGTCGTGAGTACGTGACCCTCCGTTAGTAATCACCAGTACTGGCCGTTTGTTATTAGCCACTTAAACCCAGACCCCAAATTCAGTTGAAAACAGCGACCAGAAAAAAAAAAATTGAACACCACCGGAAAATTGATATTGATACTGAAAAGTGGTTACAGAGCAAGAATGGCGGTTCTGAGAACCACAACGAATATGATGCTCAGGCATTTCTCTCAACCATCCTTGTACTCTTCCCCATCGCTCCCCACGGCTCTGCTTCGCTCCAGTGCCCGAATCAGCATCCGGTGCGCCGCGTCGGACTCCGGCGTCGGCGGGAATAAGGTATCGGCTCGGCTCTCTCAGGTCAACCAGCTCTTGCGAGAGGCCGAGGAGCGAGCTCTCTCCGCTGACAACCTCCCCGCCCCTAAAATCACATTAGGTTGGTTTGATTACAACTTCCGTCTGTTTCTTTCTGAGAAATTGATAGGGAATCGTGGTTTAGTTCTTTTTCTCTTTGGTGTATTTTAGTGCTCGTTGTAGAAGTACCTGCCAAGCTCTTCATATTGTTAATAAAACTTGTAGATAAAGAAAGTGAATCAACTAAATTGAGGTACTGTAGATTACTGTAATTGCATTCTTGATTGGTTTGATCAAGGAGAAAATGGTTTAAATTATTGTAGAAGTTGCATTTTCTGTGTTGTGTGTTTGCCATGAAATTTTTTAATTGATCTTTTATTTTTCTTTTCTTTTGTACATGTGTGAAGATCATGTAACTGTGAGTTTTGCAAGAAGTGGAGGGCCTGGAGGACAGAATGTCAACAAATGTATGTAAACTTATATCTTTTTTTTTCTTGGATTGAATTTTTGAATTGTCTAATTCCTCTGATTCGATTATGATCGAATTCGTTTTGCCATTTTTTATACTGATTGTACAGTGAACACCAAGGTGGACATGCGGTTCAATGTTAAAAATGCGTATTGGCTAAGTGACAGGATCAAGGAGAGGATTTTGCAAATGGTTTGTTGCTGTCATTTCTTATGATTTGCGTTCTGAAGGAAAAATGAGATCGATATGTATGCAGGAAGGACGGCGGTAGTAATCATTATCAAGTGTTCATAGATTTATGATTCAAACGCCTAAAAGGGGTCACTGCTGTATGCTTAGAACACATAGGAGGGACCTGGAGAGAAATCCCTGCACAAGAATGTCACTAATTTGAAAAGAAATGAAGAACTGATGTTGTAGTCCTACGCTACCAATACCTTATTGTCACCGACCAATGTGATCCTTATCAATTTTAAGGGTGATTGGTATTCTCAATCTCTTGTGATGGGTCATGTTTACATCTTCTGCAGCCAAAGGTGTTTCATACCTTCAAACACATGTGCTAACTTTGAGAGAATCCGGGGACTGAGAGGTAGAGTGAAGGGGATAGAATAGTGTACTCTAGAACTGTTATGCAGACTTGATGTTTTATGTGTCCCATATTTTACGCACGATTATCTTGACTGTCAATGTCTTCGTTTTGTTGTGGATGGTTGACCAAACTGTCTTTCTGTTTGTTTACCGCAATTTTGTTGGCCTGGTTATGAACAGGAGAAGAACCGAATCAACAAGGATGGGGAGCTTGTGATTTCTTCAACAAGGACTCGTACGCAGAAGTAAGTTTCTTTCTCTTCCCCTTTATGTTATAATTTCTCTCATGTTTTTTCCATGCATATGGTTTGATACAATCATTCTTCCTTAGGGGTAACATTGAAGATGCTCTGGAGAAACTTCAGGTACTAAACGTCAATGTCTAACTTTAATGTTCATGTGAAATGTTAAATTGTGGCTAGTGCTTCAATGCTTAAGCATAAGAGGATTGGCTCGATTTGGGGGGAAATAAGTTTTCCTAGATTTCCCAATCCCCAAATAAGTCTAATAATGTAGTGAAACAGGCAATTATTGATGCTGCTTCTTATGTTCCACCTCCTCCCTCAGAAGAGCAAAAAAAGAAGATTGCTAAAATGTGAGAGCTTGTTATCAACTATCTATGCAAATTCTTTACCTCTACTTTGTCCCATACCTTTCACATTATTCCCTGTACCATATATTTTCATTGTGTTCTGGATGTGGGCTCTGATTTTGTATTGGGGTTTTGCAGGGCTGCTATTGGAGAACAGAAACGCCTCAAAAGCAAGAAGGTACTTTCAGACAAAAAGGCATTTAGAAGAACTCGTGACAGTTGGGATTGATTGGCCATGCTGTGTGGTCCTCTTAATTTGAGAAGTTTGTATATGTGAGCGCACTCTCTCCTCTCTCGCAATTTAGTTTCATCATTCATTTAGTTTTTACCATCTTGTTTGGTGACTAAATATCTTCTCTGCCCTGCATTCTTGAAATTTAGATTCATGTAGAGGCCAACCCATCTTAATTCCAAGATTATATGGAGAAACAATTCAAGTGATGGACAAACAAATCAAGAGTTAGGAATACATTGTCCATGAGTAATGGTGAAGTTACCAATTGTTCAACACCAAAGTTTCTTTTGATGTAAGATGACTATTACCATAGGTTCCCAATCAGTGAACAGGATGATACTTGCTGGTTGTACACTGCTATAAACTACCTCTTTTGTTTCATTGTTTGGCATTCAATGTTTTATAGCTTCCATTTTCTTTGAAGAGCCTCATTAAGTACTGAATTGTAAAATCCCGGTTTATCTTCTACGTCTTAGGACAGGACCTGAAATTCTTCTTAACAGAGACCTTAGTGCGGATAATGAATTTTTTTGTGTGGACAATAACAGGGTAATGCTTCTTAGTTGGTTTGCTTCTGTATCCATTATAATGTATCACAATTCTGAATTCATTTCGGTAAATGGTGAAGAGTTATTTACCCAGACATCACCATATCTCTCTGCTAATGAAAAAGTGGTGAAATTGAGTCCTTTGGTTATTGGTTTTGGAGAATAATAAGAGATTTCTGATTCATTTCCATGAGGGAATTATATACAAGTCTTCGGAAAAAACAATTTCGTACAAAGACAAGTTTATGTACATTGTATCATCAAAAATAAAAAGGAAAAAAAAATTCTACCCCCCAATGAAATTAATTACTTTCTGATGACATATTCCTCCCCTGATTGTTGATCAAAATGTTTGATCCATCTCTTCTTCTCTACGTTGCTTGATCCTGAATTCCCTCCACTGCTGGATACATGAGCCATATCTAAACCCTTCCCTACAGGCAAGAACACAGTCCGAACCACCCTTCTTGATCCACAATCAATCACACTCCTCCATCTAAAACTAGAAGTACTTTTCGAATTGGCATTCTTGCAGACCAAAACGGCACCACTCTGATTCAGGTTTGCTTGCCTTAAAACCCTAGCAAAGTCTTTGCGCTTGCAATCCACAACCATGAAATCTATACCCACGAGCTCAGACATGACCTCCTCAGGCTCACCAACAAGCACTTCTGGGTTCATGTCCGCTGCTTCTTTCATGGCTGTGATGAACTCTGACCTCGACTTCTCGTCCGGGACTACGCACACGTGCCGTCCACACGTGTGGCGGCTGGCGATTTCGAGGCCAATGCTGGTGGCAATGACCCCTCCTTGTGACCATGTCTCGACTATCAACTTGGCATTCCAGCCTGCAGCCATGGCTGAAACAAGCTCTGCCACCCCGGATTCATTAAAAACCTTACACTGCAATCAAAACCCACATCAAATCAATAAAAAAAAAAATCCAAAACCCAGATCAAATTAATAAAAAAAAAATATAGAACCCAGATTAACTAAGGGATGCAATCGCTTACAGATCGAACGGTGTCGATGTAGGCTTTAGTGGCTGTGTCAGGGGACCAAATTAGCTTCATTATTCTCTCAAACTTGTTCTTCTTCTGGGCTCTGGGTTCCTCTGGTTTTTGCTTAAATCAGATTTTTGTTTGTTTTGCTGAAATGGGTTTTGGTTGCGAAGAAGATGTGCTTTTCTTTGTGGGCAAGCTATGGAATGGGGTTATGGGAATGGAAGAGCAATTCAAATTGGCCTTTTTATTAGAGAGGTCCAGGGACAGGGACAGGGACAGCAGAGGTTCTACAAAGGGTACCCGTGGACAGTTGACTTTGTGTTACTGCCGCGCTTGACCTACGTGTGAGATTGGAATTGGGGATTTTGGATTACAATGGATTACTGCTTCTTCATTTGCTGGTGTTGTTGGACATCATCAACCTGGTTTTTAGAGTCTATTCTATTTTAAGTGCAGCTTTAGATAGAATTCACAGGTTGGAAGAAAAATATTGCAACCTGGTCACAATCCCATTTCACATGTCAAGTAATTACAGAAACATTTCTGTTCAAAAACAAATCCTAAATTTTTGAATGTTAACTTGTGGGGTAGTTAACACGTTTTTGTACGTTAAATGATGTAATAGTATACTTTATTTGTTTTTCGATATTTAGAGTCGTTTCGATCAATCTTATTAATTTGTTTTTAACAAGTTATACATTCGAACTAAAAAAAGAAGAAGCAAGTACTACATTGACATATTACTTTATATCATTTGAGTATATGGCAACTCAACTTCGGGGCAGTTAATCTAGCTCCGTTTGTGGACGAAGGAGATGTTTATTCACTCGTATTTACTATTTGGACAAAGAAAAGTATGATGAATCCACTACTCTTTCGTGAGAAGACGCAAATTGTGTTAAGCCTTTACTAGCTTTATGTGTTTTGATCTTACAAGTGGCATTGGCAATATGTTCGTTATAATTAATGTCCAACAAAAGTTTAGGAAATGATCAACAAAACAAGTTCACATAGGGCTACAAAAAACCAAAACAATTTGTGGAAACCGCCCACTGATATTAAACTAGGGGGACCCCATTTTTCTTCAACAAAGCTGTATTAATTTCACTATTCTATCCGAAAAAGAAGAAGCTGTATTTCACTAAACCCTGAATTTTCTACCTGAAAATGATGGCTGCCCCACTCAACAAGCAATGCCCTAAATCCTAATGCCGGCCTCTGCAAGTCTTTCCTTATCACAAACCTGCTGGTTCTCGTAGGCGAAAGCACGCAGAAAAGTCTAGACTTGTACGGCTCCAAGAAAGCCAATTTTGTCAACCATCAAATACCATGTTGATCATATCAAATCATGAGACGTTGAATATTCAATTCAATCGCAATTGTTTTATTTTATTTTTCAACTCGATCACTAGCTGGTTAGCCTCCCAGATTTCTTAATAAATCATTTGACTCCCAAAATAAAAAACGAAACGATACCAAGTTGCATCACGGATTATGTATGCAGCAGTTTTGTGCTGTGTGAAATTCAGTGGACATGGTCAAAAATGAGGGAGGAGATGATCGAGTTTGAAGTCAGGTCAGTGTCTGCTCCATCCTCCACCTGCATTTGACGTCAATCTTTATCACTTCACGCTTATTGGGTGGTGCGGCTGCCACGTCACGACCGGACCAGTTCTCTTGCTGACGGGGACTCACCCTTTGCTTGCTATCCAAACCTGGTTTAGGGTTCCATTTTTGGTCCCTGTGTTTGCATCTTTAGTGTAACTGTGAAGGGTGCCAATGACCCAAAAGGAAAAGAATCTGTTACGGGATTACATCACTAGCTAGCTAGGCCGAACCACTCCAAAACCATCCGTACGTAACTGTATGACAGTATGAGTTTACTTCTTGAACTAATTCCGTTATTGTATTATGAACATATATAGCCCATAAATAATGGTTTGATGTGAGCTGATTTGCGTCTTTTTATTCAAAATTGATCGTGAAAAAGAAAGTATTCGAACTTGAGACGTTTAATATAAGATATAATGCTCATAACCACTAAAATTACAAGGCAAACAAAAGAAAAAACTGAAACTAAAATTAAGAATATGCAAGAATATTTAAGAATTGACCTACCACAATGGATATGCAAAAACAAAAACAAATGTACAGACATTTCTAAAGTCATGGCACCTTTTGGATCAGGTTGTATAATGATTCATATAAAGTTGGCACCATCCAATATAGTGATGATTAGGGGAACTTTCGTCCAAATTTATAGCTAATTAAACAATAGGAGGCAAACACGGAATGGATTAGTGCTTCTATACTTTACTTGCAATGCAATCTAATATTAGATTCCGCCAAGTAAAACAGCTAATTATCTAAGAATGCTCTGGTTAGTCAACCCTAGCTCTAAGGCTCATGACTATGACCCCTAACATTATCAAACCTCTTATTCAAATAAGAAAAACTTCCAATTAAAGATAAGTTGTTAACTAACCTTGTCTTTTTGTTTTTTTTGGCAGCCAATAATTGAAATTGTTAAGTACTCTCTAATCAGTCCACCTTAAAAACGTGATACATATAGATTTTGGTACATGAATGAATGAATGCATGTATGTATATACGGTCCAGATAGTTGTCTGATTAGTATTAATAAATTATTTTTATCTATTATTGAAATTTAATACTCTATTACTAAAATACAAGTCTCCGAACAACTAGATAAGTGTTACTCGGAGACTTGTATTTTCTAAATATTACCATATATCACCATATGTAGAAAGCTGTTACTCGACACTTAACAGTATGTAGAAAAAAAGCATAGAAATATCACCATATACAGCTTGATATTTAATAAACTAAACTCTATGACTAAAGTTATGTAAAGTTGAGAGATTGAGAGAGAGAGAGAATTTAAAAAAAAAAAAAAAATGCTACATGCCTAGGGGAGTAAGTATGGCTCAAGAGTCCAAGATTTGAGGTCCAAGCCCATTTTGAACCCGACCCAATTAACGTGATCCGATCCGATCCAATCCTTGTTTCCCAACGTAGTTGAATACCTTTTGTTTATTTTCATTCAGGATCTTCTTCATCGAACACGCGGCAAAACCTCCATAGCGCAACTAGCAGACGTGACGGTGTCACCGCCACCATAGCTTCCTCTTCAAATCCCCATTTTGCAAACCATGACATACAGTTCAAGTCAGACATTGTGATTACAGAGTGCGAGTGAAGTCTCGCTCTCCTTCTTTGATCAATCTCATGCGCTGTAAGTATATTTTCTGGGTTTATTTACTAATTGTTCCTTTCTTTCATCTTGGCCTATTGCTTCAAATTGGGAGTTTAATTTAAGGTTTCAGATTTCTGGGTTCCTGTGAATCATGCTAATCATTTTATTTGCTGGTTAGTTCATGTTTGGTTTTGGTTCAATTTTGGGGTTTTAAGCAGGTTTTAGCTTCAGACTGAAAAAGAGAGTATCTTTAAGCTTAGGCATTCAGATGTTTCTACATTCAAAGAATCAAGTTCATAGGGTGCTAGTAGATTAGAGTGCTAGTAGTACCTTTTGAAGGGTTACTCCCAAAATGTATAAGGAAATATATAGAAATGGTTACAGGTTACTCATTCTGTGTCTGATTGTTGTAATAACCAACAAAACCGATTAGTAAATTTACAAGTAGAGAAGCAGGGGCTAGTTGGAATTGGGCTTAGTTCTTTCTAGTCAGCTAATACTAAAATTGCACTATTGAAGATGTGTAATTTAACAGAAGTTAAATTAGAATGTGGTTGTAGTTGTACTATATGGCATTTTCGTTTAATGGATTTGGAAAATGTGACAATATCTGCAATAGGAAGGTACAAACGATTCGTAATATGGTCCATCAGTAACTGAGAAAGTTAAGTATCCCATTTCCAATCATCCTGGTTTTTTATTTTACAACATTAGGCCGTCATCACTGCCTACAGACAACAAGTACTTGAAGTTAGAGCCTTGAAGTATAACTTCTTTTGGTTTCTGGTTGGTTCCGTAATTGTATTTATTAAGAAAGTAATAAAATTGTTTTAGGAATGTTGTGAGGTATATTTATATGACACTCCGGTTATAAATAATACATGCAGGTCACTCTTTCAGTCTTCCTATTATTTCTTCAGAGTCGTACGATAGCTTCTGTAATCTGTCTGCTTCGTATTGAATCTTCCGAGTCATAGAAATGCTTCAGTTTTCCCTTATCTCATAGTTCAAATTTCCAACTCTCAAATTACTGTTATTAGCCTATTAGAAGATATATAAGCATATGAAGAAATTTAGACTGCTAGTAGTAACATTTGTCTAATTTCAATGGGTATGTTTGTTAATCAGGTTTCATCTAATTTCAATAATGAAACCAAATCCAGGATGACTTATCCTCCCATTGGGTTCCAGCCCTAAAAAAATTTTTGTGTAAATAGGAAGTTGAGGTTATTGTACCATTATTGATTCCTTTATATTCAGTTCATTCATTTCTCTGCATCAGATTGTATAGTTCTGAGAGATGTCAGAAACAAATAATACTGCCGAAACTTCAATATTTTTTATTTAATTTTTTTTTACTAGGGTGAAAAATAGCTTAGAAGTACAGCCCATCTGAGTCTCAAATCTTGGTTCTGCCACTGAGGATGCACTGTCTGAAAATTTCCCTGCGGTTTCCCAAATCCATTTCCTACGGTTACAGAGCCTTCCACGGTAAGACCCAGCTAGAGAATGTTGGGCCGGTGGCTACGATCCTCAAGTCCCGTGCAGTGATCCGGTTCCAAGGTCCGGACACGATCAAATTTCTTCAGGGGCTGTTGACGAATGATGTACGGAGGTTTGGTGAACCAATGAGTGAGAAGACCTCAACAGTGGTCACACCCAATTTATCGTCAGAGACCATACCACCCATGTATGCTGCGCTATTAACGCCCCAGGGAAGATTCTTATATGATTTTGTCTTGTATGGACTACCTAGGCCTGATACCAAGCTTAATAGGGCTGGGTCAGGACCCGGGCCCGACCCGGATGAGCCGTTAGAGATCTTTGCTGACGTAGATGCTTCGGTCTTGGATGAACTCTTGAGTACCTTAAAGAAGTGAGTTTGTGTTGTTCACTACTCTCTACTGCTGAACTTCTCTTAATTAAGCTATTTTGTTTTTGGGTTTTTGATTGGAAATGCTTTTTTCTTTTCGGTTTTAAGGTACGAGATTTAGTTTCTATTAGAATGTGGTTTGCATATACCTTATGAATGAAATGGCTCTTAAGAGGTCATCTGTGTATCTGCAAAACTTATTCTTATATTGTTACCAAAGGAGTTCTGTCAAGAGGGTTTATCATCAGTGTAATTTCTTTGTTATCAAGTTTTCATGAATTTCGTCTCATTCAATAGATAGCTTAGAGCTAAATAATAGTCACTGGTTTAGTAGTGATCAAGTCATGCCCTATGCTTAGTACTCTAGCTTAATTGATTTAGAAATATGATCCAAGCCATTTCACATTTGTTTGATGTTTCTGGTTTATAAGCCTCGCATGCTTCCCTATCTTTGGACATTGGACAGATTGCTTTTGTGAAGTAATTGTCTGTCTTTTCTATATTAATACCGTATGAACTTTTTCATATGGTTTTAACTTCTGTTCCTTGTTATCTTTTTTGCAGATACCGTTTGAGGGCTAAGGTTGACATTGAGAATGTGGCAGAAGAGTTACATTGCTGGCAGCGTTATGGGGGAAAGCTCTCTGAGAAGGCGTCCTCTATAGAAGAACCGGAGGCTGGTAGTGTTGGCTGGGGTGGTGGTGTTGATCGTTTAGGCATTTCAGCTTCGCGTGGGGAGCCTTGTGGATGGCAGTGGTTTAAGGATCCTAGACTGGATTGCCTTGGTTTCAGGGGGATTTTCCCGTCTAATACAACACGTGAGCTTTGTAACCCTTTGCTACTTTGCAGAGTTGATGTGTTGCACTTTGTAGCATCACAAGCTTTCTTGTTGGTTAATCTTCTTTTTTTTTCTTGATTACAGCACCTTTGGTTGAAGCTGACAAAGAAACAGATGAACAAAATTACCTTTTATGGAGAATTGTCAATGGTGTTGCAGAAGGATCAACCGAGATCCCAAAAGGTATATTTTTTACTTCCTGCTTGAGGATAAACCCTTCAATAACTGCAAGATCCCTATCTTATTGTGCAAATATACTTTCCTTCTCAATTTAAATGGAAAGTTTTTTGGCCTGTGTTCTGTGTCTTCTTGACATGTTTTTTTGTACTTGGGATGATTCTTGTGTCTGGAATTGTCTTAATTGTATATTGATATATTTGCTTGTTACCGGTTTCTGCTTCTAGTTCTGTTTGCTATCCAGTCTGAAGTTGTTAATATCATGTCTAGGCGAGGCAATTCCTCTTGAATATAACCTGGTGGCTCTAAATGCAATTAGCTTTGATAAAGGGTGTTATGTGGGCCAAGAGCTTGTGGCCCGTACGCACCACCGAGGGGTCATTCGCAAACGCCTGCTTCCTTTGAAATTTTTTAAGGATAATGGAGAAGGTAATCGAACTTCCTGTAAAACTTTCAAATTTTTATTTGGTCTGGATATCCCAACCCTTACCTGTATTTTCTGCAGAAGCGGAGCAGAATGTTGCTCCTGGCTCCGAAGTGATTGATGGTGTTTCTGGCAAGAAAGTTGGTACTGTGACAACTCAACTTGGATCGCGTGGGCTTGGTGTCTTGCGTTTGGATGTAGCTTTTAAAGGATCGGGTATGTTGACCATACGAGGCGAGAACGATGTAAAGGTTGAGGCTATTAGACCAGATTGGTGGCCGCCTGAATGGGTTCAAGAACATCAACATCAAAGTGCGGCTGCTTAGAATTAGTTACTCTGTATGGACTTTTTTGATCCTGCAAATCGATGTTGTGGTTCCAATACTGAATGTACTTGTATACCTTTATTGATTTTGTTGAAAGAAAAATAAAGGGACGTATTGTCATGTTTTGAGAAATATGAAGTTGTATTGTAGCATACTCATCTTAACAACGAAGGAGTTTCGAGGTCGATATGCCAATAGTTCAGTTGAATTTAACTCTTTTGTTTAACGACACTTCACTGTTTAATGCTGTTGTGAGTTTGATATGCAATGTTAGTTTGGAATCCCCGATTCTGATCTTCAACTTCTTAGCAAGGTCAACGACTAGACTGCATTTGATTCTTTCGGTTTCTGTATGCAGTTCTAAAATTGCACTAAAGCTTTTAGAATTCAGACAGCATCAAATAAAGTGGTATCTGAATCAGACAATCAGTACTTATGATCAAAAGGGAAAGCCATCACTTCGGAGAAAGCAGGACAAACCATCCCAATGTCACTGGGAAAAGTTTCTCCATAGCTGGCAGATGCAATTCTATTACTAATTATTTAACCACCATTATACATGAACAATTAATAAGCAATCAGCACCTGACTTGCGGGCTTCCAATTGCAGTTTTACATCCCTAAAATGTATGAGAATAAATAGCCACCACCTTCGTTTCTATGCTTTGAACATATCACATTCACTTTCTACCACCTTTAGTTTCGAGGAAGCCCATCTATCGTTCACAACAACCGAGGGTAGAAACTATACTGAAGGCTCACTTTCAAGGTCAATATCTGCAGCAGTTTCTTATGTGTGGAAAATATGACATCATGGACCGACTCTAAAGTTGCTCAGCTCCTGGATCACTGTCTCCATTGTAGGCCTTTGGTCAGGAAGCTCGTGAGTACACACCAGTCCAAGTTTTGCGAGTGCAGCTGCTTCAGGTTCTGAGAATTGCCCTTGTAGGTTGGTGTCGACGAATTCTTCATATCTGCATGATTCTGCAGCCAGTCGCATCAAAGTGTTGAGTTGTAGTTTCCCTGATATAACTTGGAGGACAATGACTCCAAATGCATATACATCACTTTTCTCGGTGAAGCGACCAGTGGTGATATATTCAGGAGCTAGGTATCCCATTGCAGCACTTGTTTTCAGAGTGGAGAAGACAATGTCATCAGCAAGCAGCTTAGGAAGGCCAGAGTCCGAAATCAATGGGTTAAATTGCTGATTGATGAGAACCTTTTCAACAGATATGTTTTGGTGAATCATGGCAGGTTTGTTTTCTCCATGGTTGTGCAAGTATCCAATACCTGGTTGCAAAAGAACCAATATCACAGTGAGCACTGACTGACTGAAATGCAGCTGGATGCTTGCATAGACAGAGGTCATTCAATTCCCTCAACTAAACTTGGAACTCAGCTTTCAAGAGTTTCGGAGATAGAAGAACGAAGATAATGAATACAAAATTCCAATGAAGGTACAAAGAAGTGAACAATAACATTGAGCAGGATTTGATGAGGATCAAATAATGAATACAGATGTCCAATGAAGATAAGTTACCTTTTGCAATGCCGCTGATGATAGAGACCCTCTTGGACCAGTCAAGGACTTGGTTCCTTCCATCTTCTACATCAAGATATCGAGAGAGATTTCCATTAGGAACAAAATCATAGATAAGGAAGCATTCACCTCTCCCCCTAGAGCAGCAGAAACCTTTCAACTTGACAAGGTTTTCATGTCTTAACGAAAATAATAAGTGCAGTCCCTTCAAAAATTCAGCTTCCTCGGACTTGCAGCTGGTCACATTAATGCTCTTAACAGCCACAAGAGAACCATCTCGTAGAACCCCTTTGTAGACGGAAGAGAATTTGCTCCTCCCTAACAGATTCACCTCAGAGAAGTATTGGGTTGCAGACTCTACATCTTCCATAGTGAACCAATAGTTGTTTAGATACTCCTGGGAGAATGAGAAACCAAGGCCATTTCGCCCATCAGCCAACGGATCCCATGCATTAGAGTACTCAAGACTCACAAGTGGAGATGGACTTCTCCTGTAGAACTCCTTGGCCTGATCAGTGCTAAGCTGGCCATCAGAAGGATCAGATGTATTCCCAACCTTTTGTTTCTTACGTCTGTACCGCACAAGAGCCAGAAATACCCCGCCCGCCAAAGTGACAATGAGTGAAATAACTCCTGCAATAACAGCAGCTTGTGGAAATTTGGTCGACTTTGTGCAGTGGTTTTGGTTGCAATTGGTGTTGATATCTACAGACTCAGGGTTGGCTTTTGGAGGAGCAGTACCAACTGTACCATTTAGGTTTGGTCCAAGTGGTAGTCCATCGACATTCACTCTGTCCATGTCTAAAGATGTGCAAGCTCTCAATGTAGAAAATCCAACTCCACAAAGGCCTGGGTTGTTCGCACACTTGAATCCTTCTTTTAAACTTTTGAAAGCTTTCATTTGAAACAATCGAAAATTCAATCAGAAAAAAGACGCACACAGCCCATGTCAAGAATAAAGCAAGCAGAAGTATCAAACAATTCATGAATTTAATTGAGGATGGAATGCAGTCTTACCAGGAGAGACCACTCCAGAAAGAGAATTATTTTGGATATATAAGACTTCCAAAGATGGAATACCAGCTAGCTTTGCAGGAATTGTACCAAAGAACTTATTGAAGCTCAGATCAAGCCTTTTAAGCATCAACAAGTTCCCCAAGCTTGCAGGAATTTGACCACTTATTCTGTTATACTGCAATGCAAGAACACTTAACCTCTTCAAGGACCCCATCTCTGTAGGGATGCTCCCAGTCAGCTGGTTACAACATAACTGTAAAACTGCAAAGACCAAAAGAAAAATTATAAAATAGGATTGATTAAGTCAATAACAATGGAAATGTAAATGAATAATTGAAGATGATAAATCCAAGAACATAGATTGAACTTATAACCAAATCATGACCAGAAAAACTTTATAACAAAGGAAATTTCATCTTTACAATATGAAGTGAAAACAGAAAATAAATGAAAAAAGCAAATTGAGTTTAGAGCCTTCATAAATTGGGAGTTTGGGACTGTATTTAGGAATGATTAAATGATCTTCGTTTCTGGGAAATACATAGCACATCTTCCTCTCTTTTTTCTTGATTGTGTAACAGAGCAAATATGCTTTTAAAAATGAACCAAATATGCTAATTCCAGGAAAGATCAAAGATTTTAACTACTTAAACCAGCTCTTTTAGGCAGTAATTATCCAGTTCTACAAAAAAACTAAAACAATCTGAGCAAACAAAGTTACCAACCCTGAAGACTAGTCATGTTCCCAATCTCGTAGGGTATGGCCCCAGAGAGATTATTGACGTTGAGATAGAGATCAGTAAGCTCAGTGAGAGATGCAATCTCTTTTGGAATCTCTCCGGACAAGTTGTTGTAGTGCAAGTACAGACCCGACAAGCACCTGAGCTCGGCCACCGCCGGCGAGAGCCGACCCGAAAGACCCTTCCCCTGCAAAGAGACATTGGCCACTTTGCTGTGCTCATTACACGCCACGCCTTCAAACTTTCCACTACATGGATCACCATCTTCGGTCCATGAACGCAAGTACCTGCCTTCTGGGTCCAGAGAGGCCTTCAACTGCAACAGAGCTCCGAGCTCAGCATTTCCACAAACACGTGGTGGACTAAAAAACGCGAGCAGAAGAGACAGAGAAATGAGAAAGTGAATCGAACCCATTTGCGGTTCCGGCTCAAAGACTCGGACTTTCTCTGCAGTTCTTGCTCACAGTGAGAAACCCATGTCTCTCCACGTCGGTGAAAGCTGAAAAGCTTTGTGTTTCTTTTTTGTCAGTTAGTATGATTCTCTGTCAGCAACTTATTGTAAAGAGGACGATGAGAGATAAAAGCAGAGACATATATAATTTTCAAACAGGGAATGCAATAACTGCAACTTTTTTAGTCGCTGACAGGTTTCACATTTGGGTTTTGGGATTGGGACTGGATTTTGGCATCACAGTTGTCCATGGTGGTGGGTGTGACCTTTCATGGTAGATTTTTAGAGAAAGGTTCATGATTTTGGATTTTTGGTCCCGTGAACCTCCATTACTGTCTCTTGCTGCTATAAAAGGAATGTAGTAATTTCTCTTCTTTTTTATTCTTTTACATGTGCTTCTCTTTTTCCCTCGTTTCTCTTTTCATCTTTGGATTAAAATGAACTTTTTTTTCGGTGATTAAGGATCAAAGTAAATCCTAATTAATCTAGAATTTCTACATGGTACCATTGTATCTTAATACAATGGTACTTTGATCATATTGTGTTTGTGCATAAAAGTTACGAACTAATCAAGATACAATGGTACATTTCGCATTTCAGAAGCAAAATACAAAAGCTTATATGACCCATATTATTACGTGCATATTCTATGTAAGGCGACCTACCTCGTTGATATAACGAGTGGAGTATAAAGAACCTACTTTGTCAACTTTGATTACTGTGTTTAGACTCACCCCATCACCATCCTTTAGGTAGTATTATATCTCACAAAAATGTAGCAACTCATGCTTTCCCTGGTTAAATGCAAACAAAGTACTAATTTTAAGCAAACCCAGATTTCAAATTTAGAATAATCATTGTTCCATTGTCATTTAGGACTTTCGGGTTCCATTATTCTTTGTACTTTTGGCGACTTCGAATCAATATATGTAACGAAGATAGTTACATATATTGAATATAGGGTTAAATTCACCAACAGTGTCTAATTTCTACAACACCCATTCCACCACAAAATTCCAAAAAGTAACTTAAAGACACCTAAAAAAAATAAATAAACATTTCTTCACCCCCAAAATTTACAACCCAAACTCCTTTTCACCAAACATACCCAAACCTCATCTCTCCCAAAAATTCATTTAATCGAATCAAATCGACTCAAAAAGAATTCATTCCAACAACTATTATCAAATAAATTTGAATCAACAAATCCGACAACATATCTTCATTTTTATTAATTCTTTTTAATACTCTTACTTTTTATAAAACCCTTTATAAAATATTTGTTTGATATGTCTTTATTTTATTTTGTTCATGTTTTATAATATTTAATTTTTTGTTTTTTTTTTATTTTCATTTTTAAGTTATCTTTTACACAAATATAATATTTTTTTTCTCCTTTTATTTTATCTTATTTTTATTTTATTTTGTAATTTTATTTGATGATTTTCCTTTTAATTTCTTATTAAGTTCAAATTGACAAAAATATTTAAATCATTGCTAGGATGCTTAGGTGTATATATAATTTTTTTTTCTTGTAATATTACTTTGATCCTAATATAATTTTTTATACCCTAATTGGGAATATTTATATTTATTTTAATTTTTGCTTAATTAATTTTTATTTTCAGTTCCACAGACTTTTCACCATTGAGATATCATTTATTTTCACTTCATGCCCGATGGGACAAAAAATCAAATTCAAAGTTCAACAAATTTGGGAAGTTTATTTGATGATGATCCTATAAGTTCATGGGGGAGTTAACAACATACATGGAATTAGGTTATAGGGAGAACCAATTTCTATCACTTCAAATCCTCTACAACCACAACAGATTATAAAAAATATCTATCAGTTAAATATAAATTATCCACCGAAGAAGAGCAAATAATATATAATAATGTGGTGGTAGAAGAAAAAAATTAGCTGAATTGGAGATACAAGCCAACAGAGTGGAATATAATCCTCTCAATGATAATTCACAAAAACAAAAGTGTTGAAGATATAACCTATTTGCTAGCAAATAAACATGCCTACCGAGGAATTGTAAGTATCAAAAAGTAAGTTTGGAGCAGATGATATTTATAAATATTGATTCAGAAAGGAAAGGGATTAGGACAAAGCCCAGAACTCGTCTCTTTGCTGGCCTATCCGACTTGGTACTGCTTATTTGGAGGGACAACACAGGAACCAAAGGAGGGGGGGGGGTGAACAAGAGTACAAAGAGAATGGTGGTAAGAAGGGAGATAAAAGGTGAAAGCAGATCAAGCAGAACGACAACAAAATCAAGCCGAACGACCCAGACCACCGACAGACAACAACCCGCCGGCATAAAAGAACCAACAACCTAGAAGGCAAGATAAGGTAGTGACAAGGGAAAAGAGTGAGAGGGAAAACCGGTGGCAAAAAAAAGGGAAGAAACAAGGAGGAAGAAACCCAGAAAAAGGAAGAAGTGAAGGCGAAGATTCAAGGAGAGGTTGGTGGATAGACTAGGAAGGGGGATTGACGAAAGGTGTGAGTGAGAGGGGGTGGAGTGGGGGGGGGGGGAAGGGAGAAGGCCTCCGAAACAAGAAGGGGAAGTGGGAAGTGATTGAGATTTGTTGGCCGGTTTGAGGGGAGGGGTGTAAAAGGGGTCGTGGAAGGGGGAAGGGGGGCTTTGGGCGGGGGGGGTGTCGTCTTTGCCCTCTCCGGCCGGGTTGTGTGGTGGGGATCAAACTCCAAAAAGGTGTGGGCTGCACGGAAGAAGGGTAGACGCTCGGGTGGACAGGACTGGAGCAAAGGGGGGGGACGATAGTTTTGGGCAAGAGGGAGGGGGTAATTGGTTTAGAGGGGTAGGGGGGGGGGCAGGGCTGGGGTGAAAACGGTCGGTGCGGGGCCCGCCGGATTTGGGGTGTTCAACCTCGGAACAGGGGAGGGTGAACACTGGGGCGAAAGGGGGCAACGGGGAAAACAGGGGGGGGTTGGGCAAAAGCCCTTGGACGCCGGCCAAGGCCCAACCGTCCAGTGGAGGGGGGGGGGGGGGGGCTAAAATTGGAAGGGGGGGGGATGAAAGGGGGTGGCGGGTGGTTGCGGGGGGGGTGCGAACGCCAAACCGCTTATGGAGATCTCGTTTTGGCCTCCCCGCGAAGGGGGGGATCCCCCCCCCCGCGGGGGAGGGCCCGGCCAAACTCCATTGCAAAACCGGGGCTGGTTGTAAATAATTGCTATTTGGGGGACGCATGGTGTTGTCTTTTTTTGGGGTCAAATGAATTTGATTTTGGGGGGCGAAGGCTAGGGGATTGAATATGTTTGTTGTTTGAAGCGGGGGCCTATGGGCTGGAGGGAGGGGGGGCGAAAGACAGGGCAAGAACGGCCCGGCCAAACAGAAACCGAGGGGTGCAAAAGACCTGTTGTCCTTTTTTGCTTGGGTTCCTAGTTGGGGACCCCTCGTTTTGTATGTATGAAACTTCCTCGCGGCGTGCCGTTTTTGACTTGGGGGCACGCGGGGTGGGGCAAAACGTTTCCCCCGCAAACCCCTTCCCCAAACCCCTCCCGCCCCCGACACCCTGCCTTCCCTTCCCCACACCCCGCGCAGCCCCCTTTTCTCTCCCCCCCTGCCCTCCCGTTTCTCTCCCCCCCTCCCCCCGCCACCCTTTCGAAAGGGCCCAAACCCCCCCTTCCCCCCTCCCTCCCTTTCCACCCACCGGCGAACCGCCCCCGACCCCGGCCAAAACACTTCACCCAAAAAAACCAAACAAGACCACAACCCCGGCGACACCCCCCCCCCCCTCCCCCCCCCCACCCCCCCCCCCCCCCCCCCCCCTAAAACCTGCGGAGGGAGGAGTTTGAGGGGGCGGGCCTATTCTGCTTTGGAAAGTACTGTGCTAATTGCATCACAGGTCAAAGGTGGGAAACCTAACTCTATCATGATTCGGCACATGCATGGCCTATCTATAACCTTGTTGGCATAGACTAATCGATCTCTGTCTCAGTCGTTTAAAATGAAGAATTCAAAACCCGGTTTGGGGAAAACGAAATTAAGAAGAAAATTAAGCCAGTGGGGTTGAAATGAAAATATTGCTGTCAATATAATTAAGCCAGCCAAAAACTTGCTTCTCATGCAGCTTCCTACAAGTACAACTAGGTAGGTATATCTAGGTCCCATGAACAGATTGATCTTAGTTTTATAGCTAAGTGTTTTTACTGTTGGGGGACAAATAAAACACTTTCCTAAACCTTAGCTTGGATTCCCTTTACAACTAATATATGTTTAAAATCATCCATCTCCGTACTGAGATTTTTCGTATAAATTACAAAATACTTGTTCTTTTTTGTTTTTGCTGTACTTAATTACTGACAATGGCACAATGCTATCATCATCATCGATCTTCATCCACATATGGATCATATTTCATTTCATATACACTACCTCGTCATTGAAAAAATACACAAATAGGAGTTTGAATGTTTGGTTTTTCGGGGTAGCTAGTGAACAGAGAGAGAAGTAATGCTGAAATTGCAAGGGTGGGAATGTTGGATAGGCAATGTCTGAACTTGTGGAT
Organism: Rubus idaeus; assembly: GCA_030142095.1. Classification (NCBI taxonomy): domain Eukaryota; kingdom Viridiplantae; phylum Streptophyta; class Magnoliopsida; order Rosales; family Rosaceae; genus Rubus; species Rubus idaeus. Next base: position 8,244,279 of record CM057969.1, read on the forward strand.
ATGCAATGTCCAGCAATATATAGGTACAGAGATACAGCTATTTAGAATCCCTAGCTAGCTTCTTAGGAAATGGAAGAGATAAGGGCATGGTAGCAAGGTGCCAAGGTGGTCCAAATCGACTATCAAGCCGTATACATATACAAGATCAAATCAAAAATTGTTTGGCTATATTAGTATATTGTCAACTATATGTCATTGTATTTAAGTTATTGTGGTGAGATCTAGTGGTGCCACAAAGGTATGTAAGTACTTATTATATAACTACTTTTGAGGATAATTTATACGTATGATTTAATTCGTTTATTTTAAGAGTCTATCATATTTATCTTCTCTAAATATTTTATGGTTACGGGTGTTATAGTAGAACCATAGAAATTGATAAGTAAAAACTAAAAAGTACTTGCGTAGGACTAATAAAAGCACCCTGTTTCCAAAACTTGTAATGTTACATGAAAAAGGGGATCACTCTTTTTAATCCAAGTTGCTTTCCTTCTTCATATAGGAGTCTGTAATATTCTTTGAAACCATGGATCAACAAATTACCAGTGAGCAGACCAAAAAAAAATATTCAAATTACCAGTGCAATAATGACGGCTTACAATCCTCCTGTACGTGCTTGATTCGAAATGGATCTAGGACTTCAAACTAGCTTGTTGAATATTTTGCTTCAATTCTCTCTGGCTTCTTGAAATAATTCACTTGGGTAGACCATGGTATACTCAAGTGACTGGACCGTCAAAGAAGCTAGCCCCTGTTCTTGGAATAGAGTACTGTCCCCCCTCTCAACATTCAATCAATGCCTTCTGCTTGAAATTTTTGCAGTGACCACCTACAATTATTGAATGACTTCATCATTAAATGCTCATTTTGCAGTGATGATTTGAATTGTCATTTTCCACTTGACCCAGCTAGCTAGATCCCATATATATATATATATGCCGTACTCATGAGTCATGACTTCCAATATCCAAGAGAAAATGTGAAGTCACTGCACAATTAGTTTCGTCATGAGGTTGCAGTTTTGGGATTGCACCTGCATTTGACAAGAAGAAGGTAACAAACTCCTCCCCGGCCTGCAGGGTCGATCTTGGTGATGCATGCATTTCAAAGTTAAAGTGGATCGATCACTATCGTCAAATCTTTAATCATGGATCCAAAGAATGAATGAACATATTATGATTCATATAAACACAAAAATCATGATCCAAAGAGAAAGTACTCGAGTAGTTTGGCTGCCAAAAACTACTTTAGATCTTTACACAGATATGTGCCAATGTTTTATCTTTCTTGTAACCCTCCTTTTTCAATGTGCTTTAACCTTTTAACACCCACTTAGCATTGTCTCTTATAAATTATACGAGGCAGATAAGAGATTAAATTTGGGTAGATAGTGTAGTGACCATTGTTGGAAAGCAAATAGTGTCATTTTGAATTTTGTTTGAAGTATATATGATGGTGCCTTATATTCAAAACTTCTCCGCCATTTGCGACATGATTGATTGAGATACGGAAAAGTTCTTGTAGAAAACGGAACATTTTGATTTTAAATTTTGTGAATGTGGGTTCTTTTCTTTTGTTCTTCAATTGTGTGATGATCTATATTTGTAGAGATCATGGCAGGGTTCTAACCACGTCAAATGTTGTGTGAGGATCTATATTTTACACTTTGCAAATTCATCTTTTTATTTTGTATGATGATATATTCTTCTTTTCTTCTTTTTGGTATTGAATAGATTGTAGCTTTGGCTTTTGATGGATGATGATTATGATTTGTCATGTGTAAAGGGTTAAGGACTTGCTTAGGCATAAAGATGAAAACTCCAAGCATGAAAGGTCTTTCCACTTTCATTGGGTGAAGATAGTACAGTTACACTTATACTCGGCAAAGTCTATAGAACATTAATGTGTTGGTACATTCATGATAGATCAGTTTCCTACAACAGTAGACCAGCTATATATAGTCGTAGACTAGCTTGAAGCCTTGAACTAATCTGCCTTAATCTATCATTGTATAAAGCAAGTCTACTTTTAGAGGTGGTTTACTTGATGTACCGATATATTAACATACCGTAGACGAATCCAAAACATCAAGAATGATGCAAAAAACAATTCAAACCTACCATCGCATTTAGTTTTAGAACTTGTGTTGATTCCCAAGAGCATGTACAGCCGTGGAGGTTAAAAACGAAGGCCTAAACTAAAATTTAAGCTAAAAAACTATATTATTCACAATCTTAGAGTTCTCCACAATTTTATGTTTCCACCAATAAGGTTTAAAGTCTAAGTTTATATTGATTTATTATTAAATCTGGGTCTTTTTTTATATACAAAGAGATGTAGTCCATTAATTTAGTGAAACATGTGTTGGATCTCGCTAATGCAACTTTTACACATTAGAAAAACCCAACACTGTTGTGTTGCCCATATTTTAGGCTGGTTCAAGGCTTCAAGCTCTATTCAATTTACCCCTTCTTCAAAAACATATTGTGTTTAGTTAAGTCTATAATAATGCCGTTAAAGTTAACTTTTTAACTTATATATCCTATATAATGATTTAACTCTATATTGGTGTCACTGCACATGATCTTAAAAGTTATTAAAACCTCATACCCAAAAAAAAAACAAATGTAATTATAACCACACATGATAAATGGCATGTTTTGGTCTATTAACTATTGGCTGTCAAGCACAATACAGTTCTCAAAACTCAATGCTTCTGTGCACAAGAGTGGGTTTGAAGTTGGACCACTTTGGGCCTAAACTCATGGATAATGTTTATAACACATGTGACATGTGAAGTTAGTTACCAAATAGCACGTAGTCTAGTTGCATTTCTCTCCCCCTTGTGAAACAAGTCCAAATGACTTATTGTAAAGAATTATCATCTAACAAAAACGTCCGTAAGAGTTTAATTAGTACTAACCTCATACTCGTGAGATGCACGAAGCATCGTGCACGCGTTATCGGTGAAAAATAGAATAATGTAAAAGTTTTTTACCACTCATTTTTTCAATTTTTCTAATTTTCACCTTTATGTTGATATATCTTGTTTTTTTACAAAGTGGAATTGTGTTCCATTACTTAACTTTTTTATTTTTTCTTTTATTATATTTTATTAATTTACTATAGTAATCTTTTAAACAACTTTTTATTTCAGTTAATTTATTTTCTTCAATGGACTTTTATGGAAATTATATTTTGGTGAAACTTTTGACACCAAAAATTTTTACTTCCATTTATAGTAGTAGAGAACTAGAGATAACCATTTATCCTTATAAGCAAGTGTTTCAAGCTTAAATTTACTATCCCCAAAAGTACATTTTTTGGCTATTTTTTTATCTTTCAATTAACGACATGAGACTATGAGAACATTCAGTCATCTCCAATTGGGTGTTATGCAATGAAGGGGTTAAAAGGCCATCTGTCATGCCATACTTAGTCATTATGGCAGCCCAATGTGAGACCTATCACATTGGCCTTTGACCGGGGAACAAAGAGAAGCAATGCTACAATTTGGCCTCTAATTGGTTGGAGACGGTTAAATTATAACTTATATTGTTTGGATGAATAGTAGATTTTGGGGGATTAAAACTTTGAGAGATTCTCTAGTGAGAACCACTATAATGAGGACATGGTGATGACTTTTCGATTAGACCTACTTTTTTATTACATCTCGACAAATCAATCGTTCAATATTTAGATATTTATGAGTAGATCACTTCTACAAATTTTCAATGAAATCTAAAATCGCTATGTCAATTATAATTGTGATTTACCATTTATGAATATGAATTGTTCAAAATTGACAAATTTGGTTCGTCCATTTATTTGGTCTAGTTCGGTACCTTAATGATTTCAAATTTTGTTGAAAATTTGTAGAAGTGATCTACTCATGAATATCTTAACATTGAACGATTGATTTCTCGAGATATAATCGAAAAATAGATATAACAATCATTAATCAAAAAATCATCATCAAGTTCTAATCATCATATTAAATTAATTTTAGCCAATTACTAGCAATAGTACCCCCTTTTTTTAAAATATACAAAATTTAAAAACACCAAAATTATATAAAAATTCAAATTTATATTTTTATTTAAACTTTAAGTTCAAAAAATACTATCTAAGGGTTTAAATTTTAGCCAATTATTTGTTGGAACTTTGGAAAACGAAAACGACATCTCTTCATTTTAAAATTTTCCTTGACAGAAAAAAAAAATAAGGACATACATGATCATCTATTGGTAATTGGTCCATCATCAAGGAACGACGGCGTTTGAAGCGCTCTCTCAATTATTTGGTTTCCCTGTTCAAAATCCGATGTCCATAATGAGCTTCTGCCATTCTCATTTCTTAAAAATTTAATATTTTATAAATTAAATGTCCATATAATTTATTTTATTTTACCATAACATTTAATTTATTTTTATTTTTTTGATAGAGTGAAATTATACATATATATTGACTCACCTGAAATGCATGTAGAGAGAGGAAGAAGAAACAAAGAGAAGAGAGAGAGAGAGAGAGAGAGAGAGAGAGAGAGAGGAGGGAGAGAGAGAATTAAAATAGAGAGAGAGGGAGGGAAAGAGAGAAAGAGAAACGACCAGGACCCGAACCCGAACCCGAATCCGAATCGAAACCTGAAAAATGGGCAAGGATCTGAGCGACGATCAAGTATCCTCAATGAAGGAGGCGTTCACCCTCTTCGACACCGACAACGACGGCAAGATCGCCCCGTCCGAATTGGGGATCCTAATGCGGTCACTCGGTGGCAACCCGACCCAGGCCCAACTCAAATCCATAGTCGCCGAGGAGAAACTGACCGCCCCCTTCGACTTTCCTCGCTTCCTCGAACTCATGGGCAAGCACATGAAGCCCGAGCCCTTCGATCGCCAGCTTCGCGACGCCTTCAAGGTCCTCGACAAGGACGCCACTGGCTTCGTCTCCGTCTCGGAGCTCCGGCACATCCTCACCAGCATTGGCGAGAAATTGGAGCCATCGGAGTTCGATGAGTGGATCCGAGAGGTCGATGTTGGCTCCGATGGGAAGATCAAATACGAGGACTTCATTGCCAGAATGGTCGCCAAGTGATGATAAATAAACGGTGTGTCTTGACAAATCTAAGTGCTTTGTGGAAGTAATTTGGGGTAATGCGTGCGTTTGTTTCTGGGTGTTGTGGAAATTTTAGGGTTTGTTTTGGTTTTTGTTTGTGATGAATTGAATTGAATTGTGTATTGATGGCTCTATGGAATCTAATCTGGATTTGCTCGAGTATATTGTGGGTTGTTGTGCTCTGGAATGTTTTGTTTTTGTTGGTTAATTGCTTATTTTAAGCATCAAGATCATTTTCTGGTAATGCATGTAGTTTGCATCAGTTATTAATGTTACAGATTCTCAATGCTGGGTCAATTTAATGCTTGTGGAGTGTTATAGGATATATATTGATGAAAGAATAAGACAATATCATCATTTAGGGTCTATTAGGTTTCAGGATTTCAATTATGGACTAATTCAGTGATTCTGACCTTATAAAAGTAGGTATGTTTCCTCTTTGGTTATTCTGGAGTTCTTGTTCACTATGCTACAAAGTTTTTCCTTGTGAAGGTGGCATTGGTTTGAATGTTAGCTTGTCCATCCAGTAGTTGAAATACTAATGCAAGTCCCCATTTGGTTCGCGAAATGTAAAGGATTCGATTTCCCAACGGACGGGAAAAGCAAACCCGAGAGTGTTCGGGGGTTTCAATTTCCTGTTTTTCTGGGCATCTGTTTCCCCTGACAGTACGTTTCTTTTTCCCAAGTTTGCACTTATCAAGTTTCCTTGAATCTGCCTTCAATTCCTCTCCGATTCCTGCGCCTCTAATTCGTGAAACAATTGAGGCCTAAAAGCCTTCAATTTAATGGGCTGTCACGGACAGTAGAAAAGATTATGTAGGTGACTCAAGGACCTGGAGAATGGTAGTCGGGCACGGGTAGCATTAGGTGTTAGGAATCAGGCAGAGATTGTAAGATCTTCAATTTACATTTTGAAGCTTCAAGTGTCGATTAAATGCTAGGGTGTAGATGTTGCATGCATGCGTTGAATGTCAATTTCGGTATTGTGTGCTTGAACTGTATATTGGGATGCAATTTGAGTACTACTGTTTGATATTAGGGCAGGGGGAATTCAAACTTGGAAATCGGAAATAGGCTAAATGCTCTTACATACGAAGAGCTACAAGCCCTGCTGTACATGGGAAGTTTTGGTTTGACAAAATTGTCATTGTCTGTGAAGTCATATCTTAAAGAGTAGCCTCATTTTGGTTGCTGTTGCTAGCCATGTTGAATGTTCTATTCATTTCAAAACACTTCCCTAAGCCTCAACACAACTGCAAGAAATCAGATATATAGAGCTTCCTTTCTTATATGCTCGACTATGGTTCAACTCTATACATCACTCGCAGCAAATCTCATATCCCTATCTCGGAACTCTGCATTATGAAGAAAACTGTTTTATCAGTGATGCATGAATATTAGAGGCTTGTAGACCATTCCGGCTCAAATGCCAGGAAATGAGTGCTGGCTGTGAACACCAAAGGGCATGGGGCAAGAAGCAGATTTGGAGCCAGATCCAGTTTAAAAGTTGAGAAAATAATCAACGACATTTTCTGCTTATATGAAACAAATAAACAAAGATCGAAAGACTAACCAAAGCCACAGATAGACGACATCCCTAGACTGAAGTCTTCAGCTTTTACCTGTTTGGAAATTATGAGTTAACCTCAGCAACTTGGCCGCATAGATCGTCTTGGAGTCGTATCTGGATCATTTGTACCTGCTCCCTAGCTTCAATAGCTCAGCTCAGAGCAAGAAAGCAACGAAACTATGTTTTTACCTTTCTTTGTTACTATCCCTAATTCAATATATAGCTTGACATGTATGACATCTTTTGCCATGATTTATTCTCTGAGGTATTTATTTGCAACTTAGCTCTCAGCCTCTCATACGAAAGAACAAAAGGAAAGGAAATTGAGCATTCAAAGAAATACTTGTGAAAAAGAGAGACATGCGGAAACATCACTGAGACCCAAATTAACTTGAACAATTATACAAACAAGAAACAACAACAATGTCAAGATGTTCCAATTTACAAGACTTGTCTAAGCTTCCGATTACAGTTCAAACTAATGTACAACGATCCCACACATAAGGAAAGAAAATGAATTGCAAATATTTCCCACAATCGCATAACAATTTCAGGGGGTACAGTGTGTTGTTGCTTAAAGAGTCCAGACAGCAAGGAAACCACCATGTCTTCATTATTCAAGTGGCAAAATTTTGCATTGTTGACAAGCTGGTCATCTAACCTATGAGATTCTGAACTTTCTGGAGGTGGTGAGATTCGACTTTCTTCATTAGAACTTTCTGAATTTCCCTTATCATCCTTGGGTGGATCATCCGGATCTTTTTTCTCGTTCTCTTCACTAGAGCTCGCACCACCACTACCTCCCTTTGAGGTTCCCGGAACCAAGTCAGGCCGAGCTTCCACACCAACTCGTCTTAGGTGTAGCTGCCCACGTTGAAGATACCAGTATAAATAAAGGTTTTTTTGATAAATATTTGCAGGTACTACAACAACAACAACAACCAAAAATAAAGAAAGAAAGAAAGAAACAAGACTTCTATAAGCAACATAGAAATACTCTATACCTGAAGATGTAAGTTGACTTCATCTGGGCGTGAAAGAAATGGAAAATCTCCTCCAGTCTTTAATTGTGCTCGCCTTGCGCCTGGGTACCTTTCACTCAGTTGATCTTTGAGTTGTTGAGGAATTGCACTGTAGTCATTTGTCTGCATGTATAGGAGGGAACAAAAAGTTTCAGCAACTTGTCCAGTAGGCTAGGTAAAAAATATAGCTTTTGAATAGTTACACTGATAAAGTAAGAGAGTCACAGAAGGGATTCAGGCATATAAACAGGCATGCAAAGCTGAACTTTCAGCCATAAAAGGTTCTCATTTAACCACTGATTGAGTCATATGCACAACTGGTTACCTTACATTAAAATAATTTAGGATGAACTCCAATAATTCCTAATCTAACAAAGATGCTTTGTCTAATGGTTTTTTCTTCCAGGTTAACCACTTAATTTATGCAGTCTTCGCTGCACGTTAAGATATGTGTATACTGTGACATATTTATTAACAACTTTCTATTAAAAAGGTTCTATCATCACAAGTAAAAGGGGAGCTAGAGTCGGTTTCTGGTGAATTTGAAAAGCCACTCCCAGAGTTTGGCATATAAACTGACACGATTACACAGAATGAAATAGAAAAGGAAAAAGAAAATAGGAAAGTACCCATAATTTTAGAATCAGTTAAAAGCAAAGGGACACAATACTTGTTTTCTAGAAGCAAGATTAGTAAATGTATTTTCTATGTGCCAACATGCACCAAAATAGATCCAGATAACATACATCCATTATAGTGATGAATGAGTCTGTAAGCAAAAGAGGTCCAACTGAAGCAGCATCAGCTGTTAAAGTCAACCTGGATGCCAGGTCTTCTCTTGAGAGTGTTTCAACCTGATGTAACAACATTTTAGTCATAAATTAGAACAGCTTGACAACAATTCAGCTTCTATATCTTCTTTATGCAATTAAACTAATATCCCTGATAACATTTACTTTGAATCAAATTAGGTCCCTTATTAATTGAATTTGTTATATTTAATCCCCAGAAGCATGTTAAAATATCTCCTAATTGGACGGGAAAAAAAAAAGAGGTTAGGATATCCTATTTCATAATTAAACCTTTCACAGCATAAAACTAGAGGTATCAGACTTTATACTATCATAACTCTCCGCATCTTTTTTTATATATAAAATTTCTACTTTTGGAAAGCAGTCATCAGGATCTATCATCTATCAAACAAGACCAATGATGGATGACAAATTATGTTTGATTGTAGTTTTGATGGTACCTAATATAGGGCAAAAGGTAATCATAAGGTAATCTCAAAATATCTTTCAAAAAAAGAAAAAAAAGTCCGTAGGACTTTTGCTCCCACCCAACAAATGTCATAATGTCAATTTTAGGGTTTACATATTTTATATTCTTAAAAAAAAAAAGTGAAAGAAACTAAGCCAGCCATAGCTGGCATCTGTGATATTTTCTAGCTTTCTTTTATTTTGTTGGTGTATAAAGTTTGTTGATAAAAAAAAATTAATGAGGGTTAACTGACAAGTTCTGGAAATATGTTAGGAGTTGAGTGTGATCAAAATGTGGGAGCAAATAAAACCACTCAATCGTAGAGCTTAAATCCAAAGCCTAGGCTCAAAATTGCTCGAGTTATTGTTACCTCAGCATTTTTTTTCTTTGTCTATTGAATTAAAAAGAATTAAGTTAACAAAGAAAAATACTGAGCTAACATTAGACACAAAGCTATCTAAATAGAGAACTGAAGGGTAAAAAAACTGTGACTAGAACTAAAATGTACAGAAGGTTCTACAGCAGATTGTAGTTAGGAGTAGTATGGACAACCATAATGAACAAGATGGAAAAGGCCTCTCTACCTGAGAAACAACAAAGTCAACTGAATCCGCAATAAATGGCTCATGGGGGCCATCACGAATTCCTGATAAGACATATCTTTTCAGCAAAAAAGAAGGGGTCCAACTAACACTGCATTACACAATACCATAATCAGCCAAGTTAATCACTTGAAACAAAACAAACCTGGAAGCAAATTACAGTAACTGTGAGGAGAATGCTATATCACACCTAACAATAGTTTCAAGTGATACACATCTGTAACCCATTTTAATAGAAAAAAAATGAAGGCACTGTTTAACCTTGCAGTTATAAATTCATTCGGAAACAAAAAACCATGAGAAAGTGGATGAATAGTTCCGTTAAACTTAATCCTTAAAGGATCCTCACTCTAGTTGCAACACAAAATAGTCTGTGAAAGTAGGGAAAGTTGAAGACTAAAGATCAGATCAGTCATCTCAGTCCACAGTCCCTTCAATCAAATCTCCTTTTAGATGAAATGTGAAATATTCCATGAAAGCAGGGAGGAGTTAAAAAGAAAAAGATCAGTAATGCCCAACCCCTCCAACTCACGTATCCTCTTCACCAAAAGAAAAAGAATCTGGTTACACTTCTTCAAGAAATGGTGTTCATAATAAGTGGCTAGCCGTATTTACCCACGTGGTACAGAGACTGGTTATCATGGCTTGCATAACAAACACTTCACCTTATTGCTATCAACAACACAAACTTCAAGCAATGTCATAATCTTTACCACCCTTGCCAAGATAATCCAATCTGATGACTTATAAAGAACCGCACCATGTAACTAAAACATTTATAAATAGCTTAACCTTCAACCTTTTGTGTGGCCACTCATCAAATAATTTATGATGTAATAGCTATTTTTGGATTGCTCACCACATTAACAGCATGTATATAGCCCTACCAATGTTCAAGTAATAGGACAAAGTAAAAGTACTCAATATCTGAATACGTCCACCTATACTGATTAGTGTTAAAAGGAAAAATATGATACACATACATGGGAGCCCATGGCATTGCCGCAGAGAACTCGCGTGTGTCCAAAAATGAATTTGATAGTACTAATGATCGAACCCGTCTTGGACGATGCTGAGCAAAGAGTTGAGCCAAGAAGCCCCCAAGGGATGTACCATAAAGATGTATCTGTTAGAAAGAGATTGATCAGTCGATCTAAAATGTACTGAGTTACCATTAACTAATGCCACCACAAAATTCACACTTAGTTCAAGTTATATATCAAGCGTGCACTATTATAAAGTGAAATTCTTCAAGTAACCAATCTAGATTCTTGGACAGCATGTTTCATCTTTCCCCACAATCGGCTCTGATCACATTGCACCCATTTGGATATGCATCCAATATACAGTGAATCACTTATTTTCCAATGGTCAAATCTTACAAAGTTTTCTTGTGGAGCCAGAAGAGTGATTACTTTACAAGATCAATTGATTACATTCAGTTGTTATGTCAGAAATGCTTCCAAGATACAAGTTAAAAGTACTGCATTGATCTCAATAAATCATTCTTTTTAAATTTCAAATGTTGGCAGATATTTACTGAAAAGATGATGTTATCTGTTTCTCGTATGGCCTAGACACCAAGATGAAATATATATATATATATATATATATATATATATATCTGAGACCCAAAGTCATATTCTACCCAACCCTTCACAAGCTAGTAATCAGACATCTCCTAGGTAACTTAAGAGCCAGGAATCGTTCTTGCAGATTAAAGGTACATATTCAACAAGATGCAGAAGCTATTTGTGCATTGAGAAAATCAGATAATTTCTTAGTGCAACCAAATAGATTATATCAGTGATATTAAACAAAATTATTGATAGGGCATTGAAGATTTAAAGATTTAAGTGTGCTGAAAGTAAACAGAGTGCTTACATGATGAACATCTATAGCATCCAAGAATTTTTCAAATGCTTGAATCCATTCTTGATGATTCCATACACGCGGTATATCAACAGAAATCACTCGATATCCCTGCGTAATTAAATAAATAGAAATAAAAATATGAATGTGTAAATTCATTGCATAGAAGATTTACAGCTATACCTGTGAAATATAGTCATACAAAAGGGTGGGGAGGGGGATTAATAAACATAGATGGAACATTTTCTTTGTACAAGTAAAGATCAACGTTATTAAAAGAGGAAACCTCAGTATATGGAGAGTAGAAACAGAGACCAAAAATCAAATCTTAGGTCTAGTTCAACAAGTAACTCAGCCACACAAGAAAACAAAAGGAACTCAGTACTCGGCAGTTAGGTAAGAGATCAAACAAATACACAAGAACAATACAAGAGATACCAAAAAAATAAAGCTTGAAGTCTAGCAGAAAAAAGTATTTCATCCACAGACGGAACCAGAAGGATTTACCAACAAGAAATTTTTTGCAGATATGGTAGGACATGTCAAATACCTACTGTATAGGTCAAATATATTCATCACAGACTCCCATGCACAAGATGGATGCATAAGATGGATGTAAGGAGTTCCCTTCTTCCAAGAATAAGAAATTATAGATCGGTAATAATAGGGGCAGCTAATTGGTATATTCAACTGCACTACTGCTACGATCTGAGAGTGGATATGTCTCAGCTGAGAGCTGAGACACTGATGCCCAAAATTTCTACATAAATGTGAGCTTGTTTGTTCTACTCCTCTTATTCATTTGTGGATGCAGAATCCAGGGAACATAGACGTCTCATTCAACATATGCACACGATCGAACTTATCACGCCAAAGCATGACTTAAACTGCCAAAATTATACCCTATGAATCTAAAAGAAGATGAAAACTTGAAAAGTACAGTAAAATCTAAGTGCCTATTAACGAAAACAAAATGAAAATGAGAGTCCAATACAAATATGCTTTGTTAATACGCATATCAAGCATGTAATACCTTCATGGATAATGCCATGATCTGCTTGTAACAGACATCAGCCGTCCCTGCTGTTCCAGGAAGACAAATAAGGGGAGTTACTGCTTTTGGACCAAAATCATAGTATCGCCACTGCTTTGTGCCAATCTGCATATACAAGTATTTCAATATAAACCAATACATTCAGTACTAAGAAACAACACACAGACCGCCACCTATCAAGACGCCTATAATTTATTAAGCAGAAAGCTCCATAGCTGAAAATGAGAAAACTATCCACTTGAAAAACCCACAATAGAGCAGAATCAAAAGCCTTCACACCCAAATTCACAAACTTTGTGCAACCCATGTGCTTACAATCATAACTCATAAGCCTTAGCAATAAAAACTTCAACTTAACACATAATTGATTGCAAAAAGTGAGACTAAAACAGTAATAGAAAAATGAAAGCAAACCCAATAACAAAATGAAGCTAAAGACTCAAGCTTTACATAAATGTGAGAAAAATCAGAGTAGAAGAGAAACGAACATACTGGGATCTTGTGAAGAGGGACCTGGGACTTGAAGTAGATGTAATCTCCGGGCGCCGAGTAGACGCCTTTCATTGCTAGTATCTATCTGCTCTGAGCCCAAACCCTCCCATATCAGAGAAGACCCATTATTCGATTTGATCGATCACTCTGTCTGTGGTTTCTTTCTTTTTCTATCATTTTATTTTGGTTTGTTTGGTTGTTCGTCCTCGTTGTTCTTTCGAATTTCTTTGAATTTAATTTGGGGATTTGACCTGTAGGAGGGCGAAAACAGAAAGACACGTGGCTGGACCCCACTGTGACAGTCAAGGGTCGATGATCTTCAACTACTCGTCAGCGATATGCTAAGGCATGAATGATTGATTGTTTGGTTTGGTGCGCCCCATAGGTGCATTGTAGCAGATGATTCCTATTGTTGGTGGCCAATAGTACTAGGGATTTGATATGCCCTAGCTATTTCCAAATCCAAATCAAATTATCCTAATCGAACCCAAACTCATACCCATTCTTTCGGGTGTGGGTGTCTATGTAAATATAAAAAATAATGATAATAAGAAACACTCGTAGTGACAAATAGTTCGTTACTACAAGGATTTTAGTATAATTTTTTTTATTTGGATAATTGTAAAAGGATTTTGTTTTTAAGGCAAAACTAACAAGAGACCTTACAAGAATCGAGAGTGTTTTTTTATACTTCTTCAAATTATAAAAAATAAGGAACACTTATAGCGATGAATAGTTTGTCGACAAGATGTTTAATATATTTTGTTTATTTGAATAAATATAAAAGGATTTTATTTTTAAGGCACATAAGCTTAATGAATTAAACAATTCAAATGAACTTTGGGAACACATTGGCAATCAAAATTGGATTTTTACTTGATTTGGTGTATTGTGCCAAATTGAATAAAATTCTTTATTATAGTACATAATTTTCTTGAAAAATAAATTTTTTAAAATTCTCAAAACCTGTTTGCACGAGTGTCTATATGTATTTTAAGGGTTCAATCAAACCTAGCGCGAGACCTTATGAACACATATGTTTCTTTTTATTTCTTCAAATTAAAATATAAAAAAAAAACAAAGAATACTTTTCCCGACGAAATATTCGTTGCTCAAAGTGTTTAGTATATTTTTTTATTTGAATAAATATAAAAGGATTATATGTTTATGACACTTAAGCTTAATGAATTATACAATTCAAAAGAACTTTGGCAACACATTGGTCTTCAAAATCTTGTTTTTGCTTGATTTGGTGATTGGGCCAAATTGGATAAAATTTGTCATGATTGATAGGTGCATTGTAGCAGATGATTCCTATTGTTGGTGGGTAGGGATGGCATCGGGTTTGATACTTTTTTTTGGTCAATAAGGGTTTGATACTTTGATATGCTATATGCTTATATGCCTATATCCATCTCTAAATCGAATTAAATATCCTAATCGAAGCTGAACTCAGACCCATTCTTTCGGGTATGGGTGTCTATATGTAAATAAAAAATAAAGAACACTTGTAGTGACAAATAATTCGTCCCTACACGATTTTTAATATAATTTTTTTTATTTGAATAATTGTAAAAGAATTTTGTTTTAAGGCAAAATTGACAAAAGACCTTACAAGAATCGGAAGTGCTTCTTTTTATTTCTTCGAATTATAAAAATTAAAAATAAAGAACACTTGTAGCGACGAATAGTTCGTCGTTACATGATATTTAATATATATTTTTTATTTGAATAAATATAAAAGGATTTTATTTTTAAGGCACATAAGCTTAATGAATTAAACAATTCAAAAAAACTTTGACAACACATTGGCCTTCGAAATCGTGTTTTTGCTTGATTTGGTGTATTGTGCCAAATTGAATAAAATTTCTTATTATATCACATGATTTCCTTGAAAAATAAAATCTTTGAAATTCTCAAAACCGATTTGCACGAGTGTCTATATGTATTTTAAGGGATCAATGAAACCCTACGCGAGACCTTATGAGTACCCGAAGTGTATCTTTTTATTTTTTCAAATTAAAATATTAAAAAAGCAAAGAATACTTGTCCCGACGAAACATTCGTCTCTACAGAGTGTTTAGGATAATTTTTTTTATTTGAATAAATATAAAAAGATTTTATTTTTATGGCACTTAAGCTTAATGAATTAAACAATTCAAAAGAACTTTGGCAACGCATTGGTCTTCGAAATCTTGTTTTTGCTTGATTTGATGATTGGGCCAAATTGAATAAATTTTCTCATGATTTTCTTGAAAAATGAAGTCTTTGAAATTCTCAAGATTGGTTTGCACCAGTGTCTATATGTAATTTAGGGGTTCAACAAAACTCAACGCGAGACCTTACGAGCACCGAAAGTATTTCTTTTTATTTCTTCAAATTAAAATATTAAAAAAATAATAATAACACTTGTAGCGCTACAGGGTGTTTAGTATATATTTTTTATAGGTAAATAACCAATAGGTCCTCATTTACACTATATATTTCCCTTCAAGTTTGATAGATTTTAAATAATTCCCACCAAGTTTCAATTGGGTCTCTTTCACTCCCAACAAGGACAAAATATGCAAAACCTTATCTATTATATTTTTTCAGACATTTTTGCCCTTTTTTCATCATGGTCGAGCTGCACTACAAACAAATCACCATGTTCAAATTCCAACTTCTACAAACATCGATCAAATGTCGAATCAAACCTTAAAAATACGTAGAGCTCAACAAGAGAGTCGAGTTTCATACCTACTTCGTCAACAACAATGATCGGCTCGCCGGAAAACGTCGTAGAACCGGCCAAAATCTGAAAATATTTTTTTCCTTCGAATCGCCGTCTTCCAACTTCGGATTGAAAATCCGTGGTCGAGGTTCTCTTTGCGCCACCGATCTGAAGAGATCGGCACCCCATGCGCTGCCGAGAGGTGGCCAAACGACTGAGAAAAAGTCGGGTCGGGTTGCATATTCGCGGGTCTCGACAGGATCAACAGATCTGCTATTTTATTGTAGTCAATAAAAATATTTTATTGTGGTCAATAATTTTTTTTTATTGATGTCAATAATTTTGGTTATTAGAGGTCAATAAAATTGGGACTGATACAACATTGTTGCTGCACTGATGTTATCGTTATCAACTTCAATAAAATAGTTTATTAACCTCAATAAAAATTTATTGAGGTCAATAAAATACACAAATGTGATGTTCCTTTGTTCTTTGCTGATTGAGACCTAGAAACTAAAATTTCGTTGATCTTATAAAATTTTATTGACTTCAATAAAACAGTTTATTGACCTCAATAAAATTTTATTGAGCTCAATAAAATACACAAAAATGATGTTCCTTTGTTTTTTTCCTCCTACCACGGAAAGTATAGATTTCTTAAAAAAAAATTATTAAGGTCAATAAAAATTATAAAGTCTGTCAGTGGCAGTTTCGTAATTTTTGTGAAATGTATAATTCAAAAACGTAAATTGGTCAATTAATGGGCGGGGAGGAGCCGTTTTTTTCTTGTCCTTAATGGTAAATATTTGTTCAATTTTATCTTTATGTGTCGAGAACCATTTTTTTATCTGAATAAATGTAAAAAAAATATTGTTTTTAAGGAAGTTAAGCTTACTGAATTAAACAATTCAAAAGAACTGAGGCCTTCGAAATCATGTTTTTGCTTGATTTGGTATATTGTGGCAAATTGAATAAAACTCCTTATTATGGAACATAATTCTTAAAATCGGTTTGCACGAGTGTTTATATGTATTTTAGTGGTTCAATTAATTGTTTCTGGGTTGTTGATTCTCTTTGCAATTCATCTCAAATCAAAGAGGGCAACCTGTGCAATGGTTATACATCTCAAATTTCGTAACTTTTTGTGTATAATTCAATCCAAAAGGTCAGAAACCCTAAACCCCTTTACGCTATTGATTAGATACTGTCATTTTCAAGCGAAACGTCCTTTGAATTCTTCGAACCCGTCTTCATATTTGGCACCACCGAAAATCACCCAACACAGTGTTGCAATTTTCTGGGATTTAGAAACCAAACCACCCAAATCAGTCTCGCCGTACGAAGCCGCCGGTAAGCTCAAGACGGCGGCTTCGTCATTCGGGCTTGTTAGGCATATGATAGCATATGCGAACCGCCATGCGTTTAATTGTGTTCCACAAGTTGTTGGGAAGCAAAGGAAAGAGAGGAATAGGGTTGTAATTAGGGATGAGCCCAACATTTGTAGGGTTTGTGGGAGGAGATTTTATACCAAAGAGAAGCTTTTGAATCATTTTAAGCTTCACGAGAGGGAGCATATGAAGAGGTTGAATCAAATTGAGTCTGCAAGAGGGAGCAGGAGGGTGAAACTGGTGGGTAAGTATTCAATGAAGATGGAGAAGTATAAGAATGCTGTAAGGGATGTTATGATACCTAAGGTAGCAAATAGTTTAGTGTCTGAGTTGAAGCGGGCGGGGTTTTGGGTTCGGAGTTTGCCTGATAAGCCACAGGCTGCTTATGATGCATTGAGAAATGACATTGTGGATATGATGGATCAGAGGAGGTTTGAGTGTCTGGTGCTTGTTTCGGATGATTCGGACTTTGTGGATGTTGTGATGGAGGCGAGGCGGAGATGTGTGAAGACAGTTGCTGTGGGGGATTTAGGTGATGGGGCTCTGAAAAGGGCTGCTGATTCTGGGTTTTCTTGGAGAGAAATTTTGCTGGGGAAGGCTAAGAAGGAGGCAGTGTCTGTTGTGGGGAAATGGAAAGACCGCGATATATTGAAGAGATTGGAGTGGAAATACAAGCCAGATGAGGAGAAGAGCGTGTACAACTTGGATGATGATGTCCATGGTGAGAGCGAGGATGAGGAATTGGGAAGTACTGTTGGTGGGATGAACGAGAATTGTTTGCAGGAGGATGATACCAGAAAATGGTGGGAGCTTGACTCCGATGCTGATGCCATTTCATAAGAATCATGTCAATGACTGTTTCTGGCCGATGGTGATTATGTTAGTGACATTGAGATTGAGTTGTGCTTCGGTAAGGTTCACTTACCTGTTCTTGGCTAGTGTATGTTTTATTTTTACAGTAAATTGGGCCTGGATTATAAATTCTGCAAGCTAATGATAAAAATCTTAACTTCATTTATGCTATTATTCCTTGCAACATATCAATGATAACTTGGACAAGGGATTATACCTTATGCCTTAAAATGCATTAGACAGAATATCATGTAAATTTAGTTGGATGAGAAAAATGAGGGGTTCTCTGCTCAATTTGGAGACTCATGCAATTTATTATTGTGTTGGTGCTTTTTTGTTCATGTTGTTGAACAGATAGATTTTAAGATGATTCCAATTGAAAAATGCTTTTCAATTGTCAGGACTCAGGATATCCATTACCAGTGACCAGTTTGCAAGTGGGGAGATAGTATCATTGAGGGACACCCAGGTATAGAAGCCATGTATTGATCCAATTTATATGGATCCCTTCCTAAGGCTGGCTTAGAGGGAGCATCAGTAAGTTTGTGTTGATGAGTTAGTCATTACTAGTGGCAGAAGACATGATAGAACGAAAGCTATGAAAAAGGTTCCCCATGGGGAAATCTTGCTCTCTGTACGGTAAACCACTGCCAGAAGGTCTGCTATTGATCCACAATTTTCATTTCAGATCGGTATATGGAGCGTATGTGTGCGATTACCCCATTTTCTGTATAACAAAGCACAGCCAGAAGATGCAAGCAAATTTACATCATGGCATTGGATGCGAAGATGAGCTATTTGTGGTGCATGGTATACTCGTAGAGCTTCAAACTGAATTTCAGAGACTCTATGGATCTGATTCTGTGCATGAGGGTTACCGGAAAAAGGAAATAGAGTTCACAAAGCTTGGAGGGGTAGACTTCTAAATTTCTGTTTTTCTGATGTATGACGTACTTGACATAGTGGAGATGGAGTTGTGGAAGTTGTCTTCTGTTGTTTTCTCAGAAATTTGGTGGTTCATATCCAAGGGATAGAAGCAGCATTTGATTTGAGTGTTTGAATTTCATTGGTTTCACCGGCCCTTCTACATCTGCTGTGCCATCGATCATATCCATCCCACCTTGAAGAGTGACTGGTCATTGTTTTGTAAATTTTTCTTTGCTAGCTACAAGAGGGCGTCGACTTTGAGGATAAGATGGAGGCAAAATGCCCCAAATGACGTGTTTGTTTCGACTACATCAGAAACTAGAAACTAGAATGATGTACAATCGGTTAATCACTCTACTTAGCTTTTGCACTCTGGCATTTTTGCATCAATTGATTAATTTGAATCCATTGTATTTATTGATGCACAAGGAAAATGATTCTTCCAAGGAAAAAAAGAGAGAGGAAAATGGGATCCTTGCGGCCTCTTTGGGTTTGTTTTTCACTTCAAGGGGGAATAACATGTATTGTAGATTTTAGAATGAAATTGTCAATTAGCAACATGAAACAAATTTCAAATTTGTTACCTTTTTCTAGTATTTTTGCCAACAATATCAAATACTGTTGAATCTTGCTTTCCCATCCCTCAGAAAAAAAGAAGAAAAAAGAAAAAGAAAAAGCAAGGCAGAGAATTTGATTTCCCAAAGACTCTACCCTTGGGTAATTGTTACTTGCACTCCAGATATCATCACTTGCTTCATGCACTTTTAGTGTTACTTTGACATGTATTTTGAAGGACTTTAATAGTTAGTTTTTTTATGGTAGATTGTTAATTGTTTATACTACACATTCTTTGGTTATATTTCTTAATATGATTGCTATTGCAGTCGAAAATTAACCGGGTTAAGTTTATCTAACCAGTTAAATGCCCATTTATTGAACAAATTATTACTGGATTTTAATGTATCATCATCATCATGTAATTAACACAACCTGGTTATTAAAGAGCTCACAAATCATAATATAATAATATATTTATCACACATTACCTATCTTGCTCATAGGTAATGTGTGATAAATATATTATTATATTATGATTGAATATGGTTGCTCATTACCTAAATTGTTGCTCATTATATTTATCACACACTTTAAACTTAACCTGGTTAATAAAACATGCAATCTTTGCCTTTCTTGGCAACAATTCTGGAGGGGTTGAATATGGCAAGGGAGGCATTTACCAAAAGACTGATTTGGATATTAATTCATTTTTAGAGACTAGGTTTCCAGATCATTTTTAGAGAATCATACAGCATTCTAAACTTCTCTGACTAATGGTCAGATTAGCAGCCAAGACCATAAACTCATGTAACTCAGAGAAATTCTTATATACAATCTCTTTCATCAAGTGCTAGGTGATGGGATGAGCGAGATCACCAAGATGTTAAACCCGGTGATATAAAAGATTTTCTCAGGTAAGAAATACGACTTCTAAAACTAATTGAATTGTCTGCAACCTCAAAGAATCTGCAGCATAAAGGATAAACGGTCCAACCTTCACTCCTGGTGAAGTATCAGATATTGAAAGAAACTAGTCATTCTGGAATTAGTCCCTAATTGAAACTTTTTGAAGCCAGCAAACTATTAATTTACAGATTCATGTCTACTATGCAGGCATAATTAGAAAAGAACAAAACGGATGAGCTCCAAATGTGCCAAAAAGTGTGCTATTGTCCAAGTAAAAGTGAACAGTATCGATGCAACAGACTTGCAAAACAGTTTCTTAGCAAGAAAGATTGTAAAACGTTCACTACTACGAGCATGCCACTTTGATATAATCATACTTAGTTGAAGAAAGAGCTAAGAAGCATTGCTTGGTAGTCATACCTGTCCTCTACAAAAGAGGTTCCTAATTCAAACCCCTCCCCTTCCCAAAACGATAATACAGAAAAAATTGCTTGAAAATGATGAAAGAGGAATGAAGAAATATGTAGTGATGAAATAACATCTGGTTGAAATGCACCAAAGACTGCCTATACTTCTGAAACAATACTTATCAAGCTTCACAATTTCTAATACTGATCAAGATTGAGGAGTTTCATTTTATCAAGTGGGAGGAGCATCATACAGTTAACTAAATACTAGAAAAGAAAATCCTAGGGCACAATGAAATGCATTCGACAATAGTGAAAAACCCTGAAACTGCAGTTAAACTGATAAAGCAGACACAAAGCCAATACCACAACGAAGTAGCAAAACGAGCTGTGCCAGAGAGAAACCCTGCTGACCATTTTTCTATAGACTAGTGACATTACAACATGAATGACATCAAAGGGCCCAGAACACAATAACACATTTGCATGAGGTCGACCATAGCCAAAGAATCAAAAGTACTATCATACATGCCAATGTGAAGCTAGATATACGATCAGTATAAGAACTACAAGACTCCAAATACAGCAATTTCATTAGTATGAAGGCATAAAGGCGGTATTATGCATCATTATGAGCAAAAACACAACAGTAGCACTTGAAAACCATTATTTCCAAAGCAGAACTACGAAACATGGCGAAATAATCAACTCTGAATACAAATACTGGAGGTGAAATATAAATGTCAAGAACTAATATAAACATCACAAATTCCCCAATGCACGATTTTATTGGAATTATTTAAAATAAAAATGAAGTCCACCAATCAGCAAATTCGTTTGTTCTATGAGTCAAAGGCTGTACAACCAAAACTAAAAATGAACATTCTACAGAAAAAGGAAGCAGCATGTGGAAAAACATTTAAGATGCCTCCAGTATTTGTCCTTGGTACAAACTCAGGTATGCCCAGCAATGGAAAGCCCTCAACCAACAAACCAAACCATCATCGAACAATATCCATCTTCTGTATCACTATTGTGACAACTCGATTGTGCCAAGAGTGCAAAATGGTTGGAGACATATATAAATCAATGATAACAACAATTACAGTGATTCAAAAGCACAGCATGAGACAGAAAATTCACCAGGCACTACTCCTCTTCTTGGACCCCGGATAATAATTGAGGTACCACTTGACAAACTTCTTCAGCCCTGTCTCCAAATCAGTGTTAGGCTTGTACCTGAGTTCCTTGTGTGCCAAGCTTATATTGGCGTGTGTGAATTTCACATCCCCATTCCGCGGCATTGGCAACACCTTCCTTTTAGCCTTAACCTTCAAATGCTTCTCCAAAATGCTCACAAGGTCACTCACCGGCACCGGAGATGTGTTCCCCAGATTGAATATCCTCAATTGCGCAGGACCCTTCTTCTTCCCACCACTCCCTGTACTCTTCTTGGCTGTGTCCAATGATGCCACACACCCCTTGACAATATCATCAATGTAGGTAAAATCTCTGGCCACAGAGCCATGATCAGGTGCTTCAAAGATTGTAATCGGCTTCCCTTTCAGAATATCCTTGGTGAAAAAGAAGTAAGCCATGTCAGGCCGACCCCATGGCCCGTAAACAGTGAAGAACCGCAATCCAGTAATCGAAAGCCCGTAAATATGGTTATAAGTATGAGCAATTTCCTCTCCGGCCTTCTTTGTTGCCGCGTAAAGACTCGCCGGCTGGTCAGTCCTGTCCTTCTCCGAAAAGGGCACCTTAGAATTGAGCCCATAGACCGAACTTGAAGAGGCCCAGACTATCGCCGGCTGCGGATTCACCGATTTGCAGACTTCCAAAAGGTTCACAAACCCAGCAATGTTGCTGTGAACATAGGAACCCGGGTTCTGCATTGCATACCGAACCCCGGCCTGAGCCGCCAGGTGCATTACGTGCGTAAACGGCACGACGTCGAATAGCTTCCTGAGCAGCACCGCGTCGTTTATATCGCCCTCGACGACGAAGACTCCGTTCCGTTCAAGAAGCTTCTGGCGATCGCGCTTGAGGCGAGGGTCGTAGTAGTGGTTGAAATTATCGATTCCGAGAACGCCGTCGCCGCGGCGCTTGAGAGCCATCGAGACGTGGGTCCCGACGAAGCCGGCGGCCCCGGTGACGAGGACGGTGATCCCATGGGCGGAGGTCTTGGTGGAGCGGGTGACCCGTTTCTCCCAATCCGGGCCGCCCCAGGAGTCGTTGAGGGATCGGCGGGAGGGGAGAGTAGGCGACGGCGATGAGAGGACGTAGTAGAAGAGAATGAAGACGAGGAAGAAGGAGGACCAGAGCGTGAGCTTGGAGAGCGAGGTGTGGAACCTGAGGCGGTGAATGTAGGGTTGGGATTTCTCGAGCTTGAACTTCCCAGGTGTGGAGGGTATGTTATCAAGGTGTGAAATCGGCTTCAGCTGTGACATTGATTAACTGCCCAATACCACAAAACCCTAACTTTCTTCTTGTTTTCAAATTAGGGTTAGAGCTGCTTGCGTTTTGGGGGAAATTAAACTTTTCAATTCTGGGGTTGAAGGCAAAATTCAATTCAAGGGGTTTTGCGGAGGGGATTTGGGTTTCTTTTGCAGAGGGAGGAGGGTTTATAAAGCTTGGTTGGTTTTTTTTTTTTTGGAGAAGGTTGGTTGGTTGGTTAGAGGGAACGTCTGGAAATCTGGCACAAAAATTTCCCAAAAAAGAAGAAGGACGGAGAAGGATATGCCGGGTATTCTGTAGATTGGTTTGGTGCGTTTTGGACTTTTTGACCTGCCTTTGACCCCATCTACTCATCTAGATAAAATGTCTTTTTCATTTTTTTTTTGTCTTTTAGTTTTTCTTTACCATGATTGATGACTTTTTACTTTCATTCTTTTTCGTAACAAGAACTTTTTACTATTTAATCATTAACTGCGGAATGCTTTTCTTTGGAGATAAATCTTGCAAAATATAACAAACATGCATTTGGAAAAAAAAATGACAAGATATATGGTAAAACTCTATGACTATTGAGATGTGTTGTTGTTACCATCCTCGGTCGAATTCAAATTTTGTAAAGTTATTTTCTATGTTATATGAACGTTAATTAAAGTTGCGTCACCGCTAATTATGAGCTACAAATTAAGGGGGTCTGTTTGAGACTGTTTCTGGAATGCCTGAAAGCGCTTTTTCAAATTTAGTAAAAACGTTTTTATATGAGGAAGCACATATCAAGTGCTTTTCAAAATCACTTTCAAGTGTTTTTAAAACTCATCAAGACAAATTCTAAATTTTTCAAATTTTTTGTGATTTATAATTAATTTTTTCAATTAATTCAAAAACATTTTTGAGTCTATGAAAAACAATTCCAAACAGACCCTAAAATAATAGAGCAAAATTGGAATGATTTTATTTATATTCTCACTCATAAGATCTGAACACGTTAGGAGACTTGGTCATAATTGGGTGCATGTAGAGGCAAAATAAGAAAAACTTATCCAGCTCATTCGAAAACGGATGCAATGTACCTTCCTCTTCGGTTTGGACGCGCAATTTGTCTAACAGAAATTTTGTTTCGAAACCAAATCTATTTGTCCAAGTACTTACTCCTCTCACTATATACAGCTTCGCAAAGAATTTGATTTTATGTCGCTCACACGGACTTTCCTTTTGCATAATTAGAAACAATAATGATTGCTGTTATCAATTGATCCCTATTTAATTCTTAATTAACATTTATAATAATATTACATTATTTGAGTGAAATCATGGCTGTAGTTCCTTGCAATAAATGGTAATTTTGATTTGCCGCGTTAGATATTTATTGATTGTATAGGTTTATGGTTTACCTAACAAAATTAAGTTGTGTTGATAGAAATGAGTGAAAGTTGTCGCCTAAATTAAGTTGTAAATTAATGTTGCCATTTAATTTGCTTTTAAAAACGTGCACCATTAATAGTGCACCTCTCTTTCAGTAGCTAAAGGGTGAGCAGGAAAATATATATATATATATATATATAGGAGGATGAAACTTGGAAAGAAGGCAAGCTCTTATAAACACAATTGAGATATCTTGTTTTGTAATTTAAGTCAGGCCGTCATGCTTTGTAATTTAATTGATGAATCACAAAGAAGAAGAACGTAGAGCTCACCTAATTCACTCTGCTGAAAACCCATCATGAAGATTCCAGTTGAAGAAATGTACAATCACTCAAATTAACAGTATGTTGTTATCTACGTACTATATGCTCGATCTCGATCTGAGACACCTCCAACTCTTTCATCTTAATAATCTCAAGACTTAGCAAGCTGGTAGACATCAATCCAAATCAATGTAATGGAAATGAATTCTTATGACACGTTTATTTATATGAAACGGAGATGAGATAAATAGGAATGAATTTATGTAGTTATCGGACTTCAAAACCTACTTCTCACCATGAAATTGAATTCACGAATGAATGAGAATAGAACTACGTACTTTTGATAACTTTTTAATATAAAATTTCTTTGCATTCCAATTTATTTTGTGTTAGTAAACACAGACGAAATTATGTATTAAAACTCGAACACAAGTCACCAGGCATGCATGCATGAACCAACAACGGCATTTAGCTTTGTCTTTTGCTTTTCTAAAGCCACATGCACATCTTGTGGGAAAATATTCAATGGTATGATTACTCACATACATGTACGTATTCACGGCTAATGTGAGCTTTGTTTTCTTTAATTTTGATTGCTTATCACGGAGGTGAAGTTTCATCTAAATCGATCACCTAATCCCATTTGTCACTATTGACTGGCATGTTTCACATCAACTAAAATTTTAAAAGGGAGTCATTGTTGGGGGAGAAGGAGATTTTTTTTAATTTTTTTAATGGAGATGGAGATTGATCTAAAGGGTTTTTGACTTACCAACCAACCAAGAGAATGTAATATGGTTGCCTATTGTCTAGCTAAGGCTATTTTGTTTGAGAATGATTGTTTCTATTGTTTAGAAACAGGGCCGGAATGGCTTTAGAATTCGCTTAATGACGACTTAGTTGCTTGTAACCTTGTTCCCAGTGAATGAATGGTTATGCTTTTCAATAAAAAAAAAGAGGGTTTTTGAATTTTTATTTCTTCGATGGATCATTATATTTAACTTTATATATTCCTTTGTTGTTAGAGCATGTGCAGCCGGCATAGTATAAGCTAGCTTATACTATAATTTAGATCGAAACTCCAAAAAATTAGTTCCACCGGTGTTAATTTAGCCTAGGCTAAATCCAGACCAGCCTTTGAGAAAGGCTAAATTGAACAGAGCCAAAAGCCAGGCCTAAACTCGGGTCGTCCACAGTGAGCGCATGGTGGCCAAAACTCCCAAAACACCAATTTTTCATATCTCAAGCATAATTGAAATCCAAATATACCAAAAGCGAAATCTAAGTCTACAAACGTGTAGAGCTCAACGAGGGGATCAAGATGGATATCTGAATCGAAGGAATCCGTCGCCGGAGTCGCCGAAATTCGAAGAAAAGTTTCCAGAACATCAAACCTTTCTCCCTTCGATTCTCTCTCGTCCTTTGACAATTCTAGAAGGTGAGACCATAGACGATTTCGCCTCATCTAGACGAAGCTATTGGCACCGGTTTCGTCCGCCATCGTGGCCGGAATCGGAAAACCCGATCGGCACAGTCCAAGCTTCTCTCATTTGTTTCTCTCTCTTTCGGTGTCTTTTGGATGAAATAGGAACACCACTGTGCTCGCCATAACGAGGCAAAGAGAAATGGACCGGTCCGTCGCCGTGAAACGGCCGGACTGAAAAGGTGGTGTCGCGGCAGAGCACACAGAGAGAGAGGAAGAGTGCGGGAGAAATGAGGAAGAAGGAAGAGATTTCTGGGGTTTTCTAACCCCTTGAGTGAAAAGACCAACTTGCCCTTCTGCAAAAATAATCCAATGCCCTTGTATGCTGTATTTGATTTATGAAAAACTTCGTCGAACTTGTCCAAAGCTTCGAAACTTATCTTATTGGTGAAAAATTACTCCTAAATAATTATCAAGATCACAAATTTAATCTCGATTAATGGTAAATTATTTTTATAATTTTTCCCGGAGCTCACAACTACCAAGTTAAAATTATTTACCCACTAAAAATTATTAAATGGTGTTAAAATTATTTTGAAAACAAAATTAACAAATTAGACTTTAGGCTTTAGACTTTATGGGTGGAAATACAAAAGTGATGAGAAGTCTAAATTGATTAATAGTATCACTTTTGGAGCTTAAATTTTAGTTTAGACTTTAGAACTTAGCCTTTACGAGTGTACATGCTCTTAGGCCTGAAATACTTGATCCAGCCTCAAACTAAGTATTCTAGTCCTTTTGGGAATATAACCAAATTCTATGACCCCATATGGGGAATAGCCAAGTGATGGTGAAGGCGATCGTTTCACTTGAAATTGGACCTAGCAGTCACTGAAGTGTTCATCATTTCTTTGATGTATATATTAATTATGATTTTTTCATTAAAGGTGTGATTGACAAAATATTTGTTAAAGTTTAAAGAAGATTAAGTAAGTACGTACAAAAATGTTATAAAGAGTACTGCATAAAGAGGTCATGATCAAGAGGATATACTAAGAGATGCTTCTCAATCTAAGGCGCGCAAGAACAACTAGCTAGACAAGAAGAACAAACATATCATGGCTCTGAAATTCATCAACAACAAATCAAAATCCTTTATGAACTATGTGAGAGTCCTAGCTTTATTCATTTTGTTGTTGGCATCAAACCTATTTGGGGGCATTATTAGCATGCGTTCTAGCTAGCAGAGCAAATATGTTAACTAATGACATTTAGAACTTAATTTTTCACTCTCAAATTTCAAAAGGTGTTCTCCACAAGTGTTAGTTCGGACTCAAATTTCAAAAAGTACGTGGCATCATTATGTTTGATCTCCACAAATGTCATCTTAAGTTCAAAGGTTCAAGCAAGTACATCACAAATTTATCTGACGACTTAATTGTTGGAGGACTTACCAAGCACCATGGGATTGATACGCACAAATTAACTAGAGGCAGCAGGACGTCTCTGACGATTTGATATGCACCATATTCGAACTTGATAAAGATTTGATAAAGACCATTCAATAACTAATACATGTTGATAAAAATGTTAAAGTTTTTCTCTTTTCTAA
This sequence comes from Rubus idaeus, assembly GCA_030142095.1. Lineage (NCBI taxonomy): Eukaryota > Viridiplantae > Streptophyta > Magnoliopsida > Rosales > Rosaceae > Rubus > Rubus idaeus. The sequence goes on from CM057969.1 coordinate 8,272,191, forward strand.
GTGCCTTCTTAAAAGGGTGAGCAGTTGAGCACTACATGTTTCTTTTTCATGGATTAATTACTCCATTATGAGCAAAACAACCAAACAAAACCACTTCCATTACTTCATCTCCTTAAATATTGAAAAGATCGACTACAGTCTACAAGGTATCTTCATCGTATTGTTTTATTTGTTGGGTGCATGCGTATGTGATCGCTCAACCTCTTTCGTCTTTTCTGTGGACTTCCACTCAATTTTGATAATGACTTGTTTCGTGTCTTTGGCAAAGGATAATGACTTGTTTCTGAACCTCACATGTCATTTTCTAGTGATACCATTTTATTGAATCTGCAGAGTCCAGAATATTCGAACCTCATTGTTTCGATCAAATGATATAAAATAATGTAGCAATATTTCATTTGTTATTCCAAATACATTATTTATTTTCAACAAGTGTATAAGACATCAATATGCGTGTTTCAGTTTAAAAAAAAGGTGCATGTGTAGTGTGTACTAGTTCATTATTTTGTGAATCCATTTGATAATGAGCAAAAAACCAATGGTGTTCTAAAATAATGAGAACGGCTTTCACTCAACAGTAGCAATGATCTTCACCCTCTTGGTTCCTTACTCTCTTGCTGCAAAAGACTTCTCCAACAGTTCAGCTCCATCTCTGTTAATCATGTCTACAGGAAATGCAATATGGTGGCTGATAACCTTGCCAAGAATGGCATGAATCATGATCATGGTGTAGTTTACCTCGACAGCGCACCCTCCTTGCTATGCTTCCCAAGCTTATTTGAATGACCTTGATGTTGTTGCTTATGTCCGAAGGGTCCCCTGCAGCCATCCTGGCTGATTCTCTTGTTCTTTTTTCTTTGCTTGGGTCTTTTTAGACCCCCATGTAACCAAAAAACGGCGTTAGTCCTCATGTGATGATGTGTACGTGTACTCATATATTATCTTTTATCGTCTCTGGCACATGACCTTTATTTAAATAAAAGAATCAGAAAAGAAAAGAAAAACAGCTAATTAGCAGGTTAAAATAAAATTTTATTAGATAAATAAATTAATAATCGTTTAACCGAAAAAATAATAAATATAATTAATATCTCATATTTGTTGCCTAACTATGATTAAACTCAAAGTCCATTTTCCCTCCATTCTCATTTTCTAATTAAAATTTAATATTTGTTAATAATTCTTAAAATCTAAAGACGTTCATTCTTATCTTTACCTTCACATTCTTACGTTTCAGGCTTATACCCACAAGAGGAATTTATGAGTTTATCGAGTTTTAGCGTTTTTTTTTCTCCATTGAATTACTTCTATATTTTTAGAAATTCTGAGTTTATCAAGTTCTGTTAGAGTATGTAATGCTAGATGTCTAGTTAGCTTCTTTTCCTTTTGTTTTGTTTAGTATATAACGAGAATTCTATTTCATTTTCTGTAAGCAAGTTTAATAGAGAAAATATAGAAGAGTGCTCTTAGCTCCAAATCCTCTCTCTTTCTTCTCTAGCTTGCTTCCTGGTGCCATGGCTATCATGGTATCAGAGCTGCAAGTTCGCCCACGTGTGAAGCCAAGTGGCCACACGTGCCCCACGTCACCCAATATATGTTGTTCACGTGTTTGACTTGAAAATTCGCCACACGTGCGGGGGCGCCACATTCTCACAAGTTCATGCATTTTTTTTCCTGTTTAAAATACTTCTACACTTTAGAATGTTTACGAATTGAATGTAGTTACTTTCAGGCTTTCAGCATCACTATGAATGAAAATTAATTTTCATTTATCAACGTGAATCTCTATGATGCCCAGATGCAGCCATGAAATTAATTAAGATAAAGCTAGGTTAGGTCAGCCGTCAGCATGCATATGTGTCAACTTCTACACACAAATATGGATGATGGATCTATGGTAATGGTTTTCCTCCGAAGTCGCACTAGCTACAGACTCGACGGACTCTCCTACTTGGAATCTTTCATCACCCTTCTCTCTCCCCTATATGATACCAGCCAGCCAACCCTTTAACCTTGTCCTTTACGATCACACTCACTGTATTAAACAGTGACTCGATCATGGAAACCCCAAACTTCTTCCGCCTCTTCTTTCTCTCCCTCTGCGTAGGACTCGTCCTCCTCTTCACTTGGGTTCACCTCCCCTACGGACCGGACCTCCTCGACTGCACCACCAACTCAGCATGGTGCACCTCCAAGAACCGCTTCCAATCCAAGCAACCCAACAACCATCTCAAAAACCGCCACAACCCCACGCGCCACCGCAACCACGTCTCCGACACGCCCCACCACCCGCTAGACCCCCTCACCGTCGAGGAAATCAACAAAATCCGCACCATCCTCTCCTCCCACGCGCTCTTCTCCACGTCCGCGGGCTACGCGCTCCACTCCATCGAGCTCGAGGAGCCCGACAAGCCTCTCGTTCTGAAATGGAAAAAGGGCGACCAGCTATTTCCGAGAAAGGCCTCCGTCGTCGCACGCGTGGGTGGCGAGTCGCTTGTGTTGACTGTTGACTTGACCACCAGCGAGGTGACTGTGCACCACACCGGTTCCCACTCCGGTTATCCTATGATGACGATCGAGGACATGACCTCGGCCATGTGGGCCCCGCTTTCGGACGCGAGGTTCAACCGCACGATCATCGAGCGCGGGGTTGATCTGACGGACCTGGCCTGCTTGCCGATTTCTGCGGGGTGGTACGGTAAAACGGAGGAGAACAGGAGGTTGATTAAGGTGCAGTGCTACTCCATGAAGGATACGGTGAACTTTTACATGAGGCCAATCGAAGGGCTGACCGTACTGCTTGACTTGGACACTAAACAAGTGGTGGAGATTTCAGATAAGGGCGCGAACATCCCAATACCAAAGGCCGCCAACACGGACTATAGGTACTCGGCTCAGGATACTAATCAAGTGATTAAGCTGCTGAAGCCCATATCAATGGAACAACCCAACGGTCCGAGTTTTACAATAGAGGATGATCACTTGGTCAAATGGGCAAATTGGGAATTTCACTTGAAAGCCGACGCCAGGGCCGGCGTGATCATATCTCGGGCCAAGGTCCGAGACCCGGATACCGGGGAGCTGAGGGATGTGATGTACAAAGGGTTCACTTCGGAGTTGTTTGTGCCTTATATGGACCCCACTGATGCTTGGTACTTCAAGACTTATATGGACGCTGGTGAATACGGGTTCGGGTTGCAAGCCATGCCTCTCGAACCGCTTAACGATTGTCCGCGTAACGCTCATTATATGGATGGTGTGTTCGCAGCGGCCGACGGAACACCTTATGTTCGGTCGAATATGGTTTGCGTGTTCGAGAGCTATGCGGGTGATATCGGGTGGCGCCACACAGAGTGTCCCATAACGGGCATGGAGGTAAGGAAATTGGTTCAAATTAATGGTGTCATATTCATAATTTCCGTTTCCTAGTCACAATAATTAATTAATTGTAGTTCACGTCTCTAATAGATTGTGTAGAGTACTAGGACATACCCATTATAGGAGTACATATATACTGATATACACCAAGTGTCCAAGTGTGTGTGGATTTTATTGATCTATGAAAAAATGATGTGCATTTTTCTGGTCTGATTTTTGACAGGTTAGAGAAGTAAGGCCAAAGGTGACATTAGTGGTTAGAATGGCAGCATCAGTTGCTAACTATGACTATATTGTGGACTGGGAGTTCCAAACAGATGGTTTGATAAGAATTAAGGTTAGTGATGATTAGTTTACTATTCATTATATATATATTTTTTTGAAATTGTAATTAATCTTGTTTCTCTTTTATTACCCTAGTTGAAAATATCATGAACATATGTGATAGTGTGAATGATATAATTCTTGTTTAGTTAGTTTCCTTATTTCTTGCATGTACCTAGCTTCTTTTTTATTTATTTCCATGCTAAAAGTCTAAATGGCAGATATTGAAGGTCGTAATAATACATTATCTAAGATCGATCAATGTCAATACTAGCTATTCAATGGTATCTCTGAATAATACACAGGTTGGACTTAGTGGCATTTTGATGGTGAAAGGCACACCCTATGAGAACGTAAACCAAGTATTTGGCCAAGATAGTCTCTATGGCACACTATTATCGGAAAACGTTATAGGAGTTATTCATGACCATTACATCACATTTCATCTTGATATGGACGTGGACGGCTCTGATAATTCCTTTGTCAAAGTGAATCTCCAAAGGCAGCAAAACTCTCCTAGTGAGTCACCAAGGAAAAGCTTCTTGAAAGCTACTAGAACTGTGGCTAAAACGGAGAAGGATGCACAAGTTAAGCTAAAACTCTATGACCCGTCTGAGTTCCACGTCATCAACCCGTCGAAAAAGACCCGAGTTGGAAATCCAGTCGGGTATAAGGTGGTTCCTGGTGGCACTGCTGCTAGCTTGCTTGATCTTGATGACCCTCCCCAAAAGAGGGGTGCTTTCACGAACAATCAAATATGGGTTACCCAATACAACCGTAGTGAGCAGTGGGCGGGTGGGTTGTTCGTCTACCAAAGCCAGGGGGAAGATACCCTAGCTGTATGGTCTAACAGGTAAGGCATACATCTTTATGTGTACCATATTTACTGATTATATTGCTAATATCATCTTTTATAAATCAAGATGGTACTTGAAACAAATTTACTAACCAGATTGATCGAATTGATTTGTAGGGATCGGGAAATTGAGAATAAGGACATTGTGGTTTGGTACACATTAGGGTTTCATCACATACCATGTCAAGAAGATTTCCCCATAATGCCGACCGTATCGTCTAGCTTTGATCTGAAGCCTGTAAACTTCTTTGAGAGCAACCCAATACTTCGGACTCCGCCTAATGTTGAGACGGATCTGCCTGTTTGTATGGCCGCTGCTACAGCTTAGAAGACGGACATATTTTTATGTTTTCATGTAGTATTTGAATACATGGAAGTTTGATTTGCTCAAGCTAGCTAGCTAGCTACTTCTTATGATCAGCTTATCAAATATGCTTACTTGGGGAATGGGGTTGCATTTGAGTTTGCTATGCCTCGGTTGATATGGAATTAACAAGTTGTAGAAAAGCGAGGTGATCCAAAAAATAAAAAGAATTATAAGGGTCTGGTCATTATGTAATTAAATTGATTAGCTTGCTAACCGTAAGTATATGTAATGATGATCGAACTAGTGGAATCTGAACTTTGCAAAAAGCCAAAAAGCTAACTAGCTGGTGGAATCAAACTCTATAAAGATTCCAAGTACGTCGTGTATTTTTGTAGTGCTGGCACTTGGTCCTCTCAAAAAGTGTTATATAACCAAAGTATATTACTCTATTTGTCATGGACTTGCCGACTTGGTCATGGAAACCCGAAACTTCTTCAGCTTTTTCTTTGTGTCTCTCTGCATAGGTCTTGTGACTCTTGTCCTCCTCTTCACTTGGGGCCCTTACGCGCCACCCGACGCGACAGACCTTCTCGACTGCACCACCAACTCAGCATGGTGCGCCTCCAAAAACCGCTTTCAGTCAAAACCGCCCAACAGCCTCGTCAAAAACAAAAACCACCACAACCACAACCACGCCTCCGACACTCCCCACCACCCCCTCGACCCTCTCACAGTCCAAGAACTCAACAAAATCCGTACCATCCTCTCCTCCCAGGCGCTCTTCAAGTCGTTCTCACCATACGCGCTCCACTCCATCGAGCTCGAAGAGCCCGACAAGCCTCTCGTCCTCCGATGGAAAAAGGGCGACCCACTGTTGCCCAGAAAGGCTTCCGTCGTTGCACGTGCCAGCGGGAAGTCGCACGTGCTAACTGTAGACCTGACCACGAGCGAGGTGTTCGTACACCAGAGCGGATCACACTCCGGTTATCCGATGCTGACCATGGAGGACACAACCGCGGCAGCATTGGTCCCACTTGCGAACGCGAAGTTCAACCGCTCGATCATCGAGCGTGGGGTTGATCTGACGGACCTTGCGTGCTTACCTGTTTCGTCCGGGTGGTTCGGTGAGTACGAGCAAAACAAGAGGAGGCTGATTAAGGTGCAGTGCTACTCCGTGAAGGACACTGTGAACTTCTTCATGAGACCAATCGAAGGGTTGACTGTGCTGGTTGACTTGGACACCAAACAAGTGGTGGAGATTTCAGACAAAGGCGCGAACATTCCGATACCAAGGGCTGCCAACACAGACTATAGATACTCCGCTCAGGAGCTCAGTAAAGTGATCAAGCTAGTGAACCCAATATCCATCGAGCAACCAAACGGTCCTAGTTTTACAATAGAGGATGATCACTTGGTGAAATGGGCAAACTGGGAATTTCATGTAAAACCCGACGCCAGAGCAGGAGTGATCATATCTCAGGCTAGGGTTCGAGACCTGGATACCGGTGAGCTAAGGGACGTGATGTACAAAGGGTTTCCTTCGGAGCTGTTTGTGCCTTACATGGACCCCACTGACGCATGGTACTTCAAGACTTATATGGATGCAGGTGAATATGGGTTCGGGTTGCAGGCCATGCCTCTCGACCCGCTTAATGACTGTCCGCGTAACGCCTATTATATGGACGGTGTGTTTGCCACTTCCGATGGAACTCCGTACGTCCGATCAAACATGATTTGTGTGTTCGAGAGCTATGGCGGGGATATCGGGTGGCGCCACACGGAGAGTCCGATAACGGGTATGGAGGTATAAATATATATATATACACAACGTAGAATCCAATATCGGGTCATATATATTATTGGCAATGTTTAGAACCACATCTTCACTATTATAGATGATCGATGAAGGTTTCTTTTCATCAATAAGCCCTCCAAATATGGTCCAAAAATTGGTCCCATGCACAGTGGTGGAGCCAATTTGCTGCACACCTTCAGTTAGGGTGGGTAAATGTTCACCTTCAAATTGCTGCCATGTGTCCCTTTATCCCACATTCTTTCTAACCATAATTATTTGACAATTTTTTATTTTAAATCTTTAACTCCAAACCCCTAAACTTTAAACTCCAGCCCTTAATACTAAACTCTAAACCCCAAAAAGGTTGGGGGTTAAAGAGTTTGAGATTTAGGGTTTTGGGGTTTGCGGTTTGATATTTAAGGTTTAAAGTTTAAAATAAAAAATTATCAAATGTCCAGAAGGGAAGTAGGGTAAAGCGATACATGACAACAATTTGGAAATGCCCACCTTATGTGTGAAGGCAGTTGTCCTATCAGGTATCATTTCTTATTCATGGAGTTGGAGATGGTAAAACCCTAATATCGTTGATGTTAAATTGTTAATTATCACATCGAAAAAAAATTGATGTTGATTATGGATTAATAAAGCGGGCTGTTCTGTTGTGATTTTTGGCAGGTTAGAGAAGTAAGGCCCAAGGTAACCTTAGTGGTTAGAATAGTAGCATCAATTGGTAACTATGACTATGTCGTGGACTGGGAGTTCCAAACAGATGGACTAATCAGAGTGAAGGTTAGCGGTGATAATAAACTTTTTCTTACAAGGAATATTTAGTATGCTTTAATTATTCATAGTAAGACTATTGATTGGGAATAAAACTATTAGATAACTTTTTAAGGTATAATTGCCAATTTTGTGCAAGTAATATATATGTACACAGGTTGGACTTAGTGGCATTTTGATGGTGAAAGGCACACCCTATGAGAATATGAACCAAGTCATTGATCAAGACAATCTCTACGGCACACTGTTGTCTGAAAACGTTATTGGGGTTATTCATGACCATTACATCACATTTTATCTTGATATGGACGTGGACGGCTCTGATAATTCCTTTGTCAAAGTGAATCTCCAAAGGCAGCAAACCTCTCCTAGTGAATCGCCCAGGAAAAGCTTCTTGAAAGCTACTAGAACTGTGGTGAAAACGGAGAAGGATGCACAAGTTAAGCTAAAGCTGTATGACCCGTCCGAGTTTCATGTGATAAACCCGTCGAAAAAGACCCGAGTCGGGAACCCGGTTGGGTATAAGGTGGTTCCTGGTGCCAATGCTGCTAGTTTGCTTGATCCTGAAGACCCTCCCCAAAAGAGGGCTGCTTTTACAAACAACCAAATATGGGTTACACAATACAATCGGAGCGAGCAGTGGGCTGGTGGGTTGTTCGTCTACCAAAGCCAGGGTGAAGATACTTTGGCCGTGTGGTCTAACAGGTTAGACTTTGGAAACTTTTATTTACATCCTTAATTTTTGTTCAGAAAACCTTGTTTTTACGATTATTTGTGTTGTAACTACGTACTGATTATATTGTTGATAGCATGCATCTTTCACGTACGTATAGAAATGTACATGCATTAGATTTACGAATTGGATGTCATTGATTTTGTAGGGATCGAGAAATTGAGAATAGGGACATTGTGATTTGGTACACATTAGGGTTTCATCACATACCATGTCAAGAAGACTTTCCTATAATGCCGACAGTGTCATCAAGCTTTGATTTGAAGCCTGTAAATTTCTTCGAGAGCAACCCCATACTTCGGACTTCGCCAAATGTTGAGAGTGATTTGCCTGTTTGCTCACCTGCCACTTCAACTTAGGGAACACATTCAAGGTCCTTTATGTGTAGATTTTGAATTCATGAATGTGTTGCTTAATAATCAATATATCGTTGGAATTAACCACTCTAAGTGCCCTAATGGATCAACGATCAAATTGAGAATCCCCTACCCGCGTTCGATATATATATATATATATATATCGTTGAAATTTGTATATAAAATAAGAGTTCCACATTCATTGTTCAAAAAAACAAAAAAGAGTTCCACATTCGAAGAATTACATATCTCTCAAGTCTTTATACATGCACTATTGGTGATCAAGTTGATAGAGGCTCTAGGTGTGGTATGCCCCACATGGATTTGAATCCTGCCGATTGCGGATTCAAGTTAAATCTTAACAAGTCTTTATACATGTCAGGTTCGGCCTTGTGTGGTGGGTTTCTAGTATGAATATATAACTAAAATATATAGCATGCATTATGAGGCACTAAACTTTATCTTTCGGTTTTTGGTTTGAAATATATTTCATAGAAGAAGACCAAATGGCCAACATCCACAAATCAACAATGGAAGTCCAAAATAGAAACACAATTTGATGGACTGGATTGGATGGCTATATATAGTTATATATATTCTCTCTTAAGGGTTCTGGTGGTTGGTTGTTTTGAGAAAGCTATATTTGTGTATATTTTTTGTGGTTACTTGAATTTTGAATTACCAAAATACGGAACTCATTCTCAACCAGATATCTAGCCCACAAAATTTTCAAAGAATCATAGCTGGTAACGAACTTAGTTTTTCTATATATATATGAGTATCGATCTTTTCCTCTAGAAAGCAAGATCTGAAATTTTCTCTTTGAAAACTTGAACTTTGATAGTCTCACACCAAAAGAAAGAAAGATGGAAGGCTGTCGCATGCATATATTGGTTCTATCGTTGGCAGTGTTCCAATTGTTTAACCATATAAGTCCATGCACAGCAGTTGAAGCAAACACCGAATACATAAGAACATCATGCAAAGGTTCAAGGTTTCCCGACGTGTGCTATGACTCTCTGCAAATGTATGCAGGCGAAATCAAAACCTGCCCGAAAACGCTCGCTCTTACTGCCCTCAATGTGACCCTTGAACTCAGCAAACAAGCTCAAATGACAGTGAAAAAGCTCTCAGAAACTAAAAGTTTGAGCCCTGTGGAGACTAAAGCAATGGAAGACTGTGTGAAGGAGCTTAGTGCCACCGAGAAGGAGCTCAAAAGGTCCAAAGTTGAATTGGATCTCGTAGTCGACCCTTCGAATTCTAGGATGAAAATAAGCAATGTTCAAACATGGGTTAGTGCTGCATTAACTGATGAGAACACTTGCAAGGATGGCTTTGCTGATCATAATCTGAAAGGCCAAGTGGAGATTGATACCGCCAATAACATTAAAAAAGTTGGACATTTGACCAGTATTGCTTTAACACTGATCAACAACTATGCCTCATCAACTAAACCTCCCATGCCATAGATTTTGCCTAAGCTATGAGAAGGTACGTCTAGATTATATATGAATGGGATTGAAATTGAGGTCTTCATTTTATGAATAATAAGGTAATAACATTTTTTTTACTTTTCTTTATTGGCATTGGTGTGTGTGTGTGTGTTTTTTTTCATGGCATTTGAGAAAGTGGAAATAATTGTATAAATATCACTGTCAAGTATCACCCATTCTAGACAAGTTACTAAGGCCTCGTTTGGTTAACCGGAATGTTAGAAGGGGAAAATGAATTGAACTCCTTTTCCTTTCTAGGATGGAATGGAATTAATTAAGAATTTCCAATGGTGGTGTTTGGAACAATCCAGGAATTGAGATTAGAAAATGATCCGAAAGAATTGATTTGTTAATAAATTTCCTATAATACCCAAATGAAACTTCAAAATTTCCAATACATATCAAAAACAAAACCAACCATTTTTTTTTTATGCGACAAAAGCATTCAGCTTTGCTTTCTGGTAAATAACATATAATTCTTCAATTATCATATAGAAGTATTGAAAAGTTACATGTGTAATATTTTAGTTGCTAATTAAAGGATCTATATGTTCAACCAAGCTTCTTCATCATTTCAGAGGAGTCTGGGCATGTATATGATAGGGTTATGGGTTGAATTACATCAAGAAAAACCTAGATTGATGATTATTGTAGGGATCTGCGCACCCAGTTAGTCACCTCATAAAGATTCCAAGATTGTAGATTCTTCTTAACTATTGGGTTCCTAGCTCCTTCCATCTCTATCTGTTCTCCATTGCTTTTGTCGCAGCTCTCCTTCTCCCATCTTCTTAACATTTGCTCACCTTCTCTGTCAGTATACCCCTTAACCCAGAACCCTTTTTTTTTTTTCTATTTTCTTTTCTACCAGACCAGAAAACATGAAGAAGAATAGTGTTTTCTTTTATTCGATTTCTTCTCCTTTCAAAGATGAAGCGAGTTGATGGTGTTGGGAGACTGGATATATGGCACTAGAAAATCTGCCAGAGCAGAAGAGTTTTTTTTTTTTTGAAGGGTAGAATCAATGAATCATCCTTTTTTTGTAGAAAGAGAGAGAGACCATCAGTGACTTTGAAGAAGAAACACCAATGATAATAAGAACTAATAATTATTAATTGATAAAATATTAGGACGGGTAATATAAGTAATTTTTCAATTCCGTTGGGTGAAGGAATTGAAATACCACGCTCTAGGTGGTATTTCTATTCCGTCTATTTGATGGAATTTGACTCCAGTCAACTCATTTATTTCCTTTTCCTTTCCCGGCTTGTGACTTAACCAAACGATACAATTCGATGGAATGGGAAACTATTTCTCATTCCAGGTCTGATTTCCTGGCAAACAAACGGGGCCTAAGTCGTTAGTGGTGGCATTGATTTTGGTGACTGAAAAAAAGGGATCAGTTCGCAAACAGTTATGCTCAAATTTGAAATTGAAACCGAAACCAAAACATATGTCCTCGATTTTGGTTGGATTCGGATAAGTTTTCAAGGATATATGGGTGACCGAAAGTTATTGTATCCACCAAAGTACATATGTACTTGAGTGTTCTTAGCCGTTGGATCGGCTAATTCTTCATCCAATCACACATACCTCATGCATGCACACCGTTGGATCTCACACCTTTACATATCAGCCGTTGGATCACTCAAGTACATATGTACTTCGGTGGATACAAGACACTCTCGTTGGGTGACTAGGATCCTCATGTGTCTAAGTTTCAATTAAATGGTTTCCCAAACACTAGGGTCTCTATTGATGGCCCCTAAACATTGAGAAAAACTTTGCGACCTTTTGGTGGTAGCTGGCTTGGACAACAGGGTACGTGGTAGAAGGGGCGCAGCTAGCTCAATGCAATCGTGATGGACTGATGATGTAAGCAGCAATTTCACGATGGGAATCTCATGATTGATCAAGTAATACCACTGTAATATTTTTTTTTCAGTGACTCTCAGAAGGCGAAAAAAATTTGTTAAAAGAGAAATAAAAAAGTAAAATCATCAAGATATGGGAAGGACACAAACCTTACCTTTTATAAAGAACAAACATATATTGAAGGAAATAGTCCCTCCAAGAACAATAAAAAAATACAAACTAGTGAAACCTAAAATCACAAACTAATAACACTACTGCAAATCTGCAATTTCTCTGTTAGCCCTTGAATTCAAACAAGCACTATTTACACTAACCTTTAAAAAGCGGAATGGGACTAGATTTATGCAAGTATGTTTGAAACGTAGTAGTATTATTACACTCCATTAGGATAAACTTAATTCAGGAATAAATTTACCCACAAAAGAAAAAAAAAAGATAGACCTGGAAAGTTATTTCGTACTGTAAGTTTACAGTGATCTAAAGGAAATATATATAACTAGGCATAGAGCTCCAATTTAGATAACCTGGGTGTTGGTATTGCAATCAATGGAGTCAATTTCTTAGTCACAAACCCGAATTTGTCCGAAAGGTCAACTTTTGTGTCACTGGGCAACCTCCACTCGAACGAATGCAAGAATGAAGCCAATACGTAGATTAACATCCTCTCCGCCAAGGGAATCCCAGCACATATTCTTCTCCCAGAACCAAATGGAAGATATTGGAACTTATTTCCCAAGTAATCAAAGCTGTTGTTTGGGTCGGTGTTAAGGAACCTCTCGGGTCTAAATTCCAAGGGATTGTCCCAAACGCTAGGGTCTCTATGAATGGACCAAACATTCAGAAAAACCCTAGAACCTTTAGGAATGTGATAGCCGCCAACGGTGGTAGATTGGCTTGGATAGCGCGGTGGTAGAAGGGTCCCGGCTGGGTGCAATCGGGAGGTTTCCTTAATGACAGCATCTAAATAGTGCAATTTCGGCAAATGAAAATCTTCAACCAAGTTGTTCAACCCCACAATTTCTGTTAATTCTTCTTGGACTTTTCTCATTTCATCCGGATGCTGCATCAGCTCAGATATTGCCCATTCCACTGTTATTGCTGTGGTGTCTGTTCCTCCCACCACGATGTCCTGTGGAACCATGCATGTAAAATGAGTGCACATGACTTGAAAGAGAAATTGAGGTAAAATTAATGAGTGTAAAATGAGCATCATGAGAGAGTCATCAATTAAGGTAAAACAAAAAAAAAATCAAATCAATATGTGCAATTTCGATCTGTCCCTTAAATATATATGGAAGTAGAAGCAATTTGTAGGATAACGTACGTACCGTGAGCAAGGCCTTCACTTGTTGCATTGTAAGCGATGTTGCACTATGTTGATGACTATTGTTCTCCAAGAGGAAGTGCAGAAAGCCCTTCCCTTCATGTTTTTCTGGCACCCCCTCATTTTTAGACTTGTTCATATGGGCTTCTATGGCTGAATCGTAAATGTTTTCGATTACTGACTGAAGCTTCTTTGCTCGGCTCCCAATTCCCTGTATATCAAACCTAGCAAGCGCCGGGAAAAAGTCCGAGACGTTTGGTTTCTCAAGTAACTCGATTAACTCTACCACCACCTTTCTAAACTCGGATCCAACATCAGATCCCTTCTCTCCTTGTAGAGTTCCACCCCATAACATTCGCATGGTTGTATTGATGGTTGTGGAAAATGCAAACTGACCCAAATCAATTGGGGTCCCAATTTTGTCACTAAAAATATGACTAATTGACTTCAGAACCTCTTCTTTTCTAAGACCATAACAACCGTCAAGGTTGGTTTTGCTTAGCATCTGGCTCGCAAGTACCTTGCGCATCCTCCTCCAATCTGGACCGTAGGTTCCAAAGACTATATCGGATCCTCCATATGATAGAATTTGTGCCGCGACTGTAAGGTCACGGTAGGCAAATATTGTGTCCTGGTCACGGACCACTTGTTTCACAAGCTCAGGTGAGCTGACCACAATGCCTAATTTGGTCCCGAGTTGGAGCTTGTAAATCGGGCCGTAAACCCTTGACAAGTCTGTGAACTGATGGTGAAGGTTGGTACCTAAAAACGGAAGGTACCCTAGTAGCGGCAGACAGCGTGGGCCTGGTGGCAATGGAGCTTGTACCCGGTTCCTCGAGTAAGTACGCAGGAACCAGAAAACAAAAGTTGACAAGATGATGAGGAAAATGCTGAGGGCTGCTTTGAGATTTTCATGTTTCTCATTGCTAGCATCCCACAATGAAGACCACATATCGCACAAACTGCAGTCAGCAGATTATAGGTAGAATGAAGTTGGAGATTTTCATTTGCCTCTCTGGTCAATTTATAAGAACCCAAATGGACCCAATTCCGCCGTCAGATATAATTAAAATTTATATAGGGTTACTGTAAAAAATGGTATTACTCGTAACTCGTGTGTGTTCATTACAATGCATAGGGATACATTTATAACGGAAGAAAACTGATATCTAAAGTAAGTAATTATATCCTAAATCATAGTGATTGATTAATACAAATCCTAAGCTAGAAATGTACAGAATCAAAATCAAAGAGTTGACTATCCACACAATTAATGTAGTCTTTCAATATTGAGTGAAGGCAACCTTTTCAATCTTCATTCTGTATTGATAGGCTTGCAATTTGCAAATATATGACAAAACCGCCAACCTAGATTGATTATTTATCCCTCGCGCGTCCACCATGCTCAAGGAGAAATTTTTCAGTGTGACGGTCACGCCACATCATAATTGACACATGACGTGACTTTCCAATGAGATATGGATACATGTACAATTGATACACATCAGCCACCACCATCAACAAACCCTTTAAGTTTTTGCCGTTAGCCAAAAGCTTCACCCAAAAAAAAAAGAAGCAAACCCTTCTGCCTTTGGCATCACAGATAAGAAGATCTGAAAAATTACAGATTTGTTCCACCAAAAAATAAATTGCAGATGTGCTATTCTCTTATGGTAATTGAGATCTGGTCAAAGAATGTTCAATTCAACTTCTTTCATTACCTCGAACAAGAAATATCATATCTAATTAAAACAAGTTTGTGTTTCTGGGTAGAATTTCAAGAAGAGTATTAGATTGAGATCTGCGTTGTGGAATCTAAATGGGCATACCATCATCCATCATCTCCAAGTCTTTGACTTGAGGAATTCAGATTGACATGGGTTTTAGTCTTAATGCTTTAATTCGTTCAGAGAAATCCCATTATACAAGTTGTCCTTCTCCTTTTGATGACTTGTTTTGCCATTTCAGAACTCGAGAGAGATTCAAAAATTAGAAATTTAGAAGAAGATGAGAAGAAGGAACAATATTACAGATAATCTTCTGTTGAAGGAAGAAGGTGACGCCAAAATTTTTGGCTAACGGCAAAAACTTAGGGTCTGTTGATGGTGGCTGATGTATATCGATTGTACATGTGTCCATATCTCATTGGAAAGTCAAGCCATGTGTCAATTATGACGTGGCGCGACCGTCACGCCATGTGTCAATTATGTAGTCTTTCAATATTGAGTGAAAGCAACCTTTTCAGTCTTCATTCTGTATTGATAAGCTTGCAATTTGCAAATATATGACAAAACCGCCAACCTAGATTGATTATTTATCCCTCGCGCGTCCACCATGCGCAAGAGTTCATTCTTCTTCATCCTCCCCGACAATAAGGAAAAAGTCAGCTGTGAATTTGTGCTCGATCACTTCCAAATTAATTAATTTGCTTACCATTTACCAACAATTTATATGTGCATGTTTAAACGGCTTCCAGTTCAGTCGTCCAATGGGAGTCGAATATTACAGGCGTTCAAATCACAATATTAAAATAATTTTAAGTGCCCTTCTGGTTCGGGAGTCTAATTATTGTCTGTGCTAATTAATTGCTAATAGGTAAATTGAATTTGAGAGAATTTAATGCATCTTAGATTATGTTATGATTTTTCTTTTAGATATTCTTATGATATAGATGAAAGTTATTTTGCCGACAAATCATTAATGATCTTTAATTAAGAAAAGGCATAACATAATTATAATCATGTCTTAAGGCTTCAAGCAGCCCCATAACTAAAGAGTTTAGCCGGACTTAATCATAATTGAAAGCATAGAAAAATACATAACAGAGAAGAGGAGTCAATTATGACTAAATTCGGCTAAACTCTTTAGTTAGGGGGCTGTTAATTTGAAGCCCTAAGACATGATTACAATTATGTTATGACTTTTCTTTTGGATATTCTTATGATATAGATGAAAATTATTTAGCTGGCAAATCATTGATAATCTTTAAATGGCAACATAACTTTCATCTATATCATAAGAATATCCAAAAGAAAAATCATAACATAATTGTAATAATATCTTACGACTTCAAGCAGCCCCTAACTAAAGAGTTTAACTGGACTTGGTCATAATTAAAAGCATAGAAAAATACATAAGAGATGATAAGTCAAAGAACAAGGAAATCCAAACAAAGCTCGGATCGACCGGTGGTCAGGATGCTTCGACCGGTCGGAATTACGATTATGTTTCTTCTTCTTCTTATTTTCTTCATCAGGATCTTTTTTCTTATTTTGGGTAATTGAAATGAGCAGGACATGTTTTTAATTGGAAATTTCTTATGGGTTGGAGATTGATGAGAGTTTATTTGTAGTTGCATAATTTGCTCTATTTTGTGCAAGATATTTTTTTTTTGGTAAATGATATGTTGTGTGTAGAAATTTTGTAAATTTTATTGGTGGTAGGTTTGTTATTGATAGTTTATCATGTATTAAGTGCAAGTCTGCGATGCAGCGGCACACTGCCTTAATTAGAAGTCATATGTATATATATATAATTTTTTTTTTGTGTTTTTATTGTTACTCAATAAACTGCTTTATTTCCTTACAAGCTAGTTACAAGTATACTTCCACTTAGTAAACCAATTTATTATTACTCAATAAATTAGTTATTGTTTGATAATAACAAGTTTATTGTCTGCACTTTTAGTAGCATTCTTGCACTCTTCACACTCAATACTTGTTACTCAATAAATCAGTTATTATCAGACAATAGAAGTTTATTGTATGACAATAACAAATTTAAAAGTTAATTGTCTGACAATAACAAGTTTATATCATTTAGAAGTTCATATAATTTATTGTAATGACGACCTATTGAATCTTCCTCATTTTTCGTTTTCGCTAGGGTTGTTCTTTGATGTTTGTTAGTCTCGGGAGGTTTCGGTTTGGTCCCTCTCACTTGTTCTTCTTCTATTTTCATTTAAATTAATTTCTGGCAAAAAAAAAAAAGTTCATATCATTTAAAAGTTCAAAACTAAATACTTTTTTTTAAGAAGTTTAAAACTAAATACTTTCTAATTAACTAATAAAAACACAAATAACAAAAACAAGAAGTAATTAAAACCAACATTTATTCTTTTAATTGTCCGCACATCCTCCATTTATTCCTAGAATATAAATATAGAAAGTACACAACATTATGGATTAGGGAAAAATTAGACTAAACATCTATAAATAATTAAATATATAATATATATGCTTGCTGGCTTGCTGCATGTTCAACATTGGCATCAAGGTAATTTACTAATTTTTTTTTTAAGCATAGAGCTCCAAATTGGATAACCTGGGTGTTGGTACAGCAATAAGTGGAATCCTTTTCTTTGTCACAATCCCAAATTTGTCCGAAAGGTCTAGCTTTGCGTCATTAGGCAATTTCCAGTCGAACGAATGCAAGAATGAAGCCAACACATAGATTAGCAACCTCTCTGCTAATGGAATACCAGCACATATTCTTCTCCCAGAACCAAATGGAAGATACTGAAACTTATTGCCCTTGTAATCAAAGCTGTTGCTTGGATCGGTATTTAGGAACCTCTGGGGTCTAAATTCCAAGGGATCCTCCCAAACACTTGAATCTCTGTGTATGGCCCAAACATTGAGAAAAACAGTGGAACCTTTTGGTATGTAATAGCCAGTAATGGTGGTAGATTGGCTTGGACACCGGGGCACTAGAAGGGGCAGTGCAGGGTGCAAGCGAAAAGTCTCCTTGATCACAGCATCCAAATAATTTAATGTCGGCAAATGAAACTCTTCAACCAAGTTATTCAGCCCCACAGTTTGTGCTAGTTCTGCTTGAACTCTTCTCATTTCTTCTGGGTACTGCATCAGCTCAGTCATAACCCATTCCACTATCGTTGCTGTGGTGTCAGTCGCACCCACCATACTATCCTGTACGTTAATATTATAATGAACTCTATAGGAGTTAGAACATCCAACATAGGAAAATTTTACAATATGTTAAAAATGTTAAATACAATTACCACTTAATTACTCAAAACTTAAAATACAAACATAATACAGCAAACACCACTCTTCCATACAACGAATAAGCCAAAAGTTAGAATACCATACCGTGAGCACTGCCTTCAATTGTTGCACTGTAAGGGGTGTTGAACCATCTTCATGATTATTATTATTCTCCAAGAGGAACCGCAGAAAGTCCTTCCTTCCATGTTTTTCTTGTACTCCCCCATTTTGGGCCGAGGCCAGCTTCTTCATCTGTTCTTCTATGGCACAAGTTAAAAGCTTGTCAATCACGGTTTGAACCTTCTTTGTTTGCCTCTCAATTCCTTGCAAGTCAAATCTAGCAAGAGCAGGAAAGTAGTCCGAAATGTTTGGTTTCGCAAGTAGATCAACCATTTCAGCCACCACTTTTCTATACTTTGCCCCCAAATCACTCCCCTTTTCTCCTTGTAGAGTGTCACCCCATAACATACGCATGGTTGTGTTGAACGATGTGGAAAATGCAAACTGACCCAAATCAGTTGGGGTTCCACTTTTGTCACTATAAATATGACTAATCGACTTGTGCACCTCCTCTTTTCTCATAGCATAACAATCATCAAGGTTGGTTTTGCTTAGCATCTGACTCACAAACACCTTGCGCAACTTCCTCCAATCTGAATTGTAGGATCCGAAAGCGATGTCGGTTGCTCCATATGAGGCGATTAGAGCTGCAATAGTAGGATCACGGTTGGAAAATGTTGTGTCTTGGTCACGAACAACTTGTTTCACAAGCTCAGGTGAACTGACCACAATGCACAGCTTGGTACCAAGTTGGAGCTTGAAAATTGGGCCATAAACCCTTGCCATATCTGTGAATTCTAGGTGGAGGTTTGCACCAAGAAATGGAAGGTA
Source organism: Rubus idaeus (assembly GCA_030142095.1). Classification (NCBI taxonomy): domain Eukaryota; kingdom Viridiplantae; phylum Streptophyta; class Magnoliopsida; order Rosales; family Rosaceae; genus Rubus; species Rubus idaeus. The sequence goes on from CM057969.1 coordinate 8,291,306, forward strand.
TCCGAGTAGCGGCAGACCACGAGGGCCTGGTGGCAATGGAGGTGTTGGGTTCGTGTTAGATTTCTTCCAAATCCACAAGAAACAGAGCAGAGTAGACACCATGAACAAAAGAGTGAGAATTGCTGCATGGTTTTCATCTTTGTCATGATCGCTAGTAACCCACAATGATGATCCCATTGCTAATTAAGCACACACTGAAAAATGAAAGAAAAGAATATGGTTATAAAGAAAGATAAGATAACATCAGCCTGATCATGCAATATAATGGAAGATAAGATTTCCTCATTGTTTAATTTGTCTGACAAATGAGACACATGTCCGTTCTTGAAGGGAGCAAATTAAATTTGCCGCCACCCTAACCAGGGTGGGACAATTGACACGTGTTGCTTCCATCTAACCATAGTTAATCTATAGTACCGGGAGTTTTCTCCGGTGATTTCTTCGCCGTCCGGCCACCATTGACATCAAGACCGGTTCCATTCTCTTAGTCTCCTCGAGCTCTTCATCCCCATACCAAGTTTTTTCACCGACGCTCAATATTGAAGGAGAATCGAAGCATGAATCGGAGGAGATGAATCGGAAGTTGCAGAGAGAGACAAACGACTTAGAAGCTGCGGAGCCAGGGAACCAGGGAAAGAAAGAAAGAAGAAAAAAAAAAGTTAACCAAACGTACAGGAAACAAGACGTGGCAGTTTTGCAATGGGTGGGCAGCAAATTTGTTCCCGTTCTTGAATGAGGGGACAGTTGAAACTGATTTACTTTTACCTCAGTACTGATTTACTACATAAAACCATCCCAAAAGAAAAGGCCGGATATTTGGAGCAAGGACAACACCAGAATACCAGATTCAGTGAGACAGTGAGGGCATCTCCAACAACTCTTTCCAAAACCCATACCCAAACTCAAATTTTGACTCACCCAAACTCATTACTATTCATTTGAGTTTTTCATCTCCAACAAGTGTGAGTCAAAACCCATACCCATTTTATATTTTAATCATTTTATATAATTATATAAAACAATATGAATTTATACATCATATATAATATATTATTTAATTAAAAAGTAAGTAAAACTTTTTTAAAAAATTTCAGATTATAGTAAAATATTTTTTTTTTCGGATTATAGTAAAATGTTTTTTTTTTCGGATTATAGATTTATAGTAAAATATTTGAAAAAAAAAGTGAAAGCTAGCTAAATAAATAACTATTATAAATAAATAACTATTATAGATAAATAACTGATTTTCTGTAATTTTTTCCTTATTTTTTCATAATAAAAACAGGTCATTTAATCTAAACCGTTGAAATAAAAAATCAGAGTCATCTCCACCGTTGGATGGAGATGACCGTTGGGCATAGGGCATCCACCTTCGCGCGTTCCGCGCGTCCGCGTGTCCGCGTCCCCCCAGGCCAATTGGCCGTTTGTTTGTCGTCTAGCGCGCCTGGCGCTTCAGTCTCTGTCAGGCGCGTTGCTCTCTGCTTCCCCCTGCCCTGCTCTGGCCCGCACATGCCCCACTACACAGTTATGGGTTTCTGACCCATAATTCCTCCTAAAATGGGTCAATTGCTTAGTAGGAACCCAAAATGGGTATGAGTTTTGAGTTATTGGAGATGACAAATTTGGGTTTTAGGTTTGGGTATGGGTTTTGGGTGTGGCTGTTGGAGATGCCATGAGGGAGATAAGGTAAGGACTAAGGACAATAGTAGTCTGCTTACTGTTTAAAATTTGTCGTGATGCAGCGACTAGATTGCCTTAGAAATATACAAGTGGGTTTAGAGGCTAGTGTTTAAAATATATAACTGGCGTATCAACTACAGCTTAATTTGCATCAATTAATTAAGTTTCTACACGGTATATCATCCTGCACTAGTGTACAAGATCTTTTGGATAAGTTTTCGTACTTTTTAACAATCTTGCTTAAATACTTCGGCATCTTTCGACTCAAATAAGTCTCTTCAAATATTTTAAACAAACATCTTAACTCCGATGCCTTTAATTAAAAAGAAAAAAACATATATGTGGAGTTGTTAAATATTTTGATAAACGAATAAAAATTTAAATAAGGAAGATAAAAGATTAATGCTCTCTTACCGATTCACCACTACTCAATCTGTCTTATAGAAAATAAGTAATTTTCGTCAGCTGTTGAAGATATGTCATTTCCCAAAGAAAAAAGAATCGATAAAAAGAAATATAAGATTATGTTATTTGTACTATTTGTATTCTCAATTTGTTATTTATGCATGTATTTATTTATTTATTTATTTTTAGACAATAACTTCGCGTTTTTAGTAGCACACTTGTATTCTTCACACTTAATAAACTAGCCATTGTGTATTTTTATTGTCACTCAATAACTGAATAACATCATTAAGTTCATATAATTTGAAAGTTCAAAACTAAATACTTTCTAATTAACTAATAAAAACACAAATAATAAAAAGAAAAAGTAATTAACACAAACATTTATTCTTTTAATTGTCCGTACATCCTCCATTTATTCCTAGAATATACATATCGAAAGTACACAACATTATGGAGTAGGGAAAAATTAGACTATAAACATATATAAATATATAATATACTTGGCTTGTTGCATGTTTAACATTGGCATCAAGGTAATTTTTTTTTTTTTAAGCATAGAGCTCCAAATTGGATAACCTGGGTGTTGGTACAGCAATAAGTGGAATCCTTTTCTTTGTCACAATCCCAAATTTGTCCGAAAGGTCTAGCTTTGCGTCATTAGGCAATTTCCAGTCGAACGAATGCAAGAATGAAGCCAACACATAGATTAGCAACCTCTCTGCTAAGGGAATCCCAGCACATATTCTTCTCCCGGAACCAAATGGAAGATACTGAAACTTATTGCCCTTGTAATCAAAGGTGTTGCTTGGATCGGTATTTAGGAACCTCTGGGGTCTAAATTCCAAGGGATCCTCCCAAACACTTGAATCTCTGTGTATGGCCCAAACATTGAGAAAAACAGTGGAACCTTTTGGTATGTAATAGCCAGTAATGGTGGTAGATTGGCTTGGACACCGGGGCACTAGAAGGGGCAGTGCAGGGTGCAAGCGAAAAGTCTCCTTGATCACAGCATCCAAATAACGTAATGTCGGCAAATGAAACTCTTCAACCAAGTTGTTCAACCCCACAGTTTGTGCTAGTTCTGCTTGAACTCTTCTCATTTCTTCTGGGTACTGCATCAGCTCAGTCATAACCCATTCCACTATCGTTGATGTGGTGTCAGTCGCACCCACCATACTATCCTGTACGTTAATATTATAATGAACTCTATAGGAGTTAGAACATGTAACATAGGAAAATTTTACAATATGTTAAAATGTTAAATACAATTACCACTTAATTACTCAAAACTTAAAATACAAACATAATACAGCAAACACCACTCTTCCATACAACGAATAAGCCAAAAGTTAGAATACCATACCGTGAGCACTGCCTTCAGTTGTTGCACTGTAAGGGGTGTTGTTGAACCCTCTTCATGATTATTATTATTCTCCAAGAGGAACCGCAGAAAGTCCTTCCTTCCATGTTTTTCTTGTACTCCCCCATTTTGGGCCGAGGCCAGCTTCTTCATCTGTTCTTCTATGGCACAAGTTAAAAGCTCGTCAATCATGGTTTGAACCTTCTTTGTTTGCCTCTCAATTCCTTGCAAGTCAAATCTAGCAAGAGCAGGAAAGTAGTCCGAAATGTTTGGTTTCGCAAGTAGATCAACCATTTCAGTCACCACTTTTCTAAACTTTTCCCCGAAATCACTCCCCTTTTCTCCTTGTAGAGTGTCACCCCATAACATACGCATGATTGTGTTGATTGATGTGGAAAATGCAAACTGACCCAAATCAGTTGGGGTTCCAATTTTGTCACTATAAATATGACTAATCGACTTGTGCACCTCCTCTTTTCTCATAGCATAACAATCATCAAGGTTTGTTTTGCTAAGCATCTGACTCGCAAACACCTTGCGCAACTTTCTCCAATCTGAACCGTAGGATCCAAAAGCGATGTCGGTTGCTCCATATGAGGCGATTAGAGCTGCAATAGTAGGATCACGGTTGGAAAATGTTGTGTCTTGGTCACGAACAACTTGTTTCACAAGCTCAGGTGAACTGACCACAATGCACAACTTGGTACCAAGCTGGAGCTTGAAAATTGGACCATAAACCCTTGCCATGTCTGTGAATTCTAGGTGGAGGTTTGCACCAAGAAATGGAAGGTATCCGAGTAGCGGTAGACCACGAGGGCCTGGTGGCAATGGAAGTGGTGGGTTCGTGTTAGATTTCTTCCAAATCCACAAGAACCAGAGCAGAGTAGACACCATGAACAAAAGAGTGAGAATTGCTGAAAGGTTTTCATCTTTGTCATGATCGCTAGTAACCCACAATGATGATCCCATTGCTAAGCACAAACTGAAAAATGAAAGAAAAGAATGTGGTTAATTATAATGAAAGATACAATAACATCAGCCTGATCATTATAATGGAAGATAAGATTTCCTCATTCTTTTGTGGAAGATACTAATGCACAGGTGAGCACCTCAAAATGCTTATCCTCTTACATGGACCAATGAGGGCCTGCCACTTGTCTTTTTTAAAATAAAAAATTATTTTTAAAAACTTATGGATTTTGCATCTATACCGCAATCTCTCCTCTTCACCGGCGACATTTCCGGCCACCTCCGGCATCGAAACTTGTCTCAAAGTGTTCGTCTCTTCAAGGGATTTCTATTCATGTAAGTTTCCCCACCTGTGGTTTATCGTACGTGATGAATCGAAATCCGAAAGCTCCGAAGAACTCAAAGCTTTCGAGTTTCGATTCATCACGTAAGATAAACGATAGGAGATGAAACTCATATTAATAGAAAGCCCATGAAGAGATGAACAATGTGAGACTAGCTAGTTTTGTGGCCGGAAACGTCGCCGGTGAAGAGGAGCAGCCGGAGGTCTTGGATGCAAACTCCATAAGAAAAAAAAACCAATTTTTTATATTTAAAATAGACATGTGGCAGTCCCTTATTGGTCCACGTATTGAGGTAAGCACCTTGGGGTGCACACGGGTGTGCAACCAAGTATCGTCCTTCTTTTGTCTGACAAATGAGATTTCTATTCTTGAATGTGGGGACAGTTGAAACTGATTTACTTTTACCTCATTACTGATTTAGTATATTAAACCGGGAATGTCTTGAGTGTTTTGGGCACCGGTGCTTTGGATTTTTTAAGACCTCACTTATAAGAGCAAGTCCACTGGCTTGCTTTCACCTGGTCACCATGTCATTCTAGCCCTGAAAATACAAAAAACAGCTTCCACCAGTTAATTGGTGCCCGGTCAAGAACTCCCATGGGTCAATCCTTCGGGCACAAAGAGCCCAGAGCCTTGCCCTAGGTGGAGAGCAGAGACCCACACTTTTTGGCTGAGATAGCCACGTGAAAGCCTTGACATTTATCACGCTGATGTCATCTTACCAATAGTAGTCTACTCCAGCCATAGGATATCATTCCTTTTGATATCAACGGCCCATAGTTGTTTTAGCAATAGTATTTAATTCTTCCACATGATAAGATCTAACCATTGGACTTAAAGATAAATTTTATATTCAATGGCTGAAATAAATCATAACTGTAGAAACAATATTTTAGATTTCAAATAAGGTAAAAAAATCTTATATGTTATGTATTTTACTTTTAACTATTAAATTATTCATCATGTAAAAATAAGTGAATAAAATAATTAAATAATGCACTAGAAAAAAACTATTTTTCACTAATTTTTCGTATTTAGCAGCTTTTTCTAATATTGTTGTAAATCATACATTATATCCTTTTAAAAAAGAAAAAAAATTATTTGATTAAAAAACAAAAAAAATATTTTTTCTGACCCTGACCCAACGGGTGGAAACAACTATGAAAAAGTGAATGAACAGTATATGACTCAGTGCCCTGGTGACCCTGACCCAACGGGTGAACTTGCTCTAAGGGGCAAGATGAAGATTTACATATCTAACGATTCAGATTATTGCTGACATGCCTAAGCACTAGTGCTTTGGGTATTGTAGAATTTTTCCTTAAGCACATCATAATGCAATGAGTTTTTATCACACACAGTGCCTGGACTTTCGCTCACCAGGCTGATAGATGCCCAGACTTTTAAAACAATCACAGAGGTGCCCAGACTTCTAAAACAAGGACTTTGAGATGCCTCCGTCTAAATTCTGTTAAATATTCGTTAATTAAGAGGCTAAATCGGTAATTTCGCATTTTTTTGTGTGAAATGACTTTTAAGACCTTGAGGTAAGATAAGGCCTAAATTAAAAAAATTGTTTGATATAGGGTTCAAACCTTAGACCTCAAACTTACAACTTTTCAACTCAACCACCAAGACATGCATAGGTTCTTCTTGTTTAATCATATGCAAACATAGTATTTAATTATGTCTTACTCGATTATAGCACATACACTTTTTTATTTAAATATTTAATTTATCTCTATCTTTTTTTATTTATATTTAATTCCTATCTCTATTTTTTTCATTTTTTTTCTTTCATTCTCGAGAAATTTTGAAAAATACCCCTTTTTGAGGTTCCTAGTTGAAAACTACCCCTATTTTTATAACTCTTTGAAAAATACCCTCTTTACTATTGAAAAGTCTAATCTACCCCTCCCACACCATCTCTTCCTCAGGTCCCCCATTTATTTTCTCGTCCTTTCTTCTTCTTTCTCCATCTTCCTTCACTTTCTTTTTTTCCTTTTTTTCTTATTGATTTCTTATTGTCTTAACAATAATTGCCTTTTTTTTTGTCTGAACCCAGATTTTTTTTTTCCGGTCTGGATTGATTTCAGAAATATACCCACCCCTACACCTCTCCGGTTGCATTGTCACAACCCTCTCCCCGATCACCTCCATCTTCTTCCACTTGTCCAATTACTTTAGATACCCACCATTCCAGCACCACCACGGCTCCAATCACCACCGTGCACTTGCAAGCACCCACATCATCACCGCCAAGATAACCACAGCAGCAGCCTCACAAGCTCCACACCGATATTGATTCATTGTCTCTCAAACTGCCACCAATTCCACTTGCAATTCAACTCTGCACAACCAAGTAACTGCAATTTCTCAATTCAATAAACACAACAACCACAGTGCCGACACCAGCTCGTAATTGATCACGACACCCAAACTCGAGCCCAGAACCAAGGCACGGTGGCTGGGATTTGAGTCGGAGAAGTGCAGCAGCGGTGGTTGGGATTGGGGTCGTCTGCACTGGGAAGAGAGAGAGAGAGAGAGTGTTGACGTGTCGTATAGTCTAGCTTATAAAAACGTGCCTATATGCTTGTCAAAAAAGTGTGGATGTATAGATTAAGACCGGGGAATGTCGTACCCAAGGGATTGGAAGGCCCAAAATCCCTATAGGTGATGCATGGAACTAAGTGAATTCTAGCACGAATATGGTGAGACTAGAGACGGCATATGTACTGTGAAATGGATTATATGCATTGTGTGAGTGTAGTGTTTTCAAGTGGTGTCACTCTTGAGTGACAAAGATCAACCCAATTTATCAAGGAACACAACTAAATAAGCAAAAGAACAAGTAAAAACAGTGGAGTGTTGAGGGTGTCAAGCTCAACAAAGATGTGAATTTTGATTGATTTAAATTGGAAAACGATTGGGGTTTCGGGTCAACTCCAACCCAATCTGACGAATAACAACATTCAGGAACATGCACATTGATCTAGCCAAGGATCAAACCCCCTTCCCTTTACCATCTTAAGGTTCTAGGAACGATTCTTAAAAGACCACTTTGAGCCGTATTATGGACATCAAAGACTTCCTAATCCAATTACCTAAGCCTCGTTAAAGGTCCCCAAGTAACTAAATAGGCATAGGGTGCCAAGAATCAGGATTCTAACAAGGTAAACATTTCATTCAATCTCATCATGCTCAATGCCAAATACTTAAGAGAAAAAGTTGATAGCACAAACTCTTAACCGATTAAGCTTAACACATGCTCAAGAACTATCAATTCCTAAACAAGCATCTAACATAATTGTATTCCAGCAAAGAACAAATCCACAAACTGAATCAATGAGCAGGATATGTTCAAGAATAATCATCAAACATCATCATGGGCTAGAGCACACAACCCTAGCCCCCAACCTTAAGAACTACTCACACATACTTGAAGTATACATCATGAATCAAACGAACAAGGAAATGATAAATAAAAGTAAAGAGAGTTGAGAAATTTAGACGAAATCCAGCAGCCTTGAACTCGTGGCGCTCCCCTCCCCCTTTTAGCTTCCCTCGAGGTTGCTGGACTCGGCTTCGGAAATGCAAGGATGAGATAGATGGGATGAGTTGGCCCTAAACAGATTAATGTCTTAGGAACAACTTTCGTGAAGGACTCCAGGTGATTTGATGGTGGAAAATGGTGTAAATTGAAGAACAACTCGGGCGCGACATGCTCCGCTCACCTCTCTGTCCGACGGATTAGACGTCGGGCGTTTTTGGAACTTGGTTGAGAGAATTTTGCAATTTTTCTTGGGGTTGTCTCTTCTTCCTGGCGCTCTCCTCCCTTTCCCCCCTCTTTTTGCCTTTCCCCACGACTCACCCCCCCTCCAAAGTCAAGGATAAGGGACAAATCCAAAATTCCTCCTAGTCACCCTTTTTGCATGATAAGATGGTGATGGCTGCACCATATAGACAGCTGGTGCTTGAAGTGCACCACCCCTGGGGTGGTGGTGGTCCGGTGGTTGTGCCGCCAATGGTGGTGGTGTTGCATCGGAAAGTCCGAGTTCGGAATTTGCAATAAGAACTTCCATAATGCAACGTTCGAGTGTAGATAACTGCTACACATTTATTCACCCTATTAACATAAAAACACACGTTAAACATAAAATAAACTCTCGAATAATATAATCCAAGTAATTAGAAGTATACTTAACACGTAAAATACACGCTAATCACACCCCCACACTTAAACTTTGCTTGTCCTCAAGCAAACAAACAATATAAAGTAGAAGAAAAACTTACAGAATGGGTGAACACAGAATAACAATCTTTTCCAACCATAACCCTCAGCGAGTTCAGATGAATTATAATCAGGAGAATAAAAACTATATACCAAGGGTTAAAGAATTTGCTAAGTGTTTAACATGACATCTATTCATGTCGGTGAGGTGGTGAAACTTAAGTACAACAACTCAAACAAGATAGTACCCAAATATGATTAACTAAAACTGCAATGACACTAAATTTCGTTTTAGGGAACGTACAACATTAATGAACCTGTGTCAACTTCACAGCACCTGAGGGACTTTATGGGTAGAAGGTGAGGGTTACGAATGAAGGGAGGATACATTATTAGGGAGCTTCGGTTTAATTTAGGTTATTAGTATTCTTTTAGATTCAAAGTACAATTTTTATATTTTTTTTTTTTTTTTTTTTTTTTTTTTCTTTTTTTTTTTTTTTTTTTTTTTTTAAACAAACTAAACAACAACTACAACAAGTATCCCCACACTTATTCTTTGCAAAACTTCCAAACTCCATTTTTAAAACGCAATAATCTCAAATCACTTACCAAAGCTGGAGGGAAGGATAGGTTTAAGTAGGAAAGAATTGGGGAAAACGAAAGTAACGAAGCAAAGGAAACTAATGAATAGCAAGGACAATATTGAGGGCTGTTAAGTATAGAAAAAATTAGAATATTAATTCTAGGCAAAATATGAATTGAAAAATAAGAGAAGAGATAGAATAAAAGAGGTGCAAAACGTGGAAAATCAGAATAAAAAAAACTAAAAATATAATCAAATAAAACAACAAGTAAACTAAAACAGGAGAAAAATTTTTTTTTTTTTATTAAGCCTACGAACGGATACTTCGGAGGAAGAGGAGAGAATAGCGATATATGTACGAGAAAAAACAACTAGTATTAAATTTAGAAAATTTTTTTTTTTTTTTTTAAATTTATTTTAGCAAAGAACATGAAACCTCCCTCAACACTCGAATTAAAATGAAGAATCCAAGCAGGGTATAATGAAACACAAACAAATAGAATTAAACACACAACAACACACAACGTATATAAATGGTAAAACAAACAAATACCCTTGAACTGTGAATTCCCCAAAAACAATCCAACACAAACAAGGCATAGGGTGCCCGACTCTAGGGCGCGTTGAGCTCGATAAGGTTAGTGGACACGGCCTTGGCGGTAGCCCCACCGAATCCGAAACACTATGAAGAGTTCCATCAGATGCATCGGATATATTAGGCAAAGGAGACTGATCTCAATGAAAGGCCCCGCCCTGCAAACCGGAGAAGGAAGGTGACGTAAATTACGACGCGTGCACTGGAGAAGAGGATCGTTGTGATTATCGAGGCTACGAAACGATGGCGGGTCAAGACGATGGGATTTCTAGCCACTCGTCCGACAACTACCATTGCCTGGGTCGAGGGTCAGCGCGTGCGCTGCGTTGCTTTGAGACCGCGGCGACTCCGGATTGGATGTATAAGAACGTGGCGCCTCCTCAGAGCAGGACGGCCTGGTCTTTAATGACAATGCAGACCGATGACAAAGTTAAAAGGTTACTTTCACCGTGACAAGAGACCAACCGAATTTGACAAGTTTGTATGCCACCGACCCACTTACGAATACAAGGTAAAAAGGAATGGCACGAACTGCCGCTTGGCTCTTGGTGCGCATCGACCAACCAAAACACGCAGGAGTGTCGGGGACGTGAACATATGCTGTGAGATGGCGGAACAAACCAAAACGGTTAGGGAGGGGGGGGCGTGGAGTCTCTTCCTCATCGAACGTCACTGGCTGTGGGAGCCTTCTGGCGGAATTGGGCAGTGGACCGACGTCGTTGATTTGACTTGCTTTTGTTGGACTGCTTTTTATCCCCCGACGCTTCGATTGGACTCTGGGCTGGGGAGACGTAGAGGTGGGGCGCGGGATCCCGGGGGGGGGCGGGGGACTCGGAACACCGAAGACTTTAGGGCGAAAGAAGACAAGAAGAATCATGAGAGAAAAGGGAGAGAGAAGATGAAAGAAGACGGCAAAACGCGTGTCAAAAGTCAAGGACGGAGACCCATGGATCGAGGACAATGCAAAGGCACTGACAGCTGCATTATTAACTAATCGACAAAGGGAGGCCATCAAAATTTTTTTCTTTTTTTTCTTTAGCGTCGTAGAACTAACCACGTGTGACACCTGACTCTGGCCTCTAAGGGCTGGACCTCATGTCCTTTAGGTACGGGCAACGCTACACTCCAATAACGAGAAGGGAAGGCCCTACAAACCAGCCACGAAACAAAAAGAACAAAAAAAACGTTTTTTTTTTTTTTTTTTTTTTTTTTTATTGAACAAACAATAAAAAACCTAATTGAAAAACAAAACACAAAAATCAAACACAAACGCAAACCAAGAAGCCAAATTCACAAATGAGTACCCCGTCCGACGTGTGGCTCGACGGATTCATCGATTCTAACTTCCCAAAATTCGAAATTTTTCAATTTTTCTATTTTCTTTCCTCACCCCCACACATAAAATGAACATTTCCCCAATGTTAAGTGAATATGACAATCTCAATGTAGGACACATCAACTAAACAAAACACAATCACTCATTCACAATAATCTTTAGCCAATTAATACCACAAGATATTATCAAAATCAAACCATTTAAAAAGTACTATAATAAACTAGTCAACAACTAACAAGTAGAAAAAAATCCCAAAACATGCAACAACGAAACTCAAACAAATCCAAGTACAACTAAAACAAACCACAATACAAGAATAAACTAACCAAAATACATAAATAAAATCAACTAGCTCATCAACATCCTCCTCTCGCTCTCCCCGATCACTCGTCGTATGCGAACAAGCTCATGGCTAGCCCTCCCCGCTTCCATAATCAAATCACCCTAGGACCCTGGTAATACGAATCATGCAGTGTATGGTCCACAAGGCTATCAAAGGTAAGGACTGGAAGAACCGGGGCTCCTCAGGCGGGCTGGTGGGGGGTTTGGCTCTATGTGACACTACAGCAAATCGCTCACTAGTCCCTATGCCCTAATGAACAAATCTCGAGTATCCTCACGCCCCAGGTGGCGCTATCCTATATAACACGGGAAAAAAGAACTCCCCCCCCTCCTATAGACCATGAGACGACGTAGGAATAGCCTCTCTGAACCAAGCTTCCTCATGGTACCTCGCCTTCGAGAGGATGAGTTACGAACGAACAACCACAGGCTCGATCCGCTGAGACCCCTTTATGCAAGAGGAACCCGGGTTACCGCTCTAGGTCTGTACTGTATCTGAGGTGAAGTGGTAATGGGACCAATGGAAAGTAAGAAACCTCTCTCGACGAGGCCTCAAGAACCCCTCATAACTCACTCCAGGTATCTCCCTCACCTTACTTCACCTCCCTCACTGTTTACCCCCGGAAACTATGATACCTACAAGTTTCATTACTTTTTCTTTCGAGGAGACTAGACTCTCTAGGAACCAGAGACTCTAATGTTAGGCTCAAATCAAAGTTGAAAAAATCTCCTAGTGAGGCACTTTCTCCTTGCTTCTTGTGAGGGAGTGGAAGAAGAATTTTTTTCAAGATAGATAGGCATTACTAAAAATCAACAAATACAATTAATTATGAATATATCACACCAAGACAACCTTTTCAAAAAATAACTTGATCAATTGATTTGCTTTTAAAATACTTCCTAACAAACTATAAACCCAGAAACCAAATAAAAATACAACCCTTCTAAAAAAACCAAACATTTAAAAAAAAATTAACTTTCAAACAAACATAATATAACACTAAAATCAATTACGAGAACAAGAATAAATTTCAACAATCCATGGTTCACCAAAAATTCGATTCAAGTTCAAAATCAAGAATCAGGCATTTCAAATCCAAATCAATGCAACAATCAACGCTTACAGCAAAAATTCCTCAATATCATCACCAACACAATTTCTCAACAACATCGAAAGTAAGGCCCTTGCATATTCACAAAGGGGCAAAGTCGAAATTTGGTTTAATATTGCAATTGACGAAACCGCTTCAACATCAATATGAAATCACGATAATTCAACCAATAAACAACAAAATCCGAAATCCAATTTCTGTACTATTCACAATGAAGAACAAATCTGAAATTATTCAATGATGCAATTCATGAAATCAAGGCCACAATCTCAAAACCCGATGTGAAATCAATAAGGAAACTCAACAATTAATCAAACAAACGAAACGAACCCCAAATCGACTATTCACGAAGAAAAAATCTGGAAATTTATCTAATTATTTATGAAATCGAAGCACAAGATCAACAATCAACAAAAACCCACTAGAAAACACAATCCAACCAACCAAAATAACAACAAACGAAAGGAAAAAAAGTACCTCTAAAAAAACAAAAGAAATCGACGAGAGACAGACCATGAGAATCCTTCCTTACTGATTTTCCTCAAAAACGAGGCTTGAGTGATTTTGGATTGGGAAGGATGGCTTTGGTTGGGAAAGATTGAAGGGAAAGGGAGAATGGGGGCTAGTTTAAGACCCCTATTTTTTTTCGAAATACGCCTCGGACACCAAAATGGGTGCCACGGATCTACGAAATCCTTCGAACCCAAACCGTTAGGCGTCGGGCGCTTACGCGGACGATGAGTGTAAAATCATTCCGAGTATCGAAGAGCTCGCCCATCGGGGTGTCACGGATATGTAAAAATCAATTCCGAACTTTTAACTCCGCTCGAACACAGTGTTCACCACACCCCATTTTCTCTTTTTCCCAAACGATTTTCTATGTTTCCTAACACAAGCCCCTCACATGGACTTAACAAAGTTCTATATGGATACAAAGTCCTCAATAAACATTCAAACAGGGAGGAAGAACTCAAACCATTCACAAGCAAGCAAATAAACACATAAGGCAAAACCAAAACACACCAAATAAACAAAGTTAGAATCTCCCCCATCTTTGATTTAAACATGAATGATCACCATAACAAGTTTCAAGACCTTCACCATTCACGACCTTTGGTGACGATCCACTTTGTACTTCAAGCAAGGGGAATAGGTCTCCCCGAACGCTTTTTTAGAGACTCTCTTCTTCTTCTATTTCATGACACATCGATGAACCGACAACCTCCTCATGAGGTTGAACTGCCACCTAGTACTTTCTTCGCCCTTCACCTTGAGGTGCTCCCATCATGGAGGTTTTCACTTCCACACTCTGAGAGAATGTCTCAACAACTTCATAAGGGCCGTCCATCTAGATCGAACTTTCGGAAACCTTCGTTGGAGTTGTACAACAACACCTTGTCACCGAACAAACTCCTTCAACCTTAGCTTCTTGTCATGCCAGGCTTTAGTCTTCTCCTTGAACAAGGCTCACTTTAAGCCTCATTCGAATTTCGCAAGCTCTTCAAATCTAGCCTCCTTTTATCACCGCTGTGAGATCCCATTCATGGTTTTCACACCCAGGCTCGATGCTCAAGCTCTACTGGCATGTGGCAGGCCTTGCATAGACAAGTCTATACGGAGACATACCCAAAGGGTCTTATAAGCGTTCGTATGCCCCACACGTCGAAGTTTGGGCTCCAATCCTTCTTGTGGTGTAACCCTTTTCTAGGATGGACTTGATCTCTTGAAATCTCACTTACATTTTTGAGGTGATATGGGTGCTACTTTTGCTTACTATATTTTGCATGAGAGCAAATGTCTTGTTGATGAAGTGAGATCCTCCATCACTTATAATGAACCAGGTGTCCAAACCGAGAAAGAATGGCTCCTTAATAAACTTAGTCACCACCTTTCATTTCTTTGGTTGCTTCTATCCACTTGGAGACATAATCAACTGCCCCAATATGTATAAGAAACCAAATGAACTTGGGAATGGTCCCTGAAGTCAATCCCCCAAGTATCAAATATTTCCAACTCAAAAATGTTGGGAGGATTACTCTTTGAAATGTTGCAACTCTGGCGATCAGGAGCAATATGGCTTGAAGAGGTAGGCCAATAGAAAAGCTTGTAGAACTTGAAGCTTTTCTAAATGTCCACCCCAGAATGAGGGACAATTCCAAAGTGTGGAACTTCACTCTTCCTCCAAATCCTTCCTTCTTTCCCGTAGGTCCCTGAAAGTTTGGGCCCCTTTTATATCTGGATGTAGCCCTGTGCCCTAACTGTAGTTAACCGGCTACCGTCAGGGTGGGTGAACAGCGATCTATCGGATTTCAATCAAGGAGGGATCACAGCCTCTAGATATAACTCCAAACGAACTGAACAACTCCAGTATAAGCGCTATTCAGCCTCACTGGCGCTCGATTTACGAGGGGCCCTTGTAAGTTACCACAACATAGTAAAACAGTAGCTCTTTCCTTCCTGCCCCAAAATTGCACCCATAGCATAATCTGCATACACATTACTCAAATGGCACCCCAATCTGACACATGATAGAGCACTAATCAACCGCTCCTTGATTTCTTCAAAGGCTAAAATGCACTTATCAAAATTCCAAGGCACACCTTGAAGTAAGTCACATAACCTTTGAGATTTTGTTCTTAAGAACTGAAGAAACCGCGAAACTCTTGATTTTTACTCAGTGGTGCTTTTTGTGGCTGCTCTTTTTAGAATAACCTCTACCAGACTCCATGGTCATTGTACTTACAATGAGAAAATATAAAAAAATGGGACATCAACTCATGAGAATACCATCCAAAAACAAAGAAAAGGACAAAAAGGGCTTCTGCTCGGAACAACTGGTACTACTAAAAATATGAAAGAAAGAAATATCTGTAGTTAACTTATAATGATGCACCGACTTTACTTTTAAACTCTTTTTTCTTAATGGTCAATCCTCCTTCTTAGGTACCACTTGCCGTGACACCCATTTTAATCAAATTGGATAGATAATTCCATGATCAAGGAGTTTGGTGACCTCCTTCTTCACCACCTCCATCTGTGGTTCAATCTCCTTTGAGGATCTCTTGTTGGCTTACACCCTTCCTCCATATAAATATTATGAGTGCATACACTTGCACTAATCCCCTTGATATCAGCAATTGTCCATCCAAGGGCAGCCTTATTCCTCAAAACTCCAATAACTTCTTTTTCACTGAGAGATTTAGAAGAAACAACCACAGAATTCTCATCATCACCTAGAAACTACTTCAAAGAAGAGGGAAGTGGCTTATTTCCAACTTTGGAGGTGCCAAATAGAGGGCTGCAACTTTGGTAGACAACAAGGTGATCTCCAATACTAATTAATCGTATGAATAATGGTAGGTCAATGCAGAGTTATCCCTATTCCTCTCAAGAAAATCCATATCGGATATAATGAATCTCCAATGGTCTTTAGAGTTTCAATAAAAGAAGTTTACAGCTTATCCACCACTCAATCTTGCTCCAGGGCATGGACTTTTATGATCAAAAATCCGAAACCCATGGTGTGTCGAGCCTCTGTGAGAATCTTTTGAACTCTTCTCCATGGCTAAAATCTCAAAAAATAGATTCTTCCTCTTCACTATTCCTTCTATCAGGATACAAATCTTGGAATAGCACTCTCCAACTTCACAGGACATCTTACCATCCCCATTGGCACAACTTACTTCTCCTAGCTTGAGGAGATCTTGGGGTTAATGTCATCCAAAGCAGAGTCCTGTATACATCATAGGTTAGGTGATAACCTAATCAGTAGCTTTTCAAACCCTTGTTGTAGCGGAGTGAAGAAGTAACTTTGGAGGAACTTCCTTTTGAACTATTAAATCCTTTGACTCTTTATTCTGACTTTGGAGAAACTTATGTTAGGAGTATATGAGTTAACCTTGGAATAGTTATGATTTATTTTTTTTGCCTCTTCGACTAATGTGATACTTTGACTTCTTTTGTCTTTTACCCTCTTTTCTTTTTAATCGTTTGTCATCATAGCACTTTTTTAAACACTTGTGGAGTGGCTTGTGACTTTAATGAATATAGTTTTGACCTTCGACCCTTATTTCCGGATCCTGGTTTACATTTTCTCGAAATCATGCGGCTCCGACGGCACTTTGGCGTCGACGGATTTGTCGGCTAACGAAATTGACTTCGTCCGGACCACGCTTGCGTCGACGGATTTCTCCTTTTCTCTCCTTTTCAAGTCTTCCCAACTTTCTTGTTGACTTTTCCAGTACTGTGAATAATCTTCCTCTTCTCCGGTAGGTACATTTTCTTCCCTACCGGCTGCCTTATCCACCCCCTTATTGCTCCCAAGTTTCACAACAATATCATCACCACTCTCCAAATTGTTGGAGGGTACATTTTCTTCCCCTCCAACCCCATTCTCCTCATATATAAGTTCAGAATTTAAACAAGGTCCCATGAAAGGAGTAGATGAAGAGGGGATATCATTATGAGCATGGGGGTCATAATTGATCAAGTTGTCATAGGACCTACCTGATCGAAGGGTGGTGATCGCCTTCGCACTTTCATGCCTAGGATTCTGCTCTGTTTGTGATGGAAGTGCGCCTTGTGGCCTTGACTGAAGTTGTTTTGAAATGTTCCCTACTTCCATTTCTAGCTTCCTCATCCCTTGATTTATCACTGAAACCTGATCACATAATGAATCATGTTTTTGATCAGATTTCAATTGGCTTCGAGTAAGGGCATTCAACATCTCTTTCATGCTTGGTTCCGTTGTGTCTTGAGCTGGTTGTTGCCCTCCACTATGCTCAAAACCAGGAGGTGGTTGATAGTAGCTCTGCCTCGAGGGGTTGTGAACTACTTGTTCCTTGTGAGTACATGGGGTTTGGAGCTCTATTTGGAAATGTGCTTGGGCCAAGCTGCCCTTGATTCCCTCCTTGATATGTCTTGACTTGATTATTCATCAAGGAGTAGTTTCCAACATCTCTTTTGCCATATGCATACGAAGGTTGCTGGTTGAGCCTTGAAGGAAATACCTTGTCATTGAACTTGCCAACACTATAGAGCTGCTCATTTACAACCTCTTGTCCCACTGCAGCCACTAGAACTCACATGCTTCTGAGGATGAGCCACTAAAAACACGGAATGATGCTTGGTTTGAAGAGGAATTGGGCTCCACTCTTCTGACTAGGTCGTTGATCATGGCGTTTCTTGCTCCTTTGCATTCATGAGATGATCAACTTGTGAATCGAGAAGCAATGAACTGCTCTAGTTGACTCTCACAAGACCGTACCTCTCTTGAGCTTTACACTTTCCTCTCTTGTTCCTCCTTCGTCTGGGTCCCTGCCGTTGCACGATTCTTATGATGTCCACCCATTGGGTCCTTTCTTTGAAAACTCCCCCACAAGTTATCAGCCTTTACGATCATCTTCAAATAAGCCATTGTAGAAGGAAAAAACAAGCTGCCACTTTTATGCATGGTGTGGACAAGCAAGCTCCAAATCTTTAAAGCGCTCCCAAGCCATAAATTTCTCACGCTCTTTTCAAGAACGTAGTAAGCTGATTCCTCTGGTGTAGTCGATGATGAGGATAGTAAGCATTGAGGAATGCTTCTGCATGTCATCCCAACTGAAAATGCTCCTTGGCTTGAGTTTGTGAAACCACACCTTTTTCTCTTGGGAGAATGGGAAAGCGAAGTTTCATTCATCATAAGATAATCCACGATTGTAGGGTATGGTCTAAATCTATGAGTGTTCATATGGCTTCTTGATTTCTAGAAAGAAGGTAGAATGGATAAGATGGAGTGTTTCTAAATGCACTTCGGATGTGTCCATACGAAGGGGTGTTCACTTGCTGATGGGTATATCGGAGCCCTCTTTTTCGTGGTGCTCTCATTGAGTCGTTTCTACTTTTCGTGGTGGTGAGATTCTTGGAGAGTCGTGTGTCCGTTGGAGGTGCACTTCGTTTTGACTTTTGGTCTTCTGTACTGCCTATCTCTCCCCTTCTTAATTCAATTGCAGTGGGCTTGAACTACTTTTCATGTACCGAAAGGATCAATAACAAGATTGGATAAACATAATTAAGCAATCAACAAAATTATAAAAGATATGTAAGCAAAAGAACAAAACAAACAAGGAAAACGAAAATACAAAGGGGGGACGGTGGGCGGACGATAACCAAAAGCATGGAATACAGGGTTCAAAATAATTACAAGGATGTCGGACGGATAGGACATCGGCGGGGCGTCGGACGTCTGGGTCCGACAGCAAAGGCAAATACTGATGGACACTAAAGGACAAAGTTAACCTCACCGCACGTATGTCTGCTTATCTAGGCGGGTAAGATTAAGAGGGTACAGGGGCCAATCCCTATAGGTGATGCATGGAACTAAGTGAATTCTAGCACGAATATGGTGAGACTAGAGACGGCATATGTACTGTGAAATGGATTATATGCATTGTGTGAGTGTAGTGTTTTCAAGTGGTGTCACTCTTGAGTGACAAAGATCAACCCAATTTATCAAGGAACACAACTAAATAAGCAAAAGAACAAGTAAAAACAGTGGAGTGTTGAGGGTGTCAAGCTCAACAAAGATGTGAATTTTGATTGATTTAAATTGGAAAACGATTGGGGTTTCGGGTCAACTCCAACCCAATCTGACGAATAACAACATTCAGGAACATGCACATTGATCTAGCCAAGGATCAAACCCCCTTCCCTTTACCATCTTAAGGTTCTAGGAACGATTCTTAAAAGACCACTTTGAGCCGTATTATGGACATCAAAGACTTCCTAATCCAATTACCTAAGCCTCGTTAAAGGTCCCCAAGTAACTAAATAGGCATAGGGTGCCAAGAATCAGGATTCTAACAAGGTAAACATTTCATTCAATCTCATCATGCTCAATGCCAAATACTTAAGAGAAAAAGTTGATAGCACAAACTCTTAACCGATTAAGCTTAACACATGCTCAAGAACTATCAATTCCTAAACAAGCATCTAACATAATTGTATTCCAGCAAAGAACAAATCCACAAACTGAATCAATGAGCAGGATATGTTCAAGAATAATCATCAAACATCATCATGGGCTAGAGCACACAACCCTAGCCCCCAACCTTAAGAACTACTCACACATACTTGAAGTATACATCATGAATACAAATCTGAACATATGGAAATGATAAATAAAAGTAAAGAGAGAGTTGAGAAATTCTCAGTGACGAAATCCAGCAGCTCTTGAAGTCTCAAGTATGATGCTAGCTCCCCCTCTTCACTCCTTAGCTTCCAAGTCTCCGGGTTGTCCTTGGACTTCTTGATGTCTTCGAGGAAATGTGCAATGGATGAGATGGAGGTGAGAAGTTGGCCCTAAACGATTAATGTCTTAGGAACAACTTTCGTGAAGACTCGGGATTGGAGGTGGAAAAGGTGTAAATGAAGAACACTCGGGCCACACGCGGCACCGGGTCGACGGACGTCGGGCGTTTGGAAGGCTTGGTTGAGAGATCTTGCAATTTTCTGGGGGTTGCGTCTCCTCTTCCGGCGCCCCCCCTTCCCCCTCCTTTCTGCCTTGTCGCCCCCCGACTCATCCCCCCCTCCAAAGTCAAGGATAAGGGGACAAACCAAAATTCCCTCCTAGTCACCCTTTTTGCGATAAGAGGTGATGGCTGCACCTATAGACGCTGGTGCTTGAGTGCACCACCCCCGGGGTGGTGGTGGTCCGGTGGTTGTGCCGCCATGGTGGTGGTGGGCACGGAAGTCGCGGAGTTCGGAATTTGCAATAAGAACTTCCATAATGCAACGTTCGAGTGTAGATAACTGCTACACATTTATTCACCCTATTAACATAAAAACACACGTTAAACATAAAATAAACTCTCGAATAAATAATCCAAGAATTAGAAGATACTTAACACGTAAAAACACCTAACAGTGTGTGTGTGTGTGTGGCTGGGCAGAGAGGAAAACAGAGAGAAGAAAAGAAAAGAAAGAGAAGGAAGAAGAAGAAAAGAAAGAGGAAGAGGAAGAGGAAGAGAAGAGAAAGGGGAGCCATGAGGAAGAGTGGCTAGGCAGAAAGAAAAAAAGAAAGAAAAGAAAGTGAAGGAAGGAGGAGAAAGAAGAAGAAGAAAGGACGAGAGAATAAATGGGGGCCCGTGAGGAAGAGATGGTGTGGGAGGGGTAGATTAGACTTTTCAATAGTAAAGAGGGTATTTTTCAAAGAGTTATAAAAATAGGGGTAGTTTTCAACTAGGAACCCCAAAAAGGGGTATTTTTCAAAATTTCTCTTCATTCTCTCCCTTAATATTTCTGTTAAATATTTGGTGTCTCTCTTTTTTAAATATTTCGGTTAAATATTTAATATATGTCTCTTTTATATTTTTGTATATATTTACTGGCTTAGTTGAGCTTCTTTGACCTTTCAAATCAAATCAAAATATGTAGATAGGAAATATTTCAGGTTAGTTATATAGTTTTGATGCCATCTTTGTGTTCCATAATAGATCTTAACAATGGTGATGATGCAAGCAACAAAACTAGACATTAATTCCTTCGAGAACTGCAAGACTAAAGCTAGCTACATCCTAGGAATTGGACAAAGAGCAGAAAATGTCAAACTTACATCCAAATGTACCTTCTTTAATTAGTTTCCAACATAGAGAGAGGAATTAAATATTTAACCAAAATATTTTAAAAAGAGATGGATCAAATATTTAACAGAAATATTAAAGGGGAGAATGAAAGAAAAAAAAATAAAAAAATAGATAGAGAAATTAAATATTAAAAAAAAAGAGGGATATAGATAAATTAAATATTTAAATGAGAAAGTGTATGTGCTAGAATCGAGTAAGACATAATTAAATACTATGTTTGCATATGATTAAACAAGACAAACATGTGTCTTGGTGGTTGAGTTGAAAAATTGTAAGTTTGAGGTCTAAGGTTCGAATCACCATCTGGTGAGCGAAAATCCAGGCAATGTGGTTGATAAAAACCCTAATACAATTATACAGCTGTGAAAGAAATTACATTAGTGGCACATATTATCAAACAGTCGAGCACAAAATTTGGCTAAGGAGAAGCCTATTACAAAATAAACCCACCTAGAATTTTTGTTTTTATTTTAGCGGAAGGCAAAGATTTAATTACTAATAATAAACAAACGACTAAGGAGAAGCCTATTACAAATTTACAATGACCTATATCTTAGGCAAGTCCTGCTGTCCAAAAAAACAATTAGAATAAGTCGAGACCCCAAACTTCAATTCAAAACAAAATTTCATGATTTTTTAATATATCAATTAAGATAAAGTTTATTGTTGGGTCATTTAACAATCCTAATCGTCATCTAATGCTAATTCTACATTTATTCAATAGAGATTTATATCCCCAAGTGGTTTGAGCCTAATCTCTATACTGTCGATACTGAATTTCAAGAAAGATATTGTATACATTAACTATGTGTTCACCTAGTCAGTAACTGATCCAAAAAAATTATAGTCAGTACCTAGTTATTAGCTATTGTATACATTAGCTCATTGTTTAAAACACCAGATATTTGTAGCAAGGAAAACGTACACCAGATTCATTGTTAAAAAAAAGTTAAGGTCAACAGTCTGCTCACTGTTTAAAATTTGTCGTGATCGATGCAGCGGCTAGATTGGCTATAGATATATCATATATGAGTCGTTTAGAGGCTAGGGATCGAAATCCATAATAATTGGCGTATCAACTACAGCTTAATTTCATTATTAAAAAAAAAATACAGCGTAATTTGCATCAATTAATTAAGTTTCTGTACGGTATATCAATCCTGCACTAGTGTACGTACAAGATCTTTTGGATAAAGTTTCGGACTCTTAATAATCTTGCTCAAATACTTTGGCATCTCTCGTCTCAAATCAAGTCTCTTCAAATATTTTAAACAAACATCTTAACTCCGACACTCTTAATTAAAAAAGGAAAAACATATATATGGAGTTGTTAAATACTTTGATAAACGAACGGAAATTTAAATAAGGGAGATAAAGGATTAATGCTCTTACCGATCCGCCACTACTCAATTTGTCTTACGGAAAATAAGTAATTTTCATCAACTGTTGAGGATATGTCCTTCCACAAAGAAAAAAGAATCAATAAAAAGAAATATAAGATTATGTTATTTGTACTATTTGTATTCCCAATTTGTTATTTATTCATGTATTTATTTATTTTATGAAACCTCATAAGAGCAAAGCAAATTTATTGCAAAGCAATGAAGTTAAAGAAAGGGACCAATTTTTTTATTTTTTTATTTATGCATGTATTTTTTTTTTTGAAAGGAGAAAAATTTATTAAAACTCACATACGATTACAATAGTAAAGAAGGATATTCAGAATAAAATTCGGAGCATGAACGAACCACTCAGATTGAGTGTCCATATCAAAACCATAACTCGCTAGTCTATGTGCTACATAATTGGAATTTCTAAAAGCATGAGTAATATAAATTAATGGGGAAGAAGAAGAGAGCATTTTTGCTCACCCCCTTGGTTAAGGGTGAGCCTCACCCTCCTCCCCAATGATCGACATGTGTCCCTTGTCTAACTAAGGTTAACTTTTTTTTTTCTCTCTCCTTTCTCTCACCCGACGCCCTTTGTCTCTTTCCTCTCTTTTTTTTTCCTTCTTTTTTTCTTCTTCTCTTTCTTCTTCCTCTCGCCAGCAACTCCATGGCCACCCCCATGCCGGCTGCCAAGCTCATCGCCGTGCATATCGGAGAACTGGGATTGACTCAGAGAAGCCCAGCGAACACAGTGATGCGTGGCGGAGCCACCGTGATGCTCATATTTCGGCGAATCGAGGAGAGAGGATTCAGAGATCCATTTTCTCACTCTTCAAGCTCTCTCTCTCCTCCATGAACTTGAAGAACCCAGAACCAAAAGCTTGCTCACCCCTCTTGAAGAACCCGGAAGTTGCAGGAGAGAGGAAGAAGAAAGAGAAGAAGATAAAAAAAAAGGAAAAAAAAAGAGGAAAGAGTCGGATGAGAGAAGAGAGAAAGAAAAAAAAAAGTTAACCTTGGTTAAACAAGGAACACGTGTCGATCATTGAGGTGGGCGGTGAGGCTCACCCTTAATTAGGGGGAGTGAGCAAAAATGCTCTCAAAGTAGAAAGCAATTGTTTGATGTCCTCAAATTACCCAAGGAAGAGATGTCTTCAATAGAGGAGAGAGAAGCTTGCACAACTAGCAGACAATCACTATTATTTATGCATGTATTATTTTTACGAGAGTGTTTTATATTAAAATATTGTCTTTATAGTAAATTACTAGATTTCCTTTATGTTTTCCTTTTTTTTTTTGAAAGTCACAATGGAAATTTTATTAATGATGAACAAAACTAGATTTGAAGGGGAACATAAAGCTTGAACCTGAAGTACCATGGCAAATATCCTTGTAGAAAACATTCTCAAGAATAGAAGGTGTTTCATTTTACCAAAACTCATCGAGATTATAAAAACTACCAATGTATGCCAACCTATGAGTCACACAATCAAGTCATATATATATATATATATATATATATATATATATATATCCACGCAAACTGATGTGCTCATGTGACAATTTGAGCATGCTCGAGTCCAAACTAGCTAGGAAACAAATTCGTAATCAGTCAGTAGTGCATCTCTAGGTAGCCGAGTTTGTGCTTTCATGTAATGGCCAAAACTTAAATATTAACAGATTTAGAGTAAACTTTATAATTTATATAGATATATAGGTTCTAACGAGGATGCCATCGATGTTGAAATTTAGGACCATCGTATTTTTAGTATTATTTTAATAATCAAAATTGTTTATTTTCTAGTTCCATATATACGTATAAATCCTACAAAATATTAGCCCTTAGCCCAATTGGAAAACGTTTAGTCATTTGATTTACTATAATTTGGCAATTTGTATTCCAATTTTCTGTCACAAATTGCATTTGTTTACACATTTTTAGATGACCGAATGGATGTGACTAATTTTTTGTACATATTTCTTGCATGAAAATAAAAAGAATGAATATGCAATTCCGATCTACATACACATATGTTAACAAATGCAACAACGTACGTAAGAAATCAAGTAACTCAGATATCAAGAAACACATGTATACATAGATATTATTTGTTTCTACAATGCAATGAAAGTTCCTATATTATAGAGGACGAAAGGGGAATGTTCGAGGTTTTGTCTCTTATTCATGCAGAGATTGACCGACCAATAATCCAATATAGTGAAAGAGAACAGCTGTGACTTTAGCAAAGGGATTAAGTTTGATATATGCGCTCAAAACTCAAAAGTTACGAAGCGGCTAGCTAGCTTGCCCAAGTATTAAACAAATTCCAAGAACTTGAACGTTATGGTAGCATGCATGTTCCGATGCCATGGAGATAAACTTAAGTATATAGCTCGAATCTCGATAACCTGGGAGTTGGAATGGCAATCAATGGAGTCATCTTCTTCACCACAAGCCCATACTTCTCCGAAAGGTCGAGCTTTGTGTCTCTGGGCAACCGCCACTCGAACGAATGCAAAAACGAAGCCAATTCAAAGGTTAACATCCTCTCCGCTAAGGGAAGCCCAGCACATATTCTTCTCCCAGAACCAAACGGAACGTATTGAAACTTATTGCCCAAGTAATCATACTTGTTGTTGGGATCTAGGAACCTCTGGGGTCTAAACTCCAAGGGGTTGTCCCAAAGACTCGGGTCTCTATGTATGGCCCAAGCGTTCATAAAAACAGTGCTACCTTTCGGTATGGTATAGCCACCAATGGTGGTAGTTTCGCTTGGACAACGAGGCACTAGAAGGGGCAGTGCAGGGTGCAATCGAAATGTCTCCTTCACCACAGCATCTAAGTAATGTAATTTCGGCAAATGAAACTCTTCAACCAAATTGTTCAACCCCACAATTTGTGTTAGTTCTTCTTGAACTTTTTCCATTTCATCTGGATGCTTCATCAGCTCAGCCATCACCCATTCCAACATTGCCGTCGTGGTCTCGGTTCCACCCACCACAATGTCCTGTCATTAAGAGGGCACATAGTTTTAACTTTTAACATGAACGAAAAATTGAAAATACAGTTTGTCTCCGCAATAGCGTGTTTTGAGAGGCTAGCATATTAAAATTTGTTAAAACTAAAGATATATGGATATTGTACCGTGAGAACTGCCTTCAGTTGTCGCATTGTAAGCGATATTGAACTATCTTCATGATTATGGTACTCCAAGAGGAACTGCAGAAAGTCTTTCCTGTCACCTTTGGCCGCGGCACAATGCATCCGTTGTTGTATGGCAGAATCAAGAATCCTGTCAGTCACGGAAATGAGCTTCTTTGCTTGCCTCTCAATTCCTTGTACATCAAAGATGGAAAGCGCAGGGAAAAAGTCTGAAATATTTGGTTTTCCAAGTAGCTCCATCGTCCCGGTCACTGCTTCTCGAAACTCAGCTCCAGCCTCAGCTGCCTTCTCTCCTTTCAATATGGTTCCCCCCCATAACATGCGCATGATGTTGTTGGTTGCAGTCGAAAATGCTAGCTGCCCCAGATCAATTGGGGTGCCAATTCTGTCATAAATATGAACAATTGACTTATGAAGCTCTTCTTTTCTCAAAGCATAGCTATCATCAAGGTTGGTTTTGCTTAGCATCTTACTCGCAAACACCTTGCGCAGCCGCCTCCAATCCGGACCGTAGGGTCCAAATGCGATGTCATTTGCTCCATATGAGCCAACTAGTGCAGCTGTGGTAGGGACATGGTTAGCAAACACCGTGTCATGGTCACGAACCATTTGTTTCACAAGAGATGGGGAACTGATCACAACACACAACTTGCTTCCAAGGCGGAGTTTGTAAATAGGGCCATAAATCCTTGCTAACTCGGTGAATTCGTGGTGAAGATTGGTGCCTAAGAAGGGAAGGTATCCGAGTAGAGGCAAGCAGATGGGGCCTGGTGGCAATGGAGGTATTGGGTTCTTTGAGTACTTTTTCCTAGCCCTCAAGAACCACAAAAGAGCAAGCATCATAGCTAAAAGGGCGAGAAATATGGCTCTGAGATGTTCATCTTTCTCATTGCTAGCATCCCACAATGATGACCACATTGCTCACAACACTGTATTGAGAACTTTGAGGCTTATTGTGGATGAAAGATAAGGTATGGAAATGAAGTACCTGCATGCTAACCAGTCACCAAGCTTTTATATATGTAGAAAAGTTTTTCACTCCACAAGATGCAGTATTAGATAATATTCTTAATTTTCATGGGTTGGCTAAAGAGGTAATTATAGATTTATAGCAGAGACTAAATTAGCTAATTAAAGAGGGAAAATACATTAATAACAAAATTGGTTAAATAAGTAGAGGCAGAATGCCTTAGATAGTTTCATAGTTAGATAGTACATGCATGTATAATCTAACAACAAATTGATATTAATTAGCTATAATTGTTTAATCCCACCACAGAAAGCATAAAGAAGAAAATGCCAGCAGCAACTAATATATTATAGCAAAAACAAACGGCAATATTTGTTTTATACCTACATATAGAATAAGCTGCAAATTAACATGGGTCGATATATATATATAGAGACCTGGTGCCAGATGATATTTTATAGAAGAATTGCAAGTTGTTGGAGGGACAAGGAAGAGTATTATCCTATTATGGACTCTATGAATCTAGAGAGGCCCCTCATCCCTTCACAGGAAAATCTTATAATGTGGCCAAGTCTTGGAATTAACTGCGAATGTATATAATTAATTTCATGGAAGTGACGGTGACAACACCTGTCTGAATTGAACTGGAAAATAAGAGGACAGTTTCTGTAACAGTTGGGGAGTTGGGCCTCTCAGAAAAGAAACACAGTTGGGGAGTAGTCAATGAAAGAAATAAAGGCTAGCGAGCTAGATAATTAGATATTGACCTACCAGATTTCCTTTCTGTCTTCCATTTGAAGGGACTGAATTATGGGAACGTCTTGATTGTTTTGAACACCGGTGCTTTGGATTTTTTAAGACCTCACTTATAAGGGATAAAATGAAGATTTACAGATCCAACGATCCAGATTATTGCTGACATGCTCAAGTACTAATGCTTTGGGTATTGTAGAATTTTCCCTGAATTATGGCGCGGCTGGAATATATCAAAGTTGATGTGCACCCTCAGCGACGTCCATAACGGTGACTAGCGAAAATATTTTATAGAGGATATTGATTTTTTACATGAATAGAATTAATTACAAAAAAATCTTTCGAATTATATGGTTCTTTTCAATTTCATATTCACGTATCAAATTTTATCATTTTCA
Source organism: Rubus idaeus (assembly GCA_030142095.1). Taxonomy (NCBI): domain Eukaryota; kingdom Viridiplantae; phylum Streptophyta; class Magnoliopsida; order Rosales; family Rosaceae; genus Rubus; species Rubus idaeus. The sequence goes on from CM057969.1 coordinate 8,319,559, forward strand.
TACCTCACGTTTGATTTCGCTAACGAATTAATACCTTGGAGGTATGAAAGCGTTACAGAATAATTAACAAATTAATACCTCACATGTATCATGTATGAATACGTTAGCAAAATCAAATTTGAGGTATGAAAATGATAAAATTTAATACATGTGTATGAAATTAAAAATTCTTATATAGTTCACATGATCTTTTGTAATGAATCCTTTTTACATTTCATAAATTCCATGAAATCTATTTGATATATGAGAGTCATGTTAATATTCTAGTAGAGTTCAATCACCGATCTGGGTTTCTAGCAGAGTTTGGAAGAAAGAAGAAAGGAGACCTGGAGTTTTATGGGTTCACGACTTCATGTGTTCATGGGGTGGACAGAGGGCGAAAAAGGATGTTTGCTCAGCAGCCTTGGTCAATCGTAGTCACATTTGCAATTTAAATAATATTCACTTTGAAATCAACGGCTGACATTTTGCCACGTCAGTGGTACATGCCAGTTCTGGTACATTCCAGAATTGGCCCTGAATTATATCAATCACACTCGGACAAAGCTCATGTGGTAATTATTGAGGATGAGTCAATAATTGTTTGGTACCTGCCAAATTGGTTTATGAGCTTCAGAGCTTGTGCAGGTACCAATTTGAAGTTAATTATACCCAACAATCATGGTGGACATAACTGAAGTTCAAATCATCTAAAGTATCCTTTGATACGTGTATATTCTATGATATGAAACCTTTTATAGAACATGTCACATATGGATATGTAACTATTAATATTCAGCAAGACAGATCGGGATCAAAAGGAGAAACTAATAATGGAACTTCTTTATCATATTTCATTATTTACAGATACATGCATGTATGATGTTCATCTCTTTTGGAAGTTCAATTTCTTGATTGCAAAGGCGAAGATGAAGACAAATAACACTGAAAATCCTACAAGCACAACTACTACAACATCTAGAAAGTCTTTTCTATACCCAAAATATGTTCTTATATAATGATCAACAGTTTCACCAGAATCTAGTGTGTCCTTGAGGCCTCCAAACTGTGAAGCAAACAATCCATACAAGCTCCAAGAGGTCGGGGAGACCCAATAGAACCATCTCCACCATATTGGAATTCTCTGCCGCCACCAAATAGAATTAATGTGAGTATGTACCTACCATCAGATTCATAACAAACATGTGTATATAGTGATCGATAATTGATATACAATATGAACGTACGTACTTACCGTTTTGGGAATGAGAAATCCAGAAATAACATTCCATAATGGATAGAAGGCGGACGAAACTACAGTAGAGATGATGTTGTTGGGAGTAATGGCCACAATCATCATGCCATGGAAGGTGAAGTATAAGAAGGTGAGGTACATGAACAAGAGATGATAAAAGAACTTTGTGAGCGTCCAATCAAATCCAACCATGGAGTATACTATAACCCCATATATGATGGTCTGGATCAAAGTGTATGGGATCTCAATGACAGCCTGCAGAAAAGTGTTCGAGCGTGTTTGTCAAATTTACCTGGTATATGTGGCCTTGATCCATTCACTGTACATGAACAAATCCTTATGTTGCAACGCTAATATACAGTATTGGTTGGTTGGAATGGACAACCATTTGATTTCAGCCAAAAAATGGATGTATTGTTCGAAAATAATTATTAGTTTGCGAATAATATATATCAAGTCAACACTCTCCCTCGCGTGCAAAAAGATAGAACAGGTTAATGGATTGATATACCCTTGTAGATCGAAAAGACAACCTTGCTGAAACTTAATAATGTGCATACCTGTCCAAAGGCAAATGGAAAAGCTGAGTACATTCCAGCAGCCCTTTCTCTGTAAGAGACCATCCTCTCAATACCTACAACTGGCTGCACTGATAAGGAACTTTGTATCCCGATGAAGAGAACAGCAGCATACATTGAACCCATTGCACTATAGAGATCTCTTTGCATTTGCCTGGATTAAACGAGAAAAAAAAAGCCAAAAGAAGGACCATGTGATGATATATGACTATGAGTGTCACTCTTACACATTAGGTTTTACGTACATTGCATCACAAAACTTAGATGGCACTAGTATCTCATATGTTACAATATTATACCTTTTGGAGCCAAAATCCCAGAAAATTGATCCAAGTAGTACAGCCATCATAGTTGTGAAGAAAAGTCTCACTGCACTGTATTGAGGGTTTCGCCAGTATGATGCACGTTGTTTCCATAGGCAAGCTAGACACTGGGTAAAGATAGACTGTGAATATTGTGTTGGGAAGTACAAGTCCTTCGAATTTGGTGCAGGACTACTTAGTTCCTTAATCAATGACTTGTTTCTCCTAAACATTCACATGTAGAATTAGTAGCTGAAACACAAGTATAGCATTACTACACGAATTTTTATGAATCTCTTACCCATATACTTCCGAATTCTTGTATATGTCGGCGAAATCAACCCCAAGAGATGCTTCTTGTGCTGCAGAAGTAACCTCCAACATCCAAGTTGCCGGATTGTAACCATCTTTTATTTTAGAAATCCCACTAATCCCCTAGAATGAATATAACTCATCTATGTTAGCAATAGAAGAATATGAAAGATAGTATACTTAATGTATTATTTGCCTAACCTCAAAGTATTCGATCATCTGGGAAGAATGGTGGCCTAAAGGGCCAACATATATTTCTTCACCTCCCCGTTTCAAAAGCAACATCTGCAGTGGGATATCAATTTTTAAGACTTGTAACATTAATAGTATATTGAAAACCGGCCAGAAGGGATCTCACCTCATCAAAAGCATCAAATATATCAATGCTTGGTTGGTGGATGGTGCAGACTACAGTTCTTCCGGTATCCACTGTGTTCCTCACCGTTCTCATTACAATTGCCGCTGCCCTGGCATCAAGGCCAGAGGTCGGCTCATCCATAAATATTATTGAGGGGTTGGCAACAAGCTCTACTGCAATCGTTAGCCTTTTTCGTTGTTCGGTTGAGAGACCATTCACTCCCGGCAATCCAACAAGTGCGTCACTTATTGAGGTCATTTCTACAAGCTCCATGACTTCCTCAATAAACATCTGCAAAAGCATTGAAGCATATATATGGTCAACAAGACTTGACTAAACATAATCAACCATTAATGAAACTTATGTGCCTAAAGACAAGCCTTCATGAAAAAGAAAATAAAGATAGGTCAGAAGCATGCCTTTCTGGTAGGGGAATCAACTTCCCGGGGCAACCGGAGCCATGCAGAGTAAACCAAAGACTCGTAAACTGTAACATGAGGGGAGTGTATATCTGTCTGCTCACAGTATCCTGATATGCGAGCAAACGTTTCTTGCCTTTTTGCATATCCAGATAAGGTGATGCTCCCCTCAATATATCCGCTTGTCTTCCTTCCTGCCAAGACATCCATGAGAGTGGTTTTTCCAGCGCCACTAACGCCCATCAGAGCTGTTAGAACTCCAGGCCTAAAAGCACCACTCACCCCCTTCAGAAGTTCTAGCCGATCCCCAGTTTTGCTTTGATCTTTCATTTCCTGCATGCAAGCACATATATTTATGTGAAGGATGAGAATGCATTAATTGAATCTAACATTTGTACTTGGTTCAATTATTATAAAAGGGTACGTATATCAAATAATGTAATAAGTTACACCTAAGCATTGATCGATAAAAACCTGGGAGTCCCACATTTTTATTAATGAAAAATAGCATCAATATTGTTTTCCCTTGCAAAAAGTTGAAGATACCTTAGGCATATCAACAGCATATATGATGTCCTCGAAAGTAACTGAAAGGGGTTCAAATGGAAGAACCATGCCATGCTGCCTGGTAGAATTTCTTGCAACTGTGCTATCCTCTTGTGCAGACAATGCCTCGTTAGACAGTACTGCCCGGGGCATCTCAAGTGCTGCATCCAGGAAATTGTTCCTATTATCAAAACATAACATGTACGTCCATCTGAAGAAAGAAATTAAATGGCTAGGTACTTACGATCAAGATACTGAAGTGCCAAGGTGAAAAAGAGATTCAACAGAAGAATATATCCAATCAAAGCTACTACTCCAATCCAGTAGAAACGTGCTTCCGGGAATATGCCTCGATACTTCAACACCATAACTCCTAATGCTTCTGTTGAGTTGGCAGGAACCTGCAATACAAATTTCCAACCACATGAATTAACATTAATTTCTCTGAAGATTTTCACTTACTCTAATTGTTGTAGTCTCTAGCTCTTTTGTCTCAATCACGAAAAATTCTCCTTACGTACATGTCTCCAACTTTTTCCGAGAAATTCATTGACAGCAATAGCATTCAGTCCATACGTGAATGGTGAGAGCCAATATCCCCAAAATGACCATTTGTTCATATCCTCTGAATTAAAAAAATAATAATACAAAAAAAAAAGACATGGGTTTAGCTTACCATCAGAATTTAATTCAGTCCACCACAATAAAACATAAAAGCACTGTTATGATTTCTCAGATTAGATTAACTAGACTTTCCCGAAGATTCACCTCGTGATAAGATAAAGCCACAGAAACCAAGAATAACAAGTAAAGCAGCAAATCCCAATGTGTTTGCAATAGTTATGTTCCTTCCTAATGCCCCTATCAATCGAAACAGTCCATTCGCCATCTGGCTAATACACAGTAGTAGAAGGAAGTGTTTGAAAAACCTGTTACAAGTCAACAAATTTTCATAATTAGAATTGATAACCAATGAACCTGATCTGAGCCTAAACTTTGAAATTTAATATCTGAAATGCATATTTCACTTCTCAATCACCTTTCAGAGCTCGGATCATATCCTACAGGGTAGTAAGTAATGATCATCCAAATGGAAACGTCCACAAAGGTTATAAGGATCCTTATCATCCATGTGGGTAAAGAATATGCCCAAGCAGGATAGAACAGATGGTCCCTTTGCTTGAAAAACACAGGAAGTCTAGTGACTGTCATATGAAGCTCTGCAAACCCATTGAGCATAATTGAGAGCAGCGTATAGAACAAAGCTCCCATATAAATCCCACCATCTGATACTGTGTTCCGGACCATCTCAGTACGAAAGAATAAAGTCATTGTTGTAACAGCAACTATAATAAGCTGAAACCAAAACAATAGGAGTGTTTCATTTAATTTAATATTTCACTGAAATAAAAGATGAACAAATGTTCAATTTGATGTTGCTTGCACCAACTGCAGGTTAACAATCCAAAATTTCATGTATGGAATCAGCTGACCAATTTTCTTAAGATATTAGAACAATGAGCATTTTCATTTTAATCCACGCCTGCTAAAAGTCCAATGCTAACTAGTAATATTTACCACTTATTACCTGCGCCAATTTGAAAATGTAGACAAATGAATTCCTCTTTGTAAGCAAAATTTGTCTGGCCATACAAGCTTTGAACAACTCCTTCTTACTAACACCATACTTTTTAGTTGACAAAGAAGCAGGGTGGCCTTCGGACGTGTTAAATGGAATAGAAAGCTCATCACCAAGTTTTCTACCAATGGGAAATAACTGCATTGCTTCATAAAATTCTTTGGTGGTTACAAAGCTATAAGGCCTATCCATATGAACCCAGTATTGCTCTTGATCTTTTCTTGATGTCACCTATCAGTGAATTAAGATAGATAAATAAGAAGCTGTATTATTTATGTCCAATCTCTGTGAAAAACAAAAGGTTGAAATAGAGGCCGGGAGAAGATGTCATTATCTCTATGTGTGAGTAAGTTAATTAGCTACCTCTTGTAGGAAATCAGAGACTCCTTTCCTCTCTGGACATTTGAAGCCCATGTACTCAAAGAACTCAAGCACATTCTCACGTGGACCTTGATACACAATGTAGCCATCCGAGAGTAGAATTATATCATCAAAGAGATCATAAGTCTCCGGTGCTGGCTGCAGGAGAGAGATTAATGCAGTTCCGTTGAGGATGTGGACATATTGTTGCAGTGATTTCACTATTTGAAATGTTGTTGAACTGTCCAGCCCGTTTGATATCTCATCCATGAGAAGTACTCTTTCTGGTCCAACCAGCATCTCCCCTGCAATTATGCATAGGCCATTTTTTTTAAGAATCAACCACAGTTAAACTACCCGGTGACACTTTTCAGAAATTGAAAAAGAATGGTGGGGAATTCTTATATAAGCACTACCTGTGGTGAGTCGCTTTTTTTGTCCACCAGAGATACCTCTGGTCATTTCGTCTCCTACCATGATGTCAGCACAATCTTCGAGTCCCAAAACCTGGAAAACTTATTAGCAAAAGTTAGCAAATTATTTTTTACTGATCGAAACAGAAAGTATGTGAACCTAGTTGGTATCTTCATACACAAGGCACATAATTAAGCAATTAACTTAAACGAATGGTACATATAGGTACCTTGAGAATAAAGTCTGTAACTATATTTGTTTCCACTCCTTCTAGTGCTGCTGCCTGCAAAAAGTTTTAGAAGCCATTCTGGAAAGTTTGAATGCTAATTCATGAACAAGTACAAAAGAAGGTTTAGAGAGGGTTCAAATAAAGGTGAATAACACAAAGGATACAGGTTCACTTCAATTGGCCGAGATATAAAATTTTTAAGAACTTTCTGGTTTTTTTTTTTGTAGCATTAATTAGAATTAGAATTTAGAAACATAGCTTTATGCATAGTTATAAGTTTATAACATTTTCTTTCCTATCCAGCTGTTCTCATACCTTCATGTAGAGATCAAGATCAAGATCTGGCATAATATTTGCAGCCTTCTCTCTCCTTAATAATTCCACCAACATTTCTGGAATTTCCAAAATGCAAATGAAAATTTAACTTAATTGGAATTCTCAAGATCAAAATTTTCAAACATAGATTATAGGTGTGTTAACAGACGTACCATAACGCGTTCCAATGCCTTGACATCTAGCTGCGAAAGCCAGTGTTTCTCTCACTGTCAATTCTGGTATGTGGAGATCATGTTGACTAACATAAGCTGATGTCCTCTCTGATACAAACTCGTCCATGTCAAGTCCATTGTATGTAACTCTCCCCGAAAACTAATGTCATTCATAAGTGATTAATATATCAAATCATATAGTTAAAAATTGTGAACTAAGCACTAAAATCAAGATTTATGATCCTGCGGCATAGCAGCTATAACACTCATACTTTTAGATTATCTTTACAGAGTTTTCCAGCCAAGGCCAATAGTAACGTGGTCTTTCCAGAGCCGGGGGGCCCTAAAAGAAGTGTCATTCTGCAGAAATCAGACAGACCAGCAATTCGGTCATATGCATTAGAAGTGTGCAGTTTAAAGAGTCTATATATGTTTGCATCAGTAGTAGTAATTAATTGTCTAATTAATTACCTTCTTGGCTTGATAATCCCACTTACATCATGGAGGATTGGAAATGGTCTCTTTCTACTTGGAAGAAGGTGAAAATAATTCAGGAACCCCTTGTTTAAAAGAGAAATACTAAGGTTAATTGGTTTGATGTACAATGTACGTGAAACATTAATCTACATTATGTAAAAGAAAGAATTAATCTTTAATAGGTCTAAACTTGATTCAAAAGATGAATTATATATTTATTACCTCTAAAATATTAATGGAGAAGTTGAGCATTGTAGATGATGCCCTGCTGCCTACATAAGTTTCTGCTTCAACATTTAAATGCTCGAACCGCACTTCAGTGGTTTGAAATTCAAGTCCAACTCTGCGTGTTTGAAAAATTATAAGTTATGATCAAATTTCTGAAAAACATTTGCAATATATATATATATATAATATACACTATAATCACCTATTCATGCGGTCCTTGAGCTTGAGCAAGAACTTGTCATTATCTTGCTCTACAATCTTCACTAGCCTCTCCAACAAGCTCTTTCTTTCTGGTAGTCCAAGATTCCTTTTTACATCAATCTCTCTGTTTTGATGACCCTCCTCTTGACCTTCACCTTGAGCTAGTAGAATGCCTCTCCTTGTGCGTGAATAAGTAGGTAACCGCTCAATAGCAGCCCATGTCTTCATTGTCGGATTCGACGTACTCTTCATCGTCTGAGTTGGAGATTGGCTCTTCTTCTTGTTCTTGGCTGAGGACGTTCATGGCCGAATCTCTTCTTTTCTCTTACCAATTAGGTTACTTAATTATATAGGAGGTGTATTGTTCAAGAATATTTAGGGACAGTACCTACATATATATATATATATATATATATATACAGTCCCCTTCACATGCGCACGTCCGCACTGAAAGTAAAATGTGAACATCTTCATCCCGACCAATTGACAATATATCTCAATCATCAGAATCATTCATCATTTAGATTTATTTTCATGAATTATCCTTGTAAAAAATCAGCCGAATTGGAGATTGTTTGGTCATCTGTTCGTTGTATAGTTTACAAACAAATACAGTCCGTCAGATAAGGTTGAAACAATGGATGTGATAATCAAATGGCTAAATAATTTCCGATTTTAATTTGTTTTTTATCAAAATGATCATCGAATGATGATCTAAAATATAGACGGGTTTGATTTTTAGTTTGCACTCACAATGAGGATGTTCGCATTTTATTTTTGATGCGGACGTGCGCATGTGAAGGGGACTGTATATATATATATATATATATATATATATATATATATTACGACTACTTACAGGCCAAGCAATTCAAGAATCTTTCTTACACTAAAACACAATCTAATGAAGAATAGCAAAGTAAAATAGTGTGCCACGTACTTTCTTCAATTCTTCATAACGAAGCTTCGAAGGAAAAAATAAGTTGATGCCAGGATAGAAAAAACAAAGCTTGTTTAGGGTTCACACATGAAAGGGTCCTCCCTTTTTTTTTTTGGTTACATGGAGGCCTATAAGGCCTAAAACAGAGAAGAAAAAAAAGCTTGTGTAGGTTTCGCCACCCAGAATTTTTATCAAAGACGTTACCTTTTAATTTTCTGTTGAAGAGAAAAGGACAGAGACCTATATTTTTCCAGACAATGAAGACACGTAAAATTGTATTGTCTACGAAATATCACAATAAAGGAAAAGAACAAAACTTGAAGGTTTGCGCGCAGCCGACTTATTAATAGCTAACTAGACAAAACCCTCCCGAACCCTCTAATTTCTTACTAAGGTGGTTTTGTTAACGCAGCCAAATTAAGTCAAGCAATCAATTCTTCATTTTATTTCAGAGAAAAAATTATAATTTCCAAATTGAGAATGCCAAATAAGGTAATTGACGTCTAAGAATTATGAAATTCTCATTTTCAGTTAAATTCCATCTTTTTTTTTATAAAAAAAACATCTAGAAATTCACTAGAGAATTGAAAAGAAATTCTCGGTTATTGCAACTGCATAAAGCTGCTTAAATACTAAAAAATATTCCAACTGACTTTGCACGAAAATCTCGAATTGTTTATTTTTTATACATTTTTTAATTTTTCGATTTTGAAAAATCATAAAATATCAACGAGTCGATATTTTTGTGTTCTAACAACTCACAAAATCCTTAAAAAAATTTATTTAAGTGTGAAATTTTTTTGGTGCGAAAATAAGAATATGCGATTTTGGCTAAAAAATAATGTGTATATAACCCACGGTTTTGGTGAAATCCATGGTTTCGGCAAACAAAAAAGAAAAAATTATTAAAAATTCACAATTGGTAAAACATGATTTTTAAAAAGTATTCAAATTGATAGAATTCAAAAATCTAGAATCATGAATTTTTTAATGAATTTTCTAGTTTTCCGATTTTGAAAAATAATAAAAATAAATGAGTCGATATTTTTGCATTTTGTCAACTTGAAAAGTTCTTAAAAATCATGATTTAAGTGTAAAAATAAAGAACATGCAATTTTTGGCCCAAAAAGCGTGGGTTATAACCCACGGTTTTGAGTTAAAAAACTAAGATTTCGGCAAAAAAAAATTTCTCAAAACTTCACCACTTGTATAACATGTTTTATTTTAAAAGGTGTTCCAATTGACAGAACTCGAAAATCTCGGATTGTTTATTTTTTATGAATTTTCTAGTTGACAAATCTCGAAAATCTTGGAACAGGAATAGATCGCAACTTTAGAGTAAATCACAACGAACCCTAATATATTATGTTGTATCACTTGCCTGTGAGATGGACAAGTAACTACATTTTTACTCTGCATCTGTTATTTTTTTTTTCATTATTTACCAATGGAGATGACGGTGATGACTGATGACTAACTCATAACACCAAACGTTTGCCAAAAAATTATGATGTGTGTCACTCACGTGATCAAAAAGTTGAATGGAGCACATGCTCCGGGAGTACCCAAGAGGCTCAATGACCTAGAAGAGTTCACTCTACCCCAAGATCGAGTTAAACAATCTTGTACCCATGCACAACCTAAGTGATCACACACTCTTTCGAGTGAGAAACCCCAGGAGATATTTTCTTAATTATTCTCCTTAATTAGCCTCCTGCACAAACCAGTGCTCTCTTTCTCACACATACACATACACTCTCTCTCTCTCTCTCTCTCTCTCTCTCTCTCTCTCTCTCTCTCTCTCTCTCTCTCTCTCTCTCTCTCTCTCTCTCTCTCTCTCTCTCTCTCTCTCTCAGTCACTCCTTCTGCATGGACTCTCTACCTCTCTCGCACACTCTCTTTGCATGGGCTGAAACTCTCTTGTATGCTCTACCTAATAGAAGAATGAACACCCTTTTATAACTACGGAAGAGAACTCTAGAGCAGTGGAGCTTATTCATTTACCACTGTCCGATCCACAGGTGCTAGCGCTCATGTAGTCCAATGGAGTAAAACCGTTTCCTCTCTTTTCCTTCTTCTCCCTTTCTTTCTTCGTCTTCTTCATTTTCTTAGTTATGTTTAATATCATCCGCTACCCGCGCGTGTTATTTCACTTTTTTATTTATAAGAATTAGCCACAGTTAAACTACCCGTGACACTTTCAAAAATTGAAAAGGAGGGGTGGGGAATTCCTATATAAGCACTACCTGTGGTGAGTCGCTTTTTTTGTCCACCAGATATACCTCTGGTCATTTCGTCTCCTACCATGATGTCAGCACAATCTTCGAGTCCCAAAACCTGGAAAACTTATTAGCAAAAGTTAGCAAATTCTTTTTTACTGATCGAAACAGAAAGTATGCGGACCTAGTTGGTATCTTCATACACAAGGCACATAATTAAGTAATTAACTTAAACGAATGGTACATATACGTTTAAGTTAATTACTTAATTATGTGCCATGTGTATGAAGATACCAACTAGGTCCACATACTTTCTGTTTCGATCAGTAAAAAAGAATTTGCTAACTTTTGCTAATGACTCGAAGATTATGCTGACATCATGGTAGGAGACGAAATGACCAGAGGTATCTCTGGTGGACAAAAAAAGCGACTCACCACAAGTAGTGCTTATATAAGAATTCGGATTAAATTCTCCAATCATACCTGAACTCTTGTGCCCCGGTTAATGTGATACCTGACAATTAAAAGTGATCAATGTCATACCTAAACTCATGTTTTGCTATCAATGTCATACTTCCATCCAACATCCGTTAGTTAAGTGTTAATTTTGATTACGTGGCACGCAAGTGGAGAAAAAAATAGGGGCAATTACGTCTTTTTAACCCTATTTTCCTTTTTCTTTCCTCTCTTCTTGTCCTTTTCTTCCTTTCACGTGCTTTTGGTTTTTTTTTTCCCTCCTTTTCAACTCTTCTTCTTCCTTCATTTCCTTCATAGCAGAGAGGGAGAGAGGGCTTGAGAGGGAGAGGCGAAATCGATGGGTGCCCAAAGGAGAAGTGGCGGCGCGGGCTTGGGTGAGAAGCACAGAGGACGGCCTCGGCGGTGAAAGATATCGGACAAGGTTTGGATCAATGGGTGTGGCACGGCCTGAGGGACTAAAATCCAAGCTGGGCTCGGCCGTGGGTGGAGCCAAGAGCACGGGCTCGACGGTGGCTTGAGCGGCGGCGAGAGAACGTGATGGCCGATCTAGTGATGAGCAGAGCACGGGCTCGGCTTGGGTCGCCGTCGAGGCGAGAGAGCGGTGGTCTATGTGATCGAATTGAAGGGTGCCGGCGGGCGTGAGGGTGGCAGAATGGCTCGACATCGAACATGGCTTGGATCGATGGGTGCGGCACTGCCGAAGGACTAAAATCCGAGCTGGGCTCGGCCGTGGGTGAAGCCAAGAGCACGGGCTCGACGGTGGCTTGAGCAGCGGCAGAGAACGTGATGATTGGCGCGGAGAGGATAAGCAGAGCACGGGCTCGGCTTGGGTCGCCGTTGAGGTGAGAGAGCGGTGGTCTCTGTGATCGAATTGAAGGGTGCCGGCGACTGTGAGGGTGGCAGAATGGCTTGGGTGCCTTCAATTGAAGGTTGTGTGATTGTGGATGTGGAATTGCAGGTGTAGCTGTGACAATCCGAGAGACCCGAGGATCAATCTGGGGACGCCATAGGTGGAACATGAGCTTCTGTGATTTTGGGCTGGGCAGTGCAGAGAAGACTGCGGTGGAGCTGGTGAGGTTACTTGCAGGTGCACAGTGATCAATGAAGGCTGCGAGTTGTGGGAGCTTGATTGTTGTGTTGTTCTGGAAGTGGGCACAACAGCTTGATGAACAGTGGGAGGGAGTTAAGATTTGCAGACAGGACACAAGGCAATGTAAATGTAAGAGAGGGATTCTAAAAAAAAATGTAAGAGAGGGAATGTGTTTTAGGAGAGAATTGAAGGAAGTCGTTGGTCTCAAACTGACCAACGAAAATAGGGTCAATAGCGTAATTGCCCCTATTTTTTTCTCCACTTGCGTGCCACGTAATCAAAATTAACACTTAACTAACGGATGTTGGACGGAAGTATGACATTGATAGCAAAACATGAGTTTAGGTATGACATTGATCACTTTTAATTGTCAGGTATCACATTAACCGGGGCACAAGAGTTCAGGTATGGTTGGAGAATTTAACCCTAAGAATTCCCCACCATTCTTTTTCAATTTCTGAAAAGTGTCACCGGGTAGTTTAACTGTGGTTGATTCTTATAAAAAAAAATGGCCTATACATAATTGCAGGGGAGATGCTGGTTGAACCAGAAAGAGTACTTCTCATGGATGAGATATCAAACGGCCGGGCTGGACAGTTCAACAACATTTCAAATAGTGAAATCACTGCAACAATATGTCCACATCCTCAACGGAACTGCATTAATCTCTCTCCTAGCTGCAGCCAGCACCGGAGACTTATGATCTCTTTGATGATCTAATTCTACTCTCGGATGGCTACATTGTGTATCAAGGTCCACGTGAGAATGTGCTTGAGTTCTTTGAGTACATGGGCTTCAAATGTCCAGAGAGGAAAGGAGTCTCTGATTTCCTACAAGAGGTAGCTAATTAACTTACTCACACATAGAGATAATGACATCTTCTCCCGGCCTCTATTTCAACCTTTTGTTTTTCACAGAGATTGGACATAAATAATACAGCTTCTTATTTATCTATCTTAATTCACTGATAGGTGACATCAAGAAAAGATCAAGAGCAATACTGGGTTCATATGGATAGGCCTTATAGCTTTGTAACCACCAAAGAATTTTATGAAGCAATGCAGTTATTTCCCATTAGTAGAAAACTTGGTGATGAGCTTTCTATTCCATTTAACACGTCCGAAGGCCACCCTGCTTCTTTGTCAACTAAAAAGTATGGTGTTAGTAAGAAGGAGTTGTTCAAAGCTTGTATGGCCAGACAAATTTTGCTTACAAAGAGGAATTCATTTGTCTACATTTTCAAATTGGCGCAGGTAATAAGTGGTAAATATTACTAGTTAGCATTGGACTTTTAGCAGGCGTGGATTAAAATGAAAATGCTCATTGTTCTAATATCTTAAGAAAATTGGTCAGCTGATTCCATACATGAAATTTTGGATTGTTAACCTGCAGTTGGTGCAAGCAACATCAAATTGAACATTTGTTCATCTTTTATTTCAGTGAAATATTAAATTAAATGAAACACTCCTATTGTTTTGGTTTCAGCTTATTATAGTTGCTGTTACAACAATGACGTTATTCTTTCGTACTGAGATGGTCCGGAACACAGTATCAGATGGTAAATATTACTAGTTAGCATTGGACATTTTGCTTCCTGTCCTTCTAGTCTGTGAGACTGTAACTGTAACTATGCACACAATCTTCGAGTACGTCCCAAAGTTTATTAGCAAAAGTTAGCAAATTCGTTTTAGTGATCGAAAGGAATTATAATTTAGAAACAGTTAGGTTGAAGTGCTAGGGACATTTATCCCTATCATCGTCTGGTTACACGCGTGCAGCCCGGCCCTCATTGTATCTATCGAGAAGTCTTTTCCGAAATAGAAAATTCAAAGAGCTCGCAGAGGAGCAAGACGATTGAGAGGAACTACCTCGTCTCCAAAGGGACAGTCATCAAAGGCGTCTTGTTCCAGCAAGCAGTGCAGGCGTTCACAGCCACACTCTTGTATATTCTGACAATTAAACCGTGATGATCATGTTTCCGGGACCAAGGTCAACTTCTCTCGGCCATTCTTTGTGTTTTGGGATAGAATACTCGGTGCCTACCAAATGCCATCATCTGTTCAAGACGAGCTCAACAAGGCCAAAAATAAATAAAAAACTACTTCTTAATTAGTTTATTTATATGTTGCTAATTAATGTTATTAATTATGTTACGCTATGTTTTCTCTCTTATTTTTATGTAATGATAAAAAACCGCTAAACGATATTTGTACTATTGTTCCGTTTGCTATTTCGATCCGTACTTAATTATGACCTATTTTTTTTTGTCAAAAGTGGTTAGTAACGGACACTTAGAGCATCAACAGTGGGGACTCATTTTTTGGACTCAAATTTGAGTCCAAATTAGCCGGAATAGTGATATGAGTCCATCTGAATAGTGGACAACACGACTTACTTTTATTGGGTGCTACAGTGGTGCAGGACTCATTTTTGGACTTATATTACTGTTTATACACAAACATTACCGTTGCATATTTTTTAATATTTACTGTTTACTACTTTCTGCATTGCTTGCAGACTTGGTCTCCTACTTTTTTTGATGCATGTGCATCAATTAACCAAATCTCTCCCTTCTACCCCATCTTGCACGTGGTGGATGTCAATTAACCAATTCTCTCTCTTCTGCCCCATCTTGCACGTGGTGGACTAGACATATGAGTCCAAAAAAAATTTGAGTCCAGCCTTGGTCCATATTTTTCCAGAACTGGACTTAAATATAGACCTCAGGCAGATTTGGGTCCAATATATTCCGACCCATTGTGGGTGCTTCACATCATTTTGGACCCAAATTTGGATTTTTGACTCAAATATGAGTCTCCATTGTGGATGCTCTTACATGACATCTAGTTAACTAGTAACTATAGCATATGGAGTCTAAAACATCGGCCAACTTTCCAGAAGGCCAAATCGGGAATACAACTCATCACTTCGACACGAATTAAGTTCATAACTGAAACCAGGGTGGTTGCCAGAACTCGATCTGAAATGTACTTCATGTCCTTGAAGGATGCGCCAAGACGACTCGCGGCCCTTTTTCTAGGTCCGGTCGTTGAGTCCGGAATAGCCTTTCCTTGCCTTTAACAAAACAGGATCACATATTCAATTTCTTAGTTACACTAGGGAATCTATTGAATTTTATTAGCCTTTTGTGCTAGTGGTACACTTGTATCCCTCGTTGAGCTTGGATCAAATTCATTTTCTTGACTACATTAGGAAATCTAATAGATTTTCTTAGCCTTTTCAAGTGGATCTAGAGAATCCCACAGATAGTAAGCCTATTCCATCTAGGGATTGGAATCAAATATTGATGCGTATATAAAGGGGCTTGATCAATTTTGTTTCAGTAACTTGCATGGAGATGGATCGGTTGTCCAAGGATGATAAAGACCTATTTTCCTTCGCAAGCCAATTACCGCCACTAGATTTGAGGTAATATTTTAGAGTTAGTTTTGTAAATTTTCTAACGTACCATACATTGAAATTAAATTCAATGCACTATTTGGTTCGACTTCTTTTTAAAGCTCATACATATTACTTTTAAATGGTTTTATCTTATTCTAACCTACAATGTATTTACGAATTACGATGCTATTCTCAGTGGACGTGTGTATGCTCCATCACCTTGGCAAGAAGAGTTACCTTTACCAGATGATATTCTCCTTCTAGATGGGTCTGGTGTTGATACTACTAACTGCAATAAAGAAGAAAAAGTTAGTTCATCTATCAAATTTTTTCAACATCAAACAAGCTGTCCAAAGGAACGAATTAAGGAAGAATTAACTGGAGCCATTGAAGAATTAGAGGAAAGCTGAAAACCACATGAGATCAAAGATCATGTCTGGTTGATTTGTAATTTGTAATTAATCTTTAAAATAAGATACAAACCTTTAACTCTTTTGAATCTTTTTTTAAAAATAAAATAAAAATAATAACTTCTGAAATTTGGATTGGCTTCGCCCGGGTTCGAACCGGAGACCTTCAGTGTGTTAGACTGACGTGATAACCAACTACACCACGAAACCTTGATGTTACTGTTTTCCCGATCTTTTCTAATTCAATATATGCTCCCTAAAAAAAAGGCCCCATTCTGGACAGTTGGACCGTCCAAAACAGAATCACATTTCTCAGCCCAAACCCAAATTACAAACCCTAAACCCGAAAGACTCGCTCACTCTTCTTCTTCGTCACTATCGGCCAATTCTCACTATCGCTGTGTCTCTTGTAACTGCAACTTCCGGCCATGTATCGAATAGCTTCAAATTTAGCTTCGTCCGTCGGCTCTTCTACTTCCAAGAAACTGGTAACCACTCCAATCTCTACTCTTTTCTTATAAATTTCATTTCTTGCATCGTCAATTGATTCTTATGAACCTTTCTTTTGTTGGTTGGTTGGTGAAATGATTGCAAGGTATGTAGTAGGGTTTTATGCAGTAGGAGTTATGTGGCGAGAGAGATCAATTTCGAGCTTGGGGCTCGTGCCGCTTTGTTGCAAGGTGTCTTTGAGGTTGCGGAGGCTGCCAATTTTACAATGGCCGCTTTGGTGCAAAGTGTCTCTGAGCTTCGGGAGGCATTCAGAGTTACAATGGGTTCAAAGGTATTGGATTTTTATATAATGTGCACTGAGAGAGCTCAATGTGTAATGAATTGGAAAAGGTTGAAGAGAATGTATTTAATTCTACATGTTCCTTTTTTTGTTTCTTACAATAGTGGAGAGTGGAGACCTAAGGAATAGGTCTATTTTGTTTCTGTTGGTTGATTCAGGATGGTGTTAGTGTTGCGAAAAGCATTAGTTATGAGGACAAGTACAAGAATGTGAGTGAGACACTTGCAAAACGCGTCGCTAAAGGTAATAATGCTGCTGCAGATTATGGTATTTTGTATGAGTTCCATTGCTTTACATGCTCAAAGCATGAATTGGTGCTGGCTTCATCTTATCTTTTCAATTGCTACTGGATTTGAAACTTGAAAGACTTGATACAAGTTTTAAAGTATTATATTGGAGAGCAAATGTTGTTGTTTTTTTGCAATTCGCAGACCTTCATGAAGAGATGTTAATTATCTGACTGCAGGTACAACTTGTGCAGCTGTCTTGACCCACGCAACACTCACAGAAGGTTGCAAGTCCATGGGTGCTGGGGTAAGTTAGTTTTCCTAATTGATCGAAACTACCTCCAAAGTTCTCATTGAAAGTTGTATTCTTTATCTATTCTTGTTGCCTACAGTATCTCTTGTATGATGTGTCTCTCCAACAGCTATGACAACATGAGAGGAGTGTGACCTTTTGAAACATTCAGTTTACCATTGATATACCAGTTAAAGCCTAGGTGGATAGTTTTGTGTTTGTGGTACCAGTTATTCATTGCTATGATTGGATTTTTATATGACATATAGGTTGCTCTGTTTGTCTAAATATTTCTTTTATCAGAGATTCACAGTTAATATATTATTAATAGGTTCCCTCTATTTCTGCAACTGGTCGACGAGAGATTGGAGACTTCTTAGCAAGGGCATTGGAGAAAGTTGGAAAGGAAGGACATGTAAGTCTGTAATCTATTGACATGAGCAGTCAATGATATGATTAAGCTTCAAATTCGTCTTGTACATTTTCTTGACAACATGCACTGTTGTAACTAGTGGATTATCTTTAGGTTTCTTCCCTCAAAGATTCAGGGTTTGGGGAAAATAGGAGAGCCATTTCAGATGATCTAGCCGTCCTCACTGGGCGAGAGGTAATTCAGTTTTCTAAACCTCATATTTAATGCATATCACTTGCAAGAGTATATAATTCATGTATTTGTTGTATAGGTTATAAGTGAAGATGGCGGTTTAATTATCGAAAGACTGCTCATGTCACCCACATTAAATCAATTGATTCGTCATAATAGAACCGAAAAAAGTCGCACAAACCGTAATCGAGCTTTGGATAAATGCCCCCAGAAGCAAGGAGTATGCCTACGGGTGTTTACAAGAACACCCAAGAAGCCAAATTCAGCTCTGCGTAAGGTAGCCAAAGTAAGGCTAAGCAATCGAAATGATGTGTTTTCTTACATTCCAGGCGAAGGTCATAATTTGCAGGAACATTCTATGGTCTTAATAAGAGGGGGCAGAGTGAAAGATTTGCCAGGTGTGAAGTTCCACTGTATCAGAGGAGTTAAGGATTTGCTGGGACTTCCGAACCGAAGAAGGGGCCGATCAAAATATGGTGCAGAAAAGCCCAAGAACGCCTGAAAACAGGCTCTCCTTTTGCCTTTTGTATTTGAACGGGTTGCTAAAGTGATTGAGTGCTATGTAAGAGAGCTGGTGCATTTGGGAGATTAGAGATTTTGCTTAAATAGTAATAAAAATGTAATATCTTGTTTGAAAGTATAGAACAGTGGAATTTGGATTGTTTAACATGGAATTTTTTATCAGTATGAGGTTCAAAAGATATACATGTGGTATGTGACCAATAAGGGATACATAGTGTTGCAATGGTTCCATTTCTGTTTTACAGTGTTGAAAGCCAGTTTGATAATCACAACAATCCAAGTGGAACCATCTTTATCCTTGTTATGCAACACCTTGTAGCTAGGTTAGTTCTTATAAAGTTCTGGGTTTGATAACCTTGGAGTTGGGATGGCAAACAAAGGCACCTTCTTCATTACAACAATACAACACCATATTTCTCTGAAAGATACAAACTCATATCTCCTTGTGGTATTTTCCGGTCAAAAGTATGCAACAGTGTTGCAAGTAAATGCATGACAAGCCTCTCTGCCGTTGTATAGCAAAGAAAGAAGAATCGTTTTCCCCATTTATTTTCTGAAAACATTCCAAACACTGGATTACAGGAACAATAGAACCAAAAACACCTATATATGGATAGTACATGATATGCATGTTGCATGTTTTCAATTCCCTGCATGAAAATAAACTTAAGCATAGAGCTCTAATCTAGATAACCTGGGGGTTGGAATGACAATTAGTGGAGTCATTTTTTTTGTCACAAGCCCAAATTTATCTGAAAGGTCAAGCTTTGTGTCCTTGGGCAACTTCCACACAAAGGAATGCAACAATGAAGCCAAGACATGGATTAACATCCTCTCAGCTAATGGAATCCCAGCGCATATTCTTCTCCCAAAACCAAATGGAATATATTGAAACTTATCGCTAGGATCGTTTAGGAATCTCTCAGGCCTAAACTCTAAGGGATTGTCCCAAATAGTAGGGTCTCTATGAATGCCCCAAATGTTCAGAATAACACTGCTACCTTTCAGTATGGTATAGCCTCCAATGGTGGTAGATTGGCTTGGACAGCGCGGTGGTGAAAGGGACAGAGCAGGGTGCAATCGCAACGTTTCCTTAATGACAGCATCTAAATAATGTAATTTGGGAAAATGAAACTCTTCAACCAAGTTGTTCAACCCCACAGTTTGTGTCAATTCTTCTTGAACTCTTTCCATTTCTTCCGGATGCTGCATCAGCTCAGCCATTACCCATTCCACCATTGTTGCCGTGGTGTCAGTTCCAGCCACCACAATGTCCTGTCAATAAGAGAGCACATAGTTTCACATCAAGGAACTAGTAAACTGTCAAAACTGAAGCACAAACTAAGATACACGGAAAAACTGTACCGTGAGCAAGGCCTTGACTTGTTGCATTGTAAGCGACATTGCACTATCTTCATGATTAACATATTCCAAGAGGAGCTGCAGAAAGTCCTTCTTTTCACATATGGCAGTGGGCTGATTCATCTGTTTTTCTATGGCAGAATCGAGAATCTTTTCGATCACAGAAACAAGCTTTTTTGCTTGGCTCTCAATTCCTTGAACATCAAACCGGGCAAGCGCAGGGAAAAAGTCCGAAATGTTTGGTCTTGCAAGTATCTCCATTGTTTCTGGCACCACCTTTCTAAACTCAGCCCCAGCATCAGTCCCCATCTCTCCTTGTAGCATTCCACCCCATAACATGCGCATGATACTGTTGGTGACAGTCAAAGATGCTAACTGCCTCAAGTCAATGGGGGTGCCAATTTTGGCATAAATATGACTAATTGACTTGTGAACCTCTTCTTTTCTCAGAGCATAACAATCCTCAAGGTGAGTATTGCTCAGCATCTGATTCACAAATACCTTGCGTAGCCTCCTCCATTCCGAACCGTAGGATCCCAATGCGATGTCAGTGCCTCCATATGAGACAATTAGCGCAGCTCTGGTAGGAACACGGTTGGCAAATATTATGTCATGGTCACGAACCACTTGCTTCACAAGCGATGGTGAGCTAACCACAAAACATAATTTGCTACCAAGATGGAGTTTGTAAACAGGGCCGTAAACCCTTGCTAACTCGGTGTACTTTTGGTGAGGGTTGGTGCCCAAAAAGGGAAGGTATCCGAGTATAGGCAAGCCACGAGGGCCTGGTGGCAATGGAGGTATTGTGCTCCTCGAGTACTTGAGAAACCACAACACAGCAAAGATAGCGGCTAAAAGAGTGAGAAATACTGCTCTGAGCAGATGTTCAACTTTCTCATTGCTAGCATCCCACCATGAAGACCACATTGCTCAGCACAGACTCTACTCAGAGATTTAGGCTCAATGTAGATGAAAAATGAGGTGCAAATGAAGTGTGACCATGCTAACCACTCACCTTGCTTTTATAGTAGTTAAAAGCTAAGATACTTATTTCATCTGCTATATTATTTGGCTAAACTTTATCATAATCGGCCAAATTTTAGCGTGGTAGTAATAATTAATAATCTGATGATTAGGCTCGATCGATCTAATCATTAATCTAGATATCACTTCCTCATAAGGATCAACACAAAAAAACCTTTATGTAAAAAAAAAATTGTCCAACTTATTTTCGCCATCAACATCACTTGTTTTTCCATAAATCCTAAATATTATTATTTAACGATCGGATGGTCAAACTTTATCATAGTCGGCCAAACTTTAGCTTTGTAGCAATAACTAATAATCTGACGATACACTTATTAGGCTCGATCGATCTAATCATTAATCTATATATCACTTTCTCATAATGATCAACACAAAGAAACATTTATCTAAAAAAAATTGTCCAACTTATTTTCGCCTTCAAGATCACTTGTTTTTTCATAAACCTTAAATATCATTGCTTAACGATCGGGTGGTCAAACTTTATCATAGTCGGCCGAATTTTGGCATCGTAGCAATAATCGATAATCTGACAATATATCAGGCTTAATCAATCTAATCGTTTATCTAGATATCACTTTCTCATAGGGATTAACACAAAGAAACCTTTATATATATATATATGTCCAACTTATTTTCGCCTTCTAGATCGATCACTTTTTTTATAAACCCTAAATATCATCGTTTTAAGATCAGATGGTCAAATTTTACCATAGTCGACCAAATTTTGGCATGGTAGTAATAACTAATAATCTACGATATTTATTAGGCTCGATCGATGTAATAGTTAATCTAGATATCATTTCCTCATAGGAATCAACACAAATAAATCTTTATTAAAAAAAATACTAGAACTGATTTTTTTTTTGAAAGAAAGGTAAATATATATTAAATATAATCACGATTACAATCGTTTTGAGGGGCATCCTGAACTATAGCATGAAAAATAATTAACCAAACAAGGTTAATAGGAGAATCTAAGGCTACACCCAACCATAAGTTGTCTAACTGGTTGATCGATTACATAGTGTTCGCGCACTTCTTGAAAATAGAAAAACAATACGATTACATGTTGATGTAGACTATCCTCGTCCCAGAAAAAGCTGTAGTGCTACTCGCCAATGCACTCAATTGTGGTGCTCACAGTATAGTAGTCCAACTGGAACTCATTGAAATAATATAGAAAGATCTACACCAACTTATAGGGAATGGAAGAAAATAAAAATTCTAATAGAATACCGAACCTATCCTTAGCACCAAACCACAAAGCATTCAGTCTCCATATAGGTTGCGTCTCCTTTTTTAATAATCTGGCTACCCAGAGATACCTACGAAAAGCAAATAACAAAAAAACAACACCAAGCTTCCCACCTGGATCCCAAATTTGAAACTCAAAAAGGATTTCAAAGCAAATAGAGTTCACACAATCAATAGCAACTGGTGCCACCATCAGATATAGAAACCCAAAATTTGGCCAATCGGCAACAACACCCAAAGGAACGACTAAGGACACCCGCACTACATGGGGCACCAAAATCCGTACATGAGCGGTCAACCACCCATCACTACTCCATCCCACAACCACCAGCAACCATAGAAACCCAAATCCGACCACCGTCGTGCCACCGAAAACCAACACCATCACCTTGATATGTCATAGAACATACTTAGGTCAAACGCTTGCCTTGAGACGACCCCTACGGGGGCAGAGCCACCATAACATGCTGATCACTCGAATCCAAATGGTTAAGGCCAACAGACAAAGGTGCCAAAGAAGAGGACGATTAGAGCCATAGAGGATTGAAAATATCCAAACCGGATGTGAGGGAGCTCTCGGCCTAAAGCTGTTGGGTTGGGTCACAATGGATACCGATAGATTGGAAAGCGTCGAAGGCCTCCAAGATTGAATACCACCATGGGCGGCGCTAAGGTTGGGAGAGAAAAAACTCTCCATGGGCAGCTAGGGTTTTTTTTTCTTTTTATTATTTTGAATAGGAGATATAAATTATATTTTTTTAATCAAATATATATTATATTTGTAGTTTCACCTGTTAATTATTTATCCCTTATTTTCTGATTTAAAAATTAAATATAGGTCATGTATAAGGCACACTAAAACATGATGTGTTGATGTACTTGAAGCACTAAAATCAAGTATTGGCCCTAGGGTTGTGCCATTGGGGCAACTCCAACCCTAAGTCCTATTTTAGGGGTGCCAAATCCATTATAGCACCCCTATCCATTATAGCACCTCCATTATTTTCCTCATCTCCAATCCAAAGTCCCATATTAGGGGTGCCAAATAACTTTTTTGTAATTTTAGACTATAATTAGAATATAATAATCATTTATAATTGATATATAATTTTTATAAATAATAAAAAATAAATTTATTTTTATTTTTAGGTGACCAAATAATAAATAAATAATAAATATTTATACATATTTGTCAAAAAATATAAAAAAATTTCAGAATTGAGCATACAAATTGAGCATATAAAAATTTTCTGCAATTTTTTTTCTTTATTTTTGTGGTCAATTGTGTAAAAATGTTGTGTGATTAATTACAGCCGTTCAATTAATCTACATACATTTTTCCATCCGTTAGATCAGTATACATAATTAATTGTTTAAGTTTTTTAATAAATATTTATCAATTAATAAGAGCCGTTCATTTTGAAAGAGGAAGACTAAGAGCCGTTGGATTAGCCGACCGTTGCATCCTCAGATGCGCTCCTCACGTGCTGGGCCAGGCCTGTCGGCTGCCTTGTCTCCCCCAAGTCGCGCGTCCAGCGCGTCAACGTCCCTTGCAGCCGTTTTTTTGTCTTCTAGCGAGAGTGGGAAACTCAAGCTGAGGGTAGGAGAGTCAGATTGCGGCTGACTATTTGGGCGTGGGCCAACGTCTCAATTATGAGACCGGACTAAGCAAAGTACCCGAAATGGGACTTTTTTTAGCCCTAGTCTCAAATAAAATGGGTCTAGATCTATAATTAACATAGGTTGGAGATGAATAAAAACAAAACAAGTTTCATTATAGGTATTTGGTACCCCAAGAACCTCAAGGTTGGAGTTGCCCTTAGTGCAGCCGCACAGGACCCCAGATTTTTGGGGGCCCAAAATCATAATATACGAAATATATATCAGTAGTGCTGCAATTAATCATGATGTGGGACTTGGTTTAGTTGGTTATGCAATTGATCCTCCGACTTCTTGTTGTTGATTTGACTCCTCATGCATGCATGTTACCAAATTCCCTTTCTTTTTTTCTTTTTTTAGAAATTTACTAACTAGTTCATATGAATCATATCCCAAAAGGACTCAAACTTGCCTAGAGAAATAATTATTCTCCAAAATCTTCAGTTCAAAATTTCTCATACCATTCAAACAAAAGTGTTCCTTGGTTCCTCTTATATATCTTTGTTTTTTATTTTCTACAATTATATTTGAATACTCATATCTATTTTTTTTACTACTTAAGAAATTGATTTTTTTTGTAGATCATGTTGTTTTGAGAAATTAGGTTTTAGTTTACCTATTTTTTCAACTAAAAAATAAGGAGGCCTGATTTTAATTTTCGCAAAGGGCCCCTGAATTCTCATGATCGGCCCTACTAAAATCATTCTGTCAATGTTGATGAAAAATGAGGTGCAAATGAAGTGTGGCCATGCTAACCACTCACCTTGCTTTTATAGTAGTTAAAAGCTAAGATACTTTTTTCATCTGCTATATTATTGAGCCAAACTTTATCATAATCGGCCAAATTTTAGTGTTGTAGCAATAACTAATAATCTGACGATATTTATTAGGCTCGATCGATCTAATCATTAATCTAGATATCACTTCCCCATAAGGATCAACACAAAAAACTTTTATATAAAAAAAATTGTCCAACTTATTTTCGCCTTCAAGATCACTTGTTTTTTCATAAACCCTAAATATCATTGCTTAACGATCGAGTGGTCAAATTTTATCATAGTCGGCCAAATTTTAGTGTAGTAGCAATAACTAATAATTTGATGATATTTATTAGGCTCTATCGATCTAATCATTAATCTAGATATCACTTCCTCATAGAGAACAACACAAAAAAATCTTTATTAAAAAAAATGGAATTGATTTGATTAAAAATAATGAAAAAAAAAACAAAGCGAAAATTAGAGATTTTTAGTTGTATTTTTTATTGTTATTTTGAATATAAGATATAAATTATATTTTTTTAATCAAATATTATATTTTTGGTTTAACTTGTTAATTGGTTTAACCTGTCAATTACTTATCCTTTATTTTCTAATTTTCAAATTAAATATAGGTCATGTACAAGGCACACTAAAACATGATATATTGATATACCTGGAGTACTAAAGTCGTTCTGTCAGTGTGGATGAAAAATGAGGTGTAAATGAAGTGTGTCCATGCTAACCACTCACATTGCTTTTATAATAGTTAAAAGCTACGATACTTTTTTCATCTGTTATTGAGCCAAACTTTATCATAATCGGCCAAATTTTATCGTGGTAGCAATAACTAATAATATGATGATATTTATTAGGCTCGATCGATCTAATCATTAATCTAGATATCACTTCTTCATAAGGATCAACACAAAGAAACCTTTATATATAAAAAAATTGTCCAACTTATTTCCGCCTTCAAGATCACTTGTTTTTCCATAAACCCTAAATATCATTGTTTAACGATCGGGTGGTCAAATTTTATTATAGTCGGCCAAATTTTAGCGTGGTAACAATAACTAATAATCTGACGATATTTATTAGGATCAATCGATATAATCATTAATCTAGATATCACTTCCTCACAGGGATCAACACAAATAAATCTTTATTAAAAAAAGGAACTGATTTGATTAAAAATAATGAAAAAAAAAAGCGAAAATTAGAGATTTTTAGTTGTATTTTCTTCTTTTTATTATTTTGAATAGGAGATATAAATTATATTTTTTTAATCAAATATTATATTTGTGGTTTAACCTGTTAATTATTTATTCCTTATTTTTTAATTTTAAAATTAAATATAGGTCATTTACAATACATTAAAACATGATGTATTGATGTACTTAGAGCATCTCCAACAGATGACCCATTTTAAAATAAATTTAAAATATAACTAAATTTAAGGTAAAAGCTAGCTCCAACAGACTACCTAAACAAAAATTAAATTTAACTTTTGTTAAATTCTCTACCTATATTTAGCTAGACAAGAGAGAGAAAATAGATAGAAGTTAAATACTCCAACGGCTATATTTTTCAGTTTTCAACGTTCTTTTTTTTTCAATCTAACTTACAAATAGCTATAACTGTTGGACGAGAAGAAAAAAAAAACTAGTTATATTTAACTTTTAGCTAATTTAACTAAAAATAATAGGTTTATTGTTGGAGATGCTCTTAGAGCACTAAAGTCCACGTTCTGTCGATGTTGATGAAAAATGAGGTGCAAATGAATTGTGTCCATGCTAACCACTCACCTTGCTTTTATTAAAAGCTAAGATGCTTCTTTCATCTGCTATATTATTGCGCCAATTAGAAAAAAATTACCCCAACTAAAAGCGTTCAGGATAAAATTACTGTAGCACTGGATAATCATGCACTTTTATAAAAAAATATATATATATATATATATATTCTTCATTGGTCCAGAAATCTTTCTTGGATAATCATGCACCATGCATATGCATTCATGCATATGCATTCTCGTGCATGTCTAGATTCTAGAAAATGTAGCATTCCAGAATCATCAACAACCCCACCCATAGTCCCATACAGATCGAATGGCAGGGACTCAGGAGGCATAGCTCGACCAGGGGCCGGGTTCATGTTGTATTCAAGCTCCATCCAGACCCTACTCATCTTGTAGAATATCAATGATCAATCAATAATATCTTGTTATCTGCAGAAGCTCACATGGAGCTTGACGTTTTCAATCGCGAATTCTGTACGTTTAAAACATTTGAAATGCAGAGCCTCCAAATTAGAACCCTAGCCTTAGGAAAATGACGAAATGGGAAATTTTTTTTTTCCATTTATGGAAGAGAAGAATTTTCTAAGAATTGAAAAAAATACATAGATAGATAAGCCTTAAATGCAAGCAGCTATCCTAGTATTTTGGACAGGATATGGTTGTGGGTAGGACGGACACATCCTCCAAGTCTCCAACACAATCGAATTTGCAATGTCAGAAATTATTAACAAACCACAAGTGTTAGAAAAAGCCCAGCAAGAGTAATCGAGCTTTGGATAAATGCCCCCAGAAGCAAGGAGTATGCCTACGGGTGTTTACAAGAACACCCAAGAAGCCAAATTCAGCTCTGCGTAAGGTAGCCAAAGTAAGGCTAAGCAATCGAAATGATGTGTTTTCTTACATTCCAGGCGAAGGTCATAATTTGCAGGAACATTCTATGGTCTTAATAAGAGGGGGCAGAGTGAAAGATTTGCCAGGTGTGAAGTTCCACTGTATCAGAGGAGTTAAGGATTTGCTGGGACTTCCGAACCGAAGAAGGGGCCGATCAAAATATGGTGCAGAAAAGCCCAAGAACGCCTGAAAACAGGCTCTCCTTTTGCCTTTTGTATTTGAACGGGTTGCTAAAGTGATTGAGTGCTATGTAAGAGAGCTGGTGCATTTGGGAGATTAGAGATTTTGCTTAAATAGTAATAAAAATGTAATATCTTGTTTGAAAGTATAGAACAGTGGAATTTGGATTGTTTAACATGGAATTTTTTATCAGTATGAGGTTCAAAAGATATACATGTGGTATGTGACCAATAAGGGATACATAGTGTTGCAATGGTTGTTATTTTGTGTGACCAATAAGGGATACATAGTGTTGCAATGGTTCCATTTCTGTTTTACAGTGTTGAAAGCCAGTTTGATAATCACAACAATCCAAGTGGAACCATCTTTATTCTTGTTATGCAACACCTTGTAGCTAGGTTAGTACTTCTAAAGTTCTGGGTTTGATAACCTTGGAGTTGGGATGGCAAACAGAGGCACCTTCTTCTTCATTACAACAATACAACCCCAAAATTCTCTGAAAGATACAAACTCATATCTCCTTGTGGTATTTTCCGGTCAAAAGTGTGCAACAGTGTTGCAAGTAAATGCATGACAAGCCTCTCAGCCGTTGTATAGTAAAGAAAGAACAACACCACCAATATAGAATGGCAGAGAGGTAAATAGAGCTCGATCAGGGGCCGGGTTCATGTTGTATTCGAGCTCCATCCAGACCCTACTCATCTTGCATTCATCGACGATCAATCAATTATCTTGTTACCTGCAGAAGCTCACATGGAGCTTGACGTTTTCAATCACGAATTCTACACGTTTAAAATATTTGAAATGCAGAACCTCCTATCACTAGTGAGGTAGAAAAATTTACTGCTAAAGTTTCTTTATGTTATTTTGGCATACTGTTTGTTGATGCAGGAATTTACCAAAGCAAAATTCCTTCAACTTTCTTGATGTCATCAGAAGTAGAGCACGGCTTGCCTCGAACGGTTGACTCAGGTGAATGAAAAAAAGGGGGAGGGCCGGAGGGGTACCTGCAAAGTGCAAATGGTACTCCGACGCCCAAGTCAGTAATAATTTCACAAAGTTCTGGTAAATTCAAGTACCGGGTATCAAAATCGCACATTTGATAATCAATTCATGTGTCATTTATACTCGTAGTGAATCTTGTTTCGCAAGATAAAGTTACTATTGTTGCGTAGTGGATCTTGCGCGCCTAAGTTCTCTAATTTGTGGGCTCGTTCCGGAATTAAAGGTTCAAGTCTTAGTCCACTCCCTTTGTGCTGTAGTGGCTGCCTTGACGTGCCAACATCATTGACATATTCATTGGACTTGACTTATACGGGCCTGAGTATCGATTCATGGGCCTGGTTCTCATCACTGTTGGAGTGTTGGTTTAGCCCATGTGGAATTTTACCCATCCACACTGTTAATTTTGACTATGTACCATAGGACAGCATCTCCGAACGTATCAGATTCTCGCAAAAATATTATGTTATGAACAATACTTGAATTAGACATAAAAGCTCAAAGCAAAGAAGGAAGTGGTTTCCCTTCAAGGACCTTCTTCATAATATATCCTTACAATGCGGCCTCATTCATCACAATTTGATTATGTCCTCAACGGAAAACAGGAGTATCTCATCAAACCTTTGTGGCCTAACAGAAGTTCATATCATCTAACCATTCATGATAATTGAAGCACCTCGTGGGCTACTCGTAGAGCGCTGGATCTGATAACCTTGGAGTTGGGATAGCAACCAAAGGTATCTTCTTCTTCAATACAATCCCAAACTTCTCGGAAAGATCCAACTTGTCTCCTTGAGGCAGTTTCCAGTCAAAAGAATGCACTAGTGTAGCAAGTGAATGCATGACCATCCTCTCAGCCATCGCTATCCCTGCACATATTCTTCTCCCAGATCCAAATGGAAAATAGTTGAAGTCACTACCACTGTAGTCCCATTTGCTATCCAAGAATCTGTTTGGATCGAAGTCCAATGGGTTTTCCCAACTAGAAGGGTCCCTATGTATGGCCCAAACATTAAAAAAAATCCTAGACCCCTTGGGAATGGTATAGCCTCCCACAGTGCATGTTTCACTGGGGCAATGAGGGACTAATAGAGGCAGGACTGGGTGCAAGCGCAGTGTTTCTTTCATCACAGCATGCAAGTAGGGTAGCTTGTGAATGTGGGACTCTTCTACAATGCTGTCTTTGCCTACTACGGCTTCTAATTCTTGCTGGGCTTTTTCCAACACTTGTGGTTTGTTCATAATTTCGGACATTGCAAATTCGATTGTGTTGGAGGATGTGTCCGTCCCACCCACAACCATATCCTGTCCAAAATAACATCGCATAGACACATGTTAAAGCGCTAATGGATTCACAAGAAACAAAAAGAAAATGCTTGAAGCCATTGAAACCGAGGCCAGGCATATTTGGTTAGGTTAATAAGAAGCTATATAACTAGTGGAGTTAAAAACGTACCATAAGCAAGGCTTTGAGGTGAGTCATGGTGAGAGGAGTCTTGGAATCTCCCTCCTCTTTTAACCGCAACAGAAAAGTTAAAAAATCTTTACCCTCCTTGGCGCCTTCTTTCTCCATCCTCAGCCGTTGACCGATAACTGTCTCGAAGATCGCGTCAAACCTCTTCCCCAAACCCTCCATCTGCCTAAACACGCCTTGCAAGTCAAACCGGGCCAAACCCGGATAGAAGTCCGACACGTTCGGTTTCCCCAAAAGCTCCGTCATCTCCGATATCACTTGACGGAACTCCGTCCCGAGCCCGGCCGCCCCCTCCTGCACCGTCCCGCCCCACAACATGTTGGTGATCACGTTGAGCACGGTCAAGAACATCTGCTCGCCCACGTTGACCGGCGACCCGACCCGACTGTAGAAGTAGCCCACGGTTCTTCGGACCTGCTTGCGGCGGAGGTCGTGCACCGAGTCCAGCGTCGTGTTGCTGAGCATCTTGAGCACGCACACCTTCCTCAGCATCCGCCACTCCGGCCCGTACGGAGTCCAGACTATGTCGGATCCCCCGTACGACGCGGCCCGACCCGCGGCGGGGACGTCGCGGTTGGCGAAGGTGACGTCATGGTCCTTGAGCACCTCGCGGGCTACGGAGGGGGAGGTGATTACGATGCAGAGCTTGGTCCCGAGTAAGAGCTTGTAGACTGGGCCGTAGGTGTGTGCCAGGCCCGCAAAGTAGGAGTGGAGCTCCGGGTCCAAAGAGAGAAGGTTCCCGACAAATGGGAGTCCACGTGGACCCGGCGGCAGCCGCGAGCCGGATTTTTTGAAGTAGAGCCACGCGTACCACACGAGAACAAGAGAAAGCGTGATGAGCACGCTAGTCCAACCTCCATGGCTTCCGGTATCGGATTCCGACCCGACTGAGTATACGGACTCGGGTTCCATGTTTAGAGAGCTTTGACTTGTGGAAATTGGGGAAGGAGAAAATTATGGAGGGAGTGTGCTATCGATCGACAAGATAATGTAGCTAACACCCAGAATATTATTTATAATTTAATAATTTGGGTGGTGAATGGTTTTCAGACAAAAATAAGATGCTTTTGTGTAGCTATGGGATCTCTACAACTGGGTGTTTGGCATTTAGTTTTTTTTGTTCGTATGGTACTGTATATTTGGGCGGCTAAAGTAGATGACGGTGAAAGTTTTTTTTTTTTTGGGTTTCGGACCATGGTATATAAAAAATGGTCATTATTGTCTAACCACATAAACTGCACTTTATAATCGAAGTTTTTACTTTTTATTATCAGACAGTAAATAATGAAAAAACTTTGGAAATTTTGCTTTTTCTGGGTGATGTATTTAAATTTTCCTTTGGTTAAGCCGTCCGCTAATCTCTATTATCTATAACATAATTTCTATATTACATGATCAATTGATCATTGATTTCAGCATAAACCTTCAACTCAAAGTATTTAATTCCTTTGCTATTGTTGGCTTCCAAAACCTAAACAGTAGTATGAGATATTAGACAACCTTATACATTTTAAGTACACCACCAATCAACCACTAATTATACAAATCACTTTCTTCTTTTACAATTCAGAGACTACCTCTACTACATCTAAGGGTAAGCTGTCCAATAATGAGTCATTAAAATTTGGGGCAGGAGATTCCAACTCAGTAGGCCATTCAGAGCTGACATCTATTTCATCAAACACAATGGGTTTACATTTTCCATCTCTGTTTTGACAAATAGACTGCAACCAAAGATTGCAATGCATAAAAACCAAGTCATTGAATTTTTCCAGCTCTATTCTGTTGTGTTTCTTTGTATGTATGCTCTCAAATGTGCTCCAATTCCAACAGCACCAATGGGAACTACAAGGCTGGCTTAATATCCTCACTGCATATCTCTGGAGTGTGGGGATTTCATAACCATATCCTGCCCACCAATCACCTATAAATGAAACCAAATGATATCAATGTCTTAAAGCACAATCTAAACAGGAGATGCTGTCCTAAGGTAGATGATTATGAAAGAAAGACCATCAATCAGTCTCCCGGGGAAAACAAGCACATGTTCGATACTTAAAGCCGATCTGTCAGAACTGTTTCGTTTTCTAACTCCTATTTCTTGTTAACACTCAAATTTTCTTCTGGCCAAACAACATGTTATCAAGCTTCTAAGTGATCGAACTGCACTATATTGATAATGTTGTTAAACTGATGCAATGCAATGCAAAGCAACCGCAATCATGTATGTGATGGGAGAGATAGGAAAACAGGAGATCGCTTCATAAAGTTTTTTTTTCTCTCAGTTTTTGTAATACCTACAACATTACATACCTGGGGCATTCAATGTCCTTCCCATGATGGCGAAATCAGTCCCTAGAGCGCCTTGTGCATTAACATACAAAGGATGCTCTTTAGTTATTTCCATTTTATCTTCATGAGTGGTAGCCATCTTTAACATTGTTTCTTGAAACCCATTTCTCATCCTTAAATCAATCTTGAAATTTGGGTTATAGAATAGAGAAGGATTAAGAGACGCTGCCGCTGCATGCAAGGACGAGAGTAGCTGCATACTCCATCTCCGATCAATTATATCCCAAATAAGCATATATTTCTCTTCAATACCATTGTAATGTGTCTTTATTGCAATCTTTGCCCTCTCTATTCCTTCGTATATGTAGCCCATAGCTGGCATGTCCCCGTCAACAATTCTAAGGATTTTAACTAGCGGTTCAGCAATGGTCACAGCTTCTTGTGCATGCTTCCAAAACCTCTCCAAATACAACAAGGACTTAACAGCTTGGGCTTCAGGGCGTCTACTGTGCACTGAAGATAACCATTCCGTATGAGAAAACATGTGCTTTAAATTGTCTTCCTGAATCACAATCGACCTCAAGTTGAGGAAATTTGTCACAAATCTAGTAATTTTTGGCCTGACCAACTCTCTTCCACCAGCAAACTTTCTCATCATACTCAAAGTCCACGCATGACTGCATATGAACCTTGTGATAGTCCTTGCCTCTTCCAGAACTGTGCACACCCACTCTTGTTTACCAATATCCTCCAACATCTTATTAATACAATAAGAAGCACAAGGAGACCAAAACAATGTATTGTACTTAGCCATAAGAAGCCTTCCTGCATAAACATAACTGGAAGAAGTGTCTGTTATAACTTGGACAACATTTTCAACACCAACATCCAAGACAACAGACTCAAGCAGCCCAAACAAGTAATTAGCATCATCTTCACGACCTGATAAATCAACGGACTTCAGAAACAGGGTCCCCTTGGGGTATGTAACTGAGAATATGACAAGCGACTTGTTCCTACCATCAGACCAGCTGTCACATAAGATAGTACAACCTGTTTCTTTCCATTCATCTCTATATTTCTTGTAGCAGTCATGTATATCATTTTTCACTTTTTCCAACAGTGTAGATTTCAGTACTTCATAGCTCGGGGCTTTGTAATTCCCCCTGCACTCTGCTACAGCATCCACCATTTCCCGATAATATACGGACTTGGCAGCACTAAATGGAATGGAATTGTGGAAGAAAAACACAGCAACTCTTTTATCCGCAAGATCCTGCTTTTGCTTTTGAACATCATCCACTGGTTGCTGCGAAATTGGTGAAGGACATAGGAATAACAAAGATGGGCAGGTGCTTCCATTCTGTCCGTTAGAGGCATGGTTAGGATGGAAGTTACCACTAGCAGAAGAGCTATTTTGTTGACCATTGACTAGAGCTGCTTTATCCACTTTTGGTTTCTTGGGAGTTTTCTGTTTCTTGGGAGTGCCTAATATACTTAAAATGTGATCTCGCACATCAGTTGGGACTTCTGTGCAGGGGACTATATCTTTGTTTTTTATTTGAGCTAAATGAAACTTCATCCTGTATACGCCTCCACTAAACTCCCGTTGACAATAATTACACCTAACCTTCTGCTTTGTTGCATCAACCAGGACACAGTGCTCCCAACAAGCATCTCTTCCTCGAACCATTATCTTTGACATGTTAAAAAAATCAATGATTATTTGCCATTGAAATAAATAGAAATGGTACAAGAAAGTGTGTTAACTGTTAAAAAGGTAATAGTTGGATGTAAGACTACAAGACAACAATCGGTTTGAACTTCCATGGAAATCTAAACTAATGTTAGAGGTGTTGGCTAGTTATACATTTTTGGGTCCAGTTGTAATCTAATATGTAACCAGAGTCTTAGTTTCTGGGTTCTAAACCACCAATCCCCATTCCACACATCTTTTATTTTTTTCTAGGTGCAGTGTGGGGGATGCACCTATCTGCCTCTTCACATGCGGCACGTGCCGCATGAGGCTCAACAGAGAGATTAGCTTGACAAAACATTAGTTCTCTAGCAGCTGAAGTACGTTTTGGGGTCCAGTGGTAATCTAACAATAGCATCCACTTCCAACACTTGATTAGCCTTCAAACTGTGTTTTACTTGATAAAAAGCAAGCACCCAAACATGCTCAATCAATCATAGTATGCATTTCTACCAAAGGTTTCACTATCTTTACAATTTCATACCTCCTTCCCACTCTCACAGTTCTAACTAAAACTTGATTTCTCTATCTTCATAAAACAATACACTAATTGCCAACCACGGAT
Organism: Rubus idaeus; assembly: GCA_030142095.1. Taxonomy (NCBI): domain Eukaryota; kingdom Viridiplantae; phylum Streptophyta; class Magnoliopsida; order Rosales; family Rosaceae; genus Rubus; species Rubus idaeus. Next base: position 8,354,358 of record CM057969.1, read on the forward strand.
AGTGAATAGATCTTTGCAACTTGATAAGCAACTAAGAGACGAATTCCCCATGGAAAAACTCCCATCTCCAATCTGTACTCATACGAATTAAGTCGTATAACACAAAACAATGCCAGTTATACCTGCATGGTCTAATAAACCCTTCTTATATCACTATGATTACTTTGGGAATCTATTGCCTCATGAGTTAAGATCTATCCCAAAAATTGAACTCTGCACTTCAATGCAAGAATTACAAGAATAAATATTTAGGCCAGCATATTCTTCAGTGATAGATCAAGCAAATATCATAACCAACATACAACCTCTAGGTTCCAACTTCAAATCCTATGGCAGAAGCTTAACTTTAAAGGGTGTCCCGTCACATAGACATGGCTTGTTTTCACTCTTCCACCAAAACTGGGTTCTACTATTTTAGCTTTTTCTTGTCCATTTAGTTATCTTCCTCTTTGTGTTAATTTCCCAGTAGCCCACAAAATATTCCCTTTAAATAACCAGCATCGTGCATTTGTAGTAATGAAAAACTACGTTACTAAATGAAAATTACAGAGCTTAAAAGAAACTACTAGTTAATTGGGTACACCACCCACAAAAACTGAGTTGCAGCATTACAACAAATGAGCTCGCTGCTCATGTTGTTCATGACGGGTTTGAGAGAGACAAAGAGAAAGGGTACCTGGTTTACTTGCTTCTTTTGGGAGCTCGGAGAAAAAATCAAAGCCGTCGGAATCTGCAAAACTGGATCGGCGATTTTGGAGGGAAGGACGGAGGAAACTAGCGAGGAAATGGAAAACCACGCCGATATTTTAGAGTGGTCCTCGGCTGCTCCTCGTTGGTGATAGGCCCCGGTACTCGCGAGGAAAAGGGTGTAGCGTCCCTTGCACGTGATTTGCTCGTGACTTACTTTCTTAAGCCACCCAAAAAAAAAAGGAAGGACAAGTATATTCAATCATATGTCCATGACTACTTTGATTTAGTGACATAAAAGTTTATTCTCTCTATAAGTGAAAGTTTTGGAGAATTTGATTTAAGAACGACCAGTTATTGTGTAGTAATAAATAAATAAAAAACATATCAAATCATATTTATTTAACAAAATTAAATCATCGTTGAAATATTGACTAGCACATAAAAATTGAAACTCATTAATATCTTTGAAAACACGAACATTTTTCTTTTCTCACACTAGAGAAGAATTTGAACTCTGAATCTCTATTTATAAGGTCATGCAGAAATTATAGGTCACGAAGAACTAGTTGATTGAATACATTTTTCTTTCTCATTTCCATCATCACTCTCCACCTACTTATTTAAGTTATATATAAAACAAATATTCACCCTTATCATGATTGAAGAAACTCAAGAGAGTGGAAGAAAGCACAACAAGCATAAGTGGGCAGCATATAAATCACTAAATGCGTTTTGGAAAAATAACTAAGTGGGGTCTTAATAATGGGTTTCATCATATAGGTGGATTGCAAGTCCAAAGGATTGATTCAAGGCAAAGATAGCTTAGTTTCACACATCTATGGGACTGCATATGGGGTACCTCTCATCGCAAATGTGCCTCTTCTTTGAAAATCAGTAGATGTAGGATATCAAAGATGAGCAATAACATCTTCAATAACAAGTCCGGCAGATAGCATCAGACATTGAGTACTAACAAGATAACTTCCAACTTTAAACAAGGAACATTTTCACTTGCACTCGTGAAAGTAAAAACAGTTTTAGCCATGTAAAGTTAAAGACTTAACAGTGCAATTCTACCGACAGTATGAAACACTGCAAGCAATCCAAAAATGGGGATACCAATTAATTGGTTTATTTTCCGCTACAAAACTCTTGGAAATCAGCTTGCACTCGCGTATATGACCAGAAAAATTCCACTAAAGCATTTACTTGTTTGCCGAATCAACCAGCTGCCTAACTCTGCGAGCACAATCTGCATAGTTTTTAACAAAATCAGCACATTTCAGAGGGTTCACCTTGGCATGCTCCTTGTAGCAATCCAAACAAGCATCCTTCTCAGCTAAGCAGGGCATAGGCTTCTGGTATGGGAGCTTGAACTCCTTATCACGAAGCTCCTTTGCTTTTTGTGTCACTTCCTGCACCATGTTCTCCTCCTGCTTCTGCAACCGCTCCACAACCCTCTCACTCTCTTGAAGAACAGATCTAATTGCCTCCAAGTCCGCACTGGTAGACTGTGAAGGAGGGGGTATTGGTAAGTATAGAGGAGACTGAAGAGGCCATCCTTTAGCACCTGCCCCTTTGGGTGGTTCAGAATCATCAGAAACCTTCTTCTGATTTATCTTCGGTTGGGGCTGCTGAGGCTCTCGGGGTACCTTAGGTTTAGTTCTTCTGGTTTTCTTCTTTGATTTCTCAGCATCATCAGCAAGCTTATTAACCAAATTGGTGCTAATCTGAATACTAAAATCACCCATGGTAGAACAGCACTGAGCTTCCTGATGAGCAATTTGGAAGTGAGAAAAAAGAAAGAAACATTAATTCTTGAACTTACAAATCTGAAAACATAACTCTTATATAGCAAATGACTGGCAGACTGGTTATTGGATTTTACATATATTTGGGTTGGGTCCGGCACTAATTTTATTAGTACAAAACTTTCAATAGTCAATAGAGACACAAACCATATACATTTTCATAGCAGTGTATCTCTCTTCACTTCATGCATGCTAAAAGAAGTGGCGGCTAGAGAAATAAGCACCCCCATCTCTTGGACAAACTCCAAAAGCCAAGTGTGCACGCACACACATTATGAACGAACATCAAAGAGAAAGATTTGAACTTATTTGAATTCAAAGGTGCAACTCTACTACTGTAATTCAACAAAGCACTTAACCTTCACGAAATACGCAGGATTAATTCTAAAATTCAAATTCACCATAAACTAAAAGCAAAAACCATTTAACAGAGTCAAACAAGAATTCAGTTTCAAGATTTCAATTGTTTATAGCTTCACAGAATGGCAGATGTATTATGATATAAAACATGGAGTTCCTATCAAGTCTTGCAAAAATAACATCTTTCCAAGCTCTTGCAAGCCTACGTTGAAGGGTAGTTCTACATCTATAATGCTTGTTACACAGACTACATTGCTTGCTAACGTTTGAAGATATCAATGTCAAGTTTAAGTAACATTGAAATCACACAAGCATAGAGTTGTAAACACAAATTTTCCGTAAGAGTTATAGGGTATAATCACCGCCACATGTAAAATTTTTGCAATGAGAAGAAAAAAGTGCATAAGTGTGCAAAAATTTAGATAAGTGACATATAATTTTACATGTGGCGGTGATTATACCCTATAACTCTTACGGAAAATTTGTGTTTACAACTCTATGCTTGTGTGATTTCAATGTTACTTAAACTTGACATTGATATCTTCAAACGTTGCTTAAGCAATGTAGTCTGTGTAACAAGCATTATAGATGTAGAACTACCCTTCAACGTAGGCTTGCAAGAGCTTGGAAAGATGTTATTTTTGCAAGACTTGATAGGAACTCCATGTTTTATATCATAATACATCTGCCATTCGTGTGAGAAGCTATAAACAATTGAAATCTTGAAACTGAATTCTTGTTTGACTCTGTTAAATGGTTTTTGCTTTTAGTTTATGGTGAATTTGAATTTTAGAATTAATCCTGCGTATTTCGTGAAGGTTAAGTGCTTTGTTGAATTACAGTAGTAGAGTTGCACACTTTGAATTCAAATAAAGTTCAAATCTTTCTCTTTGATGTTCGTTCATAATGTGTGTGCGTGCACACTTGGCTTTTGGAGTTTGTCCAAGAGATGGGGGTGCTTATTTCTCTAGTCGCCACTTCTTTTAGCATGCATGAAGTGAAGAGAGATACACTGCTATGAAAATGTATATGGTTTGTGTCTCTATTGACTATTGAAAGTTTTGTACTAATAAAATTAGTGCCGGACCCAACCCAAATATATGTAAAAATCCAATAACCAGTCTGCCAGTCATTTGCTATATAAGAGTTATGTTTTCAGATTTGTAAGTTCAAGAATTAATGTTTCTTTCTTTTTTCTCACTTCCAAATTGCTCATCAGGAAGCTCAGTGCTGTTCTACCATGGGTGATTTTAGTATTCAGATTAGCACCAATTTGGTTAATAAGCTTGCTGATGATGCTGAGAAATCAAAGAAGAAAACCAGAAGAACTAAACCTAAGGTACCCCGAGAGCCTCAGCAGCCCCAACCGAAGATAAATCAGAAGAAGGTTTCTGATGATTCTGAACCACCCAAAAGGGGCAGGTGCTAAAGGATGGCCTCTTCAGTCTCCTCTATACTTACCAATACCCCCTCCTTCACAGTCTACCAGTGCGGACTTGGAGGCAATTAGATCTGTTCTTCAAGAGAGTGAGAGGGTTGTGGGAGCGGTTGCAGAAGCAGGAGGAGAACATGGTGCAGGAAGTGACACAAAAAGCAAAGGAGCTTCGTGATAAGGAGTTCAAGCTCCCATACCAGAAGCCTATGCCCTGCTTAGCTGAGAAGGATGCTTGTTTGGATTGCTACAAGGAGCATGCCAAGGTGAACCCTCTGGAAATGTGCTGATTTTGTTAAAAACTATGCAGATTGTGCTCGCAGAGTTAGGCAGCTGGTTGATTCGGCAAACAAGTAAATGCTTTAGTGGAATTTTTCTGGTCATATACGCGAGTGCAAGCTGATTTCCAAGAGTTTTGTAGCGGAAAATAAACCAATTAATTGGTATCCCCATTTTTTGGATTGCTTGCAGTGTTTCATACTGTCGGTAGAATTGCACTGTTAAGTCTTTAACTTTACATGGCTAAAACTGTTTTTACTTTCACGAGTGCAAGTGAAAATGTTCCTTGTTTAAAGTTGGAAGTTATCTTGTTAGTACTCAATGTCTGATGCTATCTGCCCGGACTTGTTATTGAAGATGTTATTGCTCATCTTTGATATCCTACATCTACTGATTTTCAAAGAAGAGGCACATTTGCGATGAGAGGTACCCCATATGCAGTCCCATAGATGTGTGAAACTAAGCTATCTTTGCCTTGAATCAATCCTTTGGACTTGCAATCCACCTATATGATGAAACCCATTATTAAGACCCCACTTAGTTATTTTTCCAAAACGCATTTAGTGATTTATATGCTGCCCACTTATGCTTGTTGTGCTTTCTTCCACTCTCTTGAGTTTCTTCCCAATCATGATAAGGGTGAATATTTGTTTTATATATAACTTAAATAAGTAGGTGGAGAGTGATGATGGAAATGAGAAAGAAAAATGTATTCAATCAACTAGTTCTTCGTGACCTATAATTTCTGCATGACCTTATAAATAGAGATTCAGAGTTCAAATTCTTCTCTAGTGTGAGAAAAGAAAAATGTTCGTGTTTTCAAAGATATTAATGAGTTTCAATTTTTATGTGCTAGTCAATATTTCAACGATGATTTAATTTTGTTAAATAAATATGATTTGATATGTTTTTTATTTATTTATTACTACACAATAACTGGTCGTTCTTAAATCAAATTCTCCAAAACTTTCACTTATAGAGAGAATAAACTTTTATGTCACTAAATCAAAGTAGTCATGGACATATGATTGAATATACTTGTCCTTCCTTTTTTTTTTGGGTGGCTTAAGAAAGTAAGTCACGAGCAAATCACGTGCAAGGGACGCTACACCCTTTTCCTCGCGAGTACCGGGGGCCTATCACCAACGAGGAGCAGCCGAGGACCACCCTAAAATATCGGCGTGGTTTTCCATTTCCTCGCTAGTTTCCTCCGTCCTTCCCCTCCAAAATCGCCGATCCAGTTTTGCAGATTCCGACGGCTTTGATTTTTTCTCCGAGCTCCCAAAAGAAGCAAGTAAACCAGGTACCCTTTCTTTGTCTCCTCAAACCCGTCATGAACAACATGAGCAGCGAGCTCATTTGTTGTAATGCTGCAACTCAGTTTTTGTGGGTGGTGTACCCAATTAACTAGTAGTTTCTTTTAAGCTCTGTAATTTTCATTTAGTAACGTAGTTTTTCATTACTACAAATGCACGATGCTGGTTATTTAAAGGGAATATTTTGTGGGCTACTGGGAAATTAACACAAAGAGGGAAGATAACTAAATGGACAAGAAAAAGCTAAAATAGTAGAACCCAGTTTTGGTGGAAGAGTGAAAACAAGCCATGTCTATGTGACGGGACACACCTTTAAAGTTAAGCTTCTGCCATAGGATTTGAAGTTGGAACCTAGAGGTTGTATGTTGGTTATGATATTTGCTTGATCTATCACTGAAGAATATGCTGGCCTAAATATTTATTCTTGTAATTCTTGCATTGAAGTGCAGAGTTCAATTTTTGGGATAGATCTTAACTCATGAGGCAATAGATTCCCAAAGTAATCATAGTGATATAAGAAGGGTTTATTAGACCATGCAGGTATAACTGGCATTGTTTTGTGTTATACGACTTAATTCGTATGAGTACAGATTGGAGATGGGAGTTTTTCCATGGGGAATTCGTCTCTTAGTTGCTTATCAAGTTGCAAAGATCTATTCACTATCCGTGGTTGGCAATTAGTGTATTGTTTTATGAAGATAGAGAAATCAAGTTTTAGTTAGAACTGTGAGAGTGGGAAGGAGGTATGAAATTGTAAAGATAGTAGAAACCTTGGTAGAAATGCATACTATGATTGATTGAGCATGTTTGGGTGCTTGCTTTTTATCAAGTAAAACACAGTTTGAAGGCTAATCAAGTGTTGGAAGTGGATGCTATTGTTAGATTACCACTGGACCCCAAAACGTACTTCAGCTGCTAGAGAACTAATGTTTTGTCAAGCTAATCTCTCTGTTGAGCCTCATGCGGCACGTGCCGCATGTGAAGAGGCAGATAGGTGCATCCCCCCACACTGCACCTAGAAAAAAATAAAAGATGTGTGGAATGGGGATTGGTGGTTTAGAACCCAGAAACTAAGACTCTGGTTACATATTAGATTACAACTGGACCCAAAAATGTATAACTAGCCAACACCTCTAACATTAGTTTAGATTTCCATGGAAGTTCAAACCGATTGTTGTCTTGTAGTCTTACATCCAACTATTACCTTTTTAACAGTTAACACACTTTCTTGTACCATTTCTATTTATTTCAAATGGCAAATAATCATTGATTTTTTTAACATGTCAAAGATAATGGTTCGATGAAGCAGATGCTTGTTGGGAGCACTGTGTCCTGGTTGATGCAACAAAGCAGAAGGTTAGGTGTAATTATTGTCAACGGGAGTTTAGTGGAGGCGTATACAGGATGAAGTTTCATTTAGCTCAAATAAAAAACAAAGATATAGTCCCCTGCACAGAAGTCCCAAACTGATGTGCGAGATCACATTTTAAGTATATAGGCACTCCAAAGAAACAGAAAAAAAAAAAAAAAAACTCCCAAGAAACCAAAGTGGATAAAGCAGCTCTAGTCAATGGTCACACAAAAAAATAGCTCTTCAAGTAGTGGTAACTTCCATCCTAACCATGCCTCTAACGGACAGAATGGAAGCACCTGCCCATCTTTGTTATTCCTATGTCCTTCACCAATTTCGCTGCTTAACCAGTGGATGATGTTCAAAAGCAAAAGCAGGATCTTGGGGATAAAAGAGTTGCTGTGTTTTTCTTCCGACAATTCCATTCCATTTAGTGCTGCCAAGTCCGTATATTATCGGGGAAATGGTGGATGCTGTAGCAGAGTGCAGGGGGAATTACAAAGCCCCGAGCTATGAGAGTACTGGAAATCTACACTGTTGGAAAAAGTGAAAAATGATATACATGACTGCTACAAGAAATATAGAGATGAATGGAAAGAAACAGGTTGTACTATCTTATGTGACAGCTGGTCTGATGGTAGGAACAAGTCGCTTGTCATATTCTCAGTTACATACCCCCAAGGGGACCCTGTTTCTGAGAAGTCCGTTGATTTATCAGGTCGTGAAGATGATGCTAATTACTTGTTTGGGCTGCTTGAGTCTGTTGTCTTGGATGTTGGTGTTGAAAATGTTGTCCAAGTTATAACAGACACTTCTTCCAGTTATGTTTATGCAGGAAGGCTTCTTATGGCTAAGTACAATACATTGTTTTGGTCTCCTTGTGCTTCTTATTGTATTAATAAGATGTTGGAGGATATTGGTAAACAAGAGTGGGTGTGCACAGTTCTGGAAGAGGCAAGGACTATCACAAGGTTCATATGCAGTCATGCGTGGACTTTGAGTATGATGAGAAAGTTTGCTGGTGGAAGAGAGTTGGTCAGGCCAAAAATTACTAGATTTGTGACAAATTTCCTCAACTTGAGGTCGATTGTGATTCAGGAAGACAATTTAAAGCACATGTTTTCTCATACGGAATGGTTATCTTCAGTGCACAGTAGACGCCCTGAAGCCCAAGCTGTTAAGTCCTTGTTGTATTTGGAGAGGTTTTTGGAAGCATGGCACAAGAAGCTGTGACCATTGCTGAACCGCCTAGTTAAAATCCTTAGAATTGTTGACGGGACATGCCAGCTATGGGCTACATATACGAAGGAATAGAGAGGGCAAAGATTGCAATAAAGACACATTACAATGGTATTGAAGAGAAATATATGCTTATTTGGGATATAATTGATCGGAGATGGAGTATACAACTACTCTCGTCCTTGCATGCAGCGGCAGCGTCTCTTAATCCTTCTCTATTCTATAACCCAAATTTCAAGATTGATTTAAAGGATGAAATGGGTTTCAAAGAACAATGTTAAAGATGGCTACCACTCATGAAGATAAAATGGAAATAACTAAAGAGCATCCTTTGTATGTTAATGCACAAGGCACTCTAGGGACTGAATTTCGCCATCATGGGAAGGACATTGAATGCCCCAGGTATGTAATGTTGTAGGTATTACAAAAAACTGAGAGAAAAAAAAACTTTATGAAGCGATCTCCTGTTTCCCTATCTCTCCCATCACATACATGATTGCGGTTGCGTTTTCATTGCATTGCATCAGTTTAACAACATTATCAATATAGTGCAGTTCGATCACTTAGAAGCTTGATAACATGTTGTTTGGCCAGAAGAAAATTTGAGTGTTAACAAGAAATAGGAGTTAGAAAACGAAACAGTTCTGACAGATCGGCTTTAAGTATCGAACATGTGCTTGTTTTCCCCCGGGAGACTGATTGATGGTCTTTCTTTCATAATCATCTACCTTAGGACAGCATCTCCTGTTTAGATTGTGCTTTAAGACATTGATATCATTTGGTTTCATTTATAGGTGATTGGTGGGCAGGATATGGTTATGAAATCCCCACACTCCAGAGATATGCAGTGGGGATATTAAGCCAGCCTTATGAGTTCCCATTGGTGCTGTTGGAATTACGGAGCACATTTGAGAGCATACATACAAAGAAACACAACAGAATAGAGCTGGAAAAATTCAATGACTTGGTTTTTATGCATTGCAATCTTTGGTTGCAGTCTATTTGTCAAAACAGAGATGGAAAATGTAAACCCATTGTGTTTGATGAAATAGATGTCAGCTCTGAATGGCCTACTGAGTTGGAATCTCCTGCCCCAAATTTTAATGACTCATTGTTGGACAGCTTACCCTTAGATGTAGTAGAGGTAGTCTCTGAATTGTAAAAAGAAGAAAGTGATTTGTATAATTAGTGGTTGATTGGTGGTGTACTTAAAATGTATAAGGTTGTCTAATATCTCATACTACTGTTTAGGTTTTGGGGAAGCCAACAATAGCAAAGGAATTAAAATACTTTGAGTTGAAGGTTTATGCTGAAATCAATGATCAATTGATCATGTAATATAGAAATTATGTTATAGATAATAGAGATTAGCGGACGGCTTAACCAAAGGAAAATTTAAATACATCACCCAGAAAAAGCAAAATTTCCAAAGTTTTTCATTATTTACTGTCTGATAATAAAAAGTAAAAACTTCGATTATAAAGTGCAGTTTATGTGGTTAGATAATAATGACCATTTTTTATATACCATGGTCCGAAACCCAAAAAAAAAAAACTTTTCACCGTCATCTACTTTAGCCGCCCAAATATACAGTACCATACGAACAAAAAAAACTAAATGCCAAACACCCAGTTGTAGAGATCCCATAGCTACACAAAAGCATCTTATTTTTGTCTGAAAACCATTCACCACCCAAATTATTAAATTATAAATAATATTCTGGGTGTTAGCTACATTATCTTGTCGATCGATAGCACACTCCCTCCATAATTTTTCTCCTTCCCCAATTTCCACAAGTCAAAGCTCTCTAAACATGGAACCCGAGTCCGTATACTCAGTCGGGTCGGAATCCGATACCGGAAAAGCCATGGAGGTTGGACTAGCGTGCTCATCACGCTTTCTCTTGTTCTCGTGTGGTACGCGTGGCTCTACTTCAAAAAAATCCGGCTCGCGGCTGCCGCCGGGTCCACGTGGACTCCCATTTGTCGGGAACCTTCTCTCTTTGGACCCGGAGCTCCACTCCTACTTTGCGGGCCTGGCACACACCTACGGCCCAGTCTACAAGCTCTTACTCCGGGACCAAGCTCTGCATCGTAATCACCTCCCCCCTCCGTAGCCCGCGAGGTGCTCAAGGACCATGACGTCACCTTCGCCAACCGCGACGTCCCCGCCCGCGGGTCGGGCCACGTCGTACGGGGGATCCGACATAGTCTGGACTCCGTACGGGCCGGAGTGGCGGATGCTGAGGAAGGTGTGCGTGCTCAAGATGCTCAGCAACACGACGCTGGACTCGGTGCACGACCTCCGCCGCAAGCAGGTCCGAAGAACAGTGGGCTACTTCTACAGTCGGGTCAGGTCGCCGGTCAACATGGGCGAGCAGATGTTCTGGACCGTGCTCAACGTGATCACCAACATGTTGTGGGGCGGGACGGTGCAGGGGAGGGGCGGCCGGGCTCGGGACGGAGTTCCGTCAAGTGATATCGGAGATGACGGAGCTTTTGGGGAAACCGAACGTGTCGGACTTCTATCCGGGTTTGGCCCGGTTTGACTTACAAGGCGTGTTTAGGCAGATGGAGGGTTTGGGGGAAGAGGTTTGACGCGATCTTCCAGTCAGTTATCGGTCAACGGCTGAGGGATGGAGAAAGAAGGCGCCAAGGAGGGTAAAGATTTTTTAACTTTTCTGTTGCGGTTAAAAGAGGAGGAGATTCCAAGACTCACTCTCACCATGACTCACCTCAAAGCCCCTGCTTACTGGTACGTTTTTAACTCCACTAGTTATATAGCTTCTTATTAACCTAACCAAATATGCCTGGCCTCGGTTTCAATGGCTTCCAAGCATTTTCTTTTTGTTTCTTGTGAAGATCCATTAGCGCTTTAACATGTGTCTATGCGATGTTATTTTGGACAGGATATGGTTGTGGGTGGGACGGACACATCCTCCAACACAATCGAATTTGCAATGTCCGAAATTATGAACAAACCACAAGTGTTGGAAAAAGCCCAGCAGGAGTTAGAAGCCGTAGTAGGCAAAGACAGCATTGTAGAAGAGTCCCATTTCACAAGCTACCCTACTTGCATGCTGTGATGAAGGAAACACTGCGCTTGCACCCAGTCCTGCCTCTATTAGTCCCTCATTGCCCCAGTGAAACATGCACTGTGGGAGGCTATATACCATTCCCAAGGGGTCTAGGATTTTTTTTTAATGTTTGGGCCATACATAGGGACCCTTCTAGTTGGGAAAAACCCATTGGACTTCGATCCAAACAAGATTCTTGGATAGCAAATGGGACTGCAGTGGTAGTGACTCAACTATTTTCCATTTGGATCTGGGAGGAAGAATATGTGCAGGGATAGCGATGGCTGAGAGGATGGTCATCCATTCACTTGCTACACTAGTGCATTCTTTTGACTGGAAACTGCCTCAAGGAGACAAGTTGGATCTTTCCGAGAAGTTTGGGATTGTATTGAAGAAGAAGATACCTTTGGTTGCTATCCCAACTCCAAGGTTATCAGATCCAGCGCTCTACACCTACGAAGTAGCCCACGAGGATTCTTCAAATTATCATGAATGGTTAGATGATATGAACTTCTGTTGGAGGCCACAAAGGTTTGATGAGATACTCCTGTTTTCCGTTGAGGACATAATCAAATTGTGATGGATGAGGCCGCATTGTAAGGATATATTATGAAGAAGGTCCTTGAAGGGAAACCACTTCCTTCTTTGCTTTGAGCTTTTATGTCTAATTCAAGTATTGTTCATAACATAATATTTTTGCGAGAATCTGATACGTTCGGAGATGCTGTCCTATGGTACATAGTCAAAATTAACAGTGGTGGATGGGTAAAATTCCACATGGGCTAAACCAACACTCCAACAGTGATGAGAACCAGGCCCATGAATCGATACTCAGGCCCGTATAAGTCAAGTCCAATGAATATGTCAATGATGTTGGCACGTCAAGGCAGCCACTACAGCACAAAAGGGGGAGTGGACTAAGACTTGAACCTTTAATTCCGGAACGAGCCCACAAATTAGAGAACTTAGGCGCGCAAGATCCACTACGCAACAATAGTAACTTTATCTTGCGAAACAAGATTCACTACGAGTATAAATGACACATGAATTGATTATCAAATGTGCGATTTTGATACCCGGTACTTGAATTTACCAGAACTTTGTGAAATTATTACTGACTTGGGCGTCGGAGTACCATTTGCACTTTTTGCAGGTACCCCTCCGGCCCTCCCCTTTTTTTCATTCACCTGAGTCAACCGTTCGAGGCAAGCCGTGCTCTACTTCTGATGACATCAAGAAAGTTGAAGGAATTTTTGCTTTTAGTAAAATTCCTGCATCAACAAACAGTATGCCAAAATAACATAAAACTTTAGCAGTAAATTTTTCTACCTCACTAGTGATAGGAGGTTCTGCATTTCAAATATTTTAAACGTGTAGAATTCGTGATTGAAAACGTCAAGCTCCATGTGAGCTTCTGCAGGTAACAAGATAATTGAAGTTGATCGTCGATGAATGCAAGATGAGTAGGGTCTGGATGGAGCTCGAATACAACATGAACCGGCTGATCGAGCTCTATTTACCTCTCTGCCATTCTATATTGGTGGTGTTGTTCTTTTCTTTACTATACAACGGCTGAGAGGCTTGTCATGCATTTACTTGCAACACTGTTGCACACTTTTGACCGGAAAATACCACAAGGAGATATGAGTTTGTATCTTTCAGAGAATTTTGGGGTTGTATTGTTGTAATGAAGAAGAAGGTGCCTCTGTTTGCCATCCCAACTCCAAGGTTATCAAACCCAGAACTTTAGAAGTACTAACCTAGCTACAAGGTGTTGCATAACAAGAATAAAGATGGTTCCACTTGGATTGTTGTGATTATCAAACTGGCTTTCAACACTGTAAAACAGAAATGGAACCATTGCAACACTATGTATCCTTATTGGTCACACAAAATAACAACCATTGCAACACTATGTATCCCTTATTGAATACATACCACATGTATATCTTTTGAACCTCATACTGATAAAAAATTCCATGTTAAACAATCCAAATTCCACTGTTCTATACTTTCAAACAAGATATTACATTTTTATTACTATTTAAGCAAAATCTCTAATCTCCCAAATGCACCAGCTCTCTTACATAGCACTCAATCACTTTAGCAACCCAGTTCAAATACAAAAGGCAAAGGAGAGCCTGTTTTCAGGCGTTCTTGGGCTTTTCTGCACCATATTTTGATCGGCCCCTTCTTCGGTTCGGAAGTCCCAGCAAATCCTTAACTCCTCTGATACAGTGGAACTTCACACCTGGCAAATCTTTCACTCTGCCCCCTCTTATTAAGACCATAGAATGTTCCTGCAAATTATGACCTTCACCTGGAATGTAAGAAAACACATCATTTCGATTGCTTAGCCTTACTTTGGCTACCTTACGCAGAGCTGAATTTGGCTTCTTGGGTGTTCTTGTAAACACCCGTAGGCATACTCCTTGCTTCTGGGGGCATTTATCCAAAGCTCGATTACTCTTGCTGGGCTTTTTCTAACACTTGTGGTTTGTTAATAATTTCTGACGTGCAAATTCGATTGTGTTGGAGGCTTGGGATGTGTCCGTCCTACCCACAACCATATCCTGTCAGAAATACTAGGATAGCTGCTTGCATTTAAGGCTTATCTATCTATGTATTTTTTTCAATTCTTAGAAAATTCTTCTCTTCCATAAATGGAAAAAAATTTCCCATTTCGTCATTTTCCTAAGGCTAGGGTTCTAATTTGGAGGCTCTGCATTTCAAATGTTTTAAACGTACAGAATTCGCGATTGAAAACGTCAAGCTCCATGTGAGCTTCTGCAGATAACAAGATATTATTGATTGATCATTGATATTCTACAAGATGAGTAGGGTCTGGATGGAGCTTGAATACAACATGAACTGGCCGGCCCCTGGTCAGTATACTCACCAAGGTCCCTGCCATTCCAGATGCTTCATGGGACTATGGGTGGGGTTGTTGATGATTCTGGAATGCTACATTTTCTAGAATCTAGACATGCACGAATGCATATGCATGAATGCATATGCATGGTGCATGATTATCCAAGAAGATTTCTGGACCAATGAAGAATATATATATATATATATATATTTTTATAAAAGTGCATGATTATCCAGTGCTACAGTAATTTTATCCTGAACGCTTTTAGTTGGGGTAATTTTTTTCTAATTGGCGCAATAATAGCAGATGAAGAAGCATCTTAGCTTTTAATAAAAGCAAGGTGAATTGAGTTAGCATGGACACAATTCATTTGCACCTCATTTTCATCAACATCGACAGAACGTGGACTTTAGTGCTCTAGAGCATCTCAACAATAAACCTATTATTTTAGTTAAATTGGCTAAAAAAGTTAAACATAACAATTTTTTTTTATTTCTAGATTACTTGATTATAGCTATTTGTAAGTTAGATTGAAAAAAAGAACGTTGAAAACTGAAAAATATAGCTAGTTGGAATTATTTAACTTCTATCTATTTTCTCTCTCTTGTCTAGCTAAATATAGGTAGAATTTAACAAAGTTAAAATTTAATTTTTGTTTAGGTAGTGCGATTTGGGCTTAGCTTTTACCTTAAATTTAGTTATATTTTAAATTTATTTTAAAATGGGTCATACGATTGGAGATGCTCTAAGTACATCAATACATCATGTTTTAATGTATTGTAAATGACCTATATTTAATTTTAAAATTAAAAAATAAGGAATAAATAATTAACAGGTTAAACCACAAATATAATATTTGATTAAAAAAATATAATTTATATCTCCTATTCAAAATAATAAAGAAGAAAATACAACTTAAAAATCTCTAATTTTCGCTTTTTTTTCATTATTTTTAATCAAATCAGTTCCTTTTTTAATAAAGATTTATTTGTGTTGAATCCCTGTGAGGAAGTGATATCTAGATTAATGATTATATCGATTGATCCTAATAAATATCGTCGAATTATTAGTTATTTGTTACCACGCTAAAATTTGGCCGACTATAATAAAATTTGACCACCCGATCGTTAAACAATGATATTTAGGGTTTATGGAAAAACAAGTGATCTTGAAGGCGGAAATAAGTTGGACAATTTTTTTATATATAAAGGTTTCTTTGTGTTGATCCTTATGAAGAAGTGATATCTAGATTAATGATTAGATCGATCGAGCCTAATAAATATCATCATATTATTAGTTATTGCTACCACGATAAAATTTGGCCGATTATGATAAAGTTTGGCTCAATAACAGATGAAAAAAGTATCGTAGCTTTTAAGCTATTATAAAAGCAATGTGAGTGGTTAGCATGGACACACTTCATTTACACCTCATTTTTCATCCACAACGACGAAACCGACTTTAGTACTCGAGGTATATCAATATATCATGTTTTAGTGTGCCTTGTACATGACCTATATTTAATTTGAAAATTAGAAAATAAAGGATAAGTAATTGACAGGTTAAACCAATTAACAAGTTAAACCAAAAATATAATATTTGATTAAAAAAATATAATTTATATCTTATATTCAAAATAACAATAAAAAATACAACTAAAAATCTCTAATTTTCGCTTTGTTTTTTTTCATTATTTTTTTAATCAAATCAATTCCATTTTTTTTAATAAAGATTTTTGTGTTGTTCTCTGTAGTGATATCTAGATTAATGATTAGATCGATAGAGCCTAATAAATATCATCAAATTATTAGTTATTGCTACTACACTAAAATTTGGCCGACTATGATAAAATTTGACCACTCGATCGTTAAGCAATGATATTTAGGGTTTATGAAAAAACAAGTGATCTTGAAGGCGAAAATAAGTTGGACAATTTTTTTTATATAAAAGTTTTTGTGTTGATCCTTATGGGGAAGTGATATCTAGATTAATGATTAGATCGATCGAGCCTAATAAATATCGTCAGATTATTAGTTATTGCTACAACACTAAAATTTGGCCGATTATATGATAAAGTTTGGCTCAATAATATAGCAGATGAAAAAAGTATCTTAGCTTTTAACTACTATAAAAGCAAGGTGAGTGGTTAACGCATGGCCACACTTCATTTACCTCATTTTTCATCAACATTGACAGAATGATTTTAGTAGGGCCGATCATGAGAATTCAGGGGCCCTTTGCGAAAATTAAAATCAGGCCTCATATTTTTAGTTGAAAAAATAGGTAAACTAAAACCTAATTTCTCAAAACAACATGATCTACAAAAAAAAATCAATTTCTTAAGTAGTAAAAAAATAGATATGAGTATTCAAATATAATTGTAGAAAATAAAAAACAAAGATATATAAGGAAACCAAGGAACACTTTTGTTTGAATGGTATGAGAAATTTTGAACTGAAGATTTTGGAGAATAATTATTTCTCTAGGCAAGTTTGAGTCCTTTTGGGATATGATTCATATGAACTAGTTAGTAAATTTCTAAAAAAAGAAAAAAAAGAAAGGGAATTTGGTAACATGCATGCATGAGGAGTCAAATCAACAACAAGTCGGAGGATCAATTGCATAACCAACTAAACCAAGTCCCACATCATGATTAATTGCAGCACCTCTTGATATATATTTCGTATATTATGATTTTGGGCCACGAAAATCTGGGGTCGCAGTAGGCTGCACTAGGGGCAACTCGACCTTGAGGTTCTTGGGGTACCAAATACCTATAATGAAACTTGTTTTGTTTTTATTCATCTCCAACCTATGTTAATTATAGATCTAGACCCATTTTATTTGAGACTAGGGCTAAAAAAGTCCCATTTCGGGTACTTTGCTTAGTCGGTCTCATAATTGGGCGTTGGCCCACGCCCCGGAAATAGTCAGCCGCAATCGACTCTACCTCGGCCCAGGTTTCCCACTCTCGCTAGAAGACAAAAAAACGGCTGCGAGGGACGTTGACGCGGCGGACGCGACTTGGGGAGGCAGAGGCGGCAGAAGCTTGAGGCTGGCCCAGCACGTGAGGAGCGCATCTGAGGATGCAACGGTCGGCTAATCCAATGGCTCTTAGTCTTCCTCTTTCAAAATGAACGGCTCTTATTAATTGATAAATATTTATTAAAAAACTTAAACAATTAATTATGTATACTGATCTAACGGATGGAAAAATGTATGTAGATTAATTGAACGGCTGTAATTAATCACACAACATTTTTACACAATTGACCACGAAAATAAAGAAAAAAAATTGCAGAAAATTTTTATATGCTCAATTTGTATGCTCAATTCTGAAATTTTTTTATATTTTTTGACAAATATGTATAAATATTTATTATTTATTTTATTATTTGGTCACCTAAAAATAAAAATAAATTTATTTTTATTATTTATAAAAATTATATATCAATTATAAATGATTATTATATTCTAATTATAGTCTAAAATTACAAAAAAAGTTATTTGGCACCCCTAATATGGGACTTTGGATTGGAGATGAGGAAAATAATGGAGGTGCTATAATGGATAGGGGTGCTATAATGGATTTGGCACCCCTAAAATAGGACTTAGGGTTGGAGTTGCCCCCATTAGCCTGACCTAGGGCCAATACTTGATTTTAGTGCTTCGAGTACATCAACACATAATGTTTTTAATTATTGCCTTATACATGACCTATATTTAATTTTTAAATCAGAAAATAAGGGATAAATAATTAACGGGTGAAACTACAAATATAATATATATTTGATTAAAAAAATATAATTTATATCTCCTATTCAAAATAATAAAAAGAAAAAAAAACCCCCAGCTGCCCGTGGAGAGTTTTTCTCTCCCGGCCTTAGCGCCGCCCATGGTGGTATTCAATCTTGGAGGCCTTCGACGCTTTCCAATCTATCGGTATCCATTGTGACCCGGCTTGACAGCTTTAGGCCGAGCTCCCTCACATCCGGTTTGGATATTTTCAATCCTGTGGCTCTGTGCGTCCTCTTCCTTTTTGGCACCTTTGTGTTTGTTGGCCTTAACCATTTGGATTCGAGTGATCGGCATGTTATGGTGGCTCGCCGTGGGGGTCGTCTCAAGGCAAGCGTTTGACCTAAGTATGTTCTATGACATATCAAGGTGATGGTGTTGGTTTTCGATTGGCACGACGGTGGTCGGATTTGGGTTTCTATGGTTCTTGGTGGTTGTGGGATGGAGTAGTGATGGGTGGTTGACCGCTCGTATGCAGTTTGGTGCCCAATGTAGTGCGGGTGTCCTTAGTCGTTCACTGGGTGTTGTTGCCGATTGGCCAAATTTTGAGTTCTATATCGATGGTGGCACCAGTTGCTATTGATTGTGTGAACTCTATTTGCTTTGAAATCCTTTTTGAGTTTCAAATTTGGGATCAGGTGGAAAGCTTGGTGTTGTTTTTTTGTTATTTGCTTTTCGTAGGTATCTACGGGTAGCCAGTTATTAAAAAAGGAGACGCAACCTATATGGGCGGAATGCTTTGTGGTTTGGTGCTAAGGATAGGTTCGGTATTCTATTAGAATTTTTATTTTTCTTCCATTCCCTAGTTGGTGTAGATCTTTCTATATTATTTCAATGAGTTCCGGTTGGACTACTATGTTTGTGAGCACCACAATTGAGTGCATTGGCGAGTAGCACTACAGCTTTTCTGGGACGAGGATGAGTCGCATCAACGTAGCAATCGTATTGTTTTTCTATTTTTCAAGAAGTGCGCGAACACTATGTAATCGATCAACCAGTTAGACAACTTATGGTTGGGTGTAGCCTTAGATTCTCCTATTAACCTTGTTTGGTTAATTATTTTCATGCTATAGTTCAGGATGCCCCTGAAACGATTGTAATCGTGATTATATTTAATATATATTTACCTTTCTTTCAAAAAAAAAATCAGTTCTAGTATTTTTTTTAATAAAGATTTATTTGTGTTGATTCCTATGAGGAAATGATATCTAGATTAACTATTACATCGATCGAGCCTAATAAATATCGTAGATTGTGGATTATTACTACCATGCCAAAATTTGGTCGACTATGGTAAAATTTGACCATCTGATCTTAAAACGATGATATTTAGGGTTTATAAAAAAAGTGATCGATCTAGAAGGCGAAAATAAGTTGGACATATATATATATATAAAGGTTTCTTTGTGTTAATCCCTATGAGAAAGTGATATCTAGATAAACGATTAGATTGATTAAGCCTGATATATTGTCAGATTATCGATTATTGCTACGATGCCAAAATTCGGCCGACTATGATAAAGTTTGACCACCCGATCGTTAAGCAATGATATTTAAGGTTTATGAAAAAACAAGTGATCTTGAAGGCGAAAATAAGTTGGACAATTTTTTTTAGATAAATGTTTCTTTGTGTTGATCATTATGAGAAAGTGATATATGATTAATGATTAGATCGATCGAGCCTAATAAGTGTATCGTCAGATTATTAGTTATTGCTACAAAGCTAAAGTTTGACGCTATGATAAAGTTTGACCGTCCGATCGTTAAATAATAATATTTAGGATTTATGGAAAAACAAGTGATGTTGATGGCGAAAATAAGTTGGACAATTTTTTTTTACATAAAGGTTTTTTTGTGTTGATCGCTATGAGGAAGTGATATCTAGATTAATGATTAGATCGATCGAGCCTAATCATCAGATTATTAATTATTACTACCACGCTAAAATTTGGCCGATTATGATAAAGTTTAGCCAAATAATATAGCAGATGAAATAAGTATCTTAGCTTTTAACTACTATAAAAGCAAGGTGAGTGGTTAGCATGGTCACACTTCATTTGCACCTCATTTTTCATCTACATTGAGCCTAAATCTCTGAGTAGAGTCTGTGCTGAGCAATGTGGTCTTCATGGTGGGATGCTAGCAATGAAAGGATTGAACATCTGCTCAGAGCAGTATTTCTCACTCTTTTAGCCGCTATCTTTGCTGTGTTGTGGTTTCTCAAGTACTCGAGGGCTGTCCCTCCATTGCCACCAGGCCCTCGTGGCTTGCCTATACTCGGATACCTTTCCCTTTTTGGGCACCAACCCTCACAAAGTACACCGAGTTAGCAAGGGTTTACGGCCCTGTTTACAAACTCCATCTTGGTAGCAAATTATGTTTTGTGGTTAGCTCACCATCGCTTGTGAAGCAAGTGGTTCGTGACCATGACATGGTATTTGCCAACCGTGTTCCTACCAGAGCTGCGCTAATTGTCTCATATGGAGGCACTGACATCGCATTTGGGATCCTACGGTTCGGAATGGAGGGAGGCGCAAGGTATTTGTGAATCAGATGCTGAGCAATACTCACCTTGAGAGTTGTTATGCTCTGAGAAAAGAAAGAGGTTCACAAGTCAATTAGTCATATTTATGCCAAAATTGGCACCCCCATTGACTTGAGGCAGTTAGCATCTTTGACTGTCACCAACAGTATCATGCGCATGTTATGGGGTAGGAATGCTACAAGGAGAGATGGGGACTGATGCTGGGGCTGAGTTTAGAAAGGTGGTGCCAGGAAACAATGGAGATACTTGCAAGACCAAACATTTCGGACTTTTTTACTACGCTTGCCCGGTTTGATGTTCAAGGAATTGAGAGCCAAGCAAAAAAGCTTGTTTTCTGTGATCGAAAGATTCTCGATTCTGCCATAGAAAAACAGATGAATCAACCCACTGCCATATGTGAAAAAGAAGGACTTTCTGCAGCTCCTCTTGGAATGTGTTAATCATGAAGATAGTGCAATGTCGCTTACAATGCAACAGATCAAGGCCTTGCTCACGGTACAGTTTTTCCGTGTATCTTAGTTTGTGCTTCAGTTTTGACAGTTTACTAGTTCCTTGATGTGAAACTATGTCTCTCTTATTGACAGGACATTGTGGTGGCTGGAACTGACACCACGGCAACAATGGTGGAATGGGTAATGGCTGAGCTGATGCAGCATCCGGAAAGAAATGGAAAGAGTTCAAGAAGAATTGACACAAACTGTGGGGTTGAACAACTTGGTTGAAGAGTTTCATTTTCCCCAAATTACATTATTTAGATGCTGTCATTAAGGAAACGTTGCGATTGCACCCTGCTCTGTCCCTTTCACCACCGCGCTGTCCAAGCCAATCTACCACCATTGGAGGCTATACCATACTGAAAGGTAGCAGTGTTATTCTGAACATTTGGGGCATTCATAGAGACCCTACTATTTGGGACAATCCCTTAGAGTTTAGGCCTGAGAGATTCCTAAGTTACTAGCGATAAGTTTCAATATATTCCATTTGGTTTTGGGAGAAGAATATGCGCTGGGATTCCATTAGCTGAGAGGATGTTAATCCATGTCTTGGCTTCATTGTTGCATTCCTTTGTGTGGAAGTTGCCCAAGGACACAAAGCTTGACCTTTCAGATAAATTTGGGCTTGTGACAAAAAAAATGACTCCACTAATTGTCATTCCAACCCCCAGGTTATCTAGATTAGAGCTCTATGCTTAAGTTTATTTTCATGCAGGGAATTGAAAACATGCAACATGCATATCATGTACTATCCATATATAGGTGTTTTTTGGTTCTATTGTTCCTGTAATCCAGTGTTTGGAATGTTTCAGAAAATAAATGGGGAAAACGATTCTTCTTTCTTTGCTATACAACGGCAGAGAGGCTTGTCATGCATTTACTTGCAACACTGTTGCATACTTTTGACCGGAAAATACCACAAGGAGATATGAGTTTGTATCTTTCAGAGAAATATGGTGTTGTATTGTTGTAATGAAGAAGGTGCCTTTGTTTGCCATCCCAACTCAAGGTTATCAAACCCAGAACTTTATAAGAACTAACCTAGCTACAAGGTGTTGCATAACAAGGATAAAGATGGTTCCACTTGGATTGTTGTGATTATCAAACTGGCTTTCCAACACTGTAAAACAGAAATGGAACCATTGCAACACTATTACTTATCCCTTATTGGTCACATACCACATGTATATCTTTTGAACCTCATACTGATAAAAAAATTCCATGTAATCCAAATTCCACTGTTCTATACTTTCAAACAAGATATTACATTTTTATTACTATTTAAGCAAAATCTCTAATCTCCCCAAAATGCACCAGCTCTCTTACAGCACTCAATCACTTTAGCAACCCGTTCAAATACAAAGGCAAAAGGAGAGCCTGTTTTCAGGCGTTCTTGGGCTTTTTCTGCCCCATATTTTGATCGGCCCCTTCTTCAGTTCGGAAGTCCCAGCAAATCCTTAACTCCTCTGATACAGTGGAACTTCACACCTGGCAAATCTTTCACTCTGCCCCCCTCTGTCAGACCATAGAATGTTCCTGCAAATTATGACCTTCGCCTGGAATGTAAGAAAACACATCATTTCGGTGCTTAGCCTTACTTTGGCTACCTTACGCAGAGCTGAATTTGGCTTCTTGGGTGTTCTTGTAAACACCCGTAGGCATACTCCTTGCTTCTGAGGCATTTATCCAAAGCTCGATTACGGTTTGTGCGACTTTTTTCGGTTCTATTATGACGAATCAATTGATTTAATGTGGGTGACATGAGCAGTCTTTCGATAATTAAACCGCCATCTTCACTTATAACCTATACAACAAATACATGAATTATATACTCTTGCAAGTGATATGCATTAAATATGAGGTTTAGAAAACTGAATTACCTCTCGCCCAGTGAGGACGGCTAGATCATCTGAAATGGCTCTCCTATTTTCCCCAAACCCTGAATCTTTGAGGGAAGAAACCTAAAGATAATCCACTAGTTACAACAGTGCATTGTCAAGAAAATGTACAAGACGAATTTGAAGCTTAATCATATCATTGACTGCTCATGTCAATAGATTACAGACTTACATGTCCTTCCTTTCCAACTTTCTCCAATGCCCTTGCTAAAGAAGTCTCAATCTCTCGTAAACCAGTTGCAGAAATAGAGGGAACCTATTAATAATATATTAACTGTGAATCTCTGATAAAAAGAAATATTTAGACAAACAGGCAACCTATATGTCATATAAAAATCCAATCATAGCAATGAATAACTGGTACCACAAACACAAAACTATCCACCTAGGCTTTAACTGGTATATCAATGGTAAACTGAATGTTTCAAAAGGTCACACTCCTCTCATGTTGTCATAGCTGTTGGAGAGACACATCATACAAGGAATACTGTAGGCAACAAGAATAGATAAAAAATACAACTTTCAATGAGAACTTTGGAGGTAGTTTCGATCAATTAGGAAAACTAACTTACCCCAGCACCCATGGACTTGCAACCTTCTGTGAGTGTTGCGTGGGTCCAGACAGCTGCACAAGTTGTACCTGCAGTCAGATAATTAACATCTCTTCATGAAGGTCTGCGAATTGCAAAAAAACAACAACATTTGCTCTCAATATAATACTTTAAAACTTGTATCAAGTCTTTCAAGTTTCAAATCCAGTAGCAATTGAAAAGATAAGATGAAGCCAGCACCAATTCATGCTTTGAGCATGTAAAGCAATGGAACTCATACAAAATACCATAATCTGCAGCAGCATTATTACCTTTAGCGACGCGTTTTGCAAGTGTCTCACTCACATTCTTGTACTTGTCCTCATAACTAATGCTTTTCGCAACACTAACACCATCCTGAATCAACCAACAGAAACAAAATAGACCTATTCCTTAGGTCTCCACTCTCCACTATTGTAGAAACAAAAAAAGGAACATGTAGAATTAAATACATTCTCTTCAACCTTTTCCAATTCATTACACGACGAGCTCTCTCAGTGCACATTATATAAAAATCCAATACCTTTGAACCCATTGTAACTCTGAATGCCTCCCGAAGCTCAGAGACACTTTGCACCAAAGCGGCCATTGTAAAATTGGCAGCCTCCGCAACCTCAAAGACACCTTGCAACAAAGCGGCACGAGCCCCAAGCTCGAAATTGATCTCTCTCGCCACATAACTCCTACTGCATAAAACCCTACCTACATACCTTGCAATCATTTCACCAACCAACCAACAAAGAAAGGTTCAGAATCAATTGACGATGCAAGAAATGAAATTTATAAGAAAAGAGTAGAGATTGGAGTGGTTACCAGTTTCTTGGAAGTAGAAGAGCCGACGGACGAAGCTAAATTTGAAGCTATTCGATACATGGCCGGAAGTTGCAGTTACAAGAGAACACAGCGATAGTGAGAATTGGCCGATAGTGACGAAGAAGAAGAGTGAGCGAGTCTTTCGGGTTTAGGGTTTGTAATTTGGGTTTGGGCTGAGAAATGTGATTCTGTTTTGGACGGTCCAACTGTCCAGAATGGGGCCTTTTTTTTAGGGAGCATATATTGAATTAGAAAAGATCGGGAAAACAGTAACATCAAAGGTTTCGTGGTGTAGTTGGTTATCACGTCAGTCTAACACTGAAGGTCGGTTCGAACCCGGGCAGAAGCCAATCAAATTTCAGAAGTTATTATTTTTATTTTATTTTTAAAAAAAGATTCAAAAGAGTTAAAGGTTTGTATGTGCACAAAAATTGAGTACAAATTACAAATCAACCAGACATGATCTTTGATCTCATGTGGTTTTCAGCTTTCCTCTAATTCTTCAATGGCTCCAGTTAATTCTTCCTTAATTCGTTCCTTTGGACAGCTTGTTTGATGTTGAAAAAATTTGATAGATGAACTAACTTTTTCTTCTTTATTGCAGTTAGTAGTATCAACACCAGACCCATCTAGAAGGAGAATATCATCTGGTAAAGGTAACTCTTCTTGCCAAGGTGATGGAGCATACACACGTCCACTGAGAATAGCATCGTAATTCGTAAATACATTGTAGGTTAGAATAAGATAAAACCATTTAAAAGTAATATGTATGAGCTTTAAAAAGAAGTCGAACCAAAGCTAGTGCATTGAATTTAATTTCAATGTATGGTACGTTAGAAAATTTACAAAACTAACTCTAAAATATTACCTCAAATCTAGTGGCGGTAATTGGCTTGCGAAGGAAAATAGGTCTTTATCATCCTTGGACAACCGATCCATCTCCATGCAAGTTACTGAAACAAAATTGATCAAGCCCCTTTATATACGCATCAATATTTGATTCCAATCCTAGATGGAATAGGCTTACTATCTGTAGATTCTCTAGATCCACTTGAAAAGGCTAAGAAAATCTATTAGATTTCCCTAATGTAGTCAAGAAAATGAATTTGATCAGCTCAACGAGGGATACAAGTGTACCACTAGCACAAAAGGCTAATAAAATTCAATAGATTCCCTAGTGTAACTAAGAAATTGAATATGTGATCCTGTTTTGTTAAAGGCAAGGAAAGGCTATTCCGGACTCAACGACCGGACCTAGAAAAAGGGCCGCGAGTCGTCTTGGCGCATCCTTCAAGGACATGAAGTACATTTCAGATCGAGTTCGGCAACCACCCTGGTTTCGGTTATGAACTTAATTCGTGTCGAAGTGATGAGGTTGTATTCCCGATTTGGCCTTCTGGAAAGTTGGCCGATGTTTTAGACTCCATATCTTATAGTTACTAGTTAACTAGATGTCATGTAAGAGCATGTTCTGATGGAGACTCGCTATTTGAGTCAAAATCAAATTTGGGTCCCGAAAATGATGTGAAGCACCTGATGGGTCGGAATATATTGGACCCGAATGTTTGCCCCAAAAGATACATATTTAAGTCCGATTCTGGAAAAATATGGACCGAGAAATTTGAACTTCAATTTTTTTGGACTCGTATGTCTAGTCCATCACGTGCAGATGGGGCGAGAGAGAGAGAATTGGTTAATTGACATCCACCACGTGCAGATGGGGTAGAAGGGAGAGATTTGGTTAATTGATGCACATGCATCCAAAAAAAGTAGGAGACCAAGTCTGCAAGCAATGCGAGAAAGTAGTAAACAGTAAATATTAAAAAATATGCAACGGTAATGTTTGTGTATAAACAGTAATATAAATTAAAAAATGAGTCATATGCATTGTAGCGATAAAAGTAAGTCGTGTTGTCCACTATTGGATGGACTCATATCACTATTCCGGCTAATTTGGACTCAAATTTGAGTCCAAAAAATGAGTCCAAATTTGTTGATGCTCTAAGTGTCGTTACTAACCACTTTTGACAAAAATAGGTCATAATTAAGTACGGATCGAAATAGCAAACGGAACAATAGTACAAATATCGTTTAGCGGTTTTTATCATTACATAAAAATAAGAGAAAACATAGCGTAACATAATTAATAACATTAATTAGCAACATATAAATAAACTAATTAGAAAGTAGTTTTTTATTTATTTTGGCCTTGTTGAGCTCGTCTTGAACAGATGATGGCATTTGGTAGGCACCGAGTATTCTATCCCAAAACACAAAGAATGGCCGAGAGAAGTTGACCTTGGTCCCGGAAACATGATCATCACGGTTTAATTGTCAGAATATACAGAGTGTGGCTGTGAACGCCTGCACTGCTTGCTGGAACAAGACGCCTTTGATGACTGTCCCTTTGGAACGAGGTAGTTCTCTCAATCGTCTTGCTCCTCTGCGAGCTCTTTGAGATTTTCTATTTCGGAAAAGACTTCTCGATAGATACAATGAGGGCCGGGCTGCACGCGTGTAACCAGACGATGATAGGGATAAATGTCCCTAGCACTTCAACCTAACTGTTTCTAAATTATAATTCCTTTCGATCACTAAAACGAATTTGCTAACTTTTGCTAATAAACTTTGGGACGTACTCGAAGATTGTGTGCATAGTTACAGTTACAGTCTCACAGACTAGAAGGACAGGAAGCAAAATGTCCAATGCTAACTAGTAATATTTACCATCTGATACTGTGTTCCGGACCATCTCAGTACGAAAGAATAACGTCATTGTTGTAACAGCAACTATAATAAGCTGAAACCAAAACAATGAGTGTTTCATTTAATTTAATATTTCACTGAAATAAAAGATGAACAAATGTTCAATTTGATGTTGCTTGCACCAACTGCAGGTTAATAATCCAAAATTTCATGTATGGAATCAGCTGACCAATTTTCTTAAGATATTAGAACAATGAGCATTTTCATTTTAATCCACGCCTGCTAAAAGTCAATGCTAACTAGTAATATTTACCACTTATTACCTGCGCCAATTTGAAAATGTAGACAAATGAATTCCTCTTTGTAAAGCAAAATTTGTCTGGCCATACAAGCTTTGAACAACTCCTTCTTACTAACACCATACTTTTTAGTTGACAAAGAAGCAGAGGTGGCCTTCGGACGTGTTAAATGGAATGAAAGCTCATCACCAAGTTTTCTACTAATGGGAAATAACTGCATTGCTTCATAAAATTCTTTGGTGGTTACAAAGCTATAAGGCCTATCATATGAACCCAGTATTGCTCTTGATCTTTTCTTGATGTCACCTATCAGTGAATTAAGATAGATAAATAAGAAGCTGTATTATTTATGTCCAATCTCTGTGAAAAACAAGGTTGAAATAGAGGCCGGGAGAAGATGTCATTATCTCTATGTGTGAGTAAGTTAATTAGCTACCTCTTGTAGAAATCAGAGACTCCTTTCCTCTCTGGACATTTGAAGCCCATGTACTCAAAGAACTCAAGCACATTCTCACGTGGACCTTGATACACAATGTAAAAGCCATCCGAGAGTAGAATTAGATCATCAAAGAGATCATAAGTCTCCGGTGCTGGCTGCAGCTAGGAGAGAGATTAATGCAGTTCCGTTGAGGATGTGGACATATTGTTGCAAGTGATTTCACTAATTTGAAATGTTGTTGAACTGTCAGCCCGGCCGTTTGATATCTCATCCATGATAGTACTCTTTCTGGTTCAACCAGCATCTCCTACAATTATGTATAGGCCATTTTTTTTTTCCTATAAGAATCAACCACAGTTAAACTACCCGGTGACACTTTTCAGAAATTGAAAAGAATGGTGGGGAATTCTTAGGGTTAAATTCTCCAACCATGCCAAGACTTTTGTGCCTAGTTAATGTGATACCTGACAATTAAAAGTGATCAATGTCATACCTAAACTCATGTTTTGCTATCAATGTCATACTTCCGTCCAACACGTCTGTTAGTTAAGTGTTAATTTTGATTACGTGGCACGCAAGTGGAGAAAAAAACAGGGGCAATTACGCTATTGACCCTATTTTCGTTGGTCGGTTGGAGCAACGACTTCCTTCAATTCTCTCCTAAAACACATTCCCTCTCTTACATTTTTTTTTAGAATCCCTCTCTTACATTTACATTGCCTTGTGTCCTGTCACTACGCGGAATCTTAACTCCCTCCCATTGTTCATCAAGGCTGTTATTTTGCCCACTTCCAGAACAGCACCACAATCAAGCTCCCACGACTCGCGGCCTTCGTTGATCCCCGTGCATATTGCAAGTAACCTCACCAGCTCCACCGCGGTCTTCTCTGCCTTTGCCCAGGCCAATCACAGAAGCTCGTTTCCACCTATGGCGTCCCAGTTTGATCCTCGGGTCTCTCGGATTGTCACGGCTACACCCTGCGATTCCACATCCACCACCACAAACCTTCAATGAAGGCACCCCGAAGCCATTCTTTGCCACCCTTGCCGCGGCACCCTCCGATTCGATCACGAGACCACCCCGCTCTCTCACCTCGACGGCGACCCGAGCCCAGGCCAGGTGCTCTGCTTATCCTCTGCGCGCCCCGATCATCACGTTCTGCGCCTGCTCGACCCCGGTTAAGCCACCGTCGAGCCGTGCTCTTGGCTCCACCCACGGGTTCGGGGTCCGGCTCGGATTTTGGTCCTTACGGCGTGCCGCACCCGTCGATCCAAGCCGTGTCAGATGTCGAGCCTGCTTTGCCACCCTCACGGCCCCGCCCGCACCCTTCGGTTCGATCCACATTGGACCCCCGCTCTCTCGCCTCGACGGCGACCCAGGCGAGCCGGTGCTCGCCCTTTCGTCGCTAGTTCGGCCCAGTCACGTTCTGCGGCAGCAGCTCAGCCGTCGAGCCCCGTGCTCTTGGCTCCACCCACGGCGGAGCCCGCTGGATTTTAGTCCCTCGGGCGGGTGCCACGCCCGTTGATCCAAAGCCTTCATAGATATCTTTCCTGGCCGAGGGTCCTCCTACGTGCTTCTCACGGAAGCCCGCACCGCGATTCTCCTTTGGGCACCCGTCGATTTCGCCGCCTCTCACTCTCGAAGCCCTCTCTCCCTCTCTGCTGTGAAGGAAATGAAGGAAGAAGAAGAGTTGAAAGGAGGAAAAAAAAACCGAGAAGCACGTGAAAGGAAGAAAGGACAAGAAGAGAGGAAAAGAAAAAGGAAAATAGAGGGTTAAAGAAGCACGTAATTGCTTCTGTTTTTTTATAATTTGCGTCTTAAGCGTAATCAAAATTAACAACTTAATAACGGATGTTGGACGGAAGTATGACATTGATAGCAAAACATGAGTTTAGGTATGACATTGATCAGCTTTTAATTGTCGGGTATCGCATTAGCAGAGCCTGAAGTTCGGGTATGGTTGGAGAATTTAATCAAGTGTATATAGCGAAAACCTAACTTTTGTGGTGAGTCGCTTTTTTGTCCACCAGAGATACCTCTGGTCATTTCGTCTCCTACCATGATGTCAGCATAATCTTCGAGTCATTAGCAAAAGTTAGCAAATTCTTTTTACTGATCGAAACAGAAAGTATGTGGACCTAGTTGGTATCTTCATACACATGGCACATAATTAAGTAATTAACTTAAACGTATATGTACCATTCGTTTAAGTTAATTACTTAATTATGTGCCTTGTGTATGAGATACCAATAGGTCCGCATACTTTCTGTTTCGATCAGTAAAAAGAATTTGCTAACTTTTACTAATACTTTCCAGGTTTTGGGACTCGAAGATTGTGCTGACATCATGGTAGAACTGTAGGTATCTGGTGGACAAGAGCAGGTAGTACTTATATAGAATTCCCCACCCCTCCTTTTCAATTTTTGAAAGTGTCACGGGTAGTTTAACTGTGGCTAATTCTTATAAATAAAAAAATTGAAATAACACGCGCGGGTAGCGGATGATATTAAACATAACTAAGAAAATGAAGAAGACGAAGAAAGAAAGGGAGAAGAAGGAAAAGAGAGGAAACGGTTTTACTCCATTGGACTACATGAGCGCTAGCACCTGTGGATCGGACAGTGGTAAATGAATAAGCTCCACTGCTCTAGAGTTCTCTTCCGTAGTTATAGGAATTGTTCATTCTTCTATTAGGTAGAGCATACAAAGAGAGTTTCAGCCCATGCAAAGAGAGTGTGCGAGAGAGGTAGAGAGTCCATGCAGAAGGAGTGACTGAGAGAGAGAGAGAGAGAGAGAGAGAGAGAGAGAGAGAGAGAGAGAGAGAGAGAGAGAGAGAGAGAGAGAGAGAGAGAGAGAGAGAGAGAGAGAGAGAGTGTATGTGTATGTGTGAGAAAGAGAGCACTGGTTTGTGCAGGAGGCTAATTAAGGAGAATAATTAAGAAAATGTCTCCTGGGGGTTTCTCACTCGAAAGAGTGTGATCCTTAGGTTGTGCATGGGTACAAGATTGTTTTAACTCGATCTTGGGGTAGAGGTGAACTCTTCTAGGTCATTGAGCCTCTTGGGTACTCTGGGCATTGCTCCATTCAACTTTGATCACGTGAGTGACACACATCATAATTTTTTGGCAAACGTTTGGTGTTATGAGTTAGTCATCAGTCATCACCGTCATCTCCATTGGTAAATAATGAAAAAAAAAATAACAGATGCAGAGTAAAAATGTGATTCTTTTTGTCCATCTCACAGGCAAGTGATACAACATAATATATTAGGGTTCGTTGTGATTTACTCTAAAGTTGCGATCTATTCTGTTCGAAGATTTTCGAGATTTGTCGAAGTAGAAAATTCATAAAAATAAGCAATCAGAGATTTTCGAGTTACGTCGATTAGACAGCATTTTTTAAAATAAAACATGTTATACGAGTGGTGAAGTTTTGAGAAATTTTTTTTTGCCGAAATCTTGGATTTTTAACTTCAAAGCCGTGGGTTATAACCCACACTTTTTAGACCAAAAATGCATGTTAACATTTTCTGGCTTAAAATCATGATTTTTAAGAACTTTTCAAGTTAATGAGAAATGCGAAAATATCGACTCGTTTATTTTTATTATTTTTCAAAATCGGAAAACTAGAAAATTCATTAAAAAATTCATGATTCTAGATTTTTGAATTCTATCAATTTGAATACTTTTTAAAAATCATGTTTTGCAATTGTGAATTTTTAATAATTTTTTCTTTTTGTTGCAGAAACAACAGTTTCACAAAACCGTGGGTTATATACACATTATTTTTTAGCCAAAATCGCATATTCTTATTTTCGCACCAAAAATTTCACACTTAAATAAATTTTTTAAGGATTTTGTGAGTTGTTGAAACAACGAAAATATCGACTCGTTGATATTTTATGATTTTGAAATGAAAAATTAAAAAATGTATAAAATAAAGCAAATTCGAGATTTTCGTGCAAAGTGATTGGAATATTTTTTAGTATTTAAGCAGCTTTATGCAGTTGCAATAACTTAGAATTTCTTTTCAATTCTCTAGTGAATTTCTAGATGTTTTTTATAAAAAAAGATGGAATTTAGCGAAAATGAGAATTTCATAATTCTTAGCGTCAATTACCTTATTTGGCATTCTCAATTTGGAAATTATAATTTTTTTCTCTGAAATAAAATGAAGAATTGATTGCTTGACTTAATTTGGCTGCGTTAACAAAACCACCTTAGTAAGAAATTAGAGGGTTCAGGAGAGTTTTGTCTAGTTAGCTATTAACTCAGTCGGCTGCACGCAAACCTTCAAGTTTTGTTCTTTTCCTTTATTGTGATATTTCGTAAGAACAATACAATTTTACGTGTCTTCATTGTCTGGAAAAATATAGGTCTCTGTCCTTTTCTCTTCAACAGAAAATTAAAAGGTAACGTCTTTGATAAAAATTCTGGGTGGCGAAACCTACACAAGCTTTTTTTCTTCTCTGTTTTAGGCCTTATAGGCCTCCATGCTAACAAAAAAAAAAAGGGAGGACCCTTTCATGTGTGAACCCTAAACAAGCTTTGTTTTCTATCCTGGCATCCAACTTATTTTTTTCCTTCAAGCTTCGTTATGAAGAATTGAAGAAAGTACGTGGCACACTATTTTACTTTGCTATTCTTCATTAGATTGTGTTTTAGTGTAGAAAGATTCTTGAATTGCTTGGCCTGTAAGTAGTCGTAATATATATATATATATATATATATATATATATATATAAGTCCATGTATGCAACGTACGCATCAAAAAAATAAAATACGAAACATCTCGTGTGAGTCTGTTAAAAATCAAGCCAAATCATATTTTAGATCATCATTCGATGATCATTTTGATAAAAAACAAATTAAAATCGGAAATTATTTAGCCATTTGATTATCACATCCATTGTTTCAACCTTATACGACGGACTGTATTTGTTTGTAAACTATACAACGGAAACAGATGACGAAGCAAATCTCGGTCGAGCCGATTTTTTACAAGGATAATTCATGAAAATAAATCTAAATGATGAATGATTCGATGATTGAGATATATTGTCAATTGGTCGGGATGAAGATGTTAGCGATTTCTTTCAGTCGGACGTGCGCGTGTGAGAGACATATATATATATATATATATATATATATGTAGGTACTGTCCCTAAATATTCTTGAACAATACACCTCCTATATAATTAAGTAACCTAATTGGTAAGAGAAAGAAAGAGATTCGGCCATGAACGTCCTCAGCCAAGAACAAGAAGAAGAGCCAATCTCCAACTCAGACGATGAAGAGTACGTCGGAATCCGACAATGAAGACATGGGCTGCTATTGAGCGGTTACCTACTTATTCACGCACAAGGAGAGGCATTCTACTAGCTCAAGGTGAAGGTCAAGAGGAGGGTCATCAAAACAGAGAGATTGATGTAAAAGGAATCTTGGACTACCAGAAAGAAAGAGCTTGTTGGAGAGGCTAGTGAAGATTGTAGAGCAAGATAATGACAAGTTCTTGCTCAAGCTCAGAGACCGCATGAATAGGTGATTATAGTGTATATTATATATATATATATATTGCAAATGTTTTTCAAATTTGATCATAACTTATAATTTTTCAAACACGCGAGTTGGACTTGAATTTCAAACCACTGAAGTGCGGTTCGAGCATTTAAATGTTGAAGCAGAAACTTATGTAGGCAGCAGGGCATCATACACAATGCTCAACTTCTCCATTAATATTTTAGAGGTAATAAATATATAATTCATCTTTTGAATCAAGTTTAGACCTATTAAAGATTAATTCTTTCTTTTTTACATAATGTAGATTAATGTTTCACGTACATTGTACATCAAACCAATTAACCTTAGTATTTCTCTTTTAAACAAGGGGTTCCTGAATTATTTTCACCTTCTTCCAAGTAGAAAGAGACCATTTCCAATCCTCCATGATGTAAGTGGGATTATCAAGCCAAGAAGGTAATTAATTAGACAATTAATTACTACTACTGATGCAAACATATATAGACTCTTTAAACTGCACACTTCTAATGCATATGACCGAATTTGCTGGTCTGTCTGATTTCTGCAGAATGACACTTCTTTCAGGGCCCCCCGGCTCTGGAAAAGACCACGTTACTATTGGCCTTGGCTGGAAAACTCTGTAAAGATAATCTAAAAGTATGAGTGTTATAGCTGCTATGCCGCAGGATCATAAATCTTGATTTTAGTGCTTAGTTCACAATTTTTAACTATATGATTTGATATATTAATCACTTATGAATGACATTAGTTTTCGGGGAGAGTTACATACAATGGACTTGACATGGACGAGTTTGTATCAGAGAGGACATCAGCTTATGTTAGTCAACATGATCTCCACATACCAGAATTGACAGTGAGAGAAACACTGGCTTTCGCAGCTAGATGTCAAGGCATTGGAAGCAGCGTTATGGTACGTCTGTTAACACACCTATAATCTATGTTTGAAAATTTTGATCTTGAGAATTCCAATTAAGTTAATTTTCATTTGCATTTGGAAATTCCAGAAATGTTGGTGGAATTATTAAGGAGAGAGAAGGCTGCAAATATTATGCCAGATCTTGATCTTGATCTCTACATGAAGGTATGAGAACAGCTGGATAGGAAAGAAAATGTTATAAACTTATAACTATGCATAAAGCTATGTTCTAAATTCTAATTCTAATTAATGCTACAAAAAAAAAAA
Organism: Rubus idaeus; assembly: GCA_030142095.1. Taxonomy (NCBI): domain Eukaryota; kingdom Viridiplantae; phylum Streptophyta; class Magnoliopsida; order Rosales; family Rosaceae; genus Rubus; species Rubus idaeus. The sequence goes on from CM057969.1 coordinate 8,389,088, forward strand.
CCAGAAAGTTCTTAAAAATTTTATATCTCGGCCAATTGAAGTGAACCTGTATCCTTTGTGTTATTCACCTTTATTTGAACCCTCTCTAAACCTTCTTTTGTACTTGTTCATGAATTAGCATTCAAACTTTCCAGAATGGCTTCTAAAACTTTTTGCAGGCAGCAGCACTAGAAGGAGTGGAAACAAATATAGTTACAGACTTTATTCTCAAGGTACCTATATGTACCATTCGTTTAAGTTAATTGCTTAATTATGTGCCTTGTGTATGAAGATACCAACTAGGTTCACATACTTTCTGTTTCGATCAGTAAAAAAATAATTTGCTAACTTTTGCTAATAAGTTTTCCAGGTTTTGGGACCTGAAGATTGTGCTGACATCATGGTAGGAGACGAAATGACCAGAGGTATCTCTGGTGGACAAAAAAAGCGACTCACCACAGGTAGTGCTTATATAAGAATTCCCCACCATTCTTTTTCAATTTCTGAAAAGTGTCACCGGGTAGTTTAACTGTGGTTGATTCTTAAAAAAAATGGCCTATGCATAATTGCAGGGAGATGCTGGTTGGACCAGAAGAGTACTTCTCATGGATGAGATATCAAGCAGGCTGGACAGTTCAACAACATTTCAAATAGTGAAATCACTGCAACAATATGTCCACATCCTCAACGGAACTGCATTAATCTCTCTCCTGCAGCCAGCACCGGAGACTTATGATCTCTTTGATGATATAATTCTACTCTCGGATGGCTACATTGTGTATCAAGGTCCATTGAGAATGTGCTTGAGTTCTTTGAGTACATGGGCTTCAAATGTCCAGAGAGGAAAGGAGTCTCTGATTTCCTACAGAGGTAGCTAATTAACTTACTCACACATAGAGATAATGACATCTTCTCCCAGCCTCTATTTCAACCTTTTGTTTTTCACAGAGATTGGTTATAAATAATACAGCTTCTTATTTATCTATCTTAATTCACTGATAGGTGACATCAAGAAAAGATCAAGAGCAACCACTGGGTTCATATGGATAGGCCTTATAGCTTTGTAACCACCAAAGAATTTTATGAAGCAATGCAGTTATTTCCCATTGGTAGAAAACTTGGTGATGAGCTTTCTATTCCATTTAACACGTCCGAAGGCCACCCTGCTTCTTTGTCAACTAAAAAGTATGGTGTTAGTAGAAGGAGTTGTTCAAAGCTTGTATGGCCAGACAAATTTTGCTTACAAAGAGGAATTCATTTGTCTACATTTTCAAATTGGCGCAGGTAATAAGTGGTAAATATTACTAGTTAGCATTGGACTTTTAGCAGGCGTGGATTAAAATGAAAATGCTCATTGTTCTAATATCTTAGGGTGGTCAGCTGATTCCATACATGAAATTTTGGATTGTTAACCTGCAGTTGGTGCAAGCAACATCAAATTGAACATTTGTTCATCTTTTATTTCAGTGAAATATTAAATTAAATGAAACACTCCTATTGTTTTGGTTTCAGCTTATTATGATTTTTCTTATAACTGTGTTTCCATTCTTTGTACTGAGATGGTCAGAACTGATATCAGATGGTGGATTTATATGGAGCTTTATTCTATATACGCTGCTCTCAATTATGCTCAATGGGTTTGCAGAGCTTCATATGACAGTCACTAGACTTCCTGTGTTTTTCAAAGCAAAGGGACCATCTGTTCTATCCTGCTTGGGCATATTCTTTACCCACATGGATGATAAGGATCCTTATAACCTTTGTGGACGTTTCCATTTGGATGATCATTGCCACTACCCTGTAGGATATGATCCGAGCTCTGAAAGGTGATTGAGAAGTGAAATATGCATTTCAGATATTAAATTTCAAAGTTTAGGCTCAGATCAGGTTCATTGGTTATCAATTCTAATTATGAAAATTTGTTGACTTGTAACAGGTTTTCAAACACTTCCTTCTACTACTGTGTATTAGCCAGATGGCGAATGGACTGTTTCGATTGATAGGGGCATTGGAAGGAACATAACTATTGCAAACACATTGGGATTTGCTGCTTTACTTGTTATTCTTGGTTTCTGTGGCTTTATCTTATCACGAGGTGAATCTTCGGGAAAGTCTAGTTAATCTAATCTGAGAAATCATAACAGTGCTTTTATGTTTTATTGTGGTGGACTGAATTAAATTCTGATGGTAAGCTAAACCCATGTCTTTTTTTTTTGTATTATTATTTTTAATTCAGAGGATATGAACAAATGGTCATTTTGGGGATATTGGCTCTCACCATTCACGTATGGACTGAATGCTATTGCTGCTCAATGAATTTCTCGGAAAAAGTTGGAGACATGTACGTAAGGAGAATTTTAGGTGATTGAGACAAAAGAGCTAGAGACTACAACAATTAGAGTAAGTGAAAATCTTCAGAGAAATTAATGTTAATTCATGTGGTTGGAAATTTGTATTGCAGGTTCCTGCCAACTCAACAGAAGCATTAGGAGTTATGGTGTTGAAGTATCGAGGCATATTCCGGAAGCACGTTTCTACTGGATTGGAGTAGTAGCTTTGATTGGATATATTCTTCTGTTGAATCTCTTTTTCACCTTGGCACTTTAGTATCTTGATCATGTACCTAGCCATTTAATTTCTTTCTTCAGATGGACGTACATGTTATGTTTTGATAATAGGAACAATTTCCTGGATGCAGCACTTGAGATGCCCCGGGCAGTACTGTCTAACGAGGCATTGTCTGCACAAGAGGATAGCACAGTTGCAAATTCTACCAGGCAGCATGGCATGGTTCTTCCATTTGAACCCCCTTTCAGTTACTTTCGAGGACATCATATATGCTGTTGATATGCCTAAGGTATCTTCAACTTTTGCAAGGGAAAACAATATTGATGCTATTTTTCATTAATAAAAATGTGGGACTCCCAGGTTTTTATCGATCAATGCTTAGGTGTAACTTATTACATTATTTGATATACGTACCCTTTTATAATAATTGAACCAAGTACAAATGTTAGATTCAATTAATGCATTCTCATCCTTCACATAAATATATGTGCTTGCATGCAGGAAATGAAAGATCAAAGCAAAACTGGGGATCGGCTAGAACTTCTGAAGGGGGTGAGTGGTGCTTTTTAGGCCTGGGTTCTAACAGCTCTGATGGGCGTTAGTGGCGCTGGAAAAACCCTCTCATGGATGTCTTGGCAGGAAGGAAGACAAGCGGATATATTGGGGGAGCATCACCTTATCTGGATATGCAAAAAGGCAAGAAAGCATTTGCTCGCATATCAGGATACTGTGAACAGACAGATATACACTCTCCCCTCATGTTACAGTTTACGAGTCTTTGGTTTACTCTGCATGGCTCCGTTGCCCCGGGAAGTTGATTCCCCTACCAGAAAGGCATGCTTCTGACCTATCTTTATTTTCTTTTTCATGAAGGCTTGTCTTTAGGCACATAAGTTTCATTAATGGTTGATTATGTTTAGTCAAGTCTTGTTGACCATATATATGCTTCAATGCTTTTGCAGATGTTTATTGAGGAAGTCATGGAGCTTGTAGAAATGACCTCAATAAGTGACACACTTGTTGGATTGCCGGGAGTGAATGGTCTCTCAACCGAACAACGAAAAAGGCTAACGATTGCAGTAGGACTTGTTGCCAACCCCTCAATAATATTTATGGATGAGCCGACCTCTGGCCTTGATGCCAGGGCAGCGGCAATTGTAATGAGAACGGTGAGGAACACAGTGGATACCGGAAGAACTGTAGTCTGCACCATCCACCAACCAAGCATTGATATATTTGATGCTTTTGATGAGGTGAGATCCCTTCTGGCCGGTTTCAATATACTATTAATGTTACAAGTCTTAAAAATTGATATCCCTGCAGATGTTGCTTTTGAAACAGGGAGGTGAAGAAATATGTTGGCCCTTTAGGCCACCATTCTTCCCAGATGATCGAATACTTTGAGGTTAGGCAAATAATACATTAAGTATACTATCTTTCATATTCTTCTATTGCTAACATAGATGAGTTATATTCATTCTAGGGGATTAGTGGGATTTCTAAAATAAAAGATGGTTACAATCCGGCAACTTGGATGTTGGAGGTTACTTCTGCAGCACAAGAAGCATCTCTTGGGGTTGATTTCGCCGACATATACAAGAATTCGAGTATATGGGTAGAGATTCATAAAAATTCGTGTAGTAATGCTATACTTGTGTTTCAGCTACTAATTCTACATGTGAATGTTTAGGAGAAACAAGTCATTGATTAAGGAACTAAGTAGTCCTGCACACCAAATTCGAAGGACTTGTACTTCCCAACACAATATTCACAGTCTATCTTTACCCAGTGTCTGGCTTGCCTATGGAAACAACGTGCATCATACTGGCGAAACCCTCGATACAGTGCAGTGAGACTTTTCTTCACAACTATGATGGCTGTACTACTTGGATCAATTTTCTGGGATTTTGGCTCCAAAAGGTATAATATTGTAACATATGAGATACTAGTGCCATCTAAGTTTTGTGATGCAATGTACATCAAACCTAATGTGTAAGTGAAACACTCATAGTCATATATCATCATGGTCCTTCTTTTGGCTTTTTTTTTCTCGTTTAATCCAGGCAAATGCAAAGAGATCTCTATAGTGCAATGGGTTCAATGTATGCTGCTGTTCTCTTCATCGGGATACAAAGTTCCTTATCAGTGCAGCCAGTTGTAGGTATTGAGAGGATGGTCTCTTACAGAGAAAGGGCTGCTGGAATGTACTCAGCTTTTCCATTTGCCTTTGGACAGGTATGCACATTATTAAGTTTCAGCAAGGTTGTCTTTTCGATCTACAAGGGTATATCAATCCATTAACCTGTTCTATCTTTTTGCACGCGAGTGTTGACTTGATATATATTATTCGCAAACTAATAATTATTTCGGAACAATACATCCATTTTTTGGCTGAAATCAAATGGTTGTCCATTCCAACCAACCAATACTGTATATTAGCGTTGCAACATAAGGATTTGTTCATGTACAGTGAATGGATCAAGGCCACATATACCAGGTAAATTTGACAAACACGCTCGAACACTTTTCTGCAGGCTGTCATTGAGATCCCATACACTTTGATCCAGACCATCATATATGGGGTTATAGTATACTCCATGGTTGGATTTGATTGGACGCTCACAAAGTTCTTTTTATCATCTCTTGTTCATGTACCTCACCTTCTTATACTTCACCTTCCATGGCATGATGATTGTGGCCATTACTCCCAACAACATCATCTCTACTGTAGTTTAGAACCGCCTTCTATCCATTATGGAATGTTATTTCTGGATTTCTCATTCCCAAAACGGTAAGTACGTACGTTCATATTGTATATCAATTATCGATCACTATATACACATGTTTGTTATGAATCTGATGGTAGGTACATACTCACATTAATTCTATTTGGTGGCGGCAGGAATTCCAATATGGTGGAGATGGTTCTATTGGAGTCTCCCCCGACCTCTTGGAGCTTGTATGGATTGTTTGCTTCACAGTTTGGAGGCCTCAAGGACACACTAGATTCTGGTGAAACTGTTGATCATTATATAAGAACATATTTTGGGTATAGAAAGACTTTCTAGATGTTGTAGTAGTTGTGCTTGTAGGATTTTCAGTGTTATTTGTCTTCATCTTCGCCTTTGCAATCAAGAAATTGAACTTCCAAAAGAGATGAACATCATACATGCATGTATCTGTAAATAATGAAATATGATAAAAGTTCCATTATTAGTTTCTCCTTTTGATCCCGATCTGTCTTGCTGAATATTAATAGTTACATATCCATATGTGACATGTTCTATAAAAGGTTTCATATCATAGAATATACACGTATCAAAGGATACTTTAGATGATTTGAACTTCAGTTATGTCCACCATGATTGTTGGGTATAATTAACTTCAAATTGGTACCTGCACAAGCTCTGAAGCTCATAAACCAATTTGGCAGGTACCAAACAATTATTGACTCATCCTCAATATACCACTGAGCTTTGTCGAGTGTGATTGATATAATTCAGGGCCAATTCTGGAATGTACCAGAACTGGCATGTACCACTGACATGGCAAAATGTCAGCCGTTGATTTCAAAGTGAATATTATTTAAATTGCAAATGTGACTACGATTGACCAAGGCTGCTGAGCAAACATCCTTTTTCGCCCTCTGTCCACCCCCATGAACACATGAAGTCGTGAACCCATAAAACTCCAGGTCTCATATTCTTTCTTCCAAACTCTGCTAGAAACCCAAGATCGGTGATTGAACTCTACTAGAATATTAACATGACTCTCATATATCAAATAGATTTCATGGAATTTATGAAATGTAAAAAGGATTCATTACAAAAGATCATGTGAACTATATAAAAAATTTTTTTAATTTCAAATACACGTGTATTAAATTTTATCATTTTAATACCCCGGAAATTTGATTTTTGCTAACGTATTCATACATGATACATGTGAGGTATTAATTTGTTAATTGATGCATGTAACCGACCTTATGCATACCTCCAAGGTGTCGATTAGTTAGCGTAGCAGAAACTCAGTGAGGGTATGACAGTGAGTAAAATTTGATACGTGAATATGAGAGTGAAAAGAACCATAAATTCCGAAAGATTTTTTTGTAATTAATTCTATTCATGTAAAAAAGCGATATCCTCTATAAAATATTTTCGCTAGTCACCCTAGTTATGGACGTCGGGGGGGTGCACTCCAAACTTTGATATATTCCGGCCGCGCCATAATTCGGGGAAAATTCTACAATCTGGCAAAGCCTGTTAACGACGTATCGGCCCGATAATGCAGGGATCGTTGGATGCAGCTGATCTTCATTTATCACTTCTAGTGGTCTTCAAAAAATCCAGCCTTGTAGGTGTTCAAAGCTTTCAAGACGTTCCACATGGTCGGTCCACTTCAATGGAAGACGAAGGAAATCCTGGTAGGTCAATATCTAATTATCTAGCTCGCTAGCCTTTATTTCTTTCATTGACTACTCCCCAACTGTGTTTCTTTTCTGAGAGGGGGCCCAACTCCCCAACTGTTACAGAAACTGTCCTCTTATTTTCCAGTTCAATTCAGACGGGTGTTGTCACCGTCACTTCCATGAGAAATTAATTATACATTCGCAGTTGGTTCCAAGACTTGGCCACATTATAAGATTTTCCTGTGAAGGGATGAGGGGCCTCTCTAGATTCATAGAGTCCATAATAGGATAATACTCTTCCTTGTCCCTCCAACAACTTGCAATTCTTCTATAAAATATCATCTGGCACCAGGTCTCTATATATATATATCGACCCATGTTAATTTGCAGCTTATTCTATATGTAGGTATAAAACAAATATTGCCGTTTGTTTTTGCTATAATATATTAGTTGCTGCTGGCATTTTCTTCTTTATGCTTTCTGTGGTGGGATTAAACAATTATAGCTAATTAATATCAATTTGTTGTTAGATTATACATGCATGTACTATCTAACTATGAAACTATCTAAGGCATTCTGCCTCTACTTATTTAACCAATTTTGTTATTAATGTATTTTCCCTCTTTAATTAGCTAATTTAGTCTCTGCTATAAATCTATAATTACCTCTTTAGCCAACCCATGAAAATTAAGAATATTATCTAATACTGCATCTTGTGGAGTGAAAAACTTTTCTACATATATAAAAGCTTGGTGACTGGTTAGCATGCAGGTACTTCATTTCCATACCTTATCTTTCATCCACAATAAGCCTCAAAGTTCTCAATACAGTGTTGTGAGCAATGTGGTCATCATTGTGGGATGCTAGCAATGAGAAAGATGAACATCTCAGAGCCATATTTCTCGCCCTTTTAGCTATGATGCTTGCTCTTTTGTGGTTCTTGAGGGCTAGGAAAAAGTACTCAAAGAACCCAATACCTCCATTGCCACCAGGCCCCATCTGCTTGCCTCTACTCGGATACCTTCCCTTCTTAGGCACCAATCTTCACCACGAATTCACCGAGTTAGCAAGGATTTATGGCCCTATTTACAAACTCCGCCTTGGAAGCAAGTTGTGTGTTGTGATCAGTTCCCCATCTCTTGTGAAACAAATGGTTCGTGACCATGACACGGTGTTTGCTAACCATGTCCCTACCACAGCTGCACTAGTTGGCTCATATGGAGCAAATGACATCGCATTTGGACCCTACGGTCCGGATTGGAGGCGGCTGCGCAAGGTGTTTGCGAGTAAGATGCTAAGCAAAACCAACCTTGATGATAGCTATGCTTTGAGAAAAGAAGGGCTTCATAAGTCAATTGTTCATATTTATGACAGAATTGGCACCCCAATTGATCTGGGGCAGCTAGCATTTTCGACTGCAACCAACAACATCATGCGCATGTTATGGGGGGGAACCATATTGAAAGGAGAGAAGGCAGCTGAGGCTGGAGCTGAGTTTCGAGAAGCAGTGACCGGGACGATGGAGCTACTTGGAAAACCAAATATTTCAGACTTTTTCCCTGCGCTTTCCATCTTTGATGTACAAGGAATTGAGAGGGGGCAAGCAAAGAAGCTCATTTCCGTGACTGACAGGATTCTTGATTCTGCCATACAACAACGGATGCATTGTGCCGCGGCCAAAGGTGACAGGAAAGACTTTCTGCAGTTCCTCTTGGAGGTACCATAATCATGAAGATAGTTCAATATCGCTTACAATGCGACAACTGAAGGCAGTTCTCACGGTACAATATCCATATATCTTTAGTTTTAACAAATTTTAATATGCTAGCCTCTCAAAACACGCTATTGCGGAGACAAACTGTATTTTCAATTTTTCGTTCATGTTAAAAGTTAAAACTATGTGCCCTCTTAATGACAGGACATTGTGGTGGGTGGAACCGAGACCACGACGGCAATGTTGGAATGGGTGATGGCTGAGCTGATGAAGCATCCAGATGAAATGGAAAAAGTTCAAGAAGAACTAACACAAATTGTGGGGGGGGGGGTTGAACAATTTGGTTGAAGAGTTTCATTTGCCGAAATTACATTACTTAGATGCTGTGGTGAAGGAGACATTTCGATTGCACCCTGCACTGCCCCTTCTAGTGCCTCGTTGTCCAAGCGAAACTACCACCATTGGTGGCTATACCATACCGAAAGGTAGCACTGTTTTTATGAACGCTTGGGCCATACATAGAGACCCGAGTCTTTGGGACAACCCCTTGGAGTTTAGACCCCAGAGGTTCCTAGATCCCAACAACAAGTATGATTACTTGGGCAATAAGTTTCAATACGTTCCGTTTGGTTCTGGGAGAAGAATATGTGCTGGGCTTCCCTTAGCGGAGAGGATGTTAACCTTTGAATTGGCTTCGTTTTTGCATTCGTTCGAGTGGCGGTTGCCCAGAGACACAAAGCTCGACCTTTCGGAGAAGTATGGGCTTGTGGTGAAGAAGATGACTCCATTGATTGCCATTCCAACTCCCAGGTTATCGAGATTCGAGCTATATACTTAAGTTTATCTCCATGGCATCGGAACATGCATGCTACCATAACGTTCAAGTTCTTGGAATTTGTTTAATACTTGGGCAAGCTAGCTAGCCGCTTCGTAACTTTTGAGTTTTGAGCGCATATATCAAACCTTAATCCCTTTGCTAAAGTCACAGCTGTTCTCTTTCACTAGTATTGGATTATTGGTCGGTCAATCTCTGCATGAATAAGAGACAAAACCTCGAACATTCCCCTTTCGTCCTCTATAATATAGGAACTTTCATTGCATTGTAGAAACAAATAATATCTATGTATACATGTGTTTCTTGATATCTGAGTTACTTGATTTCTTACGTACGTTGTTGCATTTGTTAACATATGTGTATGTAGATCGGAATTGCATATTCATTTCTTTTTTTATTTTCATGCAAGAAATATGTACAAAAAATTAGTCACATCCATTCGGTCATCTAAAAATGTGTAAACAAATGCAATTTGTACAGAAAATTGGAATACAAATTGCCAAATTATAGTAAATCAAATGACTAAACGTTTTCCAATTGGGCTAAGGGCTAATATTTTGTAGGATTTATACGTATATATGGAACTAGAAAATAAACAATTTTTTGATTTATTAAAATAATACTAAAAATACGATGGTCCTAAATTTCAACATCGATGGCATCCTCGTTAGAACCTATATATCTATATAAATTATAAAAAGTTTACTCTAAATCTGTTAATATTTAAGTTTTGGCCATTACATGAAAGCACAAACTCGGCTACCTAGAGATGCACTACTGACTGATTGCGAATTTGTTTCCTAGCTAGTTTGGACTCGAGCATGCTCAAATTGTCACATGAGCACATCAGTTTGCGTGGATATATATATATATATATATATATATATATATATATATATATATATGACTTGATTGTGTGACTCATAGGTTGGCATACATTGGTAGTTTTTATAATCTCGATGAGTTTTGGTAAAATGAAACACCTTCTATTCTTGAGAATGTTTTCTACAAGGATATTTGCCATGGTACTTCAGGTTCAAGCTTTATGTTCCCCTTCAAATCTAGTTTTGTTCATCATTAATAAAATTTCCATTTGTGACTTTTAAAAAAAAAGGAAAACATAAAGGAAATCTAGTAATTTACTATAAAGACAATATTTTAATATAAAACATATGTAAAAATAATACATGCATAAATAATAGTGATTGTCTGCTAGTTGTGCAAGCTTCTCTCCTCCTCTATTGAAGACATCTCTTCCTTGGGTAATTTGAGGACATCAAACAATTGCTTTCTACTTTGAGAGCATTTTTGCTCGCTCCCACAATTAAGGGTGAAGTATGCGCCCACCTCGATGATCGACACGTGTTCCTTGTTTAACCAGGTTAACTTTTTTTCTTTCTCTCTTCTCTCATCCGACTCTTTCCTCTTTTTTTTTCCTTTTTTTTTATCTTCTTCTCTTTCTTCTTCCTCTCTCCTGCAACTAGGGTTCTTCAAGAGGGGTGAGCAAGCTTTGCAGTTGGGTTCTTCAGGATTCATTGGAGGAGAGGCTTGAAGAGTGAGAAAATGGATCTACGAATCCTCTCTCCTCGATTCGCCGAAATATGAGCATCACGGTGGCTCCGCCACGCATCAACGTAATTGTTGGGCTTCTCTGGAGTCAATCCCAGTTCTCCGATATGCACGGCGATGAGCTTGGCAGCCGGCGTAGGGGTGGCCATGGAGTTGCTGGCGAGAGGCGGGAAGAAGAAGAGAGAAGAAAAAGAAGGAAAAAAGGAGGAAGGATTGCGGGCGTCGGGTGAGAGAAAGGAGAGAGAAAAAAGTTAGACCTTGGATTGGAAACGAGGGACGCGTAGTAAATCATTGGGAGGAGGGTGAGGCTCACTAATAAGGGTGAGCAAAATGCTCTCTTCTTCTTCCCCATTAATTTATATTACTCATGCTTTTAGAAATTCCAATTATGTAGCACATAGACTAAACGAGTTATGGTTTTGATATGGACACTCGATACGAGTGGTTCGTTAAATCTTTCAGATTTTATTCTGAATATCTTCTTTACTATTGTAATCGTATGTGAGTTTTAATAAATTTTTCTCCTTTCAAAAAAAAAATACATGCATAAATAAAAAAATAAAAAAATTGGTCCCTTTCTTTAACTTCATTGCTTTGCAATAAATTTGCTTTGCTCTTATGAGGTTTCATAAAATAAATAAATACATGAATAAATAACAAATTGGGAATACAAATAGTACAAATAACATAATCTTATATTTCTTTTTATTGATTCTTTTTTCTTTTGTGGAAGGACATATCCTCGACAGTTGATGAAAATTACTTATTTTCCGTAAGACAAATTGAGTAGTGGCGGATCGGTAAGAGCATTAATCCTTTATCTCCCTTATTTAAATTTCCGTTCGTTTATCAAAGTATTTAACAACTCCATATATATGTTTTTCCTTTTTTTAATTAAGAATGTCGGGAGTTAAGATGTTTTGGTTTAAAATATTTGAAGAGACTTGATTTGAGACGAGAAGATGCCAAAGTATTTGAGCAAGATTATTAAGAGTCCGAAACTTTATCCAAGATCTTGTACGTACACTAGTGCAGGATTGATATACCGTACAGAAACTTAATTAATTGATGCAAATTACGCTGTATTTTTTTAATAATGAAATTAAGCTGTAGTTGATACGCCAATTATTATGGATTTCGATCCTAGCACCTCTAAACGACTCATATAGCAGTATATCTATAGCCAATCTAGCCGCTGCATCGTCGACAAATTTTAAACAGTGAGCAGACTGTTGACCTTAACTTTTTAACAATGAATCTGGTGTACGTTTTCCTTGCTACAAATATCTGGTGTTTTAAACAATGAGCTAATGTACAATAGCTAATAACTAGGTACTGACTATAATTTTTTTGGATCAGTTACTGACTAGGTGAACACATAGTTAATGTATACAATATCTTTCTTGAAATTCAGTATCGACAGTATAGAGATTAGGCTCAAACCACTTGGGGATATCAAATCTCTATTGAATAAATGTAGAATTAGCATTAGATGACGATTAGGATTGTTAAATGACCCAACAATAAACTTTATCTTAATTGATATATTAAAAAATCATGAAATTTTGTTTTGAATTGAAGTTTGGGGTCTCGACTTATTCTAATTGTTTTTTTGGACAGCAGGACTTGCCTAAGATATAGGTCATTGTAAATTTGTAATAGGCTTCTCCTTAGTCGTTTGTTTATTATTAGTAATTAAATCTTTGCCTTCCGCTAAAAATTAAAAACAAAAATTCTAGGTGGGTTTATTTTGTAATAGGCTTCTCCTTAGCCAAATTTTGTGCTCGACTGTTTGATAATATGTGCCACTAATGTAATTTCTTTCACAGCTGTATAATTGTATTAGGGTTTTTATCAACCACATTGCCTGGATTTTCGCTCACCAGATGGTGATTCGAACCTTAGACCTCAAACTTACAATTTTCAACTAAACCACCAAGACACATGTTTGTCTTGTTTAGTAAATATCTCAGCTTGTAGTATTTAATTATGTCTTCTTTCGATTCGCCTTTGTCTGTTTCTACCAGTTTAAATATTTAATTTATCTATATCCCTCTTTTTTTTAATATTTAATTTCTCTATCTATTTTTTATTTTTTTTTCTTTCATTCTCCCTTTAATATTACGGTAAATATTTGATCCATCTCTTTTTAAAATATTTTGGATTTAAATATTTAATTCCTCTCTATGTTGGAAACTAATTAAAAAGAGGTACGTTTGGATGTAAGTTTGACATTTTCTGCTCTTTGTCCAATTCCTAGGATGTAGCTAGCTTTAGTCTTGCAGTTCTCGAAGGAATTAATGTCTAGTTTTGTTGCTTGCATCATCACCATTGTTAAGATCTATTATGGAACACAAAGATGGCATCAAAACTATATAACTAACACAAAATATTTCCTATCTACATATTTTGATTTGATTTGAAAGGTCAAAGAAGCTCAACTAAGCCAGTAAATATATACAAAAATATAAAAGAGACATATATTAAATATTTAACCGAAATATTTAAAAAAGAGAGACACCAAATGTTAGCAGAAATATTAAGGGAGAGAATAGAGAAATTTTGAAAAATACCCCTTTTTGGGGTTCCTAGTTGAAAACTACTTTTATTTTATAAGCTTCTTTGAAAAATACCCTCTTTACTATTGAAAAGTGTCTAAAACCATGTGATCCTGTTATCACGGAGCTACAGTTATTCTCTCGTCCTTCTTGCTTCTTCTTTCTCCTCCTTCCTTCGCTTCTTTCTTTCTTTTTCTTTCACCCCGCCTAGCCACTCTTCCTCGCGGCTCCCCTGCTCTTCTCTTCCTCTTCCTCTTCCTCTTTCTTTTCTTCTTCTTCATACTCTTTCTTTTCTTTTCTTCTCGTTTTCCTCTCTGCCCAGCCACACACACACACACACTTGATTAGCGTGTATTTTACGTGTTAAGTATACTTCTAATTACTTGGATTATATTATTCCGAGAGTTTATTTTATGTTTAACGTGTGTTTTTATGTTAATAGGGTGAATAAATGTGTAGCAGTTATCTACACTCGAACGTTGCATTATGGAAGTTCTTATTGCAAATTAGAACTCCCGGCGACTTTCAGGTACACCACCGCCACCGTTGGCGGCCTGACCACGGGACCACCACCACCCCGGGGGTGTGCACTTCAAGCACCAGCTGTCTATATGGTGCAGCCATCACCATCTTATCATGCAAAAAAAAGGGTGACTAGGAGGGAATTTTGGATTTGACCCTTATCCTTGACTTTGGAGGAGGGGGGATGAGTCGTAGGGGCGACAAGGCGAAAGGAGAGGGCGAGAGGAAAGGGAGGAGAGCAGCCAGGAAGAAGGGAGACGCAACCCCAAGAAAATTGCAAAGAATTCTCTCAACCAAGCCTTCCAAAAACTGCCCGGACGTCCCCTGTCAGATGGGACAGGAAGTGGCCTTGGGACATGAATAATGCATTTGCAGTTGTTCTTGATTTACACCATTTCCACCATCCAAATCACACGGAGTCCTTCTGAAAGTTGTTCCTAAGACATTAATCTGTTTAGGAGACCAACTTTCATCACCATTCCATCTCATCCATTGCACATTTCCTCTGAAGACATCAAGAAGTACCAAGGAGCAAACCTCGGGAGACTTGGAAGCTAAAAGAGGTGAAGGGGAGGGAGTAGCATCGTACTTGAGACTTCAAGAGCTGCTGGATTTCGTCACTGAGAATTTCTCGAACTCTCTCTTTACTTTTATTTATCATTTCCATATGTTCGAGATTTGTATTCATGATGCCCATACTTCAAGTATGTGTGAGTAGTTCTTAAGGTTGGGGGCTAGGGTTGTGTGCTGCAGCCCGCTGATGATGTTTGATGATTATTCTTGAACATATCCTGCTCATTGATTCAGTTTGTGGATTTGTTCTTTGCTGGAATACAATTATGTTAGATGCTTGTTTAGGAATTGATAGTTCTTGAGCATGTGTTAAGCTTAATCGGTTAAGAGTTTGTCTTGTCAGCTTTTTCTCTTAAGTATTTGGCATTGAGCATGATGAGATTGAATGAAATGTTTACGCTTGTTAGAATCCTGATTCTTGGCACCCTATGCCTATTTAGTTACTTGGGGACCTTTAACGAGGCTTAGGTAATTGGATTAGGAAGTCTTTGATGTCCGTAATACGGCTCGAAAGTGGTCTTTTAGAATCGTTCCTAGAACCTTAAGATGGTAAAGGGAAGGGGTTTGATCCTTGGCTAGATCAATGTGCATGTTCCTGAATGTTGTTATTCGTCGGATTGGGTTGGAGTTGACCCGAAGGCCCCAATCGTTTTCCAATTTAAATCAATCAAAATTCACATCTTTGTTGAGCTTGACACCCTCGGCTTACTCCGCTGTTTTTACTTGTTCTTTTGCTTATTTAGTTGTGTTCCTTGATAAATTGGGTTGATCTTTGTCGAGCAAGGTGACACCACTTGAAAACACTACACTCACACAATGCATATAATCCATTTCACGGTACATATACCGTCACCTAGTCTCGCAATATTCGTGCTAGAATTCACTTAGTTCACGTAAATCACATTATAGGGATTTTGGGCCTTCCAATCCGCAGGTACGACATTCCCCGGTCTTAATGTATACATCCACACTTTTTTGACAAGCATATAGGCCGTTTTTTATAAGCTAGACTATACGACACGTCAAATGGCGCCATTCTTAGGGGATTGAGGTTTAACTTTGATCCTTTAGGTGTCCATGGGCGGGAGTGATTTAGCACATTTCAGACAACATCCGTGGAAGCACCATGATATCCGTCCGGACGCCCGTACCTTGGGCTTGAATTCCCGTTCGTCCAGTCGGACTGCTTTCCTTATCGTCACGGTTGGAGGTGGCCTGACCGTAATTATTTTTGAACCCTACGTATCTCCAGAATTGCATTTTTTGTGTTTATCCGTCGGACACCACACATTAGATGGGACGCTTCGGCTGATACATTTTGATAAATTTTCGGTTTTCCTTTGTTTGTTTTTGTTCTTTTGCTTACGTATATCTTTTATAATTTTGCTTGATTGCTTAATTGTATTTTTATCCAATCATTGTTATTGATCCTTTCAGGTACATGAAAATTAGTTCAAGCTCCAACTTGCTAATTGAATTAAGAAGTGGGAGAGTAGTAAGGCGAGTATCGAAGAGAGAAACGACCCGAAAAGTTCCGAAAACCGGAAGTGCGCCTCCGGTCGGGGACACACGACTCTCGAGAATCTCACCACCACGAAAAGTAGAAATGGCAGACCTCGGATGATGGAGCAGTGCCACTGATAGCGGCAGAGGAAGAGGAGCTTGGATTGAGTCACTACTCCAATCCAAGCATAGTGAACACCCACTTCTTGTATTGTGCACCCACGTCGGAGAGTGGCGTTTGAGATCGAAACACTCCATCTTATCCATTCTACCTTCTTTCTATGGAACATCAAGGGAAAGACCATATGAACACATCATAGATTTTGAGACCATATGCAGCACTACAAATCGTGGACTCCTATCTTATGATGAATTGAAACTTCGCCTTTTCCCATTCTCACTCAGGGAGAAGGCGGGGTGTGGTTTCACGAAACTCGAAGCCAAGGAGCGTTTTCGGTTGGGATGACATGCGGGGAAGGCATTCCTCGGTGCTTACTATCCTCGCTCGTCGGACTACAGCCATGAGAAATCAGCTTACTACGTTCTTGCAAGAAGAGCGTGAGACAATTTATGATGCTTGGGAGCGCTTTAAAGATTTGGAGCTTGCTTGTCACGCATGGCATAGCGAAATTGGCAGCTTGTTTTTTCCTGTACAATGGCTTATTTGAAGATGATCGTAGAAGGCTTGATAATGCTTGTGGGGGGAGTTTTCAAAAGAAAGGACCCGATGCCGCGTGGGACATCGTAGAAGAAATTGCTGTGCAATCCGGGCAATGGGATCACCATGATCGAAGGAGGGACACAAGACCAATGGAGAGTGATGAAAGAGATGTAAAGTCTCGAGAGGGAAGAGTACGTGGTCTTGTTGAGAGTCGATCTAAGAGCAGTTCGTAGTGCTTCTCAGATTCAACAAGTTGATCATCTCATGAATGCAAAGTTTGAGCAATTAGAAACTGCCATGAACTCAAAAACTTGACCTACTGCTCAAGAAGCAAGGTGGAGCAACCAATTCCTCTTCAAACGACCAAGCTTACATGCAATCCACTGCGTGTTTTTACTGTGGCTCGTCCACTCGGCAAACCCGTAGATTGTGAGTTCTATGTGGCTGCAGTGGGACAAGAGGTTGTAAATGAGCAGCTCTATAGTGTTGGCAAGTTCAATGACAAGGTATTTCCTTCAAGGCTCAACCAGCAACCTTCGTATGCATATGGCAAAGAGATGTTGGAAACTACTCCTTGATGAATAATCAAGTCGAGACATATCGAGGAGGGGAATCGAGGGCAACTTGGCCCCGAAGCACATTTCCAAATAGAGCCCCAGGCCAGTGTACTCACAAGGAACAAGTAGTTCACAACCCCTTCAGAGGCAGAGCTACTATCAACCACCTCCTGGTTTTGAGCATAGTGGAGGGCAACGACAAGCTCGAAGACCCGGAACCCGAGCATGAAAGAGATGTTGAATGCCACTTACTCGAAACGGTGAAATACGATCAAAAACATGATTCATTATGTGATCGGGTTTTTGTGATAAATCAAGGGATGAGGAAGCTAGAAATGGAAGTAGGGAACATTTCAAAACAACTTCGATCAAAGGAGCCACAAGGCGCACTTCCATCACGAAACGAGCAGAATCCTAGGCGCTGAAAGTGCGAAGGCGATCACCACCCTTCGATCGGGTAGGTCTATGACAACTTGATCAATTATGACCCCCACGTACTCGCCAATGATATCCCCTCTTCATCTACTCCTTTCATGGGACCTTGTTTAAATTCTGAACTTATATGAGGAGAATGGGGTTGGAGGGGAAGAAAATGTACCCTCTGACAATTTGGAGAGTGGTGATGATATTGTTGTGAAACTTGGGAGGCAAATAAGGGGGTGGATAAGGCAGCCGGTAGGGAAGAAAATGTACCTACCGGAGAAGAGGAAGATTATTCACGATCTTGGAAAAGTCATGCACCGGAAGAAAGTTGGGAAGACTTGAAAAGTGAGGAAGACAAAGCGAGGAAACAAATCAGATCGGGCCTTGGCAGTGCGCGATCCGGACGCGGAAATCTGGAATTTCAGTTAGCCCGAAGACGAATCCGTCCGGACGCCCAAGCCGGTGCCGTCCGGACGCCGGTCAGTGATTTCTGAGAAAAATGTAAATCCAGAGTGATCCGTCGGGACGGACATTGAAGGCGTCACGAACGTGCAGGAGCATTTCGGAATGGCAAATCTATTAGGAGTTCAATTACTCGAGTGCACGAGCCACCCTCACGAAGTGTCTTAATGATGAGGAAGGCTTGCCTTTGGGAAAGCATTTTGGACAACTTTCTCTTGATCCAGTTATGAGAGGCAAGATTACAACAAGAGGAAGAAAGAGGGATAAAGAAGTTACATTTGAGAGAAATGAAGAAGTTGGGGGCAGCTCTCGCAAATTGCCTGCCATTTCCGAGTCTCGAAAGAGGAATTGCAGAGGAAAAACAACAAATATCGAAGAGAGTTCATTGAACTATTCCGAAGGTTAACATCAATATACCTCTCTTAGATGCCATCGAAACGGTTTCCTCCTTATGCTAAGTTCTTGAAGGAGCTATGCATCAATAAGAGAAGTTCATGAAAGGATGACGGATCATTATAATTGAAGATGTTTCAGCGGTGCTGCAAAATGCTTCCTCCAAAGCTTAATGACCCGGTTCTTTCACGGTTCCATGCATTATTGGCAACAAGGGGTTTGACAAAGCTATCTTGGACTTAGGTGCTTGATACGACCTAATGCCATATGATGTATACAGGACTCTTGCTTTGGATGACATTAAGCCAGCCAAGATCTCACTCGAAGCTAGGCGGCCGAAGTCGGGGTTATTGCCAATGGGGATGGTTGAAGATGTCCTTGTGAAGATTGGAGAGTTGCTTATTCCGGCCAGATTTTGTAATCCTTGATATGAAGGACATTGCTAGTGGAGGAGAGGAAGAGATGCCTATTCTCTTTGGGAGACCTTTTATGGCCACGGCTGAATTACCGAAGATAGATGTCGGAAGGAATTCTCGCCATGACGGTCTTCGACACCACCATTGGGTTTCGGATTTTTGATGCCATAAGAAGTCCATTGCCCTTGGGAGATTGCTTCAAGATTGATGTGGTGGATGAAGCTGTAAGCTTCTTTTATTGAGACCAGCTCTAAAGACCCGTTGGAGCTTCACTTGCGTATCCTGATATGGATTTTCTTGATGAGGAAATAGTGGATGCAACTCTTGCATTGACCACTACGCCACCAACTTCTATTCCATACCGCATTCGGCCACTTACGGTATTGGAGACTCCACCTTGTTGTCTACCAAAGTTGCAGCCCTCTATCTTGGCACCTCCAAAGTTGGAAATGAAGCCACTTCCCTCTTCTTTGAAGTATGCATTTCTAGGTGATGATGAGACACTTCCTGTGGTTGTTTCTTCTAAACTCTCATCATGTGAAGAAGAGAAGTTACTTGGAGTTTTGAGGGGACATAAGGCTGCCCTTGGATGGACAATTGCTGATATCAAGGGGATTAGTGCAAGTGTATGCACTCATAATATTTATATGGAGGAAGGGTGTAAGCCAACAAGAGATCCTCAAAGGAGATTGAATCCACCTATGATGGAGGTGGTGAAGAAGGAGGTCACCAAACTCCTTGATCATGGAATTATCTATCCAATCTCTGATTCAAAATGGGTGTCACCGGTCCAAGTGGTACCTAAGAAAGGAGGATTGACCATTGTCAAGAATGACAAAGGAGAAGATGTTCCTCAAAGAGTGCAAAATGGTTGGCGGGTGTGCATCGATTATAGGAAGCAACACCGCTACACGGAAAGATCATTTCCCTCTTCCTTTCATTGATCAGATGCTCGAGAGGTTAGCAGGTCATTCTTATTTCTGTTTTCTGGATGGGTACAGCGGGTACAATCGGATTGTTATAGCTACGAGGACCAGGAAAAGACCACTTTCACTTGTCCTTTTGGCACTTTTGCTTACCGCGCATGCCATTTGGATTGTGTAATGCTCTGCTGACTTTTTCGAGAGGTGTATGATGGCCTTGTTCCATGACATGACGGAGAACTTCATGGAGATATTTATAGGATGATTTTTCTGTCCATGGAAACTTCATTTAGGAATGCCTAGCACATTTGACTCTTGTGCTTAAGAGGTGTGTAGACAAATCTTGTACTCGGTGGGAGAAGTGTCAGTTTATATGGTGAATGAGGGCATTGTTCTGGCCATCTGATTTCTAGAGAGGGCAAGTAGACAAGGCCAGGTTGAGCTTGTCTACCACTTCTGCCTTGGGTGAATGTAAAGGGAATCGAGTTTCTTGGGCACGTGCGGTTTTATCGGAGATTCATTAAGAACTACTCAAAATCTCAAAGCTAGTTATGTGACTTACTTTCCGAGGATGTGCCTTGGAATTTTGATGAGAAGTGCATTTGTAGCCCAAGAAATCAAGGAGCGGTTGATTAGTGCTCTTATCATGTGTGCGCAGATTGGGGGCTGCCGTTTGAGTTAATGTGTGATGCGTACGATTATCTTGTAGATTAACGATTTTGGGGCAGCGGAAGGACGAGCAGCTACATGTCATTTTTGCTATGCTTCTCGAACTTTGAATGAGGCACGGAAGTAAACTATGCAACAGCAGAGGAAAGGCTCTTGGCCATCGTCTTTGCTGTGAAAAATTCGGGGCTATCTGCGTTGGCTCCAGGTGATTGTACTGCTGATGCGTACGGCTTTGAAATGTTTAATGACAAAGAAGATTCAAAGCCTCGTCATATACGGTGGATGTTGTTGCTGCAAGAGTTGGTTGAGTTCAAGATAAGCGGGGGAAGAAGAATGTGTGTGATCACACAATCGAGACTTGAGGAGGAGGCGGTGATAGTCTACACGTTCCTTCAGG
The DNA here is from genome assembly GCA_030142095.1 of Rubus idaeus. Lineage (NCBI taxonomy): Eukaryota > Viridiplantae > Streptophyta > Magnoliopsida > Rosales > Rosaceae > Rubus > Rubus idaeus. Next base: position 8,410,218 of record CM057969.1, read on the forward strand.
TCAAGCTTCCCGGATGAGAACATTCTTGCTGTTCCACCACCACTAATGAGCTTCCATGGTATGCCACTTTGGTTAACTACTTCGTTGAGTGAGGCACATATGAAATGGGAAGGGCTACATCACAAGATATGAAGAAGCTGAAGAGAGATGCCGAAACTTTCATACGGGATGATCCTTACTTGTGGAAAGAAGGGAAGGATCAGATTTGGAGAAGGTGCATTCCGAAAGAGTGAAGTTCCACACGTATTGGAACATTGTCACACTCGTTCTTGGGGTGGACATTTTTGGAGGAAAGAAAACAGCCTTCAAGGTTCACAAGCTGGTTTCTATGACTGGCCTACCTCTTGAAGACTGCCATGAATTTGCTCTCGCGTGTGATCGGCTTGCCCGAGAGGATTGTGACATTTCAAGAAGAGATCAAATGCCCCTCACCAACATTTTTGAGTTGGAAATATTTGATACTTGGGGGATTGACTTCATGGGACCATTCCCGAGTTCATTTGGTTTCTTATACATATTGGTGGCAGTTGATTATGTCTCAGTGGATAGAAACACGAGCCGCAGACAAATGATGCGAGGTGGTGTTAAGTTTATTAAGGAGCACATTCTTTCTCGGTTTGGCACACCTCGGTTCATTATAAGTGATGGAGGATCTCACTTCATCCTTAAAGACATTTGCTGCTCTCATGGCAAAATATGGAGTTAAGCCGCAAGTAGCGACTCCGCTCGTCCTGAGCTTGATGGTCGAGTTGAGATTTCCGGCCGAGAGATCAAGTCCATCCTAGAAAAGGCTGTTAACACCACAAGGAAGGATTGGAGCACAGGCTTCTTGACGTGTTGTGGGCGTACCGAACTGCTTATAAGACTCCTTTGGGTATGTCTCCGTATAGACTTGTGTTATGTGAGGCACTGCCACGTACCGGTAGAGCTTGACATCCGAGCCTTTTGGGCTGTGAAAACCATGAATTGGGATCTCAGAGCAGCCGGTGATAAAAGGAGGCTAGATTTGAATGAGCTTGCAGAAATTCGCAATGAGGCTTATGAGAGTGCAGCCTTGTTCAGGGAAGACTAAAGCCTGGCATGACAAGAAGGCTAGGTTGAAGGAGTTTAGCTGCGACAGGTGTTGTTGTACAACTCCAAGCGAAGAGTATTGTTTCCGGGGAAAGCTTCGATCTAGATGGGCCAGAGCCCTTATGAAGTTGTTTGAGACATTCTCTCGCTGGAGTACACGTGGAAGTGAAAAACCTCCGTAGTCGGAGCACCGCCCCAGGTGAATGGGCAGAGACTGAAATTGTACTATGGTGGCACGTTCAAGCGCTCGTAGGAGGTTGCTCGGTTCATCGATGTGTCCATCGACCAATGAAAGGAAGAAAGACCGGCTTGGGGTCTGCAAAACAACGTTCGTAGGGGAGGCGGCCCCGTATTCCACTAGCAGAGTACGTCAAATTGGATCGTCACCAAAGGTCGTGGCTGTGGAGTGCAAGGTCTTGAAACCTTGTTATGGGTGATCATTCATGTTTAAATCGGAAAGCAAGCACTTCAGGGAGCATTAGCTTTGTTTTATTTGCATGTGTGTTTTGTGTTTTGCCTTATGTGTTTATTTGCTTGCTTGTGTAATGGTTTGAGTTCTTCCCCTCCCTGTTTCGAATGTTTATTGAGGACTTTGTATCCATATAGAACTTTGTTAAGTCCATGTGAGGGAGCTTGTGTTAGGAAACCATGAGAAAATCGTTTTGGGCAAGAAAAATGAGAAAATGGAATTGTTGGCGTCAGGACACCACTTGTCCGTTCGATGGCTACGGGAGTTGAAAAGCTTCTGGAATTGATTTTTTAACATAATCGGAGTCCGGACACCCCTTGATGTGCCGGACGCCTCTCTCGGACCAAGTGCTTGGAATGATTTTACACACTCTGTCCCGTCCCGGGCACGCTTGAAGCGCCGGACGCCTAGCACGGGTTTGGGTTCGGGGCGGTTGTTAGATCCGTCGGGCACCCCATTTGGTGTCCGGACGCCGCGGCGCGCATGTTTCGAAAAAAAAATAGGGCGTCCGGGCATTAAACCCTAGCCGCCCCCGTTCTCCCCGATTTCCTTGAAATCTTTCTCTCTCTCTCGAACCACAAGCCGATCTGCGTCACTGCTTCGAATCCGGCCAATCACTTTCAAGCCTTGATTTTTGAGTGAAAGCGTCAAGTAAGGAAGGATTCTCATCGGATTCTAGGGTCTCTCGTCGATTTCTTTTGATTTTCTCTTCAAGAGGTACGATTTGCTCTTTTTCTCCATTTTCTCCGATTTGTTTTGTTTCGTTGAGTTTTGGTTGGTTGGATTGTGTTTTCTAGCTGGGTTTTTGTTGATTGTTGATCTTGTTGCTTCGATTTCATGAAATGGAACCTTAGAATGAGAATTTCCAGATTTTGTTCTTCATCGTGAATAGTACCCGAATTTGGGGATTTCAGATTTCGTTGCTTGTTTGATTAATTGGTTGAGTTTCCTTATTGATTTCACATCGGGTTTTGAGATTGTGGCCTTGATTTCATGGAATTGCATCATTGAATCCGAATTTCCAGATTTGTTCTTCATTGTGAATAGTACCCGAGAAATTGGATTTCGGATTTTGTTGTTTATTGGTTGAATTATCTGTGATTTCATGATTGATGTTGAAGCCCCGGTTTCGTCAAATTGCAATATTAAACTCAAATTTTCAGACTTTGCCCCTTTACTGTGAATAATGGCCAAGGGCCTTACTTTCGATGTTGTTGAGAAATTGTGTTGGTGATGATGCATTGAGGAATTTTTGGTCCTGTAAGCTTGTTGATTGTTGCGTTGATGTTGTGATTTGAAAATGCACAGCTGATTCTTGATTTTGAACTTGAATTCGCAGAATTTTGGTGAATTGCAAATGGATTGTTGAGAATTGTGGGGAATCTAATTCAGTGCATGTTCTTGGGTCAGTAATTGGAGTTTTAGTGATTCAATGAGCCTTATGGTTTCTGATTTGAAAGTGTAATTGCATTTTGCATCGTATGTTTGGGAAAATTTGGTATTTGGATTATGGATTTGCATGTTGAACTAACGTTAAGGGTTTGTGTTTACCCTTTTTCTGCTCATTGATTTACTTTTGGTTAACTTTGAGGCCAATGCATTGTGGTTTATAGGTTTGATGCATTTTGAGTTGTTGTGGAAATTGTGATTGATTGAAAAGTCGGAATCTAGAATTTGAGTCTCGAAAGTGTATTGATGTTTGGACAACAAGGTTGTGTTCTTGGTGTGATATATTGCGAGTTTGGAATTAATTGTATTTGTGTGTGATGTTTTGAGTGCAGGTACATCGCCGCCCACATCTCGTGTGCCTCGAGCAAAGCGCACGGTGCTTCTTCCACTCAGCACTCCGACGAAGAAGACCCGAGGAGAACAAGAGTGCTCTCACTAGGGAGATTTTTCGAGCGGAACTTTGATTTATTTTGCAGCTAACATTAGACGCTCTCTTGGATCTCCTTAGAGAGTGCATAGTCTCCCGGTCCCTCAGAAACCTGGCATCTTGCAATGAAAGGTACAATGAAACCTTGGTGAGGGAGTTCTATCTTAGGTTTCCTAGGGGTAGAAAACCGTGAGGGAGGTGAAGTTCAAGGTGAGGGGGAAGACGATCACCTTGGACCGTGAGCTTATTGAGGCGGTTCTTGAGCTGCCTCATGTGTCGAATGCTGATGAGGTTTCTTACTTTGCGGCCATTGGTCCCGTTACACTTCGATACTTCGCTGATACCACGTACACAGAGACCACTAGAGGGGTTGTAGTAACCCGGGGTTCCTCTTGCATAAAGGGGAGTCTCATGACGGAGCGTATCGAGCCTTGTGGTTGTTCGTTCGGTACTGACCTCGTACCTCTCGGAAGGCCGGTACTTGTCGAGAGCTGTAAGCTCTTGGTTCGAATGAGGACGGGAGAGAGGCCATTCCCTACGCTCGTCTCGTCACCGAGTGCGGATCGCGGGAGTGCGGGAGGACGTTCCTATTTTTCCCTACGTGTTATCACTAGGATATGCCGCCACGCTTGGGGTTCGTGAGGATACTCGAGATTTGTTCCGTAGGGGCCTTAGGGATCCTAGATGAGCGTATTTTTGCTCGTAGTGTCACACGAGGTTAGGAGGACCCGGCCACCGCCGCACCGCAGCGAGTACCGAGCGGAGCCCGGCCACGTCACACGTTTCCATTTGGAGGAGATTCCCCTGGTTCTTCCGGTCCTTACCTTTGACCCTAGCCTTGTGGACCCACGTACACATGCTATGATTCGGTATTACCACGGGCTCAACATGGGTCGATTTGATGCTATGGAGAGCCGGCGGGAGCGGAGACTAGACCTTATGGAGGCAGTTGATTCGGCAGTTGCGAGACATGATGCCTAGAGATGATCAGGGAGGAGCAGAGCAGACGGAGGATGTTGATGAGGGGCCAGGCGACGCTAGTTGATGTTTATTTATGTATTTTGACTGATTAGTTTACTTCAGTTGTATTGTGGTTTGTTTTAGTTGTACTTGGATTTGTTTGAGTTTCGATTGTTGCATGTTTTGGGATTTTTTCTACTTGTTAGTTGTTGACTAGTTTATTATAGTACTTTTTAGCCAATGGTTTGATTTTGATAATGCACTCTTGTGGTATTAATTGGCTAAAGATTTATTGTGAATGAGTGATTGTGTTTTGTTTAGTTGATTGTGTCCCTCACCCATTGAGATTGTCATATTCACTTCAACATTGGGGACAATGTTCATTTTATGTGTGGGGGTGAGGAAGAAATAAGCCAAAAATTGAAAAATTTCGAATTTTGGGAAGTTAGAATCGATGAATCCGTCCGGACGCCCTGACCCACGTCCGGACGGCGGTACCTCATTTGTGAAATTTGGCTTCTTGGTTTGCAGTTTGTGTTTGATTTTTGTGTTTCTGTTTTTCAATTAGGTTTGTTATTGTTTGTTCAATAAAAAAAAAAAAAAAAAAAAAAAAAAACAAAAAAAATCATCATTGTTTTTAATTATTGTAGTAATAGCGTTTGGGGATTCTTGTTCTTGTTGGGCTTGTGTATTGGTATTGGGCCTTAGGCCATTTCGATGTCTGTTAGAGTTTTGGGCCTTGCGGTAGTGTTAGGCACATTAGTTTGTTGGCCCGTGATAAGGGCCGTAGTACGCGGCCTGCCCGCTAAAGCCCGGACCCATGCGATGGTCCGAGCCCGTTTAGAGTGTCGGCAGAGTCCACGCGTGTCCGCAGCATTAATGGTTGGAGTTTGTTGCTACGACTACTGCGTAGTTGTGAATAAATAAGGAAAAAAAAAAAATTTTGATTGGGCCGTGCGAGCGGCTTTTGGGTCGGTCGATTAGTTAATAATATCCGCGCGCGTGTCCACGTGCCTTTTGCGACTTTCGTCGCTCGATCTGTTGCGGATCTACGTGCGACTTTTGACACGCGTCGTTTTGTGCCGTTGCTTGCCCTTCGTGTCTGTACAGGTGTATTGAGTTGAGTCATTTTCGAAAGATTTCCCTTGGTGCGTCTCTCTCTCGTCTCTCGGTTCTCCGATTTTTCTCTCTCGAGTGTTCTTGGGGTCTTCGTATGTTCTTCGGTTTTCGAGAAAATACTCCTAAACCCGAGAAAGTCGATCTCTCCCAATGAGAAATGGTAGAGAGTGAATTCGTTTAATTGTTGATTTGTTTTGACAGGGTCCTTCGGGGAGTCGAAATCTTTGAAGGTACGGATGAAATGATTCCGCGAGACGTGCTCGGTAGCGTGCTGGCGTGCGTGTGTAGAGCCTGACATGACCCTTGCCCCTGACACCCGATCTTGGTTCTTTGATTCACTGCTTGTTTTTTTTTTTTTTTTTTTTTTTTTTTTTTTTTTTTTTTTTTTTTTTTTTTTTTTTTTTTTTTTTTTTTTTTTTTTTTTTTTTTTTTTTTTTTTTTTTTTTTTTTTTTTTTTTTTTTTTTTTTTTTTTTTTTTTTTTTTTTTTTTTTTTTTTTTTTTTTTTTTTTTTGCTCTGTCTATGAGGAGACTCCAGGACAAAATACACCAAGGCTCGGAGAGAAGCATTGCAGGCTTTCTTTACGGTGTGCTCTCGCATGACACGAGAAGGATTTGGTCCAATCGGGCTAGAGGAAGACCGAATTACGTATTGAGACGAGAAATAGGAAGAAGTTCGGTATGTCAAGTCATCGACGTATTCGCAGGAGCTAGAGAGAAGAAACGACAGGCGGAAGCGAAAACGAGGAGCTTCGACTGCGAAATCAACGACTCGTCGATGCTGCACGAGCGGCGTATGTCCCCGGTGCGGAGGGTCATTCCGCTCGGGATGTGCCACGGCGAAGGCTCGAAGTTGTCCCTCCTGACGAGCCTCTTGGGGGATTGTCAGACGATTCGATCGACTTGGACCACTTGAGACGAGATGTGCGGAGCCTCGTACCCTACACTTGTCGAGCGGCCATCGTGCGGTGCCATCTAGCATTCGGGATCTGCTCGTGATTTTGTCGGAATCCACAGGCTTGATCTCGGATATGGCCGTGGAACGAAACACGAGCTCTTGCTCGCCCAGCCTTTGCCGGTTTTCCTTTGTGGATTTGTTCGCCGACTCCCGACATACATTCGTCGAGCTGTTTAATCGTGCCGAATACTTGCGGGTGTTTGACGATGTGAGCACACACTTAGGTACTTGAAGATGGAATCCTCGAGACACTCGGCAACCGTTCACCTTAGACCACCATTGTGGAAATTTTAATGGATGTTGGTCGATGGTTGCCCGTCTCGCTAGCATGCTCCTGGCAGCCCGGACGTTGGAGATCTTACCCCCCAACCCGACATAGAAGGCTACGAGAGCGGATACGAGTGATGTCGGCCGAGTTCCTGGTGCCATACCGCATCGTTTCGACTCGTGAAACCCCGGTTTGTTAGGTACTCTCACCAACAAGCTGGATGGAAGTTGGGTCGTTGTGGATGTCTCGGTGGATGAGCTGCGTTGAAATCCAAAGCCCTCGGTGAGATCTATTTGTCGAAAACGTCTACTTCCGGTACGATTCGTGATTTGCGAGTGGATCGTCCCTTGTCACTTGGGTAGAGCACGTGGATGTGCGCGAGAAGAGATGAAAGCCATTTTCGAACCTTTTGTTCATTCGGGGTTCGCTTTTTAGTGCCAGCGTTGGATCTCAGCCGCTTGAAAGCGAAGAGAGCCCGTAATGTGCGCCACGGGGATCCTGTACACCCCGAGTGACTCTATCATTTACTCGAAGGGAGAAGAGGCCTTGCGAGAAATGGCAAACCGGATGAGCGTCTGTTTCTTTAACGATATCGGCAATTCCAAATACCATCAACACGGACTTGTTCGAACCGGACAAGAGGTAACGAATGGAGGTTAGGACCCGACGAGAGAAGGGAGATCCGGCAAGCCCCCACAGTCCAATCGTGTTGCTGGATGTTACGGTGTACATCTATCCCATCACACCCCGAGTCTTTGAGTTCCTCAAGACGTGCGAACAAGACCACAATGGAATGACATGTCGATGGACAACTCGGTACGTGTGCTATGAAACAACGTCGGTCTTGACCCGCGCGATCGGATTTCGGTATTGGTAACTCGATAATCCATGACGACTTCCTCGTTTCTCACGAGAGTGTTGCACCGTCTGGCAGGCGGTCGTCCCTGTGGTATGCGCGCGATCAGCCATTCCATTCTCCGGTGTTTGCTATGTGGAGGGGCGGCCCGGGACGTTTCCGGTGATGCCGTCGGGCTTCTCGCGTTTTACTTTAATATATCCAGGATGCATTCTTGATGGAACACTACTTGCTATAGTGTTTCGGATCTCGGTGAGGGCTACATCGACGAAGCTGCGAGTGGGTCGGCAACTAACCTTATCCGGGACACGCTCGAACGGATCGGTGCGCCGATCGGCCTAGGAGGCAACGTCGGATGTGAGGCCATCTTCCTGCCTTGTTTGTGACTGTTGGTGACTTGTTTTTTGGGAGGAACTTCACACGCTTCAAAGGGAGTATTTGTTTGTTTTACCATTTATATAACTGTTGTGTGTTGTTGTGTGTTTAATTCTATTTGTTTGTGTTTCAATTCGATAACCCTGCTTGGATTCTTCATTTTAATTCGAGTGTTGAGGGACGGTTTCATGTTCTTTGCTAAAATAAATTTAAAAAAAAAAAAAAAATTTGTTCTAAATTTAATTACTTAGTTGTTTACGTTTTCTCTTTGTAACAATATATCGACTATATCATACTCACTTTCCCTTGGTAGCGTTGAACTACTGTGCACTAGATAAAGTCTTTGTGGTCACGTATTGTTGCCTTAATAAAAATAAAAAATAAATTAGCTCTGTTTTGTGTACGCTGTTTTCTGTGTTCTTTCCAGTCCCGGTGATGATTTGAGTTTACCTTGTTGTGATTTTGAGAATATTGATTATATGCGAGGTTTTTAGTGATTTGCTTTGGATTTAATGTGATTTATGACTGCTCGAAATTTCATGTACACCATGCCTTTGTTAATTAATTGATTGCAATGCGAGAAGCATAACTAGACTGTGTTTTAGCCATAGCATGCCAATGGCAGCGGGGGATTTGGCTGTTGATTATTAATGTATCATCTTAAATACATTATTTTTTACGATTATTACCTGATTCTGAACCTAGAACTTGCTTAATATCTCACCGCCACATGTAAAATTTTTGCAATGAGAAGAAAAAAGTGCATAAGTGTGCAAAAATTTAGATAAGTGACATATAATAACAGAACTTAGATTAATAAATGACGAGAGAAACAAAAGATACTCATTTCAGCAGGACAATTTCTTTTGAACTTAAATTGATTTTGGCTGCATTGCCTCAACTCTTGATTTTGAATGCTTAAAAGTTAAAACTAATTTTTTCAACAGCCAAATTCAAGAACCACAGTTTTGGTCAACAGGAAGAGGCCCTAAGAAGACATTATTTCCGATATGAAGATCACGCTAGTCCAGGAGTCAGAACCCCAATAATTTCCCAAACAATTCCCAGTTTCCCAGAAACAGTATGATATCCCATTACACACCCAAAAACTTAACTAATTCATTTTCAAAATTGAAACAATAGTGTGTACATGTAAAAGCAACTAGAACTTAGAGTATCAAAAAACTCGTATGGAGGAAAAAAGGGCAAAAATAGCTAAGTTAATACAGGACTTGTTCGAGTCCTTCGATCAAACGAATTGCAGTTAATTAAACAGATACAACCCTAATAGAAGAATCCCAAAATCAATCGAGACGAAACCCTAATCGAAACGAAAGATTGATCGGTGAAAAGGAATCGCGAAAGAGATTGCTAACCTGGTTCTCCGCCGGGAATAGAAAAAAGGCTGCTCTATAAGCTCTTTGGGCCGGAGTTTCTTCTGTTCGGAATGGGCATCGGCGAACGGAGAGGGAGTGAGGAGGTGGAGTTGTATATAAATATACTCGTCAAATTTGAGGAACAACTGTAAATACCTGTAACTTTTGAGCGGGCAGCAAGGCACGGACTTGGGCCTTCAGTTTGCAGCCCAACAAATCCACTCAGTTCGCAAGGCCAGGTTGGGCCTGGGACTAAACTTACTATCTCACCCGGACAATTTTTAGGTTCACCCAATTTTGTGAGTAATGCATTTCTATATTTAATTTTTCATAATCCAAACTGTTTATATGCTATAACATAATATAAAGATTATTTATGTAAAAATAATTATAAATAGAGAGTTTATCTTGATCATCTTAGGATCGTCCGTTTATTTGATATTGGATGGTTAAACGATATTTTATTTGATTGATTTTCTATATAGATGATCTTTAAATGGTAGTGTATCAAATGAACGGTTAAAACTATGAAAATACTTCAAATTTAAAAGGAGGTGAATGACCATATTCGCTCAGAAGATGAACCTAAAAATTCAAGCAACTTTATTATGTTCTAAATTATTGGTTTCTACTTAGCTATTTCTTATCATAAGTAAAATTAAATAGATAGAAATTGTCAAATTACATCAAATATAAAAATACATCGGAAAGACAAGAAGGACCTTCTTTGACCCAAACACTTCATGCAGGAAACAAAAATGCATTTTTAGCTAAATCATGCGCTGCCTGATTACATTCACGAGGTACAAATGTACAAATAACTGAATTGAAGAAATGAAAAAATGACTTCACTTCTTATAATAGGGCTCCTTCCACAGAGAAATCGGAATCCAAATCTTGGAGTAATTGAATAATACTTTGAGAATCCATCTCCAAAATAACCTTATCAAAACCACCATGAAAGGCCAATTGCAAACCCATAGAAGCTGCATATAATTCAGTTGCCTTTGGACTAAAATTTCCTATCAGACCTTTCGATCCTGCTAACATCAGAGCACCTTATTCATTGCGCAACAAAGCTCCTAAACCACGAATCACAAATTGCAAACACACTGCACTATCAACATTAATCTTAATATAAGGAAAAATAGGTTTTTCCCAATGATGAGGAACAACAGGAGGTGGTTTTTAAGGAAGGTTGCAATGTGAAATTGATCTAAAATCATCCCGCCATTTCAAATCAATAGTTAATAGACAAGTTGCATGGAATCACTTATTATTGAAAACAAATTCATTCCAACCAAACCAAATACTGTGACAAATGAAAGCCACAAGAATAAGGTCATCCTTGGAAAGAACTGAGTTGGCAAAGCAAAATAAATCCATTAAAGTTCATTGTCTCCATTTCCCAACTATAGCACGAAAGGGAGTCAAAATCCAAACTAATTTAGCATGAGAACAACCCATAAAACATGCATAGTGGACTCAGCCTTAAGAGCACAAAATGGACAAAAAGAATATGAAATAATATGTCGACGATGAAGATTGGCACCACAAGTCAAAATATCATGCAAACATTTCTATAAGAAATTTTTTACAAAACCTGGAATATGAATGAAAAGACCAGAGAGATTGCCAAAGTGAGGAAATCAAGTCAGACGAAGAACCCTCAGCTCCAATACTCTAGGACTGCAAATCTTGTAAAAAGTTGTAGCCATTCTTAACAGTATAAACTTCGGCTTTGCTGTAATGCCAACTTAAGGAGTCTGACTTTGAAAGTTGAGGAACTTGAATAGAAAGAATAGCAGCAGTTTCACGTTCCCAAAAAGAGTCAGCAATAAGCTCAACATTCTAGTAACCATCAGCAGTTATAAGAGAAGCCACAACTAGATTAAGAGGTAGTGAGGGTGGAGACAACACACGAAAGGACTGAGGAACAAGTATAGATATGAATTGAAACACCATTACCTACATGCCATCTTAAACCAGTCACAATAATTCAAGAACTAAAATAATACTTAGCTATATATCTCTTAAAAACCAATTATTTGAACTTGGAAACTTTTTAATTTCTTTTCTTATGTACGTATTTTGTTTTCATTACACTATTACAACATGGATAGTCTTAAGTCCATAAGACAAAAGATTTGTCTTACCTCCATAAAAAAAACATTTCAAAAAAAAAACAATTGATTTAATTTGATCAAAAAATATATTTGTGTACAACTTTTACCGACGAATTATTCGTCAGTATAAGTAGTCCTCTAAACTTTTTAATTTTTTTTTAATTTTAATTTAAAAGATAGCTAGTAAAATGTTAACCGTGTTCCTTTTGATAGAAATGTAGCACTTGTATTATGAAAGTCGAAACCTACGTACGTACGAACTCTCACATTTCATTGAACCTAATTGCTTTTAACTCCGGATGGTATATACACATAGAAAGAGTTGGCTTTATCATTCATCTATGTATGGGATAATGGGAAATGGAAATGGGATTACCTCGTTTTTCAAAGTGACTTAAAATATGGAAGGATCAAGCAGCTAGCTTGAAACACGGTCCATTTCAATTCAAAAACCAGATTAAGAATCGTATGACTCAACGTTCCACTTTGCAATTATTCCTTTTTTGAGGCCAGACCAGACCACCCCCATGAGCACTTGATGAGGATTCTTAGGTGTAGGGTCTCTCTCACATTCCTCCACCTTTCTTTTCAATTTGTACACTTAATATTTATATATGTATATGGGAAGTTCTCTAGTGAGGACCTCTTAAATGAGGACCACTTGAGGACTTTTCTAGTAGACATACTTTTTTATTACATTTTGACAAATCAACCGTTCAATATTTAGATATTTATGAGTAGATCACTTCTATAAATTTTCAATGAAATCTAAAATCATTAGGTCATCTATAATTGTGATTTACCATTTATGAATATGAATGGTTCAAAATTGACAGATTTGGTTCGTTCATTTATTTAGTTTAGTTTGGTACCTTAACGATTTCAAATTTTGTTGAAAATTTGTAGAAGTGATCTACTCATGAATATCTTAACATTGAACGGTTGATTTCTCGAGATGTAATCGAAAAATAGATATCACAACCATTAATCAAAAAGTCCTCAAATGGTCCTCATTTAAGAGGTCCTCACTAGAGAAGCTCCCTATGTATATAAGTTCATTTTAGAATTTACAGATTACGAATAAAAAGTAGAAATCAATCATTTTTGCGAGTCCATAAGTCATTTATAAAATGGAACCGACTTATACATATATACACAATTATTTTATATTTCCATTCACATTGATGCATGTAACCCTAATTAGTTATATATAAGGAGATAATCGTGTATGCTGAACTCTTAAGAAATTAACCCGCTTAGTCCGAATTTACATGTATATAATTAAAATAATTTTGAAACTAGTAAATCAATAAATCCTCACCAAAATGAAGAGAAAATAAAAATCTATATGTAGATACTTAATTAACTTGGATCATACGATGATTAATATTTATATTTTCACTAGCTTGTTTCTTAAGAAAATTGTTGATCGATATAATTATTATTTTTATTTTTCAGGAATTAATTATTGATACTGACATCATGATTATGCAAGTGATGGTAATAATATTTTTGTTAATCACCAACTTACTTGGATTGATGGTTCGACAGAGATATGTCTTTCATGTTTCAATTATAAGATCTAAAAGAATATAGTGTTAGTGCTTAGTGACAAGGGCTTATGTTGAATTTTAATTAAGGACGAATCAAGGACGAATCGTTAAGCAGCCCTATATCTAGTCATGATTATCGGTCGATAACTCGATCTAATTTATTTTGTTATAATAAAGATGTTCTGTCTAAATCGATCATTCATTTTCATGCATATCATGGTGGCATATATATATATATATAAAGGAAAATATATACCATTGCCGACTGGTCGAGGTACGTAGTTGTATACTGGATCATCTAGTTAATTAGGGCTCAAATACTTGCATTTAGAATATAGAATTTGACATACACATCTATGACAATATTCCAAAACACTAATAAACCAACTAAAATTAGAGTTATAATGATTATATGCATATGAGAATGGAAGTAAACGGTGGAATATATGGGTATAAGAGAAGAAATTAGTTGATCTTTCCAGTTCAGATGGTTAATATCCAAATGAGTCAAAGGGAAAGTTCAAATCAAAACAAAATTTTACATGATAGGATTACTTGCAAGTCTGAAAAAGACTAATTAACAAGAAAAAGAAACTCTTTGATCCGGAAGTAAAGGGAGAAAAAAGATGAAAGAGAGCAAGAGATAAGAAGGAGAAAAGATACCTAAGCTCCTCCCTTTCATCTTTTCTTTTCGTTCGGTTAAATTTTCGTTTTCTTATAGTCGATCATTTGTGGTGAATAATAAGCCTCTAAGGGTGATTTGATCTTAATCGATCATGCTCATATCTAAGTACTTCATCATCTCTTTTCAACCTTTTTCTCAGTCAAATTCTCCCCCTAAAATTCAATCTCTAAGATTTCTTGTTTTTCCTAATTTTAGTTATCTCTTTGAGTTGAAGAATTGTGTCGTTATATGTTCAAGTACCTTTAGTTATCTTCGTCATATCCAAATTATTATGGGTTTAGAGGGAGTTTAGTGGGCAATTCGCTATTGTGCATAGTTGGATAATTGGTAACATAGTCATTCTCAAATCTAGCTCCTATTCTGCAGTTGTTTTTTTGGCTAGATGCAATGGTACTTATGACAGTGTTGCTTCAATTTGTAGTGATGATTATGATTTAGGTTTATGGGTTATGTTAGGGCTTTGGTTGATTTGGGTTGTTTGAGATTGGCTAGAATTCAAGCTTAATTATGGAGATGTGAGATTAATAGTTGTTAGTACAACTTTTGTCAAAAAAGCTTATGTAGCATATTGAAATTCATTGGATTAGATATGGAGGATTAAAATTTCTGAAAGTTAAATAACTACATACCCTTATAACTTAAGAGGAGTCGGAACCTTATTTTTGTTATAGCTAAACCTAATTTTAGCCAATAAAATTAGGGTTAATTGCTAATGGTACTTTTAGAAGCCACAACTAACCAGTAATAAAGAACTAATTAAAGCTGATAATTAAGCATATATAATCAGTATTTAGATACAGATTCCATATGACTATAATTAATTACATGTATACATATATATATATATATATATATATTTGGTTGAAAAGTGCAAAAAAATTAGTGTCAACATAGCCTAGCTAAGCTACCTACGTACCTGATCGAGTATTTTTCTTTTCTTTCCTTTTTCTCCAGGAAGATCCATGCAATGATGAGAGGGTGACAAGTTCTGAAGGAGACTCCACTATATAGTGTACATGCGCACCAAAGGTTTTGTCATCTCAATCAATGTTGCCAAAATTCAAATAGCACTACAAGAAGTGCATGTATAAGATTTCAGAGTACTGATCCGGCCGACAAATCCTATACCCAACTGATCTGTAGTCGTGTTGGAAATTGGGAATGGGCATGGTATATTATTATTAGCAATTAATTTTTTTGAATTAACACAAAGAAAACCCACCTTTCCTTGCTGGGTTTCACATTAGGGTTAATTAATTCATTAGCTAGGATGCAGCATCAATCTTCTTCTTTTCCCATAAATCCCATGACTTTATTGTTTTAGTTCAAAATAGATCACATCCTTTTATATATTTAAATTACACGATTTTGCAATTTGTACAGGTGTTTAAAGACTAGACGATGCTAGCTAGCTAGGAAACCATGATCACCACCAGTCCATATATGCCACTACCAGAGCAAGCCAAGCTCATTTGCAAACCCACCCGCCATTGAAGACTTCAAGCTCACAATGCGGGTTAAGATAATGTTCTTTTATTACCTTCAGTGTTGGTGATCGAGGGACCAACGTAACTATTAATTCCATTTTATGCACAATCTTTCAAGAAAGAAAAATACTCTTGTCCGATCCAGGTTGGACTTATGTGTCCGAACTCTCTCTTATTAGCATATACTCAAAAGTGTAATTTCATGATTTGAACCGTTGATTTTGTAAAGCCATATTTATAGGTCAATTATGAAAAAAAAATCAAAACAAACAACGATCGTTTATTCATATAATTGCATCAAACAAATAGACTGTTTGTTATGAGAATGTTAGTTTTTACCAATACCGTACATTTATTTGATATGATTAGATGAGTTAACGATCTCCTAATTTAAATATTTTTTTGCATAATTGATCTATGAAGTTTGTTTTACAAGATCAACGATTCAATTTATGGAATTACATTTCCGAATGTATGTCAATAAGAGAGAGTTCAGACACAAAAGTTAAGCCTAAGTCATACAAGAATATTATTCCTCAAGAAATGTAATCATAATAATAAATTAAACCTTTTTTATTAATTTTCAATATTTTTTTTATTGAACGGAAACGACAGTTTATTAATTTTCGACAAAATATATACACCATTCATGTACAGAAAGTAAATTTTCTCCAACTTTCGTACGTATGAACAAAATCCCAATTGCACAATGATCGATCTGTCTCTAACTTTTGCGTAAGATGATTACAACTTCTTTGATTATGGAGAACGATAATATAATATAGAGTATATATTGCTACTTGCTGTTTCTTTTGGTTGGTGATAAGAAACCTCAACCTTCCAAGAATATTCTACAACGTACGTACGTAATACATAAAATTCAACAACATGAAATTAACTTAATAAAAGTGAGGCAGCATACATGGTACTTTGTAACATGTGTACATTTTAAGCTTTGACACTTCCTTAATTTCTTCTTTTCTGGGTCACTACAATCTCTCTTCACTATATATAGTACTTGACCTGTTAGCTTCTGCACTCCCTAGTGATATGTGCTTAGTATAAACTGGAAGTGCGAATTATAGCTGCCTTAAATTTTCTCCATCCCTAATGTGTCGAGGGAATTTAATTCGGTATCGATGAAACAATCCATACCGAAATCATGAACGCCAAAGTCTTGACAGTCCAGAAGCCATGAACAATTGTCCTCCCAATTAGATTGCATTCCCATGCCATTCTCAATGTAATTTCCTCCATCTGGTAGTACTTGATCATTGTTCCACAGTGCATCGATTAGCGGAGTTTCATCTACCCAAAGACTGTTCATCAACGACTCGTCGACATTGCAAATGCTCTCTATAAAAGTCGATTGGTCATCTGCAGAAGAATTTTCATTTGGTGATGAGCTTGATGATGAATTTTCAGCTGGTGATGAGTTTGAAGATGAATTTTCAGTTGTGGACTGGGGCAAGTTACTGTTAGGTTGATCACTATGGGATGAAATAATAGTTTCCTTGTTGGCCAAGTCATCTTGATCTTTATGGAGGGGTTCATGCGTGACAGGATCAATTCCCATCCTAAGCAGCTTTTTCTTGATATGGGTGTTCCAGTGATTCTTGATCTCATTATCAGTCCTCCCTGGCAATCTGGCAGCAATCTTGGACCACCTATATACATATACCCACAACAGTTCAACAAAAAATTTTAATAACTAATTCAATGCTAAGATAGCCGGAATCAGAAGTAGATATAGATTAAACTTCTAAGCAACCAATATAACTAAAATGTCCTTAAGCTACAAAACCTATTCCTCTTGCGCCATACAATCTGTAGAGACAATTAATTCATTGCATGCACGTAACCGTTTTATTTAGATCAAATCTGTGAAAGATGTGATCAGTAAATTTACTAAGTTGTCTAATATTTAATTATCATACACGTAACAGACCATCGTTGGACTAAAAGATAACATTTTCCGAACCTAAGGAGTGAAGGTCATTTTTCACGTCAACCTTAATTCATAAACTAAGTTGTCTTGTTGAATGCACCATCATTTCAAAATATAGATTTTTATATACCATCTTTTTCAAGTTGATGATTGAACACAAGAAAAGTAGAAAACTGAAAACCACGATTGTACCTTACAAAAATTGAATTATTAAAACACTTTAAACTATATGATGAAAGGTAAAAGGACCTTGTTCACCACCAGACAATTTAAAAAAATAATAATAATGATTATTAAGATTTATATGGATGGCTTCCCAACACAAATAATATTGTAATGCTGGATATATATGAATGCAGAGAAATGAATTAACATATAAAGGGGGGTGACCTATTTCCGAGACGAGCATGGAGATCAATGACCAACTGTTCTTCAGGTTCAGTAAGGAGGCCTCTCTTCAAGTCGGGGCGGAGATAGTTGGTCCAACGGAGCCTGCAACTCTTGCCACAGCGGCGAAGCCCAGCGAGCTTCGGGACAGCTCTCCAGCAACACTGGCCATTCGTGAGAATGAAATTGATGAGCTTCTTATCCTCCTCGGCTGTCCATGGCCCTTTCTTAACGCCAAGTTTGTCACAGCAAGGTTGCCTTCCCATTCCAACACTAGCTTGCTAGTACAAATAAAACACCACCAAATAAACGAATTGTGCTCTCGATCAGCTAGTGGCTCACCAACACTACTTGTACTAGAGACCCAAAAGCTCCACACCCACCTTTATATAAAGTCCTCGATCACCTTTCCCAGCTTCATATATGTCATGTCCAAATCCATTATAATATAATATCACACAGAAACACACAGAGAGAGAGAGAGAGAGAGATTTAGGTCCACCAATGGGTTGTGAAAGGGATGTGGGAACTACATTGTGTTCTGGTGTGTCTGGCTTCAAGAAAATGGCATGGGTGATAGTGAAAGATAGGTGACCTAAAGGAAGAGCTAGCTAAGCTACATGTATATGTAAAAATTTGAATAAGCATATTATCAGAAGCAATTTATATTTTGTTCCCATATTCGTACACAAACCCACTGCACTTTGATTGCACTCTTACTCCACCATTCCATCACTCATTCCGTCATCACCACGTTTACGTGTCTTTATCGTGGTGGAGTAAATCGTCTGGTGTGTATTTGCTTTTAAGCTTAAATCTGTATATGCTTCAATTTAACAACACAGTTTATGATTTTTGTTCCTATTTTTGTTGATTAAGGGAAATTAGGGCACTTAGATGGGTTTGATTATGTGGAGGAACGCATGCTTAGCCACCTAATTTGTATGCACTGTCATCCAATCCTCTTCTTAAAGCTCGCTTGTGTATGGTGGCTTTAGTTTTCAGAGTCAATTATGAAGCACTTTTTTTATGTGCAGTACTCATTCAACTGACCAATTACAGCAAACCAGCACTTGGCAAATCCTTTCTTAATGTTCGCATAAAAAAAAAAATCCTTTCATAATGTATAGGTTGGATTTCATTGAGTGGACTATGTACTTGTGATTCTCTGACCTTTATTCTAATAGCCACAACTTTCATTTCTTCTAAGCCATTAAGATATTATGAATTTAGATTTTCCTTTAATTTTGGCCAATATTCTATAAATGTAATCAGTATGTACTAGTACCTTCCCATGCGTTTAGAGACGGTGGTAAAATTTGAAAAATGAGTGTAATTATGATGAGTTTATCAACTTTCTCTAATTCTTAAGTGTATTCCCTAATTAATATCAATGAAATTAAGAAAAAATTTCAACGGCTCAACATTTGACAGCGACGCAACATTGATCTATAACTAGTTTCAATACGAATTTCATTTCTGTGAGGGATATGATCACCAGTGAATCGATAAATGTGTACAAACACTTGTATTTTATTCATCTCCCCCTTTGCACGTACCATTGCATTTCTAAACCAGGTTTAGATTTACTCTTTTCTTTTCAACTCTACATAATTTTAAACTTAATCATATCATCGACTGTCACATTGGTTTATTAGTTTTTTAAATTAATGATCAAATTCATGCGCTTGAACCATTACGTACATTGCCAAATCAACCCTAGCTAATTTCTTTGCTAAACTAGGGCATGTAGACATGTGTCAACACAATAGCCAGGCCATTCTCGTACGTACACAACCGTGCATATCTTAGCAAAATAGATCACAAGAAATGGTTTAGTATTTTTGACACGGACCATATATATATATATATATATATATATATATGTTTATGTTTATTCTAATTAACACGCACATTACCATGCATTAAGTGTTATCTATGTGCCACGTACGCATGCATGCTAGCTTAATTCTTTTATTATTTGCATTGCTCCATTAATTCCCCCAATTATAAGTCTATGTTAATGAACTTATGGCATTATAACCTTGGAAAGATATGTACTAGCCGACATTTGGTACCAACTTCGTTGATTTATAATAGCCAAGTCAGTGAGAACGAGGTATACGGATTTACAAACGTGTGGTACCAATTAAGGATAGGTATGTACGTGTAAACCTTTGATTCATATATAAGCTTTTTGACCTTATGATGCAAGGGTTTTCTCCAAAATGGTCAATCTTAGTTTATGTTTTAGTATGTAACATCTAGCTAATCTAGGTTGAGGGTAGTTAATTATCCAATTTGTTGGTCTTGACTTGTAGCTCTTGGCTTAAGTGCGTTTAGTTCAAAGTGGACCCTTTTTCCCTCCCATCACTTGACTCCTCTCCATCCATCCTGTGTTCACCAAAATTATAACTAATTACTCATCTGTATGATTTGAATCACATTTTCTGAGCACACGACCACATCTGTTCCAATTTGATAAGATGTAATTAAGCTCGCAAAGCTAGCTATAGATCATGAAACTCACTTCTATATATAGACCATATATATATGGTACGTCTCTTCTAGCTATTAGATCTATGGTAGGACGAGTGAAGACAATCATCTTTATTCAATATTTCTTTTATCCATCGAACCGTTCAAGTATGTGTTATTGTTCCATTGATATTTTCCTCGGAGGCATTGTGGATCCTGAGAAATCATACTGGGGACGAAGATATATGTACGAAAATCTATCTCTAGGTCGAACGAACCTTATGGAGTTCAGGTCAGCACGTGTCAATATATAATAAAACCCTAATCCCTAAATTCGATTCAATATTATTTATGCATGTCTTTGCCTTATCCACTTTGGGACTGCCGGCCAAGTACGTGTTTGAGATATATTAAGCGTGGATCGTATAACTTGCAAGGCACTTTAGGTGATATATATTTATAATGTTGCTAATTAAATATATACATATATATTTTCTGTCATGCAAATAAATGCGTATTAATGAAACCCAACCCAAGTATGCCTTCCCCTGAAGGAAAGGAATGCATGCAGATAGCTAGATAGCTTACCCATAAAAATTATACACGATGTGTGCTCACGGTATCCAAACAATCATATAATAAACGTACGTGTGTGTGTGTGTAAAACGCGAGAATTAATTTAAGGTATTAGACAGGTGAAGTACGCAGGAATATTGATTAGATATGAATTTATAGAATTAGGTAAAATTTAAACAGGTAGGTACGTAGTGTAACTGAGGAGCAAAAATGGGTGATTGCTTTTAAGTGCGAATGAGGCTCTGACACGAACACATACCATTTTAAGTGTTGCAGCAGTTGACAGTTCATCATCATCGCTTCAACGACTGTAATCCAAACATGTTCACATATCACAGTTCCTTCCGCAATGGATTTCTCTAATTTCCCACTTAATATTCTAGCTGTTTATTGGTTTATTTGAGTAGACGAAGTGAATCGAACCACGTGGATTTTGAATCAGAATTTGAAAAAAGAAAATGAAATGAAAGCAATAGTGCAGCTAGCAGTAGCAGCAACGTTGAAATGTCATTTAACTTTTTTTTTTTGGACAATTTGAAATGTCATTAACTAATAATTAGCTCTAAAATCCTTGTATATATATATATATATATATATATATATTTAACAGACCCATCATGTCTGCCTGTCTGGTACAGGTGCATGTGTGTGAATCAGTGAATTTAAGTATGACTTTATTCATGGCAGATATCTGTGGCATACCTAGCTTGTCCATTTTAAGTGATATACTGCTAACATGGCAAGGACAAATAATATACCAGGTAGGGTTCCTCACCGTTGATGAAGTTTCAAGGTGAATAAGAGCTAGACTGTCTAAAAGTACCCTACAAAATTAACTAGCTAGATCACCAAGATATATGACTGCTAACCTGTTGGAATTTAATAAGCTATTTTCATCTAACAAAATACCTTAATAATTTTTTTTTTATCAAATGGGGAATTTCATCGAAGAAAACTGAATACAATAAGAAAGCTAGGTCGGGATGCCAACGAGTGCCCTCATCAAAATCTTGAATGGGTCAAAACAGTGGCCAAAACTCCTAATTTCATAGCCTAAAAAGTATAAAAAATGTCCCCTAAAGTATACAATTCAAAATACCACCATAAACGTTTCTCCTGGAGACGTCTTTATTATTCAAATTCGATCACCGACTTTCACTAAAAGTACAATATTGCAATACTCGCTAAACCTGTTTATTAAAAATGTCACCATAAATGTATACTCTCAAAACAGTCTAAAAGTAATTTATAAGAGCATTTTTAGCAATACTAGCTATTTTTTAACCAAATTTAAGCTAAAATAGCTAAAAAGCTATTTTGACTAGCCAATTTGAAAATATGTCTGCACCAATGCTCTCTACTTTAATTAGTATTAAATTTAAATTATTTTTAATGAATAAAAAATAGATTAAGTGTATTTAATAATTACATAAAACTACTAAAAAAGAATGTATTAAATTAACAAAAATAATAGAGAGCCTCATCTCGTTCTCTATATTTAAGAGTCATATAGCTAAAAGCTAAAATAGAAAGTTACTTGGGAAACTGGTGTAGATGCTAAAATAGATAAAAAACTAAATAGATTCTCTAAAATAGCTAAGGAGCTAAGATAGAGAGTCAACTAAAGATGTTCTAAAGATATTGTAGCACTTGCTAAACCTGTTTATCAAATTCCGTTCACCAAATGAAATAACCGGATTTCACATTGAACATCCCATACCCACTAATAATTACACTTACAGGAGCATCCAATTAAAAAGCATAATTATGGCTTAAACACATCTTAAAACGACCTTTGAGCTGCCGAATTGAAAGCCACATATCTTTATCCTAACAAATTTCAACAAAGTTTGAATTGTTTACCATCATGAATTTTGCAACACAATATTGGAAAGCAATTCAACGAAAGGGCACCTAATTACAGAAATAGCACGTACTGGATTCCTCATTAGGTGTGTAAATATGAATAATAAGCAACATTTATGGTTCATATATTCAGATGGAATAACGTAAAAGGAGTGGAGTTCAAAGCTTCAAACAATATGACCTAGTGTTAATGGACACTTAAGAACCCTTAAGCAAGAAGAGCTAGCTAGATGGAAGCTTATCGAATACTGAGCCAATGTGTGTAGGGATCCAAACCAAATCTTAGGGTTTTGGTCTGAGATGAGCATTTGCTAACTTAACGCAGTACACAAGCTCTGAGAGGAACAAGTCATCGAACCGAGACAGTTAACGATTCACCTGAAGGTAGTAAGACTAACCTTTGGGAGTTGAAAAGTCCAAACAACCAACTTCTTTGGTGGTCTAAATGACAGGACATTATCTAATAAGGACACTAGTTGGTAGAGAAATTGTCCTACGATATATGTGAGAAAGTAGTCACATATACCAAAAAGTGAACTAGATAGCACACCAACACGGGCAGTTTATTCATGGAGAAGACCAAGTTTTCTGAGTCGTGGTTGTTCTTTCTAAGCAAAGATGATAGGTCGTTGGTGTTTGGTGCCCAAGTCTCGAGTCGCTTTCCCTACAAAATAAAAGGCAGTCCTGGTCAAACAGACCTTTACTATACCTACATTCTGCATTGCGTTTCAGAAAACAGGTTTCACGTTCAAGGCAGAGATTGACGGACCCTCCCCAACCGTACAATATTGTTCCTTGCTTCACAAGGCAAGAAGCCCTTCGTTACTACCATACCATATTACCATGCACGCCTTTCTTTTGACCATATTAAGAATCCAGAGGATAAGAACCTCAATAGCCCTTGAATCCCGAATCTAAAAGACAGCATAGCATGCATAATAGCTTTAATATTGCTATCAAGTGTATGAGATGAAGACATAGGTCAGAACCTCAAAAAAAGAATCCGAAAACCTTTAACCTTCAATAAATTTATAAAATTTCACCAAGGATAGTCAGACATGGTCCAACAACTATGAGTCTATGAGAGTTGCAGTAAAATTAAACGAGTAAATGAGTTGCACAATTCCATCAAGAAGCTACTGCACATGAAACTATCTCTTATAGCACTATGTCAAAACACCATCTTCTCATCCATCTCCCCAAAACATCATGACAACTTGGAAACTTTCACTTCCCAAATTTGCTCATCATCTTTTCAATTATAGGAGCCACCTTGGGATTTGCTTGATGCTTTGCTAGATTAGCAGGGTTCTTCATCACTGCGAAGCATATAGCAAAATCAGTAGCAGTCTAAAGCAGAAAAAAAATAACGTGAATTGACTGGGGCGAAAGAGCATAAACACCAAACCACATGGCAAATAACTATGTATACTTTAGTCCCTTATTCGTCAATGTTATATGGAGGGAATATAGAATGGATAACAGATGACAATAATGAGCACATCAAGAGCTAAACACAAAACCACATGGTGAGTAACTAAGAAAATGCCAGATAGAGACGTCCTATCTCGGGCAATCACTTTGATGTGAACATCAAGAGCTAGTTTGAAGTGTAGCAGTCTTTCTAATGATGTGCTTTACCAAATATGACTACATTCAAACATGCAGCCTTCATTATCAAATGCCTAAATGGAAAACCTGGATGTTCTGTTTCAGTTTCATTTCATAGTGAACATCATTTTAATGTTGTCTAGTCCATTATGTAATCAGATAACTTAAGTTAGCATAATATTTAGGGGACAGACTAGTAAAACAACAAGGTATCTGGGGGGAACAACCAGATGAAACTGTTAGAAAATCCATCTCCACCTATGAGAAGGACATGAATGCATGCTCAAAGGATCCAACAGAGGAAAGCTGAAATCAACTTAACTAAAATCAACGGAAAAGGAGACTATCGCACTGGAGCATATAACTAAATATCTATAGGATTAAAGTATCAATATTTGGACATTCTAGTATATGAATATCAAGAATAAAGTCTTTCACATAAAAGATAGTTACTAATATTCTTAAAGAAACTCCATTCATTGCTAGACATAAATGTCCAATATACCACAACTCTTAAGAAACTTTGACAATAGATTCAAGTTCAAAGGACAGTATCATAATTGTAAACTGACTCAATTCCAATTGGTTTCTACTTTTACCCAATCTTCCTTCTCTCAACCAGCCCACACTATTCCTTTCATTACATTTCCATCATTCAGTCCTCCAAACTATAATGAGAAAAGTTAACATGTAGCTAAAACAGTCGGAGATCAGTCAAGAATTGTTATGGAAAATAAGAGTAAACTTAGCATTTACATTAAATTCTCTTTTTGTTCCTTTTAAATAGCATCTTTTAAACTTTCACCTTTGAGCCTGCTCACCATAAGCATCATCATAGGCTCATTTCAGAGGAAGCCCAAGCTCAATATGGATAGATGTTACGCCCTTATCTAGAACTTGGTTCATATCATATTTACAATATTTTCCCCTATAAAGATTTTTTCTAGTCATCTCCCTCCTTCATCATGACCTTCAAGCTAAATACATTAATTTTGCTAACATGAAAAAGTTGAGAAAGAATATTACACTCATTCTCCAACCATTAAACATAAGTCTATAAAATGAAAACAGTTAAATTTGGTAGACAATCTAGTTTTTCACCTCTAATTCTATAAAAGGGGATTTACTAATAATAAAGCCACAAGAAAAATGTGAAGAAAAGTTATTGCGCTATCGATAAATAAATATCATCTAGAAAGATTGGCAGCTTTGCTCCTGTCGTAATGGACAGAGATGCAATGGACCACAACAGGGCATATACTGGCCCTCGACAGCTGTGGTATTCCAGATCACCGACATAGTAGTCTATCAGTATTGGACTCGACCTGTGATGCAATGACCAGGACAGACTAAACTCAAGTATAGGTTGAAATTATATATCAGGAGTACGACCCAAACCACAAGTTTAAGTTCCACAACTGAATTATAGGGACGCATGAATTAGATCTAACATATATCTCAAATGAATCTGGGAGGTAAAGGAGGGAGACAAGACCAATTTGAGAAATATAAGTATAAGCTTAGAAGTTACCATCTTGAAGAGCAGCCATGACTTCTGGATCACTAAAGGCAGTCATCAGTTCTGGGTCCTACACAAGTTTCAAACAAAAACAGTTAAGGTGTGTAAATTTCATTTCTGACTTGAGAGCTCAATGCTATAATAAATATAGAGTACAAAAGAAAGACTATATGCAGACTGTAGGCAATGCATAACTGATACCACTATTCTGTACTTTAGCTTATTAGTTATTCTGTACATATATAATAACAAAAATTTTAAAAAAAAAACTAAAAGTTTCATTGATTGTCCCAACTTCATGATTACCGGTCAAAAAAGCATAATTACTAACTTCAGGGATCATGGTAAAATGACCAGACATACATTCAATATTTTGCTGAAGTCAACATTTCCAGGCACCCCTCCTGGACTGCTACCAGGGAAACCTCCTGCAGAGCCTCCAGGCGTACCTCCTGCCCCTGGAAAGCCTCCAGGCATTCCTCCTGCACCAGGAAAGCCACCTGGCATCCCACCTGCCCCAGGAAAGCCACCTGGCATCCCTCCTGCCCCTGGAAAGCCACCTGGCATCCCTCCTGGAAATCCTCCAGGCATTCCACCCGGAAAGCCTCCAGGTCTTCTACTAGAAGATGACTGCTCTTGCTTCTTAGCCTTCTCATAAGCAGCCTTGAAGAAAGCACACCAAAATATCAGAGTCAAACAGAAACTTGACACCACAAATGTTTCTTCAACAACCAACATAATGTACAATAGTTACCTGGGCCTCAGCTTTGCGACGTTGTCTCTCACGCTCAATCCTTCTGTCCTCTCTTTCCTTGCGAAGCCTATCATACTTACGACGGTGTTCCTGAATCCTGTGTACATTTGGTTCAACCTACACAGTCCACAAGTAGCAATTAGACAGCAAAACAAATCCTAAAACAGAAAACACGTATAGCCCAAGCTAGCACCTTCATAAAATCGAGTATATGGACTTTGGAAAATTGACCCACAATAATTAATTTTCTACGATGTGTTGCATCTTTCAATATTGCATAGTTTAAACAGTGATACAGTGCTTTTCATCAATCCCAAAACCTAGTTGACTGCCGATAAGCACACCAATTCTCGGTTTCACCAAGTGACAGCAGAAAAACTTAAGACAGTTTTCTATGAAGGACATAAGAAACATTTTGGAAGATATTAGATGGTTTCCCACCAGATCAAGCATGGTTGGAAGCGGATTTGGTATTTAGAGCAAGATACATGAGCAATGAAGAGAACAGGATAAGTAAAGGCAAAGTATGAGAAGCAACAAATTCACCCATGCACAATACAAGATTAATAAATATGAAGGTACAACAAGCAAAAAGCATTAAAACTATAAACCAGAGGCAGGAAATGAGAGAGAAACCTTCTTCAGTACGGCACTAATTTCCTCATCAAAATCTAGCTTTGATGCCAAGTGGAGATCCTTTGCAGCGTCTTCCCAATTACCAAGCATTGAATGAGCTATGCCACGAGACTTGTAGCCTTTAGCAGAGTCAGGATTTATCTGACATAATGAGTACATGAATAAGATACACCTTTCAAGTAGCTAAAAACTCAAAACGCATGAATGTAGAATTATAAACAAAGTCACAACAGCAATGCTATCATATCAATAAAGAAAAGAGATCTCATTTTTATCTTGTTGCAACAAGCAAAGCAGTACAGGCAGATGCTGAAGAACATGTTATTGGAACTTAACACTTTTTCAAGTGGGCAAGCCAACCATACACAGAGCATATAAATAAAGAAATAAAAAAATGTTCCTTATACTCTTATAGAGAGGGAACCCCATTTTATTGTACAAAATCAAAAAAGGTATACAACAACAACCTCCAAAGCAGCATTGGCATCACGAATGGCAGCATTAGGCTTTTTCATTTTGATGTACACACTGGCTGTTAAAGCAAGACATAAATCAGAATTTGAACCAAACGCTAAGAAATTAGCTTATGAATTCAAACGAAGAGAAATAGCAATGAAAATAAGAGACCAAAAACCCAAACCTCTGGTGCCGTACATAATAGCCGAAGTAGGATTGAGCAAAATTGCCTCAGTGAGATGCTCAATCGCTTCCTCCAAGTTACCTGTATCACATAAAATCCATCAAAATCCTCTCTCATGCCCTCAATTCATAGACACAATATACTGTTCGTAACTCATTATACCTTCTGAAATGGCCTCCATAGCTTTGCCCTTGGCCGTTTGCGAGGAATCACGGTTCTCTTCGGTGACCTCAACAGATGCGTTTCCCATCTGCCAAATAAGCAAATCCATCACCATACCTAAATTTTGGAAATGATTCGCATACTAATAACTAAACAAACTATACTAAAGCTAATCGAAAACTAACCTTCTGAGGAGGTTCATTGTCAGGCTCCACAATGTCGCCCTCAAGCTCGACATCAGATTCGACTATCTCTTCTTCCTCTTCTTCCTTGACATGAACTTGCTCTGGTTCAGCCTCCTCCGACATGTCATCGTCGCTCTCCTCCGCTACAAAGCTCCTCTACGCTCGCAAAATCCCCAATCAACGCATGTATATGATAGAGCATGTAAATAGAAATTACAGAGCGAAAGAGAGAGAGATAGACTGTACCGGTTTGTAATCTTCATTCTTGCTAGCAGAGGAAGGCACGGTAGCACCGAGACTGAGACAAATCGTTTGATTTATTAGATTGCAGAGTGAAATGAAGTGAATTTCATAACGCAGCCGAAAATGAGCAGAAATGGATTTACCTTTCAAGGTAATCGCGGAAGAAGGAGAGCGAAGGATCGTCAAGAATGGAGGGATCGGACTTGCACTTTGCTACGAAATGCTTCAATTCGTTCAGCTTCGCCTCGTCCATGGTTGAAGTATCAAAGCGAGCAGGTATAGAGGAATAGGGTTTTAGAGAGACTGACGAGGGAGAGAGTGAAAGAGAAAGCGTTTGGCTTCTTTTTTTGTTTGTTTTACAATGGATGGATTTACAAGGGACTTGTACCGACTTGGGGGTGACTAGGCTCTTCGAGTAGCTTCCATTTTGGATAGGCTCGAATTCTATACCGGACGCCGGTCGATCTCATCAGTCATCACCTCTAAAACCATGGGCGGGTTAACACTGACAATTTGAACCCATGAGGCTAGTTTATGGGCCTCATCTGACCTCCATAGGCTTCTCCAATTTTCTGTTTTTTTTTTTGTTTATTATCAAATTTAGGTTTACAATTCAAAAACTCAAAACAAATTTTGCAATGAGCTAAAGAGGAGACGAGATGAGCAAAGATAGTTCCAATAGAAATTTCTCGTATATAGAAAAAAAAAACATATATATGCATGTATGAAGTAATGAGATTGAAGTGTCGATACAATAATCGGAACAGTTCATTTTATTTGTTTGGAGAATCTTGTAAGTCATTAGCTTAAGGTTTGTATGATCAAAATTAGGCTAAATTCAGTTTACTACATTATACTTTTAACCGGGTGTTAGTGTGCTGAAGTGGCACACAACCTATGAGCCCAATTTAGTTGTGGGTCCCACATGAAAGGCTGAAACCCCGTTATACCCCTCATTTTGTTTTTGTTTTTTTGCTAAATACCCCTCACTTCATGCAGACATACTCAAAACAAACAAAAAATTCGTTAACAGAGAGAGAGCTCGCAATCAACAGACGATAGAAAGAGCTCGAATGAAAAATTAGTAAAATGTTGGTTTCACCCCTCCACGTTGGCCCCATATGTAACATGACGTCTAGGTAGTGTGCCAAGTCAGCACATTCACGGCCAATTTGGACGGCTGGACCAATTTGATTAAAATTGTAGAGTTAAAGGGTAATTGTGATAAAATTAAAAGATATGAGACTGAATTGATTTTGTGTTAAGAGTATAGGGTAATAAATTGAATTTAACCCAAAAAAAATTATATCGATATTTTTTCGTGCATCCCTTATGTGTCGTTTTCTTCAAGCATTTAATTTACATTTAAGTTACGTAGATGTCTATGCCGCATGAGCTCATTACACGCACAAGGGCAGTTTGATCATTGTCCACATACATGCTAGTAATATTTAGCGATATTCTCTAAAATGACACTTTATATATAGACACATACAAGAATGACACTTTCATAAAACAACGTTATGAATGTGCACATAACAAAAACATTAGCAAGTCGATATCTCATATCAATGTGCTACTTTTACAATTGCAAAATGTAATGGTGCTAGCTGGTGTTTGATGTATTCCTCTCTTTCTCTCCCCCAAAAAAGAGAAGGAATTATGTCAATTAAGCTCGTTGTAGCTTAGATGCAGAGTGGTGCATAATTCTGGCCACTCGTGGCATCAAATTGACTAAAGGGTATTAACTAATAGTATGCTTCCCTCCCGATAAGGATAGCCATGATAAACTATAAGCCGATGATATCAAGGTGTTGGATTTGAACTAGCAAAAGATTGTACTTATTTATATGTAAAGAATGGATTTCATAAGCAAAGCCACTTCCTTTAGAATCCATACTTTCCTAACCACCAAAGTAATGCCATTTCTGTGTAGGTAAGGCAGATAAGAAAAGCAATAAAGAGAGATGTTGATATGCTAGAGAGGAAGACTATGCTCCGAGGTGAAGTATATTTGTAAACTTTAACTTTAAATGCAACCAACTTGGGCTCAGTTTGGAAATGCATAACTTAAAAAATAATCAGCTGTAGTTTTTAGCTTATAAAAGTGATATTTTATTAATTTCTATAAGCTGTTATCAAACATTTTTTGCTATATAACTTATTTGTTAAGTAGTTTTAAAATAAGTTGAATCTCACCAAACTGAGTCTTAGAGGCCAATCTCATTCGGATGGATTCAATACACTTTTCAAACGAGTAACGCATCGAATGCAATCAATTTTTTCAATATGCACATACCAATGCAATATATAGTTTTCCGGTCTAAATTGAAACTAACAGGAACAAAGATAAGCGAAAAATTCATTTCCTCAACCATACGGACTCTCATCCATTTGCAACAAAGATTGATTTGTTACTAATACTTTGGAAACCAACAGATTTTATAAGAATAATTCTGGTCAATGGTGCTAGTACCAAAAGCACCACCAATCGTGTACCCTCAAATTCTGTAACAAGAGCAATACCGATCAAAATGATCCAAGTTCAAAAAGCTACTCTCAAATAAATTAATGTCAATCAACATGAAGCAAATACAATGATCTCCAAATTCTGTGCTCAGGACCCTAATACCAAAACCATCTTTGCAATTATTTACTCAATATATAGACTTTATTTATCGGACTGCAGAAAGACTAATAAAGCATGACAGAAACCCAAAAGAAGAGCAGAGCAGGAAGTCCGGTCCATGCAATCCTGCCCGAACCATTGCCATCACCTCCTGGTACAGCAGCAAGATGAATCACATAAGAAAAAGAACACGAGGGAGATTGCCACTTTTTTTAAGTGGCATTCGGAAACTATTGTTAACTCATTATTTGACAGTTTAAAATTTAGGACTTATTAGTTGTCTGTAACATAATTTCGCGGCCTCTGTTTAACAAGAAATCGAATAAACCCTATACTAAAACAGAGAAATCCAGCAATCAAATACTGTGACTTGCGTCTCAGCTTAATATTGTTGAGCACTAAATTCAACTTTTATTGGCTACCGAACTCTGAATTTTCTTCAACCACCAATTATAAGCACGACCCATGAAACACGCCAAACAGTGAGAAAATTTCCTTGCTTTCACAATTTTAATACAGTGGTCAAAATTGGAGGCACCACCAAAACAGATGGCCTGCCCTTAGACCTCCTATTCATTTGGTCTTAACACTCTGTCCTTTACCTACTTTTCTACTCTTATTAGTTTATGGGACACTAAATTAAATTAACAATTCCACTAAACACGCAAAGAATTGTAAATTTGTAATAGGGAAAAGTGACGGTAATGGACTAATGATGATGATCCAAGTCAAAAACCAAGAACAATTCTCTAATTAACTTGTGACATAATTGCCAATGAAGTGGAGCCTAACTATTGATTACCAAAAAAAAAACAATTAGATATTAGAACTTCAAATATTCAATTAGGTTTTGATGATCTTAAAAGAAATAGTTCTTTCACTAAATAGCTACTGATCATTTAGTAAAAATTAGTGTTATGAAATATTTTCGAACAATGGGCTCATATCATATCGTCTAATTCTCTATTTTAATTATAAAAAAACACTCTCGATTTGATAGAGACTTTCATGTTATATTGTCGGAATCTCAACTTAAAAAGAGTCATTTGTGTAATGTTAATTTAATAAAATGCCGCTTATGCCCTGTTAAAAAGATTACTAATTCGATAAGAGCCCGTGTAAAATGTGATGTGTTGGAATGTAAATGGCTAAATGCAACATTAAAAGAGATTTTGATAGAAACAGTTTTTGTGATTATGCCAACTCAATAAAAGAGAGGTTTGATACCTGGAACTGTGGGTGGGGTATTAGTTGGTGGTGGACTTAGGACAGCTGCAAAAACCAAACAGTAAAAACATTATTTCATACATGCATCAAAGTGAAATTGAATCTAAGATCTGAAAAGGTCGGGTGTCCAGAGAGATCCAAATCAACCCAAAGGGGGTGTACCTTTGCATTTATTAACATCTACAGAGTTGACACCGCAAGCGGTGGCGATTCTGAGAGCCGAGGTGGTGTTACCGCCCAGGGGCTCGAGAAGTCCGGGGGTAAAATAGAGATTGCAGAGACAGGCAAGCTGCGTAGCGACGGTGTCTTTGATTGCGGTGCAGCATTTGGTGGATGGTTGGGCTGTGTTGTTGAGATAGTCTGCACAAGGTACCAGGTCCTGAGCGCAGGTCGCCTGTGCCTGAGTTGAACTAGCCAGGGAGCCCAACACCACCACAACCACCATCAACGTCACTGTGGAAATTCTGCAGCAACCCATCCTTGTATACAGTGTTAATCTCTGATCGATCTTTTCTTCGTTCTCTGTATTTATATAGTAATTGGGAGGATTTGCTCTGTTCTGTCTTTCCCTTTGGTTGCCTTCCTGTTTCTGTGTTCATATACACAGCTGTTACTAAGGACAAAATAGCTTGACCACGTGAGTTGATGGAGCGTGGCCCTTGCGTGTTTTTTTTCTTCTCTCAATTACTATTTTTTTTCAATTATATTTTTGGGAAAAAATCACCTTTAGTCCCTGAATTATGATCCATTCGACACTTTCATCCGAAGTTTGAAATATATCACTTTAGTCCCTGAATTTTAACATTCTATATCACTTTCGTCCCTGCCGAGGGTTTTCATCGAATACACCTCCGATTCCGGCCAAATCGGAGGACAAAACCTATTGGGCTTTGAAGCCCTCCTTGAGGCGAGTTCAACGCCACCAACCTCGCCTCAAACCGTCGCCGGACGGCGGAGAATTTTACGATTAAAGTTCCGGCCACCATAAGCTTTCGGGCTAAATTCGACCAATTCTAGGTCGAATCGAGCTTAGCCCCAGTTATAAAAGTTACTCCTCTCATCCTTGCGAACATTTTGGCATAGGTTTTGCACCATTTTGTTCCGGTCAGGGACGAAAGTGATAGTTGGTGTTGAAGTTCAGGGACGAAAGTGATATATTTTAAACTTCAGGGATGAAAGTGTCGAACGAGTTATAGTTCAGGGACTAAAGTTATAATTATCCCTATATTTTTTAACACACACATCCTCGCTCCACCTCACTCTGGTATATTAAAAGGATCGAATTCAGATATTTCTTATGACATCTTTTGTGTCAAACCACTACAACTTTGACTTTTTTTTTTGCACCGTTAAATTCCAAAAATGTCAAATATAAGTCTCTTACCTAATATGGAAACCAAAATAATTTCAGTTTAGCTAAATTTTAATATTTTTTTTCATGAGTTTTGGGAGAGTGGTTTTAACTTGTCGATAACTTGAGTGCTCGCCCAACATAACGAAAAGGATAAATCAATGTAGTTAGTGGTTGTAGTAATAGTAGAAAATAGAAAAAATGTGAACGATAAACAAATGTCATAATAAGTTTGAACTTATGTTTCTTTATTTCCTTTTTTTCTTTTCTTTTTTCTCGAGTAGAGTTGAACATATTCTGGTTCAGGTGGCGCTTTGCTCTAAATGGTATGCTAAATTGATGGTGTTAGTTTTGAATTTTATGGCATTGAGTGCAAAAATGGCAACTCGGTTAACCGACAAGTTAAGAGAGGTCTAAATGTATCGATGATACCCGATAGACTTCTTCCGACATTGCTTCTTGATGTTTTGTATTAGTATTTTGGATAATAATTTGTGCTTCCACTATTGCTGCAAACACTTTGGAAAACCGGCCAACATTACTTTATTCGATCACATTTCAAATAAAAATTTAGAATTCTCACTACCAATTAATGAAATTGACACCCCAATTCTTTCAACAACAAAAAAATTTAGAATAAGTTTAAGACAAATTTTTTAAGATATATATTAGTATATACAATACATATAGAAAATTATTATCTTCTATATATGTATGAATTGTATCATACAATTTTTTTTTTAGAAAGGCATAAACTTTATTAATCAAATGAGGATTATAATCCTTAATATGAGCATTTTAAGAATGAGCAATATAGACCACACAAAGTGACCTAATCGATGCGTCTAAAATTATACCTGTAATATGAGCTTGTCTTAGCCTCATCACCCACCATTACCACCCCCAACCAATCACCAAATCCCAACCTTGTCATCTCCAGCTTCTGTTTTGAGAGTCGGTGGCTCTCTTCTGCCTCTTTTTTATTTCCCTATGGTGCTCTTCTCTCTCATTTCCCTCTCCTTCCTTTTAGCCCCTTATTTTTTGTTTAACCCTACCCCCATTTTCTCTTCAACTCTCAACGTCCCACCCCCCCCCCCCCCCTCTCCCTTCCCAACCATCAATTTCTTTCACCCACAACCTCTTCTCTCCAGATCCCCTTGTTCTGATTTTGTCTTAACCCTTTTGATTCGGTACCATGGCACAGTCTTTGCAGCTTCTCTCTTGCACGATTTCTTGCGCACAAGTATGAAGATAGGTAGAGCTTCGGCTCGGGTGCTTGCACCACCTCCTTCTGGGTTCGATTATATGGGTCTCTTGACTCTTTGTGTTATGGGTTCTCACCCAGATTTGTTCTATGAGTGGTGGCTGCAAATCCTTTGTTATTGTGCGATTTTCTTTTATGGGGTTATTGACAATTTTGTGGTTAGATGTTCTGTTCTTTCTTCCTCTTACTTTTTCAGGGTTATTTTGTATGGGCTTTGGTTTAGGGACTTCTCCGATAGCTGTGATTTTGGAGTATCATGTTTGATTTCAGTGGCGGCGATCACGGTGCCAACGATCACTGAATTCCTGGCGGCTAGAGAGGAGGAGAAGCTTAGAGCTAGGGTTTGCTTTTGTTTTTTTTGTTTTTTTTGTTTTGGGTGGGCCTCCATCTGTTTGGTGGGCTTTTACCTTTGTATCTTTTATTTTCTTTTGGGTCATTTTTGGACATGTAATTTTATCTTTGAAAAGCCTAATGAATTAGTTTTGTTTGAAATTGAGTCATGTACTTATTTTGGTAATCCAAACAAGTGCATAGACCAATCACAAACAATTTTAATTTATTAGGCTTTTTCAGTGTATTTGTCTTTTTCTAATGAATTACCTTTTTACTGCAAAAAAAAAAAACTTATACCTCTAATCGATGATTTCGAATATTTTGAAACTATTAATCCAATCCTAAGCTGATTTTTAGATAAATCATGCCTATATAATACTCTGTTAGCTAGGTTACGCGCGAATTTCTTCCTTTCTCATTATATCGATCTCAAGCTGATTTGGATTACGCACAATAGAAAATGAATCATTCCCTCATGATCGACTTGGATTCTCAAAGCGAGAAAAACAAATTAAACTCGATCACGTCTGAGTGCGACTATGACATGTGAATACAAGACTGGAAACTAGTTATGCATGCTTGTAACCTGGCTATGGCTTCCGCTTCCGTCCTTAATTAACTTATATCAGACGGGAGGAAGGGGACCAAGTCAATATTTGAAACGTAGTACATGCCTGCCAATACCATCTTTATATTTAGGTCAATGCCTTCGTCAACAAGCTAGGATTGTCGAGGTACTGATAGTAGTCTAATACCGGCCTACTGAGAATTGTTAACTTGTCAGTTGTCAAGTTGACTTTGTCATTAGAAATTTTGTTTAAAAATAAAAGAATGATTAGGGAATTAATTTTGTCCATTTATTTAATTATGAAAAGTACGTGCATGCGTGGGAGCAATAATTCTATATATGCCTAATTTGTTTTGGTAATTGAATTAAGAAACTACCGTTGTTGTGACTTGTGAGGAAGAAACTAATGTAGTTGTGTATTGGTTCTGGCATGAAGTACTGGTTTACATACAGGATTAATTTAGGTCCTTGTATATCCTTAATTCCTTATTTTATGTTCAGTAACCCTAAACCCTATATATTAAGTGGTAGTTTGTTATTAGGGTAGTGTCACTAATATGGCCGGAGACGTTGAAATGTTCCGGCAGAAACTTAGGTTTGATTCTTACACCGCTGCGATTTGAGTTTTCACCTTGATGTTTTACACATAATGGGAGGTAATTTAGCAGGTCGTAGTCTGTAAAATTAATGTAGATGAAACAAAAACGAGCTGTCATAAAGAAAAGAGAACTTAAACAACATTTTCAGTCTTCGATCTCATGGGAACTTATGAAGATCAATGGGTTTGAACTTTGAAAGTAAGTAGGGGGTCAAAGATTCTAGTCGTAGATATTGAAAATATCAACAATTACTGTGACCCTAACAAATAAGGAACCGAGGAAAAATGATAATTAAAGAGTTTGTGAAAGAAAGTGAGCAATAATCTTTTGTTGGAATGTTGATGTCTTCTTGTTTTCTTGTCGTGATCATATGATTTTTTTTTATTTGTGCTCTCCATGACTTAAAATTTCAAGTTTTGATTTGATTGCCTCCATGAGAAGAAAGAAGAAGAAGAAACAAAACATGCCTGATATATATTGAAACTATTTTGTCTTTCATAAGGCATATAAGTTAGCAGTAGTGTTCACATGCTGAGACAAGTTCATGCTCAGTCATGCTCAACCATTGTTGAATTTAAATTCAATGCTGGAGAATGATAGAAAAAGAAATATGTTTAAAAAAATGCTATCATTCTCCACCATTGGATTTAAATCCAACAGTGGCTGAACATGACTGATCATGTGAACACTACTGTATAAGTTAGATAAATCATTATCTTTTTTCCTTTTTAATGAGAAGAAGAGAAGAAAATAATAATGATTATTTATTTCACTTTTTTGTTTACTCTTTCACTAGGCATATAAGTTAGATAAATCATTATTTCTTTTTTCTTTTTTAATAATAAGAAGAAAATTCTCTCCAAGTTAGAGGAAGTCACGCAAGTCTTTGTCATAGAATGAAGCAACAAAAATAGAAGAGGAAGACTACCAATGACAACCAACATGATCATTATTACTATAATTCACAAGAGCATCTGCAACTTTGTTACCTTCTCGAAAAATATAAAAAACATGAAACGACTCTTTGGCTGCTGCGGCCTCTTAGAGGGTGTTTGGTACATGGGATTGGATTGGACTAGGAGGGATTGTTTTCTTAGGTAGTGTTGTCCCATGTTTGTTGACAACATGGGATTACATTTAATGAGACTATGGAGTTCCAAAAACCCAAAAAACAGGACTTGGAGAGTGACCCCAAAACACATGGGTTTGTGGAAGCCCTCTCTCTCCCTCTCTCTACATCGCGCGAACTCTCTCACCTTCCCCCACTGTCGCCGTCGAGCTACCAGGCTCCGGCTGTTATTGATTGACACCGCCCCCACCAAGAGGAGCATCATGGGCAGGTGAGCCTAACCTACCTTGTTTCTCCCCCAAACACGCCGGAAAACCGCCTCGTGAAACGCCTGAAATCAATAGATTTTCAGGTACTCCGTCCAACCAACTCCGGCCACCCCACGACCTCAATTTCATACAGTTCGACTCGTATCCTCCCCAGCAAGCTTCCTAAAACCTTGGAAATCTGAGTTCATAGCACCAAAAGATATCCCCTCATTCAATTTTTTTTTCATCCGAGTACGTTTCTTCAATTTTTTTTTGGTTTTCTGGGTTTAAAGAATGGGTTTTTGTGTATTGAAGATGATTATAGGTACTTGACTAAAAAAAGCTGATTATAGGTCTGGAATTACGTAATCTTTTGGGGAAGTCAAATACTATGGAAGCAGAAGCACCGAGGGATTTTCAAAATCAGTCATATTCACACCAAAAAAGAAACCAACTGATGCTGCAATGCTAGAAATTGATGGGGAGTTGGAGAGACCAGTAGGTGCTAGTAAGGAATTAACTGGGTTAGCCATATTGATATAATTTTCTGGGTATAAAGTCCCTCATGTCTACTGATGTGATGGAGGAGCAGAGCTGAAATGAGTGAAATCTGGAAAACAATGCAATCCTGCTCCTCAATCCTAAGCTACACCAAACATAGGACATGTATTACTATAGCATATCCCAAGTTAGAGGAGTCCGGGCTTGTGATAGAAAATAAGGTAGGCTAAGAGAATCCTATGTACCAAACACCCCATTAATGTATTATCATTTGTCCAAAAAAAAAAGGGACCACAAGAGAAGAATTGTCCTAGACGATTTTGATAACATGGGGTGATTTTTGGGCCCATTTGTTCAGTGCTTGGGCCCAAAACAAGTTCAGTTGATGGTTTATTTCCCGCCATACATATCGATTTATTTTCCTTCTGTGCCACCTGAACGGATAACAAATACGAAACAGAGCGAAAACCAGAGGCTGAGCAGAGCAGTGCTTCAAAAATCAAAATCAAAACCAATGGCAGCTCTAAGCATTGGCATCGCCGCCACCAGCTCCGCCTTACTTACAAGGTCAACACCGGGCCGTTTCAGGCCCACAAGGATTTCCTGCGTTGCTTGGGTACCCTTCAAACTCCGCTTCTCCAATTTCAAAAGCATACATACATTTCCATTTTTTGTTCATTCAAGTCTTGAACTTTTTCGAATTTAATGATGTGGGTAAACCAAGGAAGGATCCAGAAGGTCTACTAGGGCCGCCGCAGACGGGCCATATAGCCCGAAGAGAGTTCCAGAGACGGCTCGAAAAAGACTCGGATGCCCGAGAAGCTTTCGAGCGCCAAGTCCTTGAAGAAAAAGAGCGCCGTCGAGCTGTTAGACAAGTAATTTGAGAAGTTGGTTTTGAATTTTCATTAATTGGGTATCTTAGTATGTTGAAGTAGATAGTCATATTTTATTGTGTTTGTGATTTTTTAGTGCTTGTGTTTTTGTTTGTTTGGTTCAAGTCTCGGGTTGCTCCAGATACTCCAGAGGGGTTGATCGAGTACTTTCTTGACACTGAAGCTAGGGAGATTGAGTTCGAGATATCGAGGTTGAGGCCAAGGTTAGTGCTTTGAACCCTGAAGCTTGTTGAAAATGTGAAGGTAGGGAATGCATGCCATCTGTTCGAGGAAATTCGTAAATGAACTGAGAATGAAAGCAAGGTCACATTTTTAGACATGCATTGGTGGTTTGTGTGGGTGGTTATGTGGCATGTACAATTAGAACATGTAAAGAATATGGCATAAAACTCAGACTGCGCTCCATGAGACTTATACTGACCTCATAGAATGAACTGTTAAGATCCATATAATCACATAAATCGTAGGCTTTTCTTTTTTAAGGAGGAGCTAAACCCTCAATAAGGCTCAGGATTTTCAATTGTAGGAGACATAGAAAGTCACTTAATTTGAACCATAAAGTTATGAATATGCCTACCCTCCTGATTGAAGCCTCAATGAAGAAGTACGTACAATTTGCTCGAAAGAGCATTTACCATTTACTCTTCTTCTTGTATTGATATTTGGTATAATCTCTGCTGTGCTAGCGTAAAATGCACTTGGATGCAAATTTTTGTCTGAACTCTAACATATCAGATATGTTATATGCAGATTGAACAAGGAATTTTTCTCGCACCTACAATATGAGCTAGGTCAGCTACGGTTTGCTGTTTCAAAAACTCAGGTTTTTTCACTGAAACTATACATTTGGGTCAATTCCTCCACAGGTTAATTAATAGATTGACAGTTGCTGTTTTTTTTTTAGGATATAGAAGATAGATTGATTGAGCTGGAAGCATTGCAGAAAGCCCTGCAGGAAGGAACAGGTTTGTTAAAGTCCACGCACTTTGATGATAAAGAGTTCACCTTATTGTCACCTGCTTACGGAACCGCCAATATTTTGCCCCATTTTCTGTTACAGAAGCATATGATAAAATGCAAATTGACCTCATCAAAGCCAAGGAAAGCCTGACCAAAATCTTGTCGTCAAAGGATATAAAAGCAACTGTATGTGATGCTCTTTTCATTCATCAAGATTGAAGTTGAATACTTTTGTATGTGTTGCTCAACTAAGTTAGTTGTTCTTGACAATGCAGTTACTGGAGATGGTTGAAAGCAACGAACTTAATAGATCCTTGTTGACAATTCTTGATGAAAACATAGCAAGTGCACACCAGGGTAACCAGGTAATCGCCTTGGGAAAGATTCTTCCAGATTTCCCCAGATAGTTTATCTCGTGATTTTGTTTGTCTTTTCGAGTTTGAGGCTGAGAAATTGCAAAATCTCTCATAAAACACACCATATTCGCCTGAACATGATATTACTTACTAGCTTTATGTAACATATATATACTACCGAGAAACTAGAGAAATGGATCTTCTAAGGCCACAAATGAAAATAGAATATGTGAGGAAACACTTTCTCTTAATTACATAGTTTGCTCCAAAATGAATTGGTGTTTTTAACTTAATGGAAGAAAGCATATTTCAGCCCTCATTTTTACCCCAGGCCAACTTCTCAATGTTCTCATCATAGAGTAAACATGTAAAAATCTTCTTTATATCCAAGTATAGCAAGTTATCAACAACTGTCCACTTACCTTATATACCATCAGCACTCGTATAAGTCTTGCAACAAATACATAAAACACACAAAAAGTGCTGTTAAATTTTATTAACTGAATCCATGGTGAACCAAGTCTGGAGATGTATTTCAATGTTAGTTTATGACTTGCAGAAGCAAGCAGCAGACTTCATGGAAAAGCTTCGTGGAGCTGTTCTCAAGTACATGACAGTTTAGTGATGAGGTGGTACATATTATATGCCTAATTAGTCGTTTAGACGAAATTTTGGTGCCTTTGATCTGTCTATATTGTGTTGCCACACTACATTCGATAGATCATGTTTTTCTTTATAAAAGAACAAGAAAATTGTAAACATTGAGTATACTATTGTATCAATACATGCTTAGATTTGCAATACTATACATAAAGTGACATCCTAGATCTTTATGGAAAGAAAATCTCACAGTACAGAAACAAAATATACAAGTTATAGTTACTGTAGATATGTTTCAAATGAAATATTAAAAAATTATTTGGCTAGTGTCTAGCATGTGGTAGCATGAGACTGGGTTGATAAACTTACTAAATACTAACTACTAACTACTAACTAGTACAAGATGGCTCATTCAAGTGGTAGGTTTTTTTTATAAGAAACAAATTTGTATTGACAAAAAGGAAGGGAATACAAAGTGTAAAGTGTAATATCATAGTCTAGTGCATGGTTAGGCTTCATTTGGATAAAGTGATTTCAAAGAAAGCATTATTAGACTTGAAAACAATGGAAAGTCTTGTAAAAAGCTATAGAACATAACTAGATACAACACATTTGAAATACCAAGAAGCAAGGAATCATTTGAAATTCCTGTTTTTTTTTTGCCCCCACTTCCAGTTCCAATCTTGATATAAATGGGTTGGAATGGTCTAAGGTCTAACCAAGTAATTTAGCCTCATAATGCTAAATCAATTCCTATATTTAGGATTTCTCCATTCAAATGGAGCCTACAGTCAACTTCTTCCCCATTTGTTTTTTTGCTCAACTAAACAATCATTATTGTTTTATGCTTTCTCGTTGTTTAGCTGATAAGTTCATTGAAATGAGAAACAAACAATGGGGTTTGAACTTTGAGTCCTTGTGAAGCAGTGATCCGATAAAGTGGTCACTGATTGTTTGGTTGAGAAGTGGTTGTAAAGCACATACTGGAGAGGCAAAAAGTGAATGCCAGTAGTACAATGTCAGGACTAGTGCTTTCTTTAACAGGTATGGTAATGCCAAGCATTGTATCATATCATAGAGATGCTCTTCGAGGCTGCGGAGTCTGCTTGAAACTTGGAGTAAGCATTAATCTTCCTTCCTCTAAAATTAGGTGCAAGAATAACCGACTGTCTAAATTGGATAGATACACTGAGACTGTTTGGCTATTGGCACAAAACTCCAGCCTCAAGGACTCAGTAGGGATTTCAAGCATAATGTATTGTCCTTTTTGTGTGTGAGGTCATTCTGCTTTTTACTGAGTGCGGATCTTACATGCGTCTCAGTCACTACTCACTACTACTTGGCTCTTGACTCGAGTAGAAAATCATTTGGGGAACTCTTTTTCTTAGGTTTCGACTTAGAGGGTCTTTCCGGCGAGCACAACTTTGCTCCCTTTGACTCTCTTCATGTCTTCGGAAGTCGTAGAAGTGTCAAGGAGAGGATCCGGATCCCTTGCGAAAAAAAAAATAGTAGAATTAAACAGGTAATTAAATCTGATATGATATAGACTTA
Source organism: Rubus idaeus (assembly GCA_030142095.1). NCBI lineage: Eukaryota > Viridiplantae > Streptophyta > Magnoliopsida > Rosales > Rosaceae > Rubus > Rubus idaeus. The sequence continues at coordinate 8,452,549 of CM057969.1, forward strand.
TGGAAAAACCACAGTCGTTGGTATATTCTATTTCTATCAAGTGCCTCACCTAAGTGCAGGTCTGCTTCGAGTTAGTGGTAGTGAGTAGTGACGCTGGCTCTGTTCTCAAACAATACTTTTGCATAACATATCACCACTTTTCTGTGTGTAGTGCCTTCAGATGAAGCTGATTAACATGTTTTTGTATGAATATAGTAATATACTAATTATGTAGGAGGGTTCTGAGCAAGTTGTGTTGTAGTATGTTTAACCCTCAGTGTCATGAGATGAAGTTGTTTTACCATGAGAAAGAAAGACAAAAAAATTGATTTCCTTTTCACAATCCAAACGAGGTTTTAGATATTATTGATAAATTTTACCTAATTTTTTTCTATTAACAAGGTGGAAATCACACTAATTACTTAGACCATTCAACAGTATCTCAGCACTAGACTGCTTCCAAATCAATGACAGTTGGCCAATTCTTAATTAATTAGTTCGTTTATGCTTGTATAGTTGTATCCCAACTCCTAAACCTACTCAAATCAATGTAATAAAGTACATAGATTAGGTGCTTGGGGGTTTCAAAGTGTTAGGCCTACATTTACTCCATTACAGTACATATCAGAAGAAAACTGGTGAGATTAAATTCCTTGCAACCAAACAGAGTTAGAAAAAATGAAAGAAGTATAAAGAGAGATGAGAACACGGAAAGCGCGCAGTAGAAGAAGATAGAAAGAAAAGTAGGCATGTGACCACTTTTCTTTAATTAAATCACCAAAAGAAAGATAAACCCTTCCTAATTCTCTCTATAAAAACTCCCATACCCTCATTCAAATCCTCTACTTCATCTCTATCGATCCTCAGCAAACATGGCAAGACTTGGCCTGATTTCCTTACTAGTTCTCTTCCATGTTGTTTACATGGTTGGTAAAGCAGACTCAACCCCTCCTAGGCACTCCAGCTCCACTAATTTCATCAAAGCTTCATGCAGAGCAACCCAGTATCCAGCTCTGTGTGTTCAATGCCTTGCAGGCTATGCACGCTCGATTCGACGGAGCCAACGTCAGCTAGCTCAGACTGCTTTGACAGTGAGCCTCTCCCGGGTGCGAAAAGCTGAAGCCTTTGTGGCCAAGTTGACTAAAGTTAGGGGGATCAAGCCTAGGGAGTACGGAGCTGTGAAGGACTGCATAGAGAACATGGGGGATAGCGTGGACCGGCTTGGCCAATCGGTGAGGGAGCTTGGACATACCGGTCGAGCCTTTGGCCAGGAGTTCTCATGGCACATGAGCAATGTGCAGACTTGGGTTAGTGCTGCACTCACTGATGAGACGACTTGTCTTGACGGATTTTCAGGTCGTTTTATGGATGGAAATATCAAGAACGCTATAAGAAGAAGGGTCAATAATGTTGCTCAGGTCACTAGCAACGCACTAGCTCTCGTTAATAGCTTTGCTGCTAAACACCGAGCGGCCCCAGCTGCCAAAGAGCCATAGATCTGCAGGTTCAAGAGTGTTTCGGGGTTATGTATATGTAAATGTGACATAGTATTTAGTAAGGTTTGTGACTTTGTGCCTGGCCTAAATTTTGTCTTAAAGAGTCTTGTTCTTGCTGGTTGATGTGTAAAATGACGGATCTTTAAAGTTTTGTACCAGTTAAGCTTTGTTTCACTTCTGTAATATACTATATAGCTCTGTTTGTGACGAATATCTCCCTTCTAAAATGTATGAAATAGTTTCACATTTACTAGCTATCTTGGGATTTGCTGAGAGCATCGATATCAATCACCTAAATCTGGTAAACCTTTCCCAATTTTCTGTTTCTTGGAACTTTTGAAATATGAATGAAACCCTTCCAATATGTTTTCTGTTCAATTTGAAATGACAGCGACCACATTGAGATTTTATCAACCTGAATCTTGTTGTAGCAGCTTATCAATTCCCTTCTTTAAGAAAACGAAAACGACATTAACAGCAGATGCCTATAAGCTTTTGAAAGACTACTTGGATGAGTTGGATCTAAACTGTACTTTCCGTTTTCGGAGTTTACAGCAGATGCCTATAACAATTTCTCCCTCGTCCTGAGATTTCTGGTGTGACAAACTCTTCTGGACTCTGAATCCAAGACTTTGTTCTGATGTTTTCTTGAGCGTTTTCTTTATTTAGTCACTTACTCACTTCACACTAGAACTAGCTGATCATAGCCCAATTTTATGTTCATTTGGATGAGCATTCACTCATTTAGCTTTGGAAATCGCGTGTATGCTATGAATCTCCTCGATCTCACAACATACACGCAATTTCCAAAGCTATATAGATATAACGGGGACGTCTTCAGTACCCGGAGGAGGGGGGAAGGATGGGGAATGGTGGGATGCACATGCGGGGGGCTGTGGGGTAGATGAGGTTGATCCAAGGGCTGCTGGGCATGCCATCCTTCCGAGGATGGCATGCCCAGATCATGGCATAATTTCCCATATATAACCAAAGCATACAAAAATTCATCCCCACAGAACAGGGAGACAGTTTTGCCGCGAGCTGCGGGGCTATATGTACCAAAAAATATGGTTAAAGCAATGTCATGTTCAATGTGATTACTCCTTTTTCGGCAACTTCTATGTGATTTAACTTTAATTTTGCTATTTTATATTTGGCGACTTTTGGACTTCCTTTACAGGCAAGACGCAAGACGACCAAATCTAGTGTTAGTTGATTTCACACGTCATGAATGCAATCTAAAGAAGACGCAGAGAAATATAATAATGAGAGCCTTTTTCGTGGGATATGGCATCTCTTATCCAAAAGCTTATACTCGAGAACATTCTGCAATCAGCAAAACTGGTTCTCACTGCTTGAAACAGAATCAAAGCACTTGATTAAGATTAAACAAATGAGTCATTCATCAAGTTAAGCAATCAATCAGAGTATCAAGCCTAGTCATTGATCGAGCATGGAAATGAGACCAAGCACATGGAGAAATGGAAAGTTGATCAATTAATTTAATTACCACATAAACATTATGGGCAGGCGGTTGCAATCATGAATGGTGAATCGTTAAGGGTGATTAATTTGTGGACCATGTGATGTGAAGCTCAAGCTCAATCTGCATAGAGAATTTAATTGGGAGTAGACAAGGTGCAAAGCAGCTCACATGTACGTAGGAGAATATATGTAAATATATGATGCGTGTGTGTTTGGAAGGAAAAGAGAAAAGGAAGGTGGTGGAAACTCAGCTCCCTAAGAAATATCTTCAAATCAAATAATACAAAAGTTAAAGGGGCATGACTACATGAGGCAGAAAAGAGTAGTAATCATGCATTTATGTGACTCACCTTGGCTAGCTGGTATAATCTTGGTTTTAGAATAAGGAATAGTAAAGTCCATCATTGCATGAAGCCGGTTTAATTAAAGTTTATCATTGCATGCAGCGGGTCTATATATTATTCAACGTAAAGTTTAAAATTAATTAATGTATTGAGACGTACGTTAATCGCTATAATGACCACTGCGTGCGTTTCATTCTCTTCGATTGATTGCTTTTTATGAAAACTGGTTAACATGTTAATATGAAAATCCCATTCCCTTATCTGTCTGGCCTTGGTTCAGAGAAACTGGTTTTTGTATACTGATGCTAAAGCTTGTTGTGAATGATGTCTTGATCGAAGTAGTGTTTATACTAATCACCGGCCTCTTGCTTAGCATAAATAGATTAGTGTCATCCATCCTGTACCTTTGCAAAGGTAAAGTTGAGGGACTTTCAGTGAGAAATATGTGTTCAGCAGGACTTGGAGATATTATTAGAGATCATAGTGGAAAGGCTTTTTAAAAGGGTTTGCCAAGCCTGTTTGTATACCTACCAAATATTATAGCAGAATTGCTTATTGCAAACAGGGCTTTCAACCAATATTATAGATGATGTGCATATCTAGTCCTGTCGACATAGAGATTAGAGAAGCAAATCTAACACTTAGCATACATCAGATACTTTAACCAAATCTATGCAGCTACAGAAAATTAAGAGAGTTAAAGCTTCTGTTATATGATTCTTAAGTACTGTGTATGATAATGTGAAAAGATATCCATTTGGGATTTGTTCTACTAAACTTGTATCTATCCAATCTGGTAAAGTAAGATTAAGTATTAATATCCTTTTATACCTTTTTTTTTTAAACGAATAACCTTGGCCAGATACAGAGCATTCCTTGGAGATCGATGTCTAATATAGGAGGAATTTTTTATTTCTTTGGACAATAACCAACAATGTCGTATTGTTGTTTCTGAATATAAAGTCATTTGTCTTCATCCAAAAGGCCAAGGAATGATCTCCCACATTTTCTGGGATAAGGGTCATAAAGACCAAAAAAAAGAAGGATAAGGGTCAATATATAAGGCCAATGAAATTTAAGCGGTCTCCTTCTTTTACTAGTAGGCTAGCTCCTAGTTAAGGTCAGTACCAGATGGAGAGATGTTGGGGATTACTTAGAATGTCACTAAATTTCTGCATAGGCCTTTCAGCAGGTACTAGTTTTCTCACTTGTAAAATTTCTGCAGCAAATATCCAGGTAGCTAGCTTGTCCAATTTAAACCCAATTCTTTCTGATCTATTGCTTGTCACAGATAATTTACAGCAGTGGAATTTCAGAACTAGGTAATCAAAGCATGAATTATTCCCATTAATAAGGATACAAAGATGAAAGATGGCTTCTCCAGTTCTCCTTCTGCATCAATCCATGTTAAAGAGAAACACAATACATCAATCAATATTAAATATTTATAGTCCAAGTAGGGCAATTTGCAAAGTGTCACCTTCACTCGTTACGTGCACGATTCCAGTATGCTTATATGATTAAGGGTTTGTTTGAGATTGTTTTTTCGGAGACTCAAAAATGTTTTTGAGTTAATTAAAAAAATTAATTATAATATATAAAAAAATTTGAAAAAAAAATTAAAATTTGTTTTGGATGAATTTTAGAAGCATTTGACATTTTGACCTCATACAAAAACTCTTTTACTAAATTTGAAAGGTGTTTTCAGATATTTTAGAAGCAGTTCCAAACAAGTCATAAGATTAGCTATGTATTATTTGTCCAAACTGGAGGGAGGTATCTATTGATGATGTTATGTTTGGTACTAGAATTTCATCCATTTTCCAACTTTGGAGGCACACTTTAGAGGACTGATTTAACATTTCAGTGATTGGTTTGTGGGTTATAACTTATAACTGATAGGGAATATATTCGTCTGAAATATTAATTAATCCTAGCTACAAATTAATCAGTGGGAACCACTAGCTCTGACTACAAATTTCTATATATAGTAGGCATCATTTCCACTACAAATTCATCTTGTTCGATCTTTAAATCAGTGGGAACCACTGGTGTAGCTAATTTCTATATATATTAGGCATCCTTTCCACTACAAATTCATCATCCATCTCTCAAAAGGAAGAAAGAAAACCTTGAAGAGAAAAGAGGGAGAGATATGGAATGCTATCTTATGCTAGCTCTGACTATTCTCCAATTACTTATTAACCACATAAACCCCTGCACAGCCGCCGCGGCATCTTCTAGCAAAGTAAACACCGAGTACATAAAAACATCATGCAGTGTCACACTCTATCCCAACCTGTGCTACACCTCCCTCTCAATCTATGCCGGAAAAATCAAGATGAACCCGAAAGTGCTAGCTCATACCGCCCTCAACGTGAGCCTTGCAGCCACTCAAGCAACTTCTGTGGTAATAAAAAGGTGTGCAAAAGTTCATGGACTGAAGCCAATAGAGACTGCAGCAGCGCTCGACTGTGTGGAGGAGGTTGATGACGCTTTGGATGAGCTCCGAAAGTCCATAGATGAATGGGGTAATATAGTTAAAGGCTCGAGAAATTTCTTGTTTCAAATGAGTGATATTCAAACATGGGTTAGTGCTGCATTAACTGATGAGGACACCTGCATGGATGGCTTCGACGACCACAAACTGAATGGGAGGGTGGAGACTATTGTCCGCAGGGAAATACTCCAAGTCGCGCATCTAACGAGCAATGCCTTGGCACTCATCAACAACTATGTCTCAAACTAAACCTGCCTAAGTGCCTAGCCTTTTGTGTGAGTGTGTGTGTGTGTATATATATATATATATATAGTTATATACATACATACATAATGTGTGTGTATATATATATAGTTATATACATACATACATACATACATACATACATAATGTGTGTGTATATATAGTTATATACATACATACATACATAATGTGTGTGTATATATAGTTATATACATACATACATAATATATAATAGCATCAATACAAGACCTTAACTGTGAAATGAATTCTGTGTACGTATCCTAGCCTTGGTGTGAACATGAATCTCTATTTGGCTCTACAGTATTTGATATTTAACTTGGTGATGGTATTTGTTTCATGATCCAACGATCCAATTGACCGATTTTCCAAACCTGGAGTTGCACATAGAGAATGGAATAACATTTTAATAATATGAGTAATATGAAAAATAATTTTTGTTTTTCTACACTTTAGCCCCCAAAACGTACAAAAAATTCTCGATGAAAGGTTTTCTTATGCATGTAGTTGTTGCTTTGGCCATTCTCCAAATATCTAGCCATATAAGCTCATGAGCAGCCGCCTGAGCATTTGCTAGCACTACAGCAAACACCGAAGACATAAGAACTTCATGCAACGTCACAAGATCTCCTAGATTGTGCTTCAACTCTCTCAAATCCACGCAGATCGATCCAGACTTACGAATCCCAAAATACTAGGTCATACGGCTCTCACTGTGACCCTTGAGTTCACCAAAGACACTCATGTGTTACTGAAAGATCGAGTTTTCAACAATCCATGGTTTGAATCCGGTGGTTACTGCAACAATGCTTGATTGCGTGAAGGTGTTGGTGTCACTGTGAGCAAACTCCGAAAGACTAAAGATGAAATGACGGCTCCGATTCCGCCTTTCGAATGAGTAATGTTTAAACATGGGTTAGCGCTGCGTTAACAATTGAGAACACCTGCATGGATGGCTTTAGCGAGTTTAATCTGCACGGAAAAGTAGAGACTATTTCCCGTAGGCACATTGCGAAAGTTGCCCATTTGACAAGCAATGCCTTAAGACACTCATCAACAGCTATGCCCTCCTCCAGTATTGTACTACTGCTTCAGATAAAAATTGCAGTGTATACATTTTTTTTTGGCCTTTTGAATAAGACGTATAATTTTGTAGCAGTTATGTTACCGATAAAGCTTCTAAAATGAAGTTTTCTTACCAACATTCAATTCCTTTACAATAATTGAGCCATGGTATATATTGGAAGAATAAAATTATCTATGAGTTTGAGATAACCTTGGTCAGGGTGCTCTGTAGTGATGCAACAGAATCTATAGCAGATTTTGTGAGCCAGCTGATCCCTACTTTAAGCCTATGCTCATCAGTTGGTAATCTAATCAAGTAGGCTAATTTCCTTGCGGTGTGACCTAAAGGACCATCTAACGTTAATCCCTCGATGAAACTAGGAGAAAGGGCAGCATCATTTCTCCCCAAAGTTATCATTTCGCCTAAATTCTGAAACCTGAAAGGCAAAAGCGGGCGATTGTTTATTGCAGCCCACAGATTCCAACCAGCAAAGTCTGCTTGCTGAAAAGCGACCTGTGCTGTGGCAGGAAGAAGCCTTCCATTTGATTCCCTTAGAGCACACGAATCACCAACTGCAAATATGCGAGGGTGACCGTTAACACGAAGAGTTTCATCTGTTTCTGCTTGTCCCCGGCCATTTAAGGGAAGCTCACGGCGCCTGTCACCAGGTTCCAGCTGAGGAAGAAGAGATTTAGACCCGACTGTCCATAAGACAAGATCTGCTTCAATAGTCTGACTTTGTAATCCCTTTTCAGCAGGTTGAAGTTCCAGTATATATTTCCCAAAGTCATGTTCTGCAGCAATGCCTTCAACTCCTATGCTCTTTGTTGGTCTTTCTGAAGCTTCCAAATCAACAGCTCGACGAATACAACGAACAAAGTAGCCCAACAGAAGTTGAACTTTCCTGGATGAGAGAACTTTAATCGCAACTTCCCTATTTCCAGGAGGGGCAGAAGGACAGATTGTGTTTTCCACATTAATTGCTTGTACTATACCTCTATCCTGCAGTCTCTCCGATACTGTGGCAGCTAACTCAACTCCAGCATAACCACAACCAACAACAGCCACACGAATCAGAGATTCCTCACTGAATTTTCTCCTCTCCAATTCTCTTAGCCTAAGATCAACCTTGCGAGCATCCTCCAGAGTGGAGAATGGCAACGCAAACTCCAAAGCACCTGGTACAATATCAAGCTTAGCTTCAGCACCTAAAGAAAGAACCAGCCAGTCATATTCAATAAGAAGACCACTCTCAAGTAGTACAGTTCCCCCAACACTTGAGTTTTCAGGTCCATTCATTACCAAATGATCAGAGGGATACAAGAGTTTGACCTTGTCTTGAAAAAACAGCACACTTGTATTTGCCAGCAAATCTGAGAAGCGAGGAGCTATCTCCCACGCATCAACTTCTCCGGACAGAAGCTCATACAGCATAGGCTTAAAAACAAAGTGCTCAGACTGGTCAACAAGGAGCACCTGAGGTTTCTTGTCATCAGGCCACACCAATGATTCTAGTCTTAAAGCAGTATATAGACCTCCAAACCCACCACCTAGTATACACACCCTCGGTTTCTTCTTATCCGGCCAAGAATAAAACCGAGGGGAAGTTTCAGCTTCAGATATCTCTGCAACACCTTCATTCCCCCCAGATGCACTCGAAGCAACAACAAACTGAAATCTTTTCTTTCCAGAACTTGCAAATACCGATATCTTAGTCTGGCCTCTTCTCGAGAAATTGGAAAAATGCTTAACCTGGTGCTTTCCCTCACAATTGAGCGGTAGAAGAGTTGCTGAAGCAGCCAATGCAATCGATGACATTATTAGAGTCTTACCTAGTTACCTGTCATTCATCAACCAAATGATTGCTCTCATCATACTATCATAGATCAACCAAATGCAGATAATAGCACCCTATGATCCAACAGTATAAGTCATCACCATATATCAACCAAGCAAATGCACCAAAGTTGCACATTGTTATTATTCTCTCAAAACGAAAAACAGCAACACGTAAACAGATAATTAACTAAATCAATATCAGAAAATAGCAAATGGGCCTGATTAGTAAGAAACAGAAACACTCACGAATTTACAGTCATTCTAAGAATTTAGTAAATGCACCCTTAATAGCAGATAACTAGTACCAAAACAGCACAACATTATAAGAAAATAGAAGATACACTCTAAGCAGAACAGCAAAAAAAATCAGCACCAGAATAAGTATTCTCCAGAACAAATGCAATTATAACACCAAATTTGTATTTACAGCTGAAAAATTGAACCCAGAAACCTGCAACTTAGCAACACAGAAAGTTCACCGGGCACCGGTGAATATCTAAATTCTAAACTCAACACAGGAAACAGGAAAATTCTGAAAAAAAATTACAAGAAAAAACGGGAATTAGTATATACCTTTTTGTGGGTAATGGGTTAAGTCATCATGGGATTCATGGGTGAAGAACTGAAGTAGAAGATGTGAAGGAGCGAAGGAATTGATTCAGACCAGAAGTTTAACTAGTACAAAGAAGAAGGAAGAAAGTGGGTAGCTTTCTGCTTCGGTCTGAAGAAATTGGGCCGGGCTTGGGTGAGGAATGGGAAATGGGAAATGGGCTGTTGTCCAAAATTCCAAAGTTGACGAACACGTGTATCGCTTTGAACTTCAAGGTTGAGGACTGGAGTAGAGAGATTGTGTTCATGGATGTGAATTCTGATATATGTGGCAGCTTCACGGCCTTGGTTATTCTTCAAGCATAGGAATTTTGGAAATAGAATTTCTTTTGGGGTGCAGAAAATAAGATATATATATATATATAGGTTCATTCAGTTTTCAATCTCCTTTAACCCAAAAAATCAATTTCCTGCCAAAATCTTTCTTTTGCTACAAGGTAGGTCAAGTGGAGTAGGTGATACCCAAACACACTCTTGTGTGTGTAAGTTAAAATTCCCTAATCTCACAAGTTTCAAAGTCTTGCCTTGAATTTAGAATAGCAAAATAGGAAAACGGATCCTTTCGATAGCAATCAAGTTGAGGATAGTGTAGAATACTAAGTCTTGATACTTTTGAAAATAAAAATTAATTAGATGTTACGTAATCGAGTGAGAACGTTCTTTAAAAAATAGATTATATATATAATGAGAACCATATATTGGAATCATCACATATGTATTGGCTTATGATCATAACTCTAGGCACAATCCATTTGTTAAGTCATGTAATTTATAATTAGGTAGAAGGAAAAATTGGTCTCTCACGATCATAATTTGTTACTCACAGACGTTTTGATTTGAACATTTAAATTGTTTTGTATGACCTCACCGAAGTGACAAACTATCATCCTCACACAGTCACACCACGTCATAATTTCGTTAAAATGTTGTGTTTAATTATAAACTCAGGCTTCAAAGATTAAATATCGGCACCAAAATAATTAGATACATTGTGGCGTTTAGGGTTTTAAGGTTTGTAACTTTTTTTTTTTTTTTTTTTTTTTTTTTTGCAAATTTTATGATTGAAAAGTACTAATCCATATCTTGCGGTCCAGAATCACCGAAAATAGACCAGAAGAGAGAAAGGGTGCAAAGTTTTCAAACTCACAAGCACCAATTGGTTTTTCGTTATCCCCAACAAGCCACGCCACACCCATTTTCGGGTCATATCAGATAGAGAGCGCCAAAACCCCCCACGACCCTCTCTCTCTTCGTATCTCTCACAAACGCAGATAACCAAAAATGGCTACAGAGTCAGTTAGAGTGCACAGTTTCAGCTTCAATGGGTCTCAGAGAAGGCCAGCCATCCCTCTCTCTCCAGCTCGCTTTCTGGGTCTTCGTCCTCCTCGGCCCTCTTCTTCTTTCACTTCGTCTTCACTTTCCCAGTTCTTCGGGAATCTGCGTCTCAGCTCAAAGACCTCTAATTTGCGCCAACACACCCGAAGAAACCTCTCTGTTTTCGCCATGGCTGCTGATGGTCTGTTTCTCTTTCTATCCTGTGTCTTGCCATAGTTTAACTGCTACTTTCTTGTTCAAGTTTTGTTCTTTCAAGTGTTTTCGGCTACCCATTTGCCCAAATTGTTGAATAGGGATTACTGTACGAGTTCATTTGGAAATTAATCATTACCAAGTTGAATGTTTATAACCTGAAGAACAATGAATTTAATTAGAATTAACCCTCTCATTTTGTTTAAGACTTAGATTTACTGCTATGAATTTTTTCATAAGATATTATTTACTTTTCAAATTCTTCACTGAACATGACTGAACATTCACTGTCAAGTTGCAACATGGGTAGAAAAAGCTTAGCTTACTGTGTTCCTTATCTGTTGTAATTTCATTTAGGTTATTTATAAGCAACTTAGTGAATAACTATGGCGCTTATAATGATAAAAATTCAATCTTTTGGAATGTTCTCAACTCAGAGTTAGCCTCTTCATGGTCATATAGCTCTTTGATGCTAGATAGGAACACAACAGTAATGCTCTTCTGTCCGAGGGTATCATATATCTGAGTGCTCTGCCATAATAGTATATATCTTGGGAGTTCTGAGCTGAATTGATAATTTGCCTAGAAAAGCTTTGTGCTTTTCCGGAGAATTTTTTAATAGTTGTCAACTAGTAGTTGTACAGTGATTAGTTTATCAGCTAAAGCAGCAGAAATGGATTTATTGATTTTTTTTTTTATGCAGATGGAAAGCGTACAATACCGTTAGAAGATTATCGGAACATTGGAATTATGGCTCACATAGATGCAGGGAAGACTACTACAACTGAACGGATTTTGTATTATACTGGAAGAAATTATAAAATAGGGGAGGTGCACGAAGGAACAGCAACTATGGACTGGATGGAGCAGGAACAAGAAAGAGGCATTACCATAACTTCTGCGGCTACCACAACATTTTGGGACAAACACAGAATTAACATTATTGATACTCCTGGCCATGTTGACTTCACTCTTGAAGTTGAGCGGGCTCTCAGGGTACTTGATGGCGCTATATGCTTGTTTGACAGTGTTGCTGGTGTGGAACCTCAATCTGAAACTGTGTGGAGGCAAGCTGATAAATATGGGGTGCCCAGGATTTGCTTTGTCAATAAAATGGATCGTCTTGGAGCAAACTTTTTCCGCACAAGAGACATGATAGTGACAAATTTGGGTGCCAAACCACTTGTACTTCAAATTCCAGTTGGTGCGGAAGATAATTTTAAGGGAGTCATTGATCTTGTGAAGATGAGAGCTATACTATGGTCTGGAGAAGAATTGGGTGCAAAATTTGTGTATGAGGATATTCCATCTGATCTTCAGGAGCTGGCTGACGAATACAGGTCACTGATGATAGAAACCATAGTTGAGTTAGATGATGAAGCTATGGAGGGCTATCTAGAAGGAGTTGAACCTGATGAGGAGACTATAAAGAAATTGATTAGGCAGGGAACCATCTCAGCTACTTTTGTGCCAGTATTATGTGGCTCAGCTTTTAAAAATAAGGGGGTCCAACCATTGCTTGATGCTGTTGTAGATTATTTGCCTTCACCACTTGACGTGCCGCCAATGCAGGGTACTGATGCAGATAACCCAGAAATCACAATTGAGAGGGCTGCAAGTGATGATGAACCATTTGCTGGCCTAGCATTCAAGATCATGAGCGATCCATTTGTGGGGTCCCTTACGTTTGTGAGAATCTATGCAGGAAAGCTAACTGCTGGATCATATGTGCTGAATGCAAACAAGGGGAAAAAAGAGAGGATTGGTAGACTTCTAGAAATGCATGCAAACAGTAGGGAGGATGTCAAGGTAGCTTTAGCTGGTGATATAATTGCGCTTGCAGGTCTAAAAGATACCGTTACTGGTGAAACTTTGAGTGACCCTGAGCATCCTATTGTGCTTGAACGTATGGAATTCCCTGATCCTGTGATAAAGGTGGCAATTGAACCCAAAACTAAAGCTGATGTTGATAAAATGGGAGCTGGTTTGGTTAAGCTTGCTCAGGAAGACCCTTCTTTCCACTTCTCAAGGGATGAAGAGGTCAATCAGACAGTGATCGAAGGAATGGGAGAATTGCATCTTGAAATTATTGTTGATCGGCTCAAGAGGGAATTCAAGGTACGTATCTGTTGGTTTCACTTGCAGCCTGTTAATTGTTGTTTCTTGAGAATATTTAAAGATGAAGATGCTGTTGATTCATAAAGAATTTGAATTCTTCATAACTGGGGTTGTTTTCTCTATGCAGGTCGAAGCAAATGTTGGAGCGCCCCAGGTAAACTACCGGGAAAGCATTTCTAAAATCTCAGAAGTGAAATATGTGCATAAGAAACAATCTGGCGGACAAGGGCAATTCGCTGATATCACTGTCCGATTTGAACCCATGGAGCCTGGTAATGGATACGAGTTCAAGAGTGAAATCAAGGGAGGTGCAGTGCCCAGAGAATACATTCCTGGGGTGATGAAAGGACTAGAGGAGTGTATGAGCAACGGTGTCCTTGCAGGCTTTCCTGTCGTCGACGTGCGTGCTGTATTAGTAGATGGGTCTTACCATGATGTTGACTCCAGTGTTTTGGCATTCCAATTGGCAGCTAGAGGAGCTTTCCGAGAGGGAATGAAAAGAGCTGCCCCAAAAATGCTTGAACCCATAATGAAAGTTGAAGTAGTGACACCTGAAGAACATCTGGGAGATGTCATTGGTGATCTTAACTCGAGGAGAGGTCAGATCAACAGCTTTAGTGACAAGCCTGGTGGTCTCAAGGTAACACGATTTCAATGCATGCTCTAAATCTTTTTCACTTTTCGGTCTTTTCATTTTACGAACGGGTTGTGTTTTGGATTAATGCAGGTGGTTGATGGTCTGGTTCCTCTTGCTGAGATGTTTCAATATGTTAGTACACTCAGGGGCATGACAAAAGGTCGTGCATCCTACACGATGCAGTTAGCTAAGTTTGATGTCGTTCCTCAGCACATTCAGAACCAACTTGCTGCCAAGGAGGAAGAAGTTGCTGCTTGATTTTGTTTCCATGGACAATAGGTATTCTTAACCTGTATTCAGGATCCGGGTCCAAGAAAATGAGGGGTTTTCTTTTCTTTCTTTTTTTATTCTCATCCCTTCTGTACCAAAAGAAACGACAAGTTATAGCAATTCGTCCTCCAAAAACAGTAATCTGTAGTCTGTAGTTCATAAACAGATGAGAAATTGAGAAATCTACCTTCGGAAACTGAAAAGTATTCTCAACACATCAAGAAACTAAAGGCATACGTATAAATTATAAAGGGTGAAAATGCTGAGAGAGAATGAACAGAGAAATCTAACATAAAAAAGCATCCACACTAATATCAAAACAATACATCTCAAAATTTTCCAGTCTCAGAAATCTGAACTAGTTACTCGAATGAACATTTGAAAGTACAATTGAATCAGCAAAAGCTTCCACATCGGAAAGTACAATTGAATCAGCAAAAGCTTCTTATATGTGCCATTCGTATCTTTCCTCGAGTTCACTTAATCTGGACAATTCCAGCACTGACCAGCTTCTGGATTTTGGCCATCACCATAGGGTTCTTCGAGTGTTCCTGAGCAGCTTTGGGATTTTCCTGGAAATCAACCAACACCTGCCAACATCCCAACGGAATTTTGAGCCTTAATACACCAAATAAAAAGTACGAATCGAGGATAACAAGTTAACATCAACAAGCACTACAAGCTTTAAATTATGATCACCTGTCTCATAACAGGATCTGAGAGGATATTCTGAATTTCTGGGTCCTGCATTCCCTTGGTCTGCAAGAAGCAAAAAATAAATAAAAATCTCAATATCACATGCCAAATTCAGAAACATAAATCAGTCATAAAGATGTTCAGAAGTACCTGTCTCTCCTTCAATTCATCGGCACTCAAATCCCCACGGCTAGCTTTGTTAATCTGCTGTACACATCTGCAAAAAATATCAACTGAAATCAAACTCAACTCTCAACCATTGTGTACAGCAAAGCACCAATAACGAACTCTATCCATGTAACACACCTCCTCACACCATCAAGCAAGTCCTCATTGCGAGGATCATGCTTCAGACCTTCTTGATACGTTTCCAAAGCTTTTTCGTATTCTCTCATGAAAAACTGGACAGCACCTTTTCTGGTATAGCCCTTTGAAAAGGTTGGGTCAAGCTCAATGCATTTCTCTGCATCCTTCAATCCCTCTGGCATTGCCCCCAACTTTGTATAGCAAGCAGCTCTATTGCTATATACCTGAACAAAGGAGCAGATTTGAGTCAACCCATGACATGACACAGTGGAACAATAAAATATAAGCAATTAGAGATTTTCACACCTTTGGATCCTTTGGGTTCCTTCTCAAAGCTTCAGTGTAATGCCTAATAGCCTCCGGGTACTTCTGCTGTTTGAAGCATTCATTTCCTGCACATATTCCACTCTTATGTCAATATATCTGAATCAACATATGTCAGGCAAACATACATTCAAGCACAACGCACACCTTCCTCTAGCACAACAACTACTCACATGTAAACACCATAAAAGATACCCATAAACACTAAATTTCCGAGATCTAAGTATAACAAGCATACCTTTCTCTCGCTCCTCATCGGCCAAGTTCGGATCAAAATACTCTTGTTGCTCTAGGTCCTTCTTAGCTTTCTCAGCATCATTCAATTTCTTTAAGGTGTCAGGGTTGCGATGCTCTGTGAGAGCTTTCTGGAATATCTCAATAGCAGGTTCATAGTCCTTTGAGGTTTTTGCTGTTTTCACAATGGCAGTTCCCTTCCTAGTCAAAGCTTTTGCTATCATCTTATAGTCTGCCCTTACCTCTCTTCCCCTCTCGACAGCCTTATCACAGTCTTTAATGCAATCATCATACTGATAGAAGAAAACAAAGGCACTAGGATCAGAAACCCTTAACAAGCTAAGTTATACAATGATTACATCAATATTATCACCATTATCAATATTGTCCCTAAAGGTTCTACAATATGGCACAAATGGGCACGAGGAGAGTGAAACAAAGCCAAGCCCACACTTGTCAGTCTGCAATGAAGAAACAATAGCACAATTTACAAAAGACAAATAAAAGATCTGGTCAGGCTACAGTCGATGAGGGAACACAGCAGCCATGGCAGGAACCCTCTAAAAGTCTAAAGCCTCCTACAAACCTAAAAAATGGAACTCCATATACATTTAACTCTATTTCTGTACTGCCTCCTAAGGGGATCGTGCACTTCAGAAAGAATAAACCATTGTCCCATTTGAAGGATCCTCCCAAAGATTAGTAAGTTGGGTAAAGCAAGTTACTTCTCTACATATCTATGTGATGGGTTACAAAATGAATCCCACATGAAAGATTAACCAACTCCTACCACATTCAAGATTCAAGAAAGACCACCAAGTCATTGTAGCATATTCAATATTAAATAAAGATCCCCAACAATGTGAGTGAGTTGGCTAAACTAATATCCGGCTAGGTCTCATAGCAAATTCCTTGTACTTGGGCTCTGATTTGGGGCATGATCAACACATTCACTGTAACAGCAACACCATCTAAACCATAAACATTACAAGCATACATCAAAGTACAAAATTTAACACTGAGCAATATACTAACAGTAGGTAGGAATTTTAAATTCAACTATCCTAGCATTATTAAAACCATATCAGTCGCACCAATCTCAGAATGTAAACAGTATGCAAATTAAGCCAAACACAAGAACAATATGCATTACATACCTGTCCCATTTCCAAATAGGTTGCAGCACGATTCAAAAGATAGGAAACATCTTCATCATCTAACTCCATGGCCTTGGTATAGTGCTGAATTGCAGTGTCGAAGTCTTTCTTCTTATAAGCCGCATTGCCAGCCTCCTTCTCCTTTAGGGCCTCGGCCTTCCTCTTCTTGGCCTCTCTCCCCTCCTCTGGCACTTCCATCGGCTCCGGCTCTGGCTCCGGCGCCGGTTCGGGCTTCTTCTGCGGCTCGGGTTCCGCGGACCGTGTCCGCTCGGAAGGAAAATCCGGCATATCATCGTCCTCCGATGTGGCTCCGCGGAGCTTGACATTGAGCAAAACCCCAAGGGCTTGCATAACCCTCTGGTCCTTGAGATAAAGATTGAGATTGCTAGGGTTTTTCTGAATCTCCTGCATCATCTGGACGAAATCGGGCTGTTGGAGAAAGGCCCGGGTACTGGGGTCAGCCGTGAGCTTGGCCCACATCTCGGGACCGGAGAACGCATCGCCGAAGGGGTTGGACGGCGGCGGGGGTCGGGCAGCACGAGCGGCGGCGGACTGACTATCAGCCAAGCCGGATTTAAGGCCTTCGTTGTTGGGATCAATCTCGAGGCCATTCTTGTAAGCCGAAACGGCGTCGTCGTAGTGTCCCAAGCCGTGGTGAGCGGCTCCAAGGCGGCTGTAGCCCTTGACCCAATCGGGCTTAAGCTCGACGGTCTTTTTAGCGTCGGTCAAGGCTTCGGAGTATTTATGGAGGCTGGCGTACGAGGCGGATCGGTTGGAGTAGAGGACGTGGTTGGTCGGAGCGAGATTGATGGCGTCAGTGAAGTGGGAAATGGCGGCGTTAAAGTCGCCGGACGAGAAGGCGGCGTTGCCCTTGGCTTTGGCTTCGTCGGCCATGGCTGATTGGGGCTGAAGAAAGAGCTTAGAGAGAGAGTGAGTGAAGGGGGCTGTGATTGCAGGGGTTTTGGAAAAAGAGAAAGAGGTTGGGGAGCTTTATAGGATAAAAATGGTTTTTTCAAGGGACCGGAGAGTTCTAGTGATCGTGAGGTTTGGGGGTTCTCGAACCTTCTGCTCCTGCGTTCGTCTATTGACCCCAAAGTCTAATTTTTTTTTTTTTTAAGTGTTTGGTTAAGAGAGATCGAATACGGGGAAGAAAGTAGTAAATTGGTTCAGTATAGTTTGAGTTTGGCTCATTCGGTTCGTGTTGTTAATAAGGGAAGAAAAAAAATTTAATAATTCGGCTCACGATCTTGAACTTCAAAACATTCAATCAAAATGGTCACAACTTATGTAACTTTATGAATTCACTTGAATAGATATGTGTTTGACCATTTTGTTAAAGCTCCGCCGTTAATGATGATATATAGGGACGGAGAGAAAGATTTGCTTAGTGTTTCAAGCGGTATGCACAAGAACAACAAGGACTGCAATCAGTATATGACTTTCGAGTTTTGTTTCTCAAACCGCACCATTCTAAGGTACTAATTCATCTTTATCACTTGGCCGGCAAAATGCCCCACTAATTTGGTGTCATGGAGACCAAAAATTCGAGAGCCTAGTAATCAGGGCATAACGAACTTATTTATCGGCAAAAGTTAAAAAGAGTACGTATCACACCCTATGTGCCATTTCATACATAAGTTTCTTAGAAGCAAGTGAGCCATGGAGGCTCAACCCGACCAAACAGTAGCATACGACAAAGACAAAGTGGTCCTAGCTTTGATCGATTTACTCCATGATAGATAAAGAGATGCTTGAATTAAAACCATATTAAATCTTAAGGACCGGACCGGAAAACCTGAAAGAGCGTAGACATGTACCACACGATTTACTTTAATTTTTGTTTTGTTATAAAGAATAATTCAAAATACATGTATCACAATGTCTACCTTAATTTTTGTTTTTTGTTATAAAAAAGGCATCATTGCCAAAATGCTCTATGAACTTGGCCATAATTGTCAATTTGCACTATGAACTTGCAATTTGGTCAATTTACCCCCTGAATTTGGTAAAATTATCAATTTGCCCCCTGAACTTGTTAAAAATTGTCAATTCGCACTTCGTACGTCAATTTTAACTTTTTCCATCCAATTTTGTGACATGTGACATTTTTGTGAGGGGTATTTTGGTCATTTAATGATATATATTTTTATAAAACACAAAAATTACCTTTAAAATACAAATATACATAAAAATTACATTAAAACACAAATATACATAAAAAATACATTAAAACACAAATATACATAAAAATTACATTAAAAACACAAATATACATAAAAATGTAAATTTTTAGGGTTTAGGTGAATTTTTAAAAATTACATATATTAAAAAGTTGAATTTTTAATTCTTTTTAATGTAATTTTTATGTATATTTGTATTTTGCTAAAAATATATATAATAAAATGACCAAAATACCCCTCATGTAAATGTTATATGTCACAAAATAGGAAGAAAAAAAGTTAAAATTGACATATGGGGTGCGAATTGATAATTTTTACCAAGTTTAGGAGGCAAATTGACAGAAATGCAAGTTCATGGTGCAAATTGATAATTTTTACCAAATTCAGGGGTAAATTGACGCAATTGTAAATTCATGGTGCAAATTGACAATTATGGCCAAATTCATGGCATTTTGACAATTATGCCTATAAAAAATAGTTCAAAATATCTAAAATCAAAAGTTTACCAATTAAAATTGTATTCTTGCGTATATCAACCAGGGGCAAGACTGTTGGGCTAATGGTGTAATAGCCCAGCCGAAAAAAAGAGGTTATACGAATCCCTTGATTTGCTTTCGCAGCCTCTTCCCTTGTTGTTGGGCCAGTGACAATCCTTGTTCTTCCTCCTTCATTCTTCCCCTCAAGATCATTCAATTCCCCAATCTGATGAACGTAAGTGTATATAACTATATATATAATTTTGATTTCAAATTTCAATTTCTTAATCTATGTTTATACAATTATGCAGACTATCTGAGTAACTGAGTATATGCAGACGAAATGTTCAGTTTTATCACTCTATGCTTGCTCAAGTAGAAAGAATATGTTGAAAAATCAAAGCTTGAAATCGTTTTTGTTTCATTGCCCAATTGGTTGAGCAGTATGGAACTCGCTGTAAGAATAGGAAATTGGTTTAGCGTCAAAGCATTCATTTTGAATCTTTGATCCAATTGGTCATGTAGTAATTTGCTTAATTAATGACTGTTTCTACAGGTTTTTAAGAGGTTTGCTGGGTTCCAAACCTCAAAAAAAAATTATGGATTCTGGATCTGCCACTGATTGGAGGGTACGATATAGCTTCAATCTCATCTCTTATTTTGAAGTGAGCAAAAAAGTTAGGCATGTAAATGGGAACTTGTGCATTGGAAAGATGTATTGGTGGTTGTCTATCTATCTAACTGTAAACTGTTAAGTCTAATCCAGATGGACCACTTTTATTCATTGCAAATGCTTATTGCTCATGCCACACATGCACATGAGCTCGTTTCCGATTTTCAGTCTGTTTTTAGTTTCATACATAATAAGTGAAGAAGGGGTGCTGGCATGGAATGGCTTATGGGACATCAAATTCGTTTGAGGATTTGAAGTTCCTGGTAAGGAGGAAGGGAACCTTTATTATATCCTGGAGAATGCACACTCAAGTTGTCGCAATTTGAGAGCGCAGAGGTGTCATCTTTGACAAAATGTGTCCATCTATGCTAAAGAGTCTAGGGTGAACATGTATAAGGGCATAATTTTGTAGTTTAAGTTGAGTGGAGATGGATAAATGTTCTGAGGGACCTGATTACTATTTTGGAGGGGTATCTAAATTGTTGTCAGCCACTGTGAATAAAATCTATGTGAGGATGCTGAATTGAAGATACATGTATGCCAATGAAATCAGATGTTTTTCTGTGGGGGTGATGATGGTTGTTTTTTTATGTGCAAGTCTTTCACGTTGCTTCGATGCCTAACCAAGTCTCTGCTGGGTTCTTAGTTATAATCTGAAATATATATTTTTGGAAGAATTAACCGGCATGTTTTAAAGACTGGTCAAAACTGAGATGAGGGCATCTCCTTATGGTCGTAGACTATATGAGATAGACTTGTGTAGCTAGCAGATGCTTCTTTAGATGGTGGAAAATTAACCTTATTTGAAATGTGTTCTTATAACTCTTCAACTCAGTGATCATGTGAGAATTCTGATCATAACCTTCTTACATTCTTTGCGATCCTGAGTTCTAATGATGCAATTTAAATTTTGGTTTGGATCATAATTATACTTCTTCTTTTCAGGTGATAAATCCTCAGCTTTGAATCCCAATTCATCTGGATGAAGTGTTGTGCAATTTGAGAGCATTATTGTAGTCAAACCACGGTTTGTACTTGATGAATAATGCTTCAGCATCCAGTAGTTTAAGGGCAGCTTTCTCACACTGTGTACAGCAAGTTCGAAATTATGATTACCATCACTACCTTTGCCTCCTTGAACTCCCCCATAACATGAGGAAGGCTGCATTTGCAATCCGTGCCTTGAATGTTGAAACAGCTCGTGCAATGGATGTTGCTTCTGATCCGAGGATTGGTCTTATGCGTCTCGTCTGGTGGCAAGAAGCCATAGACAAAATCTATGCCAACAAGTCAATTGAGCACCCAACAGCACAAGCCCTCTTGTCAGTGGTACATGAGAACAAAATTAGCAAGGGATGGCTGAAACGATCTGTAGAAGCTCGCATCAATGATGCAAGAAAGGAGATTGGTGATGCCCCTGAAAAAATCGAAGATTTGGAAAAATATGCTGAAGATACCATGTCAACTAATCTTTACTTGACGCTACAAGCTGGTGGTATCAGGTCCACAGCAGCTGATCATGCAGCATCACATATTGGTAAAGCAAGTGGGCTTCTTTTGCTAATTAAGTCACTTCCATACCATGCTAACCGCAACCGCCACTTCTCTTATATACCAACTGAATTGGCAGCCAAGCATGGATTGTTGGTTCAACATGGTGGTCAAGCAGAGATCCACTTGGATTCTCGTGAGGGCTTAAGTGAAGCAGTTTTTGAGATGGCATCAGTGGCTAATGTTCATTTGCAGAAGGCTCGTGATTTAGCCGGTACAGTACCTACAGAGGCTCGTCCAGTGCTGCTGCCAGCTGTGCCTGCCCAAGTTCTACTGGACTCCCTGAGGAAGGTGAATTTTGATGTGTTCGATCCAAGATTAGCACGAGGGATCCTAGGTATGCCTCCTTTGTTGTATCAGTTAAAATTAAAGTGGCATTCTTGGAGGGGAAAATACTGAAAGGAAGTTGCTTTTATTAGTTTGATACAAAATGACGTTCCGTTTTTCACACCGAGTGCAGAACAAGAGTTGTGTTGCGGATTTTTTTTCCGAAAAGAAAATAGCATGCTCATGAAACCCTGTTAACCAACCTTTTTAAGGTATTTTTATTTTAGTTTTTATCTTTTAATAAAGGGACAACAGAGCTTTGAAGCTAGAGTTTAGCTCCTGCAGCAGTGCAGCCTAGAAGTCCTCTCCCCAGTTCTTTTTTTGACCTTCAATCGTTCTGTTCAGTCAGTTCTGCAGTGACTAATCCATTTTCTTTATCTATGAAATTTCGAGCTCCGGCAAGTCTTCTAGACATTTGCTCGATCTTGGTCCCTTACATCATAAAAGAAGAGTTCATAGGAGGTCAGTTTGAGAGATTTGGTGATCATGAAAGATGCTGTTTATATCATAGGCATTCCAATATGGTTCGTTGGTCATTGTCAATGTCATTCTCTTAATACCAACTTAATTATACTTAAGGGTAGCTTTATCATTGAAAACAACCAATTACTTTGTCAATATAATCATCGAAATCCTATTTGCTTTTACTTGGTTTTGCAGTATTCGGATAAAGTTGGAAATGAAAGCAAAGGGTGTCAATTGGAGAAAGCTAATTAATTAATTAGTCGATCAAAACTAGTGAACAAACCTCATTACTATTCCTGATTATACATGTTTTGGCTTCATTCAACTCGAATTACTGTTATTTGGAGAAAGCTAATTAATTAATCCTGAGGTGTTTGTTTATTTAAATTCATGAAGGTAATAGATGTTTCAATCAAAAATGATAGCTCACCAGATACCATGTTTGATTAGGAGTCTTCTTAGTTGAGGTTTTGCCGTACTTCTCATAACCATTAACCAACCCATTATCCAAACGAATGCATATTGCATAACATGATGCTAGAACAGTTTTTAACTCGACTCGAACTCAACATTTGATTGATAGCGACTTATCATGGATTTATATACGACTCAATTTGTGAATTATTCGAATAACAAATATGTTAAATTTAACTTTTTTCGTGAGTTATTCTAATCTTAACGCGTGTTGCAACGATCCATAAAGATTGTCACTTACAATTCGTTCATTCAGATTGAGCACAACAAGATTAAAACACAAAATGGGTGCTCTAGTTAGTCTTGATTTGATAATCAACCAAGTCACAAGATTTGACTAGCTGTCAACCATGCTCTATGTGATCAAACTGGCCATGGTTAGGGTTAAGCAACCAAACTTGACCTTTTTTTTTCTTTTTTAAAAAGCTTAAAAGCTTAAATTCCTCTAAAAAAAGAAGTAAAACGTTTTAAGTTTTTAACTAAAAGGTGAAACAAACAGTCTTCATGATCACTGCCTTGAACTGTTACAAAAGAGAAGTGTTTGTGCTTCTCTCTTTTTATTAAAGAGAAAAGAGCCAAATTAAGACTGATCACCCTTCACATTTCACAATGCCTCCAATCCCAAACATCAATCTACCTGTACAATCCACACCACCTTTGGACCCACCAAACTGAACTCCTGCCCAACACGTGTCAACCTGTTGTCTCCTTTTGCATGGCACCTTACACGAAACCACACCACCCCCTACTTTTATACTCTCTCTTTCTCACCAGTCACCACCCTTCTCCACTCACCTCTCTCTCTCTCTTCTCTCTTCCTCCGCCCACTGTTTCCTAGCTTAAAAGTTAAAGCTCTGGGTTTTCTTGAACCCGGTCTGTTGCTCCTCTTCATGGCGGTCCGCTGCTCTAAGTTTCTGGTTCTGTTTGTAGCACTGGTTGTTGTACAAGCTACTGTAGGAGAAGCCCGGCTCGACTTCTGGGACTCTACAATCCGGTTGCCTTCGGAGAAGGGTAAACCCGAAGACGTCGATAAACAATCCGGGACAACATGGGCCGTTCTCGTAGCCGGTTCAAATGGATACGGAAATTACAGGCATCAGGTGTGTATGATATCAATTTAATTGAGCTTTTATTGTTCTGGGTTTTTTGGTTTTGGGTTTATTTATTTATACATACATACATACATGTACAGGCGGATGTTTGTCACGCATATCAGATACTGAGAAAAGGAGGGTTGAAGGAGGAGAACATTGTGGTGTTTATGTATGATGACATCGCCATGCATGAGATGAATCCCAGGAAAGGCACCATCATCAACCATCCACAAGGTCATGATGTATATGCCGGCGTCCCTAAGGTGCCTAGCTAGCTACCTACAATTTTCTTTCTGTTCTCAAATCGATGATGATGTTTTTTTTATATTGTACCAGTTGAATATGCTTTCTCAATATCATTCTTATCAAGTTGATTTTTTTTTTTCTTAATCATGGTTGCCACATGTGAGCTAGTTGATTAGTAATTTAACAAGGACAAACCATAAGCAAGCTTGTGTTTAAATTAAGCTAATAAAAAGTTATTTTGGCCCTACCCGACTCTTTTTATGATAAATGCTGTAGGTAGACAAAAAAGATTAGATATTTTCTCATAGGATGACAACAATGTGTAACCAGGCCAATTCATACATATTTTATTTTTGATTCGTGTATAGGCATCAAAGGTCTTATTACCTATTGCTGTCATCATATTTTTGGATTGAGTATAATATGATTAGCTAAATGACTTGGTATGTGCTTCAGTACGTCTCACTGGATTTAAGTCGATAGTGTATAGCTCAAGGCAGGTCCATATTTTTGTGTGGGTGGTTTATTATCATGAAGGTTTTATTTATGAGTGATGATATTGATATATGACCCGTCTCTGCTGCTTGTGTAATTTTTAAGCATCCATTTTCCATTTTGCATATGCATCTAATCGTTGCTTGGACAGGGTAGTGTAAAGTTACTTTAGTCTGGAAGTTTCGTTCATTTTCCATTGCTGGGCACTACTCTTGATTTGAGTAATTGTAAACTTTCTCTTAAAGAATGACACGTGGCCTTTGACAATGGAGGCCAATATATCACAACCAAGGTTAGGAGGGAGCTGGTTTGATTTCAATTTTTCAACTTCAATTGTTGAATAATGCTAGGGCAATTTTCTGATAGGGTTAAGAGATTAATAACACACATGGAATGGTCCAATGAGTTGTGAACTAGGATGTGCCAAGTTTAAACACCATTGGAGTATTGGACACCATTAGAGTGTACCTTAGAACCTTATACTTGATAGGCAACAAGTTGTGGGGTTTTCCAGTTACTCAAAGAAAGAACAGTTGGCAGGCGCTTGGTGTTGGCCCAAGCGATGAAGGAAGGTGGTTAAGATTAGGGTCGGAGTTCGATCCCCTCCGAGTAAACCAAAATGTGAAAAGGTTGGGATTATGGATAATAAGTGTGGCTACATGTTGTTCAGTTGTTGCGGTTAAACTTGTCACTTGGTTGTTAATTTGTTAATCGAGATTTACTTTGCTAGCTTGGAAAGGTGAAATCCCATAACTTATTGATTTAATTATATTGGTAACTGATGCTATAGGATTACTCCGGAGAGCATGTAACCACTGCAAACCTGTATGCAGTACTTCTTGGGGACAAGAAGGCTGTGAAAGGTGGAAGTGGGAAGGTTGTGGCTAGCAAACCTAATGACAGGATCTTCTTATACTACTCAGACCATGGTGGTCCTGGTGTTCTTGGTGAGTTCCCTACTTGTTTTAACACTTATTGTTATGCATCAAATTTCATGTTTGGACAAATCTATTTTTTTTTCAAGGCAACTTTGTTGGGCTTATTGCTCTTTTTGGATGGCATTCAAATTGAAGAAAATCTTGTAAAGTCGAGAGTGAGACCTCACCAATTTTCAATGTGATTACAGGAATGCCGAATATGCCTTTCCTTTATGCCATGGATTTCATTGAGGTTTTGAAAAAGAAACATGCATCCGGGAGCTACAAAGAGATGGTAAGGAGGTCACTTTTTCTTTTCCATTATTAAGTTGTTGCACTTTTGATGATTACAAGAATATGACAGCTAAATGCTCGAGTTCATTTGTTTCGTATGCAGGTTATATATGTGGAAGCATGTGAGAGTGGGAGCGTTTTTGAAGGCATAATGCCGAGGGACCTCAACATTTATGTGACTACAGCATCAAATGCAGAAGAGAACAGCTTTGGAACTTACTGTCCTGGGATGAGCCCTCCACCGCCACCAGAATACATCACTTGCTTAGGGGATTTGTACAGTGTTGCTTGGATGGAGGACAGGTATATCAGCTTTTATTCTCCTTCAAAAATTGGTGAATTTAGTCTTGAAGCAAATTATTTTTGGTACAATGAATTCATAATTGTTTAGAAGATATATAGTAACTATATCTACATGGCACTAAAATGATTTGGGACACATATGAGTAACAGAGGAAGTGGGTTTTGGCCTTTTGGGACTTCTACATAACTTTCTATGGTTCGTTTAAAAACTGTTTTGCAGTGAGAGACACAATCTGAAGAAAGAAACAATAAAACAACAATACCAGACGGTGAGATTCACAAAACCTAAATAATGCCAAGCATTTATGTGCACAATTTTACTCCGATATTCAATTAGAGCACATGTGAATTTCTGTGTTTGTGCAGGTAAAGAAACGGACTTCGAATTTTAATAATTACGATATTGGATCACATGTGATGGAATACGGGAGTAAAAATCTCACGGATGAAAAGCTGTATTTGTACCAAGGTTTTGATCCAGCCTCCGTGAACTTCCCTCCAAACAATGGTCAACTAGAACAGTACATGGAAGTTGTCAACCAGAGAGATGCAGAGATTTTCTTCATGTGGCAATTGGTGAGCTCCTCCTTTCGACTCTTTTTTTTTTCAAATGCATACAAACAAAAACCAACTAAATCTATTGTATATATTCGGATCGATCATACTGATACTCGGTTCGAATACCGCTAGTAAACTTGCTAATGTAGTGTTCACTTGTTTGTTTTCATGCAGTACAAAAGATCAGAACATGGATCAGAAAAGAAGAAGGAAATCCTGAAGCAGATAAGAGAAACAATGAAGCACAGAAATCACATAGATGGAAGCATAGACTTCATAGGGAAATTTCTCTATGGACCCGGAAAAGGTTCATCCATGCTCAATTCCGTAAGAGCACTTGGTCTGCCTCTTGTAGATGATTGGGAATGTCTAAAATCTGTGGTAATAACTACTTGGCCTCTACTTCAGCTTCTGTTATTGCATCTTGTTTGGAACTTGTTTACCATGGTTAAAACTTGGGCTCCCAGGTGCGAGTATTTGAAACACATTGCGGGTCACTGACTCAGTATGGCATGAAACACATGCGTGCATTTGCCAATATCTGCAACAGTGGTGTATCTCAAGCCCAAATGGAGGAAGCGTCTTGGGCTGCTTGCGATGGTCATGATCTGGGTCAACTGCACCCTTCAAACAAAGGCTATAGTGCTTGAAATGTTGAAAGTATGGAAAGCTTTCTAGCAGGATATATATGTTTATCACATCCTTTGTATTTATAAAATAATGTCTGTGAAAAAAGAAAAAAGAAAGAAAAAAAAATTATATATATATATATGTAGGGTAATATTGTGTTATCAACTTATCATCAACTGCGTGCTGTCTAATACTTAATGGTACTTCTAGTCATCCTCTATTTCATTTTGTCAGAAGACGACTTGAATTTATTTTTGTTCTTTTTGGCAAGGAAAAAACTTCACGAGCTGCTTGAATTGAATTTGACTCGATCAAACTTTACACATGTTCGGGTTGTATGTTGAGAAATAGGGCATTTAACTTGAAATCAATGGCTATGGAACAAAATTGTTGAGTAATTGATAAAGGGGGCTCACTTAAAATCTATAGCTATCATATATGGTCCTTCGATCAGTGCCACCTTTGCTCTAACACATCTTGACATTAGAAATAACAATGGTAAGATTTTGAAGTTCTGGAATGAATTGAAAGATTCATGTTCGTAGTGTGGTACATAATTTCTTTAAGGTATGTAGGCACTGAGGAGACTACCCGGGGGTAATATGAGTTTGTATTTCAGCCAAAACTTTGGACTACTACATCGGCTAAATTGTGTACGTCGTTCAATTGAAATCGATCTACTTAATCCACTGCCATGTATAGTTTGGCAACATAACATGTAAAACAATACTGATCTACTTAATCCACTGCCATGTATAGTTTGGCAACATAACATGTAAAACAATACTATCCGATCGTTAGGAGATTCATTTGACACAAAGACGAAGATAAGAAGATCAAATTGATATAGACATAACAGCTATCGATCTAAGACGGGAATCAATTACTATCAATGCATGCATGAATATTAGTGTTGCAGGTGCATCAGCATGAGGAACAATTCCGTAGGTTTATTCTCCAAGTGAAGATCATCATCAAGAAAGTAAGCAAAAAGAATCAGAGTCCAGTTTGCCTCAAAATTGTGGCACTGCCACGCGTCCTTTTCCTCTCCTCTTGTTTCTGATGGTCGGTCCGACCCAACGTACGCGGTCGCAAATTGGAATTAGTTGTGCATTTTCGTTACATAAAGGTGAAAAGGAGGGGGGACCAAGGTTCAGCATCAACAAGCTAGGCATGGCTTGCTAGCTCAAATCCAATTTGAGATCTCCGATCATGAAGGGTCATATATAGGGGACCAAAAGGCCAATACCCAACTTGCATTTTCAGGAAAAAAATAAGAGAAAAAAGGAATGTATGCAACTCTCCCATGTTCTATGGTAATTCAGGTAGTGTTCCGGCATGTTGTTTTGTGCCTTTTCGGCTCTACCAAGGCCTAATTCTCTTGTTGGTGTTCCGTCACTACTTCTTGTTATGTTTCTATTTGTTTGGAGGAGATGATAGCTAGCTAGGGTTACAAAAGGTGTTGGTTTGCTTGTAATGGTCGAATTAGTTATCTGCACAATCAGCCAGGCAATACAATTTGTAATAATACATAACTTGGCAACCTACCACTAATAGCATGCGCCAAGACTTTATCGAGATAACAATCCCGCTTTATCCTCATTTCATGCAAGTAGTTAAGTTGAGAATTACGTTTTGAAATAAAAATTAGTAGTTGTGATCAAGGTCGTATTAGTTCTTTTCGATAATATGTTTATATTGATCACATGATATAGTAAAATACACAATTATTAGTTTGACTTTTTTTTTGTTACATTGAATAGGGATCGAAACCATGATTTAGCCTAATTCTAACTCAATTTCTTATATGGGCTAACCCCACAACCATTTGGTCTAGTGGCATTCCCTTTGTAAGTGAGAGGTCTTGATCCTGAGTTCAACTCACAAGTCTTTGTTACACTTCAATGATGTGCTTAAATTCTATCGTATGCATACGTTCTTTTCTATAATAACTTCTCTGATTGCAATGCATGTATTCAGGGATCGAGAATTGCAATAACTATATATGACGCATTTCAATTCACTCTGTGCTATATCAACAATACGTTTAGCAAATCAATCTAATAATTGAACCTGAAAATCTTACTTCCACTTGCATATTGAATCGACATTTTTTTGCAAGACATGATGATGAAACTTGGGACGTTTTGCAATTTATTAAGCATTGCAATTATTCTATATTCATGTCTTCCTATTTCGATCGTCGAACAAAAGCTATTGTCTCAATAAACTTTTCATAACAATCAATGAATCGTTGAACATTATATGAAACTCTCTAAAAGGAGATATAAATGTATTGATTTCAATATTCACAGTGTTTAGTTGGAAGCAAATAACCCACTATTTGACTATTTCTTCCAAGAAAAGGAACAAAAGCAACAAAAATCAAAATCACCATCATGGATTTGGACCATATTGGGATTTACCCAAAAATTATCATCATCCGCGGTTCAGCTCACTAACGGCGACGGTTACTATTTCTTCTACTCCGTGGGCAATGATCCCCTGCGGCAATCCTCATCTGCACCTTCTCAAACTCCGAAACCCCACACGGTATGACGATCCGACCCGGATGGTTGAACCCGTAAATCTTCTCAGCCTCCTTCAACAGCTCCCCGAACAGCGGGTGATTAAAGTAAATCACAGGCACCAAATACCTCTGCGTGTCGTCGTCGGACTCGCCCACGTACACCGCCATGTGCCCCTTCGGAACAACCACCGGTTTCGCTTCCTCCGGAGCCTGCCCGACCCGCATGTAACCCGAGTTTGGAAAACACAGCTGCTTGGCTCCACGTCGAAGAGAGCGCGCCAAGGTGAAGAATTTGGAAATGGGGTTGGCCGTAGGGGATTCCAACCTCTGGTACCGGGCCGTCTCTTTTCTGGGTCGGATTATCCATTTGAAAATCTTCACCAGCTTGCGTACTCTCAGCCTGAAACCTCTGGTCTTTCTCATGCTGTAGGTAATCATATTATATGATTAAGAAACAAGCTAGCAAATTCTGAACTGGGTTTTGTACGTGTTTAGAGAAAGATGGGTATTTGATAGACGTGAAAATATCACACAACTGTGGACTGAACTCTACGCGTTTGGAGGTGGTTTAATTTATAGTAGTGGTGTGTTTATAGTGGTGGAGGTGGTGGGATTCTCAGAATCTGGTTCCTTTGGGAATTCAGAGAATTGTTGTGTGTATATATGATGAAATAGTGGTCGGCCCACGGTACAGAATTTTGGAGGGTACGAGACGAAAATGAAAGTTAAATAGCAGAAAGGCCGAGAGAGAGAGAGAGAGAGAGAGAGAGAGAGAGAGAGAGAGAGAGAGAGAGAGAGAGAGAGAGAGAGGTAATTATGTATTAAATATATTTAATCGGTACTTGATAAACGTACGGATGCGTCTAGTGGACTCTTTACTTGCACTAATCAACATGCTTATCTTATCGACTGATTAATCAAGACCGTACAAGTGGTACAACCAAACATCATTGGTTTGTTGGAGTAAAGCATACGTACGCTCCTTAATCCTCTCTATTTTTTTTCATTTATTTTTATTTTTGTTGGTCTGTTTTTGAGGTTATTCATCAATTATTTCGAATATCATTAGATATAATCTACGTAATCAGTGATCTTAAATCATGCGTTATGACATATCATAATAGTTAACGTAATTTACAGCTATTGTACGCAGGTAAGTGGGTAACTTTACTCGTGATTTGAGAAGTAGATGAATATCATTTGGCAAAGTAAAAGAAAAAGAGGATGGGGACAAATTAAAGCTCTATGAAATGTCTAAATTCCAAGTTGAAGAGTCGTTTGATCAATGTTTTGAAAAGCCTCGAGGGGTCACTTTTGAATGTTAATGTGAAGGCTTTTAAAATTATTGCCAAGTATAAAAAAATGAAATCGCATTCCGATGGGGCTATAGTATTAATTAATCATAGTTGATATATATACTATAAAAAAATTAGCATACAATAATTGTTGTAAGATTTTTCTTCAAGCTAAGCCTTGGGGAGTCTCTGTCTCGGACACACTGACCTCATACTTTTCGTTTAGGTTTATTCAAGATTCCTACTCATGCATACAATTCATTAGCAGAATCAAAATAATATATTGTTTTTGTATAAAACAATTTCTTTTCTTGTTGGACTTTTCTAAAATCAAGACCTTAATCCACGTGAAATGATTCTTTTCTTACAAAATGGTACACGTACGTCCTTAATTAGAAGAGAAAACCTAAAACAGAATTTCGATCACTTCTTGTTCTTTTTGTTTTGGAGCGATTTGTTTTTCTGAGATTTTGGTCTATGAAGACAAAAAGTTTGAGAGTCTTTTAGAGCTTGAACAATGAGATCAGCCACAAATATTTGTGGTCCTTTATATGTGATGAAAAATGTTTTCCTCGTTTGGTTTTCTAGGCTGCATTTACGTTTGCATTTCTAGTTTCCCAAACTTTTACAAAACTGAGAAAAGGTTAGATAATTGTATATGTACAATACATAAACTTATCGAGGATATTTATGAAATTATCTGGATCCTATTTATAAACCTCATGTCAACTAGAATTTCGGCTTGATATCCTTCGTTTTTGACTTGTACGTTTAAGTTCATTTGGTTAAAGAAACAAAACGAACGAGTTTACACCTAGTTTTAAGCACACTAAGAAAGGCAAATTACAAAATTTGAAATATTTAATATTCAATTTGTAAAGTTTTCAAGCAGCTTTGTATATGTTTATCGAACAACTCAAGTTTGATTTGAGCTAGACTCAATCATCAAAGATCTGCTGATGAAAGTTAACTATTAGTTACTTATATTTTTCTTGAAATTTATTTGAGTTAAATTTAAAGGTTAAGTCAAATTGAACCTAGCTAAACTCAAGTTCAAACCCTTGATATTCGCCTCAACTTACATCGATCTTGAACCCCATGTCACATGTATAAAAGACTTGTACACAATTTTTATTCATCCACTTGATATTCTGAAAATGAATTTTGGTTGAATTTTTGAATTTACTGAAATTAAATAAATAAGTAAACAATTGACGTGCGTGGTTCGCCTCTATTAGTGTGATGTTATTTGTAATTGATCTAATCCATGCAATCTAATATGTTTTATAGGGAAAATTTGGAAAGGCATTTAGTTTTTGTGCATATGAAAGAACAAAACGGCAACGTGTTAGATTAAAAGACAAGGAATCTGAAAATTATGAGCTAGACTGTCCTAATTGTAAAGTCACTATTAACAAGAAGTGTTCTTTGTGACCCTTTTTTTTTTGGCTAAACTTTGTGATTAGCCCGTTTTCTATTTCATTTATAAATATAAAATACCTATTTTTTTTTCGGGTAAACCTGTTAGACAAATTGTTAAATCCAACAGTATGATTAGTACAAAATAAAACTTACTAATATTATTAGATAATGTATAAAACTCATTGTTCTCGTTTGTATTTGTATTTCTACATTAACGTATCTCTCCAACACACGTAATAATTTAATTTTTTTTGGACAATCATATAATAATTAATTTTCTTCAAACGCAACTCCAGCTATGAATGTACGTATGGAGTACGAAAGTGTTGACAGCTTCTTTATTTTTGTCTGAAAAAAAAAGTCGTTGAAGAAAGGAAAGTTTCCCAATAAGATCATTTTGTTTTTCAGAAAATTTTCTATTTTGATCTGGCTTTTATTGCAATCAATTTTTATGAATTTTGACTTTTGTTAGCTCATATTTTTTGACTAATAAAATGAACTTAAGAGCATGGACGAAACTACACCTAGGGCTGTGGGCCCCCCCACACACACCAATTTTTGATAAAATATTAATTACTAGTATAGAAGTAAAATTTTATTAATTGAATATTAACTAATTGAATCAATTGATGAATACTATAGGTCTGTATTCACTACTCATATATATGGTTTTGGGCAAAAAAATAATTTGTCCTTCAGCCAAATAAATTAAACATATAAACGTAACTCCCCAAATTTTCAATCCTAATTCCGTCTCTACTTAAGAGTAAAAGACCCTTAAATTGAACATATATATGGTGTTCATTTTCTTTACGTTGAAATATTCTTGCCTAAATATAAATAGCACTTGAAAAATGCTAGCCAATGACTAACACAAACTCATCACGTACCCTAACAAGGGCAATTGAACTGGACTTCAAAAATTGGTCATTGTGTACCCCATTTAAATGGTCCGAGTAAAAAATTGTTTTCATTTTGCTCATTTTACTATCTGTTAATAATTGACGGTGGCACAATAGTCGTTCGTTGTTCAACAATTTTCAAGCATGGTTTATTCTTACATTTATTTTCTATATTTATATACTTTTAACATGAGCTGAAGAAAAATAAATTAATTACAAACAAGTATAATGATGTATGTATAAAAAATTATTGTCTAACAGTAATGTTGGATTCATATATTTCTTTCGTCTTCTTTTCATGTTTACAAGAAAAGGAAAATGTCTTATCCAAATAAACAACTTCTAAAAAAATTGACCTTTTATTTGTTTTTGTTCTCTAATAATTCATGTGTGAATAAATATTGGTACTCAATATTATCAAATTGTAGTAAATAATAAATAGTATCATACACGTTATATACAATATAATACTTATATGTTTTTGTAGAAATTCAACCATTACACCAACATTTTGGCCCTTCTTGAATTGATAGGACAAGAACTGTATTGAGAAGGGGGAAAGAAAACATGTGGGTTGGGGATGTTTTCTGTCCCGATTTAAGAAATCCCGAACCATTACAAAAATAAAACCAATATATTATTCTCAATACACCCACAAACAAAAGCTAGAAATCTAGAATAGTAAAGAACCAAATGAGAATGAAAGCAACAGAGAAATTCAAAAGAATTTCGGAAAAGCTACAAGATTTAATGGTACCAAAATTAGAAGCATATACAAGAATCAAAGATTGAGCTTCGCAGTACACTTCTCATTTTTAATAGGATAACAACCTTATGAGCTAAATTGGTAAAATTAAGCATTTAAGCTCTTCGGTGCTTCAAGATTTAGATTAAAAAACATAATTTGTCTAATCACTGATTACATCATTTGTCTATTTTGACAATGCCAACTGATTAAGAACAAAGCCAATATCTTCCACTACTTGAACCAATCCTGGAATGATCCAAGCATAAATTATTTGTATCTTATAATTAGAGATAAAGTACAAAAAACGTTTATATCTTCTTTTTTCTTCTTTCTGTTTTGCCAATACAAAAGGATATACTCTATCTAAACCTTATTCTAGCACTGATCAACAAGCACAGGATAAAGCATATAACATCTTAATAATCCATCACTAGAAAAAGTAACAATCACAAGACATGACAAATTTATCCACATAAATTTAATAATGTTTAAACTTTTATCCACATAACTTTAGTCCTGTCTTACCCTATCTCCTAAGAGGCTAAGACATGATAACTCTTTATCCACATAACTTTAATAATGTTTTAGGCTTCTAAATGCAGTAATGGACCCTGTAAATCAACAAATTAATAAGGAGAAACCAATTTGACTTACAAATAAGATTCCAACAAAAAAAATCACTTGTACGGCCTTCTCAGCTCTTGATCTGTTAATCACTTTAGTTCTTTCCTGGTCTGGAGCAAAATAGTAGAAGAGCCTGACGGACTTGTAAAATATAAAAATAGGAATTGTTGGATTAGGCCTAATTGCACAAAAAACATAAGCCCAATCTCTTAGCCCTTTACATTTGAATTGTTGATGGGCTGAAGGATTGTAGTGAGGCCACCAAAAGAAGCAATATTATATTATTTCCTAAAGCTCGATCTCTCCTCCAGAGTCTGGATGAACCAAATAGTCAAGAGAAATCGTGTATCATAATCGAAGAGTTTGTTCCAACCCATGAGTAAATATGTATATATATAATATTTTTTTCCACTACATAGGGCTATGCACTTTTAAAATACATAGTTTTAATGTCAATTTACAGATCTGTTTAAATGATCTGATCTGACGGTTAACATTAAAACTATGTATTTTCAATTTATCTAAATCGAAAGAAATAGATTGTCAACAATTTTTTTTTCGTAATGTACGTAAATGAGTCGAGTTAAGCCGAATAGCTGAGGAGTTCATAGCTAGCTTCTCCTAGCTTACATAAAGAACTTTGTTGCTTCACCTCAATACATTGAATTATTGGCTGTCAAAGATGGTATTGAGTTGTGTTACGGGCTATGGAGACTTCTATAGCTGTTATTCATAGCGACTGCTTGCATGCTTGCAATCCAATCTATCAACACAGGGGAGGAAGATCTATTTCCTCTTGAATTGGCAGCTCATAGACAATATTAAAGTGCTACTTAAAGCTTCACCACAAGTCTCCGTTCAACATGCTTTTAGAACTAAAATTTTTGTAGCTCATAGGCTATAGCAAGTCATAATTTTGATTCAAATGTTCATTTTAAGTAGTTCTTTATGTTCCGGAGTTTATTCTAGATGTCATTTGATACGATTGAATTGTATGTGATTCAATTAAAGTTTTCTTCCTTAAAAAAAATAATGTTTAGTAGTTTGAGATAATACCAGTACATAATTGAGGAAATAGTGTTACCCCGGGGTGGAGCATGAACATATGGAAGGGGTTAACTAGTCCCGCAAAGTCCCGTCCGGCCAGCAAGAATATCCTAACTAAGTAACTAGCAACGAAAATTTTGTTAGTTTTTTGTAGACTTGCTTAAAAATAAGTGAGCTTAGTACGTTTAGGCTTTTTAATAACCTAGCTAGCTCTACCACGCCAATCAGCCAATGTTGGAATCAAATTCTTTTACTCGATCTACAATGTGGCACGCCACATGATTATAGTATGTTGTCCATATAGCCTCTCCAAGTATGACCTCTTCTTTTGGTCTCCTTAGCGATGAGTTTCCGTTAATTATTTATGGCATATCCGGTCCTAAATAAAATACTCAGACTGGCCGGGGGTGCTCTATCCTGGAGATTGGGAAGTGCATGCCTTTCAGAAGGGCAAACCCTTTTCCCTCAAGATGTGAACATAGTGTAGGACACAGCGCCTTATATTGGGATTCTACATGTTGATGCCCTTATCTTGTGGAAGCCCCACATAATCCCTCAAACCATTACTTGGTTCCTCATCATCTACCTTAACTACTTTATGGGACAAACCAGACTAGCTTATTATTATTTTTCTGGTATAAGTATTCTTTAAATATGACTTCGATCGGGAAAGCTCGATCTCTCCCTTTAGAAGGACAGTTCACACTTGTAAGGGCCAATGTTTGTAAAAAACGAGTGCGCTTCAAGGCCTTTGAGATAAAGCAACAGACATGGCAACCTGGCCTTTCAATATCATCCAAAGGAAGGAAAAACAAAAACAAAAAACAGTTCTAGTTATATATATATATATAAGATCCAATTAACTCAAATTTTTTTTGGGATTTTTACTTTTTTTTCCTTTTAAACGATCCTAATTAGCTTCTTCTAGACTTCTATAATGATGAGAATGATTATAAGTTTGACTCCTGGATTTCTGTTCTTATTATTTGTTGCCCCACCAACTTCATCCTTTGCCTCATGGCTCATATATCCATGCCCCAATCTTGTACGTCTTTCACCTTTTAGCAAGACCTGAACAAGACACAACTAATTTCTCTGTGCTCAAACCCTAATCGATCTGTTGCATCAATTTTAGAAACATGGCTTAAATAAAAACGAGACAGGCCGGGTCTCCTTCCTTGCTTCTAGTTGAAATGGCCGGTAAAGAACTCCTCCGTGTAGTGCATGCTCTGAGGGACTATATATATGGTTTAATTAAGCTGTTTCTTGAGGTTGTTCGGGGTAAGCTAGGTTAATTTATTTTGTTTTTACTCCTTATCTACAAGTATTTTAAAGTTACAAAGAACATTCATATATAATATAGGCCATCCAATGAGGTCATGAAGTTAAACGTACGTACGTTTATCTTTTCACTCTTGATTCATTTGTGGGGATACAATTTTACAAGATGATAATAATTCCAAACTCCATTAACCTGCTGCCCTTTATTTGTTCTCATTTCTTAATCTTATTATTATTACCATAATTGGTATAATTATTTCGATGGGGACATATAAACAAAAATGCAATCATAACCTCTGCTGCGGTTAACATTATGATTATTTCAATTTTCTCTTCATTCCTAGCTTAGCAATCAACACTCCTAAAAAGAGCCACAGCCCCTATATTATCTTTTCTCTTAGTTTTCTCTGAAAAAAGATACATTAAAATTGTAATAATTAGCCACTGCGTGCATATGTTTCTGTGCCCAACAGTTGACCTATCAAGTCAAATTTCACATCGAATAATGCTATTTTATGTGCAGGATCATAATTAAATTGGGGGATGGCTGGGTTGGTATTATGCATGTATAAAAGAACATTTTATTTTTGATACGAAAACTTTCATCACATCTAGATAAATTACTCGAGTACGTACTTGTAGCCGTAGGCCCTTGGAGAACGACACATATATGTAGTTTCAAATTCTAGCACAGTCAAATCATAACGTACGTAGTTACTCTAGTTAACTGATTTGTTTTCTTTGGTAATTAATTACGTACATAATTCAAACGTAATAGCTAGTATTAGACTATCGTATGTAGTTCTTTCCATGTATCAACGACGTTATTGAAGTAATTAAAATGTCTTTGCATTTTTAATATCAATTATGGAAAAAAAAAGAATGCAAATTTACAGATAAAGTCATGATTACAACTTGAACCTAAATAGTTGAAATTGAAACCCGATCGAGATACTTCTTTGATTAAGGGTAGTATGAATCCAAATTTTCTCCACATTTTGAACGTGGCCAGAATAATCTTGCAACATCTCCAATTTTCTTCACACAAAACATGGGTACTACTACTCTCGAACTCACTAAGGGACACCACAAAATATATCCTTTGCTGTTGGGAGTGAGAAAAATGTGTTTGGTGCTAATTCTGCAAGAAACATCACGAGCTCCTATTATGTGTATCTAACATGACAGGCTAAGCTCTCTTTTTTCCTGAACAATATCATTACCCAAGTTAGAAGAGGGAAAAGTAGAAACTTTGCCCTAAAAATGAATGACACGGTCGAGGCAAGAAGTGACTGCATGCTGTTAGATGTGTAAGTTGAGGTGATCGATCAGAAGTGGTCTTATCAATGAGAAGCTCATTGATCTCGTGCAGTACATGTGTCTAAGCATGTGTCGAAATTAATATTTCTGGGTCTTCCTCCTAATCATGCAATCATGCATGCTTGGGTGACAGTGACAGACGATTAGTATTTGACCTAATGAATCTTTGTCTGCCACGTGTTAATGCGCATGTACGTGCAAAACTATTTTCAACTGAAACATCCAAAACACGCACACCGGCGTCTGTCTCTTTTTCTCATGCTTAGAATTTTGGGTTATGTAGTGATCTATGCACTTGCCATTTTCCTTCCCTATACACTAGACCATAAATCAATAATATTGAAATTAAAATTGAAAAGATTGTAACTTATGATCTATCATGGTCAACCACTTATGTATTTGAGCTGCTTAATTAACATACGAGAAACTCTCAAATTTTCTTTCATTGTCGATATAATTGTGATTTTTTTTGCTCATTATGTAGCCCGACATATTGAGAGATTTTTATGGTTAGAGGCCGAGCCTCATTGGCCGTAGATTGTGTTAGAAATGATATGCTTCTTGTAATCGATTATTATATGCAACATTTTGATAATAACATGAGCGTGAGGTTGAGCCTGCTAGTTAGATTGGGTTTCAAACTCTATTAAAAACAAAAAAGAAAAGAAAAAAGTCTCATGCATGCAGATCGAGCATGTGATATGAAGGAACATGAGGGATGGCATAGAAGTTATACCTATAGAGAGGAAAAAAGAAAAAACAGAATAATGTATAACAATAACAATATCCTTCAAATAATCATAAAAAAGGTCTGAAATTAAAAGGCCATATATAAATGAAAAATGTAACCAAAAAAAAAACTTTATGCATTGTTTTATGTAACTTTGGGTCATTTCATGCCGGTCATGGGGAGTGATATAGGGTTAATTTGAGGTTGATGTCACGACTTTAGGTAAACACGTCAAAATCCAATTATTATGAGAGACGTGTATTGATAGTTTTTTACTTTTTATTTAACAATAATTTGGCTTCACATTATATTTTTGATAGTAGATTTTGTTTTAGCTATACACATGGCATGGACAACATGTATGTACGTATCATGTATATATGCAATTGTATATTTGAATGTATGTATAACGTATGTCGTATCCTTTAATTAGGAGTACATAGTTAAAAGCACAAAATACATTTTGATGGAAGTTTGGAGAGCAGGAAAGGATTTTAAATTCACCAACCCATCTAGCTAGCTAGCAAGTTTATAATTAATGGTTATATATATATATATATATATATATGTTCTTTGCCGAATGGTAGGTAGCTAGCCTAGTTCTACTCATCAGAAGTAGCCAGACTGGTTCAGCTCAGCTGGAATGATGGAATCCCAAATTTTCCGGTCGAGGTAATCCTCTGAATGAAGAGTACTGGTAAGTGGTCATGTTTCTTGATGTCTACAGTTTGAATTCTTTTTGTGTTCATAACGTACGTATGGCCTACCTGTATTCATATTGCCCATGCTTTACTCAATACTTTTTAGGTACATACAGAGACTTGAGAAATACTTGGTCCAAACTACTATATATATATATTTCATCACTAGCTAGCTAACTAACAAGAAAGTAAAAGACAACTAAACAAAGTTTTTCCTAAAATACTTGGTTCTTGTATGTAGTCGCTCCGAAGCCCTAGTTAGCTGTAAAGCTATGAATCGATCTTCTGGTTAAGTACCACTAGGAACTCGCCAAGAGGACTAGTCTACAAATATATATTTTCTAATTAATATAAGATTTTAGTTGAATATATATAGGGGATAGAATGTAGGACAAGCTTGCTCATGGGGATGAGAGTGAGAGGATGACAACTTTTTCCTAATTTTAATAGGAACTTTTTGAGGAGTTGCCCATCCTAGCTTGGTTAAACGTGGGGAACCGAAACAATAATGAGTCTATATCAGCAATCATCAATCAAGTCCCCACCATTTGTTGGCCTTCAGCTTCCCATTTGCTCTAATAAACTTTTGCTAATCATGTACAGAAATGTACTAGAAGTCTAGAACGCAACAAAAAGAAATTAAGGTTTTTAATTCTTTAACTAATGTAACGCAATTAAACTTTTAATAAGGTTCCTTTCACATTAATTTTGCGACTTAATTGGTACCATCCGCCACTAGCAATTAACAATTAGCAATTGTATACCGACCAAACTTGTCCGAAATTCTCTGATGCGCCGGCGAGCTAGGGTTGTGGCTTCCTAGAGTGACGGGGCTATTGTGGCATATCATCCTTAGTGTTTTCAATCCAAATTCAAGAGATGCTTTCAGCCCTAGTTGCGTTTGCCCATCGGGATGGGCAAACGGGACTGTCATCAAGTGATTTTACGTTTATTCGACAGTCATATTGACTCTGATCAATATGAGAGGCGTCTCTTGAGCTATGAGTTTTCAAAAGTAAACGAGGTAATAATTAAATTCCTAGTTTGGGGCTCCATCTTGTACGTACCGGCTTAATTTTTGGGGTTTCTCTTCATTATCAAGATAGAAACTTGGAAATATTTTGCCGGATGTCGGGCCTCCGAAGCATAAACTCAGCATACCGCCTAGGCGCAAGAATAAGGCCGGTGTGGTAGACTAGGGTTACCAAAGCCAGGGAAAGGCCTCTTTCCCTCGCCTTATCTTCTCTCAAGTGCCCCCTTTCCTACCGAAAGATAAAAAAGTAATTTGTTTACTTTTTTTTTTTTATTATATATATTCTCATTAGACCTAAACTCAAGTCCCATGGAGGTTGGTGGTTTTACATTAGTTCTTTTTTTTTTTTTTGATAAAAGGGTACCTTTATTTAAAACAACGATTACAAAACATGGGAGTGACTTGCGTGGCCACACCCTCACCCAAATTCGAGTGATCGGAGAGCCCCACATCCCTAGAACTAGCATTGGTTACAAGAAAGTCGTTAGACCAACCCATAGCAAGGAGGCCCATCTCGTACCACTAAAACGCCCACCACTTCTACAAATCGCAATCGATGTGCTGCCTTATTTCCTCTGGGAACATACTTAAGGAGTAATCTCAAATAGCCATCTCCCCTAATCGATCAACAAGAACTCCCTCCGCGCAAAACAAACCTCCACATATCAATCATACGAACCGCATCTAGCCGTTCAATAATAATTGAACTCACCTCCTTTCAACACTAGCTCCAAGGCCATTTTAATAGCAAAAGCTCCTCAAAGGAGACAGCCGTTCCAAACGCTCACCTCTGCAATAATTAAATTACCACTGCATTTCGACAATCACGCCCACTCCAACCCAATCTCCCATTCTTACCCATCACAATTAATTTTAAGGAACGAACCACAGCCGCCGTACCTCCCTACAAACCCGAGCACCCCAACCAAACTACCTCTATAATTCTCCTTGTCTTCATCAACAAAGCAAAGCTTTCTAAAAGAATACCGATCTCCCACCCCCCTGAAAAATATCATTTTTCTTCCAATGCCCAAAGAATAATAACCGACTTTACTTCACCACCGATAACTTCTTCATACCCCCAAAAAATGAGTGAAATTCATATAATGGACGAGAAAGTTTTAATAAAAACTGCTTTCCCAACACCACCCATAACACACGACCTATCAAACGACTCTCTTTAAACCAAAACACTGTCATTAGTAATTCTTTTTGTAGTAAAGATCCTTGCATGGAATGAAACAACGAGCACCTCCTGAATCATCTTTGAGGAACTTTCTAGTCTCCAATATTGGTAAACTGCCTTCTCTTTTAACCCCACCCATATCCACCTCACAACATATAGCCTAGATAACATGATCCTTCCCCGTAAACCCTCTTCCCCCACCCGTCGTTAGACATATTACGTAATACAAAATCCACCCCCCCACCTTCCCCCCCGACCCACAACAAGCCCCCTACCTGGGAAGCTTCCGGCCGAAACGCGCCTTATTAAAACCCCCCGAACCACACCCCCCCTTACGCCCCCAAATATCCCGAAAAATGTATAGGGACCTTATCCCCCGAGAACCTTACCCGCGACCCCCGACGGACCCGCCCCCACCAAAAGAAAAAAAAGGGACTTTCAGGGAAACCCGCCCCCTCGGACTACGCTACCGCAACCCCGGTCTTCCCTGCCCCCGCGAACCCCCTTTCCTATACCCCCCAGGCCCTTTAAAATACAAACCCCCCTCCCCCACGGAAGGGGCCCTACGCTGCATTCTATCAATTTCCTCCCTAAGCTCCACAACCCCCTCCTCAATTTACCAAATTTCTCCCAACCCCAAGATCTCAACGTCGCCACCTTATTTAATTTAGCAACAATAGGTGCAGCTCCCAAGCCCATCCAACCTCTATCAATAACCCGCCCACACTCCTCATCCTTCACCCACATCTCCTCAAACATAAATCTCCTACGCCTCCTACCACCACCAAGATTCTCATCCACAATTGAGTCATTCTCAATTAATAAGGGACAGTGATCAGAAGCCATAGTAACTAAATGATGAGCCGTAAAGCCCCCCCATTGTTGAATCAAAGG
The DNA here is from genome assembly GCA_030142095.1 of Rubus idaeus. NCBI lineage: Eukaryota > Viridiplantae > Streptophyta > Magnoliopsida > Rosales > Rosaceae > Rubus > Rubus idaeus. The sequence continues at coordinate 8,495,793 of CM057969.1, forward strand.
CAAGTTACCAAAGCCACGATCAAGTCGCTCTTTTATATTTGCATCACCTACCCTTCGATTATCCCACGTAAACTCATGCCCAGTAAAAGAGAATGGAACAAACCACGATCCACCACACTACGAAAATTATCAATTTGCCAAACGGTTTTAAAACACCACCACACTTTTCCCCCACTCAAGGACTTCATTAAAACCCCACAACAAACCACGGAACCCCCCTTTAACCCCCAACCTCCCGAAGATAACTTATGGCACGGAGCCAAAAAACGTAACCGACATCCTTATGGCCTCCCACCACCCAAACACAATATAATAGAACACTGAAATAAAAGCAACAAAACTACACGCCAAAAAAAAACCACCGAAAAACCACCATTCCCTCCCGCCTCGAAAACAAGAACTCCACCTAACGTTTAACTCCCCATTGAACTTCCACTTGTTCAATAAGGAAAATTAACCCGGTTTAGAACGAAAAAACCTTCAACACGAAGTCCGGCCCCCGCCCCCGACGTCCAACACTCGGGGACCCCACCCTTCGGGACCGACACTTCTGTCACCAGCACACACACTCACTTTTCCCTTTCCCCCAACCCCCGCCCCTCACCCAAACACCTCCGGAAGAACCTTACTACCTTCCTCCCCCTCTTTTGACTCCACCCTTTATACTTCCAACATTAAAGGCAAAACAAACCCCGGCCACTTACCTTCCTTTCACACACCACACCCAAGAGAACCCCGCCATCCGCACCCTCGAACCGAACCGGAACCCACCACAACCTCCTGAACACAACACTTGTCACCCCCACCCAGACCCCGCAATAGCCCTTGTTTAACTCGGCGGCGGGGGACGGCGGGGACCGCCCCCCGGCCTCGAAACACCCTGGCGCGGCAACCCCACAAGAGCCCACACCCCCACAAGGGGCACCACTGACCACTTTAAAAACAACGAACATCAGACGAACCAAACGGAAAAAACGAACTACGTAGAACTACAACCGCACGAGAACACACACCACAAACCCCACACGGCAACAGAGGGGGACGCCCGACCAAAACCGCAAACACAAGACCACGAACCACCCCGAAAAGCAAGCCCCGCGCGTTCCAACCCAAACTGGCGGCCAAACAGGCGCCGGCGGGGCGGGGCTGACTTCTTGTTAGATTGGAAAATCTATAAATACCACAATTGAGTGCATTGAATTAAAATTAAAATTTAATGGTTCCTTGAGAACACGTTTATCCATTATCTACTATTCTTTTTCATAAATTAATCCAGGATCATTAATTAAAATCTTCTAAAAAAAAGAAGAAGGACAGTACGTTAATAAATGACATAATGCATTCTTCATTAATAAGTTTTTTAACTATTATATATCAAAATCATGATAATAGGTAACTAATAAATACATGTATAAACCAATGATAGAATATAAAATTAGATATAGTAATAACAGATATAGTGGCGCAAGTCTGATTTTCTTCTTGGTGTCCAGTTGTTTGATGCCCTTAGTACTTGGGATATATTCTCTTCAATGGATCGCATGGTTCGGGTACAGTCTTTGGCCCCTATTTTGGATTATCTTTTCTTTGAACTTTTGTTATAGTTTTCATGTTTGGGATCCCGGTGGAAAACTTAGTGGTTTGGCAGCCTTGGTATTCCAAGACGACGACCTTATTGCTGGTGGGGCGCTGCTAATAATTAACCCAAGTCATATTTGATTTTTTGATTTGGGTCAATTTAGTTTCCTGTTTAATAATAAGTATGATCAGTTGTGCAAGTTTATACTATGATTTTACTTTTTCTTTTCATAGGTCCTCTTTGAACTAGATTGAATTTATTGGTCTCAATGACAATACTTGCCGGAATTATCTGTTGGAGCTGGCAATTGCTGGCAACAGCAATGCACGATGTATGTATTGTTATAGGTTTCGAATCATCGATTAGAGTTATAAATTTAAACTCATCGATTACGTCACTTGTGTGGTCTATAATGCTCATTCTTAGGATGTCCATGTTAAAGATTGTAATTCTCTATTGATTAATAAAATTTATGTTTAAAAAAAAAAAAACAATTTGCATTGCAATTCTTTCCGAATTTTGTACAGATATATATCGGAGAAACGATATTGATCTCAGGTCCAATAATGTCCCTTTCACTTGCATATATGCAAGTTCTATCTTGGCTTCTCTTAAGTGTTTATTTATGCATGCATGCTATCTGTTCTGGCCGGAAACTTGTGGAAAAGTTGAAGGAAAGTTCGGAGATTTTCAAGTGTAGGAATTTGAATAAGGCTATATATATTGCTATTCGAAAACAACTAGTTCATATTGTAATGGCGTCACTCTTTTATCAATTACACATCACCAATCCGAGTTGACAGTTTAATTTTTGTTGGTTCAAATCAAACTATTAATAAAGTAATGTTTTTCGATTGATTATTGCAATTGAAATCAACAATTAAGTGCATCACTGTGTTTATCATTGAGTTTATTAGTGCATGCAACCATACCTTGTCTTATGTCCGCTTATTGGTGTTTGGTGCCATTAACTCAATTAAGCTTAGATAAACTTATCATTATCGATCATAATATGGAAGAGCAATGAGCCCCTTTTTTTTTTGTTAGGAGAACAATAATGAACCCTTTTGATCGAAATGGGAGTGTAAACTTGAAACCACACTCAACTGCCACGTAAACATGGGTCCTAAATGACAATGGGATCACGTTTGAGACTTTAGCTTCACTTCTTTACTAGCTTGTTACAACGAAACATGCTTAATTCCATTTCTAACTTACTATTATATCATATTTAACATATTTCCTTTACCCTAAAGACCCCAAAACCCAAAGGCAATGCACCGGCCCGATACACAGGAAAAAAACGAAGGTGCGGTTGCCTAAATGTAATATAAATTATTAGGAAACTTAAGAAATTCATCATAATTTTGGAAAAAAATTATCGGAGAAGGATAAAGGCATTCTCAATGCATTAGCATTGTATCATTTACCTCAAATGTTGTTATATGCTTAGTCTTATTATTTTTGAAATTTGATTCTAAGCTTTAAAATACGAGCTCTAAACTTTTGTCGTCACGTATATATTCTTCGATTACACACTAATTAATTTAGTTTTAAACATAGTAATATTCAAATAGAAAAATATAAACTTATAGTGTTTCGATAGTTAATCCCAATACGAGTCTATTATTTTATACATTTGAAAATTGTATGAAGATTCTCATTTTCCCAAGAGTTTTAATTCAATTATAGTCATACTCATTTACATAATTTAATAGAAATTAGGGTTCTCAAAGGTTTTATGGTAGATATTTTTTCTTTCGGGCACATGTTATTTAGCCTTTAAACTGGTATACGTATTCGTTTGATTCGTTTATAATATTACACTTGATAGTCCGATTGATTGACTTACATGCAATCGATTCTCATGATCGATCGTGACAAATGCCGAACTACTTAAAAACGGAGTACATAAAATTTGGAGGTTAGACACATAAATAAATAAAATAAATAACAAAATGTATATCATTGTCTTTTTTGTGTCTAAAATTAATTTCGTTCATTTACAATTTTACATTAGAAATTATATAATAAAGAAATTTCTCTGTAGAAACAGTAATTCCATTGATAATAATTTTCTATTTTGAGAAGGTTGATGATGACAGATAATACTTTAGAGTTTATTTTTTTTTTTTTTATTTTTTTTTAAAAAAAATTTTGGGGGGGGTGTGGTTTTTTCCCCCTTTTTTTTTTTTTTATTTTTTTTTTGGCCCATAAATTTGGGGAAAAACCTTTTTTTTAATTAAATTTTTTTCTTTTTTCCTTTCCAACCACTTGGAGTTTAGGGTTTAGAAAAAAAAAAATTTGCTCGTAAATATATCCGTCATTCTTGAACGGAACTGTACATGTGGCAGTAGGCAAAACGTAAGCTTCTCCTGCAAAAACAAAAAAAAAAGGTTGTCGAGTGGGACCCAAGATGAGCTCATAAACGGAATAACGGGAAGGGCCCCACAGGCATAAACCGGCCTGCACAGAAATCGTGAGCCTAATGATCTGTGGGCTAGCCCACGCCGGACCATTAGCCGCCACGTACTTAGTCCGGAACATCATTCCGTTCGATTTGGGTCCCACACTCCACCACCAGAGGCACAGAAACACACATAGCACAACCAGCTGACTTTCACTGCCACACTGTCACCTGGCTTGTACGGCTCAGCCGAGCCGATTAAATTTTTTAAGTATTCGGAGAGGAGAGGTGTCGCCATCTTATTGTCTAGAGTCGGTTAATGGGGTCCACCTCATGAGAGCCGAGGGAGCATACTAACATAAACTATTGCGGACCAACCAACCAGAGCCCGCGTGCATTTGCTGGTGAGGGATAGGATCGTATACGGATACACCTTTTTTTTCTTTTCTTTTTTTAAGTTTCTTTCTAGAATTGTTGCATTGTTTATTTGCACTTTTTGAAATTAATTTGTTTTATTCTTGTTACGGGATCGATCGAACTGGTTTGTTTTAGGGTTTGGAGTGCCACTCTTATCTACTAGGGTGCTTTTTGTTTCTCTAATGCCAACTCTATAGAGTAGGGTGTTGGCAATGGTTGGTCACAAATGGTCTTGGATATTGATGTTTAGTATAAAAGAACAACATCTAAATATCATATATAGAATGTTTCTAATGGTTCATTAGTAGGTTTATTTGTTAGTTATATAATATAGTGTTACTTTCAAAAATCGATGCTACGAAGGTTACAAATTGGATATGGATTTTCGATTGATATTTCGATCTAGTGTTTAGAATTATGATACCTTGTTTTATATTTGTTATTCAAAACTTATTTTATATGGAAGTTTAATTCAAAATACAAAATTTAACATAATGAAATCGTAAGATGTTAAAACCACATCATTTTGAACATATATGCGAACAACTAATACCTCAACAAAGGGTCATGATATTGGCTTGACGGTATGGATGGTGGAAGGGGAAGCTCGGCAAAGAGCTCCTATAATATCTTCCTACACGATTGGAGAAGAAACAACATACATAATATGAAGAATTAATACCAAATCAGGCAACAAACCCTTGATTTGATACGTGTAGGTGTAGATTAAACACTGCAAGCTTTGGAGTCGAAGATTTGGTATTTAATATTCATATAAAAAATAAAATTAAAGAACATTCTAAAACAACATAGAGATAATACGACATCGTTTTGGACGTAATATGAACAATAAATACCAAAACAACAAGCAAATCCTTGATTTGATAAGTGTAGATTAAAATTGCGATCTTTTAAGTCGATGATTTAGTATTTAAAATTCAAATTCTAAAAAGAATTAAAGAATAATCTAAAACCACATAGACATAATACGACACAATTTTGGACATAATACGAACAATTAATACCAAAACGACCAGTAGATCCTCAAACAATTAAACTGATACGTATACATTAAACGTTGCAAACTTTTGGGTCGAGGATTTAAAATTTGTATCCTAAAGAGAATTAAAGTACAATCTAAAACAACAAAGACATAAGTACCATATCTCATCTTTTTAGTGGAAATCTCTGATTTTACATCTTAAATTCATACAAGTCTCAAATTGCAGCTAGCGTCTAGAAGGGGTGGCAAGATAATCATATTTCTGTCCTATTATAATTAATCTGGGCGTGCACATCACGCGGTGGAGCTTCAACTCTCAAATTAATGGAACAGTAGTATATAGAAGGACTAGCTGAAAGCGATGGGCTAGTAAGCTAGGGCAGGCATTACTTTTTGGGCGGGAGAATGTTCACCTCCACCTCAGGTATGGAGAGAGAGGTCAAGGTCACCACTACCAAAAATATCCTTTCCATTGATTACAAATCTAGCTACATATTTATAATTGTAATCGTCATCATCATACATCAATTAATTTCTTTAACACACTCTCTTTAATAGATTTAATCCTTTGTCCTTCATTGTCGTTTAAGATATTTAAGAGAGAAAACCCAAACCGATCTCACCGTCCAATCTTTATCTTTCGCTCTCAGAGAGACGAAGCCTCATAAATAAGCTGAAGCCTTCTCTTCTGGTCTCCATCAGTAGCTGGTGGGTGGCTGTGGAGGTTATACACACTCCTTCTCTCTCCTCCTTCCTTCTCTTTCTCTCTCTCTCAGTGAGCCATTTGAGCGCCTCCCTTTTTCTAAGCACGAAGCTTTTGCAGCAATCAAGCCCGCTGAAAAGATAGAGGAGAGAGAAAGAAACTAATGTAATCGATCAGTATATATGAGAGGGATGGATTATAATTAGGGCATGTGTTTTGTTTTCTTCTGTTGTGTTGTGTTTGCTTCTTATTTAACTCAACCTCTTCTTCATTTTGCCATTCCTAGCTTTCCTTTTCCCTTTTCCGAATTCACTTTCCTTTCCTCTTTTCCAGTCCTCGGGATCTGATCTCTCTCTCTCTCTCTCTCTCTCTCTTGTGACAAGACAGTTCTTGAGACAGAGCGTACAACAGTTGAGGAGGAGATCAGTTCATTTCCCGAGGCCTTCTGTTGGTCGTCTTGTTTGTTTGTGTTTGTTCCTTTTTTTTGTCTGCTTCCTCAGTGGGATTCTACCAACAAAAAGTAAGAGTGACGAAAGCCGCCCAGCACCTAGCTTCTTCTTGTCTCGATCTGTACTGCTGATTGGTGGATACGAGGTTTTGGTTCAACCAGATCTGTACTGCTGCAAATTTGGCCTATTATCAAGGTGGTCATCATCTCCGACTCTTTTCCTTTACTTCTTCTTCTTCATCGTCATCATCTTCGATCTTCTTATCTTTTTTGGGATTGTTTTATTTTCTTTGTTATTTTCTCGAACTGTGTGGCCGTTCTTATTAATTACATGAATGTATAGGATCATAGTGGATGCTTAATTTTTGTTGAAGCTAATTACCAAATGAAATACTAGACTTCAGAAATCAATATGGTATCTTCTACCTTTCATTTTTTGTAGGGTCATTTCTTCTTGTCATGGAATTGCTTGAATTTTCGATCTGTTTTTTTTTTCTTCCTATTTTCATGATTTTATGTTCTGTCTCTCATGCTTCCACATCATTTTTTTTTATTATATTTTCATGATTTTGTGTTCTGTGTCGCATGCTTCCACGTACATATATGGGTTTTTATGGCTAATGGCTAAGCAATAGTCTTCTTGAATTAGTTCGTCTTCTGCATTTTTCTTTGTGGAAAGAAATTGATCTTCCATTTTAATTTAATATCTTTCATTTTTGGGTTTACCCAAGTGATCAAAATATCTCCCTTTCAGCAACTTGATGGAGTTTCTTTTCATCAAAACCACAATTTAGCACTACAATCTACATACCATATCTGTTTACACACATGGATCTAGCTATATTAGTACTTTATGTCCAACATGTAACATATACTATGGTTACAAACAAAAAAGAAGCAAAATCATTAAGAGGAGTCCTACAAGCATAATCATTTTGTTTTTGGTTATGTAGTAACTTGCATTAGTCTTAATTTGATTGTTCTTGAATTATTTAAGGTTCACGATATGTATGTCGTTGGATTATTACGAGCTGTTTTTTTTTTTGGGTGCGGGTTTATAGGGTCTTGGTGATCGATTGAGGAGCAACATATATACTTTGATCACTTTAACTTTCAACATGCTTGTGAAGCTAGTATTTCTTTTTATCACTAAAATCTAGTATGGAACATCAGGCAAATTGTTTCGCAGTTTAACTAATTAAACATTTCAAAAGAATTTATGTCATCAGTTTCATCCATATTACTAACCTAATTTACAATTCATTATTTATATCAAGTTCCAGTAAGGTAAGATAACCTTGGTAATTTATCTTTAAAAAGGTATCCTTATTTAAACTTAGAAATTTTGTATGTCGGCTGGTTTAGCATTATGGGACAAGAGTTAACATGCAATAGGGTTCCCTAAGTTAAGGACATGATGATTCCATGGTAAATATTGTTGAATTTCAGAAAGATTTCTCCTCCATAATATCATGGTGTCCCATGCATAATCTCCAACAATATAGCATTAATTGTTCCATGGGCTCGTTTAGGTAAAGTTTAGTTTTTCCTTCAAATAAAATCTAGTAATTAAGAATCTTAGGAAATCTGTTTTAGGCCTTTGACCAAATCATCCCCTTCTCAGTTTTGGTAACTTTTAGATTTATGTCGATTTTCCTCTTCTTCTTCTTTTTTATAAAAAATTAGATTTCTTCATGCCCTATAGGTTTCTCCTCACTCCATGAGTATAAAGGCTATATTGTAGCTGCGCCTTTACTTTTGACTTAAGTTTTCAGTACTACTAGCGAAACAAAGTGTTTTCTCTCTTATCTATTGAACAATTTCCTTGGTTCACACACAAGGTAATGCATTCTTCGTTCTTGACATGTTGTATCGTAAGAGTCGCAGAACTTCGATCTGCAGTAGTAGTTGTGATTTTCATGTTCCCATTCTTCTCACTCCACTTCGGTATTGTACCCGCCAGGCGATTCATGTTTACCCTCACAATTAAGCTCCATCTTATTCTTATTTATTCCTCCCTTAAAAACTAATTTGTTGTAAAGAATGCATGCATATTAATAATTTATAGATTACGTAAATTCCTAAACTTTGATGCTAATTATTAATATTTGCTCAAAACGTATGCAGTTTTGAAGAAGATGAATACCTTTTCACATGTACCGCCGGGCTTTAGATTCCACCCCACAGATGAAGAACTTGTTGATTATTATCTCAGAAAGAAGATTGCTTCAAAGAAGATCGACCTTGATGTCATCAGAGATGTTGATCTTTATAAGATTGAGCCGTGGGATCTTCAAGGTATAAATTCAACAAACTTGTAGATCAAGTAATTAATTAATTAAAAAAAAACATAATTAATTATCTGCCGAGTGCGAGCTGACCATTATTGTTGTTCAATTGGACAGAATTGTGCAAAATAGGGACTGAAGATCAGAATGAATGGTACTTTTTCAGCCACAAAGATAAGAAGTACCCTACTGGAACTCGCACAAATAGGGCAACAAAAGCTGGGTTTTGGAAAGCTACTGGAAGAGATAAAGCTATTTACATTAGGCACAACCTAGTCGGCATGAGAAAGACTCTGGTGTTTTACAAAGGACGTGCTCCGAATGGACAGAAATCAGATTGGATCATGCATGAGTATCGACTTGAAACTAATGAAAATGGACCTCCTCAGGCAAGTCTTTTTACTTTCTCCTCAGTCTACAACATATCTTCACGCTCTCGTTTTTTAGCAGTAAATTTCTGTTAAATTGGACTAATTAAGCTTCTAATATAGGCATAGGCATCTATAAAACCTCTGCACTTACATGCCGTTTAAGCTTTTCTGAATTCACATAATGTCATAATTCATAAGATATGTACCAGATCGAGTATATATATATATATACCAGAGCCACCGTACGTGTTGAATACTTCTCAGCATACTAGAAATTAGGCCTACATATATAGTACCTCATTATGATTGACATTTACTTTGTTAAACATATTCAGAAGCCTCATGGAATCGATGTTAATTAAAAGACTAAAAATATTCTACATATATAGTTACACAGTCGACAATTCACACACATTGCTTAAGGCTATATATTGGTCAGATTGTTTCTTACGATAATGTGTGGAGAGAGAGATTAACCGTCTGATAACATAACATATTAAATATGTATCACTTGCATGACAAGACAGAATATTACAATAATATGATTTATGTTCCTATGCAATTATATTTCTTTGTTTCTAAATGAAATAATGTTGTTAACTATAACTGCACCATATATAAATGCAGGAAGAAGGATGGGTTGTATGTAGGGTGTTCAAGAAACGATTGGCAACAGTAAGGAGAGTTGGTGATTATGAGTCACCATGTTGGTATGACCCAGGCTCCTCAATGTCCTCATTCATGCCCGAACTTGATTCCCCAAGGAGAAATATGATTCCTCACCCTGCCTATACAACATCATCATCATCATATCATAATCAGCTTTATTCCAACTGCAAACAAGAACTTGATCATCATTTGCAGTACAATACTATGCCTGTGCCTCCTCATCCTGATTCTTTTCTCCAGCTCCCTCAATTAGAAAGCCCCAAAGTTGCTCAATATGGTACTTATGATCCCCATAGGAACAATGGATGTCATGTAATGCCATCGCCGACATTCAGGCCTGAGCAATTGCAACAGATGAATCATCAAAATCTCATGATCAACTCCCCATCACTACTTTATAATGACAACAGTCTTGATGATCAAGTGACGGATTGGCGAGTTCTCGACAAATTTGTTGCATCACAGCTAAGCCATGAACAGCTAGAAGCTTCCAAGGAAACAACAACAAATTACTCCAATGAAGCAGTATATGATCCTTTGGGTGATGAATTACACATAAACATGGGAGCCAATGAATCCAAGAGGTCAGAAAATATTGTCGGACAGGACTATGCTGCCTCGACATCCACCTCAAGTTGCCAAGTCGATCTGTGGAAATGAAACTAAGCATTAAGAACATATATTACTACAGTAAGTAGTCAATACATGATACTAATCATAGGAGGTACAGTAAAGGGAATATATATTGAGTATTAATCCAGTTTCTGTACAGAGGGTAAACAGAATGGTATTACTCTATTACCTATTCGACTTTTGTGCCCTTTTTCATTAATAATCAATATAAATATACTATTAGCTACAGCAGCTTGGTAGAGTACCAACTTATAAGTTTAATTACAAAATAACTTAGTCAAGAGGACTATGTACGTACGTGGACTGACGTGGCCGAGAAGTACTGGTTGAACTATCTGAAATACTTGTATTCTGTTTGATGACAATGTTTATTAACTATTTTGCAAAAAAAAAAATTGTGTATTAAGTGAAATCCTTTGCCTAGATACTTTGTCAGATGTCCGTTCTGCATATGAATGAACATTGGCATTCTTATTTCTATGAAATCTATTATTTGTGTGTAAATTGAAAGAGCATGATGATGATGATCTACAGGACCGGCCTCATCACTAATACTGTTAATTTGGGAGGATATGGGGTTCTTATAAAACTGGCTTAGTTAATTTGTGGCATATTTAGTTTTAGTAAATACCTAATTTTTGTATCATATTAATTAATTAGAATAAAATCATGTGGAAGCTGCCATGCAATTTGCAAAAATGAACGAGAAATCAATGACGTAGGGTTCATACGAGAAAGCCGGTTGATCGATCAACAAGGCTCTCTGAGCTTTTTTAGGATCTGAAATGTCTCATATATATGTTCTGAAACTTTGTTAGATCCGTTCCTAATGGGGGACGTCGCATGGGACTTTGTAGTTGTATATCATCAACGACAGTTGGACACAACTGATTTCAGAAAATGGCTGCACCAACGCTTTTAATTGTGATAGTAGTCACCATGTCTAGCTAGAAGGTGATGATAATTAAGTCGACAAGACATGAACTGATTTGAGACATCGATCATATATACGTACGTATTCCAGAATATGAAGCGAGCCTAATCAAAAAATTATTCCGTATGTGTATTTCTTATACCACGTTAGTTGTGTATTATTTCATCATATATCGCTGGGTGTAAAAGCAAAACATGTAGTTCCAGGTTGAGGCCGGATTCTTATATTCAAATATGTAACCTTTATTGTTTTTTTTTTTCAGTAAATTAAAGCGTGACAACACAATTGAGGATAATAATTATGTTGTGTCATTTTACTCAAATATTTAGTTTAGTGGTGTACCGATCGAATACAACAAATAATTGCCCAACCTGATCAACACAACTGTTGTCCAGTTAGCAGCACAAGTCGATCAGCAACTATATATATGGTACTCAGTTAGACCATAGTTATTTAAAGGGACTGATGCATGTATTGAAAGGCTGTGTTTTTGGAATATATTGAAAACACAGTAATTTTCTCTGAATTAATTAGTGACTTCATTCTGGTGTACTTTGAAAGAGTTGTAATTAATTATTAGATGTATAGAGAAGGTGGTATATATATATATGCAATTGCAAGACAAATTATAGGGGATATGTAATTTATATTCCTGGCCAGACAACTCCTAGCTAATTCGGATACTAAGCCTGTCTGTCCAAGATGAGAATTCTTATATATAATACACACACACACGTACTGCACAACAAGAACATGTACTTGAGGATTGTCCAAAAAAAAATTCATGTAGTATCTCCTAGCCTTGCTTTGCAGTAATTACTAAAGGTTTTAGAATCTGCATATATATCCTAAGAAATTAAAGACTTCCGGTTCATACAATTGACATACCTGTGCAAGAAGATGACTATTCAAGTATAAAGCTTTCTTTTCTTCCCAATTGCAGTTTTCTTTAGTATATATTGAGACTAGCTTGTACCATGGTAAATCAGATATATATGCCAAAAGAAGATAGAACTTGCCAGAAGCACAAAGCCATGCAACAGCTCTCAACTTTATAAACTATATACCGAAGAATGTTAACAATATATATATATACAGAGAGAGAGAGAGAGAGAGAGAGAGAGAGAGAGAGAGAGAGAGACTCACACAGAATATGCAAATGCTTTCAAAAAACGTACTATAGTACACAGCTTTGCTTTAGATATGAATCAACCACCTCAGCTTTCGCAGCGCAGGCCGGTTGAGGCTTGAGACTTAAGAGCAACAAGTTAGTTTTGCAGATTTAGATTTGATGGACCCGCGTGAAGTACTTCATTTGGAAAATTTACCAGCTGGGTTTAAATATATACCTACAGACAAAACCAATTTTGAGAGTGTAATAATGATTATGGGACATATATGCAGCTATGAAGAATAAATATATAAGTTTGGTCGTTATCGAAAATTGACCTAAGAGCGAGCATCTTCTTACTTGAGTTGAAGTCAAGCATGAGAATCCCTTTTAAGCAATGAGACTTTCTGAAGGGACATCATCATTGGGCGTGCTCTCATCGACTCATTATATTGCATCGACTGATCGATGGTCCGATGGTCCATCTGACTCTCACTTAGAGGGAGAGAGAGAGAGAGAGAGAGAGAGAGAGAGAGAGAGAGAGAGAGAGGGAACGCTTGCTTGGGAAATGGACTCCTCATTGAAGAGAAAGCAGAGAAGCTGGGAAAGGATCGATAAAAAAACATAGGAAAGTGAGTGCGGTTCTTTCTGACCAAAGGGTTGACGTGCTAGGTTGCTTTTCCTCATTAGGGTTTAATCGTTTGGTAAATCTCTTCTTGGCTTTTTCTTGCGTCACTTGGGATAAAAGAAACAAAGAGTGATATATATTCTCTCTCTTTCAGGTGGCATATAAATGAGAGCAAGGGTGGCCTGCAAGCACCTGCAAAATTCAGAAAAATTGCATTATTGATGGGCCTTGCTTGTGCCTGTGTAATTAGGGTTTATGAAAAACACTGCATGTGCTTAAATTTGCAGACTAAGACATAATCAATATAATTGAACACCATTCACAAGCCTTTTGAATTAGGAAACAATACCATGTGAAGCATCATCATTATTATGCTCCCTTAGTCTTCTAAATCCCGAAACTCCACAGTTCCCGGAGTCCGGTCTCGCCTCTAGTACTCATTTGTCCTGTCACTAATGTTAGTTAATTAATTAATTATTAATCTCATTCCGGCCGATGCTGGTAGGACAAATTTTTAAATGGGACGGGCTTGCCACGTGGCCACTGTACCCAGTTACAGTGATTGGTCACTGTAAAATAAAAAAATAATTACAAAATAAAATATTAATTGAGCAAATGATAAAATATTGATGGCGGCCAATCACTGTGGCCGGCCGGGTACACCACCTGACACAGTGACCGGCTCACTGAAAAATTGCTCGTGCTGTAGCTAGCTGACATGTTTAATTAATTAATCTTCTATATTGTGGATAAGGGTACGGATGGCCGCATGGCGGATTGACTTTGGTCTCTCTTTTTTTTGTGTGGCCAAAACTTGACTTTGGTCTCTAAAGTACTAACCGTATACATGCATCTATATAATGAGTGATGATATTGCTAAAAAACATATATATATATATAATGAGTGATGATGATGAGAAATTGACAAATACATGAAATGAAATACGAGGAGAGGTAATAGCAGTTTCATGCGCACATATATTACATGTTGCATATATAATATTAGTAGTCTCTTGGTACCTATACAAGCATTGCATACTACGTACAATGACCCTAGGTGATCCAAACAAATTAATCTCTTTGTTTTACCTTAGAGGCTGACCGAAATGTACGTGTGTATCAATATTAATTAAACAAACAAGATTTAGGAGGTTAATTTTTTAAAATCTCTGAAACTACCCTTTCCTTAATTAACTTATCAAAATCTCTAATTCATTTGGCTTTGTTTTTTGCCTTTTGATTTTTTTTTTTTTTTTTCTAAGGGGTCTTGGCATCATGTCCCCCCCCTCCCTCCTTTTTCTTTTTTCTTTCAATAAATGATTTTTTAGCCAAAAAAAAAACTTATCAGAATCTGTAATTAATATACAGAGGATATAATGGGTAGAATAAGATATTGAAATAAAAAAGAGGCCAAAAAAAAAGAGAGGATTTGAACGTGGACACTAACTGCTCAAGAATTTAACTCCAATTGTTATAAATAAATTCAAACAATTTTTTATAGTTTTTAAAGAGAATCAAAATATTTCACTCCTACACCTATGATGACTTGAACCCATTACCTGGATCTTAGGTAGTGAGTACTCGAACTACTAAGCTAACTCTACACTTTCCTACTCGATCTATAGCTAGCTCATAGATTAACTAGCTTTGGTTTTGATATGGACACCCATTCTGAATAGTTTATTCATGCTCCATATTTTATCTTGGATGTCTTCCTATATGATTTTAATCGTATGAAAGTTTCAATAAATTAAAATTTCTTCTTTAAAAAAAAAACTCTACGTACGCCTTTCGATAAAAAAAAAAGTAAGAAAAAGAAAAAAGAGTCAATTGACACATGCATAAGCGTGTGTTAAGAGTCTAGTAATAATAAAAGGGTTAAGTTCACCAACAGTGTCTGAACTATTGCTCACCGGTCAATATGCTACCCGAACTTTGAAAACGATCAATGTGCTACCTAAACTCAAAATTTCGTATCAACGTGATACTTCTGTTAGTTTTCCGTCAAAAGTCCGTTAAATATGAGGATAAATAAGTCATTTCCCTTATTTTTAATTGGGTTAAGTTCACCAACAGTGTCCGAACTATTGCTCACTGGTCAATATGCTACCCGAACTTTGAAAACGATCAATGTGCTACCTGAACTTAATTTTTACTACCAACAACATATCTACATCCAATTTTCGTTACTGATCAATTAAATGTGGTCACGTGCTGTGCATGTGACTTGACTTTTAAGGATAAAGTTGTCTTTCTACACAAACTTATTTTAAAAAAATATAAAATAATTAATTAATCTCTAACCCTTCTCTCTCCTCTTTCATCTATTCCTCTTCGTCATCAGTTCTTTACCTTGGATTTTTTTTCTTTTCTTTTTTCTGGTTTCTTCCCCAGTTCTTTCTCTTCGATTTTTTTTCTCCTCCTCTTTTTGGCTTCTTCCCCAGGGACAACGGCGTCGATATGGTCTAGTAGTGATGCTAGTGTGAGTTACGGTGAGCTTGGGGTGAGCAGAGGAATTCAAGTTGTAGCTGGAACATAGCACGAGCACTAGGTTGTAGGCAGTTCCGTGAGCGGCAGTGATGAATGGGTGCACGATCTGGGGAAGAAGCCAGAAAGAGGAGGAGAAAAAAAAATTCGAAGAGAAAGAACTGGGGAAGAAACCAGAAAAAAGAAAAGAAAAAAATTTCAAGGTAAAGAACTGATGACGAAGAGGAAGAGATGAAAGAGGAGAGAGAAGGGTTAGAGATTAATTAATTATTTTATATTTTCTTTAAATAAGTTTATGTAGAAAGACAACTTTACCCTTAAAAGTCAAGTCACATGCACAGGACGTGACCACATTTAATTGATTAGTAACAAAAATTGAATGTAGATATGTTGTTGGTAGTAAAAATTAAGTTCAGGTAGCACATTGATCGTTTTCAAAGTTCGGGTAGCATATTGACCGGTGAGCAATAGTTCAGACACTGTTGGTGAACTTAACCCAATTAAAAATAAGTGAAATGACTTATTTATCCTTATATTTAACGGACTTTTGACGGAAAACTAACAGAAGTATCACGTTGATACGAAATTTTGAGTTCAGGTAGCACATTGATCGTTTTCAAAGTTCGGGTAGCATATTGACCGGTGAGCAATAGTTCAGCCACTGTTGGTGAACTTAACCCATAATAAAAAGAGTTGTAACTATACTCACATTTAAGAAAAGTTTAGGGTTCAAGACTTCGAGGTTTAAGGTTTAGACACTAAATATAAAAAAATATATTGAAAAAGTTAAAATTTCCAATTTAGTTTTCTCCCATGATCAGTGGACTGCTTAGATTCATACAAAATAATTGGGATGCGTACGTACGTACATACGTGAGCATCATATTACTTGTATATATGTACGAGATGGTATAGCTAGCTACATTTATATATACAGTCCCATTCACATGCAGACGTCCGCACGTAAAATAAAATGCGGACATCTTCATTGCGAGTGCAAACTAATGATCAAAACCGTCGATATTTTAAGTCATCATTCAAGGATCATTTTGATATAAAAAAAATCAAATTGGAAATTATTTAGCCATTTGATTACCACATTCATTGTTTCAACCTTATCTGACGGACTGTATTTATCTGTAAACTATACAACGAACAGATGACCAAACAATCTCCAATTTGGCTGATTTTTTGCAAAGATAATTCTTGAAAATAAATCTAAATGATGAACGGTTCCGATGATTGAGTTATGTTGTTAATTGGTCGGGATGCATATGTTCATATTTTACTTTACGTGCTGACGTCCGCATGTGAAGGAGATTGTATATATATACTAGAGAGAGAGAGAAAATATGTATGTCATATGTTCCATACGTGTAACAATCATATACCAAAAAAAGATGCACGTACAACGAATTACTTGGGTGTTATAGGATGGTAGGAATACTAGTATGAGTGAAATTTACCTCTACAATATTGGAAAAAAACATAATAAAAGGGTTCAATTATATTTTTCATGATGAGATGGATGGCGTGAGGAAGAGGATGAGAGTTGAGGGGGGAGGAGGGCACATTCCCTGATTGGGGATTTGCTAGTTGCTGTTGGACTAGGAAGCAAACCAACAAAGGAGACGTGTAAATTCATGATGAATGTTTCGCCACTACGTACATCTTTCCTATTTGGGTGGGCATTCTTGTTGTTTGCATTGTCCACTTGAAGCAAGAGAAAAGTAAAGTCCAAGCAACTAACTAATTGGTTCTTCTTTAGCAGATGGGTTTTAAACTTGACTTGGAATAGGAATAAAGGAATATAGCTTAGCCATATAGGATAGGCTTTCCCCACCAATTTTTTCTGTGTGATAATTGATATATATAGCTTTTATAGCACTACGTACTCAACTTGCAAAAACTCTCCTGCCTTGCTACTTTGCTTCGCTTGGGGGTTTGGCTTAAGATCCGATTTGTGAAAATATATGCTAGATGCATGTCAATTTATATACGATGGATCGAACTAATTTTTTTATCTACTTTTTAATACTAACCTATGGAAAAAATGATGTACTACGTAAATGACATTACTTATAATTTAGAATTTACCTTTCAGCTATAGGTTTTCTGTTTTGCTGCAAATATATAATCTCGAGAAGTACGTTAACTCTACCTAGAGAATTGATTGATCCCAAGGTATGATAACGAGACAGATGATACGTTAAACTCTGTCATAAACACGCCTGTTAGAATTAAAATATCGATATATGTTGGAGTCACTTTTTAAGGCCAAAGTTGGGTACGTTCTTCTACCTCCATCGATCTTTCTCTTCTAATATATGAACAAATTAATACTAGTTTTTTTTTTTTGCCTATCAAGTCGCCTGTCCCTCGTCATCCACAACTCGTCTTTCAAGCAAACGTACGATCACATACTGCATCTAACCACATGCATCTTGGCTTTCAACCTTAATTTTTTCCTTCACAAAGCGAGTCCGTCCCCGTCTGCAAATACATAAGAGTTAATTACTAGTTTACTACTTCAATAATATTATCTGAGGTCGTTTTCTTCTGAATATTTTTTTATTACAAGTTGGAAATTAAGATCGATATCCATGAAGAAAATCTCCATGGCCGGACTGCCTCAATGTCTCCTTCTCGACCCTCCCCAGAAAACCAACTTTGTAAGTAGTAGGAAGAAATTAAGGAGAAGCTGGCTGGCACGTACGCACAGCTTTTACCAAGACAGCTTCAGAACTTGCTAATTAAAGTGGTTATCGATCAGTAGCCAGATTCATTCTCTGAAGTGCGAGCTCCACTCTCAACGATGATGCCCATCTGGGGATCAGATAAGAACTAATGAACCATTTGGACATTTGGTGAGGATCAGCATTCAACCTAGCTAATAATGATGACATCTTTCCTTAGATCCATACATCCTCCTCTAGTACGTACTTTAGGGAAGGTCGTCGATCTGGACCGGGCTAAACATATATATACTGTCAATATAGACTCAAAATAATATGATTATAATCAACAACCGATGTATGCTAGCTGTTTCAAACATGCATGTGTTTAATTCATACTTAAGGATCCCGGATATACATATGCTTTTCAAAGGATGAATTAATGGATGTTCTGGTTCTGCATAATGTACAACACCAAAAAGAAAAGCGCGCAATTTGATAACCCTTAGAAAAAACCGCCTCAATCCTGTTTGGGATTACTTCTCGGAGACTCAAAAACGTCTTTTAAATTAATTGAAACAAATAATTATAAATAAAAAAATTAATTGACACATTTTATTTTATTTTCAAAATCTGTCAAATTTAAAAGATGTGACACATTTAATAAAAGCGTTTTTCAAAATTTGACAGATTTCTATTAAGCGCTTTTATTAAATTTGAAAAGTGACACATTTATTTATAATTAAAATGTGAGTTTAAGAAGCACTTTTTAAATTTAATAAAAGCGCTTTCAAGCCTTTCAAAAATAAATCTAAAACAAACCAGGAAACAACGTTTTTAATTATGCCTAACACGTAGAAGTTCATGATAGCAGGAGTTGGCAGAGTGGCAATGATCTTACCTTGGTTGGTACCCTCGTCCAAGGTTCGATCCCCAACACTTACCAACTAAATGCCCTTGCTAGTAGGTTCATGCGAACGCTGATGAAGGCGTTAGCCTACAAGGGAGTCTGGTCTGCTTAATAAAAAAAACATGTAGAAGTTCATTACTTCTGATTTAAGCTGCTTAATAAAAAAAACTAAGCCTTCCCAGTTCTCTTTCTAAATGGCTCATTAATCAAATCCCTTGATGTAATCGATGGCTAAAATTAAAAAGACAAAGTCCAAACCATCTGACCGTTGGATGAAATATCTAGCGGTGGAAAAGTAAGAACCACCATTGCGGAGCATGTACACTCACCACACCACAGCCGCATCATAAACCTCATCTCTCTCCCTCTCCCAAGTTTCAGAGCCTCCCCAAAAATGGTCGTGTGTATGAGACTACCTTCTCTGAGCTCGCTCTTCTCTCCCTCTATCACCCGCCGCTATCCGTCAGTTCTCCGGCGTCGTCACCACCTCCGACCACCGGTGTTCACCGCCAGTTTCTCAGCTCAGAGCACGGTGCCGGCGACCGATGTCGACAGTCAGAAGAGCAACCAAAAAGTCCAGGAACGTGGCGTCACTCCTCGGTCACAGGACTTCAATGCTTGGTACCTCGATGTCATTGAAAATGCGGAGCTTGCAGATTACGGTCCGGTTCGCGGAACCATGGTCATTCGTCCCTACGGTTATGCCATTTGGGAAGCCATTCAGGTAGTGCCAACTACCTATATGCTATTTGTTTGCCTCAATTTGAAGTTAAATTTAGGGTTTTGATTCTTATTTTACTTGTTTTTGTAGGATTATCTGAATGTGAAATTCAAGGAGACTGGTCACAGTAACATGTATTTCCCACAGGTATTAAGTTGCAATTGAAGTTTTAGTCTTTTGTTTTTAGATTCAAGTTTGAGGCACCAAGCAATTAAGTTAATGAATGATTGGCAATGTGTGCTTACAACTCTGAGTTGTTTGAAATGTGGAATGTGCAGCTCATACCCTACTCGTTTATAGAGAAAGAAGCTAGTCATGTTGAAGGTTTTAGTCCTGAATTAGCCCTTGTGACAATAGGTGGGGGGAAGGAGCTTGAAGAAAAACTTGTGGTATGTAATATGTATCCTGTAGTGATCTATTGTGTTCGACTATTGAAGCTTTTAGTAACCATGACCTAAGATATGGCTTTGATTGTTGCACTTCTTGAGGCTCTGGCAGGTTCGACCCACAAGTGAAACCATAGTAAATCACATGTTCACTCAGTGGATTCATAGTTACCGTGATCTTCCCCTTATGGTTAACCAGGTAAAATGCTTGGTCGCATCATTTGGCAGTGCTTCATCTTTATGTAGAGGAATTTTTGTTTGAACTTTGGTCTTTATCATGTCTAATTTGACTCAGTGGGCAAATGTCACAAGATGGGAGATGCGGACAAAACCTTTTGTGAGGACTCTTGAATTTCTCTGGCAGGAAGGTCATACTGCTCATGCTACTCCAGAAGAGGCAGAAAAAGAGGTTTGCATCTGATTTAATGAATGCCCTTAATCAGTTGCGGAATGAGTGCCATTGTTGTTTAATGCATTAGTGCTACTGAAACTGCAGGCTATACAGATGATTGACGTATATACAAAATTTGCTTATGAGCAAGCTGCAATACCTGTTATTGCAGGTCGAAAATCAAAAGTGGAAACGTTTGCTGGTGCTGTTAGGACCTACACAATAGAGGCTATGATGGGGGATCGGAAGGCATTGCAGGCTGGAACCAGCCACAATCTTGGGCAGAATTTTTCTCGTGCCTTTGGAACTCTGGTACTTTGATACACTAGTCTGGTTCTTGCCGTGTTAGTCTAGATACTTCAGCAAATGAAAGCCTATTTATACTACTCTACTGTGGCAAGATGATCTTCTAGTTGTACTTTTCCTTTTCTATGATTGACAATCATTGATTAGGCATGCTTTTTAATGTGTATGATCCATCAGCTAGAGAAATTGACCAACATATGTGCTTTGTACAGTTTACTGATGAAAGTGGACAAAGGCAACATGTATGGCAAACTTCGTGGGCTGTGAGTACCCGTTTTGTTGGTGGTATTATAATGACCCATGGAGACGACACTGGTTTAATGCTTCCCCCAAAGATTGCTCCAATACAGGTAAAGGGCTAAATTTGGAGACCTTAAATCATTTCTAGTCCCTAATGTCTGGCAGAAGCTGGCCCATGGATAGATGACCCCTTATGTCTGACAGAAATTCTCTTTCCTTCTTGTGTCGGATGTATTTCTGAATTTTGAAATGTTTTATTCCATTATTTGGCGAAGAAGTCTTTTTAAAGAGAAAGGATGCCTTGTTGTAGTTGGATTAATGTATTCTTCTACTTCACATGATCATTTAGTTAGTTTTCTTTGTTCTCATAAGAAAGGATGCCTTGTTATGCTTAAAGTTCAATTTGATTGTGCTTGTGTAATGTGTTGCATGAGCGCAAGTGGGTTTGCATGCATTCCTTCTTTGTTCTCCCTCATAAAAGAATGCATTGGTTGCTTAGGTGGTGATTGTACCCATTTGGAAGAAGGAAGATGATAGAGCTGGAGTTCTTAGTGCTGCATCATCTGTAAAGGATTCACTGCAGACTGCCGGGATTAAAGTTAAACTTGATGACACTGATCAAAGAACCCCAGGATGGAAATTCAATTTCTGGGAGATGAAGGTTTGTCTTCTTCGTTGTTAAAGATAATTCAGAAATTGGTATCTTTGGCATGCTACTCTTGGAAATTCAATTTAGGCTTTGCTATGAAAGGATTTTCTTGTTGTCAATCACCTCAATAGCTGGCCTTGATTTGTAGGGAGTCCCTTTAAGGATTGAAATTGGTCCTCGTGATGTCTCAAGCCAGAGTGTGGTTGTATGTAGAAGAGATGTTCCTGGAAAGCAAGGGAAGGTTTTTGGAATATCCATGGAACCTTCAATTTTGGAGGCTTTTATCAAGGACAAGTTGGATGAGATCCAGTCATCTCTTTTGGGACAAGCAAAATCATTTCGTGATAGGTGCATTTTCTTGCTCTAACATTTAATACTCTTTATGATCTTAACTCTTAAGATTGATTCTCCTGCGTTGAGTTTTATTAAACATTATCAGTAAAAAAGAATTGATAGTGCTTAATGAATTCCCTGAAGTTAAAAACTAAACATATTTGCTAGTTTTGTCAAACTAGGTTATTGTGATGGTTCCAATATGTCTGTGATGAATTTGCTAACACTGTCATTCTAAAAGTCAGGGTTTATCGACACCTTGTCTATTCACTATGATTAGATATCCATTCTTTCAAATGTTGCACTTTGCTGGGAAAATTGTGGAGGCATTGAATATAAGAATGTTTTTTCTTGCAGCAATATTGTGGATGTGAGCTCATATGATGAACTCAAAGCTGCAATCTCCCAGGGAAAATGGGCAAGAGGTCCTTGGTCGGCTAGGTATGTTACTCCTGACTTCTTTTGATAATGGCTTTGTTGATTCTGTAGTATGAATTGCATAATGTATACTAATGTAAATTGCACTTCCAACGCTAATATGAAGCTCTACTTATTGCCGTATTGATACAGTGACTTAGAGGAGTTAAAAGTGAAGGAAGAAACAGGGGCAACCATTAGGTGTTTTCCTTTTGAGCAGCCTCATGGGATTAAAACATGCTTGATGACTGGCAATCCTGCAGAGGAAGTTGCCATTTTCGCAAAGTCATACTAAGTTTCCTGATTTCACTTGGAACACCCAAATGATGTTTACTGCACAGAGACTACTTGTGGTCTGTTTTGTCAAACTTTCTTCTCATAGACTTATAGTAGATTACAGCAAGTGATGTAACATAACAATTGCTATGAAATGTCAATGTGGTTCTTTTGCTAATTTTCTGGATTCTCCTCATCCTTGGATGATGATTAATAACTAATGGAACATATTATTTTACGCGGTCATGAAGAAAGCGAGTATTGCTATTTTTGGGTACGTAGCTTCTTCAATAACCGAATGGCATAAGATGGTTTCATGTGTAATGTAAGGGACTAATTTTATTCAGTCGCCCGAGATTGTGGAAACTTCAGCTGCTTCCCGGGGATGGCTTTACCTGCTAAGAAGGCAAAAATGCGATGGAGCTTTTTCTTGAAGGAAATCCAAGAAACTGTTTCTCCTCGTCCAAAACACGATCAGAGATTCATAATCAACAATTGATGCCTGCTGTTTCAAATGTACATGTTTCATATGTATGGTTTCCTGATGCTTTAAGGATGTACATGTGTTTTGGTTCAATCTGCATTGTGGCATCACTGGCATGTGATCAATTCAATGTTGGTAAACTAATTACCATGCTTAGCATTGGAATCATTTTACGTCACAGAGACCAGTTTCTTGATCACAGATTCCATCCCGGTTAAGTAGTTTCTGGGGTGGAGCACTTAACAGAGGGGATGAGGGAGAGCCATAAGCATTTCGTCGACTGTTCCCGCAACCTAGGCTTGTTCTTGTGCTCACCCCTGTAGTTGGGTTCGTGCCACTTGCATACTTGCAAAGAGCCTATATGATTATGAACAAACCGAAGAGTTAAGTGGAAATATAGAAGGCTAGGATCTGATTTCGAAGGAAACATACTTCTATAATTCAACACAAGCAATAAACAGTACCTGCTTCTGGGAGAGGTCCAAGACGGCATCACTGAAATCAGCACCTTCAATTAGGGCACCACCCAGATCACTTCGAGTTAGAACCGATCTAACAAGCACAGCATCTTTGAGATTAGCTTCATTAAGGACCTGTGATCATTATAATCCTTGAGTAATGAAATAAGGCAGTGTTTCAACAAACTCCTTAAATTTTAATCTAACTATGCCTAAAGCAATGCCAAAATCAAATGGTTGAGGATTTTGTGCTATGCTTTTCTATACCATACGATCCATCAATGTGTCGCTCAAATCCGCACCTGTGAAATGTAAAAAGAAATTAACAGTTTAAGAATTCTTGTATGAAAATTGATACCCTATAAAGTTATTAAAAATTGATTATGTTGTAAGATAATAAGCGACAAGAATCCTAATCAAAGATACCAATCCTGTATAGTGGAGGAAAAGATTCAGAAGTTAGGTTACTAAACTTTCAACTATGCAAGAACAAAGAAACACCAAATAAGTTTAAAGTAGAATTACGAAGCAAATGGAAATCTACGAAATTAATTAGCCTATGCTCTTACTCAAATTTAGATTCTAGTCAAATCCAGGTTTCTTTGGGGTGAACCATAGTAACTCCACTAACATTGCACTTATATATTCTTCGAAAACATAATGCAGCGGAAACAAACTAATTTTGATATGCTGGTGCCTAGTGTGTGATCATAACAGGAAAATATACCTGAATTTAGACACTTCAAATTAAATTGACGGGTACATGGTATGCTTTATTTTCTGTTAAATGAGTGTTAGCCTGATAGGCCACTGCAAGTTTGTCAAGTACGTATGATTCTTCTTACTAGTCCCTTTTATGTTTCTCTAATGAATCTAACTTTGCTCTTGCAATGAAGTATCTGAAAAGCAGCCAGTACGCTGGATTGAAGTCATTGTGCCAAAATAGGTTTGTAGAGTTTGGACAAGAGGAAGGTGTCTGTGCTTCTACTACCTTTCACTTGGTTCATATTTTGGTTTCTATTTACACAATAAGGTGTTCATTGGCAACAAGCTTACCAGCAAAATTAGCCTTATATGCTACAGCTTTCTCAAGGTATGCACCATTGAATGTTGAACCACTGAAATCAGATTCCCTCATATCAGCAGATGTGAAATTAGCTCTCCTGTATAAGCCATTTAGACTAATTATAAATACAAGACTAGGTACACAATCGAAAGTCGAAACAAGTACCGAAAGTAGTAAAGGGCAGCAAGATTGAAATAAAGAAACAGAACACTACAGAATATATATAGCAACAAAAAGCTATAAGCTACCGATGACAATGCAGATACTAATATAATAATATTAGTTCATTATTTTCTTCTGATTATATGCTATGAAAATGGAGTCTAAATTCAGAACCCCAAAATGAAAAGTTACCTGAAATTTTCATTCACATGCACTGCTTTCCTGCATAGCAAGATTGGAAGAGAATTTAAACATTCTATTTATTAGAACCCAAAAAAGCTTTCAATATATGTACAATCTTTTATAAAGAAATGGGACCTGAGGTCTGCAGAACCAAATTGGGCAGCTGATCCTATCCCAAATTCACCAGGTGTTTCGGCTTCGAATTTATTGAGGTCTGCAATGGCGGGCATGCCAGAGCTGAAGCTAATAACTGCAGCAGCTGCCAATGCTACTGAAACAATGCTTTTCCATTTCTTTGACCCTTCACTAATGGCCATGCATTGCTTGTGGGAACCATCTTCCTTTTCAAGGAAACTCAATAAGCTACTATAGAACTAGAATTTGAAGACAGTAACAACTTACTTATACTTGAATAAAACCATAGAAGTAATTACCTTGAATGTTAGGGCCTATCTTGCATACCATGGAAAAGGGTTTGGACAGTGATTGCAGACGTATTGGATGAGTCTTTGGATTAGAAGAAGATGAGGTTAAGGAGTGAATAGATAGTGAGGAAATAAAAGTAACTGCCATTACAGTTAACAAAGAAATTTGATGCCAAGGATGCAAGAAGTAGAGAAACTAGAATGTGAGGCAGGACTTGAGAGAATAATGGATTGGGAAGGTACCTTTGATGAATCAAGAACCAATTTTTTTCTGGTTGAGATGAGTACACATGTGTTTGTTTGTTCTTTGGTGGGTGGGATGCCACTTGTTTCCAAGTCAAATATCAACATCAAGGGGTCTAATAGTAGATAAACTGACCTTTTGGTAAAGGATAATTTTGAAATTTTATTTTAGGATTTTTATTATTTTACGGGTCAAGAATTTTCCGCACACAATTTGTTTGTACATAAAGTTTAAAAACTTTAAGAATCTTGGTACCAAGTTTTTTTGGCCGACTATATATAAACATCGGGCACATTTTGATAGATCTTAAAATCTCAAGTATGTCTATAAAAAGCAAATATAATTAAAGAATATCGGCCAAAATGTGCTCGATGTTTATATTAGTATGTCTATAAAAACTCTAAAATAAAATTTCACCCCTCTCAAATTTAATAAAAAAATAAGAGTATCATTGAAAATATTCTTAGTGACAGACTTATAATCGATTACAAAAAAAAATTGGATATTTTTATTCTTCATTTTTAATTTTTTATTATCTTCTTTCTTGAAGCATATGGTTTATAATGGATTTTGGGCCTTCATCTTTTGAAGCGGCTTTTGTGGGCCTTTTGAAGCCTCCTTGTGTAATTTATTTATGACCTTCTTGTGTCATGAGCCTAAACCAACACATGAAAATTATTCCATATATGTTCTTGGCCATAATTGAAATCAAAATCTAACAGGTTTATATGAGTTGGGGGTTTAGGATTGATTTCTGTCAATAGAGTAATTTCATTTTTATTGTCAAGATGATCGAGAGGATTATATAATACCTCATGTAGTGTTAAAGATTTAAGGTTAATGTGCGCAATCACATAAATTGGAGAGATTTGTACACCCGACGATATAAAAAAAAGTTTGTGTTTTATCAAACACAATTGTGAGAAGTGTTTGTATTTTCATCAATTAATGATACAAATACAATTGACCAATGTAAACGTAACTAATCAAATTCCAAATTTGTGTTATTTTTAATTAGTTCAACAAAATGGCATCAAAAGATAATGGGTGCACAAAAATGTACCTTTGTAGATCAGTAACAAAATTTGCAGTGTTAACATTTTTGTAAACTTTATGTCAAAAAGTATTTATCATTTCGATTACGAAAGTGCCATAATTATCGACATGTTGCAAAAAGTTCATTTGGCTAATTTCATGGAGAACTATAATTTTTCTTTTTAATTCCGAAAACGTGTAGTAAATTTGGTGTACTCGACTCTTTCAATTCTTCAGTTGCATTAGGTGCTAGGTTTACCTTTTCATTTTGTTTTGGTCAGACACTATGCATTCGATGAGGATCAAGTGGTAGTTCGATTCTGATAGTACTAGTACTAAACTACTAATTGCAAGATTGCACTAGGACTCTTCGCATTATGACACTAGTTTTTAAGACTTCGTACTCAAATACTCAATAATGAGGATGAGTAAATTCATTAGTTAGAACTTATAGTACTAGCTACAAATTAATTACGTACATGATCGAATTACCACCTCATGTTTTGTATGTAGTTAGAGGAAGTAACAGATCGTACCTTCTTTTTTTTTGAACAATAGCAACAGATCGTACCTTCTGTTCACATCGATCGACTAGAAATATCTAGTTTGATCGATAATCAAAACAAGACCTCATCGATCTTTTGTTGAAACCACAGGCTAGCTAGGGTCCAAAGTATGTCGACCGAGTCAATGCAAGTAGCAGCTCGTTTGTCTTTTACTTGGTTGAACTAATCAGACTGATTGAACACGAAGAAAAGTAGGGCAACCAAGGGCACGGCTAGCCTTTGGTTCCTCTAAAGTGTAGCCCCATCCCTTTTGTAGGACATGCATGTGCCATTTTATGTGTGTGTCCTTTGTGTTGTTCAGAAAGAACAAGAAATTCCTCATGCCCATGCAACAACATGGCTTCGAGGATTGCATGTGGGGTTAGGAGTTGAAATATCCAAAGGGCTAAATTAAGCTACATAGATTCAGCAGCATTCAGCAGCAGCACAGCTAAAGGCTAATATATTAAAGGATCGAGGGGCTAAAGGTGTACGTGTGTATGTATATCACCATTCACCACCGCCCTCGCTTTAAAACTCGATCTGGTACGTACTAATTAAGCTGGTTTGCATTCTTTCACTGCACAGAGGAGCCAAAGCTGGATCGAGATGCCAAAATATACCAGACACCAGAGCGACACTGGAATTCAACTTTATCGGTTCTTACCCAACCCCACCATATATACCAAATATACCCCCATACCCATCGATCTCCATCTTCCATCAGAGAGAGAGAGAGAGAGAGAGAGAGAGAGAGAGACTGTGAGAAAGATTCAAAGATCCTCATATCCCCACAAACAGCAACAAATAGCTCCTAAGCAGGCTTTTTACAATGATAGCTTTTCCTCATTCGTACGTTCATACAGTGATCGATATTAATTAGCAAAGAGTCTTCCATTCATACAGTGATCGATGTGTGTGTGTATATATATATATATATGCATATGCATGAGTCTCTGCATCTGGCATCATGAAAATGTTGCAAGTATACATGAATTAGGACCGTTTGGGAAGGTTTATGTAAAGTTTAAAAGCGTTTTTCAAAATTTTTAAAAACGCTTTTGTACAAAGAAAATACTTCCAAGTACTTCTAAAATTTATATATGACATTTTTTTTATATATTTATAATTAATTTTTTTAATTTTTTTAAAAGTGTTTTTGGGTCTCCGAAAAATATTTCCAAACAGACCCTTAGATTGGTCATGAATGATACCTACCCAATGACATTCACAACAATTTTATTTTCCTGAGAAAAATGATACGGAAAGAGAAATATTTCTTCAAATTTTTGGCAAAAAATGGGAATTAATTTTACTGTACTTCGAATCATGTTAGTCTTTTTTTTTTGGTCAAAATACATCATGTTTGTCCAGTGTCCACCGTTAGGTTTAATTACAAAACCATATCTAACTGTAGAAATGCAGTGTATAATAAACGTTATTTCTACCATATGTTTCATCAACCAATTAAGGATAATAGTCAACACAAACAGATGAGGCTACTATCATCCTATTATTGATCAGTATTAAACCTTGCAAAAGAAAAAAAATTACCTGATAATTCTAATACTTCCCTTAATTTTTTTAACTTCAAGGCCTCGTTTGGTTCGCAACATATAGGGGAACATGAATCCTCCCATACCCAAGGGATCTATTCATTTTCCCTCATACTTTCTATGCATTAATTAATTAATTACATAATTTAAATCTAAAGACCATTATATCCCTACCATATTATTACTACCAACTTTATCCAAAAAGCCTTTGAGATTTATGTTTTAATAAATAAGGATATCATGAAAAATTGATAAGATTTAGTTTCCTATTCCTACACAAAGCAAACCCTGTAATGGAAACATAAATAAGGAACTAATTAAATTATTTTTCGTGAACCAAATGAGGCCCAACGTGCCAATGAAGACAATCACCTTGACTCCGATTTTTTATTTTTATGTTTTTTATATAGGGCGAAGGAGAATTTGAACTTGAGACCTCATCCATATGAAGATAAATATCATTAGACCAACTTGGTCATCTTAACTCGGATTCTTGTATAACAAGATGTGCATTAACTAGATGTTAATATGTGCATAAATTTTATGAAAATTCAGTCATAAATTTATGTGCTAGTCAAACTTTATAATAAACATTAAAAATAAGAAAATTAAGGGTTTTAAAGATACAAACATGTTCCTAGAATTAGAAGATAAAGTTGTTTAGAACTTAATGTCCATGTATATAAATAGAATATGATCTCTATATAAACAATCTATGAGACCCAAAATCATGTCAACTTGTTCTTCCATATGCATTATGAATTTTATTTACTGTTTTTTAATTTATTTAATCAATTAATAATTTATATATTTGATGAGCCCTAAATAAAGTTAGAGAAAATTATCATCTTATGCATTAAGCGAAATTATTATTTTAATACACATGCCCGAGTTGGGACAAATTTTTTTTATTATCTAAAAGAGGTATTACTTTATCGAACTATTCATTTATCAAAGTTTTACCGTAAAATGTACTAGAGGCAGTAGAAGAGCTAACAAATATACCATCTCGGATTTTTGAGCTAGGCAAGTGTTAATTAATGATAAAAAAATTTCAATTAAAACTTATCTAGTTGCTCGTAAAGACGTAAATGACTTTTCTTATATATATACGTCAAGAATATAAAGGGCCTTTAATTTGTGTATGCTAAAACCATGCGCGATGTAACTTTGTCTGTTTCTTTATCCTTTTTAGTTTTCTTTATCTTGGCCGTCACATAAATATTTCAAACTTCATCTTTAGGAAGATCGAGGAGCAGTACCACTCATTCAAGTGTGTGTCTCAGATTCTCAGGCTCACTTCCCTTTCAACCTGTTTGTTAATGGCCGGGTACAGTTTGAAAAACTGTGCAGCTAGTTTGAATAAGGCATTAATTTGTGATGGGTTTTGTAAAAGGCCGAAGAACTTTACAACTTTTTCCCCCATTACCACACATTTAATGTTCCAGCTTCTTGCATAAGAGTTATATATGTTCAGGACCCATTCTCATTTGTGAGTGAATGAATGCATTCATATGAATCATCATGAATGAATAATAACAACATGCAACACTTTAATTTTTTCTGGGGAAGAGGAAATCCAATTAGGGCATTGATGGGTGAGATGGTGATGGTTCTGGAATTGTGATCTGCAGGATCTTTAACCCGGCCTAAAAAAATGGTAAATATATAGGGGAGCTGGCCGGTGACCATATAGTTATAGGGTAGCTATATAGGTGGCTTTGCGAAATATGTAACAATAACCCTAGAGATGTGTAGAGGATCAGAAAAAGATTCTAACCAAAATAGCTAAAAAAGAAGCCAGGAAAGAAAAGTAGAAATAAATATAGGAAGGGACAAACGTGGTAAGGAGCTGCCTGGCAATATAGCTACTGAGATATATGTTTCTTACTGACTACTTAAATACGTATCCGTCTGCGCTGTGCGTAAGACGAGGGAGATTGAGTGGTCAAATCACTGAACATATACAGAATTCCTGTACGTACTTTTATAATATATATGTATGATAATAATTTTACAGAATATATTGGAAATAATTTTGGCATTATTATGAGTTGTGTATGATTGTGTTATGATGGTGTTGGTGGGGTTGATCATCACGGGGTGAAGATAGTGAAGGAAGAGAGCCCTGTAGAGGCGGAGAAGGAGGTGGAGGGTGAAGAAATAGCAAAATAAGGGGGGCCGGTCGAGGGGCTTATTGTCCGGGAGATATAGGAGAGGTTCATGGAGTTATTTTTGGGGGTGGGTTCGGAAATTGAGGCAAGGAGAAATTTGAAACCAACTGCACCGCAAGAGTGAAGACAACACCCTCTTTAAGTTCTGAAAACAACAGATGAGTATTGTGTATGTGTGTGAAAGCAATATCACCCCCATGCACAAGTCCCTTTCTAGCTCCTCTCCCCCACATCTGCCGCCTCTCTCTCTCTCTCTCTCTCTCTCTCTCTCTCTCTCTCTCTCTCTCTCTCCCCCCCCCCCCCCCCCAAGCTATGGCATCGGGAACGCCAACCACATATATCTATGTTATTATCCTATAATTAACACCATGCGCATGTTAGACTTATCTTTAGTACTGATATATCTTTGCTTATGGTACGTAATGGTAAATGTATTATGTAATCCATGGATCATGGAATATATCAAGGAATTAAATGTGATATGTGTTAACTATAATCATGGATATGGATGATGCATGACTCATGTACATTGGTAGATAGATACATGTTGAAGTCAAATGACCATGTACCTAGACATCGGATGAATTCTACTGTAATTAAAACAGATCCATAACAATGGTAATATTTATTGTTGTACGTATTTCTGATAAGTTTTTACCTAGCATAAAATCTCGTTCTCCGCCTAAAATGCAAGAGAGGTAAACCTCAATCCCCATGCTCTAGTAAATTTTTAGTTGTCAAGTAATAATTAATTGCAATACACCACGAAATGTTGTCACCTGGTGTATCAGATCGATATACAAAATAATGTTAGTAACTGTACGTGTTATACAATCTGCACCTACCTCGTAAAAGAAATAGAGAAAAAAAAACATAAAAAATTAATTAATTTAGAGAATGAATATAGATCAATGTATAACAAACTAATATCCGAGATATTTGTTCTCAACTTCATTTCACTCTTGAAGGGGTAAGTATGCAAGTAGTATAGATACAACCAAAGGGTGGGATGAGGGGTAGTAAAATTCGAGAATGAGAATTGAAAGTTTAGAATCACAACGCCTTGACATCATATTATTTGGACATCTAGACTCTGATATTATGTTAGAAAATTACTGGTTTCAAAAACCATTTGAGGTTTGAATAGATAATAATTGAACCAACAATATAAATCCAGATAATAATTAAGGAAGTTGTTATTATTAACACATTCTGAATCTTTATTCACACACATTTTTTGTTTCTTTATTATTTTTATTCTAAATAGTTTGGACAACTTACATAATAAATGTGAATTCAAAAAATAAAAATAAAATTTAAAAAGGTGTGTGAATAGAAATTGGAGGTGTGTTAATAAGAATTCTCATAATTAATTACAACATAAAAAAACAAGACATACCACCAATAAATAGAGGGAAGAGAAAGGAAGGGTCTCTGGTTCCAAGCACAGCGCTCTTATATCTAGTAGACCAAATAGATCTCCCTTGATCACTATCTGTCTTTCTCTCTCTTTGTTTCGCACAACACACACCTTTCTTTCACAACTCATAATCAAAGAAAGAAAGAATTGTAAAAAAGCAGATCCAAGGTGGTGGTTAAGCTGTCATCCGTCAATCAATCAATCAAACCCCAAAGAGAGACCAATCATCAACCACCAATCAATTTTATAAAAGAAAAGAGAGAAAAAAGGAATCATCATGTCATCCTCTAATTCTGCTGCTTCAACCTTGTCCCTCGACCACCTCCCTCCTTCCGAGCAGCTCTGCTATGTTCATTGCAACATTTGCGACACTGTCCTTGCGGTAAACCCCACACACATATTTACTCTTTTGGGCCTCTCGTCCTTGATTTCTTCTGTTAACCTCACCCAGTATGCTGTTTATGCTTAGTTTTGGGGGCAGTTTTGCTCTTTAGTCTGGTTTAGGCAGCACTTATAGCGTTTGGTTTGATATGTGTAGGTGAGTGTTCCTTGCACCAGTTTGTTCAAGACTGTGACGGTCCGATGTGGCCACTGCACCAATCTGCTTCCGGTGAACATGCGTGGCTTGCTTCTGCCTTCCCCCAATCAGTTTCATCATCTTGGTCACTCCTTCTTTTCCCAGGCTAATTCCCATAACCTTCTGGTACACAGTCTTTACAAAAATAGTAATTTGCTTGGCTGATTTGCTTACCCTTTTGATATACTTGATTTTCTATATGAACCCAGCTACTTGGGAAATTAACAGTGAATACGTACTATACGTGTTTCAGGATCAAGAGATACCAATGAATCCAAGCCCAAACTTTCTGATGAATAATCAAACAAGCAACCTGAATGACTTTGCTGTAAGACCAAGAGGCGGAATAGCTGATGAGCTCCCAAGGCCCCCAGTTATTAACAGACGTACGTGAGCTACTTGCTTCCTTCCTCCATTACACATGCACTTTTACTTTTGATCTTATCAACTGTTTTAATTAATTAGCTATCTCTAGATCGACCTCCAGTTCAGATGCGTAGCTGTAAGATCGAAGATCCTATATTACAAGACATCTCTGCAATCTATTTTGGTCAAGAAAGCTAGGATAGTTCCCTCACTCTTATAGTTCTCACTGAAGAGTATATCTCAGTTCAAAATACTTGATAATTTTGCCACTTTTCTCCTTTCTTCCCTTCAAATCCTGAAGTTATGAAGGTCTTTTTGTCTGGTACTAGAAGAGGAGGAAATCCGTTCTCAAGGTTATAAACAATCCCTTTTACTCTTCCATTTCACGGAAGTTTCCACTAGCTAGATAGTAACTTTGCTTGCCTTAATATTTCTTTGTTAAGAAAAACCAAACTGATGAAAATTCCTTGACAGACCTTCATCACAGTCTTTTTCAACACCCAAGAAATTATGCATAGGTCCTAATCTCAGACATAATGTGTCTTAAAGCTTAATGTATATATTTGACAAGACTGTTCCAATTAATGTCTCATCTTTTCTATTTTGCACGCTTAAAGTGTAATAGGAAGGACACTACTCTGAAAAAGGGTGTTTTTATTAGCTTTGTCAAGTTCTGCTTTTATGTACATTATTTGGCCTCATTAACCATGTTTAAGTCCTTTCTGGTATAAATCCCCGGAACCGAGAAGGCCGGCAAAGATTTGCTGGACCAATCTCCCCCGCAATTGTAGTTACTTGAAAACGTTGTAGATTGCTCGTTCATAATTAGTACTTATAAGCTAGCTAGGTCATGATGATTTTCAATGTTTCTTTCTTTTGAATGCCATATTAATTGCATGTTCAGCTCCGGAGAAGAGACAAAGAGTCCCCTCAGCCTACAACCGCTTCATCAAGTGA
The DNA here is from genome assembly GCA_030142095.1 of Rubus idaeus. Classification (NCBI taxonomy): domain Eukaryota; kingdom Viridiplantae; phylum Streptophyta; class Magnoliopsida; order Rosales; family Rosaceae; genus Rubus; species Rubus idaeus. The sequence continues at coordinate 8,530,427 of CM057969.1, forward strand.
GTAATCATATATATCAAATACCATTCTAGCTTCATCTCTCTCTCTCTCAAAGACACACATGCATACACACACATTTTAATTATTCGTAATATATAATATAGTATATATTGTAATTATTAAATTCTTATAGATCGAGTTCCTCAATTGCCAAAAATATTGAAGCAATAACATGAATGGTCCATCACATCTGATGTTATCTGTAAATGTGTGTATATGATCGATTCTGCAGGGACGAGATCCAACGCATCAAGTCTGTGAATCCTGATATATCCCATAGAGAAGCCTTCAGTGCAGCTGCTAAGAATGTAATATTTTATTATATTAGTTGTTCATAAATTGAAAATATTACCTAGCCTAAGCCTGCCTTTGTTTCTTTCCTTTCGTCTTTTTACCAAATTAGCCAGTACCTTATTAGCTAGGGTTTTCTGAAATTTTGTGTTTCCAATAGTGCTTAGTCCTCCTCTTTGACATGTGTGGGGTCCTTTGATATGTGAACCTCTTGATAGTTTTGTTCTTTTACTGCATCTTGACAGTGGGCCCACTTTCCACACATCCACTTTGGTCTCATGCCTGACCAGACTACTGCGAAGAAGACAAACGTGCGCCAGCAGGTCATTACTTGCTTAAACCCTATCCCCATGCACTACTCAGCTATATATTTCCTTTTCTTTTTTTAACCTCGATTTTTTTTTAACTGATCGAAATACATTACAACGAAGATCCTCGAGGAATCTCAATAAAACAACGTACTCTGGATCATCTTCTAATCAAACACGATCTCAATCAATTGTTTGTGCAGGAAGCTGGAGAGGACGTTCTGATGAAAGATCACAATGGGTTTTTCGCTGCTGCAAATAACAATGTGCGGGTCTCTCCTTACTGAGTAAGCTAGCTAACGTTGCTAGCTAGCTGCAGGCACGCCTTCATCATCTGTTTGATGTGGTGGGAGAAAGATTTTGAGACCCAGATGGATGCTTAATTATGTTTGTTGTTAATTATGCTTAATTAAGAACTGCTAGCTCTAGCTAATTAGTTCATTTCTTCGCAACCTATATGCTAATGCTACTGGAGGTCTTTAATGTTGATAACTGTTAATTTAGGTGTAGTTGGTCTGGAAAAAAAAAACAAAAAACCTTGTATTTTTCAGAGTACGTACTTTATCCTTAATATATTATGTTATTATCCTATATATGGAGCTAGCTGATACGATCAATCAACTACCCTGATTTCCATGCATTGCATCTTATTAATTATATATGTTTAGACTTGTTTGATTACTAGCTTCCTTCAATTATCTTTTTTGGACGAAGCTTCCTTCAATGATCATGTCGATCACACATAGTAATTAAGATCAATCATAGTTAATTTGTCTCAAATGAATTTACTAAAAATAGAATATGTTGGGGTTGCCATTAATTATAGTACTCTACCAGTCAAGGCAATCAGGCAATGCTGCTTCAAAAACGATAAATTAATCAATACTTTTTGGCGTTATCGGGTGAATTGATCGATCATGTTCAAATGCTACAGTCAAACCAGTGTCTTTGGATGTCAGTCATACCATAGTTAACAATTTTTTTTTTAATGTTTTTTTGTGTGTGTGTGTTTTGATCAAGATAGCATCATTATAATAAAAAAATAAAAAAAATAAAAACACTTCAAGAAGAAAAGAACTAGTGATATGAGACTGAGTCTGTGATTACTACTAGGCTACTAGCTAGATATGAAAACCCCATGATCTGAGTGAACTATATATATATATCACACTGTTTTAGTTTATGTTACAATAGATTGACCTTTAACCTAACTTAATTTTCACTAATAATTACACTCCCTCAATCTTTTTTACCACTCGAGCTAACCACTAGAACCTAGCTGCAAACTGTTGTTTTTTTATCTATTTTTTTTGTTTTTCTGTTTAAACTTAGACAAATAATTAAGGTTTCAGGAATTTATCCTTACAGAATAAACGCAACATGTTTTATATATATAATAGAAACTAGGGTGTGGTGAGTATGTAGTTGCAGGGTAGCTATACAGTGTTTTTTCATATTGATTTTTAAATTAATTATCTATTTGTGTTTTTAACTTTTTATACATCTCTGATGATTAAGATGATATATATAATTATTTAATCTTAAGAGACGATAAAGTAAAAAAAAATCAATTATAGTTAACAACTTAAGTTCTCCTAATAATAGTATAAATTTGCGCTATAGGTTGACAAAATCAAACCGAAACTAGCTAATTGCTATAGCACCCATCAATAATTTATCCATGGCAATAGTAATGTGTGAATAGGTTTGAAAAAAGTTATTTAATTTCTCTTTGCATCTACTGTATGAATGAAGATCGAACCAGAAGTTGCAGGATTCTGGGTTGGTTTGTCTCCCAGCTAAGATTCAGAGCAGGCGCATATGAATTAATAATTACTGCATACGCAGGGATACAAGTTATGACCAATTCATTGCTTGAATAGTATAGTTTAGCAATCATGGACTATATTTTCAAAGTGCATCTTGGTCTTCACTCTTCAATTAATATGTAGTGCTAGGGAAGGCCAAACACCAAGTAAATGCTACTTGATCAAAAGTTATCACTTACACCCAAATTGTCTAGTAAGGAGGACATGTACGTATGTCCCAGCAGAAAGCCAGAAACAAATAAGCACCCTAGCTGACAGGTCCCAACTTTCCCTCCGAAAGTACTGCTAATTATTTCAATATTTTTCAAATTGCAATTTACTATTGCATCGATCAGTTAGGGATATTGTATATATGGAAGTGAAAATTTCCTAACTTTTAGCCCAGCTATATATGAAACTGAACATGTGATAGTTTTCTTGCTCATCGACATATTTGGCCTTGATGAACTAATTCTAATGGTCAAACATTGTTCAAATTTCACCAAAAATAAAATAAAAAACATAACAAATCGCCATAAGTCTTACCCAAGCTAGAGCAAACTCTAAGAGATAAATGAGATAAAAAAATAAAAATAAAAACAAATGAAACACTAGTCATATATAATACCGGTCCTCACTTTATGAAGACCCGAGGCGAACACAAAATAGTGAACAAAAAAAAAACATGTGCGTTCACATTCACCCTTTTTTATTTTTATTTTTATGGGTATCTATATAGTAATCTTCGCTTGAATTATTTTTCTTCTCTTGATCATCTTGATTCCTTAAGAGATAAAGATTATGCCTCTCTTCTATCCAAAAAAAAAAAAAGATTATGCCTCTCTCTTGTTATGTGTTTTGTTCATTTTTAATAATATATAAATATATATATATATACACGAGGGACCGGGGGGATGGTCCGATCCCCTTCGAAAATGTGTAGATGCTTCACATCTCTCTAAAATATCGATCTGTCAAGCGCTAATATTGCCAAATCTTTGATACTTGATTACAATGTCTTAAACTTGATCATTTGCAATACTTATATATACACTATATACGATCTATATAGAATAATTTCTCCAAAACCGTATACATATATGTCTTTGTAGAGGCAGTGATAGATCCAAGTGCGCACTTTATTTTGGTCCACGATTTTGTAGGGTCAACATAAGAAGGAAGCTTTATATCTAACGGGTTTAAGCGTGCTAGTAAAGTAAAGCATTAAAGTACTTCGTATATGCGCGCATAGGATGCGATGCGACCATTACCAAAAGGTGATTTCAATTCATACAAGGTCCCAAGTAAACCCTATCAAATTAAAGATTGCTGGAAACACATGCATTAAGACGTGGAAGAAAAACCCTACAAATCTCTGTTGAAATGAAAAATGCTGGAGCTGTCCATGCCATCTGAATCTGTTCCTGCATTTTGCCTCAAAAAGCTCTATGCATGCAGCTACCACCAGCAGCAGCAGCAGCTTTTAGCTTTTAAGAAAGCAATCTATGAATACATTTAGCATATGAAAAGAAGCGTCCATGATTACCAAGCACATTGAAGACCTCCACATTGCTCAAGATCATCAAATTCCACTCTATGAATGAAAATGTTGAAAGAAGAATAGAGGGGGAAAGAGTTTACTATTGCCTTTTCAGATATTTGTTCCCATCCACATAATAGAAAGCAGTTCAATAGTGTTTGAAAGTTGATACAACTATAATATATGTCATATTTTGTCTCTCAAACAGAAAATTTTGCTGTATAATTAATCATATAATACATATATGTGCATCCAAAACTAGTTTTTCTATTATTGGAGCTATAGCACAACATATGTTTGAGAACTTTTACTGTTGTGATTATAAAAGCCATGCCGAGTCTTAGAGGTGGCGGTATATTTTTTTTAATGATGAGTTAATTTGTTTTTTTTTTACATGCGTGGTTGATGCTTCTATTTGGGTGTCTTAAGTACGTTTTATGCTGAGATTGTCCGCACGTAAAATAAAATGCGAACATCCCTATTGCGAGTGCAAACTAATGATCAAAACCGTCTATATTTTAGGTCATTCTTCAATGATCATTTTGATAAAAAAAAAATTCAAATTGAAAATTATTTATCCATTTGATTACCATATTCATCGTTTCAACCTTATCTGACGAACTGTATTTGTCTGTAAAATATACAACAGACAGATGACCAAACAATCTCCAATTCGGCTGATTTTTTGCAAGGATAATTTTTGAAAATAAATCTAAACGACGAACGGTTCCGATGATTGAGTTATGTTGTCAATTGGTCGGGATGCATATGTTCGCATTTTACTTTACATGCGGACGTGCGCATGTGAAGGGGACTGTATATATATATCTATTATCAATCATTCTCTTTAATTGGTGTAATATATATATATATATATATATATATATCTCTATTATCAAAACTAATTGCGCTAACGCAACATTTTTTTTTTGAAAGATAAACATAAATATATTAATTAAGAGTAACCACGATTACAATCGTCATAAGGGGTATCCTGAACAATAGCAGGAGCAAGCATTAACCAACAATGGTTAATAAGAAAATCTAAGGCTACATTTTCTTTGTACCTTACATTTCGTAAGTTTACATTTAGAGACTTGAATGTTTGTCCGAAAAGTTATTTTTTTTTTTAAGGAAAAAGATTCTTTTATTTGATTGTACTTAGTTTTTTATTATACACTATAACGTCTTTTAAAAAATAAAAAAAAGAGAGCCAAAAATACTAACTTTGAAAGTAAAACATTTTTTTTTCTCAAATAATTCATGGAGACAATTATAATTTGAGTTTTGGGGTGGATCTTCTTGAAGGTGGGTTGGGCAATATAGATTGGTTACTTATTGGGCCTGGACTTGGGAATTGACTGTGCCTCAGGAGGACCAGGTCCATGGTAAGAGGACAGATGTCAAATTATTACCTAGAAGGCAGGAATGGACAGGAAACACAGGGATTTAATCTTGGCGTCTGTACTTGACTTATTGTTCGACGACTCGAAGGAAGCGAGTCGAACAATTTCAATGCCAAAACAAAGAGACAGTCTTGGCTTCTCAAATTCTCAAACGGATCTCATGCCTTGCAGCACTTTCTCATCGGACGACATTGTAATCAAGTCTCCGAATGATAACAAGTTGTACAGATTGATTGAGCTCGAGAATGGCCTCACTGCATTGCTCCTTCACGATCCTGATATTTACCCACAACATGAAGCAGCCAAAGCTGGAGGTGGTGAACTGAAAAATAAAGGAAACGGAGGTGCTTTTCAGACCAAGAAGGTTTGTGTGTATCAGAATGTTGAAATGTCACTGCTCTATTATCAGAATGTTTGTTAAGTTATTTAACTCGAGTCAGCTACATACATTAGATTTAATTGGATAAGTACACAAGTTTGATCGTCTTTTCAGGCAGCAGCAGCAATGATCGTCGGAATGGGCAGCTTCTCTGACCCTCCTGAGGCACAGGGGCTTGCTCACTTTCTAGGTTTGTGCCTACCCTTCTTTAAAGGGTGACTGAATTAATGTTGATATGCAGACATTACTTATATATTGAATGTTTTGCAGAACACATGCTTTTCATGGGGAGTACAAAGTTTCCAGATGAAAATGAGGTATGCCTGCATCTGAGTACTAACGTGAACCTGGTTTTGATGCGTAACTGCGTAAGACATTGGGAGATGCACATGTTCCTTTGCATTCTGCATCATAAGTGAGGTTTACTGAGAATAAGTTCGTGCCAATAATTAAGCAGCATGATATTTTCCCCAAAATAGGTTACTATATACATATCAAGAATTATTTTTACCACGACAACATCCTAAGCTTGCTTTTTCTACTTAGGTATGAGGGTAGTACTTGCTTGTTCCTTTGCTCCCAACCTGGTCGAAGTTGTGTCAGGCTGCATTTTTTATTTTTTAGGAGCTAAAGAATGGGGTTTCATGCTATTCTAATATGACAAGGAACTAACTCGCACTTTGTTCAATTTATTGTGCCCTGACAAGATAGAAGAGTGATTTTCTTTTCTTTGACCGTGTGGGAATTCTTGTGTTTGCCTCATTTGTTAGTGGTAAATGATTTCTACATTAAATGCTTTCAAAAGCTTGAACTCAAGTTAATTGGGAGACAACTGTTTACTTACTGGTATGTTATCACTTTTTTTTGACTCTGTCCTTTGCTAGTATGATAGTTACTTGTCCAAGCATGGAGGGTCATCAAATGCATGCACACGCACAGAGAATACTTCGTATCACTTTGAAGTGAAACCAGAGTTTCTCAAGGGTGCCTTGACAAGGTAAATACTAAGCTCTTCATCCGCGTTAACAAATGAAGTCTTTGGTATTGGAGATATGTTTGGTTTGTGAACTAAAGTTTTAGTTTTTCGGTCATGCTTCCTGCATTGACATTGAATCTTGTGTTTGTCTCACTCATTGATTTGAGCATTTGGAAATGAGAAAAATGTTTGTGGTTTTTACAATTATGTCCCTAAAACAAATAAGAATTGACAATAAGAACCGTAGTTAAAAGAACGTATGTCACTTCTCTTAGTTTTTTTATACTTATATTCTGCCTACATTATGGATATTACTTATTCGTATCACTCCAACTGTATCAGAAAAATGTTGGGATTGAAGTGAGGTTTCCGTTTCAGATCAATGTGTTCTTTTTGGTCCCTCTCCCTCAGCAACTTGCTTGCCATTATTTTCTTTGAAATATAATAAAATGCTATATTCTGCATATGTTCATATACTCATATAGATATATATACTTGGCCAGTAGTATTTTGTGTTTCTCAATTTATAAATTTTCTCCCAGTTTGCATTTCTATTTCAGCAACTTGGTTTATATTTATTTGGGCTCTTTGACTTATCAGATTTTCTCAGTTCTTTGTTTCACCTCTAATGAAAAGTGAAGCCATGGAGCGAGAGTTACAGTCTATTGATTCAGGTGCATGTCAGTCTTTCTAAATTTATTCCTTACAGTTCCTCCTTTCAAAACTGTCCCATATTTTGCTTACAGTACTGCAACATACAAATTCCTTATGCTGAATTGTATTCAAAATGGAATGCAGAGTTTAACAGGGTTCTGCAAAACGATTTTTGCCGGCTTGAACAACTTCAAGGCCATACAGCCACACCTGGTCACCCATTTAATAAATTCTCTTGGGGTAAAACTTGGATGCATATTGTTTTCTTTTTTCTCTTTCCTTTGTTTTGGTTTAGCAATACTTTATTTTGTATGGAACTACATTTTTTTTATATATGGCATGCAAAGGAAATAAGAAAAGCTTGGATGATGCAAGGGAAAGAGGGATCAACTTGCGTCAACAAATTCTGAAATTGTACACAGACCATTACCATGGTGGATTAATGAAGCTAGTTGTCATTGGTGGAGGTGAAAGTTTTCATTTTCTTTTGAAATTTATTAATTTTTACCATTACTTGTAGAGGTTAAATGGTTAATTAACAGATTTGGTGTCTATGAAATAAGATTAACAAATAGTTGTATCGTGTACCAAATTAGGGTGTGCTTGAATGAAAGTAATGAAAGAATTTCAATTTGTCTTGGTCGATTCCAATCAGTTTGCAGTTTAGAAGGTTATACTTATCTACTTGGGTTTTCTGTTTTCCTCATGAATATTTGATTCTGTGAATTGGTAGAGGTTTATATTGCAGTACAAGTTACACTTTGAGTTTTTTTTTTCAGTAGAGTTGTTGTGATTGTGATAATAACATTTTGGAAAAACTTATTGGTGAAAATAAAAGTTGATAACAATGGAGATGAAATTTTTGATACAATTGGAGATTGACTGTTATAGTGTGTTGCAGTGCCATTGTTGATAACTTGTAGTTTTTAATACTATCTATATATATCTTCTGCTTTTTACTGTGTGATTAATAACATCTATATTAATTGAAATGGTTCTAATTGTTGCAGAATCTCTTGATGTACTTGAGCAGTGGGTTTTGGAATTGTTTGGAGATGTCAAAAAAGGTCCCCAAGTAAATCTGGAGTTCAAGGCAGAAGTTCCTGTTTGGAATGTTGGTAAACTTTACAGGCTAGAGGCTGTTAATGATGTTCATATACTCCAATTAGCATGGACACTTCCATCTCTTCATCAACACTATTTGAAAAGTCCAGATTATTTTTTAGGTCATCTCCTTGAGCATGGTAAGATGATTCATAATTAGGTAGTCTTATGTTAATGCCTCTCTCTGGAGAGAGCAAACTGTTTTTATTGTTCAAAAGGGAGCTTGAGTGCTTCTGACACTTTTTGTCTAAATGTTCTTTTCCTCTGCATTGGAAATTGTTATTTTTGCACATCTTGTATATTGAATTTTATAATGGGTTAGTCCCTCTAAGTTTTTCGGCCGGCTACACACTGCTAAATTGAGCCTTAATTCTGATCACTAGTTTTTTTTGTTTTCCAGAGGGCAGGGGAAGTCTGTATTTTTACCTCAAAGCTAGAGGGTGGGCAACATATCTAAGTGTTTCGGTGAACCGCTATTCTGTGGCTGATGTCTTTTGCATGATCATTTACCTCACTGACTCTGGATTGGAGAAGGTAGTATCTCTATTTTATCAATCTTTTGGCAGAATATTGACTTTGAAAATCCCATTTCCCATTTGTGAGTTTGTCTTTCATCACGGAACAACCTTAGTTTAGAATTTTCTTTCCTAGAAAATTTGGAGAATATAATGATCTAGTAGATGCTTATCTTAATTCCACTCTACATGCATTGCTTCTGGAAACATTAGTTACTGCTGAACATAATGAGCTAATCAAGTGAAATTAGCTCCATGTTTATCACTTCTCATTTGCTATATATGATGCTCATCTTGCAGATTTTCGAAATAATTGGCTTGGTCTATCAGTACATTAAATTATTGCGTCAAGTATTGCCACAAGAATGGATATTTCGGGAACTCCAGGATATTGGGAAAATGAGCTTTAGATTTTTACAGGATCAACCCCAGGATGATTATGCTTTAAAACTTGGAGGTTTCTTTTGTTAATTGCACGTCTTTCTTACCTGTCCGCAAGTATCATAACTCATAAAATATACATTTTAACTTATCTGCATTTATATTGTCAAAATTTCTGCATTGCAGAAAATTTACTACGTTATGCAGCAGAGCATGTTATTTATGCGGAATATGCCTACGAGATTTGGGATGAGGAACTGATAGAATATGTTCTTGGTTTCTTTAGACCAGAAAACATGAGGATTGATGTGATATCAAAGTCCTCATTTAAGTCAGAAGGTAAATTCCCTATTATGCCAAAAGAATAAAGAAGGATGCTTCTTGTCCATCTTCATCTTTTTGTTTTACTGCTCGCAATCGTATTTTATATTAACTCGTTATTGAGAAGTGGATCTAGCAGATATTTTTGTGCTATCCTTATATTCTTCCTATTTCTGATTGACAATGTGAAGATGATTTATGTGCTCATTTTATATATTACATATATAATTTGGATTTTACTAGAGTAAAACAAATATGATCAAGCACTAACATTTCCTTTAACTGTTTCAGATTTCCAGTGCGAGCCTTGGTTTGGGTCACATTATACTGAAGAAGATATATCTCCATCTTTGATGAATTTGTGGAAGGATCCTCCAGAAGTCGATGTTTCATTGCATCTACCCCAAAAGAATGAGTTCATTCCTGGTGATTTTTCCATCCGTTCGGATGTCTCTTGTCCTGATATTCCACATATATCTTCTCCAAGATGTATACTTGATGAACCGTTGGTGAATTTCTGGTACAAGCTTGACAGTACTTTTAAACTTCCCCGGGTAAATGCATACTTCCGCATCAATCTGAAGGGTGGATATGATAATGTGAAGAGTTATGTTTTGACTGAACTATATATCGACCTTCTTGAGGATGAGCTGAATGAAATCATCTATCAGGTTAATGTCTAGTCTTTTATAACTAGTGATTTTGTGGTTCAGTTTAGATGATTAATGTCTCCAAGTTTAAATGCATTTTTGGGAACACCACTTGCATGTAATTCAATTTTCAATCTCTTTGCAGTCTGTATCCACATGTGTTCATTAAAAGAACTTGGATGCTGTAGTGGCTTATGGTAGACACTAGAAAACCGATGTATATAACTTCTAGACAAAATAGCTGCAGTTACTTTTTATCACGTAAATCCGAAGCTATAAATGTGTTTTCTTTTCTGAATCTTTCAAGGATTGGGATGTCGTCTCTTCTATCTCCATTCTTCGGTGTTAAATTTCTTTGCAAACTTCATCATTTTAATCATCTCAATATTTTTGGAATTCAGTTGTGAGATATAATTTATACTTGTGGAGTCCCCCAAATTTAGTAATTCATTGGTCAATATTAGTCATGCTATTCTCAGTGACTTAGTGATGATGTTTTTCCTGGAAAAGATGCGTTAGAATCTTTACAATGACAGGATCATATTCTCTTCATGCAGGCCAGTATTGCCGGGCTGGGAACTTATATATCTGGGTCTAATGACTATCTGGAGCTGAAGGTCTATGGTTTCAATGATAAGCTTCCAGCTCTATTGTCAAAAATTTTGACAACAGCCAAAAATTTTTTGCCTACTTATGATCGTTTCAAGGTATGCTGCTACGTCTGCACTCACTCTATTGCTGGTTCAAGTTTGATTTTGCATATAGATGAGAATACCTTGTTGGTTTCTGGCTTGGTGATGACAAAGTAACACTTAACAGGTTATTAAAGAAAGAATGGAGCGAATGTTAAAGAACACCAATATGGATCCTCTGAGTCACTCTGCATACTTGAGACGCCAAGTTTTGTACCAGAGATACTATGATGTAGATGAAGAGTTTCATGTTTTAAACAGATTGTGTGTTTCTGATGTGAAGTCTTTTATTCCCGAGCTTTGTTCCCAGGTATAATACACATTAACTTCCTTTTTTCCCACTTTCATGGGTACCTTGATAAATATCAAATGTAAAATCATATCATTATATTTTGGAGTTTTTTTGTAAAAATTTAGAATGATCTCAACTTTCTCTCCTCTATATGCACAGCTTTACATTGAAGGACTTTGTCATGGAAATTTGTTAGAAGAAGAAGCAATTAGCCTTTCAAATATATTTAAAACAAATTTTTCTGTAGAACCACTTCCGATCGAATTGAGGCATAAAGACCATTGTATATGTCTTCCTCCTTTTGCTAACCTCATTAGAGATGCCAGTGTGAAGAATAATTCCGAAACAAACTCTGTGATTGAGGTAATTAAAATGGATTAATTTTCCTTGGTTTTCCATATATAAATGTACCATCTTTGTCTTATATGTTGATCTTCCTTTGGTGTTGGTTTCACATTGCAGCTCTATTTTCAAATTGAGATCGAGTCCCCTGGATTGAGAGCATTGACAAAACTTTTTGAGAAAATTGTAAAGGAACCACTTTACGATCAGTTAAGGTATTTGTTTGGGGCTGAAAGTATTGATAATATAGTTTATTTGTGTCCGGATAATTATATTTGGGCATATACTCTTATAATTGCCCATTTATGTCTTGAAATAGGACGAAGGAGCAGCTTGGCTATGTTGTTTGGTGTGGCTTGCGGGAAATATGTCGTGTATATGGCTTTGTTTTCTGTGTTCAGTCCTCTGAGTACAACCCAATTTACTTACAAGGGAGAGTTGACAACTTTATAATTGGTGTAGAACAGTTGTTGGTAAGCATTCAAGGTTCCTTCTAAATGCTGCTAGTTGCCTAGTTTAAGGGACTTGGGTCTGCTGCCTTAATAGCAAAATAATGATAATTCTAGTTTACTATTTTAAACCAAGGTGACATGCCACAATTTGAGGTTCTATAATGAATCATAAACAAGGCTTTCTAGTTTGTGGGAAAACTTTCTTGGATCTGATTTCATCGTGTTGTGTCCACTTCCATGATTTAAGTTGCATGGTTTTCCTAATTGAGCATCCTAAAAACAATATTTCATGATGATTGTCTGTATTGATGTTGCCATTTGCAGCATGGACTGGATGATGATTGCTTTGAGAATTATAAAGATGGACTAATGGCAAATCTATTACAGAAAGATGAAACCCTCGCACGTGAAACAGCTAGGCTTTGGAATGAGATTACCAATAAAAGGTACTGTATATATCATCTCTGTTTTCTTAGTGGTTGATCTAGATTGTCATCCTTTGAGCTCTCTAATGCTTGTGCTTTGACAATGTCTAATAAATGTTGATCTCCAGGTATATGTATGACTGGCCAGTAAAGGTAGCTGAAGAGGTCAGAAGCCTTCGAAAGGAGGATGTTATCAACTTTTACAAAACGTATTTGCAACCATCTTCTCCCAAGTGTCGGAGACTTGCGGTTCGTGTTTGGGGTTGTAACACTGATGTGAAAGAGGCTGAAGCACCACCGGAGTCTATGCAAGTCATTCGGGACCTTGCAGCCTTTAAGCTGTCATCTGAGTTCTATCCTCACGGTTAGTGAAAAATTAAGGACAGTTTCTGAATAGTTGACAGCAATTGATCCGGTAGAAACATTTAGGGCCTCACTTTTTATCTGGTTGTATATGTGAGATTATTGTTGTGTATGACTAGAATTTAGGAATAGGATTGCCTTTCTATTGTGTATAATTAGCATTCATTATAGTACACACCTTGTATCGATACAAATGCCTCCCAAGGGAAGAGAATAAAATCATTCAAAAAAAAAAGGGTCACGAAAGTTTTACTGGCTATCCAAATAAATGTTTCTCCAAAGATAATTGTTTATTTTTCGGAGTTGATTTTGACCCTCCATTTGTACTCCCTTTTAGTTATTTTATGTGTCGTCCAAAGTAGAGTGAAAATTGTGGAAAAGGGAAATTTCTCTCTCGTTCCAACAAATGCTTGGTTGAGTTTTGCTTGATCATGAAAGTGACATTTTGCTGCATTTAATGGTAATTCTGTTCATATATACAGGTCTCTGTATCTACCACACTCGAGACAAAACATTTCAGTGTCAATAAAGGATACATTTTCAACCAAAACAGGAGAATTGAGATCTCCAGGACCACAAAACACAAGCCACACCAAAATATCAGACCCCCGTGAGCCAAAAACCTCATCTGTTTCAGTAATTCAAATGACAGGAAATTGGATCAAACCGTAGGAAGATTTGCATTGAATTGAATTGATTGAATTGATTAATTGTCAACAGTACACAAGTTCTAGGGAATAAAAGAATCATAAATCCCGATCAATTAACGGAGCCATGGAGCATTTGGAACAGACAAAGAAGAAAAGAATGTCAAACTTACAGAAGCTTTTTATCAACAAGCCTAATCTTACAAACCTAAACACTCAACCACAAACCTCTCACTAAGAACCTAGGCTCCAACAAACATAAAGCCTAATCTTACAAACCTAAACACTCAACCACAAACCTCTCAGCTCTCACTAAGAACCTAGGCTCCAACAAACATAAGGGGGGACACTCCCACAGAAAAACAGAACCCTTTAGTGGAAAATGGGAATTAAAGTGCATATGATCAACAGCAGAGTGAAGAACACCTTTGATTGCTTCACAGTGATTGATGCTTCCGAAGAGATATCTTCAGGCCTGAAAAGAGGAATTTTATGTAATATTAGTTGTTGTTACTCATTAACGACTTGAGAAGGTTTACTACTAGCATAGGGTGACAGCACATACTTTTGCAATTTGCTGAGGGCACCACAAAATAGGGCATTGTCTGGTATGGGCAGCTCAGTTTTGTTAGTTGCTTCTGGATTGACAACCCTCATATATGTTTCTTGGCCAAGATACCATGAGTCGAGATTTTCGGCTCTAATGTTCCAGATTCCAACATTGTCCAGAGAAATCAAGATTGCTGTCCATGCCCCAGGATAAACCTAAACACATACACAGTTAGGAGTGACAAGGATAGTCACATCTAATACAGACATACAGTAATACTGCATAACGGAAAATTTACTGCATTAACAGTGAAGAAAGAAATGAATGTACCAAGAATACAATTAACGCAGTTCAATGTTACAGTCTCTAGAATCGTCTATTAAATGGTAGGATATATAAAGTTTCACACATAGGACTAATCTGTCTTTTGATTTGAGGGTTTACAAAGGACAGCCTTATTTAATTGAACATGTAAAAAATTTGACCAGTTAGTAAAGCAATGATGAAGTGAGCAACATGTAAAAGACCATGCTTTCTCACACGAGAATTTGCCAGCTGATCCAGTGAAAGAAAAAGAAAAAAAAGTCCCAACTGACGTACTTCCTAGAAATTATTACAAATGAGAAAGTAATTGTCTAATTGATTACCTAACAAACTAGTTGAGGTTTAAGGGAGGAACCAACTAAGATTAAAGCAGTTAACTTTCTAACAACCATACCTGAATTGTCGACCGGGCTATTCCATCCCATTTATTATATGTCCCCCTGCTATTCTCTGTCCACTCACCATAGTCCATCCTGAATTAATCATTGCATATTAAAGGCACTGAGAGGCATAGAAAACACTTGCAAAAACATGTTTGATGAAATAAAATGCAAAAAATTCCTACCCGACAACAAAAAATGCATATCCATCCACGTGGTAACTCTGCATCTTGGTGTCATTGTTCTGAAGTATGATTTCAATAAATCCTCTAAATGTTGCATTAATCACAGATGTTTCCATCCTGGGTGCTCCAGTAAGTGGCCTGGTTGGGAAGTCAAGCTTATAAACACTCTTTAATTTGTACTGGTCAGCTAGCCGGATTGGTGTGGCAGGATTTACAAATGAGATTCCACTTAGTGTTGTTCGGTGTTTCCCATTGATCACTACTGGTGGCTTGTTTTTCAACACATAAACATCAGTTACATTGATGGAGCCGTATCTAAAAGACCCCTGTGGATTAGGACGTGCACCACTAGCTGATACATTCCATCTGCAAAAGTTGTCAAATTTTCAGAAAGAGATTATTTGGATAAACCAGTCAGGAAATTGTTCAATTTGTATCAGACTGAATAATCTAAATAAAAGATCACAAAAATAAAAAGATGAATAGAGAACACACCTGATGGATCTGGCCTGGTTCATCGAGAAGGTCTTGTCAAATTCATCACTTGGTGCGTCCGGGAGGGGACCAGCTGCCTTTCCTTTGGAATTAGAATAGTGCAGGATTCCAACTCCAGTAACTCTTTTCCAATGCGACGCATTCACAAATCTAGCACTCGCTACAATATAATAATCACTACTTGCATTCTGATCCATGGTTACCAGAAAAGAATAAGATTGTCCAACATGTATATCTAAGCTTGTATAATTCTGTTGCACTGTATATGATCCCTCCGACTCTGCTAGAAGCAGATTGTGGTTCTGAATCCTGAAATTTAGAGTAGTTGACACTCCAACGTTGTGTACGCGAAGACGGTAAGTTTTACCTGATCAAAATCACATCATTGTCATTGGAAGTTTGGAGAGTTCAACTACAATCAATACTCTCACAGAATATCCTCATTGAAATTGCATATTGACATGTGAAATGAGTTGGCAACTCTTTATGCATAGATATAAATTTCAAGCACCCATCCTGTTACAGTTAGTTCTAATATATAAATAACAACTGCAAAGATCATAAATTTAAAGTCCCAAGTCTTCTTCCACCAAAAAACCTAAATATGAGTGACAAGCCGGGCTTAAGCTTTCACTTCTAACACCAAGGACATTGATCTCACATGCCAATGACAATCAGCAGATAAAGCAAGGCTGATAAAAGAGCAGTCATTTCAGTTGTATGGAACATTACTCTCAACGCAATTCCAAAATGGAAGACACATGCACAGAACAATTCCAAATTCTCACCGGAAACATTCCCAAAATTACCGCATTTCTTAGTTTATAATGATACATAAAAAGCTAGCTAATACTCACCTGGGTGAACATCAATGGTTTCGTAATCAATGCCATCTGGGACAAGTGTAGTGTTGTATTGGTAAGGGCCTTTCCCATTGATGAGAACACCATTTGGTATCCCAAGGTCTTTCCCTGCATCAAGGGTCTTCCTCAAAGCCTACATTTGAAAACGGAACCATCATTATCAAGTATGTTACTCACCAATCTCAAATATGTAATTAGGGAGGCAATTAAGTCGAAAATTTCACCAAGTACTAACCGTATGGTTCTTTGTGTACCAATCACCAATCAAAATGGTTATATCCCCATCTGGAGTTGCAAAAGGAAGGGGAATTATGGCCCGGGGATTTATAATAAACCCGCCATACCCTCCAGATGCTCTCTGGAGATTAAGGGATGGGAAGTAAAAGAAGCTCCCAATCTGATCCTTAACCTGAAAATTATAAGTCCAATTCCACTTTGGAGGAATTGGACAATTTGTTCCAAGAACTCCATCTTGCCACGAACTGCGCCGCTGCTGAATTCCGGCCCTATAACACAAATCCAATTTCAGAAAACCAATCCATGTATCTGCTTGAAAACCATGAGCACATTACAGTAAATCCTACCAAGTAATGAGTAGATTCTCGTCCAATTTGTTCCGAACATTGACAATGACATTGTTGTTAGTAGTCACATTAATAATAGGACCTGGAAACTTTCCATTAATGGCGATAACCTGCAAGGTAATGCAGATTCAGAAACAATTACGAGAACAATAACCTCAAAAGCTCACTGCTTGATATCACTATAAGCTTAGAACTAGCACACTAAGCTCAGATTTTCAAAATACAAGTACATTTAGCAGATCTGGAGCTAAAGATTCAAACTTTATGAAATTTAAAGCTAACCCATTTGTCATTCATGGATACTAAGCAGACCCACAACTAAAACAGTAGCTGAAAATATGAAGAAATGAACAAGAGAGAGAGAGAGAGAGCAGCTAAACCAGACCTGTTGAGGAACACCAAGAGGAGAAGCAGTGATGTAAGAGACCTCAAATTCTTGATGAGAAGTTGGATCTTCAGCGTAACACAAGCTCACAAATAAGCAAATGTGGATGAGAAACAGAGTGAAAAAGCTCTTGAAAGCCATCTCCCCCAAGACTTTACAATGTGTTTTACAAAATCTAAAGCCAATTTCTTTCCTCCTTTGCTTTTCTTACATTATCAAAGAGAGGAGAGAGAGAGAGAGAGAGAGAGAGAGAGAGAGAGAGAGAGAACAGAACCTCTGAAGTAGAGAGAGAGAGAGAGAGAGTGTGAGAAAACGGCTCTTTTTTCTTCCCTGCTACTTGTATTGTGTGTTGGCAAGTGGTGTTTTTTTGGGGTGGGGCTTAATTAAGGAAAAAAAATGGAGAAGAAACAATGGTTGGTTGGTTTTTGGGGTCTGATCCCAAGCTAGCTAGCTTAAGCTTCTGTCGGTCACCGGTCACCATTCATAAGAGCTAGGGGATATAAACTGATAAAGTAAGCATTTTTAGAGTGTGAGAATTGCGAAAGAGGCTTATGAGGGTGACAGCCAATAGCCAGTTCATAAGAGCTTTGAGCTCAAAATTAAACATTTGCCATTTTCCATTATACAACGCACAACAGTCAGACGCGTATGTATGCTTGTATTTGACTCTTGTCGTCTGTCTTCGAAAAGATAATAAAAAAGAAACAAATTAAAAGATAAATATTAAAAAAAAAAAAACATAAATAGTGTAAGCAACGTTCAGATCTCTATGAAAGCGGCACATGATTGACAGCCGTGAGGCACTGCCCACAATGGGGACCCAAAGGCATAAATATATAGGGTGGGATACCGTTTTGGATCAAGGACTTGAACTTTTAAGTACCTAAAAGTCGTTTGGTTTTGATTACATGGCTAGAACACTTAAAACGAGAGAGTCTTGCACACACCAAAACACATATATATTTGGGCGATCCAACGGCTGAGATGTAAAGATGAGAGATCCAACGGTGTGCATGCAGGGGGTATGTGTGGTTGGATGAAAAATTTGTCGATCCAACGGTTAAGAACACCAAAGTGAATATACATTTCGGTGTATACACGAATTTTCGCACTTAAAACTAACAGTCATTTTGCTCTTTGCTCTTAGTAATGATAACTTTAGATTAAACATAATTGTGCAGATTGTCCAAAAAAATCATTAATAGTTACAACTACATTTTTCGTGCAGAAGTTACAATAATAGTCTATAGTTGTATTGAGAACGAAAAATGTAGTTATAACCTAATTTTGCTTACCAAGAGAAATAACTACGAGCTACTCGATTAAATTTTCCGTGATTTAACCTCATAAACAATATTAACCACATGTAATATAATCAAAACCTAGTTCATTTACATAAAAGAGTGTTTTCTAGTCAATTTTACTATAATTTTGTTTAATTTTCTCCAATATTTCACCTCGATCCCATCTTTTCATTGTACTAAATACCATATAGTTTTATTCACAAAAATCAAATATATATTTGATTATCAACCACAAGCTAGAACATATGTGAAATTATTATGATAAACGGATCATCAAAAGATAGCTACAAATGTTCATGCAATTTTAAAGATAATTAATGATCATATTTAAAAGTGTTTGGAATAAGGGGTGCTTTGTTTTGCATGGTGTTTTTTGGCACAATGAAAAAAAGTGTCTGATAATCTTAAGTCTTCATGAACGAGCATAAATAGGCCGGTAAAATCACACAATACAAGTAAATGGATATATATTTATAAAATTTTTCAACAAGCAAATAAGTAAATGGATATGTTTATAAAATTTTTCAACAAGCAAATTTAAAGTAATAAGATTCGACACGAGTATGTAGTGATTCTTATAAACAAGCCAAGAAACACTACTTGTATAGTTGTATGCTAGGCGGTAAAGGATAGTACTTGAGCACAATTGCAACAATAAGACTATAAGAGTTGAACTTTAAACTTTCTACTTACAAATAAGAGTCTTTCATTACTCTAAATTTACACTACCGGAAATAATGTGAAAATATACTTAACTATAGGGGGCCAAGTGTGATTTAAATATAAAACAAAACCTGAAATTTGTGCACCTGGTTTTACCTCGAGATGCCATATATGGATAAGTGGATTTTGACTGTTGAGTGAGCTAGAGTGGGAAAAACACTAGTAGGACCACACCCACCGGAGTAGACATAACCTAACCATAAGAAAGGTGGACCTTGTGGAGTTGTGGCTGGGGGGTCTTGGACTTAGGGCAGAGCTAAAGGCCTGTGGAGCACCTTTTATCACCCACTTCATAATTTTTTCTTGCCTCGGATTGGAATCTAGAAACACAATGCTATATCTTGTTCATGTCCTGAATACGGAAGAAGGCTGTCTTGTATAACTGATAAGTCAAAACCATCCATGATGTAGCAGCATTACTTACATAAAGGCCAAAGAGTAACGTAACTACCGTTGAAAGGGGTATCTCTTTGTACCGAATCCATCGAGTATTGACTGATATTTTTTGGTTTTGGTAACCCATTATGATTAACCAAGAAAATTTTGAAAATTGAAACCCAAAAATAATGAAAAGCCACAAGATACCATAATCGAACGATTATTGAGAAAAACCGAATCAAATGCTGCTGAGAAAAAACGAAACATTTAATGATACATACTAATATTTACCGACTTTTTGGTCCTTAAATATGTAATAGACCATGAAGTGGTGAAAGATCATTTTGACAAAAAATTATTCAAATTGTTTAGGTATTTGATTACCATAGTCATCATTGTAAACTTTACAGTTTACAACCAATAAGTGACCAACCAATGGTCGATCTAATCGCAAATTATGCAATCCGGGTTTAATGTAAGTATACCTAACAAACAATAATGCATATCTAACTAAATAATTGCAAATCATGATTTTAATGCCCATCTAAAAATTTCTCCGAATGAGTTGTATTAATGGTGTTGTTGATATAAAATCCTAATTTTTGTTCTCCCATTATTGCTTACCCAAAGTTCATTAATGATTCTGGTTTATGCATTAATTAATACCACTATAAGCTTAACAGAGTGATTATATGTTGTTACTGAAACGTACCCCAAAAAGGAAAAGTTACAAAGAAAAAATCCAAGTATGAATTATTGATTAGCGAAAGATTGCCTAGTTGATTTTATAATTAAATTGCAGCTGGTTAATTAATGGCTCTACATTATTTTCTACATTATGTACTAATTGTGGACTATCTAGAGGATCTAAGAATATATATATATATATATATATATATATATTTGTTGTGGACAAAATTAGGAGTTTAATGGCTATGTTGAATATCTCTGAGATTATCCATACTCCAAGGGAAGCTAATATGGCTGCCCATACAATTGCAAAGTTTGTAGCTCTAGAGAATGGACGTTTGATTTGGTTAGGGGTCTTCTTGTCTCGTAAACGTCATGGATTCTGAACTATTGTCCACAACCGGTCTATCCAGACTATGTAATTTCTTTTAAGTTTCGAATAAAGTTATTTTATTCTCAAAAAAGGTAGCCCAGAAAAAAGAAATAAAAAAATAAACTAAATTACTTGGAGTCTCAACCTCAAACGACTATTTTTAACATCCTAGAGTATGTCTTACTAATTCAATTCTATGTTTCGCTATAAGTCAGAACTAGAGGCGTAATATATGCTGTTTCAATTTTTTTTACAAGACTGAGTGATATTTACCACTGTAAAATAACTTGAAGAATAAAATTGTGATGGTCAAAAGTCGATAGCTAGGTAGCTAGCCACAATCCCAACTTCCCTCCTTCCTTCTCTTCATCTCTAGAAAAAAGGAGAAAAGACGAGGTTGATGGTAAACACATGCTCAAAAAGATAGAGGCCAAACCATTCCAGAGAGGAGGACAAGAAACCTGGCTAGCTTGTATAAGGAATGTCGTTATTTTACTATGTACGTTTTGCTGAGGAGTGTTGTCTTTGTCACATGATTCAATCTAATATATATATATATATATATATATATATATAGTTGTCATAACAATAATTTTCTCAACTGGTTACTCAGAATAATGTGTAGAAACGAAAAATAAAGATGATAAGATTGATCAAGGGACAGTATGAAGGGCAATGACCCAACCAGAATCATGGATTGGAGTAGGGATAGTATATCTTATTACCAATGAAGAGACAAAGGGCTTAGGGTATGAATTATGAACTAATGGGCAAAATGTGAAGTCCAGCTAGCTGGAACGCTGGAACACTAGCTGCAATAATTAGACTTTTTGTAGTAGTAAATAGTGATTGAATAATGAACCATAAGAACCGGATAAAATATCCAGCCATGCATCAACTAAAAACAGATACATCAATCAAGGAAAAAGTGAAATCAACTGAGGTGTTCAGGAGTTTAACTAGATCCCATTAGTAAAATCAATATGTTGGCAACAAATTTCTAGAATGAATAGCCAAATTAAGCGATATACAAATTAATTAAGTTTGATAAATAGGTTGAAAATGACTAAGAAAATGTTATTAATTAATTAGTCAGATATTGAGAGGTGGATAACATGCATGAATATACATTAATCTAGTTAGAGACACTTAGAGTTCAATGAATTAAATCCAATTAGTCCATTTCAAGTGTTATTAATTGGCATGCGACATGAATGTGACAACAATTGGAAGATCACAGAAAAAATATGTGATGCGTGACAGAATGCATGCGTTTGTATTTGTATGATCGGAAGAAGAAACTATAATGAAATTCTAATTAATAAACTGAATAATCTATGTCAGAGTAATTTGGTGAATATATATCCTTAATTATTTCTTTTTGGCACTTAAGTTGGAGTTTGATTCTCTATAAATAACTTGTGCATTTGTGGAATATGTGATCCAATAGAGTTGTGAACTTCATGCCATCAAACAATCAATTGCAGAAACTGGTATCAAGCTCGATCTTCAATAAAAAAATAAGAAGTTAATGTTTACATACTAATCCGGCGCGGATTAGATCAATTGGTTTTCTTCATCTATCATACATGGGCTGAGGCAATGACCCTGGAGTGGTAGTTCTCTAAAAGTCAGCCAATGTTGCATGTATGTTGAATAACTAGTTGGGAAAATTTGCTAATGGGCTCGATGGATATATATGAACTATTGTTACAAGTTGAAATTTAGTTCGATTGTAATTTTATGCTGGAATGGAATAAATTTCTCTATTTTTTCTCTTAAAATTTAGTTGTTTATCATTTGCAGATTGAAAACTTCCTACTAACCACGCATGAGATTGCTGTCACTTACGATATAGATTATTATTACATAATATGATCACTTAATTATTAATTTACTCCAATATCCTAGAAGTGGTAATAAAATAGCACAAAGACCTAGGTTGAAAATGATTAATGTCACTGAAAAATTACTATTAGTTTTGGATGTTGGGATGAATTGATAGCATGAATATGCATTCTAGTTACAGCTCAATGACTCAAATTGGAACAAGTTGGTGGGAGATTTAGCCATTTAGGCAGAATTAGCATGCCAGATGAATGAGATAATTAGAAGATCATTCTCATGACATGAAATCCTAATAAGCTGACTTTGAATGATCCAATTTCTCACAAAAAGAAACTGAATACAAAATTGTATTGTTTAGTTATTTTCTTTTAGTGTGTGCTTGTTTCTTTTTGGCCAGGACTCTTTATCAATACAGTTTTGAACTTCATGACATCAAAGAATCAAATTGCAGAAACTGGTATTGAACTCATCAACAAAAAGAATTAATGTTTCCATACTATCATCCGCGGGCCAAATCAATTACCTTTCCTATCTTACAAAATATAAAGTTAAAAAAATTCCCAATGGAACGATGAATTTGATAAAAATTGTAACAGGGGTGAAGCTTGCGTGGCTAGGTTCATCAGGTGAGAATGGGCGTATGAATGCAGAGTTCATCTGCCATATCTGGAGGGAGGCAGTAACACCGGAGTCAGTAGCATTGTTGAACAAAAAGAGCCTTGCAGCTCCATAAATTGCCTGAGTTGGGTAAACCCGCGATGTTATCGTCGTCCTTCCGCCTTGAGCAAAGCTCTCAATTATTGAATGATCAACCTGGAGATACACATATGATTGAAGAAGGTCATAAATTTGATGATTTTGTTAACCATGGAATAAAATGAGCCAAGTTCAATCCACTTACCAATATTCTCACAGATAGTTTTTCATCTTTTAGTACTGGGACATAGCTACCAGCAACTGGTTTAACAACATCATTTGCCACAGAAGACCTATAAGACACAGAAAGAAAGCGTGTCTAGTTCAGCAATTCAATATTTCAATGTTACAACTTTCAACCAACTAGTAAATTTCTCTGTCGAAACATTCTTATATGTTATGTTGTCCGACTATGAATTTGGACAATTTATAGGTGGGATATTCATGTTTGAAGGTTTTGACTAAGTGATCAGAGTTAAATAACATTACATGCACGATATTGCCTATAATGAAAAACTTAATATGTACCTTGTTTGATCAGCACAGAAGTAGGTATTGACAGTGCCACCAGATCCTTTGGCAACATAAAAGAAGACAGGAGTGTGCTCAGAGAGGCTGCTATCTGCAAGAAGAAGAAGACCAAAGGGTCCCAATGCGCCACGTTTGGCAGCTCCACCACTGGTTTGGCAACTGAACTCCTCATTGGATTCAGCTGCACTCTCTAGAGCCTTCTTGTCCAACTCAAACTCCGCGACAATGTCCAGCTGTAAAATTAATGCCAAGCAAATTTTAAACCAACTAGCTAGTAATTTCCTCCAAATTATCACATAAGCTTAAGGACAGTACAGAATGTAGACCTGTGTGGCTGTGCCAACATCGAGTGGCACCACAGATCCTGCTTTGACCTCTACTCTGTCGAAGTTCTTGCTGCTTAATCTCAATTTCTCGATCTCCTCCACTGGCCATTGAAGTAGATTGCTACCAGTCTTCTGATCAAATAACACTGTTCTTGGAATTCCCTGTTCAAAATTATTCCAGAAACATTGTAACTCTAGCAAAAGAAGTTAAAGAACACGTGTAAAACTAAAGGGAAATGTAGGGAAATGTTCAGTTGCGA